>CM066915.1:15845012-17238570 GCA_033964015.1 Scolanthus callimorphus
ACATGAAATTTGGTTGCCAATGTCTCAGATTTCGAGATTCTGAACCAATCTGCTCTTTCTTAGGAGGTTACCGAGCTGATATTTACGGAGCCTAAGGCGACTAATTGTTTTAGTATAATTACTCAAGCGACTTTTAAGATTTTTCACAAAAATTCGGGTTTAGGTTATTCAACGCCATTCCTGCATTCTGTGGTGTGGTATAATTAGTCGAGGTATATATCCACCGCTAGGCACCGACCCTGAGGAGGATAGTTGTTTTAGTATATACCAAACCAGTAGAATAAAATACGGTGATTAAAATGTTCAAACACGTATCGCACGCCAAACGAGCCGCCATTTTGAGAGTTTTCTCAAAACAGTAAATAGTTGCTGGATATCTACTAGTTGAGGAACCAAAGAGCGCGCGAAAATGACTACTCACTGATTTGTTATATACTAAAGCGTGATAACGTCTTTCCAGCGAAAAAAACAAACACTCACGCAAAACTGAGGGCGTTTCCGACTCGTTACGAGGAATACGATTTTGCTAAACAGGTTGATATTTTTTGTTGAAGTTACAACCATCGATTCGACATTTGGCCCCACTTTTCTAACCATCCCATCCCCATACTCCTGTCTATGCTTCGCATCCACTCACTCGTAAAAGCCATCTACCCTCCGGGTCGTTATTAGAATGTCTTAACGGGGCAATTACCACAAATTCCCCCCCCCCCCAAAAAAAAACAAAGGCTAATTTTTTCGATGAAATCACTTGCCTCTTCGCTCACGCTCTGTATTTATCAGATCGGTCTGAAACGAATAGCTCATTATGACCTAGGTGATATTTACAGACAGGCGCTCTTAAAAAGCGGGGCAGACGCACGCGTCGAATTTCTAAATACCAACGACCTTAAGGTTATTATATACTTGCATAAATATTACCATCACTTACCTAGACCGAGAATTATAGCAAATAAAGGGACCACCTTAAGGTATTCCATCTCTGAGTGCTCTTATGCTGTTAATGCTTGCGATGATCACGGTAAACCTAGTAAACTCAGTCCCACCTTGACTCGCAATGTAAGGTTGGACTGTTTGTTGCGATAAAGCATTCAGCAGACAGGGCAGACTACACGGGCACAAGGCGCCTTTGTTATCTGCCACAGACTGCAAGTGTATCGGTTTTACGCACGCAATGCATACTATTGTAGTCTGGTCTGGTGGTAGATGGATCAACTTTCTAATAAGCGACGCACGCGACGAGTCACTGGACTTCGGTTTACACGTATTGTAGGATTTGAAATCGGAACTTTCATCAAAGTATGTAACGACTTTTGAACTAAACTAAATAAAAAATCAGGATTTACCCCAGATGCGCGATTTCCAGCAAACAAGTTCGATCTCTTCAGATTTAGGGAACTGTCATTATTTACCGGGGGGAGGGGAGGGCCGTGTTTTTGTCCAAAAGAGCTCCAAAAAAATATTTGACCCTCCCCGTAAAGGTACCATTAAAAAATGTGGCCCTCCCCTGCATAGTCCTGAAAAAATGTGACCCTCCCCTCGTTCATTTTTCATTGCTTCCTTAGTAATTTTACTGCCTGGATCTCGACTTCGATTTATTAACAATATAGTTGATGTTCGCGGTCATAAATATGCTTTGGGCCCGACTCAGGCTCATTTTAGCCCGAGCGCAACGAGGATCCCCGAGGATCAATAAAATGAGCACTGAGAAGGGCCCAAAACATATTTACGCCCGCTAACATCAACTACATTACTATTATTATAACTTTGGAGAGCATTGAGTACAAAAAGCGGGAATTTATGTCACCATCATACCTCCGATTGACTCGCGCAGGCTCTAATATATTAGCCAGACAGATTAGGGACCAGGGACAAAGTTTGACGGCCTTTTTCTAACAATTCGCGGAGTTATGAGCGGTTTTGTGAAATCGCGTGTTCGATGACGTCATCACATTGTGATTGATATGTGCCAATTTTCAATGTGCCGGAGGGGATGTTGACAAAGTTTGACGGTCTTACTCTAAAAATTCGCGGAGTTATAAGCAGTTTTGTGAAATCACGTGATCGATGACGTCATCACATTGTAAGTGACAGGCGTCAATAACCGATGTGCGAAATAATTTGTGGTAAAATTTGGCGGTTGTATATTAGAAATTCGCAGAGTTTAAAACATTTTTAGGAGATAACGTTAGTAAATGACGTCACAAATATTTGATTGACAGGTTGTTTATGTGTTTGTTTATGTTTTGACTACCTGTCAGGAGGCATTATATTTTGAGTTTACCTGAAAAAACCTTTTTCTTTTACCTTTAAAAAGAAAATACAGGTAGGCCATAGGGTAGGCCACAGGGTAGGCCATGGCCTAGGCCACGTTTTGTCCCGACCCTTTGAATTCTGTTTGTTAGATGAGTAAAACCAGTCTTTAAAACTACAACACGAATTCCATAATGTTCCAACTTATGTAAGAAGATACAATGATTTACGGTATCAAAAGCTTTCTGTAAGTCGATAAATATTCGCAAGGGGGGGGGGGGGGGGGGGGGGGGTCACCCCCACTTTTTGAAGCTAGATATATTTTTTGTATTTACACGTAAAGAGAAAAAGGAACAGAAGCGTGTCCTTTTTGTTTCCGTTTCGTTTCTGTTATTTACAAGAGAACTAGCTCGTTCAAACCCCATTGTTCCCAAAGTGTTTTTCCATGTTTTTCGAGCACGAACAAAAATGGAGTCATTCCACCATGGAATGTAAGATGGAAGAAAAATATTGCTTCATTTTTTGCCTCTTCGACACCCCCACTCTATAGAATGATCCGCCGCCCCTGCCTATAGCCTCGAGAAACATAGCGGATGTCTGAAAATCTTGATGAAGTCGGGACAACAAAAGGATCTGACTGGCTTATCATCCACCTTTTTACCTCCAAGTTGACAGATGGGCAAAAATCGATATCAACACTAGTTCCCAAGCCTCCCGTCCAGAGAAAAACAAAGAAAAGTCTATTCGATTTACTCGAAATGGAATCGAAATTGTGCTAACGCCATCGAATTCGACATTTGGCCCCACCTTTCTAACCATCCCTATATACTCCTGTCTATGCTTCGCATCCACCCACTCGTAAAAGCCATCTACCCTGCGGGTCGTTATTAGAATGTCTTAGAAAATAATGGAGACAATTACCAAAAACATACCCCCCCCAAAAAAATACCAAAAAATGGCTAATTTATTCGATGAAATCACTTGCCTCTTCGCTCGTGTTCTGTTATTTATCAGATCGATCTGAAACGAATAGCTCATTATATGACCTAGGTGATATTTACAGACAGACGCTCTTAAAAAGCGGGCAGACGCACGCGTCAAATGTCTAAATACCAACGACCTTAAGGTTATTATTACTTGCATAAATATTACCATCACTTACCTAGACCGAGAATTATAGCAAATAAAGGGACAACCTTAAGGTATTCCATCTCTGAGTGCTCTTAATGCTTGCGATGATCACAGTAAACCTAGTAAACTCAGTCCCACCTTGACTCGCAATGTAAGGTTGGACTGTTTGTTGAATAAAGCATTCAGCAGACAGGGCAGACTACACGGGCACAAGGCACCTTTGTTATCTGCCACAGACTGCAAGTGTATCGGTTTTACTCACGCAATGCATACTAGTCTGGTCTGGTGGTAGATGGATCAACTTTCTAATAAGCGACGCACGCGACGAGTCACTGGACTTCGGTTTACACCCCCGGGGGGGGGGGGGGACCCTCCCCATATAATTTGTATTTTCTGCAAAACCTGTCAGATAGACCCTTCAGACCCTTGTTCGAGTGATGCAATGTCTTTTTCATTCTTCTTAATAACAGAAATATGTTTTTCTTACTTCTGTCAAAGGTCATTATTTAACGCCTCGAATATTTACGTGAGAGGCATTTGGGTAATAAACGGTAAAAATGCAGTTATCCTCCTCTATAAGAACAATGATTAAACGTGATCCCGCCTCTCCCGTCCCCTATTTGACGTGGTACTGAAGACATTTTACAAAAAAAATGGGGTCTCAATTTCTTTCGTTGCGTGCGAAGCGCGCCCAAAATTATATAATCGCATTTCACCAAGCCTCAGATAAAGGGTAGATGAACATGTTTTGTGTACGGTATAGTAAAGAAAGCCTGTCAGGAGCCCCAGGAAGTACGTTACCTCAACTATATAGGTTACCAAGGTAGATGAAAGCTTTTATTGATGGGCTCCTGAGCCAACAAGGTTATATTATTCATGCGCACAACTGCGCGCCGCAAATGATGAAGTTATTATTCATATGCGTGAAACGCGGCCCAAATGACGAATTGCTATGCTTGTAACGTCGAACTCACGCCTACTTATGGGATCTTCTTTCAAATATATAGTGACTACCCGCCAGGCCTATCATTACAGGGCATTTTTGGGAGAGTTTGGTTTTCCTTGTCAAGATACACTTGTTCTTGTAAATGGTGTGAGGGTAGTGTCTTCGTTGCTGAAATAGTATAATATAGAGAAGTTGCTGAAATAACCACTATCGGCATCTGTTTTACCCTCTTCATCGTCCAAATGTTGCTGAAAAAAATTATGACCCTGCCCCAAACATGAGTGTAAAAAATTTGGCTCCCTTTAGGCACGCGAAAAAAATTAGGACCCTCCCCACAAAAATAGGAGCCCCCCCCCCCCCCCCCCCCCCCCGCTAAATAATGACACGTCCCTTAGCTGACATTTCATTTTTGGTCATTTCCGCTCTGTCTGACACGTACCTTACACGGTGGCGCGAAGATATGATCTTTTATTTTTTCGAGTGGCAAGAACAATATTTTACGAATGAGCGCAGCGTGTAATTTTCTTTTTATTATTAAATCAGAAAAAAAATCGAGCGGGGGGGGGCAGGGGGTTCTCGATCCCCCTCACTTTTCGTCACATTTTTATACATTTACTGTATCTTGTGTTTTCACTTTTCCCATACATGCTTACAATGAGCCCCTCCCCCCAACTTTACGGTCCCGCGCCGCCTATGCCTGTGATCGGTGGTGAAATGGCGACCCAAGGCAAAGTGTTTTCAGCGAGGTAACTCTGCAGTTCACATTCCATAAACCAAAGCACAAAATGCAAATTTATCCCTTGAATCCATCCTTGCAACCTTCTAAAAACGTAAATCTTTTATCGTAGTCGATATTAAGGTTTTAAAACATTAAGTGATTTCTAGCGTTTTTGCTTCTGACGTAACGTCGCGTGCGTGGCAAACGTCACGCGTGCAGAAGAGGCTAGAAAATGTCAGCACTATATGCAACATTTAGTGTCGTTCGAGTGTTCCCGTGTAGTATATACTTAAACAATTATTCTCCTCAGGCTCCGGCTTCTATTCGCCTTCGGCGAAAATTGTTAAATATCATGAATGATAGAACTGCTTTTTGAGAATTTCAAATATAATCCCGGAAATAGCTTCTCCTTAAAGAGCCCGTGTCAGCCACTCCTTTGTTTTATTGTTTTCGTTCGATATTACAAGAAGAATTACGTGTAGAAAAATCTAAATCGACATCTAAAAACAAAGTTTCATATTTGGTTTGCCAAATTCAATCGAGAAAATTGCTCTATATTCTCTAAATCAGCCGATGGAAATGGATGCTTTCTCCGACTTGGTATGTTGCTATGCTGTCAAAATGGCGGCTGACACAGGCTCTTTAAGGCAGTATCTTGATATTTGAGCAACTTAGAGCAACGTTTGAGTGTATTGTCAAGCAACTTTTCCTGAATTCACTAGCACATCTATTTAGTCAGGCCTTAACACACCTGAGTATGCGTAATGATCAGTGGCCAACTCTGACTCCCTGGAAACGCGCCCAGTTAGAAATGATCCGATCCACCGGATAAGGGCGTGTTCGACGTCTAAGGGACGTGTCATTATTTAGCTGGGGGGGAGGGCTCCTATTTTTGTGGGGAGGGTCCTAATTTTTTTCGCGTGTCTAAAGGGAGGGTCCAAGTTTTTTTCACTCCTGTTTGGGGAGGGTCATAATTTTTTCAACAACATTTGGACGATGAAGTGAGTGAAACAGATGCCGATAGTGGTTATTTCAGCAACTTCTATATCATTTGCATTTTTACTTAATAAAAATTTCGGCGCGCTTCGCGCGCATAAGAATAACCTATAATATACTTTTGGGGCAACGAAGACACTACCCTTACGCCGTTTACAAGAACAAGTGTATCTTCATGAGGAAAAGCAAGCTCTCCCAAAATGCCCTGCAATGATAGGCCTGACGGGAAGTCACTTCGTGATTTGCGCCGCGCAGTTGCGCGCATGAATAATATAACCTTAATGTGGCTCAGGAACCCATCAACAAGGAGAACCTTCCATGTAACCTATATAGTTGAGGTACCGTTCTTCCTGGGCTCCTGACAGGTTTTGTTTACTATACCGTACACAAAACATGTTCATCTACCCTTTCTCTGAGGCTTGATGAAATGCGTTTAACAAAATGCGAGCCCCTTTTTCTGTAAATTGTCTTCAGTACTAGGTCAAATACTGGACAGGAGAGGTTGGATCACGTTAATCACGTTGTACTTATAGAGGAAGGATCACTGCATTTTTACCGTTTACCCAAAATCCTCTTACTAAACAATCGAGGCCATAAATAGTGACCGCGGTTCCTTAGCTTTGACAGAAGTTAGAAAAAAATATTTCTGCTATTAAGAAACGAAAAAGACATTCGTACAAGAGTCTATCTGACAGGGTTTTCAGAAAATATAATTACATGGGGAGGGTCACAATTTTTTTTACCTACGACTGGGGGAGGGTCACAATTTTTTTATGTTCAAGGGGAGGTTCCTAATTTTTTTTAGTCTTGTCTGAAAAAAATGGGAGCCCTCCCCCCCCGGTAAATAATGACACGTCCCTAAGAGCTGCATTTCGGCCCAGCAGGGCGCGTTTCTTGAGATAAACCGCGTCGAGCGAACGCACAGCAGCAGCGGCGTCCCAAAGTCAAATCGGACTTCCCTCATCATGTTATATATACTCGAAGCAATCGGTAGCGATACTATTTTCATTAGCAAGCAATATGTTCTAGAAAGTAAATGGCCGATCAGACTATGGTTGTTGCCCCTGGCAGCTTCGCTAAGCAGCCTCGTACCCAGAGCTCCTCGATTCGTCCTCTTGGGAGAGGTTCTGGTATAAACGCGTGGTTCAAAATAAGCCAATCACCAAAGGCCTTCAAATAGTTGTTACCAGATCTCCCCGGCGGCGCGAGAATTAATGATGACTTCGCGAAAAAAAAAACGCCGTGGTGATATTATCCGAACTTACCGCCATTTTCATTGCCAGTGTTTCTGTTCTGACGAATTTTCTGAAACTTTATTGATCTATTGAGACTATGTTTTATGGAGGGCCGGAGAGGGTCCTACAAAAATAGTGACTGGCTACTGAAATCAATCTTAAGAAAATCGGTTTTAGACACGTACTTTATAGGCAACATTAAAAAAGGTATTTGCAAAAGGAATTCTTAAAATTAATAGACACAAAAGTTATGACCCGGCCTGTTTGTCTTTCCACCTTTTCTCTGATGGTAGGCGTTCTGAAAGTTGAATGCTCGAGAGGAGATTTTTTTCTGTTTCTGGCGAGCGCATAATCAATAATAAGCAAGATGACGCATAATGAGCAAGATGTCATGTAACACACGGAATCATTTTCTGGGTACAGTAGTATTTTTTTATAAATCATAATGGGAGATCGGAGACAGGCCACGTTTTCACACTCGAAAAACCGATGCAATATTTTCGAGGTAAACGCTTTTTAAGGATCACTCCCCCCCCCCCCCCCCCCCCCCCCGAAAAAAAGAACGTTTGCATACATGAAATGTAAAAAATACCTCGTTTTCGGCCTTTAAGCCCTAGCCTGAATTTTCCGCCGTCTTTTCACCAGCACTCGCTGCGATTGTGGAGAAAAGACGGCCGAAAGTTCAAGCTATTTTAGTATTTTCTCATGAAATTTGATTACATTAAGGTGTCTTTATTAGCCAATCACAGAAGGATATTTGCTGGCAGCTGGAGGTAAAAGAAAATTGGACTTTGGACTCCATTCACGAGGAAGCGATTTGTTTTGACAAAGAACTGGATTGTTACCTGCAAACGACTATATGATCAAATCTCGGGCAATCGCAGAAACAAGCGGGAAAGGCAGATTGCTAAAGGAGCGAGAAAAAGAAGAGGGGCGAACAATTCCAAAACTGTGAACATGATGAGTGAAGTTAGCCATTGTGAAAAACGGAAATGCCCGCTAGGTCCCCCTTTACCAGCGGAGAAGGTTCCTCTACAGTTTCACGAACAATACATCATAAGCGGCTACAGAAAGCCGTACACCAGTGCCTATGACTGTATTCGAAGTGCATTTGGACCTTATAACGAGACCTTCAATTTCTGGACTCATTTCATCCCATTCTTGCTGTTTTTCGCTCGATTTGCCGTTTTATTTTCAAGTTCTGTTGACCCATACCGGTATCCGTTACTGGCGTTCGCTATCGGGATATGTGGATTCTTGCTAATGAGTTCTGGAGCGCATCTCTTTAATTCCATGTCCCCTAGAGTCCGCCATTGCTGCTTCTTCTGTGATTACTCGGCCATCAGTGTGTACAGCGTAGGGGCTGGTATGGCATTCTACTTTTACAGTCGACCACTCGACAAGGCTTCAGGGGTTTTCCCTGATCCACTTCTATTTATCTCCGGTTCACTGGCTATCGCTCTATTCTCGACCTACACCTGTTGTGCCTCAAGACATCGTTGGGCTCGCTATAAATACATTATTAGAACTGGCAGTTTCATAGTTGTATTTTTATACAACACTTTCCCATACTGCTGCAGGTTCGTTCTCGATTCAGACAGTGTTAACCCGGAGGCAATGTCCTATTTCAAGCGCCATATCATCTTCTACCTCATTGCAGCCGTGGCGAATACAACACGAATGCCCGAACGCTTAATCCCTGGGGTTTTTGACGTGATAGGGCATAGTCATAATTTTCTTCACGTCTTCGCAGCTCTTGGCGTTTCAGATCAGTTCACGGCTATGGAAATCGAAATGAGACACAGGGAATTAACTCTTAGACAACTACACAAGGATATTTACTCCCAAAGCTTGGTCATCATGTTCTGTGCTTTACTTGCAAATATTGCTATAGTTATCTGGTTTGGAAAAAATCTGAAAAGTAATAAGGACGAGGAATTCAAAAAGGTTTATTAACCATTTTATACTTCAAGTATCCCTTTATTCGATTTAATTCTAATTTATACATATTATTAGTGTTGCCAAGTTCATGGTCAAGAGAAGTAAACCATGCTATGAAAAATTTATCAGTGAATATTACTATGTACATATTTATCTGCATATCACATATTTTAACTACTTATCTTAAGCTACAAAAAAGATTAAAATGGTGAAAAATAAATTACAATACATAAAATCTATAAAGTAAAAATATTATACAGCATACCAGTCATTATAAATCACAGAAAACTGTTAAAAATGAAATAATGTACTTTTTCTGATGTAGATATTTTATAAACCTCCTAATAAAAATCCGCTTTTCTTTTAGAACGCCTACAGGTACATCGTTGAAAATGCAAAAATATTGTTCGAGTAACCATTCAATTATTGACCACCTCGTGCTGAATTTATTGATAGAGTGGTTTCCTTTTTAATGTTTATCTTATTTGGTTTTTATTTTTTTCACAGGCTTTTGAACATAGAGTTCAAACGTTTAATCTGTGAAGCATATGTATTTATACTAAACTGTTATGCTCTGTACTATCTTGTAAACAGATTTTTTTAAATGTATTTACTGTTTGTACTCTTCTACTTGTGATAAAGTGACATATCCAGAAGTATTACAAGTACCGTATTACTATTAGATAAATTTTGCCAGACATGAGAAAATGAGAAAAATTGAGGACTAGTGGTGGGTGATTCCATTTTTCATCTGCACCCCCCCCCCCCCCCCCCCCCACCCCACCTACAGAAGAGCTTTCCCGAGAGGGTATAGCAAAATGGCCTTTCCTTGGAGAAAAGGCCATTTTTCCAAGGGGTTGCAACAAAAAAAGCTTCTTCCATGGGTTTTCCGAATGGGTGCAACCCCAAAAAGGCTCTCCCTAGGTATTTCCGAGGGGGTAGAGTAAGAATTGAGTAAGGTGCGGGTAAAAATGGGTCCTATAGGTTTGCATAGCTTACAACATTTTATGACTTTTTGCAAGCACATTTTGATTGCTTGGTTGATTGAGATACCCTAAACCTTGTTTGACTCTGCTCAACAGGCACCTGTACATGGATATCATTAATATCCACAGCATGTATCAGCATCTGGATCATCTTCTTGTACATGTCCATAATACTATCTATATTCTTAGCACTTGTCTCCACATAGGGAAAGCCATTCATTGTAGCAAAATTTCTTGCTCTTTCCTTGGCAACCTCACGCCTATCAGGGAGATCCATTTTGTTGCCGACAAGCAGGATTTGGGCTCGTGTTTCAGTGCCACTGGTAGTCTTGGCTAAATCAATCCAGCGATTTAGCTGCTTAAATGTTACTTCATCCGTGACATCAAACACCAAGAATATACCCTGAACACCACGGAAATACATGGGCAAGATACTAAAGAACCTTTCTTGCCCTGCTGTATCAGATACAGTAAACTTGACATATTTTGAATCATACAAGAACTGGTCCCAGTAAATATCTGGTTGCCCAACTGTTGATACCACTAAGCTGATGTCATATGCAGGGTTGTTAAACCTTTGTGCAAGACAAGATTTCCCAACACCAGAATTGCCAATAAATAGAGTCTGAAATTCATAATCATAATGCAGTTGTTTAGGAACTTTTTCAAATTCCACATCAGGGATACCAGAATCAATTATTGCCCTACATGCCCCTACAGGTGTTGGTTTACCAAGCTCAGCCATTGAGCCTGAGGTAGAAGCCTGTGTCTCTTCAGATGCATTCATACCATCTCTCAGTGGTTCTAGCTGTTTAACAATACTTGCTGCATTTGGTCTAGATCTACTTTTGTCCTTCAGACAGTCAAGAACTAGGGGCCTTAGAACATGCGCTCCCATATGCTCTATGTCTTTTCTACGACGGACAACTTCACTTATTTTACTGCCATCTGCAATGAGACAGGAAGAATTAGTTAGCATTTATGAAACCTCCAAATTAAAGGACAATATTGTACAGGTTCTGGAATTTGTGCATTTGTGCAGGCAATATGTATTTTCCCCCAATGAGCAGTGGTTTCCCCCTTCTCTTAGGCCACCAAAAAGACCATTGTGTAAAATAGCTAAAAATGCCATTATAGGTCATTAGTATAATTACTCAAGCAATTCCGCATGCTGATTGGTCGAGACATTCGGAATATTCTGCTATATTCACCTATAGGTTATAACATTGAAAGCATTGAGGATCGTCACACACTTTATTACGAGAAACTAAGAATGTATGTTAGTGGTCTTAGCCACCCATTCTGGAACCCCCCTTTTGCATGAAGGGACCCTTTCCTCCTCTCCTAGTTTTAGTGATTTTTTCCCAAAACCAACCAACCAAGGCGTCTTCGGTTTGCGTAGTGTAAAATGCCTTTATGGCACTGGCACTGGCTATCCGAACTTTAAGGTTAAAATGCTAGGGGTGACCGTCTGGAAACTCGAATTTTGACCCTAAAAATACCTGGTGGGAAAAAATTTCCACCCTAAAAAATACCCCTCAGTCTGAAAATACCCTAAAAAATACCAACAACTTTAACAGATTAAATTTTATTCTGGCCGTTTATTTGATATACATCAAATGTATCCTCTCGAGTTTCGAATACACTATCATTCTTTCAAATATTTTGGACCTATGTACCTTATTTGCGTGAGAACCCCCTAAAAAATACCAGATCGCCGATTTCAATCCCTAAAAAATATGACCGTCACCCCTAGCATTCGAATATAGCGAGTCCCCCTACCCCCGGGAATGAACATTAAGTACTACCTTCACTATTGTCTAGTATTTGAGAGCAACCTTTTTTCACTTTGACACCCTCCCCAACCCCCCAATTTTGAATCCTGGCTATGCCCCCCATTTACTTTGTAGCATTCTATTTACCTTTGACTGGGCTGAGGGGCCAAACAACTGGTTCATGTCCCACAATCATTGCCAATACAACAGCACCGAATGAGAAGATGTCCACTTTACAGCCATACTTTACTTCACTGGTGGCCTCAAAGCCCTTCAAAATTGGGTACGTCTCTGGGGCCGCATACAAGGGAGTGCCTGGAACAGCAGTGGCAAACATGTCCTTTCCAGAAGCAAAAACTTTGGCAACGCCTAAATCTGCAATCTTAGGGACTTTTTCTTTGGACAATAAAATATTCTTTGTTGCTAAATCCCGGTGAACAACAGGAGGCTTCAATGTATGCAAATATTTCAGTCCATGCGCGATCCCTAGGGTTAGTGATACGCAATCCAACGGAGAAATAGCTTGGGAGTTCTTGATGTGAAACTCCAAGTCACAGTCTAAAAGTTCTGTTACTATCACGGGAGACTTATTAACAGGAAATAGCACAGTAAGCATGGAGACGATATTTGGATGGTTAAGTTTCCTGAGAACTTCCCACTCTTTCCGTAGTTCTTGTATGTAATGGTCCCGCACGTCCTGATCGTATTCATTCTCGAAGAAGATTGAATGGATTTGTTTGGCTGCAACTCGGACGCCATCCAAACGCGCCAACCAAACTTCACCATACGAGCCTTTGCCAATCATCTCGTCAAACACGATGGATCGCTGGCTGACATCAGCTGAATAAGGCCGACTTCTGCTTCTTGCATCGGCCATAATTCCCCTCTCTGCTTCGGGCATTTGTTCGAGCTGCTTTGGAAAAATTCTGATGCTAGGAAACTCTCCTGTTAGTTGTTTCCTGTACTTCCGAGAATGCTACCTCATCTCACTTTGCAGATTAGATCTCATCGTAGGCCTTGTAATTTGAGGGTTAAACTGGTCTACTTTTGCGATAACGAGTAGTCATTTTCAGCCCCTAAACAAAGATTTCGTACGTTTCTATTAAAATCAACCCTAAAATTCCCCCGAATATGTAATACTGCTGAAAAATGCTGCTTGCCTCTCTGCCGCTGGCCCAGAACACTACCCACAATGCCTTTCTTCTAAAGACCATTTTTTTACGGGAGCCCTGTGGTAATCCTCCAAATTTGCCTCGAGGAGAGCAGGGACTTTTACTTTCTACGCGACAGAGTTGGATAAAAACGGATCAATTCTCTGGAGAAATAAAAAAAAGGAGCGCTCCGAACCCGTGGTTCCGTGATTTTCGCGAGCTTTGACTGAACCGGAATCCAGCCATCGGAATCCGGAATCCGGTCTCCTGGAATCCAGAATCCAAACCTGATCCGTTATTACTAAAAAAAATCCCGCACAAACAAAAATTATACAGATAAAAGCACGCGCCACCCTCTCTCTCTTGAATAGATAGCGCAAGCAACAAAAGGGTTCAAACTTTAAGGCTTTACATGTAAGACACTGGATTGTTCTCCTGCTCAAAGCTCCCGAGCTCGTAACTTCGCAGGGGAGGCTCTGGTGACAACACGCATCAATATTCTCGTGCCAAGAGTTCCCCGGCTCATCACCTCGCGGGGGAGGCTCTGGTGACAGCCATTGACGCATGCGTGAGATTTGATAGCCGCCATTTTGAAAACGACCGAGAAGGCTCTGGGAACGAGGTTGCCCAGATTCTGGGTTTCCGGTTTGAACGTTGTATGGAAAGTTCGTTACGTTTTTGACCTACCACGCATGCCCGTTAAAAATTAGCTAATCAGCGAAAGCCCTCGATTTGATGCCACCAGAGCCTCCCCGCGAGGCAACGAGCTGGGAGAGCTTCGGGTACAAGAATGCTGATGCATGGAATTGATACTGCAGAGCCGCCGAGGGAAGGAACTCCGCGCTTGCCCCAGCGTTGAAAATCAGCCAATAAGCAACGGCCCTCAAATGGCTCTCACCAGGGTCTCGTCCGCGAGGTGACGAGCCGGGGAGCTCTGGGTACAAGAACGCTCTCATCCTTGCGCGCCAGAGTCATCCCCTCACCTCCCCCCACTAGGGAAAGAGGAAAGGGTGTGGAGGGGAGGGGAGGAACGTGCGGCGAGGATCATCACTAACGCACCATGGGACGCTCGAGACGCTCCCTGTACACCACTTTTCGAACAGTTAAATATAACTGGCCTTCCAAGAAAGGGTGGCACGGGCTAAAGTCAAGATAGATTTTAAAGCTCTAAATGGTTTACTGCCTTCTTACACAAGTGATATATTCTATCCGTTTAGTTCGGTACATAATAAGAACGCTCGAAGTAATAAAATGAATCTGTTGCTACCTATAGAGCAAACATTCGGGCAGCGGACTTTTGCTGCTGCAAAACTTGTGGAATAACCTCCCCAAAGAGATTAGGGAAAACTGCCCCGTTGATTTAGTCAACAAGGCCATCAAGAAAACGGACCGGCTTTGCTGGCTTTGCTAGAGATATAAATATTAGGATCTAACTTAGTAATTTTGTAAATATTTTTCATAATTCTTGTATTTTTTTATTTTCTAATTTTGTTGAGGGACACTTGTTATATTATCTGTAGATATTTTGTGTTACTTTGTAAATAAAGTTTATTATTATTTATTTTTTATTAACCTGGCGCGCGAGGATGGCTCTTGGATTCCATAGGGCGAGCCATTGCGCGCACACGCTGCGCTTCCAGAAGCGTGACATCACGATCTCCCTATATTACGCGTGTGGTGCACGAGAGCCGGTCACCATGGCAAGAGATCAACATTGCCAAAACACTGCACGTTTACTTGCAACAAACCTCTCGTCTTGTGAGGTGCAAAAAAGCTGAACCATGAGTAAGGTAAGATGCGTATTTTTAGTGATACAGAGGGTTCAATGTAAACGTAATGTAACACCTTGCCACAACGGTAAATACGTTGATCGTGTGGACGTGAATTTGTAGAGGTCATGCAGCCGTCCATCCGAAAAGGGCCTTCCTTTATCTAACAACATATTGTAGATGTTGCTATTGAGTCGCCAAGGAGACGCAGATGTTAATTCTGGCGATTGTAGGAATTAGCGAAACCAGATGGCTCGGAAGTGGGAAGATCGGACTTGTAACCGTGAAACACTACTCTTCCTGGTTCAACAAATGACGGTGCACCACACGAGAGAGAAGTTGCCTTGTAATGCTGTCTAAACAAGCCGTCAAGAGTCTGATAGAGTGGGAGCCGATTTCTGACCGCATTATGGCCAGTTGAGTGCCCAAATACAACTACAAGAATACGCATCAACAAACGCACGAAGGCTGAAGACGACACGAAAGAAGAATTCTACTGCCAGCTACAAGCTGCCTTCAATAAGATCCGAAGGAGGAACTTGTCCTTAGTTATGGGTGATCTAAATGCTAAGGTAGGGTCCGACAACAATAATGATAAAGAGCTTATTATGGGATCCCAGGGTGTAGGTACCATCAACGAGAATGGCGAGTATGCGAGATAAGACGAGATAACGTCCCAGAGTAAGCCTTAATCGGGGGAACACTCTTCCAGCACAAGAGTCACACAAAGTCACATGGAAATCTCCAGATAGATCTCCAGGTGTGGCCTGCCGCTTTGCATCAACTTCAAATACTTCATAGATTCCAAGGTTGCGTTCTAATCCGTAAATCCCAAAGAATTACATCAACATCTTCAAAGCATTCTATACAAACACCGTCAGTGCACAGTACGCGTCGGTGACGATCTCGGCACCGAATGGTGGTTTGAAGTAAGTATGGAACGGGACAAAGGTGACATCCAAGCTCCAAAGACACAAGCCATTCAGAGCACATCCATTTCCGAAGGCTTCCTGCTCCAAGAGAAGCTCACACCACCCACCTGGACTATGCAGATGATTTAGGGCTGTCCCAGGGACGGCGAAACAGTTTTCAAAGTGGGAGGGGGGGGGGGGGAGTTTTCAAAGTGGAAGGGGGGCTCATTAGTAAGATTGTATGACAAGGGGCTGAGTTTCGTGAAAATGTATGGAAATTTGGAGAAATATGGGAGAGGAGGGGGGGGGGGGGGCCTCTAGACCCCCGGCTCCTCTGTCCTTGTGCCTCGGACTCCAAGAAACAACCAACTTGATTGCGAGCCACGGCAAATAAGCAAGCCGGCCTGCAGATCAGCGCAAAGAAAACAAAAACCATGCTTGCGGGAATGTTCCACAATCAGCGCCCCTTCCCTCTCTCTGAGACATTAGACATTGCCGTAGTTGGGAATCCTCACGAGCAAGAAATGATTTACGCTATCTCGGCTCAACAATTTCGGTGACGGCCGAAAAAGTGACGGCTCTATTGACAGGGAGATTGAGATAGCCGGATAGGTCTGGCATCCAGTGCGTTTAACACCCTAAACAACATCTGGAGAAACAGTGGCATTTCGATAGCACCAAGGTCAACATTTAGAGGGACTGGAGTCACCACAGTCCTCCTCTATGGCTGTGCTACGCGGACATTCAAGCAACATCAACTGCGCCGTCTTGACTCTTTCCACCACAACTGTCTCCGTATAATGCCACATAATAACTCCATGGCTGAAGGTTCGACTTCTTGACTTTTCCCCCCAAACCGTGCGATCAGGGAGAGAACTTGTTGCCGCAGTATGGAAACAATCATATGCCTCAATCGCCTTCGCTTCTTTGGTCACGTTGCAAAAGCAATGCCGGATGACCGAATCCTCAGACGCCTGTTGGCCTTAGTCCCCCTACTCTAGACTTGCCCCAAGTCGTACTCTATGTTTTTCCTTAGAACAAAGAGAAAAAAAAGCACACGGCTCGGTGGAGCGCGGGAGAGTACGACTTGTTTCGCTCGCACGCTTTCGATTTTAATTTGCATATTTTTGCCGCGAAAAACGAATGCAAAACAGCGCGCGCTCAAAGTGGCGTGATCTTCGTCAGCAGTGCGCGCCGTGAATTTTGTCAACAACTGAACATTTGCATAAGAATCAAGACTTTTGTTGCATGGTTTCGTCGTGTTATAATTATAGTTTTGGAAAATTTATCTTAAGAAATGCTTACGATAATTCATCAGATACCTAAAAGATGTTTTCGCCCAACGGAGGATGTTTGTTTGTGCGAAAAATATTTTCAGTTTCAAATCGCGCGAATGAACGACGATGGCGTAAAATGTGACGTCAAACTTTCTCTCACTTGGATTGGATGTTTATCAGACACACCTCCAACACACGCCCGACCTAAATTTAGGTCGGTAAAAACTGGCGGGAAGCGAGCGAGAAAAGTCCGTTGTACAATTGTAAAAAAAAAAGAGGAACAGCGGACTTTGGGAAAGTCTACCCCTACTCATGGATGTAGGTCTGTCGGAAAGTTTGCCTAGGCTGTTTTGCGATGATTTACAACATCTTCTTGGAGAAGGCTGCAGTCTAGTTGACGGAGCAAGAGTTGCTAGCGATCGTGCGGACTGGCGCCGTCTCCTACAGTCCATTGTTACGCAAGAGGATCGTGAGCAGGAAGATTCGCTTCGCGAATGAAGACCTGCCCAAGGTACGCAAGGTAGTTGACAACTAAAGATAAAAAAGAGGAACGTTATTGCGGATATTGTTTGAATAAAACCAAAATAATGCACTACGATGTCAGTATGTACTAGCTGTACGGAGACCTCCTAAAAAGGAGCAATTTCATTAGTTTAGAATTCCGCGACAATAATGTGGCATTAACCAATTTCGGTGGATATGTAGCTTTATGAAAATATTATGCCACGATCCACCACAATTGAAATGGAAAAATGTTAATTTCTTAATCACTCTTTTGGTGTATTTTCCCATACACATTTAGACATTATGTCATCTTTATTCTAGTGTATCACATGTTTCAGGCGGACCCGGCCGCCGTCCTCTGGCTACGCCCCTAAAACAAGTACTGTATATCGGAAGACAAAACATTCAAAAGCGTGTTGTGTCAACTAACTAGGATCTACTTATGACATAGCAGGGGGGCTCTTAAAAGGCTTAAACAATCACCGTAAACATTATTTTTGATAATCATTTTCGGGAATTTCATCAAAGTACAATTGCTCTTAGTGCTGTTGGAAGTGCGGCTCTCCCAGGCGCTTTCGTTTGTAAACTATTAGTAGCGGAGCTCCTGCGCGGGCCGAAGGCCCGCGCAAGCGGAGCACCATACCTAAGGGAAAAACGTATAGTATACTATCGAGTTGATTTTTGAACGTCACGGGCATTATGGATCATTTTGATGACGTCATTGATGACGTAAGGGCACGTGACTTTGGTGTGTAGAGTTCCTCTTATGGTCTTTGAAACTTTGTCCAAGTTTGGTTTCTATAGAAGCTACCCTTCGGGAGATATGATTTTTTCTTTATTTTTCTGGTATTAAACCTATAGCGTACGGAGCGTACGCCGTCCGTCCGTCGTCCGTCGTCCGTCCGTCCGTCCGTGTACACATGGGAACCCTGTGGTATGCAAAGAAAAAATTATATCTCCTCAAGGGAACATGCTAAGACAACCATACTTGGGATATTTTGTCTATGCAACAAGGGGGGTGCTGTAACACGGACACGTGATGTGACGTCATCGATGACGTCATCTATGCTTGAAAAATCAATATCTCGTGAAGGGAAGACTCTAAGACAACAAAACTTGGGTAGTGTAGTCTAGGCCACCAGATGAGCAAAATGAGGTGGTCACGTGATATGACGTCATCGATGACGTCATCTATGCTTGAAAAATCAATATCTCGTGAAGGAAAAACTCTAAGACAACAAAACTTGGGTAGCGGAGTCTAGGCCACCAGATAAGCAAAATGAGGTGGTCACGTGATATGACGTCATCGATGACGTCATCTATGCTAGAAAAATCAATATCTCGTGAAGGGAAGACTCTAAGACAACAAAACTTGGGTAGTGTAGTCTAGGCCACAAGATGAGCGAAATGAGGTGGTCACGTGATATGACGTCATCGATGACGTCATCTATGCTTGAAAAATCAATACCTCGTGAAGGGAAGACTCTAAGACAACAAAACTTGGGTAGTGTAGTCTAGGCCACAAGATGAGCGAAATGAGATGGTCACGTGATATGACGTCATCGATGACGTCATCTATGCTTGAAAAATCAATATCTCGTGAAGGGAAGACTCTAAGACAACAAAACTTGTGTAGTATAGTGTAGGCCACCATATGAGCGAAATGAGGTGGTCACGTGATATGACGTCATCGATGACGTCATCTACGCTTGAAAAATGAATATCTCGTGAAGGGAAGACTCTAAGACAACAAAACTTGGGTAGTGTAGTCTAGGCCACCAGATGAGCAAAATGAGGTGGTCACGTAATATGACGTCATCGATGACGTCATCTATGCTTGAAAAATCAATATCTCGTGAAGGGAAGACTCTAAGACAACAAAACTTGGGTAGTGTAGTCTAGGCCACCAGATGAGCAAAATGAGGTGGTCACGTGATATGACGTCAGTGATGACGTCATCTACGCTTGAAAAATGAATATCTCATGAAAGAAAGACTCTAAACCAACCAAACTTGGCTGTCGCTAATGTAATCCAGTTCACCAGATGAGCGAAATGAAGTGGTCACGTGATGTGACGTCATCGATGACGTCATCTATGCTTGAAAAAATCAATATCTCGTGAAGGGAATCCCTTTCATTCACACAGAAAATTTTATAACCGGGAGCTCCGCTTTTAGCCAGTGGCTAAATCTATATATTATTAGCTTATCCCGTTATGTTCGCCATAGTTTGTTAATGTGGTGTATCTTGCCTTTATTTTTCCTCTCTACCTCACCTGCTTAAAGAAACAACAATACAAAAGTAAACGTTGAATAATAATCAATAGACAGATGAAAAAGCTAAACGTACAAAATAGAATGCCGTACTTCTGTAAATACCTAGGCAACCTATCAGTGGTGTATCAGCCATATCTTTAGTTGTTAGAAGAACACGAACCGATAATGAGAGGCTCGTAGTTTGTTGAGACATCGTGCTGTAGCTGCTTGATGAGATGATTGGTTTTGTGTTTTTCCTTAGATTGTTTCAATAAATTAATCATTGTACGATTAGCATGTATAAAGGCTTCTTTACAAATTTTCGAGCCAATTTGTTATCGGCAACTAAATGGCACGGAGGCACCGAAGAAAATGATGGACAGTGAATCTTAAGGTATGCCAATTTTCGCTTAGGCCCGTATACAGCCTCACCTCGGTAACAATTTCCATGTTTTGTTTAACTTCCTCTTCGTAATTCAGTGAAAGAAAATTGTATAACGATTTTTTTTTTGGAAATCTGACTCACTCTGCCTCGGTAATGATTTTTTTCTGGCTACGGGCTAAAAGAAAATCTTTCTGAGTAAATTCAAGACGACGTATTAAGAGGAAATCCGCTGAAAAATCGAGTAATCTTGACACAAAGTGGAAACAATTTTTAGATAGAGTATTACAAAACCAATTTCCTTGTTTCTAGCATTTTATGAAAGGTATTGATAAAATGTGATAACACCGAGAAGAAATTCCCAAGGAAACCTGAGAAATAATTTTTCAAAGTTGTGAAGATATGGTGTTGGCAGTTGATGTTCATTTCATAGTGCTGTCAAACTATACAAATTGTATGGATTTGGACAAATTCCAGGGATCATTTTCGATGTTCGGTGTTAAGAAATGATTTTTTTAGATCAGATATCAAAAGCAGTAAGACAGAAGTCTACAATATGATGTAAAAAATTTTGTTCCAAGAATTATTTCCAATCGTTACTCGATTTTCAAATGGATTACGTTTAACATTCTTGAAATGCAAAATAGACGTTGGGGAATCTATCATTTTACAGATTTTATATTTCTCTCGCTTATTAATGCGACTCAGCATTATAGCTTTTTACAACACAGCTTATTTTTTGTAGGACTATCCTTGAGTTAAGATGTCACTGAAATTAAACAAAGCATAAACATTCCAATTAATTTCAAGGCTAGGCGCACGTCTTCACTAACTATTATTTACTATCGCTTTGTTAACGTTTTTACGAAGGTTGGGTTGTCACGCTGTTTTTTTGTATTTCCCGGGGAACTAGAGCACTTATTACTGCAATACTTCTATTTCACCATCTTAAACATTTTCCTTTTAGGATGTTACTCTCGGTGATTTTAATGAAGACCATCGCCTTGGTTTTTTTTTAATGAAGACCTTCGCCTCTAAAAACTGTATTATCAACTCAAGTGTTTTACATAAAAGACTGCTGAATAACCTCGTCAAGCGAGTCTCTACAGCAACGCCCGAGGAATGTGTGAAACATCTCTGGGAGATTTGTTAGAAGGAGAACAGAGAGAATTGTATGATTTGATCGAGGAACTACAACCTACTTGGATGGAACAATTTGAGTTGGGAGAATTCATTGATCAATCACCACCACCACCACCACCACCACCACCACCACCACCACCACCACCGTCACCAGAGCTTCCTACTAATGAGTTCCTCGATTGGATTCTACAAGAGGATGGTGACGTCGATATGGCACAAAGTGTTGAAGAGCTCTTTGAGCAGCATTTGAATGACCAACCACCACAGCCGTCGTCACCACAAGTGGAAGTAGTAGAGGAAGGACTTGTTGATGATTTTATCGCGTGGATGATGCAAGATGATGTTGATACGACAAAAAGTTTTGAAGAGCTATACCAACAGTATTCGGATATGACGGCCCATAGGCCACAAACACCTGGGCCATCACCACTACCGTCGCCGCCAGAAGATGTTGACAATCAACCACTGCCATCACCACCACCACTACCGTCACCACCACCACCGCCGTCACCACAAGTTGTTGACAATCAAATTGGAAGAGGTGTCAAACGCAGCCATGATGAGCAAGAGGAGGAGGAGGAGGAGGAAGAGAATGATGGTATTTCGTTCCAATTGAATGAAGTCCACACTCGTCATTCGCGTAAGATGAAAACCGATTGTTCTGATTATGATTTAAACATCAATCTTCCTTTACGGTCAACTGTCCAAGAAGCCATGCAAGATGTAGAGCGTGTTCTTGACAGTGTGTTAGAAGAAACGCTCAAAGGTGTACCTAACAAGGACTTTGCTCGCGTGACCTTGAATGCTCCAGCTCTGAAGAATCCCATATCGTTACCGTTTATGCTACGGGAGCAGTTGACACCGCAAAGGATTATGGGACAGATTGAAACCATTGTACAATCTAACGAGGAATTTGTTCTCAATGGACAGTTTCAGTTGCACGTGATACGAGCACGTACACCCCGTGGTGGTCATGGTGGATATGATGATGATGATGATGATGATGATTACTATACTACTGATGACGATGATGACGACGATGATGATGATGGTGATGATGACGATGTCCCAGCTGGTGAGAAGAAGAAAAAGCACTCTAAGAAGAATAAGAGGACCTTGGATTGTGCGGATGCGGAGACATGGGTAAAGATGAAGAGATCTATAGTTCGAGTACGTAATCAGGATAATCTTTGTGCTGCACGTGCGATCGCGATTGGAATCGCCTTCCATACCGGATCAAAACGAGAGTATAAGAACATGTATCGCCAATGGTCAAGAAACAGAGATAATCTGGCTCAGCTTAAAAAAGCGAAAGAGTTGCACCAGCAAGCGGGCGTCCCTGAAGAAGCGTGTGGTATTGAAGAACTGAAAAAGTTCCAAGCGTATTTGGCTCCACAAGGGTTCAAGCTCTACCTTGTGTCCAGAGAATATATGTATGGTATTATTTGGCAAGGTACTTTGGAGGAGGAGCCTAAATATCATTTGTACTTGTGCCTTGAAGGAACCCATTACCATTTCATCACTAAAATGAATGGCATCCTGGGTAAAAGCTACTTCTGTATCAAATGTAACAAGGGCCACTCAGATCAAGGCAAGCACAAATGCAATATCCTATGTAGTGCTTGTGGTGAAGAGAACTGTTCTCCTCAGAGTGTCGATGATGATGCCAAACGATGGAACTGGCAACATTGTGCCGACTGTAACCGTTACTTCCGTACCCAGCAATGTTTTGACAACCATCGTCGCGTGAAAAAGCATGGTCCCGCGAATAATCGTAAGGAATGGTCGCAGTGTCAAAAGATACACAAGTGTGAAGAATGTCTTACGAGGTTTGATGTCTTAGACAAGAAGCGGCAAGGCAAACCTCACAAGTGTGGTGAATACGTGTGTCACGTCTGCAAAAAGATGGTCGACAAGGATCACTTATGTTATGTTCCCGTAGGAGCAGCAGCAGTGACAGGACGGATAAAGAAGAACGAGGAGGATCAATTGCGGCTCATCATCTTTGATTTTGAGGCTCAACCCCTGGGTACGCAACATCGGGTCAATTTTGTGGGTGTGCAGAAACTGTGTGAGGACCGTCGTGATCTTCCCTTAGACTCACATCCTACTTGTGACACTTGCGGTTTGCGTAAACGTGGTTTCCAAGGGGAACAAGCACTGGACGAGTTTTGTCAATGGTTGTTTGGTGGCAGCAATGCAGGATACACGTGTTTGGCACACAACTTTAAAGGGTACGATTCCTATCCTATCTTGGAGTACTTGTTCAAGAATGCATTAAGGCCTACTGTTATTTTTAATGGAGGAAAGATCATGATGCTCGGACTCCCAGATCTCAAGATCAGTATGAAGTGCACGTTGAATTACCTTCAGATGGCATTGCGTCAACTTCCCAAAGCTATGGGATTTGATCAAGAGGTGCGCAAAGGCGACTTTCCACATTTCTTCAACACCCCAGAGAACCAAACGTACGTGGGACCTATGCCTGATCTCAAGTATTATGGCATTGAAAACATGACGAAGAAAGATGCTGATGCGTTACGCACGTGGTACGAGAACGAAGTCGCACGTGGTGCCGTGTTCAATTTCCAAGAAGAACTGGCGTCTTATTGTCATCAAGACGTTGAAGTGCTGAAGAAAGCTGTGTTGGCCTTTGACAAGCTTACCATGGCAACGGGTGACGTCCATCCGTTTCACACGTCAGTCACCATTGCATCGTTGTGCAGTCTTATTTTGCGCACCAAATTTCTCAAGGCCAACACCGTTGCTGTGATTCCTGCTGAAGGATACCGTGGACGCGACGTGCACTCGCTCAAAGCATTGCAGTGGCTCGAGTACAGGCACATCACTGATGGAGTGCATATTCGTCACGCTGGTACGAGCGAAGGGGAATTCAAGGTTGGACGGTACAAGGTCGACGGGTATGCCGAGAGTACTCATACCGTGTACCAATACCATGGATGTCTCTATCACGGATGTCCCAAGTGCTACACGAAGGACACGAGGAATCCTTTCTCTGGCACTACTATGGGTGATCTCTACCATGACACGTGCAACGTACGCACTATTATTACTCGGGCTGGTTACCACCTCGTGGAAGTGTGGGAATGTGAGTTTGATCGTGAACTGACAGCAACTCCTAGAATACAAGCGATGGTCGGTGACGTGGAGAAGTCCAAGCCCTTGGATCCCCGGGACAGTTTCTTTGGTGGACGTACCAATGCAATCCGTTTACGATGCGAAGCCAAGGATGACGAGCAACTCCACTATTACGATTTCACGTCGTTGTATCCGTACGTGAATGTCACGTGTGAGTACCCTGTGGGACATCCAGAAGTTCTGGTGAACGATGAGATCCAACAAGACCTGCACCTGTATCGCGGATTGATGAAAGTACGTGTCCTTCCACCCAAGGATGTTTACTTCCCAGTGCTTCCCGTACGCATCAACGACAAGCTGATGTTTCCCTTGTGTTACACCTGTGCTCAAGAAGAGAACCAAGATCATCCATGCACGCACACTGAGGAAGAACGCGCTTTTACCGGCACGTGGACGCACGTGGAACTATTCAAAGCTCTGGAGAAAGGGTATAAAGTGATGAAAGTGTATGAGGTGTGGCACTGGGCTCAATGGGAACGCTTGTTCGAAGAGTACATCAAGACGTTTCTCAAGTACAAGCAAGAAGCTTCAGGATGGCCAAGTTGGTGCGAGACGGAAGAAGACAAGGTCCGGTACGTGGAACAGTATGAAGAACATCAAGGCATTCGATTGGATCGTGAGCGTATCGAGAAGAATCCAGGTCTTCGCTCTGTTGCCAAAATGTTCCTGAATTGCATGTGGGGGAAATTTCGCGAGCAATCGAATCGGAGACGTACCGAGTACGTGGAAAGTCCAGAAAAGTACTTCGAGCTGATGACAGACGACAGCATCGAAGTGAGTGATGTGTTGATCGTGAATGACGATACGGTCCAGATTCACTACAAGATGGCAGAGAAGTTTCTGAAGACGAAAGCACACACCAACGTTGTCTTTGCTGCTTACACCACAGCGTATGCACGTCTCAAGTTGTATGACGTCATGGATGGTTTGGGGGATCGATGTTTGTACCACGATACGGACAGTGTCATCTTTACGTGGCGTCCTGGCCAATGGAAACCACCACTTGGCGATTACTTGGGAGAACTGACCAGCGAACTCGATCCAGAAGAACACATCGTGCACTATGTGGCCACAGGACCCAAGAGTTACGGGTACAAGACCAACTTCGGTAAGACCGTGTGCAAAGTCAAAGGACTACGCATGAATCTACGTACCACAGAAACAGTGAATTTGGATAGCATGGTGGAATTGTTGGAGGGTCATGGGAACCCTGTGCGTCAAGTGACCAATCCCCACACCATTCGACGCAATGTGACGACCCGTACGTTGCATACCGTATCAGAAACCAAGTCCTTCAAGGTCGTGTACAACAAACGTGTACGACGTGGCATGTACACTTACCCTTATGGATATTATGGACTTTGAACTTTGTTAAGCTTCGTGTACAACAAACGTGTACCCTTATGGATACTATATGGACTTTAAGACTTTTTAACACTTTTGATAAGCAGTGTATATATAAAGTTATGTAATAAAGAACTTATAAAACCCAAATAGTGTGATTTTTGTCTATAAAGGGGAATGACCCAGCATTGGAATGATCATTTGGTGTTGAACACCGCTAAGGATGGTATGTTTTAAAGACCGGCCCATACTAACGTGTCGTAACTTATTGAAACGTATACGTTGTATGCTAGCGTGTTGTGGTGGCCGTATTGTTGTAGTCGATGGCACCCAGGAAACCCAAGCAGACCGTAGCACAGAAGAAGAAGAAGAATATCGAACGTCTACTCCAGCAAGCCTATTACGATCCAAACAATGTTGCTGCTTTGGGCGGTGTTGCCAAACTGGCAAGGGCTATGCGCTCAAAAGGTATAAAAAAGAGCACAGTCTTAGCTTGGATACGGTCTCAACCGTCATATACACTCCATAAACCGTACCGTCGTCGTTTTCCACGCAATCGTGTGGTCGTCCAAGGTATCGACGAACAATGGCAAGCGGATTTGTGTGACATGCAAGCGTACAGAACCAAAAATAATGGCTACAACTACATATTAACCGTCATTGACGTGTTAAGCAAGTACGCATGGGCAGTACCCTTGAAGAACAAGACGGGACTCAGTTTGATCAAGGCGTTTCAGAAAATATTCAAGGAAGGTCGTGTGCCTGAGAAATTGCAGACGGATGATGGGTCCGAGTTCTTAAATCGAAACTTTCAAGCGTTTCTCAAATCGAAAAACATCCATCACTTTACCACCAAGAGCGAAACCAAAGCCTCCGTCGTCGAACGATTTAATCGTACGTTAAAAACATGGATGTGGCGATGGTTCACCTACAAAGAAACAGTACGTTACATTGACGTGCTTCCGCAACTGATGCAGAATTACAATCATTCGTATCATCGAAGCATTCGTCGTGCCCCTGCTGACGTCACGTTAGCCAATGCTCAAGACGTATGGCATACCTTGTACCAGAAGAAGGCTCAGAAGAAGAAGAAGAAGAAGAAGCTAAAACCTAAATTTCAAGTGGGAGATTTAGTACGTATAAGTAAAGTCAAACATGTGTTTGCAAAAGGGTATTTACCCAACTGGACGGAAGAAGTGTTTACGATTGCCTGTCGGATGACGGCACGGGATCCCTATGCGTATCGACTACGCGAATACGACGGTTCGTTGTTGGAAGGACAATTTTACGAACAAGAATTGCAAAAAGTCAGCATGGATGAACAAAAAGATGTCTTTCGTATCGACAAAATTGTCAAGAGCCGTGGAAAAGGACGTCAAGAAGAGTATTTGGTCCATTGGCGTGGCTGGCCTGACAAGTACGACAGTTGGATCCTAGCAAGTCAAGTGCATAACATCGTGTGATATACCAACAAAGACATCAGTTGCCTCAGGATGTCTGACCGATCGGACCAAGTGATTACGCTGTCAAGCAATGCTATCGAAGATGCCCTTCCCGACAACACCATTGGGGATTTCACCCTACGAACCAAATATCCTATCGATTTACGCGAAGGATCATGGGAAATGGCGCTTACCAACATCATTTATCCTCATTCGTGGAGTTTGCTGCAAAAAGAAGATCTTGACATATGGGTTCTTTCCACTCACGTGGTAAACCCTAACGAAATATGGACAAAGTACACGTTACCCAAAGGAAAGTACACCAAGCTGGAAGATATTGTGAAAGGCATGAAGAGAGTTACTAACAAATTTATCAAGCATGAGCTACAACGTAAATTACGGCCACACGAAACCAATCACAATAAGATTGAGTTCAAATACAATTATAAAGAGAACATGACCACGATCAAGTTAACCAATGAAATGATGCTACTACTACGGCCACGATTAGCAATGGCTTTGGGATTCGATACAGTTGGTTCAATCACTGAACTTGAACTCGGGAAACCCCATGGTATTGCTCGTCTCTTTGGGGTAACTGATGAAACCGTAGGAGAATGGTATATATTTGTAGCCGACAAAAAGAATGCTAGCGGACTACAGACCTTCACCTCCAGCGTACGTGAACGAGCAGATGTACATCCGTTCCAAAGCTTTTACGTGTACACTAACGTTGTGGACTCGCATATTGTGATGGGAAGTGATGCCAACAATTTATTACGTACCTTTGTTCCTGAAGGAGAACCTGGATTCCCTGTGGAACGAAACTTTCTCAATCCCTACTACTTGCCATTACGTACTCAAATCATCAACAAGATCCGTATCCATATAACCGACGACACAGGCGAAACCGTGCCATTTCAAGCAGGCGCCGTACGTGTGCGATTTGCCTAGAAGAAGAAGATATGGTGTGGTACAACGATATGCTGAATATGGCTCGTGGTGCTCTTGCTGCTCTACCGTCTAAATCACAAACAGGAAAAGGACCCTTTACCTATTTTCCACGTCATCTACAAAAAGGAAATGGAGTTTTCCATGGGTACCCTGTGCCAGTACAAATGGGATTTGGTGTAGGTGGTGTCGGTGGTGTATTACGTTCCATGGAAAGAGACTTTGTTCCTCACTTGCCTTCTTGGGAACTCGCTACAAAAGGTATACGTAAACAAGAGGAACTCGCTACACGAGGTATACGTAAACCACAAGTGGGTGGTGCCCGTCTGAAACGTCGTCGTCGTCAACCTAAGACCATGGCTAAACGTCGTCGTCGTCATACCAAGGACATTTTCGATTGAAAACAGTTATAAAAGACTTGGACATTCATGCCTTCTAATCAGTTGGACATTACCTCAACTACTGTCAAGAGCTCCTCATCGTCAACATGAGTGTTCATACTGCTTCACTTGCTGCTGCCAATCCAGGCATGGACTTGTTTACGGTACCACCAACAGATGTGGCTGTGACATCAGGCCGATACGTTGAGTATTCACCCACGGACAAAGGGGCCAAGTATTATCAGTTCATCATTCGTAGGGGTCCTCCAATGATTGATTTGAAAAAGACTCATTTCCGTATCGTGGCCAAGATCACCAAAGTTGATGATACAGCAATTGCCGCAAGCGTTAAAGTGGGACCTGTCAACAACTTTCTTCATTCGATGATCCAACAAGTGACTGTGAAATTGAACGATCAAGCCGTCACCTTGCAAACCGACACGTATGCGTATCGTGCCTTCATCGAGACGTTGTTGAATTATCCTAAAGAAGCTCAAGAATCGTATCTGGAATGTGCCATGTGGAAAAAAGACAGTGGCTCCATGGATCAAGTTGATCATGCGGCTACAGCCGGTAATAAGAATCCCGGACTCAAGGAACGTGCAGCTCGTACTAAAACTGGACAAAAATTCTGCATGGAAGGCCCCTTGTTTTGTGATCTCTTTCACTCAGGACGTTACCTTCTGGACAACACCGAGATGAAAATCAAGTTTGATATGCATGATACAGCCTTCTGTCTGATGTCGGAGTTAGGTACCGAAAAGATCGTCATCGAAGACTTTATCCTACGCATGTATGACGTGACTCCAGCCCCTAGCGTCAAGTTAAACCAACGTGAACTCATGACAGGATCGAATGCACGTACAGCCAAGTACCCTGTGACGTCAGCCATTGTGAAGACCCGGCAAATTGGTACTGGATCCTTGACCCATTATGCAGGAGACTTGTTCCAGGGACTCGTTCCTAAACGTATGATTTTAGGGATGGTTGAGAATGCTGCCTACAATGGCGACAAAGGGAAGAATCCATTCAATTTCCAAAAGTTTGATTTGTCGACAATCAAAGTAACCGTGGATGGTCAAGAGACCCCCTATGGAACACTGTCTACCGCGGATGGCCAAGAGACCCCCTATGGAACACTGTCTACCGCCTGATGACAAGGATATAGATTTGTACCACATGTTGTTCGATAACGTGTGTGGTACCTACCGCGGACAAGGACTCAACCTTAAGTTCGACGAGTTCAAGGCTGGTTATTCATTGTTTGCCTACGACTTTACACTAGCAGGCAATGCCTCGTCAGGGTACTTCCAACCTCAATATAAAGGCAACGTTGACCTGTACCTGACATTTGGGAGTGCCACCGAACAGGTGAACACCATTGTCGTCTACGGCGAGTTCAACAACACCATCGAGGTGGACCAATTAGGTCAAGTGATTTACGACATTCAAGGATGAACACGGATCAGTTAGAACTGCTCGTACACAACGATCCCAAGTTAAATCCAGTGTTTGGTGGCGTGTTTCCATCTGATTTGCTACCGACCAAAGTACCATTTCCCAATCAAGCCTACATCATGAACGTGGATCCAAGCGATCGTCCAGGATCTCATTGGTTAGCCGTGTACTTTACACCCGAGACGTGTGAATTCTGGGACAGTTTTGGATTTCCTCCACAAGTGTATGGTCAAGCCATTACGAACTGGTTATTCATTGTTTGCCTACGACTTTACACTAGCAGGCAATGCCTCGTCAGGGTACTTCCAACCTCAATATAAAGGCAACGTTGACCTGTACCTGACATTTGGGAGTGCCACCGAACAGGTGAACACCATTGTCGTCTACGGCGAGTTCAACAACACCATCGAGGTGGACCAATTAGGTCAAGTGATTTACGACATTCAAGGATGAACACGGATCAGTTAGAACTGCTCGTACACAACGATCCCAAGTTAAATCCAGTGTTTGGTGGCGTGTTTCCATCTGATTTGCTACCGACCAAAGTACCATTTCCCAATCAAGCCTACATCATGAACGTGGATCCAAGCGATCGTCCAGGATCTCATTGGTTAGCCGTGTACTTTACACCCGAGACGTGTGAATTCTGGGACAGTTTTGGATTTCCTCCACAAGTGTATGGTCAAGCCATTACGAACTTTTGCAAGTTACGTCCACAACTCGTGCACAACACTCGTAGGATTCAAGCCATGGACTCTGACGTATGTGGACAACATTGTTTGTTCTTCTTGTGGAACCGTGTACGTGGCAAACGTCATGGAACAGTAGCTGCTATGTTTACACCAAATTTACAATGGAACGATCAGAATGTTCGCACCTTTGTGCGTGATCGATTTTTACCACAACGACGACAAGTACCTTGTAATCCTAAGCGTAGTCGTCAATGCGCTCTTGTTCAGCGCTCTTTGTTACACATGTTAAAGTTATAATAAAAATGATGTTTCATCACCAAATGTTGTTGTTGTTGTTGGGTATATAGTAAGGTGTAGGTTAAGGCAAAGGCTCATATGGAATCTAGACGTCAGCATGGACGATCGTCGTTTTCGTTGTCCATGTAGCATTTTGGTGGTGGGCCCAAGTCAATCGGGTAAAACCACGTTTACACACCAATTGCTTCAACAAGTCGCTCTTGCGTTCAACAAACAATTTCGAAAAATTGTGTATTGTTATGGCGAATGGCAACCGTTGTTTACGTCTATTCAACGGAATCTGGGTGTGACCTTCCATCAAGGACTCCCAGACAACGTCACCGACTTGTTTGGTCCTCACGATACTCCAGGCCTCTTGGTGATGAACGATTTAATGGATCAAATGGATCGTGTGGTACGCGTGTTTACACAGGAATCCCATCATCACAACATCACCACGTTGTTTTTAACACAGAACTTGTTTCCACCCAATAAGCACGCACGTACCATTTCACTCAACACGCATTACATCGTGTTGTTCAAGAATCCAAGAGATCGTTTAGGCGTACAGATGTTAGCCCAACAAGCGTTTCCTGGACGTGTTCCTTACGTGATGGATGCCTTTCATCAAGCCACCGAAGAACCTCATGGTTACCTCATGTTGGATTTTCATCCAATGACACCAGAACAATGTCGCTTACGATCCCATATTCTTCCTAAAGAGTTTCCCATGTACGTCTACACTGAAGGAAAAGATCTATAAAAAGAAGGAGACAATCCAGAATCACGTCATTTGGATACAACCATTCACCATGGCAAGAGTTCGAGGTGGTGCTAATGCACGACAACGTGCTTTAGCTGCATGGGATCAAAGACTTTTAGCAACGCCTGCTGGTCGCGGTCGTGCACGTCCTACAGCAAGTGCACGAGCCAATCGAGGACGTGGAACTGTTAGCGTTGTTGGTGGAACACCACGAGGCCAACGACCCATTGAAAGAAAATCACCACCTGCAAGCTATCGTTCTCCAACGTTATCACCTGCTGCTCTTGCTGCCGCTTTGAGTGGTAGCAGCGGTAGCAGCCGAAGAAGTAGTAGTAGTACTCCAAATTCAACAAGTCCTTTAGCTGGTTCTCGATACCAACGATTGATGAATGCTGTAAGACGAGATGCTCAACGTGCCACTGCTGCTGCTGCTAAACAAAGACAAAATGCTATTGAAGCCATTTCCACTCCACCACCTCTCATCTCACCAATTGGTAGTACTCCAAGACGAAGTGGTAGTGCTGCTAGCAGTGCTAGAAGACGCCTCTTTAGTACTACTCCAAGTCCAGCTGCTTCTGGTGGAAGAAGTGGAAGTAGTAGATGAAGTAGTGGAACTAGTAGACGAAGTGGTGTCAGTAGTAGTCGCAGTGGTGGTAGTAGTAGACGTGGAAGCACAAGTAGTGGAAGACGACGTGGTGCCGCTGGTGGTGGTGGTGGTGGTGGTGGTAGTAGTAGTGGGGGTAGCAGCACTCCTCGTGGACGACCCGGAAGAGCAAGAGGAAGACGACGACCACGAGGACCAACAAGAACCGTTACAGATACGAAAACCGTGACTACCACTTACAGGGATGGTCGTCCACCTTCCGTGGTACGTGTTTCACGTCGTCGTAGTTCATAAATACCCGTGTCGTATGTGGAACATCATCAGTTCATCATGTCACAGCGACTGAGAAGGAACGCAGATTTTCTCCGGCTCTTGCATCGTAATAATAATAATAATAATAATAACGTGCTTATATAGCGCTTTATCCTCGCGGCTCAAAGCGCTTTACATTAATGGATAACTCATCCTATAAGAACCAGCTTTATAAACATGAGTGTGTGTTAGTATTGTGAGTTCTGTGACACTGAGGTTGGGCAACTTCCGACGGTCCTAGTGGTTCTTTAACGTCCCTCTGGTTCCGGTTAGTGTAGTGTATGTGAGAGACGGGGCCTACGGTTTAACGTCCTTATCCGAGAAGACGCGAAGGTCTAACCATTTGCAGATGTTAGAGCAAAGGCAGCACCTTCTCCTCAATTATTAGAAAAAGACCCTGAGTGTTGGCCCGGCCAGGGTTTGAACTCCCAACCTCCCGAACATAAGCCCGGCGCTCTACCACTGCGCTAACCGGTCGTACCAGAGGGAGAACACGACAACGACTCATTGCTAATGCTACTCCTGAACAAATCAACACCTTGAGTGAAGTAGCGATGAACCTGTTGCGTGGCAACGTACCGATGTCGTCAGCACGGATACAACAACTGAAGAAACACAAGCATCAGTTACGCAAGTTGGCCAATCGGAAACTCTCCAGCAAAAGCCGGAAAGCCATGTTGATGCGTCAACGAGGAGGATTTTTATTACCTGCTCTTCTTGGTGGATTGGCATCGATATTTCTACCGAAAATTGCCAACAAGCTCATCTCTAAAATATAAAGTGTTGTTAAACAAGACATTTACGTCAGTTGCTTTCAAGTCGTCATCATGTCAACATCAGCAAAAGGTGGTGGTGGAGCTCATCGTATGGCTATGGTGCCTGATTATTTAGTAAACATGCTGCGTACCAAGCAAAAAGTGGAAACGGCACCCCAATACCGTGTACTGGCACGACTCGATGGAGAAATGCAAGCCATCTTGAATGACACTTCACTTCCTCCTGATGTCAAAGTACGACGTTACGATCAGATTTTACAACGTTACAACCGGCTAACAAGACAAGTAAAAGACACTTAACCATTGTCTTTACTAAAAAGGATGAAACAGCAGCAACAAGATGATGACATTGAAGAAGCAGGGGAATTGGTTTTACCTTCCCCTCCTTCCAAGACACCTGCTACTCCAAAAACAAAGCGTTTACCTACACCACCATCCGGGACACCACGAAGACGTTCCGTTAGTGTACCAAGAAGAAAGCCTCGACCCCTCCGAGAATGGCAACCGTTTTAACTAAAAGAGACAATGTTATGCTCTCAATAACTTTTATTATTATTTCATTGGTTACAAGAAGAAGAAGAAGACGAAGTTTATATAACAGTTAACTTAAATGTCCTTGTATTATTAATAAAAAATGAGTTCTTACACTTTGTAGCGTATTTGTTTCAGCCATTTCCAGAATACAGTTACCTCAACACGTGGGCAAAGATAGGCTGTGCCCACGGAGGATAGTATGTGAAAACCACAACTTGAAGCAGACATATCAAATAAAAAGTTGATATCATCTTCTTGAGCATATTGCTTGAACAGATCTTCAAATTTTGGGCATCCATAGTCCTCCAAATTGACATTGGGAATGCTGAGTTTATCCAACAGCCGTTTCTCATGACAGCCCCCTTTGTACGCGATAGTACCATTTGACTTCAAGTCCTATGTATACCATTCCTGGACAACTTGATCCAGTTCCGTGTAGGGCAACGAGTGTTTCCACGTGAAGTCGAATCGAAGCCTGTGTATCATATAAGCTTTCTTGGCCCCTGCAAAGTCTTTTGCATTTTCAATTCTTTAAATTTGATCGGAAACGTAAAGTGCTGTCCCTTGATAGCCTCGTCATCAAAGATAATTCCTGCCTCCTTGCACCAAAATTCTTTCTTGACGTAATAACCATCAAAGTCAATAATGGCTTTGATGTCCATCAATGTATCTACGGCACAGTCAAAGCAATGGTGATTCTTCTCGGTGTTCTTCCACCCTGCTGGGTAAATTGTCGTCATCATCGTGAATTGGGTGTGAAGCAGGTGATGCTCGCGGAATTGGGTGTGCAGCAGGCGCTGCAATATTATTGAAGAATAGAATTGTAAACCCTAGTCCAATACCTAGAGTTGTCCCAAGTGCTGTCCCGAATGATTTTGCAAGTGACGTTAAGAAACTGTCCATAAAATATCTCTTCTTCTTCTTCTTCTTCTTCTTCTTCTTCTTCTTCTTGTAACTGACGGTCGAGAGCTTTTGCGAAAGTGAAGATGATCGGCTTCAGCGCACTCTTTATATACACTATCTGAATGACATCATCAAGATACTGTACTCTGATTGGCGGATGCATGTTTAAAGGGACTCATCTGTTTCCTCGGTGGTAAACCCTCTATAAAAATATGTGGGGGAGATGGGTGGGTATCTCCCCCACACACCCCCCTTAATATTTATATTCCTATATACCATTATAGACATGGATCAACAATCTACGATGGGGGAGAGGGGTGGGTATCTCCCCCATACCCTTAATCTTTTTAATTGTGAAACCCTAAACATGGATCAACAATCTATTCCTAAGGGGGAGATGGGTGGGTATCTCCCCTTACCCTTAATCTTTTATATTCGTAAAAAACCCTAAACATGGATCAACAATCTATTCCTAAGGGGGAGATGGGTGGGTATCTCCCCCACTCATAATCTTTTATATTCGTAAAAAAAACCTAAACATGGATCAACAATCTATTCCTAAGGGGGGAGGGGGGTGGGTATCTCCCCCACATATTTAATAGGAACTTACCACCGAGGAAACAGAAGAGGCCCTTTAAACATGGATCCACCAATCAGAGTACAGTATTTTGATGACGTCATTCAGAAAGTTTATATAAAGAGCGGGTGCGCCATCGATCCCTCGGTTTTTTAGTTTGGCCGTTGAGACCCCAACAACAACAAACTATGGAGGACAGTGTGATTTGTGTAATTTGTCAAGAGCCGTGGGAAGATATCATAGAAATTACAGAGTGCTGTAAAGCACCGTGCCATTTTCAATGTTTGAGTCAGTGGCATGCCAGATGCCCAAGAACCAACCCCAGCTGCCCGTACTGCCGCGGAAAGCAAACCAGGAGGGTGCCTAAAATTGAAGTAGATGATACTACTGCTGCTTATGATATAACGGAAGAACAACTACAGATCCTCAGAGCTCAAGTGGATGCACTCCAGGCGGCATTAAATAGGGCAATAGATGATGATGCGTCGTATGAAACCCCGACGTTAGAAGATCTTACACGCCTACGCAACGATTATGAATTTGTACCCATCGGGGCTAACGACGATTACGCTGCTGCTGCTGCTGCTGATGCTCTTACTACTACTGCTATTGCTGCTGCTGCTGATGATCCCCGCCTAATCAACCCCTTCGTAGAGCAGGATGATAACGATGACTCAGGATACAACTCTGATGATGATGATCCTCGTCCACTTACACCTACCATACAGCAGGACTCTGATAATAGTATGATGGAACCCATGTGGGAACTAAATCAGCTTGTAGCGGGGGACTTTATAGACTATTTAGATAATGATGATGATGATAATGAAATGGCAGAGGCTAGGCTTGAATACATTGAGGAACGTCAGGATAATGAAGACCCAGATTTTTTACCTTCACAACAAAATGTAAACCCATGGAATAATTTCCATAAGAATATTTAATTCTTTTACACTGTTCTCCATAGTTTGTTGTTGTTGTTGTTTTAAAAGTTGGAAACAAAGTTGTTGTTACTTTAAACAATGTGTCTTTATTAAACTCTTGCGCACGCAAATACAAAGCATCATAATAAAAGGGGTAAATAAGTAGGACTTATATGTCCTCCCCCTTACAATAATAATAATTGTCTCTCTCTCATGTTCAGTTTTTTTTATCTCGAAGAAGGGGGAGATGGGTGGGTATCCCCTCAAAAGAGTCCATCAATAGGACGTCTTCGAAAGTCCATCCCAACAGGATAGATGTATTTACTCCACTCTTTGTCCACGAGGTGTCCATCGTGAGTGTACAAGTTCTTCCAGAAGGTACCATCCCTGCGCATGAGATACGCCTTGCGTGGATCTGTATACTGACTGTCAAACACCTTGCGCGTATCCACGATCAGATGCTGGTACTGGGGTGTGGCTGAAAACAGGGTTATACGCAGCGATTGAATGGTATACCCCTTGCCCCATCCCCCTGCTACATCATCGTACACGTAGACCACTTCCTTCATAGCTTCGCGCAAGTATCGTCCCCAGTTCTCCTTGGTCACTTTACTCCATTCCACTTTCTTTTTGTCGATCGGTGATGTTGCAAATCCACCAAAGGATTGAGGTGATGACGGTGTAAACCCACCCACGAAGGTAAAATGTGCATTGGCGACGATCGTACGTGATAACGTAGCAAGATACACTCTACGATCATCCATTCCCTCGACGTCCTCTTTCTCAGGGTTGGTCAGCGGTATTTTCACCTTTTCCTCCTTCTCCTTCTCTTGTCTTATACAGGCCATCTTGTACCATTCCTCCATCTTGACACGAAGCATGTTATGCCCTTGGGTCATCAACGCTGTTAACGTGTCCATACCGGCGCGACGAATTGAGATGGTATTACGTATAACACGACAACGCAATCGATGTAACTCTTTCAGCAGGCCTGGTACAATCATACGTGGAGCTATAGCCTTTTGCAGTTGCTGTAGGAGCTCCGGTGAGAAGTCATCCCACAAATACACATTTTTGTCATCTCCCTTAAAGTAGGTGAGCCATGAGCTCAAGTCTGGATTAGTGCCGTGACGCTTCTCTCCATAAGGGATGCGCCAAATTGTCACACACCTCGTAAAAGATCCCTGTCACCAACTGACTCATCACAGTCTCGCCACTCTTCGTCCAACTCTGATTGTATTTACGCATCTGGTTTTGATGTGACTCTTTCAGTTTAAGACGCTACCGTATCGCCATCGCTTCGGATGCACTTCCAAGCATGCTTTGAAACTGTTCTCCAACTTCTAGGATCTCGTACGTCTTCTCATTTCTATCACCATCAACGTGTTCCACAGTCATACCGCCAAATTCATCCTCGACGTAACACACCGCTGTCTTGGCCAACTTCACCACTTCTTTCCACAAATCCGCTGTCACAAAAGGAATGTCCTTAATCTCTTCTTCACCTCCTCCTTCTTCCTCCTTCACTTTTCTCACTCTCTTACAGTACTCTGTCTCAGCTGCTTCACCTTGACGTAGGACCCATCGCGCCACGTAATCCGCTAAACGGAACAGGTACAACGTACGATCCCCATAATACATCTCTTGAGCATGCCATTTCTTTGCTTGACCCATGAACAATGTTTTCTCTTCTTCCACGTTCACTCTCTCCATACGCAGGACCTCAAGCTTTGACAAAACGTTCTTGATGCATCGATGACAAGATAAACCATGAAGACATCCTACCGATACAAAATCGGCAAGAAACACTTCGCCAAGCAAAATCACATAATCTTTTGGCTTCAAATGGCTCTTCAACAAGAATGGACATCCAATACGACCATTATAATGTACACAATAGTGCATCAAACTTCGAGTAAAATGCTCCATCTCCCATTGTAACTTCCATTCTTACTCAAATTGAGTTCCGCGCATCTTTGTGAATACCTCACATCGCTCACACACTAGCTTTTATAGATAAAGTGGTGCTCATAAAATTGGTGCTCATAAAGTGGTACTTCCGGTGCTCATAATTGGTGCTCATAATTGGTGCTCATAATTGGTGCTCATAAGTGGTGCTCATAAGTGGTGCTCATAAGTGGTGCTCATAAAAGTGGTGCTCATATCCACCTATTATACTACTACTCTTGTCCTTTGTAGCACCTAACGGCGACCTCTACCAAACTGCTGGAATCACTTTTCACGAAATGAAACTGGTAAGAGTTTTTCATAAAAAACAGTAATTGAAAATTGAATTTCAATTTCGTTTTCCTATTTCTGCAAAAAAATAAAAGTCAAATTTTAGATTTTAATTTTTAGATTTTAGATTTTAATTTTAAATTTCGGAAAAAAAAATTCAAATTCCGTTTTCAGAAATTATTATCGAAACGTAAAACGAAAAATGGTGAAAATCCGTTTTTCTATGTAAATTTTATGTATTAAAAATGAATTGCAGTAGACTACACGCATTATAGAGGAGTTTTGCCAGTGAGTTTGTTTTTCTGTTTTACCCCAACAGATGCCCTCGTATCATAACGTCTCACGCCTTTCCATACGATTGGGAATATAACTGCAAGGGAAAAGATGTCGGCTACAATGTCTATAACTCATGCTACAAAGGTGAAATATTATTGTTCTAAAAACAAACCAAAGCAGATGGGTGTCTGTGGTGATGTAGACGAATTGTTTCAGGCCTTATTTTAACTACGGCAAAGACTTCCGCCTTTCACATCGTAACAAGTAACACTTGTCTGCTTGTCTTAATCCTTAAAGTTGTTTCTTAAAAACCGTGTCTACGTTTTTATAAAATTGTGTTTAGTTATGAAACTTTTTGAGCGTGAATGTGAAAATGGAAAAATTCTAGGACTTCCGGTTTCGTCTCCGTCCAGAGCCTCCGACAGTAAACATTACCGAGAGGCTCTGGGGACAAGATTGGGCGCAAGGAAGAGAACTTGCAAAGGGCATGAGAAATTGTCAATGGAATTATGGGCACAAATGTAACGCTAAACTGGATGGGGGAAAACCGCCTATTTTCGAGACAAATTGGGAAATGAATATCAACTTCCCTGAAAAAAAAAAATGCTTTGAGTCGATAAATCATGAAAACTTTCTATAATGTACAAATTGTTTGGAAAGATGTGCATAATTTATACCCATTCCATTTCGTTTTTTCACTGCGGCGTTTATACTTTCTATCTGCTCCTCTCTACAGTTTTTGACAATCATGACGACTACGAGTGTGGCAATCCATTTATCAGCAAACATTACTATACTAGTAAGTATATCAAGCTTATTGGCCCAATACACAATTTATATGCATTCCAGACTGATTTGCAAAGAGGCGCACCAGTTAAGGTGTAAGTCTTGAGCTCTTATTTAACACTAATCATGACGACTGCGAGTGTGGCAATTCATTGATCTCTAAACGTTAACAAACTAGTACGACTGATTTGCAAAGAGGCGCGCCGCAGTTACAGCTGTTTTGAGTATTCTGAGAACTCTCGCGTTCGACTTCCGTCAATCAAACTCTCGGGTCTAGAAAAAGTAGTAAAAGATGGGGCACTTCACTAGGATGGCGAATAACTGAATTCTACATGTACTCCAAAGAGTTTCAAAGTTTGATTGACGGAAGCCAGAAAGCAGTTCGACGGTTGGAAATCGATCTCGAGAGTTCGCAGAATACTCAAAACTGTAAGATATAAGTCTTGAACTCTTATTTAACAAATGGTCCTATTACATTTCAGATCGTATTTTGTATGGCTTTTGCCAATCGAATGGCATGTATAACGGACTACAAGGCCAAATGTACGTGAAATGAAAGAAGGCCAGCCAAAGTGCACCAACAGTATGGCGCACATGAATAAAATGTGTCGGTGCGGATCTAGCACTCTTTCTTAACCATACAGAATTATAAAATGCACGTCGGTGTGGATCTCAGCACTCGTAACCATACAGCCGTTTCAAAAAAGGTTATACCGAATAAAATGCGACGGTGTAGATCTAGCACTCTTAACCATACAACTGTTTCAATAAAGATTGTCGGTTCAAAAAAGGTTATACCGAATAAAATGCGACGATGTAGATCTAGCACTCTTAACCATACAACTGTTTCAATAAAGGTTGTCGGCCTTGTGAGCGTTCAAGTCTACGCGCCCAGACCAGACCGAGTGGCAGTATGGGTAGAAACGGTACTAGCTGGGGTTACAGCCAAAGACGCTCTAGCGTGTAATAATGAGTTGATTATTGGATCCATTATTCAATTCAATAATACTTTCGGCTTCTGATTTGAACTGGGTTTTCAGTTTTTGATTGGATGATAGACGACGGTGGTGCTTCCATATGAAAAAATCCACAGGGGAGCCTTTTATTTTGGAGTTTTGTTAGCAATATGGCGGGCCTGGGAGACTTTACGAGCCTGGTAAGTCTCTCCCTCGTTCATTTAGAGAAGAAATTGTTGATCAGTATTATCAGGGATATTCCAAGAAGCATATAGCCCGTGACTTAAGAGTGTCGGAGCATGGTCTCCCCGCGTGGTATATAAGGAATATTCACGCGCGATCTGTTAGGGTGTCTCCACGTGATCTGTTAGGGTGCCTCCACGTGATCTGTTAGGGTGTCTCTTTGTGCCGGACGTTTGTGTTGCTATCTCTGTCCGAAAAACTCCCGCAAACACACAGGAAGCATTTTATAATTCGGTCTTTTTTATTGCCAATAAATGAATTAAGTTACTTTGGGTGTCTTGGATGGCACCCAAGCAAACGCTCTTTGCGCTTGTCCCCCCAAAAAGGACATTTGGCACCGGCAAGAAAATAAGTTGTGTCACCCTCTTTGATATTTTAAGATTTTCGCGCATTCCTACCCCTACATTTCCTTATCAACCCAAAATGAAAAGCCGTACAGATATTTAAAATTATGTACCCAATAGGCATGGTATTTGGTATAACAAAATATCGTCTTCATTGAAATTTAATTCTATTTTACAACTTATACGATTTTCGCCTTACTAATATGAATTTTGTATATTTATACAATGCGTGTAGTCTACTACAATTCGTTTTTCTACACAAAATTCACACTGAAAAACGGGTTTTTCACCATTTTTCGTTTTATGTTTTGATGAATAATGGTCTATTGTTTCAAGCTTGAAAAAGTATAAATGGTCCAACTTCACATCTTGACTTTTTAATGTGAACCCTAATTCAGGACAACATGAAATTGGATACCCTTTATTTTGTGCATGATATACCAAAACAATCAAATCATAACATTGGCGCGCCAATAGGCATAGGACACCAAACAGGGCGGCTTTGGCGAAATACACACACTACCAGCACCTGTCGTTTTGGGCGCCGAAGCGCAGAAGTAGATGAATCTATTCTTAGAATGTAGGTTTTGAATCTCGCAAGGCGAGATATATAGTCACATGGTTATAAATTATCAGTCCTCTATAAAACAAAGCCGGATGAAATCAGCGCCGCCATCGCACTGCATACGTTCAGTCCAACATTCTCTCTCTCGAAGGACCAATTTCCTGTTTACAAAATCCAAGTCTAAAAATACTACAATTAACAGAAAAAGTCGAAACAGCGCAGAAGCTAAACGTTTTACAGTAAAAATAGACTCTTCTACCTGTGTGTTGTTGGTGGGCTCCGCCAGTATTAATTCATAAATCACTTGCGCTTGCACATGTGATGAAAAATACTTGAATAAATTGTTAGAACGGATTTCAGAGGAATGTAGAAAACTAAACGTAAAGTAAATACACTTAACAAATCAGAAACAAAACCCAATCAACAACTGACCAATCATGGGACGAAGTGAGTACGACTTCTCATTGGCTTACTAAACAAAGATCCAAGATAACAAAAAGTATTGGGTAGAAAACGCTACTTTCGACACTTATCTAATCCGCTCTATTAGGGATAGTAACATGTTTTTTTTTAGACCCCGTCCACACTACACCGTTTTCAAACGAAAACAGATACATTTTGCTCCGTTTTCAAAAAGATTTGCGCCCACACTTATCTTTTTTATCATTTTCGCCCGTCCACACCACAACGCGTATCCGTACGAAAGCACTCTTATGCATTCAATGCGCATGCTCAAATAAGCTCAACACATGCGCATTTCGATGACGGCCCGCGAAATTGGGTTTGCTGTGGTGACGTCATCGTTTCCAGGTAGCATCGTTTTCACCCGTCCACACTAGAAAACAGCATTTTCAAACAGCTGCGTTTTCAAATCGCTCCACTCTGGAGAGCGTTTTCGGATTGATCCGTTTCGGTGATCGTTTTCGGCGTTGTAGTGTGGACGATAGCCGTATCCGGAACAAAACGTATCCGTTTTTGTTTGAAAACGGTGTAGTGTGGACGGAGTCTTAGTGCTCGAATACAAGTCTGTTTCTTGTTAGCAGAATACGCGTTAGGTACTTCATACAAGGTACAACCAACTTATTCTCATACCAACAGCTCCCCGACTCGTCACCTCTAGTACAAGGTACATCCAACTTATTCTCATACCCACAGCTCCCCGACTCGTCACCTCTAGTACAAGGTACATCCAACTTATTATCATACCCACAGCTCCCCGACTCGTCACCTCTTCTAGTACAAGGTACATCTAACTTAATCTCATACCCACAGCTCCCCGACTCGTCACCTCTAGTACAAGGTACATCTAACTTAATCTCATACCCACAGCTCCCCGACTCGTCACCTCTAGTACAAGGTACATCTAACTTAATCTCATACCCACAGCTCCCCGACTCGTCACCTCTAGTACAAGGTACATCTAACTTAATCTCATACCCACAGCTCCCCGACTCGTCACATCTAGTACAAGGCACATCCAACTTATTCTCATACCCACAGCTCCCCGACTCGTCACCTCTAGTACAAGGTACATCCAACTTATTCTCATACCCACCACTGCAGCTCCCCGACTCGTCACCTCTAGTACAAGGTACATCAAACTTATTCTCATACTCACAGCTCCCCGACTCGTCACCTCTAGTACAAGGCACATCCCACTTATTGTCATACCCAAAGCTCCCCGACTCGTCACCTCTAGTACAAGGTACATCCAACTTATTCTCATACCCACAGGTCCCCGACTCGTCACTTCTAGTACAAGCTACATCCAACTTATTCTCATACCCACAGCTTCCCGACTCGTCACCTCTAGTACAAGGTACATCCAACTTATTATCATACCCACAGCTCCCCGACTCGTCACCTCTAGTACAAGGTACATCCAACTTATTCTCATACCCACAGCTCCCCGACTCGTCACCCCTAGGTTTTGGTGACAGCCATTTGAGGACCTTTGCTGGTCGACTGAAACAGCGCGCATGCGTACATAAAAGTAGCATTATCTCGCTTTAGGGGGATAGCAAGTAACATCACTTATTTCCGTACTTGATTAGAACAATATATTTATTATCATCTTCATTCAAAATAGCAGATGTTTCTCACTACCATTACCATTATTCAGATAAACCATGAAAGATACTTTACAAGTGTAACAACGAGATTGCTCAGACAGGCAGAGAACGTCAACCCTTCATATATATAAATAGGTTTCATTTTGCTGAATGCTAAATTCATAAATATTAGCGATGATTCTAAATCTCACCAGATTTGAGGAACTCTGCTATTTATACTTTTAGGTTAAGTTACTTTAGTGTGCTACCCTAGACCTACTCCCACTTCCCAAAGGAGCAATAAAATTCAAACAACTACGAAAAATCATGGAAATCCCTTTTAAAAATTGTATTCCTTTCCACATATGTGCATGGTACTTTCAAGTGCCATACCTATACCGCCAATCAGAAACAGGAAAGCCTGTTATAAAATGTCATACTTGCCTGAAGGCTCACTATGGCGTTATAGACTACTTATACAACGCTTTCTCCCCTTGTTTTATTCTTTGCCTAAAGGCTCGTGTGTATATCAAGAAATAGAAGTGACGCGTGGGATTAACTAGTATTTGCGCAACTTGGCCATGTAACGAATCTCCTTGTTTAAAATTTACCTATGCAAATTCATTGAATATGTATTATTTTGTCAAAGAAATGTGTTTAATGACAAATTCACGCAAGAATGCATCTGGCGCCAAAAACAAGTCCTGTGATTGGTTGTTAGATGGTATTTAACTTAAAGGACGCTTGACTCCGTTAGTTCAGCAAAGAAAAAAGGATTCGTCCGACGGTGCTTGTGGCTTTTGGTTGTTATATTACTCGATCAACCCCGGCTGAACTCGAAATATGGCAGAGCAAAATCCTGTTGAAAACCCGGAGGCTGTTGCTGATCTTTTGGACGATAATCAAGCGCCTGCAGCAGAGAATCCTGAACCTGTCGTGGCCCCAGATAACGAACCTGAAGTAAGCATTCTCTTGTGTACCTTACGTTTAGTGTCCACCATTATCAGAGCTTTTGGTTTTAGCGTTTTATTTTCTCTTGTCAATAGCTTGTATGGTTTATGTTTTAGTACTTTCGAATTTGCGGTCATAAGGCATGCTTTGAAAGTCCTATTCTCTGTCATTTAAATTTAAGAGTATACAATAAGTTATATTGGGTTTACGTTTTTTAGAAGTGAAAAAAAAAAAAAAAAAGCCGAAACAAGGAACCAACATATTTGTTTATACAGGATAAACTGTGATCATGTTTGTCCGTCATTTGTACGTCTATAATACTGAGTACAGTTTACTGTTGATCGAGTAAAAAATTGTGATCATGTTTTGTCCGTTATCAGTCTAATCTTTGACTATGTAATCTGTGAGCATGATTACTGAGTGGAGTTACTGTTGAGTAATAATCTGTGAGCATGATTGTAGGGGGATAAACTGTGAGCATGTTTGTCCGTTATCAGTCTAATCTTTGACTATGTAATCTGTGAGCATGATTACTGAGTGGAGTTTACTGTTGAGTAATAATCTGTGAGCATGATTGTAGGGGGATAAACTATGAGCATGTTTGTCCGTTATCAGTCTAATCTTTGACTATGTAATCTGTGAGCATGATTACTGAGGGGAGTTTACTGTTGAGTAATAATCTGTGAGCATGATTGTAGGGGGATAAACTGTGATCATGTTTGTCCGTTATCAGTTTAATCTTTGACTATGTAATCTGTGAGCATGATTACTGAGTGGAGTTTACTGTTGAGTAATAATCTGTGAGAATGATTGTAGGGGGATAAACTATGAGCATGTTTGTCCATTATCAGTCTAATCTTTGACTATGTAATCTGTGAGCATGATTACTGAGTGGAGTTTACTGTTGAGTAATAATCTGTGAGCATGATTGTAGGGGGATAAACTATGAGCATATTTGTCCGTTATCAGTCTAATCTTTGACTATGTAATCTGTGAGCATGATTACTGAGTGGAGTTTATTGTTGAGTAATAATCTGTAAGCATGATTGTAGGGGGATAAACTGTGAGCATTGTCCGTTATCAGTTTAATCTTTGACTATGTAATCTGTGAGCATGATTACTGAGTGGAGTTTACTGTTGAGTAATAATCTGTAAGCATGATTGTAGGGGGATAAACTGTGAGCATGTTTGTCCATTATACTATGTATAATCTGTGAGCATGATTGCTGAGTGCAGTTGAGTTGATAATCTGTGAGCAAATTGTACAAGGATTTGAGTTTTAAAAAATAAGCTGTGATCGTGTTTGTCCGTTATTAGTTTAATCTTTTGACTATATGTAATTTGTGAGCAAACTGATCGAGTGCAGTTTACTGTTGAGTAACAATCTGTGAGCATGATTGTGCAAGGATATGATTTTGGAAAATAAACTGTGTTTTATCCCTCTTTTCCTGTTAGGATCCTAATCTGAAGGCCATTAAGGAACGCTTGGAAATTTTGGAGAAGAGTAATAAAGATAGTGTTGAGGGAGCTTTATCAAAGATCTTTCAGTTGGTGGAGTCCAAGAGCACCGTGTTCTCGAGAGATGCTCTCTTGGATTTAGTACTCAACCTGAAGATGGTTTCCGCAGAGCAAAAGCATCCCAAGGCTGGTTTTTATAGGGCAGCCTTTCGAGCTCTTAGAGAAAAATTATCTTGTCCTGATGAACTATTTAGAAATTATGTCAGGGGGGTCTTGGGAGATAAGGATGACCAAGATGTTATGGCCAGATTAGCTAAGGTGGAGAAGGCCGAGAAGGTTGTCCCTCAAGGGAAGTCATATGGGCGTGCTGGGTTTCACCCTATTATTCCTCAAATGATCAAAGGTGCCATTACTGTCAGCGTTTGGGGCATTTTCAGCGGAATTGCTATTTGAAAAGGAGACATCAAGGTCAGAGAGGTGCTCCAAGGGGACGGGGACGAGGAGTGTTTCCTCTCCCTCCTTCTTCCTCGATGAACTCAGGCATTTAATATATGAACGGAGTCACACATTGGTGCAACAATATGGAATGATACAATTTTGATACAATTTTGTGGAGATAATTTTTTCTGGAATTTACAATAAAAGTATGAAGAACATTATTTTTTGTAATGCATATTAGTTATTTTAATAAAACCTACTTGGTGGGAGGTAATCTTAACTATTTTAAACCCTAGTTTACTGGCAGTGGTTGGATTTAGACTTTTCTTGTTTAATTTAAAAAATAATAATAATAATAAAAAAATAAAAATAATAAAAAAATCCTAGATTAGGGGGAGTGATTAGCAGGGGTGGTCTGATTCCTGGACTACCTTTGTAGCGTGCCGTGTTTTTTACATGGGCGTGGTGATTGCTCTCTCCTGATTAGGGATCCCGTCTGTGGAATGTGGGAATGTTTTAATTTTATTTTTGTTCTCGACGGTTGGTTTATAGTCGTTTTTTCGCGTTCTTTTTTAATTTTAGAATCCTGTCATCAAGCGTCGACGTATAGCAGATGCAATCAAGTTTAAAGTTCATGAATGGGAATTCTCTGATCCCACATTTGACCAAAAAGTTGCTTTATATAATCCAAAAAGTGCTTATGAGAATCCTTCATGGGTTTCCATGGACGGGATCCCTGGTCAGGAGAGAGTTAATGTCTTCATGCCTGTGAACGAAATCGTCTTGGAGGAGAGTGTGCCGGAATTATCATCCCTTGTTTTCAGAGATCCTTCCAAATTTATTGCAGGGGGTGTTCATAACAACATTTCTTTATGGGAAACAATTTTGCAACAACACCCTCAACGTGATTTATTATTGTCATGGTTACGGGACAAAGTAAATGTTCGGAATTTCGCGCAGTATTTTGCTGGCTCTTTCAAGGGTGTGAAATATGATTCAGATTTTCCGCCACCAAGAGTTTTCATCAATCATGCATCTTGTAAAGGTTTCACTTCTTTTGTGTCTGAAGCTATTCTAAAGAGACTAAAACAGGGTGCGATTGCTGTTTGGGGAAAGGTGAATGAGGTAGATCCTCCGTATATTGTTCTGCCTTTAACTGTGGAGCCTTCTAAACCAAGACTTTGTTTGGATGCTAGATATCTGAATCTGTGGATGCGAGATTCCCCGTTTACCCTGGACAAGTTGATAGACGTACCAAAATACGTTTATAAAGATTCTTTTGTTACCAAATGCGACGATAAATCCGGATACGATCACGTGTTACTTCAAGAATCATCCCAGTGTTGTTTTGGTTACCAATGGAGTGGTTGGTGGTTCGTTTCAAAGACCCTACCATTTGGTTGGAAGGAATCTCCTTTTATTTACCACTCTATTGGTCTGTCAGTCTCAAGTTTTCTAAGATCGGAAGGAATTCCTTGTTCGCTATATATTGACGATCGTCTTAATGGGGAAGTCCTTACCATGAAGGGACCTTGGTCTAAGGCTCCGTCAGAGCGATCTCAGAACTATAGCCTCGCTGCAGCTAAAGTAGCTGTTTTTGCAGTTGTGTCCCTTCTTGTTCAGCTGGGATATACTATCGGATTAGATAAGAGTGTTTTGCAACCCACCAAGAACTTGGAATATTTGGGTTTTATTATTGATACAACAATGCAAACATTTGTAATTCCGCGCAGAAAAGTTGAATCCTTCGCGAAGCTTCGTGAGGATATTTTGAAACCGGGAAAAGAAAAGGTGACTGTCAAGTCTTTACAGAGATTACAGGGGAAGTGTGTATCATTTTCGCTAGCTGTCCCTGCGGCTAAATTATATATTCGCAGGATAAGTGCGGCGATTGCGACATCAGCTGATCAGGTTTATGTCAGGATGACCGACTCCCTTCGAGAGGAAATTACGCACTGGCGTTTTTTGGACACTTGGTCTGGTTTTCTTCCGTGGCGCAGTGAAAAGCATTTCAGATTGTCCATGTCGACTGATGCTTCAGGTTTTGGCTGGGGTTGTGTGTACCATGAACCTTCCGGGGACAGGGTTGTCGGTGATTATTTTGGTGCCCAGGAACTTGGATTGGGTATCTCAACGAAAGAGATGTTAGCAATCTGTTATGCTATCCAGGCTTTGCCTAAGGAAATTGCTGACTGCCGCGTTGACATTCAAGTAGATAGTCAGGTTGCCATTGATACTTATAAAGGTGAAGGGAGTAGGAAGTCATTAGAACTTACGGATGCTACAAAGAGGTTATTTCAAACTATTTCCGCGCGGAATCTTCAAGTTGAACTTACCCATGTTTCTTCAGGTGATAATCCCGCTGACGGTCCTTCTAGACGCTTATCTGCTACTGAAGCCACGCTAGCTTCGCCAGTTTGGTTGCGTATACAACAAGAGTTTGGTGGTGAAGAAGGACACTTTTGATTTAATGGCTTTAGATTCTAATGCTCAGAGAGATAGGCTAGGAAATGTCTTACCACATTTTACACCATGGCCTACTCCGTTATCACAGGGAGTGAATGTTTTTGCCCAAGATTTAACTTTTGGTACTTTTGATATGCGCAACCCTTACGTTTTCCCGCCATTTTGTTTAATCTCAGGTGTTATGAGATTTCTGCAGCATTTTCAGATACCGTTTACAATAGTAATCCCAGATGTGTTCCCTAGGCCTGTTTGGTGGCCTGTTGTGATGGGACTTTCATCCAAGAGCCTTCGTTTATGCTCCCCCGGAGAAGATGGTGTTCTATTGTTTCCGTCAAAGAAGGGTTTCAGGCCCCGCCCCTCGATGCATGCATTGCTGGCGTGTAGAGTAACACGATTTTGACTTTTCTCATCCTCATTGTAGCCTCTCCCAAGGGTTCCCAAGATTTTTGTACCGACTGTGGCTTGTCCTAGTTGTTGCCATGCCAACGATGAGGATTTCCAATTTTGTCAGAGATGTGGTTACAAGAGGAAAACGTTTGCAAGGGAAGGACTATCTTCTACAAAAAAGCTCAAGTTTGTTATTAATGAGGAAACAATTAAAAAAAGGATGACAGACTTGAAGCAGTCACATAGTAATTCTAGATATGGAAGGCAAAAGTCAGCTTTAGAGAAAGAGTTTATTGCTTTTTTGTTGGCTAGAGCCCCTCCTAAAGATATTAATTCCGCTTTACCTGCAGATATAATTGCCTTCTTGATTTGGAAAGATCAGGGTGGAAGAACTTTTGTTCATGTCCCTACCTGTGCAAATCTCGGCAATGCGAAGGTCGGCTCTTGTTTATGCCCCAAAAGATTAGCTTATGGAACCGTGGATTCATTGATAGGAAAGCTAAGGGCAATTTTTGGTAACAACGGAAGGGGAGGAGAATGGTTTCCAATTCTGGGCATCGGCAATCCGGCTGCGGATAAGTCTGTTAGAGAGTATTTAGCCAGTGTTCGGGAAGAACAGTTAAAAGCGCATGTTACTCCACGTCAAGCAAATCCAGTTATCCTATCAGACATCCAGGTTCTGGCAAGTCATATCCAGAAAAAATTGAAAATGAGTGTAAATAACCCTATTGAAACGTTTATTTTGGCAAGGGATCAGGCAGTTTTTAAAGCTTTGTTTTTTTTCGGCGGATAGGGCGTCTGATTTGTTGAATATTTTAACTTTAACGATTTTGCGTTTTCCTGATGATTCAGGATTGTTATTTAATCAAATTTGGACGAAATCTCTTCGTTCTGGGGATGCTAACGTCTTTGCCTTTAAAAGGGGGTCCAATAAGCTAGTTTGTCCTGTATATGGTATGGACCTATATTATAACATTTGTAAAGCTCTTCGAGTAGATATATCCAAGGGATATTGTTTTCGTTCAGTTACAAAGGACAATTTAGTATCTGCTAAGCCTTTAGAGCCTTCGGCCGCTCAAGCGAGATTGAATATTTATGTTAAGGAATTGCAAGGTGTTTTATCTAATGATCATTTCACTCTGCATGGCTTTAGAAGTGGAGCGGCTATTTCCTTGGCCCTTGCTGATGTGACTTTAGATCAGATTAAGGATCACGTGGGATGGAAATCAAGTAAAACAGCTTTGCACTATCTAAAGCTAAAAGAGGTAGTTAATCCAGCGGGAGCAGCGGCATGTCTAGCAAACCTAGATGACGCTGTTGGCAAGGATTATAAGTGCGTAGACCAGTTAAAAGATTTTGTAAAGGCTTTCTCTAGTTGATTCAGGGTTTATTTGGGGTTTTGAGGGAATAAGGATTGGAGAGAGTAGTCAAGGATTTATTTCAATAAAGATTATCTGTGGGTTATATATGTATAGTTTGTTTTGGATAAATGTTTAGCGCTTGGCGGTGGAGTAGCGAATGGAGGAGTTGCGCTTCCATACCTCATTAATAACAATGGATGAGACAGAATAATACACTATGCAAATTCATTGAATATGTATTATTTTGTCAAAGAAATGTGTTTAATGACAAATTCACGCAAGAATGCATCTGGCGCCAAAAACAAGTCCTGTGATTGGTTGTTAGATGGTATTTAACTTAAAGGACGCTTGACTCCGTTAGTTCAGCAAAGAAAAAAGGATTCGTCCGACGGTGCGGTGGCGCCCACCCTCCTCCCAGTTCAGCCGGGTTGATCTCGTCCATTGCACTTAATCTCTGCACTTCGTGCCGGAGAGACTCCGGTCGGAGTTGCGCTTCCATACCTCATTAATAACAATGGATGAGACAGAATAATACACTATGGCGTACGATTAGGAGGAAGTAGGTATGCCTCGTCGTTGTTGTTTCTGTAATTTCTCCAAAGCTTTGCGCTCTTCCTCCAGCTGATAGTTTTTGCGTGCAATGGCAATGCGCACCCACTTGGGACTTTCGTGTATCAGGACCCGCGCCAGGGCAGCGCACAGGACAAGGGTTTGTTCGCAGCTAAATACAATGGCAACCACGTACCTAGAGAATAGAAGCCACACCGAAACATGATATTATTATGGTGGATCCTCAGGATAAGATACAACCTCTTTTTTGTATTAAGAAAACATCACACATCCCGGGATATTTCTGCAAAACTTGCAGTGTTGTGAAAAAACGTACTTGAAAATCCCCTATTGCCCCAGTTAAATGCACAAGAGCATAATTCAAGCGCTTCACCACACCAGTCGACATGGGTAATCCTTTGCCAATCAGAAACGAAACAAATTGAACTAACCAATCAGGGGACGTAAGGGAGTGCGATTTGCGTTTCCGGCTGATTTCTTGCCCCGAATCAGCCAATAAGAACGATTTTTGTTGCATCGCCAAGCGTTCCAAACAGATTCTAAAAAAAACACTGCAATTGAGCATAAAAACTTTTTCATCTCCTAAGAAAATATAGAGGATATTACATGGCCGCACGGAGATACGAATTTTTATCTTCGAGTGTTGAAAATTTTTCTCACGAGTGAGCGCAGCGAACGAGTGAGATGAATTTTTAACACGAGAAGATAAAATTCGTATCTCCAAGCGGTCATGTAATGTTCTGTTTATTATATAAACATCAATGAAATACCAAATTCAAATTTTATTTGAGTTAAGCTTAAAAATCGAGCATTGAGCAAAGGCAAGTGTGATATTTTCACATGTGAAAATAACATGTTATTTTCACGTGTGAAGATATCAAGTTTTCGCGCGGGAGATCACCCGGTATTTTATTGGTGTTTATATAATAAATTGCCTTATGTCAAATGTACATTGGGTTTGACTTGTACGATGATTAAATCTAGTTTTTGCTGCCCAAAACTGCGAAAATGCAAAAATCTCTCGCTTGACCAGGGAAGGGTTCGTTTTCACAACAATCATTTGCGCACCGTGAGTTGAGATCAGCTGGTAGTTGTGACAAGAAAACAAGAGTCACTGTGTATTTTCTTTGCATTCTGATTGGCTGGGATAAAACAAAGACCCAAGACATCAACCAATAGGAACGCATAACAGTCTATTTTACTTTCGAATGTTAACTAAAATCAACTCTACAATCAATGACGGGACCAAAAATTGGTTGATACCTTTATTTTCGCTATAGTTTCCTCTTTTTATGAGCGTTCTCGTAGTTTTTTTATGTTGTAGATTTAAGTGTGGACGCGTAACATTTTCGTTTTGCAAAGTTATTGCTGCACCAAAGTATATATTCCAATTTTGCTCAAAATTTCGATATTTCTTTTTGTCGCTAGAAGAGTGGGCATGCAAATCAGAAGCCATACATCTTCAGACCGGCAATTATAAAATGCAGACCAGAAAATGCAGACTGCAGACTAGAAAATGCAGACCGAAAAATGCAAACTCCAAAAATGCACTCATCGTAAAAATTGTGAATAGGTTAGTTTGTGTCCATTTAAAGAACAACAGTTTTGGATGTTGTTGTTCGGTTTTCGGGGTGAGGAGGCTCGTTTCAAGTTATTGAATAAAAAGCGGAATTGGAGTTTTCCTCAAACTATCTTCCATCACGGCATTCAGTGTATTACTATACTATAAATATCAAAGAAACTACAGGTAAATGTAGCAACCAAGCTAGCAAGTTGGCAGTTCAGTATTCCGCAAAACAATGTTTTTATTCCTAGAAAACAAAACACACTTTTTAGTTTCTGTCACGGCGATCGTCATTAATTCACGCAAGTTCGCTGTCAAAATCAACAGGCAAGTTCCTGCTTTGTTTCAGGTCTATATAAAGTCTTTAATGTAATCTGCACAAGAAAGAAAAAATAAAATGGTTCTCAGTATAGGAGAGCCTGTTCATTCACTCAGTCGGCCGGATTGTCAAAAAACGTGCAGTGTTTTGCTCAAATCTTCGCAGTTCGGTATCGTTTTCAAACCCATTCGTGCTACACACTTTCTTTACGACAGTCCACAGGGCCCGACATTATTTTTTTCCGCTAGGTGCTATTGGCGACCAACTCAAAAACTTTTAGTCGCCAAAAAGATATATTTTGTCGCCAAGTAATCGTGGATTTCAAATAAAAAAAACATGGATTTCAGCGCACTTAGAAAGATGGGGTACCATTTGGCGACTAGCTTAAACATTTTGGTCGCCTAGCTTAAACATTTTGGTCGCCAAGCCCCCAAATTTAGTCGCCATTGGCGACCATATGGTCGCAATGTCGGGCCCTGGTCCAGGCCCTCGATCTTGACGAACTCGCTACTCACATGAACTCATCGTTTCTTCTAACTGTAATTTACACTTAGTTTGCATTTTCCAGCTGCACTTTCTAGTCTGCATTTTTCTGTCTGCATTTTCTAGTCTGCAGTCTGCATTTTCTTGTCTGCATTTTATACCTGCCGATCTTCAGACAGAGAAACCCGAAACCATTTCTGGGTCCTGTCATGATCAATAGTACGACGTGTGAAGTTCCTATAAATTACCTTCCATATCCATCTTTGATGTACTGATCACCGTCAATGGTCTCGTACATCCACGGGCACCACTCGGCGAGCTGCTCAGATGAGAAGCCCACGATGAGGCTGTTCGTCAGCATTGACAGGATCATCATCATATATAACACGTTATACCACACACCGATACTGGCAACTCTACAAAAACACACATTAGGCAACATTTAGGCTTTCTACAAAAGCGTACTCCGTGATAAAGATACCACCATCCTCTTAGTTAACCCATAGTTTCATAGTTGACTTCGCCCAAGTTTTTGTCTTGGTATTCCCTACTTGGTGTGTGAAGATACCCGTGCCTCTATTTATTCATAAGTATCTTGGTCATCGCTAGAATGCTCACTGTATTGCGCAGTAGTAAGTGAGTCTCGTAGTGAGAAATGTGGGAGGTCTGGGTGCGCGAATGTGGAGCTTCGAACGATGCGCTACATCACTCAAAAATATAGTCGCCAGAGATACAAATAGATACACTTTGTCGACCGTATCTGTCCTTATTTCGCCGGGCGCTGTTTACGTCGCATCAATCCGTGTACCCCGGACAAGAGGACCTTCAGATCATCGGTGACCTACCTATTAACAGGGGGCTTTCGATAGATGAACAGAAGTTTGAACAGGTCCGACCGGGCTTCGACGAACAGAAACACAATGCTAACAGTCGCAGCCAGTGGAAACGCGGAGGCAAACAACGTCACGTACTGTAAATATAACGTTAAACCATATTTGCGTATTGGAATACTCGAATCGTGTTAACACCTGATCATCAACACAATAATCAATTGTTATGGAACAATAAACGTTTGATAGATCAAAAGTCTGATATTGTATTGTTCTTGACTTTGGTACTTGCTGTACTGTGTCACCCTATACTATCGACAGAATCACATTGTATTTTAATATAAACTATATTGATACGTGCATAGGAGGAGGTACTCACCCCAAATTGTACCACCATTTCCAAGTAGTCATCAAACTGATCGTACTCTTCTAGGACGTAGTCTTGTTGAGCCTGGCAATAAGATTCACTTCGCGTTTTACATTATAAGTTGAGGAAATGGGAGTAACGAGAAATGAAATAAAAAAAAATGAAGGCTTCTGGAACTACGCGCTTGTACGGTTGTGACCATTCATTTTTGAAGAAGATTGCAGTTTTTTTGCTCAAAATATCGCGTTTATCCAGAAGCCCTGATCAAGAATGGGACGAGATGAGATGTTTTTTACTTGTGAAGGTATCTTAGCATGTTCTCCATCGTCCTTCTTCTGTTTTGCATACTCTCGCTGCTGCTTCCAGATATAGCTCTTCTCTGTTACATATGGCAAGAACGACTCTGTGGCTAATCTCCTGATCTCGTCACCTGTGTGAGTCAGAAAAGGACTCGGATCACGACCTTGCATATAAGTAAATGTTCAGGCAAGCCTGACCGCGTAGCACTAAGTACAGAGTGGAGATAAGGAATTAACCTTGAGTGTAAGCTTAAGTGCTAATGAAATATCCCAAGTGTGCTTCTGAGCGTTAGCCCTAGTAAGCGGAGAAAGAGTCCCTGATCCCTGATCCCCAACTCTCTACCTTGCACATAACAAGATGGAATTTCAGTGTTTGGCAAGCAGCAAAATACCCTGGGTACCTGAGTCTCCAAGCTTCACTCATTACAAAACGCATATTTACTGATCGAGCTGCGTCTTGGCTTAGCGTGTCAGTAAATGAGTGAACGTTCGAGCTTCTGGTACCCAGGGAGGCAGCAAAATGACAACAGAAAAACTATGGAACTGTGAAGCATGGGCGCGAAATAAACATAAATATGCCTCACTTTTAACACTAATCTGAAGTACGCTGTATACATGAAACGTTCATACCCCAGAACAGTCCAACTAACTCTCTCCTTAGGGCAACCACATTGAGCTGATAAAAGGCGATGTAGAACAGTGGAAGGAAACAGTCAAACACTTCAAACATCACTCGCTTGATGATCAAAGAATTGTTCCACTCCCGTTCAGTCCTGAAAAGCAAAGCCAAGCCATGAAAACAAAGGATTAAAATATTTATAAATGAGAATGATACACTTTGCATTTGAAAAAGTGCGCACACAAAACAATCAACCCACTATGCCTACGGCAAACGTCGAACTTCAGTCACTCTTCTTCAGTCGAACATTTCCTTTTTCAAAGGATGCCACTTTTATTATATTTTATAATCAAAAACTTTCTATTGTTTCGGATTGGAACGGCGCGACTCTCGTATGACGTTTGCCGTAGGCCTAAGATACCATCTCCAAACGGGGGTGGTGTGAGTGGGGGTGCTGGTTGGGTAGCAAACTACCCTGCATCGCAGCAAGAACTGTTTGCTTGCACGCTAGGGGCGGACTTAATTTCCCTGAATATCCTTCCATTCTCTATAATGTCTGAGGAAAAGAATTGATGAATCACAAAGTGTATGGTGTGCTCTGCATTGCCCAGATCTCAGGTATACCTGTGGTTTTCCATGTCTGTGCAGAATTCAGCCACAGTTCTGTACATCTTGTTAAGGAGGTTGATGACAAGTGAATGCCCAATGGTTGGGATAATCCACCCATAATATTTACTGTCTGCTGCAAATATACCACCCTAAAAGCAACAAAACAATTCCATGACAAAAACAATGACAACAAAGTCAAGTTAGCTTGCAAATAACACTCAAAATTTAAAACAAGCCAAGAACTACAATAGTCCTACGAGACAAGTAAATTTAGTAAATTTCAAATGGTCAAATAAATGTTTAACTGTAAGATGTAGCAAATAAGGTATAGGCTACACTTAACATGAGGCACCCTATTGAGGTATTAGCACACGATTGTTTGGATATCTGATACTCCTAAAAGGTAGCACTTCAGTGGATACACTAGGAGACAGCTATGCTATTATGTAATGAGTATAGAACACTCACTGGTTGTGCAAAGTGGGTCAGAGCTTCAACATAGACAGGACTTTCTTTATCTTTTATATATCCATTGAGGTTGAGTGAGCACAACATAGCCCCTACAGCAATAGACAGCACTGGCAGGGTGAGAAGCAAACTCAGGCCATAGCGCAGCCATCTCTTCCACCTTGGGTAATACTTGATGGGTTTGTCAGTGATGGGGCTCTTGATGAGGGTACCAAAGAACTGTGGTCGTACTTCTTCAACATGCTCTACATTGTATGTGCTCCATTTGTATGAGTACCCTGCTTCTTTTCTTTTCCATATCTAGCAAAACAAAACACATCACAGGGACCAGTAGAGTATCATTACATCCATATTTGGGAGAATTGTCTCTTACAGAGCTGGAAACAATTTTAAATTCATCTGAAACAATGTCCGATCAAACCTCTATTTTGGTGGGACAATATTTGAAAAATGGTCTGACATTCTCATGTCACAAAATATGATATTTTTTCAAGAAAAAATCAATCTCCTCGATTGACCAGACATGACCTAACATATCACACTTTTGCTTGGACATTTGAAGATTTTGATAGGGTATATATTATCCCAGCAGTGACCAATAGAAATTGACAGCTCTTCCACACATTGTAGGTACTGGCTTAAACCCTTTTTATCAATTGTTGCAACAATTAGCCATATCAGTAAGAAACAGGATCATATTTTAGGATCCTACATTGTACAAGATTCTACAGTATCCTGCAGCTGCCTACAGGACCTTAAGAATAAGATCTTATCCTACATTGTACAAAATCCTTTAGGATCTTGTAGCTTCCTAAAGGACCTAGAATAGGGTCCCATAAGGCCTTATAGGATCCTACATTGTACATGATCCTTTAGGATCCTGTACGTAGCTGCCTACAAGACCTAGAACAGGGTCCTGTAAATCTTATCCTACATTGTACAAGATCCTTTAGGATCCTGTAGCTTCCTAAAGGACCTAGAATAGGGTCCAGTAAGGCCTTATAGGATCCTACATTGTACACGATCCTTTAGGATCCTGTAGCTGCCTACAAGACCTAGAACAGGGTCCTATAAATCTTATCCTACATTGTACAAGATCCTTTAGGATCCTGTAGCTTCCTAAAGGACCTAGAATAGGGTCCTGTAAGGCCTTATAGGATCCTACATTGTACACGATCCTTTAGGATCCTGTAGCTGCCTACAAGACCTAGAACAGGGTCCTGTAAGATCTTATCCTACATTGTACAAAATCCTTTAGGATCCTGTAGCTTCCTAAAGGACCTAGAATAGGGTCCTGTAAGGCCTTATAGGATCCTACATTGTACAAGATCCTTTAGGATCCTGTAGCTGCCTACAGGACCTAGAATAGAGTCCTGTAATACATAAGATCCTGCTTAAGGTTTTACAAAAGGGATCAACTGAGAATCAGCTATCACATGAAGGGGCTCCCTTACCACAAGAAAAGCTATGGCCCAAAATGCCATGATAACTTCATAAAATGGTAGAAGGGGGTTGTCATCTACTGTTACGCCTTTTGGTTTAAAGAGATAAAGCATAGCACCCAGAACTGCCACTGGCATGAGAGTCCAAGTGAAGCAAGTTATCCATCCAAAGTACAATGCCACTCCCTCACCTAAAAAGAAGGACCAGAAGTAAGATACATTAATTTCAATTGACAAGAATCAAACTAAAATAATTTTAGGGTGCACCTTCTTTGAAATTTTTTAATGGCTTCCTACAAAATTCTAATATTGCTCCAAAAATGCTCATGCAGGTTTGTAATGTGGACCCATTTTTAATGCACCGGACCTTTCACGACTCTTAGAGCATACATTCAAAGCATTGCCAGGACTTTTCAAATTGTCCATAATAATTAAGACCCTTTCTACTGTGGGCCCCTAATACAGTTCCAGAAAACCTGCCTAAAGTCATACAAACTGTCAGTTCTTTTCAATGTTGTATTGTACTCTTAACTGCCGCACCAGTGGCCACTTCCTCAGGGACTCAAATTCTGAATACAATGTCCGCCTTCTGCTTCTATGATTTTAAAGATTATGAGTCTTATGCTCAGACTTTGACATGCTCATGATTCTAAAATTAATAATCCTACCATAGTAGTTTCTTATTTCTTGCAGTGGGCAGATAATGATATTTGCCTTCATCTTCTTCCAGATCACCTCTTTTCTCTCAGGGTCATGCAAAGGATATGCTGACTCTAACACTGGAGGCTTGGAATGGAGACATTCTGTAAGCAAGCTTCCCTCACCACGAGGTTTTACACCCAGAGAGATCAGCTCCTCCTAGAAACAGAATAACATTATTAGAAGAACATATTGCTGAATATCGCTAACACCAATGATAAACATTGTGATACAAATAAGAGTAATAATCTGTATAGTTACTACCTTTTCATAGTGAGTGGACTCTAAACAGCTGTGGACAAGGAAGGATCTCTCAGAAGCCGTAAAAAAGGTGAAGTGGTTTTCTGAGCCAGCAAACTGCTCTAGTTGATCAGCATCAATCTCTCTTGCCTGAATAATAACACCACATAGCTTTAATAATAGTTATAAACAAAATAATATAACTATAAAGATACAATGAATAAGATACAATGAATATGTTGATGGATTGAAAACAATCTGCAGGCTCACAATGGAGTGCCTTAGAGTAGAGAAATAGGCCTACAACTATTATATGGCATTTATAGCAACTGATTTGAAAGTTTGAGCTGGATTGTCAATAACTTGTGTGATTCCAGAAAAAGAACATACACTCCCCACTGAAGGGAGGGAGGGCAGGGGGCTCAATTTCTCAGACAATCACTGTATTTTTTTCACCAGGTTAAATTTTCTGATAACTATTAGATATTATAAATCAATATTAACGTGATAATGGCCTATTGTCCTCATGATCACATCAGCTTGTTGAGAGGGCTTGTGGTTTGTGGACAAAATAATGGCCTCATTTTTTATGCATTATTGTGGTGAGTAGGAAATGTTTGGGAAACATAGCATTATCACACCCCAGAGGAGGTACTCAAGCATGGACATGAAAGTTAGATGGAGCTCAATATTAATACACCCAAAAAATACCAGCGCTCCACAATTTACACCCAAAATAATAGCAGGACTGGAAATTCCTTACCCAAGAATATAAAAAATACCTGCCAAATTTCAGACCCCCCTCTCATCATGTCAGGTTCAAGTACCCCCTGGGGTCACTCCCTGCAGTGTGTGAGTTTTCCTCTATAAACATGAAACTGGGGGAAATGTTTTGGAGGGCAGGCATATCTTATTGTAATGTTAAAGTGATTATACTATATGCTCAGAACTATTTTTGTGGTTTTGCAGATTCTGGAGCTTAAAGGGTTGCGATGGGTAAATCCGAGACCTGCCGAGACACCGAGACCTGCGTTTCAGAATCCGAGCCTGAGACTTTTGACAAATTTCAAAATCCGAGTCCGAGAGCCTTTTTGCTTCGTCTCCCGGTAAAAATTTAACACAACTGCCATTCATTTACTGTATTTCTCCTTGGAGAATTGCACATTTTGGAGTCCTGGGGTTGACGTCCCTGCTTCTGATGGTATCATGTTTAGCTTACTAGTCAGAATGTTAAAAAAAAAATTTGTGACTCCGAGACTGCGCTAGAAAAAATCTGAGACTCCAAGACGACCAAAATTGCAAGAAAAACTGAGACTCTGAGACGTGCGAAAAAAACCCGCTGAGATTCCGAGATTTTGCAATATTTTACTGAGACTTTCGAAATTTTTAGGTACTGATCACTACCCCTAGCTTTTACCTAAAGCCCCCTTCCTCGTTAGTTTTAATTTTGTTTACTTGATAAAAATAGAAGTTACTGTTTAACTGCGACATCATGCAAAGCTTGTTTTTTGTGCTTGTGCCAAGTAACCTGCATGTACTCTTGGTATCCCATGTAACAGTTTGGTGCAGTATTATTTTATGCTAATATATGGCTTCACAGGATTACCATAACAGCTCTTCAGAAATGAGACAAATAAATGGTATAGAAGCACAGACTACTTAAGATAAATAGAGAATAATACATGGGCATCAAGAGATATGGAATTTATCTTCAGATAAATTTCATATCTCCAAGCATCCATGTACTATATAAACATGGCCCAAGCACCACCTGCTATCACATGATCAGTCTTTTGTGATAGGGTGCATATTTTCATATGGACAATTTAAAATACTTATAGCAAATCGCTGATGTCAAAAGTGGAGAAAAGAATATGAATAATCATAATGAGCAGCTGCTGGAAATTGCAATTCTTTTCCAAGAACTTGTCTTTAGTAAATTTATTCATGAGTACATACCCCAGTTCCATCTGCTTTGTCCTTCTCCAGATTTAATTCTTCTGCCTGCACAAGACAGAAAGGCAACTTATTTTTTTTGAAAGTAAATGCAAAACCTGAGATAACAAGTTTAAACGCCTCACCTTAGCTAACAGGACATCAAAGGGCGCATAAACACTGAGAAGCGTTTTGCTCTCGACTTCCTCCCGGGCTGCCACTAAGCCAGCCCGGTGAATACAGTCTATAAAATATCCCTTGAGCTCGTCTGATTTGCAATCCTCCGTGAATGTAAGGACGTAATCGTGCTTTTCCATTTTTTCCTGAGCTTTTTTTCTCTCCTGGAAGACCTCGCAAGTGTCCAAGTGGGGCGTCCAACAAGTTGCAAGCTGTTGTCGTGTTGTTCCAGCTTTGTAACCGCTCCGAGAGTTTAACTTCCGGATTCCGGAACTATTACTTCCGGCGCGCGCTTCCAATGAATTTTTCCTTTGCATATTTTTCCTCTGCCGCTCCATGTATTTTCAAATGGACTTTCAGATGCATATCAGTTTAAATTTTCTGTAAATCAAAAATAACTTACCATTCGTGTAGCATTTGGTGGAAAAATGAAAGGTGTTGTGCAGCATGTTTTTGTGTTACAACCTGCCCGCAAGGCATATCGGGAAGAGCTTGTCGTCCTCCTTTGCGTGACAGTTATTTGTTCTTTGTATGTTTCCACCACGTGCAGGGTATATTTTTTCCTAGCCTGCAAAATGTTACTAACTTTGCCAGTCAATTTATAATCCACAAAGAGAAAGAAAAGTAAAAAAAAGAGAATCATGACTCCACTAAAGCTTAGCTATGGCTAAGGACACATGTAGCGGGCGACATTTGTGTCCTGCATCAGTTTCCCCGATTGGCTAAACTAGGAAATATCGTACACGTGTGTCTCAGTTCTTGTCTTGCGAAAAAACATTTCTTTGTGTCCCGTCTACAAAATTTGACGCGTGGCTAAACAAGGAAACATGAAGGAAACATGTGTCCAACAATGTTGCGCGCTACATGTATCGTGTATCCTAGTTGAAGCAAATTATTTCTCAACAAAAAGCCTTCTCTCAATTTTCAAAGTCAGCAGCCAGACTAAGGAACAACTTATTTAGGAACAACTGTTTTCAGCAGAGCAGCGCGAGCGAACGAATTTAATAAATGTCTACTGCAGAGCCCGACCACTGCTACATCACTTGTGGACCTTGGGCGTGGCTGATAATTACGCGTCACGTGAAAACAACAGTATCAACAACAGTAACTAGATATACAATCGCGTAACAGTCCATCGATTTCTAATATATATATATATATATATATATATATATATATATATATTTATTTATGACCTACTCTTCATTTACGCAAATATGTCATCACCCGTAAACAAGTCAATTTGTGAAGACGAAGATTCCAAGTTTTTGCGGTCATGAGCCTCTCTACCCTTCGTCTTTTTCGTCTCTCTAACTTTGATCAACAAAGGAGTGCAGCTTGGTACAAGTTGTTCTGGAAGAAAACAATGTTTTTCAGTAATATTTTCCGTGGATCATGATTAGATTCATACCTCACCAAAGCAAACTTATGTTATTTTTTGTTGACTGGACTTCAACGTTTTGAAACCACTAGAGCAGATTTCGTATGACTGTGAAAAGTACCGTAACAAAGTTGTTCCGCGCCGCGACCGTGACCGTACCGCGACTACGCGATTTCATTGGCGATTTCATTCCATTTACAGCAGGCCAGGTTCCGTACCGCCACCGCGACAGTACCGCGCCGTACCGCGGCACTTTTCACGTCATACGAAATCTGCTCTAAATTTTGTTCGCGTGGGGGTAAGTTCCCTAGGGTACTTTTGGACACAGGGCGTTTATTGTGAGAGATACGTCTAACAAGTTACATCAGAGGGTGCGCGTTGACAATAGAGCCGATTTCACATGACTGTGAAAAGTACCGAGACACGGCGCGGGTCGCGGTGGCGGTACGGAACCTGGCCTGCTGTAGATACCGAACAAAACCGCGTAGTCGCGGCGCGGACACGGTCGCGGAGTGGTACAACTTTGTCGCGGAACTTTTCACAGTCATACGAAATCTGCTCTAACATTCACGTCGAAGTGAGTGGGAATGGCTAAACTACCATTGATGATGTACCTTGTTCTGCTGCATATATCTGCTGTTTTGGAGTTCGTGGAGTGCCATCAAACAGTGGCGTTAATGGGCGGCGGTTTGCAGTTTGTAAAGGAGTGGAGTAGACTGACGGGGCATTAGAAACCTCAGGGACTGTCATTCCAGGCGTGGCAGGCGTCATCGGGGTACGTCCTACATAGAAACATTTTTCCCAGTATGTATACATATAGCCAGAATTTCAACCGTCCCTCCGCACTCGATCATGCCTCTCACTGACTTTGCAATGTGAGGTACGTCTATATCCCGGGGGGGGGGGGGGACTCCCATATTTTTTGGTCGCCGGGGATGGCGTGGCTCAAATAATTTCTTACCCTAAAAGATGAGGCATTGTGTGCCAAGTATAGGCACGAAGGAGACAGGTACTAGGTAAGAGATACCCATCAAGAAATTATGTCTCATCAAGTAATATCTCTTTCTTACACGGCTTTTAGAAACGGAATCATGAAAAAAAAAAAGTTTGGACAGAGTTTCGCCCCTAAAAGATACCAGTCTCCCTAAACTTTTCTTGAAGACCAATTAACCCTGTGATTAATCCCTAAAAGATGACGATCATCCCCGACCAAAAAATTGGTTGAGCTACTAGTAGGCTATTTGTTAAATATCCGTATGGGGTCAAGCAAATTTGGTTGACGATGTAAGGGAATTTTCCATTTACCAACCTCCCTATCCCATGAATGGGCCATTCCATTTTTTATTCACACCCCACCAATTGAGGGAGCCCTTCAGATACCCCCCTTGGACGACAATATTGTGCATCCCCCTTGGATATGCCCCACAATAAGCTCACCCTGTTGAGGGAATTGCTGTTGACCCCCCTTGGATTCTCTCTTCTTCATCTCTGCCTCTATTGAGGGAATCAATTATAGACCCCCTTGGACAACTGAATGGTAGCTACCACTACTGAGGGAATTGTCAATGTCCCCCTTGGATTTCAATGTTTGTGTACTACCCCATTGAAGGAATTGCCTTTGTACCCCCTTGGAACTTGTTTGTTCGAAATTTGCTCTAGAATTATGTGGGAAAAGGCCCGTGGATATTTTGTGCCTTATAACTGCCTTCCCCATTTGGGCCCTTGGATGTTTTCAGCATTTTCTGATGGAGCCCACTGGAATTTTCCGATGAGTCCCCTAGGATATTTTCCCTACTGACCCCCTCCCTTTCCCATGGATTTCCAGGTCCCTCAATGGGGGATGTGTGCATATAAAATTGAATGGCCCAATGACTACCGGCGCGGCCAACTTACTTGTAAATCGTGATAATGCTGAAGTCCTAATATGATCGTCGATATCCGGTACACGCGAAACTGGTGAGTCCATAAAGGTTGTTGGTGTCATTACAACTCCAAGATAAGGAGTACCAGGGACTTGGTGATATGAAACTAAAGGGCTTTCCATGCTTGGCTACAGGGGTTGCCGGAACTGAGAAAAAAAAAAACAGAAGAAAAACTAATGTACGCGTTGCGCTTTGTAGACCAACAACAGAACTATGCTACACTTTCAGAGTTTCTTTATCAATGCAATGTTTGAAAAGTTTTGAGAAGAAAAAGCGAGCTGTCCTGCGAAAGAGGCTACTTTTTAACTATTGCTGTTTACTTTTGCTTTGCGTTATTTATGTTTCATTTGATTTTTAAAAAGGAATAAACCACTTCAAAGACAGAGCGAGACCAGAAAGCAGAAGAGCCAGACCACCGCACGTGAAAAATGCAAGAAAACTGGAAATATTCTTCCAAAACCGTGTTAAATAAGCGAGCAGGAAATTGTGTTTCATTAGGAAATGGTTTCCCAAAAGAAAATAAAGTCTTACCTTTTTATGTGACGAAAACCAGCGTCAAAAAAGTTCACAGCTCACAAAACAAACTCGCTAAATTTGATGTTTTTTTGTTTTGACACATTTTCCCGCCTCTGCACATTCTCGTACCCAGAGCTCCCCGGCTCGTTCTCACCCCGCGAGGAGACGAGCCGGGGAGCTCTGGGTAAGAGAATGGCCAACCTCGTTCCCAGGGTCTTCTGTTGGAAATTACCCAGAAGACCCTAGGAACGAGGTTGGAGAATGGCCTCTGCAGCAACAAAAACGCGCGCAAAATCGGAAGCAAGTCAATGAGAAATCGTACGACCCGAACCTTTGATGTCGTCCAATCAGATGAGAGCCGATCGATTATTGATTATTTTTAATCGACCCGGGAAATTTTAACGCGGTTGTCACTAACATCCAAGTGAAGTCAACGACGATCGTGAGATGAGAAATGCAAAGAAAACAAGAGAATTTAACAACAAAATCGCTTATTTGCGTATCGCCTTGACAAACGGGAATATTTGTTACGATCTACTGTATTGTGTTTGGGCGAGAAAGGTGAGTTTTTGAGTAGTTTGTCTATAACCAACTGAACTAGCTCTGCTAGCTGTTGAAAATGGCTCCAACTCTGGCGTTGGTTGATTGAGATGCTCTGTTTTGAAAACTTGAGTGGAGGCCGACGATTTTTAAAAGCTTAGATGTTACGACCAACATGCATACAGAACAAGGAAATAAAATGACCATCTGTTTATTTCTTTACTTTGCTTTTACAGTCACTATTTAAGAATTATTTCTCGAGCCCGAATGTGCTCTGAGTCAATTGTTTTAGTCAAATCACACACTAGTAGGTCAATTTGTATAGCCAAAAAAATGTTTTTGCTCTGTCATTTGCCATTTTCTGGCTTTCAAATCAGACACTTTTCGCTACTAGTAGGCTATAACTTATAGCCTACTAGTAGCTCAACCAATCAGAACGCAGCATTGATAATAGACCACTAGTGTGATTTGACTAAAATCTGTTACTTCGGTGTTGTTTGTTTTGTGTGTTTATAATTTTTTTGTCTCTCTTGACTTCTCCATATCAATACAGTATGTATGTCTTTACTTCTCAGTCTAAACATGAGAGACAAGAAAAAGCTGCTCCAAAGTAGCCGCCTTGCACCAAGTAGAGTATACACAAGGAGATCCTCCAGCACCTCAAACAACTCTACTATGACATGTGGTCTTTTTGGACAGAAGAAAAATGTTATTATCACTTATTCAAAGAGCAAACCTATTCATGTTGTCAACAAGGAGCACTTTCTTACGCCAGACACGCCACAGGTTTTAACCACCCCTGATCAGGAAATTGATAGTAGCAATGAACCAGTGAATGTACAGCCAGGTATGAAAAGGTGGCGTGGCATTTGTCTATGTATTTATCTGATATGTGGTATGGACCAAGAGCATGATATTATTTGAAAAGGGAATTGAATAGCCCAGACTGTGAAGTTTGCTTTCCTTTGATCTTTATAATTATGCACCAGTCAATTGACAGCCCAGCACCAACCCTGCCTCCCCCCATTCACACATTAGCAGGGCATTCACCTTTTTGGCAAGTGAAAGGCAGGAGCACCTTGGTTTGTAGGGATAATCTGAGAGGTGAATGGCATGGTCCCCAGTGTAACAATTAAGAGTGAATGCCCTTGCCCAATGATATACAAAGGATTATTGAGTCATTAGTCAATGCTTGAATTTGCTCACTCTTTTAATCACCATCGCAAACTAAGCAATAAAAGCAAAATGGAAGAAGTTGGGTGACGACGAAGTACAGCATGCCTAGCAAAGCCAGCCTATCATGATCACAGATGGTAGATGATTTACTGTCCAGTTTTCATTGCAGCCACAGCCAATCACAAAGAGGAATAAAACTTGCATTCCTGACTTGCAGTACAGTACTAACTGTAGGATCGAAGGTGTGACACTTTTGCCAAACAAATTTGCAACTATGTAACTATATAATTGAAGGAACACTGTTGGGGCTGTTTATATGGAGGTGAGGCAGCCTAGTTTCTGTTGTTTTGTGTTCCCCAGGGAAGAGAAGACTTCCCTGCTAGATGTACGTTGTGGAAGCTGAGAAAGAAATTGCATCTACCGACCAGTAGGGCAGTGTTAATGTAGCGTGAATTCTGTATGAAGCCCTGCTAATGCACAAATGAGGATGCAGGGCTGTCAATTGACTGGTGCATTACCATAGTAGCCTGTGTATACATCTGCTACTAACCTCTAAGAGGATCAGTAACACAGGCTAATCTTCAGGGACCGACTGTTGCGGGAAGTGGGCAGTGGCATGTATTATTATTATTAATTTTTTTTTTTTTTTGGGGGGGGGGGGGGGGGGTAAATGTTTTATTTACAACACCAACATGCATTCATAGCTGGAATTGACCATTGATGCTTCAAAATGATTATTGGTTGAAATTGCTTTTGATCATTTGTTCCTTGTTTTAGTGGAGTTGTATGCAGTATATCAATTTAATAATTAGCATCTTTGCAGATAAGAAAAATGGCAGGCATTCCCTTAGAAAACCAGTTCTCCTACAACAAGGAGGTTCCTATAATTCAACTCTAACTCCATCACGGTGAGCATTTGTATACAAGACAAGGCCTTGCACAAAGGTTGCCAAAAGTGGCCAAAAGTTACAATTGTTTTCACAGTACTTTTCTGCGCCAGGTTGCGAAGTTGGTTCCTGTGTTGCCAACTAGGTTCCTAAAGTTTGCAACCAAGTTCCCAACTTTTTTACTGCCCTTAATATTTTAAAGCTTTCTTGAACAGTGTCATTCTCAACATTCCTCATGCTAATATTACCTAAAACTGGAAACAAAAGATCCTCCTATTGGCTCTTGCAATAAAATATGATTTTGTTTTGAAAACTGTTTGGACAAACATTTATCAACTACCATGAACAAAATCATTTTAATCAGGGATTGAAATTGCGCCCGATACAGGTGTAAATATCACCTAAAAAATTTCCTTTTACGCCTAACTTTTTTGACTTAGGTGTAAAGTAACGACTGTGTTATCAATTCTACAGTGGTCTTCAACTGGAGTTACACCTAGATTTTTGATAAATTACACCTATAATTTTGGTACAAGGCATAAAATTACGACTATGATTATTTCTTAATTTGGAGCCTTGGTAATGTACATATGTACTATGTAAGTCTTCTCCTTTTCCTGTGACATTAAATAGCTGCTTCTATTCAGCATTTATTGTTTTTGAAATATTAATCAAATAGCTCTTTAAAAAGCAAGAGTCAGGGCTGGAAATTAGGAAAGAAATGAGGTCACATTTTGGACAATAGTTTCAATTTTTAGTCGCATTTTACAGACTGTGGGTGATAAACTTTTTTACATTTTAGTTGCAAATTAGAAAAGATTAGTCACAAAAGAGACTCATACAGGCACAATTTCCAGCCCTGAAAAGTATACAAATGTCCCACTCAAGACCATTTTTAGTACCGGTATAAACACTGCATGGCATATAGTAATTTCAGATCCACACCCCATGGATGTTGATCCTTTTCACCCTTTCTCCTGTGGATTTTCCAGAATTTAGTGACTGTTATTCTACAAAATGTTTCATCCAGGCTGTACACATTTAATTGCAGTTGTATATCCACTTACCTAATTGCACTTAAGTAATTGATAGATTTCATTGATTTCCAGTATAAAAACACGTGATTTAGAGAACAAGAATGTGCTATCAGCTGCAAAACCTGGTTTAGCACTCAGAAATATCAGCAATATTCCTATTGACAAGACTCTCAGTAGGATGCAATGTACTCCAGGTCAGTAGAGAAATGACAGAGAATTATTTTATAGTTACTTACAGAGGTTATAGTCCAGAGAGATTATTTACTATGCTGTGACTTCCTAATTCCTACAAACACAACATTGTCATTTAATGCTGTCATTAGGTACCTCAACATCCATTGTTTCAGCAATGAGGAGCGAAGCTAACTCTTGTTTCCTACACAACCAGGTGCCTACTCCAAAGTAAGTATACAGGGCTGCTTGAGCTTATAACATAAAATAATTATAAATTGCATGAAAGCAATTACCATCTGCCTTATAAGTTGCAAGGTCAAACATAGTATTGAATATCTAAGATTATAATCAGGGGTGGACCCAGGATCTCCAAAAATGGGGGGGCCCAAAGTAAAAAAAATGAAGGCCAATGTTGAAACCTTGCAAGCAAATACAGTAAATGTATGGGGAAATCTATCCAAAAAGGGCCCCCCTAAATCCACCTATGATAATGTGGGCATGGAGACTGTATGGGTATTAGACCATGCATGCAGGTGATGTGTTGGTCTAACAAAGCTGAGAATAGTTTTTTTAGTTTTAGCAAGTCAAAGTGGGCAAAATTGGTGTCATAGCTGTTTCCTGGTAGTTCTCTTATTCTCCTTTATTTTTTGTGGGTCTTCAACTTTGGGATCTTTGTTGTTTCAAAAAAAGTTGTAAACTTAAAGCCAGTGATAAAATAAGGCTGTGAAATGGCCATGCAACAGTTCTATAAGGTAACAAGAAGAAGTCCTAGAAGATTGGCTTATAACCTTACCTGACAGTGGATTAAGAAGTATTTGTACCGAAGTATAGTGTTTCAGTTTTGCAGAAATAGTTGATTAGTGAAATTGTTGTACAAAAAATAGAAGATACTGTACAATCTTCAATTTCGTTAAATCCATGGGTCCACGAAATAGACTCGCAAAATGTGGCAAACGAAATGTTTGCAAAATTAGTTTCCCACGTAAAAATACCTGTGAGCATGTAATGCCCCTCTTTCAACTAAGGGGCTGTTTTCATGGAGGAGGGTGCCTCGGAGGGATAGGGGCACCCTGTGTAGTAGGGTTTTCCTTGCCTTGTGTTTATGCGGTTCGTTCTACGTGCAAGATAGGGTGCCTCTAGGGGCTAGGGTTGACTTTTGTTGATATTTCTTGTGGTTTGCTGTATTCAATTATGCAACGAAAACTTCCCTTTTTGCGTCGGAACTGTTTCAAGTGGTGATTCCTGACTTTTTTCTTGATTAATAAAATATGAAAATGTGGCTTAAGAGATGTTGTTCCATCGCAGAAAACGTCCCAAGAGAATAGAAAAGCACGCAGATAAAGCCATTCTCCGTCAGCCTACATCAGCAACAGTAAAAGCATACAAAGACAATATTGAACCGAAAGTGACGCCATCAACACAGGAGGTGACGTCATACAATGTAAAGAGCATGTCCACGTGTACAGTGCGTGATGCCAGTGGCGGTAGCATCAGTAGCAAGCAAGGTTTGACGCTGACTGTTACATCTATGTCTCTCACTCCTACTGAAAGTCAAAGACTGCTCAGTGGCGAGAGAATTGAGGGTACTGAATCAATTGCTGAAGAGCCCTCGAAAAATTTAACCGTGTGCGAAAAGAAAGGTGATCCAAGAAGAAAGCATGAGGATCCAAACGAACCTGGCTGTGATAAAAACCCAGGGATAAAAAATGACAATAAAGCTTGTAAAGATGCTGCAGTTTCGGATATAAATGCTGGCGATTTTCCAGAGGATACCGTCTTAGAAAGGGATGCTCCTTGTGACGCTCCTATATCCATTCCCCAGAATGGGGAACCATTCACAAAGAAAGGCGAGCATCTAAAGCCTGAAATCTCGAAAGCCCCTCAAAATTCTACGTTCAATGACGGAGCTGAACTGAACTTGGAAGCAGTCTTCCCTAACGATGTTTCCATTATTAAAGGCAAGTAATCTTGAACGCCGGAAGTCCGGTGCTAGAGCTCCCTTCCCTCCCCTCCTAATTTAGGCTTGTCCCGATTGTGCTGGAAAAATCACCAAAAAGTGCTCGAAAAATGGCATAAAAATGGCACCAATTTTCGAAAAAGTGCTCGAAACTTTGACATAGTTTTCGAAAGTCATGACTTATGTTTGATTCTGCCATTACAGATAAGAGCAGTACCACAACTGATCAAGAAGATGAACAGGAAATAAACTCCATAGAAACAGGGAATAATAAGGTGCTTATCAATTTACAAATAAACAATAAGATACGATCCACTGAATGCATTGAATTGGTGTTTAGTATTTTGTCCAACTCTCTTGTTCTTCCAGCCTCAAATGCAAGCCCCATCTGAACACAGAGATTGCAACGGCCACCCAAAAGCGAGTACGCCCATAGATGGGGGAAAGGTAACAAAAAGAATAATCTCGGAAAAATAGGAATGAATCAAGCTGGGGGCTTTCTACCTTCGGAAACTCAACGTTTTTTTGTCACTCTTTATTTATGAATTTAGCATCGCTGGCCCAAGAACAACATACGCAAATATGCGCCCGAGCATTGCCTGGAACGAAACCGTATAGATGGACGATTCCATGTATAAGCGCACGCACTCTTTGGAATGCATTCTCGAACCCAGAACTCCCCGGCTCGTCATTTGACGGGGGAGGCTCTGGGGACATCTATTTGAGGGCCCTCGTCGATTGGCTGATTTCGAACGTTGAGACATGCGCAGAAAGTTGTTTTTATCAAAGGCTCTGTATCAAAACTCGCGCATGTGTCGGTGGCTGTCACCAGAGCCTCCCCCGCGAGGTAACGAGCCGGGGAGCTCTGGGTTCGAGAATGTTTGGAATGTGACACTTACCAGGATGCACATGCGCATAAAAAGCACTTGGTTCGTGTACCGACATGTAGCGCGCGCATTCATTATAGTTTGAATCGTCCATTTATACACGACGAGAAAGCTCACCACATGGTAATGACGATTTTGAAAATGGACAAGTGTAGGCCAACACCGTACATTACCGTATTTTTGATTTTCTTTTTTCTTTACGATACTGCATACTCGAGGATACAGCTAGTACTTTACATCTCCCTAAAAAAAAAGGGGTGTGGAATTTCGAGCCTGCCCATGGCTGTCGTGTACGAACTGTTACGTCACGTGAAATGAGTTATAGTTCGTCCTTTGCACTTTTGCAGGGCGAGCGGCCTGCGATAGCCCTTAGTAGTGTGCACACCACCTACCAAGATGATGGGACACACAACATCAAGACCAGTACTCCAGTTGACTCGGGCAAGGTTGTGCCCGTCGAGAACGAGTTCCAGGTGATTGAGGCCTTTGTCTGCTCATTGTGAACTCATTTGGCTTGTCCATTAATCCTGTTAATTATACTCCCTCCAAAGGTTGACATTTCTCCAATAACAGTGGAGTCACCTATTGAACAGAGAAAGAATGATCGAGGAACGGTGTCGGCAAAGAAGGTACTCAAACTTTCATCAAGTCGTCAGTTGACGACGATGCTCAAACTGGTCGGCAAGTCATTATTTTAGTCGCAATTTTAACATATTTACTATATATAAATTGCAGCAATATAGACTGAATTCTAATAATTAGACAAAAACTGTTGTAATTAGATTGATAGCGTAGAGTATGAGGTCGCGAGCTGACCATGTCCTAGATTGATATCGTGTTCGCCACCAAGCTCACGAGTCGCATTTTGTTGTCTCGATGGTATTTTAATAGTCCCTGATTGAGTTGGCGACGAAGCTCAAACTGGTCGGCAAGTCACCATCTTAGTTGCCATTTCTTTGTAGTTGGAAGGATAGCTTAGAATATCAGGTTGACCTGTCCTAGAGTGGCTAAGGGTGATACTACAAAGTCGTATTTCGTTATCTCAGTGTTAAAACGTAATATCCATTTGCAAATCGAGTAACGATTGGAAAAAATTATTGGAACAGAATAACTTACATCATATTGTAGACCTCTGTCTTACTGATTTTGATATCTAGTCTAAAAAGTTCATTTCTTACAATGTCACCAAACATCGAAAATGAATCCTGAAAATTTTGTCCAAATCCATCCAATTTAAATAAGTTTGACAGCACCAAGAAATGAACATCAACACACAACACCATTCCTTCACAACTTTTAAAAAGTATTTCCGCAGGTTTCCTTGGGAATTTCCTATCGGTGTTATCGCTATTTCTTTATTTTATCAAGGCCTTTCAAAAAAATGCTACAAACAACTGCACTGCACTTGACACTTTGCGCTAAAGCCACTATCCAAGAACAGGGGCCCTGATGCACCACCTTGCATGACGGTGTTCGATTGGTAGAACCCGTAGTTTTCTTTAGTGTCTGCAAGGTAAAGTTTCGTTAAATAATACTTTAACGACGCAGAAAGTTCATCTTCCGTACTCACCTACTGACGTCTAGTTTTAATTCTAAGTCGCCAAAAAGCATTGTTTTATCCGCATTTGCGTCCGGCTATTTGAAGCCGAGGTAGAGGTTCTGATGTTGTTGATATCGTACATAACCAGTGTTACTACTTATTGTTTGCAGGGGGTCAAAGAACCAAAAAAGACCAAACTTAACTCAAGTGCATGTAAATTGGACGAAGGCGGCTTGCCGAAGAAAACCAACAGCAAGGTAGAATTTGGTTATATCTCAGCCAACAACACGAAATGAATTCAAAATTTATCTAACGCTAATTTCTTTTTTCTTTTCTTTCTTGTGCAAGAGCTCTTTTGTACGGACTAGTAAATGCATCGAAGATAATAGTGCCAGTGAAGACGAACACATGCCTGATGATGTCACGCCGGATATTCCAATACCGCTCAAGGTAAGCCACTTCCCACATGCAGTCCATTTAACCATTATCCTGCGAGATTGCGCAGGATATCGTCTGATACTTAGCCGACGAGGGACGAAGTCCCGAGTTGGCTAAAATCAGACGATATTCTGCAAAATCGAGCAGGATAATGGTTTTATTATTCAGCACATCGATAGCACAAAAAACCCCGAAAAAAGTGACTTTTGTGTATTATTTACGAGCTCAAAACATCACATTTTCCTCAGAGACGGATATCGCAGGATAGCTGTCATGTACAGAAGACAGCTATTGGCGTTCCAATGACCATATTTGGGCAGTGCATCGATGTGCTGAATAATAAACAGTAATATGTGCAGGGATACCACGTTGCAAACGATATGGCCTACTAAGATCAGCCAATGGACGATTCATAATAATAAGATGTTGTTTTAGGGGCATTAATAAACTTTAATTTAAGAGCGATTGTCAGAGTGGATCGACTGGTGGTCGGAAAATCGAAATCTCCGATTTGGATGAAACTCGGTCAGGTGATAGTGGTCTATGAGTAGATCACGACACCACTATTTGTTTGAGTCATAACAATTTCTATGTACGGATTTAAGGGGGGTACATTTTGACCCCCAAATGGTACAATTTTGGCCATGTGATATTGTGCAATTTTAGTCGATTTGAAGCAGCCCTTATCGAAACGCGTTACAATGTAGAATATTTTGTTTGCCATTTATCGAAAGAGATACTCTTCAACTTTCAAAATTCGCTTAAACCATTTAAAATCAATTAAACCTAAAGTTTTTACAGAGAGGAAAAGAAAGGGATACACAAGGGCTATTTTCTGAAGGTAAATTTTAGTGATTTTCAATTTGCTCTTACGCTTTGTTCCAACAATGATTATCTCTGGTTTCTATAGGGACGTGAAGGCAATGGACCAATATACATGAAAATATAAAAATATCTTTGGGCACTTCATGTACGTGCAACTGGCTGGCCATCACTTTTATGGCTATTTGGGGGTCTTAAGGGGCTTATACGCGGGTCAAAACCATTTTTTTCAACTATACTCTCGTGAAAGAAAAGGAGATGAGACAATCAAACGTCACAATTGCCTTGTCTGCCATTGTCAAAGTGTTGACAGTACTTGTTGCCATGGCAACCAAATTAAGGGGGCTCGATGCTAATTTTGCTTTTTTGACGTTCGTGAAGTTGGGGAACATTTAATGAAACGTTGCCATAGCAAAAACGATGAGGTGAAACATATTAGATATCGCCCTTCTCACACATTTCGCTGGAGCAATGCAGAACCAAGAAGATAAGGGGTGAGGGCACTACCCCTTTGAATCATCGTGATGGAGGAGCGAGTCCCCAACAATGGTTACAGCTACCAACGTAAATAAGCAAATAACCTAATATTTCCGAAATCTTATCTATCCCAAGTGAGGACGCTAGAAATTTTGGCCATCTCAATGGCTGATTTGCATTAAATCGCGCATCGGGGGGAGGGGGGGAGGCGGTTTCAGGGGAGGTGTATTGGAGGGCGTGTGTCTGGCGCTTGGATCCAAGGGGAGGGGTAAAAAGTGACTTTTTATTCCTAAATTAATTTTCCAGGGGTATTTTGCCAGAAAAAATGGAAATTCCAGGAGGGGGGCCTGATTGACGAGTGGAAATTCCAGGGGAGGAGGTCTTTTTAAGGGAGGTCCTCAGCCCCCCGATGCGGTTTAAAAATGCAATAAGCCAATGAGTAATTGATTTTCAGGGCATATATCAAGACCAGATTGGGCCAAAATCTGTGGATTCAGCTCAAATTTCGAGTCGTGTTAAGACAAAAAAAAATTGTATTGAGGATGCATGACCATAAATCTGTCTTACGTAGTTTTGCTTCCCCCGCCCCCGTTTACGCGTATCAACAAAAAAAACCTTATTGATTTATTGAATTTGAGAAGTAGCGAATGGTCGTCCTGGAAATTAAATATGTCTTCGCAACTGCAATTTCTACTAAATTATTGCAAATTACAGATAATGCATGAGAAGAAATATTTGATCGTCTCGCTCTCTAATTTTGGTGCCAACCCTAAGTTGCTCTGTTTACTCTGTGGGGCAGTGCACCAGCGTGTGCAAAAGGTCCTGATTTCGAACCCGGACCAAGCAATGGTAGCGATTTTCTGGTCCGAGCTGCTTGCTTGTGGCAATGAATTATCAATGAAGTATCTCTGATAAAGATAGGGGGTAAAAGGGGTGCACGTTTGAACGCTTTGGGCAACCAGTTCCAGCGATTGTGAAGTCAAATAAACTGCAATTTTGGCCCTTTCAACGTTTAAGCAGGAGGCGTTATTTGTGGATGGGTGCTTCTTAGATCCTTTACGCCCCCTGTTCCATATTCATCTGATGTGCACGCTAGCTCCTATTATTGTAATAGAAAAAAGGTAACATCCTACATTGAATAGCATTAGTTCTGTTAGGCCCACGTTCTCACGACAACATCCAAAATGGCCGCCTATTGGCCACCATTTTCAATTTGGAATGAAAAACAAAATATTCCATGCTGCTAGTTATTTTGAACCTTTTTATGAGGTCTTGAGGTCATAACAACTCTTTAAAATGAGTCCGAGAAGACTTTTTGTCTGATAGCCGAGGACAATTGATCTCTTTAAAAGTAGCGTTCAATGGAACAAAAAGCTTATTAAAGCTTAAAAAGCTTAAATTATGAGTCCAAAAGTGATGACGTCACAAAAAGCAAATTTTCGATTTAGCAATATTTCTCCCTTAATTTCGAAAGGGCAAATCAAATGATAGCTACACACCAAAAATGAGGCAAACCGGTTGCAAAACGCGACCGAGATATGGCCCTCTGAATGGATAACTTTCTTTAAGATGACAAATCACTATATCTTTAGTTAAGTTCATAAAGTTTTGAACTGTGTCTAAAATGCAGTGACTTGTTAAAGAAAATTATGTATTCAGCGGGCCATATCTCACACGCGTTTCAACCGATTCACCCGGCCTCATTTTCTGCGCGCAACGTTCTTTGAAGTTGGGCTTTCATTATTCAAATTTTTCAAATTTGTGACGTCACACTTTAGGACTCTATTACAATAAGAACAAGAAAACAGCCCGTCACTTCGTGACGCTAGAAGACTCAGAATAACATTTTGCTTAGGCATTACAAATTCTAGAGCTTTCGAAAGATAGAGATTTTAGAAAAGCACATCCTCGTAATGTACGTTACTGAGGGCACAAAGCTGTGGTTAGGGAAGCCATTTCAGTGTTGTACGTGATGGAGGGCACAAAGGCACAAAGCTGTGGTCATAGAAGCCATTTCAGTGTTGCTCTCGGACAGACTGATTTAGCCAATCATAACGTTTGCGCAGATAACCCGATTATAATAGTATAGATGAAGAGTTTGGGATATCACTGCGGCGAAAGTGTAGCAAATAAGTGTCTGGATTATTTAAAGATTATTTTAAATATTGAAACACCCCATTGAAATTCCAGTCTAAGCACACTCTCGGCTATTATTCTCTCTCTCGTGTCGTGTCGTATCTGTAGGCCAGAATTGGTCCTGTTTAGCACATTTATTTAACGACTTGTTTCGACCATGACCGCTTTATTTAATTGCGGATCTTTTGAAAGGAAAAAATCATCAACTTGTTAGGAAAGTTTTATGTTCACTAAAAACAAACTGACGTAAAATTTGCAAAGTATGCCAAACTTTTTAAGGTGTATCGAACCAGTAATTTTGCAACCACACCAACCAATTTTGAACCTCTCATATCAAGACAGGCCATTGATTTTAATCACGCAGCCAATATAGCACACCCCCTCCCCCTGTTATTGGAGGGAGTTCCTTTTCTGAAGTAATCCAAAACAAGCAAATCAAGATTCTACAGAAATGAAAAATAAAATATTCATATACCTAGTGAAAAGTCTTTGAAAGGATAAAAACCACAGGTCCACTCAATTTCTAGTGTGTCCTCGCTTGGAAAAGTATACGATTTCGGAAATATTAGGTTATTTGCTTATTTACGTTGGTAGCTATAACCATTGTTGGGGACTCGCTCCTCCATCACGATGATTCAAAGGGGTAGTTCCGCCACCCCTGATCTTGTCGGTCCCGCATTGCTCCAGTGAAATTTGCCTGAGAAGGGCGATATCTAATATGTTTCACCTCATCGTTTTTGCTATGGCAACGTTTCATTAAATGTTCCCCAACTTCACGAACGTCAAAAAAGCAAAATTAGCATCGAGCCCCCTTAATTTGGTTGCCATGGCAACAAGTACTGTCAACACTTTGACAATGGCAGACAAGGCAATTCTGACGTTTGATTGTCTCATCTCCTTTTCCTTCACGAGAGTATAGTTGAAAAAATGGTTTTGACCCGCGTATAAGCCCCTTAAGACCCCCAAAATAACCGTAAAAGTGATTGTTAGCCAGCTGCACGTACATGAAGTGCCCAAAGATATTTTTATATTTTCATGTAGATTGGTCCATTGCCTTCACGTCCCTATAGAAACCAGAGATAATCATTGTTGGAACAAAACGTAAGAGCAAACTGAAAATCACTAGAATTTACCTTCAGAAAATAGCCCTTGTGTATCCCTTTCTTGTCCTCTCTGTAAAAACTTGAGGTTTAATTGATTTCAAATGGTTTCAGCGAATTTTGAAAGTCGAAGAGTATCTCTTTCGATAAATGGCAAACAAAATATTCTATATTATAACGCGTTTCGATAAGGGCTGCCTCAAATAGACTAAAATTGCACAATATCACATGGCCAAAATTGTACCATTTGGGGGTTAAAATGTACCCCCCTTAAATCCGTAAATAGAAATTGTTATGACTCAAACAAATAGTGGTGTCGTGATCTACTCATGGACAACTATCACTCGACTGATTTTTATCCAAATCGAAGATTTTGATTTTCCGGCCATTTTGCAAAATGGTCGATTTTCTCTGACAATCGCTCTTAAACTCATTAAGAGTTGCACTGCACTTTATTTCAGGGTGTAGATTATTACAGAGTTTAGGGGGGTGCAAATAGAAAAAGTATGTTTTGGCTTAGGAAGATCGTAGAGAACAAGAAGGTGTATATAGTGTTGGAGGATTTCGGAGATGTAGATTGGTGCCTTGGAATTGGGGGCTTTAAAAGTGATCAGAATAATTTTTTAGCGGACTGGAAGCCAGAGGAGTTTGGCGAGAATTGGTGTGATGTGATCAGTTTGTTTTGCTGGAGACACAGTGGTAATGTTTTGGATACCTTGTAATTTAGAAATGGTGGTTTGAGGAAGACCATAGAAATAAAAATACAGTTGAAGTAGTCAGACGGCAAGACATATACGCATGAACAACTCGTTCGCACGAATTGCTCTGACTTAGGTGTTTGCGAATACGTCCGATACTCCTGCGAAAGATGCCGATTTGCAAATAATGTTGACAGTGCATTGAGTTTAAAGTTTGAGTCTAGAATGATCCCCAGATCACAGGGAAGATGGAAATCCATCAATGGTGATACCAGAGATGGGCTCGCGTTGCCCAAACTGCGAAAGATATAAGATATCTAAGGATTGCAACCGAGCTTGTTTGATGCACACCAAATCACTAAACGTCATTGACACAGAGTTCAAGTTTCTTCACTGTGGTGGATATGTTGGAGGCATGAGAGGGGGATAAAGTTGTGTGTCATCTGCATAGATCATACAGTTGAAGACATTGACAGAAAGGTCCTCAATGGAAGAGAAGTAAGCAGTACAGTAAAGTACAGTTCTTCTCAAGTGACCCTAGTCACCCTGGAGGCAGGCTAGTAGCCTGCTGCACTCTTCTTTGGACTGCGTAGCTCTCTTTTCCTGGTCCACAGTTACCCTCAACATGTTTGCTATCTTAAGCCACGGGTCTCTATAATACTTTCTTGAGTGAAGGGCAAACAGAACCTTTTCCTGAGTCTCGTGTTTTGACCTCTGCACAGGTGGGCAATCCAGTGGAGGTATCGAATAATGACCGTGTCCCTGGTGGGCTTTGTTTTTAATGAAAGAGAGAGAAGTAATGGGCCAAGCATAGAGCCTTGAGGTTCGCCGAACAACAGAGGCTTACTTGAAGAAGCAGTATTTCCCAACAATGACAGATCAGTGTCTGTTAGTGATATAGGAGCGTAACCACGCAAGAATATAAGGCCATAGGGAACGTTCAAACGCTCAAGAAGAATGTCGTGATCTAACGTGTCGAAGGCAGCCGAGAGATCAAGTAAGACTAGAACTAGTCCTGATCAGAATCAACAGATCAATTGAATGAAGTATATTATTTAAGGCACAGACCATGGCTGTGTCGGTGCTGTAACGTTTCCTGTAGGCTGACGTAAATTTAGCAAATATATTATTCCTTGAGAGGTATTTAGTGTCGAGACGACTTTCTCCAAAGTCTTGTAAAGGGAGGCAATATTAGATATTGGGAAATTCTTCTGGGTTTGGATTGCCTTGTTTGAGCGAACGAAAGACTCGCATGGAGGAAAAACTCTCAGAAAGTGATGTTATAGGGTTTGAAAGGGTGTCAAGATTGTCTTTCACAAGTTTCATTGGTATCGGGTCGAGAGCACAAGACTTTTTGCAGCAATTCAGAGACATAGCAGATAGCTCTCACTCACAGGCGCAAAATGTGCCAAGGAAGATGAGCAAGAGGAAGAGTTGATAGAAACTGAAAAGGTCTCTGAGAGTGAAGAGTGACTTAGGTCACTCTTCACTGTCACGTAGGTTGTAAATCTTAGTAAAAAAAAAGGTTAAGCAATGAGTTAGGGGTGGTAGAGGCGTTATAGCCTTTACCTGGAAAAGATGATTATATGTCACTTGCTCGCGCTGCATGCCGGTAAATGGGGAACATTTGATTAACAAAGGTGTAAAGAACGCGCGCACTGCATCTTGGTAGTTGTGGGACATTTGAAGGTCATTTCCAAACTGAAGAATGCGCGCACGCTATATCTGAAATGATCCTTTGATGCTATTGATATACCGCGCCACACTGCGAAAGTTTACGTCCGTTGATACAATTTTTTCTCTATCTGTGCCCCACGTATTTTGTTTGTTCTCTAGTCTCAAAGATGCTCATCGAGTAAGAGGCGGTTGGAATATTCGGCCGTTGCACCCAAGCTGGAGGAATGCTTCCTGCCCACTATGCCTGCTGGCAAGCGGAGATTGTGTAAAGTGTGGATCAGGAGAAATGTGGAGACTCGCACAGACGAGCATGTTCCTCCAGACGTACTGGCCGAGCTGTAACTATCTCACCTCTATCTCACCAAGCTGTCGGGTACGTGCTATCGTAGGTTTTACCCAGGTGCTGTACACATACGTTTTTGTAGAGACAACTGCGGTCGTAAAGGGATTATTGGGAGGTGTAATGTAGGCTAATTCCCCGTTCATACGCTTCTATTTTTGCTGTGATTTGACACGAGTTGCGACTTACGGCGATTTAGCGCACATCACGCCGTCTGCTGAACGACCGGCGATATTGAAATTTGTGAAACTGGAACGTGTTCAAAACGCCTGCGACGTGAAATTCGAGATCGCCATGAAAATCGCAGCCGAAATCGCAGCGTGTTAACAAGCAGGATATAAGCGCGTGCAACATAGCACATTCGGGAAATAGTTCAGCGTTCCATTTCCATTACTTTGGTTATATCACCGAAAGGATAGGTCAATACCAACAATCGGCTTCCAAAGCATCAAAGTAGTAACGTCAGCGGGTTGCAAAACGGTTCTCCAATATACCAGTGATGGACCTAATAACTTATAAAATCAGTTGGTGCGCCGATTAAGGAGGCTCGAAATAGTTTTCGTGCGCGCATGTGCTATCGAGCATTGTATTTAGATGTTGGCGCGTGCTCACTGCTCACTAAAATGAAATTATTCAAGAAAGACCTGTTTAGCTGACGTGTGCATGTTTCTACTGATGTTTCTTATTTTCAACTAAATAAGAACTTCTCTATATTGCGATCATTTGTGATTTTAAGAAAAATTTACCGCGAATTTTAGAGAAATCAACTTAAGAATGGTTTAGGGGTATCTTTCGTTGCTATAGTCACTTTTCTTGTCACCTGCTATGGTGCATTTGCACCAGAAAGTCATCAATATTATATGGTAAGGTCAGGTTGAAAGAACCATAAGAAAATAATACTAGTGCATTATCACTGAAAAACTATTTCGAGCCTCCTTAAAGACCAATGTTTTTAAACGGAGGGAGATCTTTGGTAAGGAAATGAGCTACACTGTAGACTAGTTCTAAATCATTACTAGACCTAAGGTCGAGTGTGAATCATGAAACTTGGAAAGAAAAAGCTACCCAAATGGTAATTTTCCATAAATATTTATTCAAACACTTTAAAGTGAACAATAATTCTGTTACTGAAATTTTACAGATAGATTATGTGGTACTCACACGTTCAATGTGAGATTAAAACTCTGGAAATTGGTATTTAAAGTTAATCCTTGTAAAGACCACGCAGCTATCTACGATTTCAGGCACAGAATCATGGTAAATTTGTTTCAATTTTATAATTCCATCTTGAACGTTTCTATGGTGTTTGGAATTAAGACTAGATATTAATGCCTTGAATAAAAAATATATATATATATAAATTAAAACAATATCAATCCACAAAGTTTAAAAGGTTATTTATTGTATAAGAAGATGGCTTCCTTGTACAACATTAGGTCTTATCCATTGGAAATAAATTTACATGGAATTGCAAAACAGACGTTTCTTGTTTATATAATTGCTTTAGCTATAAGACGAAACTTAAAAAAAGTTAAATACGATGGCGGATCCAGATTTTTTAGGGGGAGGGGGGTTATTACATGTGGGTAAAAATAATCTGTGTGCACTAAGTAAAACGTTTCATACGTTTTCTTCAAAATATCAAATCAAAAGGGAGTGCACGGGCACGTAATGCTTCCCCCCTTAATCTGCCACTGACACATTTAGACGGTTAGGCCCTGCCATCCACACCATGCTGCTGAAATCTCACACCAAAAAGGGTCTTTTCTAAATGCAGGCGAGAGTGGATAAATTAAAAACACTAGGCTAGCGTTTTTAGTGTTTACGCCGAAAACAGCTTTTTAAGAAAACGATGACGTCATGTTGAGTGGGAATAGGCAGGGGGTTGTGTTAACATTTCTTTTGCTTATTCTTTTTCCCTTTTGCATGCTTTGCAAACAAAGCAGGGTCCAACTGGTCCAGTGACACGCCTTTGGTTAAGAATAATCTCTGGGCCCTCTCCTGCAAAGTGCCACCACATTTGAGCCCCAATGCAGTCAGGTTCTCCTTGAGACGTTCTAGTCCAAGGCTTTCAAGCTCAGCTGCACTGTGGTAGTCATCAATACAGAATGGCTGGGAAAAAAAATGAGAATGTTTCCAGACTAAAGCCAGCATAGCAAGCATTCCTGCCCAGCCAGAAACCCTGGTCACTTCCTACACTTGTTATGCAGGCTACAGTCTGGGTGACTAGCAGCATATGCACTAAAGTGCATTAAATTACTGCATAGTTTGGTGTGTCAAGATTGCCCATTCAGCCTGCAGGGTAACCCACAGGTGATCCAAGTAACTGCTAGTAGCGGTTGCTTGGAACCATGCATGCTCTGCTACTGTAGGTCTGTTTAGCCCACATGCTTTGCTTAGGAGATTTGTTTATAGAAATAACTTAATTATTAAAAAGGAATCTCTGAAGCAAAAAAAAGGTTTGAGGGTCAAAAACAGCATCCCCTGTGGAAATTCCAGGTTCCACAATATGATACACTGTAGTACAGATATTCAGACTGCTTACTCAAAATCTACAAAATGGTATTCACCTTTTCTTCAACTGATGGGGCACATTCTTTACTCTCCCCACTGATGCATTTATTTTCCTTTGAAGTGCCTGCTTGTACTTCGTTAACTGTCTTCTCTTCAAAGGTGGATCTGGAGGGTCCATCACTGTCAGAGCTTGAACCCTCAGTAGATTCTGATTTGCTAGGCTCCCCTGTCGTTTGTGATGATGATGCATCCACTGTTGAAGATGATACAGTAGTCGTACATGTAACAGTTGATGCTGCTGTACTGGTTCGGCTTTCTGGATGCTCATGAATATATTCCACTGGCATCTCTTCTTCACTGTCGTCATCCATATCATCTAAGCCCAACCTTCAGAGAAATTAGAACAGATAATGTTCACTTCATAGTTTCTTGTCCTGTGATGCAAACGATATTCTAGCCTTGAATAGAGTCTACTGTTGACCAATATTTTCTTCCCTTTTTCTTACATGGATTTTTAACATAATAACATGGAGCCACAAGAGCTTTATCAGTGTCTGCTTGGTCAATTGTAGACTCAATTCAGGCTAGAGTCTCAATTTCAATCAAAATAGAACCAGGAAGTGTGAAAAGGACTATTATCTGAGTAAGAGAATTAATATATATGCAGTGCATTGGACAATACACCAGATAAAACACATACCACATTTTCTGTTTCTTGGGAGCCTTGCCATTGTTTCCACTAGTGCTTGTGGGTTCAGATGATGTAGAGGGATGATCAGGCGTAGATGAAGCTTTTAAACCTGGAAGATTTTATTAAATAAGAATATGTATTTGAAAATAGAAGACTCTGGAGAGAGCTTGATGACTCCACTAATCACAGGCTTTCTTAAGACCTTGACTATCAGCCATCGGATGGTCTTGTAAACAAGAAGAATTTAAAACCATGAATGAGTTGCGACTAAAAAAATCAAAACAAAATTACGTCAGTTTGAGAAAAAGGTCTTGCAATCCCTAAGTTTATCACAACTGTAGGCTCGGTTTCCAGCCGTGGTGGGGTAATTTCTGACATCGCAGTCTCCTAAAACGACCACCAGCCTATCACAACTGGAGCCCAAATCTGGAACATAAGCGATTAATGGCCGACTTAGTGACAGCTTAGGGAACTGGTTTATGTGTTCTAGGCCAAGATTTTGGTAAGGCAAGGATTTCATACTAGCGCCACTTCAGGGAACCCTTTTTTTACTATAGCTTCCTTTTACAGCGCAAGAAGCCCAAGTATGGCCACCCGGTAATTAATTCGCATACTTTCGCGTTAGCCAATCACAGGCGGGGGTTATTACAAGTGAGCCGGGCTCAAACCGCAAAACTGCTTGAGTCACGATGAGTGTTCAAGTCATGAAATACAGCGAAACTTCCTTGGTTTTCTATTTGCTGTATTTGCTCTGAACGGATAAAAGTTATCCAAGCTGAAATCAAATATAAAATGTCCATTTTCTTGCGGGTCAAGCACTAGAAAGACAAAGTAATCGGAAATCAAAGCGTGCGAGAAAAGCCGTCGACTGAGTTTGTCTCTCCGCTAGTCGGAGGTCAAATTATTCGCCCGCATTTTCCATTTATGCTTGGCACTAAACCTGCATCGATAACAATTTATATAATTTAGAAATGAATTGAGAAATTTCCTTTTCGAAAAACATATTGACCTTTTTCCGAAAGAGAATAGTTCCTTGTTCGCGAATAATTTGACATCTGATAGTCAGTGCTCTGATGGTTTCTGGAGAAGACTGAGTTAGACAAATATGATACTTCAATGTATCTACTGAAATAATCAAAGACAATCAGGTATGCACGACCTTTCAAATAGAACAAGTCTGTCCCAATTATCTGCCATGGCCTTTCGGGTACTACTGATGGTATAAGGGGTTCTGGTCTTGGGTTTCTGTGTTCGGCGCACTGTCTGCAACCGTGTACTAGGTCTTCAATTTGCTTACTGATTCCGGGCCACCATACAGATGCTCTAGCACGAGCACGACACTTGTTAATGCCCTGATGCCCTTCATGGATCCGGTCAAGCATATCTAGCCTCATACTTGCTGGGATAATAAGCCTGGGACCCTTCATCAAAAGACCACAAACTAAGGTGATTTCCCCCCTTTCCATCCAGTATGCTCTAAGCACACCAGGGAAATGTCTCTTATCTGGCCATCCTTCCTTACAGTAAACTGCAAGCTGTCTACAGATATCGTCTTCCCTCTGACGCTCTCGAATTTCATCCAGCCTTTTGTCATTAGCTGGGAGTTCACTCAAAACACTGTCAACATAAAGTTCAATCTCTTCATCTTGTAAGCCTTTGTGCTCTGATGTATCGAGAGGTGCTCTCGACAATGTGTCGGCAACGACAAGCTTCTTACCTGGCACATGTGAGATGGTATACTTAAATCTCAATAGCCTCATTCGCAGGCGCTGAATCCTGGGCAGTTTATGGTCAGTTTCTACGTGAAATGTCTTACCAATGAGGTAATCTGAGAATCTTTCACAAGCCCATGTAGTCGCTAATGCTTCCTTCTCTACTTGAGCATAGCGCTGTTCTGTATCTGTCATAGCTCGGGATATATAAGCTACAGGCTTCCAGTTTCCGTCTTCATCTGCTTGTGTCAATACCGCACCTAGTCCATAGAAGGAAGCATCTGCTGAAACTTTGGTTTTCTTTGCAGGATCGTATATCGCTAGGGTTGGCGCTATGCTGAGTGCATGCTTGATATTGCTGAAAGCTTCCTGATGGGCTTCTCCCCATAACCATGCACTATCTTTATTCAGCAAATCACGCAGTGGCTTGGTTTTGTCTGCGAGATTGACAACATATTTGCCTAGATGGTTTACCATACCAAGAAATCTTCTCAACTCGCCTACGTCACCTGGCTCTTTCAACTCTCTGATAGCTTCTACCTTTCGTGGATCTATCTGTATCCCCTCCTTGCCAATAATATGGCCTAGGAACTCGACTCGCTCTTGGGAAAACACACACTTCTCTGGGTCAAGTGTTATATTGGCGCTCTCTAGCTACTCTAGGACTGCCATCAATCTCTCATCATGCTCATTCTGGGTAGCACCAAAAACTAGGATGTCATCAACTTGACACACTTGACCTGGTAGGCCATCTAACACTCTGAGCATCACTTTCTGGAAATGTTCAGGAGCGGAAGAAATTCCAAAAGGGAGCCTCCGATAACAAAATCTGCCCCATGGACTAATGAATGTAGTAAGTAATTTGGAATTCTCACTCAGCTTTCTCTGCCAAAATCCTGAATTTGCATCAAGTTTGGTTACAATCTTTGCGCCTGATAGCTTTGCGAGCGTTTCATCAGTGGTTGGCATAGGGTGAACTTCCCTTTGAACAGCTTGGTTTAACTGAACAAAGTCCCCACATATTCGCAGAGGACCCACCCTTTTGGGAACAACTACAATCGGGGAGCACCACTTGGTTGGCTGGTCTACTTTCTCGATCACTCCCAAACTCTCCATTCTTTAAATCTCAGCCTTCACTTTTGGAAGTAATGGAATGGGAATACGTCTAGGTGTAGTGAGGTTCAACATTCTCTTCTACTTTGATATCATAGTCTCCCTCAATACAACCTAGTCCAGTAAACAGCTTGGGAAATTTCTCTTGGTAAAAATTTATCCCTTTGGTCTCAACAGAGTTTATTCTTGAAATAGTTCCAAGTTTATGACATGCCTGCCTTCCTATGAGGGGTTGTTCTAATCCAGAAACAACATAAATGTCTTCTTGACATGACTTCCCATTGCTTTCAAGAGTTGCAGAAAATTTGCCTTTGCATCTCAATGGTGTCTTGCATGGACCAAATAACTTCTTGTCTGGCTTTTGGACTGTTATTGGATACTTTAGCTTATAAAAATCATCTTCTGAAATGACACACACATCCGCACCACTATCTAGTTTGAATTTAAACACATGCCCATTGATTGCAACATTCGCTCTCCATTGCTCTGAATTTTTGCCACTCTCTCCACTTATTTCACCTAGGAAAACACTCTCAAGCGGTTTATCGGTGCCTACATCATCTGCACTGACTTCACCAACTCGCTCAGAATTCTTGCAAACTCTTGCATAATGACCTTTTAGAGAGCAATTATGACAAACTACTTGCGCCGCTTTACAATCTTTCTTTTGGTGTGGTGGACCTCCACATCGCTGACAAGATTTCTGCTTAGTAGGTTGGCTTACAGCTTTTCCTTTATTATGGAAATTATTCTTACGCTGCTGTGGTTTCTTATTTCTAGCGGGAGTTTTGATAGCATCAACATTAGCTGGGTTAGCTATGTCAGTTCTTATGGTGCTTTGTTGTTTCTTAACACTCTCACTCTCGCGAACCATTTTTACAGCTTTATCTAGGGTTAATTCCGATTCCAGTTGCATTTTCTCGCTAAGTTTTGCATCTTTCACACCAACTACGATTCTGTCTCTTATCATTTCATCTCTCAGGGAGCCATAATTACAATACTCAGCTAAACAATACAACGAAGTAATGAACATCTCAGCCGTTTCGCTTTCTTCTTGCTTACGCTGGTTGAATTTTGCTCGTTCGTAAATCACATTACGCCTGACGGTAAAGTATTCATCGAATTTCTCTTTGACTTTGACATAGTTTAGCTTATCAGCTTCGTTCGCAAACACGAAGGTTGTAAGCACATCATCAGCTGAGTCGCCCATCGAGTACAATAACGAGTTTACCTGCATTTCCTGGCTTTTCTTGTGCAGATCAGTAGCATAGCGGTACCTGTTAAACCTTCTTATCCACTTCTCCCACAGCTCAGGATGATTAAAGTCGAAAGGATCCGGATTTTGCACTTTGCTCGACGCCATCTTGTCTCCAAGTTCAACACTGGTTTGTCTTTGTCTGTGGAATGGAACTTGCGAAATCTTTGGAAATCCACACTTTTCACGCTAAATCCCTTCCAACCCAACTTCTGACACCATGTTAAGTCCTTGGTTTTAAAGAACTAAAGAGAACAAGCTATCGAGCTCATAGTTTACTGATCCAAAACATAACACTTGACAACTCCGGTCGCTGTCTGCTCTCTTACAACGTGGTCGTCACGTCACAAGTCACGTGACTATCGAATCACACAACAGGCGGGTTCTTGCAAGTTTAGATCGCAATGTGAGTTTATTTATCATCCCAGGATCTGAAAAGTAAATTGCTATTTGAACATTATAATTTGTAAGATTCTAAGCTCATTTCTAAATTATATAAATTATTACATGTATCAATGACTGCAGGTTTAGTGCTGAGTTTAAATGGGAAATGTGGGCGAATGATGTGACCTCCGACTAGCGGAAAGACAAACTCAGTCGACGGCTTTTCATGCTTGACCTGCCAGAAAACGGACATCAGCTTAGATAACTTTTAGCCGCTCAGAGCAAATAGAAAACCTAGGAAGTTCCGCTGTATTTCATGACTTGAACACTCATCGTGACTCGAGCAGTTTTGTGGTTTAAGCCTGGCTCACCCGCCTGTGATTGGCTAACGCGGGCGAAAGTATGCGAATTAATTATCAAGTGGCCATACTTGGGCTTCTCGCGCTGTAATAAACAGCCAAACAAATCAAACTGTAACAACAGTCCCAAAAAAAATTGTGAGGAACCAAGGAGCGTTCAGCACCACCATGTCAGTCACCACTTTGTTGTTTGATTCCAAGCAAGGGCTCACTGTAAATTATAAACCATAAAAATAACAAAATGATTTTTTTGTGGAACTGACCCTGTTTCAATGCATCTTCAATCTTGTCAGCATTCTCTTGGATCTGTCTAGTGTAGGTTGTGTCATCAAAGTTATGCCTAGGCACAGCTCTCTTCCTTTCCAGTCTCTCCTGCTTGAGTCTGGCAGCTTCTTGTTCTCTCTCAGCCTGTTTTGCTATCCACTCTGTGATTCTACAAAGAAGAAGACATTATAATAAAATTATTGGCATTTCATTATCTGAAAGAAATTTTACATGCCCTGAAAGCTTTTTAGTACTACTGAGTATTAAAGGGGCTGTGTCATGGTTGTTTCAAAAATTTTTTATAAAATAAGACCAGTGATCTACATAAACATCTCAGAATCCTACATTATACTATTATTTAGTGTTATAAAGAAAAAGGAACTGAAACTTGCATTATATAGGCATCATTTTACGTAAGTTTATAGCTTTCGCTATCAAATTTCCATGTTTGAAAACTGTTCAGCCTGAACACAAATCAAAAATGTCATTTCGTAATCCAATTCCATCGGCTCGATAACACACGAAAATACTCCAAATTTGTGCTCATCTAGCAGTTGAAAGGTTATTTAACCAACCTAGATGATTATTTTGCTCATTTTGTTTGAATTTGACTACAACCTAAATTTGCCTCAAAATCGTGACACTGCCCCTTTAGAAGGCACAGCTATGATTAACTGATGCCAGTAAACAAAAGCTCTCTACATTGTGTACTTAAAGAAATATTCCAAATGCCTGCCATAAGGGATTTTACCTAAGGACTCGGATACCTTGATAATGGTACAGTCTGTGTTAATTGTTTAGTAAGGGGTTTTCTGAGATGCGCTTCCAAGGGTTGCACAAGAACAAAAGCTAACAGTACTGAGGTACCTGTCATGAAATAGTTGTTATAATTGTATTATGATGTAGGAGGATAACTTACTTCTTTTCATCATTCACGTCTCTCATTCTACGACCACTCAGGTCTCTGCATGCCTCTCTACTTGTTGTTTTCTCAATTTGTGCACCAATGGCTCTTAGCATTGACCCAAACCCTCCTTTACCACCAGGCAGACGGGGTAACACACGCAGCACATCATTAGAGGACACAGTTGCAAAGGTGTTGACGTCAGGGTGAACAAAATGCCCATTGAGCAACAGATACATATTCTCTGATGGGCAACTCTAAAATATAAAATTATATTCACCTTGTAAAACATAAAATGAGCCCTGCCATGCAAAAAGGGACTTACAGGTTGTCATACCTTAGAATGACAAAAACAATGTTGGCATTCTACAGTAAACCAAACATAATTATTAACTTAAAATATCAAACTATCTCCAGGAAGTAAGTAGTGCATTCTGTCTGAACATCCCAATGACCTCATGTCAACTGCCCAATTTTTCCATACTTTCTTTTCAGGGATGCTGAATGCTAATTGTTGTTGCTCATAACACCTTTTCACAAAATCTTAATTCAGTAACATGCCAAATATGGCTGTACCATCTTGATTTCTAATGGCCAGTCACGACTTTTCACTTGTGTTCCTGTGTTCAAAAGGCCCGGAGTAATTAATCGATCAAAATCGATCATTGGATTGCCAATCAACATTAATCGATCAAATCAGTCAATTAATATTGATTGTTATTGGCAATCGATGATTAATCGATAGTCACACGTTGATATATTTTAATTTCATCGATTTCCATCGAGTACTATTGACTGTCATCTTTTAACATCGAATTTCATCGATTAATGTGAATTTCATGTCGAGTAATATTTGCTAGAAAAGAGGAGCTCGATTTAATCTGTGACCGTTTAATAAAAGGTCACAGATTTGCTGTATATCGATTAACCATCGATTCCCAATATTAATCAATTGATTAGCATCAATTAATATTGATTAATATTGATTATCGGTTTCATCGATTAATTACTCTGGGAAAAGGGCACAATGTTTATGGAGACCATTTACACATTTTTCAAGTTCATTGGAAATTTATTTACAGCTGAACGTTTTCAGAGCTGCCTTAATCAAGTAGAACATGCACATTTCAAGGTACATTTATTTATTGCTTGTAATTTTTTTTGGGTGATAAGCTTATTACCAAATGGCAGAAGCCTGTGTAGGTCGGTATGACAGTCATCATAATCCTGTTAGCAGGATGTCTTGCTAAATTGGCCTACTTTTGCAAAGTTGAAAAACATAAGAAAAAAGGTAATAAGCTCTGCTCACAGGGATTATCATGATCAACCATCATGCAACACACAGAAGAGTCTGTATCTTAAAGAGCTGGACAACAATTCTACAAGAGAAAACTTACCGTGCCAACTTGTGAAGCAAAGCGTATTAGTTTATGGCTTTTGACCATTCCAAAAGCCGGAATACAGCAGAGAGTTCCTTCTATGTTATACAGAAATGCCGACATTTTCGGTAAAGGGCAAAATATGAAGAGTTTTTCACAGGAACTTGGAAAATAGCTACGCATGCACTCGGTCGTAATCAGTAATGAAGTCATATTACGGTCACCAAAAAACAAAAGAGCTGTATAACGCAGGGTGCCCACAACCTTAGCGACAACTCTAGCACTAATAAACGAGTGGGATCGAGAGCAAAACGGGAACTCGTTTCAGTGATTCTGATGGGTAAAAGAAGCAAAGGGGAAAGAAAAAAAAACATTTGTTTTCTTTCTTATGAATAAAAGTACAGCAAAGCCTAGCGTGCCTGTGGAGATAACGATGCGTGAAAGCTGGTGACTACTGTTTAGGTATACGCATGCGCAGCTGTATTTACTTGACCCAGCATGCATTGCGTGGACGTCAAGCCGACAACCAAAATGGCGGACTTTTCCGCGTTCACAGTAGACGGTCTAAAAAAGTTCAAGGTTGTCGAGCTTAAAGCCAAGCTCTCAGAAGTTGGCCTGCCTATCTCAGGTATGTGAAGCTTTTCTTTCTTCCCCAGGTGATGGAAATGCGTAAAATGTTCTAGTTCCACTGTTTATCGGCGTTCTATGCAGGCTGCACCGTGCTTGCTTTCGTTCTCACGTGGTCCCGACAGCCCGAATTTTCTTTGGAATGGAATCCATCCCCTTGTTCTTTAATGTTTTCTAGAAAATGTTTTCCAAAGGGGCAAACTATACGTTAGAATAATCAGTCACTTTCTTTGGCGAATAGAGATATTAACACCTGAAATCACACATTTAAGGTATAAAGTAAAGTAACTGTGCTTTAATAGCGCTTATTAGGTAGGCTGTAATGGAAAAAGTAAAGTAACTCATCCTATAGAAACCAGTTTTACAATAATGAGTGTGTGTTAGTATGGTGAGTTTTGTGACACAGAGGTTGGGCAACTTCCGATGGTCCTCATGGTTCTTTAACGCCGATCTGGTTCCAGTTAGTGTAGTGTATATGAGAGAGGGGACCCAAGGTTTAACGTCCTTATCCAAGAAGATGCAAAGGTCTAACCATTGGGCAATTTGAGAAAATATATAAGTACCCTATGGGGTGGGCGGCACTAGTTTTTGACCCCCCATGCATCCTGAATATCCATCATGGCTTACCCCCCTATGCATATAGAATCCCTGAGAGGTTAGGCCAAGTAAAAAAATAAACATGTTTATCGTCCGGAGCTTTCCAAAAAAGTGTCCATGCGGCCATTTTTATTTTTTATTATTTCTTTTTGCTCCTTGTTTATGCCTTGTTTTATTGGTTTATGCCATATTTTGTGTACAAAATGACTACAACTGTTTCATAAACAATTCTTAAGGGCAATGTTCATATAAAGCATTTCCATGCTCAGTAAAGCCACATTTCAAAGCAGTTTCTAACCGCTTGTGACGTTTGACTTCGTTTGGAGACAATTTGTGAAAATAAAAAACAAAAGAAAAAAGGATGCGGCTCCAAAAAACGATGCGGGCGGGGACGATAAACATGTATTTTTTTTACTTGGCCTTATACTAGCTTCCAGCTTCGAAAACCCCCCATGCAGGCAGAATTCCGAAAACCCCCCTCCCATTCAGCCCGCTCCCGGGATTCATATATTTTCTGGATTTGCCCATTTGCAGATGTTAGAGCAAAGGCAGCACCTTCTCCTCAATTATTTAGGAAGACCCTGAGTGTTGGTCCGCCCAGGGTTTGAACTCCCAACCTCCCACACATAAGCCCGGTGCTCTACCACTGCGCTAACCGGTCGTCAGTACAATTTTACTATTGCCTGAGTTTATCACAGGGAAATTCAAATACACCAACTCTGTTCATAGCCGTAATCTCAGAAACTCAGAGCATAACCTTTTCGTTCCGAGACCTAACACTGAAGCCCTGAAAAATCTTTCTCCTATATAGGGGCAGTCAAGTGGAACTGTCTATTGGCAAGGGCCAAACAAGCCTCTAGTTTAGGCGAATTTTTAAAATCATGCTCCATTTATATTTAATTGAATTTTATTACAGTAGTTTAAAATTATTACTATTATTGTAGAAATTATCTACAATAAATCCCTCCATCCCTGCCATCTTGTTTACTGAGCATGGTCCCTAATCTACATGAGGACTATCGTGACAGTATGCCTGCTATTTGTCTGTAGGTTTGAAATCTGATCTTGTTGAAAGACTACACAAGTATTATGTGGCGGTGAGTGTTTTTATAACAGATTTTGTGTACCGGTATGGTTGAAAGAAAGAGGATAACTATCTTCATTTGTTTAGAAATTGCTGCAAGCCAATTGCTAAAAATGTAAGAAAAACATCAATTACCATTCCTACATATAGTTACAGAATTCAAGATAGTCACAAGACTTGAAGTAAAATTATATGGGAGTATGATCATCAATTTGGCCTCTTACAAGTTTTGCTCAGAATTTTAGAGGCTGCTGTTTTGAGCTGGATATGTTGCCAGTATTATTAGATTACATGTATTGGCAGTTTTCACGATGTTGCACACGCAACATAAATGGGATGAGAACAATGCTTGTCTGTTTTGAATAACAAAAGCCGTCTTCGCCAGAACGAGTCGGAACGGCTAAAGGTTATTGTTTTCACAACATCGTGAAACGGTCAATTTCATGGTGCAGATGATGAGCTACTTCCCATGATGCCTGTTCTCAAAGAGAAAGGCTGTGAATGTCTACATGAGATTGCTGATGCATCAGTTCCCTTGATAACAGCCCTTCCTGTTAATTCATAAAAAGAAGGAATACATATAGATGATTGTTATTTGTTTTAGCAATCTATTCAGCAAGAAGAACAAGAACAGCAAAATGTTATTGCCACAACTGTTGAAATAACAGCAGAACCATCAGGTATCTACTAGATTTTTTAAGTGTGCTTTGTTTTTCAATTTGAATTGTTATTGTTACATTTCCTTAAATATTGGCCTAAAACAGGACCTCTGGCATGTGCTGGTGCATTAACGCATAATACATTGTGCGTTACAGCATAATATGGTCTAAATAGCATCGCCCGCATCCTGGAGTGATTTGTGTAATAACAACCTTCTGTCCTAGAAAAAGCATCTATTACTAAACAGACATCATTTCTTATGATATTTCAGTTGTTCTAAGCTGTTTTATGTCTCCAAAGTGCTCAAGCTTTTGATGCCCAATAGGCAATACTAAGCTTCAACCTGCAGTACATATATATAATGTAATTGAAAGAGTAAACCCTGCTTGTTCAATTTATATGATTAGACATGTGCACACTTCCTTGGGGAGCCCTGTAACAATTGACTTAATGTGTATTCTTTATAGATGATGTTATTCCAGAACCCTTATCAGAGGAGGCTGTGCAAGCTGTTGAACCAGAGCCAGAGCAGAGCCCAAGTGAAGGAGAAGAGGTCAGACCCAGTGAGCCTGAACATGAAATCCAATTACAAATGAATTCTGCTCCTGTCAAAACCCAAGCTGAGCCAACTCCAGTGGTTGCTGTGGAAGAAGTCAGACCAGTTCCAGAGGAGAGTGCATCTGGGAGAATGAGCACAGAAGTAGGGGAATTTGAAGTTGTTGACAAAGATGAGGTTGAAGCTGAAATGTTAGAGAGAGGGTACTCCCTTGAATCTCAGCAAAATGAAAGAGAACATTTTGAACAAGCTGAAGTTATAGAACCTCAACAAGAACATTTTGAAGCTGTTGATGAGGGCTTTTCAGAGGCAAGAAGTAACCAAGCACAACCAGTTGTTGATGTTCCACCTGTAGAAGTCTCTGAAGTGAAACACAACCAGCAACAAGATGCTATACACATTGCTGTGGAAGCCCCATCAGAGCATCACCTGGTGCCACCCCCAGCACCCATGCCACCAACCCCGCCCATGGGTCGCACCCTACCACCACAAGTAATAGAACTACCACTACACAATATACCAGTACCTCCTCAGATTCATCCTCAGGAAACATGGCAGCCTCAACAGGAGATGTCACAGGAGCCTCTTGTTCAACAGCAGCCATCTACTGAGGAAGCAGGCTTGGTGAGTGTCATGCTCAATAGCAATCTTATTCCTTAATGTTTCTGAAATCTACCACAGGCTGTTAAAGTGGCCATGTTGTTGTGAGTCCTATTCCACCACGGCACTAAAGCGGCCAAAACCAACATTGCATTATTTTCATTTGGGGGATCTATCGACTGCTCAATATCTCTAAAGGGTCATGCCATAAGCATTCCAGAGGGTTGGGGAGGGGGGGGGGATCATTCCTGAACACCCTTCCGTGAGGGGGTATGGATATTTTTGTTGGAAACACACAATGCAAAACTGCCAGTGGGATTGGCTCTGTGACTGGAATTTGCCAGTAGGGTTAACATTTTCATCATACAAGGACTTTCACTTAATAGTATACTGTAGCCGGGTTTGCCTTGTTTTGTTGACTGCAAGTGTTTCAAATTCCTTCAAAATGAAAAATAGCAGAGTTGAAAAAAGTAACTTCTGCTATTTTACTTTGCAGTCTAATCAGTTATGATTTGCTTTTGATATCAGTGTTCCTGACATTGTCAGTACACTCTACATCCAATGAATATAGCATTGTCATGTTATCCTTCTAATTTTCAGAAAACGAAGAAGAAGAAGAAAAAGAAGAAGAGGAGAAAGAGAGCACAAGAGGTAAGAAGCATCAGAATTTCCCTCAATTTTCCAGGCCAGGGATGTTTCATAAGAAATACTTCTTAATGGCCTGTTAACTTCTTTATGGTACACCAAATCAATCCCTGTCATTTCTTTAAGTAACTGTTCTCTTTACAATATCTGCACAGGAAAGTCACACTGGAAATCTTCTGGGAAAACGCGAAAAAATCTGAAATTACGTGGGATTATTTGAGGGCAAATACGCGCAGAATTACGCGGGAAATTGTCAATTACGCGGGAAATTACGCAGGATTGTGTACTAATTTTGGGGGAGATGTTCAAAACTTACTCAGAAAATAGTCATTTACGCGGGATTGCGCAATAAATTAGCTATGTTCGTATTCTTTTTGAAGGAAAAAAATCTTCTCCGTACAAAATCGCTGTACAGTATTATGCGATGTGTGAAACTAGCGCACACGACCATGAGTGGGAACTAAGTGGCGTCTGGAAACATATCTGCTGATTCTCTGATAAAATAACTCATTTCTGAACCCCCAAAATCTCACTTTACTTTGGAGTCTTCGGTATAGTTTTTCGAGCCAAACAAACCAACGCTTTTCTAATCGGATTTTCGATTTGCTTTCAGTGCTCATAAGAAATTGACCAATAAGATGGGGCATACCATAGGCTACAAACTAGTCCCTTACGGTTTTCATGGAACGCCTTTACGTTCTCGATCTCGACGTGTTTTCTCCAATATTTCGACATTTTGAGGGAATAAGTCTGAAATTTTCTTGGAAAATGATCGGTCAAATCAATAGTTGAGCTATCTTTGTCAAGAAAAAGGACTGAATTACGCAGGATTACGCAGGAATTGATGGATTACGCGGGAATTGATGGATTACGCGGAAAAAGGCAAATTACGTGTTTCCGCACAAGGGTGTAATTCCAGAAGGCCTGTTAAGAGAGAGCTTTGTGGAAAAAAGCCTATATTGCCTTACACTGATGAGCTTAACAAATTTGCTTGCTAGTTTGAGACGAAGCAATTGTTATTAGTGGTATGACTCGTTTTACAGGAAAACTAGGTGGTCTGCATCGGGGGAGACGTGAACATGTTATTATTTCTCTTAGGTACAGATGGTTCTGGATGAAGATGAGGAAGAAGATGATGTAGACATTGAATATGTTACTGAATCATTAGACCCTATGGATCCTAATTACAGAGCCTTTGCTAAGATCTTTGAGGCATTCAAGGTACTACACAATTAATATTGCGTCCTGGTGGCATACACAATGAGGTCATGGTACAGTATCATGTGGGTCACGTCACACAAAATGAGTTGGACTACATCTCAAAAATTGACGAAAAGTTTCTTGGCCTTTCAACTGATGGTTATATTTTTCAAGCATTAATTTTCATATATTACTGTTACCAGGTACATGTATATAGAAAGCCAAAAAGGGGAAATACTTTGAAAAGTCCAATTGTTTGTGGCCCTGCTGTGACAACATTGTTGCACCTTTTTCATAGACAACTTTTGTCAAAGTTTGGTTGTGAGTTAGTGTTCCTTATTAAGAACATCCTATTTAAGTTTAATGACACCATGTAATGTGACCCTAATTACTATCTATAGTCCGGGGGATTAGCGTAAAAAATGCGCACTTTTGGCTAAAGACACCAAACTTTGCATGTCAATAGTTTTTAGTAGTTTATTGAAGATAAGATATGGAGGCAGAACAGTTTTAATGTGAACCATTGTTTTGCCATTGGCAGCCATCTTTGAATCCTTTGTTATTCATGAGCTCTGTGGCACTTAATGAAATCTTCTATCGTCCGTGTTTATAGAGTATAGCACAGTACTAGGTAGAAAATATCATGTGAAAGTTTCAGAGACAAGCTTCTTTTTACATATTCGACACATGGTACCAATTACCTTGGTATTTTTTAGAATTTGTTGGTCATTCTTGAAACATTTTATCAAATCTCAGTCAGGCTATTGTTTTACAATATAAATCATAAACATTCCCAATAAAATGGTCGTGACATTTAATAATCACCCAAAACTCTAAGGAGACATTCAACCGAAGTCAGTCAAACCAATCCGTAGTTCAGAATTAGCAAATGTTGAGCTGCAATGGCTGTGCAGTCTAGAGAACAACTTGAAAGTTCGCAAAACTAAGTTCTTAACCTCATTTGAATAACAAAGCATTCAAAATGGCTGCTATTGAGCTAAACAATAGTTCACTCTAAAACCTCCCTAGCTTTCGCTACGAAAGAATTCTAACGTGCCTCCATATCTACGAGTTAAAAATACATTGAAAACTATCACCTGGCAAGAAATTGGAGCTTTAGCCTAAAATGCGCAATTTCCTCGAAAATTTGCTCTACTAATCCGCCAGACTACTATTGGTTACTATCTAAGAGGCAATAAAATCCTAAATATCGAATATACAAAAAATCACTGGCACGCTTTTGGAGCCCACATTAGTGTCATTCATTATAATACCAAATTCAATTCTGACGCACTAGAACATACTGACTTGAAAAAGTCAGTTTTTGACAAATATATTGTTGATTTTATTAATTATTTATCAATAGTATTAAAATATATTTATTTATTTTATACATACTGAGATTTTCACCCCAAAACTTCTTGATTGTAAACCCTGTTCGCAACTATGTGTCGGCCAATTACACTAAAGAAACAGTATTTTCACGTGTGGCTAAAGCGTTTCGTCCAATCACAGAGCAGCTTCATGCGGTACCATGTTTTCGGCTCCTTCCTCTCTGCTTCTGCTTCTATAAACTGTTCACAGTGTTTGACATTTAAGCTTACTTATCAGCAAAAATATGCCTGAAAATCCAAGATTTTCTCTCTTAGAATAGTCGGTAGATGAATACATTTCCGAGCAGCAGAACAAAAATATGCTTTCTAAAACAAGACAAGATGTTGGCCTTCTTGAAGAGTTTTTGAAGGGAAAAAACGAGACGAGAAAGCTAGAAGAAATTCCGCCGACAGAGCTCAACAAATTCCTTAGCGAATTTATTTATCATAACAGTTAAAAGGAAAGATGGAGACGAGTTTGAACCCTCCAGTCTTAGAGGGTTTCTTTCAAGTTTTAACCGCCATCTAAAGAGCCAGAATTATGTAAAGAATATTATGGAAGACATTGAATTTGAACAGACCCGGAAAGCATTAGAAGCAAGAAGTCGACGTCTCAAAAAGGAAGGAAAAGGAAACAAACCAAATGCTGCCGAGGCCATAAGCGATGAGGAGATAGACATTTTCTATGAAAAACAGTTGCTTGGCACCACGAATGTGGAATCTCTGTTGAATACATTGTGGTTCATGAACTCAGTTCATTTTGGTTTGCGAGGATGCGAAGAGCATCAACAAATGGCTTGGGGAGATGTTCAGATCGTAAAGGATGTTGACGGAACTGAATATTTAGAATATTCAGAGAGACAAACAAAGACGAGAACTGGAGCGGAGCCACGAAACATCAGGTCGGTCATGCCCAAAGCCTTTCCTACAAACGGACCAGAGGAAAGAAATCCTGTTTTCGTGTACAAGCTGATCGCGAGAAACGACCAGCCTCAATGCAGAATGCTGAGGCGCCTTACTATCTCAGCATCAATCACGCAAAAGACTCGAGAAAATGTTGGTTTAAGAACAGTGCTATGGGAGTTAATAAGCTCAACTCGCTAATGAAAACCATGGCACAGAAGGCAGGTCTGGATGAAAAGAGACGACTCACAAACCACAGCGCACGAAAAACAATGGTACAGAAACTCAACGACAGCAACATGCCTCCTACCCACATAATGCAGTTATCAGGCCATCGCAATGTGCAAAGCGTAAACAATTACAGCTCTGTTTCTAAGGATCAACAGAAAAGTATGTCACTGCTGTTAAGCTCAAGTCCAGCAGTCCCAGCCCTGTATAACACGTCAACAAGAGAGCCTTCGCATGCAGCTACTGTGACAGCCGAGGCGGCTTAATTCATGAAGAACTCGTCAATGTTTCCTGCTGCAGTTCCTTTTAGCGGCGCCGTGATCCACGGAGGACATTTTAATATATAACAATAAATAACAAGTCACCGATAGCAAGTTCTTCCAGTTTGTCCGTTTCTGAGTGTTGTTCCTACAAGAGGATCAAACGTGTGATCGAGTCGACGACAGCCCGTCACTTTCGTAGATTTTGTAGAATGTAATGCCTTAAGAGCGTTTCGCTCACTTCGTGGTAAATGACCCACAGAAAAACAATGTTTGCTGCTTATTATATATTATCCTGTTCCTTTAAATTTTTCATTCAATGTTTGTAATTTGAAACAATTGTTTCTCCACTGTGAGGACTTTGCTTCTCGTGACTTGTGAGCCATTCAATTTGGTTACTGCACTTTATCGGGTTCTCTCGTGTAAGCATATTGATGAAAATAAATTTAAGAGCGAGGAATGAAATCTCAGTACTGTATGTATAAAATAATCAAATAACTTCATGGGGAGGGCACTTGTACGGCATTTCCGCGCGAGTTGATAAGTATCACAAATCAGACTCGTTCGCTTCGCTCACTCGTCCGATTTCTGATACTCACCAACTCGTGTTGAAATGCCGTACGCGTGCCCTCCCCATGAAGTAATCTATATTTTCTACTCTGCTTAAAAGCAGACAAAATGAACTACAATGCCAAGGACCCCTTGAACCTTTCCTGAACCTTAAGACATGATCATTGATAATGTTATCATATTATTACCATCTTACTCCCCACTCACTTTTGAAACACTTTTTTGAAGCTTAGATTATTTTAAAGTGCTGATTATCCTCACCTGTTTTGAAATACGAGTACGGGATACCAGCAGCCTCATTTCAAAGTTTGCAACTAGAATGTCATACTATCAACATTTTTAGTAACTACCGTAGGTACTGCTACAGGATGGTATACAAAGTTTAATGACGTTGTGCTTTCTTATGATAAAATGTTGTTCGTCTTCATACAGTTGTCAGAACCAGAAAACACTATTGCTGGTACTAAGAAAGAGGATAAAAAGGAAGACACGGTAAGTCCTTTACATAAACATTTGGTATGCTGTGTTATCTTTTTGAGTTAAATAATATGGTTGGAGTATTTATTACATATATATTCTTTCCATTTTAGACTGAAGCTAAGAAAGAAGAGGTTAAAGACATATCAATGCAAGATGAGGATGATGAAGAAATAGTGGTATGTACATGTACTGATATAGCATTACGGTATACCAGGTAGAGCACTGTGTTTAGTGGGGTTTAACCTTTGACCAGACCATCACCTAGACTCTTCAAATTACATGTAAAGTACTGTAATATTTGGCAGAGGCCATGGAGAAATCAGATCACTATCATGGTTTGTTACAGCACTTGCAACTGTACTAAGAATTTGTCAATTAAATAAACTTTTCAGCCTGTATCACTTGCCTTGAGCTTATGTCCTGCACTTGTGTTTGCATTCGTGTATAAACCAGTCCTAAGAGAAAAAGTAGTCTTACTTGAATTCTGTATTATAGAAACCAGCAGAGAGTGACCAGCCAAAGCTGTCCAAGAAGAAGCTCCGTAAGATGAATAGACTGAGTGTGGCTGAATTGAAACAGGTATGTTTTTTTTCCTACATCTACATTGGCAATTCTTTATTTATTTGCCAATACATTATTTCATACCAGTGCTTTGTCCATATTGTGCTGAAGAGACAATAAATGACCAGAATATTATGATGGACACTGTCATACTCAAAAGTGTATTATTACATGTCTAGCTTATTACAGTAGAAAGTAATTGCGGATTACTCACGGCAGTCATCTGAAATCCACTCTAGCACTATGACATGGTTGACTAGGACTGTGAGAAACATTTACGTGGTGGCTTATTGTTCGGAATATTAAGGCTATTACCTTCAAATTCACAAAGGAATTTGTTGATCTGAATAAGGAAAGGATTCTGGTAGTTGTAGTCAAATGATGTCATCATGAAAGTGCTATTCGCCTTTGTCACACGGCACCCATCTTGGATTTTTTCTTACAGAAATGACTATGCTAACATGCTTGGCCTCGCTTTCATGCATGCTTTGTAATAGGAAATTCAAGATGGCATCTGTCTGACAAAGGCGAATTAAATTGTTATCATTAAAAACTATGTTCAATGCTTGCAGCTTGTGCCCAGGCCAGATGTTGTAGAGATGCATGATGTCACTGCACAGGATCCCAAGCTGCTAGTGTTTCTCAAGGTCAGTTCATTAATGTTTTGTATTCTATAATTGTTTATCTACTGGCACTTTTGTAATTCAGCTTATATGTACTCGGAGCTGTGATAGAAGATGGATAATAATAATAAAGTTTATTGATGTTTATATATTTTGCAGCTAGTGCTGAATACCGTAATACATGGGCTCGCGGAGTTATGGAATTTATCTTTAAGTGTTCACATTGACATCCAACGAGTGAGCGCAGTGAGCGAGTGAGATATCAAATGTGAACACGAGAAGATATATTCCATATCTCCAAACGTCCATGTATTATTCTGTTTATTATATAAACAAGGAACACTGTCATGCACCAGGGAAGCGACTTTTATTGGCCATGAGGAAGAAAACATTCGCTGATATTTTCACATTCTCAGTGGCAGAAATCCCTGTAAAACACTGAGGTTTATATAATAAATAACAATATATTACATTAAATAACAATGAATATAGTTAAAGAGGTAAATATTTGATAGTGACAAAATTCCCAAAGCAGTTGGTGCATATTGACACGGGGTAGTTAGCATGCGAACGTAATTTGTAGCGGCCTGGGTTATGGGTAGTTTGCTTGAAAATGAGAACGTGCCTGAGGGGTCATTCCACGGTATTTTGAGCCTGAACATCATTTTTTAAAATTCATAAATATTAGGCTCTTTTCCAGAGAAACTTACAGGACAATGTCTGAAGTTTATTTTATTACTATTTATTTTGCTCTAACTGGCGGCACTGATGAATAAATTAGCATCATTTATCCAAATTAGGTAAAATGCTGTTGCGGAGTCTACATTTCAATTCTGCTTGTTGAAGAAAATAATAAAACATAAACAGTTTGAAACTTAGATAGACACAATCTACTAATGGTGCTCTCTCTAAAAACACATAGCAGTCTAGGCTGTTTAGCTTGAGCTTGGGAGAATTTGCTGTCCAATAAAGAATTGTAGACTCCGCAACGATTTTGGTACTTTTAGTTTTAATAAAAGTTACAAAAATTAACATTTTTTTCTGAAAGTTTGTAAACTTCTAATTTATCACTGTTGTAATATATATATGGAAGAAATTATTTAAAATTTGTTTCCTTCGAGTAGTAACAAGCAATTAATTTTCGTTGCGGAGTCTACATTTTTGTTGCGGAATCTACAACTTCTTCTGGACTGCTAACTAGAAAACTGTTGAATTTGTTAGTAGTAGTTGTATTATTGTTGTAATACATCAGTAACAACCAAAAATTAGTGTTGGAAAGGTTGCAAGACTATTAAATTAGTATATTTGCATTGCAGGATGCCAAGCTTGTTTATTTGTAGACTCCGCAACAGTGGACTCCGCAACAATTCCCAAATTTTAATTCTGATCACCAAATAGCTGGAAATTTACTGGAAAGGGATGATATTGATTTATTTGGAATTTTCTATTTAATTGAAGTACACTGATAGGAATGTTTTGTATTTTTGCCTTAGTTTTTCCTCTTGTGCCCTATTGTAGACTCTGCAACGTAGACTCCGCAACAACACCAGCCTTTATAAAATAAATCGTTTCTCCAAAAAAATAAAACAAAGCAAGAAACTCTCTGTGTTTAAAATAAACACAGATCAATGCTTCTTCTTTTAACAAAAACCACTATTCAAAACAGCTGAAAAATTTACAGAGATTTCTAGCTAAAGTTACTTGTTGGAAATCAAAGGTTCTTCTGAGTAGACTCCGCAACACCCAATAAACAATAAAATATCTCGGAACCCCTTTAACTAGAATGATGGTCAACTCTACTGTATAAAGCAATTATGCTCTTATACCCTAGACATGTAAAGTCACTTTGACTGAAGTTCTAGATTTGAAGTTATGATGCCTCAAATCTCTCTGAATGTAGACTCCGCAACATACGGTTTACTGTGGAATGACCCGCAGTGGACTTCCAATTGGAACACACAAAATAAATATACTGCATGCCTCAGCGTGACTGCTATGCAGCCTGCTTAAGTTACCATATTTTCCTGTATATAAGACGCACCTGTATATACCAGGTAAGACGCACCTGGATTTCGAGGTCATTTTCGCAAAAAAAAGTCTCTAACGATTTTTGCATTGTGTGCTACAGTACTTTCAGAAAGAAATACACAAACAACAGGCATTTAATCTCAAGATGTGTACTCACCAGGAACAGATGAGTAAAATATTCCGACAGTTTCTTTATTTTATTTGTTTGTTTGAGATAAATCTTGTGCTACATGCAATTTCACACAAAATTTAAATAGTTGTGCTAAAATATCTTCACATTGTAGCCTTCTAGCAGGCATTTACAGGCTGTTTGTATCGCAAAAATCCCGGAGTTTGTAGTCGCGAGTGCCAATAAGCGCCACGTTGGATTTTTGGACGTGCGGCCTGGGCCGAGTAACAAAATGGTGCTCGCGACTACGAACTCCGAGATTTTTGCAAACAAAAAGCCTCCAACAACTGCTGACAGGTTTCACGGATGGAAATCCTTTTTTTTTTTTGGCAACCAAACACACTTGAACCATGAATCAGGCAATTTGTAAAGGGTCATTTGTTTTTGTTGTTATGCAAATTACAAAATGCGTCGTTCCCTGTATAAGACGCATCCCGATTTTGAAGGTCATTTTGGAGTGAAAAAAGTGCGTCTTATATACCGGAAAATATGGTAACAGATTATTAACCTTATCAATATTAAATAAACAGCACTTTTTATTGTATTGAAAGTGTAATATTCCTGTATCCAGTTTGATGATGTTGGTGGGCTGTTTGTATACCAACATACTCATTCCTGTATTGTCACAACATTGGCTTTGCAGATTACAATGTTGGTAGAGTAAATTAGTCATAGGCCAGGCATGGCGCCACAACATAACCTTCATTGTTAATGGCCCTTCCTGTCTTTAGCATAGACGTGCCATTCATTAATCCAGTTAATGACCTGAAAATCTTTTACCGCAGCGTACGCTCTGTCTAATGAGTTGTATGTTTCAGTCTTGTAGGAACACAGTCCCAGTTCCAAGACACTGGTGTTTCAAGAGAAAGTATCTCCAGGTACATGGTAGTGTATTCTGTACTGAAAGGACCCAAAAATGGTTTTGAGATTCTATGTATCAGTAAGGTTTCTGATTTGCATGCCTACTCTTCTGGTGACACAAAAGAAATATCCAAATTTTTGAGCAAAATTGAAAGATATGATTTTGAGAAAAAAGCATTTAAATATTGGGAGGGTGATACTTTGATCAGCAAAAAAAAGTGTTTTTGCAATAATTTTGCAAAACGAACATGTTACTGAATTACTGTTAATTGAATTAATGGGAAGGTTAGACATGAAACCCCAATAACTTATTTATTTATGCACACTTCAGATGCAATTTGGACTCCTGATTGTGGATTTTTCTCAAAATAAAGAGAGGCTGTTGATGGTCTACCCACTCATTGTGCACTTAACTTGTTATGTTTAGTACTTGTAAAGTGCTGATATGTTTTGTTTGTGTGGGAACAATAATTCAGGCATATCTACCTATGGGAGTATCCACCAGTTATTCCTGTAGCTTACAGTGTCTGTACATATACAAGTAATAGTGACAACCTTGAAGGTAATGTTGTCCCATTTCAGATTTTCCGTTTTTCTGCTACCTAAACAAAGAAAGATTATTCAAATGGTGCCACATGATCTGAAATGGGACAACATTATGCCCAAGGTAAAGAGACTGCAATTTTTTTTTCAGGGTAAACGTGGTATCGTAAAGCCTGCATTTGAACTACCAGAATTCATAAAGGTGAGTGGTTTGTCCAATAGTTGACTGTTTTCAGGGGTAGTGGACCTTGGTGTTACAGAGACTATTGTTTTGTGGACTAGAGGTCTTTGCACTCTGTTGATGATGTGGCAGGGTCATGGCTAGAAGGGATAACTGAGAAAGAGGTGAATAAGACGTAATCCATTTGAAAATCGAGTAACGATTTGAAAATATTCTTGGAACAAAATTATTTACATGATACTGTAGACTTCTGTGTTACTGCTTTTGATATCTGATCTAAAAAAATCATCTCTTACAACACCGAACATCGAAAATGAATCCTGAAATTTGTCCAAATCCATACAATTTATATAGGTTGACAGCACTATGAAATCAACATCAACAGCCAACACCATATCTTCACAACTTTGAAAAATTATTTCTCAGGTTTCCTTGGTAATTTCTTCTCAGTGTTATCGCCAATTCTTTATTTTATCAATACCTTTCATAAAATGCTAGAAACAAGGAAATTGGTTTTGTAATACTCTATCTAAAAATTGTTTCCACTTTGTGTCAAGATTACTCGATTTCTCAGTGGATTTCCTCTTAATAATTCATAGGCTTCATGCCATGTAGCTTCGTTCTATTGTTTATGCCTATGAATTATTAATCACCTTCACTGTGAGTATCCCATCTAGCCACGACCATGTAGTGCGAATGGGGCAGCGCACGATCTGGTTCTTCTCGGGGTGGTCAAAGGCTGATGTTTATTGACAACCTGGCAATACTGGCCTGCAATCCACTGCCGAAATAAGAACGTTGAAGCTCCACAGACCATCGTGGCAAGCTGTCATTAGTTGTCCACGAGGAGACTCGACTTGATCATGATTGTCTTGTTCAATCTATTTTTTCTTCTTGGCTATTGTTCGAGGGTTGTCCAATACACTGACAAATTTATGCAAGGCATTGTCTAAAACAATGGAGTGTATTATAGAACGAGGCAATACAATGGAGAAGAACAATACCATGCATAAATTTGTCAGAGTATTGGACTAGTATGCAGTTTTTTGTCACTCGAAAAATGTAATGCAGTGGGTTGCACAATTAAGTGTATTCTAATGTACTGAAAGATTAGTATCTTGGGCTGTCAAGAGAATGAATTTGATTGGTCAAGAAGCGAGATGCTTGCACATGATTGGTGCATTTTATCGAGATTGGCGGTACAAGCAACTCGGGAGAGTCACCGGGAAACCATATTCGCGAGAAAGACATTTTGGAAACAAAGCAAGGCACCTTTGTAAATGGCTGTTTTACGACAAGAAACTTGCACTTTTGGGGAAATTCAACTTCGCAGGCACTAGCAGGATAAACAAAGTCGCAAAGGAGTGAAAAATCAAAGATAATTATGTTGTTTTTCTTCCCTAATCTTCTCAGTCGCCGAAATACTGATAAAACACTATAGTTTATATAATAAACATATTTATTTTCATGGTTTTACAAAGTTTTGCGCTAGCGTTTTCGCTACTCATACGTGATAGATAGTGAGTAGCGGAGCCAATCAGATTCCAGTATTCGTGATAGTATGCGAGTGGGTTTCTACTAATTTCTAATAGGCACTCCATGTACTGAATAAAAAGAGCATGAGCCCGCTACATCTGAACGTTTATTTGGAAGACTTGATCTGAATTGCTGCTCATGCACAATCAAGATGGTGGCCAATACCAAAAATCATATGCCGAGTTTAGAATCATCTTGCCATTATTCTGATCATTTTTGAAGTGAGAAAAAAATATTTAAAGTTCTTTCACGTGCAAAAATCGAGTAGCCAAGATGGCTAGTAAATAAATGAAATCCACTTTGTATTTGGCTACATTGTAGTAGACAACCATAGACAAAGTCGAGCCCTGGAAACAGTCAGTGGTAATGATGAAAATCTGTAAACACACCTGAAGCCATTTTGGCTGGTGTTGAATTACAAACGAGCTTTTTAAATCTGAACCACTTGACATTTACTGTACTCCATGGGTGTGGCTTTCTACCGAGGTGGGGTTTACTGTTACAGGCACAAATACAGAGAGTTTGGTCCCCCCCCGTCGGTATATACTGTACCAATAAACATTTCTCTGAAGGTGTGGTCTTGAAATTTAGATATGTTGTGTTCATTATTTTATTTAGAAAACGGGTATTATGGAAATGCGAGAGGCTATGCAGGAAAAGGAAGAACAGAAAACACTCAAGGCAAAGATGAGAGAAAAGGTATTATACAATATTGCATTGCATTGAATGTGCTTGTTATGTATGTCATCCATGTTGCCACGTTTATCCTTGTTGTTTTTTCTCTTCTATTTTTGCTACTCATGTTTATTGAATTGTAGTTTGAACTGTTGTTCTGCTGCATTGCAAGCATGTGATCTTATCACCATTGTTAATTTCTTCATAATACCATGCTCTTGGAACGTTTGTGCCGCCACAAATAGCTTTGAATATGCTTGTCTATCAAGATTCAATCTTGAGTATCAAGCTGAATTTTGGCTAGATGCAATTCCTTTTTGCACCATCTGCTTTACAGCCGATTGCGTTTGACCGTTTTACCCTAACTGTTCGCACGTTATGTTTGAACGTTTGAAAGTTGCGTTTCTAGGATGAAACGAGACGTTTCTATGGCGAACCAAAGAGTTCTGTCCTCTCTGATTGGTCAGTGAAAAATACACATTGCGGTTACCCTTGGAAACGTCCGACTTTTTGTCTCACAACGCAACTTTCAAACATAACGTGCGAACTGTTAGGGTAAAACAGTCAAACGCAATCGGCTGTATGATAAGCTCCCAAGTAATGGGCCATGTATAGATCCTCCCCACTATTACTAAAACTGTAAGGGGTCCAAGCTGGTGAGGTGTAGAAGCTTTTCACGGAAAATGATGGAGTCGCATTGCAATTTACGCTATGTTTAAGTATCATTCTAAAGCTCAGATCATGCACAATTTGATGAATGGATTTTCTTTTCAAAAAATATAATTTTGCTTCAACTTAAATTTCAAGGATATGTTTTTACAGAAATAACGATTTCAACAGAAAATTCATTGTATAAGCTATAAAATGATATGTGGGCGAGTCTTACGGCTTACATTATGGCCCGACAGGATTTTTTTCTGTGAAAACCTCTCGAAAGTATATCTATACCTTAATTTAGACCAATTTGCCTCTTTCTCTGGGAAATATGTTTGTTTGATGAATAGTAAATGGTAGACCTAACTCGGTTGTGATACTTTGCAGGTGAGACCAAAAATGGGAAAGATCAACATTGACTACCAAAAGCTCCATGATGCATTTTTCAAGTGAGTATGATGAGGTGCTCTAAATTCTTGATCGGAAACTCCGAACTTGCGTTATGTCGTTTAAGCCTATATGATGTGCCCACAGACCAGTCAAATAGTTGTGATATATGCTGACCTCTTTCCATTTCAGATGGCAAACTAAGCCCAAGATGAGCATACACGGGGACTTGTATTACGAGGTAAGCAAACCTGCATCACGTAAAGGGGGAACAATGACCCGGCTCTTGAAGGCTTAAATACTGTACCACAGCCCTAAACAGCAGGTGTTTTGTGTCGCAAGCCCCACTTAGTCCTCCACCCTCACCTTCTCTAGCTGTCGTCTACTGCTTGGAGTTCCCACACGAAAAGGACACAATACCTGTTATTTCTTCGTGTTCTCGTCATAAAGAAAAAATGCAGTCAACTCTCATCTTGCTCTCTTCCCATTACCATTTTCACCTCGGTATTGCAGGGTTTGTATGAGGGGCAGATTTGACTGCATGTACGGTCAACTCTCATCTTGCTCACTTCCCATTACCATTTTCACCTCGGTATTGCAGGGTTTGTATGAGGGGCAGATTTGACTGCATGTACGGTCAACTCTCATCTTGCTCACTTCCCATTACCATTTTCACCTCATCAGTATTGCAGGGTTTGTATGAGGGGCAGATTTGACTGCATGTACGGTCAACTCTCATCTTGCTCACTTGCCATTACCATTTTCACCTCGGTATTGCAGGGTTTGTATGAGGGGCAGATTTGACTGCATGTAAGGTCAACTCTCATTTTGCTCACTTCCATTACCATTTTCACCTCAGTATTGCAGGACTTCAAGTATGAGGGGCAGATTTCACTACATGTACGGGCACTGACAGTGATGAAAGTAATTTATTAGGCCAAGATTAAAATCTATGCGGATTAATATCGAGCTTTTTAAATCTGAGTCAGTGTTGATGTACTACCCCTGTGCTGCACTCTTTACATCACGTGTGTACAAGTAAGGGTATGCATAAAGACCTGTCCTGTTCATTTCGTCTCAGGGTAAAGAGTTCGAGACAAAACTGAAAGAGAAGAAACCCGGTGACTTATCTGATGACTTGAAAACAGCACTCGGAATGCCCGTTGGACCGGTATGTGTAATGGCAAGAGAAAATAGTGTTAAAGTGGACACCAGGAGTTTTCGAGCAGTTTGTTTGTCATTTCGATGTCATCGTTTATATTCGTTGTTGAAAGTAATATTGCGTTTCACACGATTGAAATACCCATCTACAAACAAAGTCGGATACTTGATTTATTTCACACAAACGAATGATACTGCTATTACCCTTCCTACATCTGCCAAATGAAATGGATGCTTTCTTTGACGGGTATTTTTGCAGATCTCCAAAATATCGGGTGAGGTAGATAAATGAATGCAACACTTTCATGGCCAATGGCCCCCGGGTATTGTTCACGAGTTGCGTCACAAAGCCCCTTTTGTTTAGTAGAACGAATCATGATGAGATATTAACCGAACACAATGGTGTCCTCTGGGAATGGTTCTTACACGGAGGTATACCCCACTCGTTGGCGTAAACATCAATGGAATACCAAAGGCTATTTTTATTTGAGTTTTAGCAAAATAATTGAGCAAAGGCAGGAGTGTTATTTAACATGTGAAATAACATGTTCTTTTCACGTGTGAAGATATCAAGTTTTCGCGCGGGAGATCACGCGGTATTTCATTGGTGTTTATATAATAAGATCACACAGACAACAGAGCTCGCCAAGGCTGCAGAGCAGCCACGCGGGAAAACGCGATGATGATGATGAAATAAGCGATAACATAGAACCGACTCGGCTAGTTGAATTCAAATTAATTTTGACATTTTTCTTTTTCAAGGCAAGCCACCTAGTTCCACCTCCGTGGCTAATAGCCATGCAGAGATATGGACCACCGCCTTCCTACCCGAACCTAAAAGTAGCTGGACTAAACGCACCCATCCCTGAAGTGAGTGAGAATCCACGTAAAATCTTCACTAATGATCTTGTTCATGCCAGTTGTGCAAACCGATGAGCCGTCCTGAGTTGCTCTACTGTTTTAACAAATTTTGAAGAATCAAGATACTCGTCCGAGTTTACAGGTCATGGATATGCAGCCAGATAATCGCACTTGAGGGTCAACCCCAGCTGTTATTGCGGGAATGCCCATGTTGAATGCACATACATACAAATAAATGAATCGTCCATTGACTAGCTGGGGACCAACACTGAACGAGCGCACAATATTTGTATGCTACAGCTCATTATTTCATTAGTGATGAGGGTTATGATTACAGACAGGGCTTTGAACTTCTATGTGCATTGCTATGTTAGGGGAGTTTTCGTGTGATTGTCCACAGTCATCTGTTAATTACTCTATACGTTTTCCAAGAGTGACCGTGAAGTAGGACCGAAATAAAGGTTCGAAACGTTGGCATATTTTGGTTTTCTCTTCTCTACCAAGAGCTGACCTTAAAGTGTTTCCTGCTTTTCAATTTGGCAGGGCGCATCATTCGGCTACCACGCAGGAGGGTGGGGCAAACCCCCTGTGGATGAGACGGGAAGGCCCTTGTATGGGGACGTGTTCGGGACACAGTCTATCGATATTAATGAGGACGAAGATGAGGAAGGCGTGGAGAAGCAGCCTTGGGGTGAACTGGAGTCAGAAGAGTCAGAAGAAGAATCGTCTGAGGTATCTAACGAACCTTTTCAGCTAATATTGTTGCATCGCGACCCGTGTGTTCAAAACATCGATTTGTTTTTGGTTTTGACATTTCGCCAGTCTAATCTTATGAGCCAATATCAATAAATATCATTGCGCCGTTAGATTCACGGCGCAATGAAGATTACTATCGCTGAGCTACACTGAAACCTAAATGTTCTCGCTTTCTCTTTTTTCAATTCATGTTTGAGACATAACATTTACCACGCCCCAACTGGAAACTAGCTTTTTTAACAGATATTTGTAAAATTAGTTGTGTTTGCCTAGCGGATCTTTGTGTCCTACAATCTTTGCCAAAAGGTTTGGACCGTTTTTGAGAACTCTGTATTTTCTCGTCGGTTTAAGGATTGTTCTCAAAACTTGTTACCCCCTCCCCCACTCAATGTAGACTGCTTGCAGCCCCTTCTTTGGCGAACGTCCGTAAATCGAGAATAAAGTCCTAGTCCTACATTGTAGTTTGTTTGCGCGCTCGTATTTCAAGCTCACGAGAGAGTCTAGGTGTCGGATACCAAGCAGCGCGTTTGTTTGCGCTCTCGTATTTCGAGCTGCGCCACGGGGGAGATAGCGTCACGCCTTCGGCGATTTACGGACGTTCGCCAAAGAAGAGACTGCAACCAGTCTACACTCAATGTTGGTACATATTTTGAACGTTCAGATCGCGGGCCTCAAAATGCCGAGACAATTCATCTCACTGATATCAACATTGAAAGGGGAGGGGGGAGAATACTCTGTAGTGCTGGTCTAAAATAGCTTGTAAGAATGGGCATGCGTTTTACCGGACCTAGCGTTTTGGCAAAGATTGTAGCTACCTATACTTAAAGGTCATTGCTGGGAGGGATAACTCAGAAGGAGGTGATTTATAATTCATATGCTTCACTGTAGAACGAACCTACATATGCCATGTTATGCCATGTAGCTTCGTTCTATTGTTTATGCCTATGAATAATTTATCACCTCCACTGTGAGTATCCCATCTAGCCACGACCCATCATCAACCGAGAGCCTTTGCGGGCTATTAGCCAATCAGAGCATGCGAAATTAAATTATTTGAAAACAAAAGAAAACGAGGCGCAAAGGCTTCCTCTACGTATGGGCGTCATCGTAGCGAGGTAGTTTTGATACAAGAAAGAGCCAGTTCTGGCAAATGATGATCCTTTTAATCACAGCCGAAAGCTTGATGAGCCGCTGTGGATCACAAACGAGCTTTTAAATCTGAGCCAGAATACCTTGATACCAAGTACACGTGGTTATAATGCGGTGTGTGGGCTGCTGGATGTGATAACAAATGTGTGATCTTCTCTCACAGGAGGAATCATCGTCAGAGGAAGAGGATAACACGGGACTCATCACACCTGCTGACACGTAAGTCATCTGGGCCACCTGAGTACTTAGTTGGACCTTACTTTTGAGCCTGTCAGTTCTTTGTAAGCTCTGTCAGTTCATTTTAGAGCTCGAACAGTTCTTTGAGAGCTCGGGCAGTTCTTTGAGAGCTCGAACAGTTCTTTGAGAGCTCGGGCAGTTCTTTGAGAGCTCGAACAGTTCTTTGAGAGCTCGGGCAGTTCTTTGAGAGCTCGAACAGTTCTTTGAGAGCTCGGACAGTTCTTTTAGAGCTCGGACAGTTCTGTGAGAGCTCGTACAATTCTTTGAGAGCTCGTACAATTCTTTGAGAGCTCGTACAATTCTTTGAGAGCTCGTACAGTTCTTTGAGAGCTTGTACAGTTCTTTGAGAGCTCGGACAGTTCTCTAAGAGCTCTGTCAGTTGGCGTGGCGTACAAAACCAATCCATTTATTTTATGCGCATATAACATTAATTTCATATTTTGGAGTGTGTCGAATGTTAGGGGGGATACGATAATATTGCTGCGCTGCAAGTTTTTGATCGATGTTGCGCGTTTTTCACCCTTCCGTTCCCAACCTGTCACGCAACAACAATTATTGCAAGCTGTTTTAGTTCCAGTTTTAGTTTTATTACTCGGTTATGCTGAGTTGCTTTACGCCAAGTTGTGCGGACTTGTTGCTGGAAGTAGATCGCGGGCAACAAAAACAAGGGTCTGGGGTGAAAACGCGCAACGGATTTTTAGTCGTGCTAAATGGTGGTCAAGTTATTATTTGACCTCAGTGTTCTGGTATATGATGATGAATAAGACTTGAGGCATAACTTGTCAATGATGCTTCTAAAGAGCTTTTTAAATCTGAGCCAGAACTTCTCCCTCCCTTACTCTCTAGACAATTATTTCTTGTTTAGCTTTACTGAAGCTCCATATGAAAATGCTTGTATTGTCGTTAAATGTGTGACATGCGCGCGTTCCATCCTGGTAATTGTCGATGACATTCCTAAACTTAAAATTGCGCGCCCGCTTATAGCTGGAACCGTCCATAAATACTTGGCTTACCAAGAGTTTTCGACATTACAATTTCTATATTTATATTAGATGATGCATAATTTCTTTTTCATAGCTTTTTTGTAAAACAGCGTAAGCTGAAAAAAACAACCGTGTCTAAATAAAATCATCTCTCTCTCTCTAAAAGTATTTTAGAAGTAACGGTATACATTGTTCTCTAGTGGTCTTGTAACGCCGAGCGGTTTGACGTCCATCCCTACCGGCATGGAGACGCCAGACATGATTGAGTTGAGGAAGAAGAAGAGTATTGAAGAGGCCATGGAGGTGGGGGCCGAACAACCATCACTGTACACCATGCTGCAGGAGAAGAGATCCGCGGTGGGCGGGGCCATGATGGGATCTACACATGTCTACGAATTACCTGTAGTAAGTTTGAATGTTCAGAAATGGGGAGGGAGGGGGGCGCGCGCTTGTCAGATGAGTAATTAGTAGTCGACTCTGAAAGCGCTCCTAATGGTTCTCTTCAAAACTGGGGTAATCACTTTGCGATTGGTTCACTACAGTCATGAAATCCGCTCTAAAGGACCACTTCACCTTATACCACAACGAGCGCGTTTCTCGAATTCTGGTTTGCTCTCAACAATGGGTATATAAAAGTATGTACCACTGAACGCGCGCTAAAAGAACCGGCCAATGAAAACACCGTTTGGCTGCGCGTGCGTTACATTTTGACCACTTAATTACGTCATTCCGTGGTGTGTATAAGAGGACATACCACGGAAAATCAGAGGACATTTGTTAAGTTATTAAATTTGTGCTAAGCTGTAAATTGCAGTCTCAAAGGCTTTGGTGTTCTGGTTAAGGGTAATAATAGACGGGGAGGCATGATTGGGTTTATTCGCGTCTACGGAGAACTTACTCTATGGAGTATTAAATTTGAACAGCAGGAATCCAAAGCGCTATCTTAGTGAGAACCAAGGCGCTGCGGCTCTGGGGAGGGATGGACACGCACTGTTTTAATGAATTATGAGTGTTCACTGCTCTGTCGTGACGTGGCGTTTTATATAATGGTTAATGGTTGTCTTTCTTTCATACGCGTTTTAGGTCGCACCAGGTGTTGCCAAAAAGGTGAGCTCTCCACTCACGTTCTTATTGTAAACCCTACATTCAAGTGTTATTGTCAACCCTATGACACACTTCTAGTTATTTACGCAATTGTTCTGTGTGTCTTCTTCAGGCTGGTGGCGGAACTGCCGAGGGTATCGAGGTAGCTTTGGATCCAAGTGAGCTGGAACTTGACCCAGCTGCCATGCAAGCAAGGTAAAAGCAATTAGTCCGTTGCTATGATACCAGTCCGTTACTATGATACTAGCCCGTTGCTATCATACCAGTCCATTGCTATGATACATTTGTTTATCGTAAAACCTGTAGCGTGGAGATTATGTGACGATCCCATGTTTCATGTTTCAGATATGAGGCGCAAATGAAAGAGCGTGAGAATCAGATCCAAAAAGAAGATCTTAGTGATATGGTGGCCGAGCATGCTGCCAAGCAAAAGGTGAGGGCGTTAAACAGTTGTTGGATCCTTGTGATGTATTTCCTGTGGCCTGTGCACAGATAAGCCTTTGTGTAGTCGCAATAGACCAGTTTCTGTGCCAATCCCACAGGGAGACCCTTTTTGCTGTTTGGCGGAGGTGACGAAGGAGATCTTCGCATAGCCTGTTTACAGCCCAGCCGTACTAAACGGGAATAGTCCAGTTTCGAATTCTCTGCTGTACCGCTGAATAGGCATCAACATACAGTGGGAGCCTCAAATTGAAGTCGAAAAACTTGCGAATACCATCCAGTTTGAAACGTTTTCTCAAGTTGGTCTATTGTCTCAATTCAAGCTTCGTCAGTTTCTCGTTCGACTTCAAATTGAGGCTCCCACTATTTATGCACCGTTGATGCCTACTCAACGGTAGAATAGAGGAGAATTCGAAACTGGACTGTGGGACTTGCACAGCGTTACGAGTATTGAATTGGCAAAAAGGTTTTTGCTCATCTCTGTTCCTTGATGAAATCGGAACTGTTGTGGTTTAAGCACCCAAAAGCTTTATTGTGGAATTTTCTCTATTTAATGTCGACAATTTTAGTAAAAATTGATGTCGTTTGTTACCAGGGCGTGAACGATGTCATAGTGTTGTTGGTTTACCACAATCGTAAATTGAGTCAGTACATTTGATACTTCTCATTGTAACTATGTCACAATAAATTGATTGTCTCTGAATTGATAGTTTTCTGTCAAGACATGTCAAGGCGTGCGTGGGCTTCCTGTGGTCTTACCCAGTGTAACGCCAGAGGCTCGCCTACAACAATGCTTGCATACAAATAAGTCGTTTATGCTAGTACTAATATTAATAATGGAAAACAACTTACATAACATTCCCGCTTGTCTGGGACGTGAGCACACAATTCTCCGCTACTATAAAACACTCCGTTCGATAAAACAACAACTAATACAATCCTAGATTACATCTGTTACGCCCTATGAAAATATGTGACGTTATTATTCGAACCAGGCCCCGACGGCTGTTACACCCAGTTTTCCTCTGGATCATCAAGCCCTTCCCGCTCCCATAAATCAAAATGGGCAAAAATGACGATGACTGAAGATATAATAAGAGGCTATTTTTCTCGCTCTTTTGCTGCTTTTTACAATTTGTTTTTATTTTATTTTCAGAAACGCAAGAAAGCAACGGATAGTGGCAAGGCAGCCAAGAAATACAAGGAATTCAAGTTTTAGTCAGTGCATGAAGTGCATGATCACACAACGCAGTGCGTAGCATGAACTGAACTTTGTACAAAGTGTTATTAATCATTTGCATAACATAAACAAACTGGTATTAAACAACGTAGATAAACAGTTTGAAAATGGTGTTTTTTTATTTTTCCTGCCACTTGGCACTTACAGCTAAAATCGATTTGTTTTTGGCTTTGCTGTTCCGCCAGTCAAATCTCATGAGCCAATCAGATTCGTGTGTCCTGTTTCGCCTAGTGCAGTCGCCTGGCTCTCCGTCGAGACGGTGTCTGGCTTTTTAGTTCATAGAGAAGCCGGTTGACTGCACTAGGCGAAACAGGCAAGAGTTTTATTGGCTCAGATAGTTTGATTGACGGAACAGCAAAGTAAAAAATCAAAACATAATTTGATGTTTTTGAAAACGTGGTTCGCGATGCAACTATTTTAGCTGTAATCACCAACAGCTAGCTAAAAGGCGTCTGAGCTAAAATAGCCTATCCGGTGAAGGTCAACTAAAAGACCCATGCTTTATTTGTGGAAATCCGAAAGAAATTTGCGTTGCTGTTATCATTTGATTTCCCAAAAAAAGTAGAGAGTTTTCCTCCAATTTCATCTGACGTCGTGTAACTTTCGTCGTGTAACATCTCCGAGGGCGACTCCCATATTGGTCGGAAGGGGGTGCTCGTCGCTCAGTTTAGGCCTTTTAGGGGTACCAGGGGGTAAAAATAAAAAGACCAGGAAATTTTGGAATCTACTATCTTTTAGGGTACCCAATCAAGCAGCTTTGCCCATCAAATTAAGCGCTTTTAATCGCTGAAAAACCTCTGTATCACGTGTTGGGAGAAGATGGATTGAACTTTTCCGTATTTGTTAATGGTATCTTTTAGGAGTTATTCCGTAGATTGGACACACCCATTTTTGTATCTTTTAGGGGTCAAATTCGTTTTTCTCGAAGAGCACCAACATCCGAAAAATATGGGATCCCCCCTCCCCCATCCCCACTGTACAAATAAATTCTGTTTAGTTGCCATATGCGACAAAAAGTTTTACTCTTCCAGAGTAATTCCTGGGCTACCTCTCAATACATGGTCTGCAACTTTTGAGAATGGACCAAATCGGCTAACGGTGTTTACATCTTGTTGCCATCCAATTCAGATCATGTGATGATTTCTCTATTGGGTTAGACACTTTTGTTCGTTCTGCACATACAATCGTGCACTCGTTCAAGTGCGAAAAATTTGACAAATGGGACCACCCCAAAAATATCCACCGCGTGACATTGCTTTCGTTCGCGTGACTCTAAAATCATCGGCGCGTGACATTAATTTATAGCGCATGCGTGTGAGGAGTGGGCGTTTGCTATCAGCACAGTGGGGGTTTATTCTCGAAACCTTTTGCTTCCAGTAGCTGCTCGGTGTTGCTTACTTGTTTTTATAATTGAGCAGCACTGTTCTACAACTCGAGGTAAGCCAATATACCGCTTCGTGCGATTTTATTACCAAATCGATTTGTTAGTTGTCTGTTGGTTCTGCTGTCCAAATAGTTATTTAATAACAACAGCTTTGGAGAGCTGTCGTCATTAGCTCGTAACGTTTTGAAATTGATGCTCGTATGAAGGTGACAAAGGAATCTTATCTGATCTGAAGACAGGAGGAATACTAGTCTTCGATACTGCCTGTGAAACACGTTCTGTTTTACAAGTAATTCCAGCTTACCAATTCTTTGGTTCTAAATGCTTGAGATGTTTCAGCTTCATTAGTTTGCAAAACTTTGTAGTTAAAAAGTGTTTCCCGATGTTGATAGTCTACTGTTCGTTTGCCCCTAGGATGTCGTATTCGTACTCGCGTACATCATACACCACCAGGACGACGAGTGGTTATGGCTCGAAGACGTCTAATTATCAAACCCATTATGAAACACAGCAAAGTGGACATTACTATGAGGACGATGACTTCCCCTGCTGCGACAACTCCATCTTCTTTTCCCGTCGCCCTCCCCGTCCATTCGAGTGGAAGCGCCCATGGGTAAGCCACTTGATTGCTAAGCTATGGTGTGCGCGCTTTTTCACACCGAGTATTCGTCTTTCAGTCAGAGTAATTCGCGTTTCTTCACTAAAGTGCTATATACTTAAAATTGTTGTAGTTAATTTGCGCTTGGAACACATACACTAACTCTCGGGCGCTATTGATCAGATGACTGCAGAGCTAGTCTGCGAGAAATCGACAAGGCAAGCAACTCTCTCCCAAAGAAGCCATTTCGTGGCAAGTCAACAAATCACAGCTGGCGCAAGTCCATTGAAAAAGTTTCCATAATTTACTTAGCGGTATAGTAAATGTAACACGGAGATACAAAATCAATTCTTCTTGGTCATTGAATAATAGTTGCTTTAACAAACAAATCAATACTTCAAAGAGAGTACTTGAGAATTAACGCAAGATCGATAAGCCATTCTTACAATGAAATCACACTTCGGCTAAGTAATACCCCAGGGAATGATGTTGACAGAGGCGGATAGAGGGAATGCTACGATAAAGAAACAACACAGCATTATATTTGTTGTGTGTAATTCTGATTTCATAAATTTAGCTTGTAAATTTGGGATGCAAATTGTGCCGCGTAACTGTCTGTGCCATACAACCCGAGGACTATTGAAAATAGACCTGTACATGCAACTCAAGTGATGGAACCAGAACGTTCAAATTTCTAGACCTGGCACTTCTAGAGGCATCTGGCTCAACAACAAAGATATGCTCCGTCTAGTTTGCCGATCTATATTCAAATTGATAACCCAAACTATCATATGCATACCATTATGTTGCAAAACATACAGGTCCCGATCGATAAAAGCTAATGGACCATGATTTTTAAGTAAACTTTAAATGTAATCGTTACGGGATGGCTTTTGAATGCTGAAAATAATATCAAAAGATACTCATCTACACCTGTCGGAAGTATTCGTAAACGTGTAATGCTCAGTAGAATTTGCGGAGAATTTGTTTTGAGTTACATATTTTTAAAAACATTAGGTCACCTGCTGGCAACATTGTGTCAGGAATGTTGAACTTGGCGAGTTTAAAGCTGACTGGTGTGATGGCTGATTGGGCCTACGCACCAAATTTGTAACGGAGTATGCAATGAAGTGTAGAGGGTGGTTTCACGAAGGGCTGCAGTTGCATCTAACATCCTACGCGTGACAAAACTTGTGACATGCTTTATGTCGCGCGGTGTCTCTTTCATTTCTTCAGGACACACCTCGCAATAACCACGGAATAACTTTTGGATTTGGCGGTTGTATATCAAATTCATTTTTTCTGTACAAATTTTACTTTTACAAAAATATACGATTGCAGCCAAATATATTTTTAGGTTTACTGTAAGAAATCGTGGGAATTTTTGACAGAGGTGTGCTCCTTAATACCGGCACTGTAGATTAGACGTGTCTATACCAACGGGATGTTTAAAGACCGCAAACAAAGGAGTATACTAGGTCACACATAGTTAGGAAAGTTCTGAGGGAACCAACTGGTAATAAAAACAACAACCGGATCGATTGCGTCTGAAAATTTTCATAACTTCAATTATCTTTAATCATCACGCAATTTCTGGAACAAAGTTAGCCGGAATTCGAACTTTAGTCGAACTTCTTCGTGTCGAACCTTTCCTTTTCCAAAGGATGCCGCTTAATTAGACTTTATAATAGAAAAAGCTCCATTGTTTGGATTGGATTGGACTCTGGCACGACCTTTGCCGTAGGCCTTATTCACTCAAGGAAAGGATCATCATATAATGGACGCTGCTCATTTAAATAAAACATTCATATTTAAAGCTTGGCGATTTAAAAAGATGTGTAGATTGATAGGATTACGTAGGAATGACACCAATGATTACACTCAAACGAGGCTGGTAGGGCTTGTCGCGAACATTCCATACAAAACCCTGTATCATGTGTGTACTACTGAACAAAATGGCGGCGGAAACACTCTTCTCAGTATGTACAATGTACATACAATTCCCTACATTTGTACAATTCCGGAGGTCGTGGGTTCGAATCCCTCTCGGGGTCAGAGATTTTTTCTCTTTCTCCGCTTAGTAGGGCTAACGCTCATAAGCACACATGGGACCATTTCATTAGCACGTTAGCTTTCACACAAGGTTAATTCCTTATCTCCATTCTGTTGAACTTAGTGCTACGCGGCCACAGGCTTGCCTGAACATATACATATATTCTCTTCTCAGTACACTGTTACACCTGCTCCAAGGACAGCTAAGGCGTGTCCCAATGCAAGTTTTGTTGAATCTAATTGTTAAAATGTTTATGCACAGTTCAAAGTAAAGCCAATCTGAGGAAGTATGATGGGTTCAAAGGGTACTTGTCAAAGTGATCTGAGTCGACATGGCTAAAGAAATCGACCTTAGTTGAATCTGTCGACATTTTTTTTCTAGGAAATCTGTGATGACCCCCAGATGAGCGTTGGTGGGGCAAGCCGGCTTGACATCCAGCAAGGCATGCTGGGAGATTGCTGGTTGCTTGCCGCCATTTCTGCCCTTACCCAGTTCGAGCCGCTGATGGATCACGTGGTACCTAAGGACTACGTGGCCGATAAGAAAGACCCCAAGTACACTGGCAAGTGTACATTTAACATCTGGCAGTATGGCGAATGGGTTGAGGTGACTATCGACGATCGTCTACCCACCTACCATAACAAACTCGTGTTTGTGCATTCAGCTACCAAGAACGAGTTCTGGAGTGCCCTTCTGGAAAAAGCTTATGCTAAGTATGTTAGTACTAATTAAGAACTCGCGTCCTCAGGTGTGCATCATGGGTAATCAGGACAAGATGGCAGAAATAAAGGCAAACCTGGAGGCCTCACTGCAATTCATCGATTTCCATCTTTTCACTTTGCAAAGTAAGCGAAAAGAAGCGAAGTTATCAATGTCAAGCCTATAGCTCCTGACCGCTGACGCTTATTTTTTACAGCTAAAACCGTTCCATCGCGACCCACGTTTTCAAAAACATCAAATTATTTTTGGATTTGTGACTTTGCTGTTCCGCCAATCAAACTATCTGAGCCAATGAAACTCTTGCCCTGCTTCGCCTAGTGCAGTCATAACAGTGAACTGGCTTCCCTCTGAACTAAAACCAGACAACGTCGCGACGGAAAGCCAGGCGACTGCACTAGGCGAAACAGGGCAAGAATCTGATTGGCTCATAAGATTTGACTGGCGGAACAGCAAAGCCAAAAAACAAAACGCGGGTCGCGATGCAACTATTTTAGCTGTAAAGACGCACTTTTACAATCCTTGTTAGTTCAGCCAATCTTAAAATGTTTGAAAATTATGTTTGGTCAATCTGATGGGAACAGCTATGGACTTGACACCGTTGTAAGACAAAGTCTAGCATTTTAGACTTTTGAGTAATGCTTTCCTACCAATTCTTTATTATTTTCTCTAGCTTGCCCTGATTGCGACTGATTACCCATGACCCACCGGAAAGACGCAGTAAAGATGTTCCTTTTCTCGCGTGGTTGTGTTTTTCAAAGGTTCCATTTTGTTATACGAGAATATCCTCATTTGAGTATTGTAACTAAAGTAACCGTGCTTATATAGCGCTTATCCTCGCGGCTCAAAGCGCTTTACATTACGGATAGCTCATCCTATAGAAACCAGCTTTATAAACATGAGTGTGTGTTAGCATTGTGAGTTCTGTGACACAGAGGTTGGGCAACTTCCGACGGTCCTCGTGGTTCTTTAACGCCCCTCTGGTTCCGGTTAGTGTAGTGTATGTGAGAGACGGGACCTACGGTTTAACGTCCTTATCCGAAAAGACGCGAAGGTCTCACCATTTGCAGATATTAAAGCAAAGGCAGCACCTTCTCCTCAATTATTATTTTGTACCAGTCTCTTTCCTATACAGACGCTTTCTGTGTTTTTAGGACGTGCAAAGGTTTGTGGGATAGTTTTAACAGGGCGCGCAGAGATTTATGGGATATGCACCTGCCCCACAATTCATTGCGCACCGTGTTATAGTACTCATCCCCTCATTACTCATAACGTCTGGGTACGACTGGTATTTTACAAATGTTATGGTGTTATGATTTACAGGGTACTAAAGGCTAGATGAAGAACATTTTAATTACCAAAAAGTAATTCAAAGGTTAAAAACGGGCCGGCCAACGTGAAACGAAAGCGCCCAAATGCGATTGAGGATGTATACAAGTTGTTTATGTGGAATTTAAAGGTTTTCATTACGCCTGGATTTGACGTTCAAGCATCAAAAATATGTTCTCCAGTGGATGGAAGCAAATAAATGTTATAAATGTTATTGATACAACGCAACATTCAAGCGTAACGTATTTAATTTCCGTTCAGACGCCATGATGGACTGTCAATTTAAAGTGACGAACTGCTATCGCTTGTCTCTCAGGTTAAATGGATCATATGAGGCGCTGAAGGGTGGCCAGACAGGAGAGGCGCTGGAGGATTTTACGGGAGGATTGTCACAAACGTGCGATCTCCAGAAGGCTTCAAGCGATTTGTTTGCCATTATGCAGAAAGCTATGTCGCGCCAAGCACTTATGGGGTGCTCAATTACTGTATGTATCTCCCATAGTACTATGCTTAGATTCTTTACTTAGCATCCTAGAAAATTAAACATGTGCGTTAAGTTTCATCATGACTTATAGATACGATTGTTATATACTGACTACCTGACCAAGTGGCCAGAAGCTTTCGGTATAGATGTTTAACCTTTTCGTCCCTCGCGGTTTTATTATTTTTTTTTAGGCCAAGGCTAACGAAATCGAAGCTAAATTGAACAACGGACTCATCAAGGGGCATGCGTACACAGTCACTGGCATTGTCAAGGTAACAAATAGAGGGGGGTCTTGTGAGGGTAAACTAGGGCATGTGACCAGCATGATATAGCGGTCTAATTCCATCGATCTTTCTGAATGGTTGAAAGCTATGTTTTGTTCTTGTGTGTGTCTTGTTATTAGACAAATGCGAGGACGCGCAGTGGAAACATGGAAATCGAACTTGTTCGAGTAAGGAACCCCTGGGGCAACGACAGGGAATGGACAGGGCCGTGGAGTGATCGGTAAGCGTCGACATTGCTAGTTCAGCGTGTAATAGTAATACCACCTTACATTTTTAACAATTTGAATGCATTTGTGCCGTCATTATTTCGTAAAAGTCATCCTTTAGCAGAACTGCATGATTATCCTAAAAAAAGGCTTAATCAAAAAACTTAATCAATGTTCTTGGAGCACTAATTTGAAGAAAACGCCACATAAATTTGTAAAGCGCTTGTTTGATATTCTGCTTTCAAACTGTGGTTTCTTAGTACTATATGAATGGTATTGCCCTAACATTTGATTCTGCACCAGCAACTCTACAGTTCAGATTTCACTTTTTAGCTCGCCTGAATGGAGCCTGCTGTCCGACCGAGAGAAACGAGATATCGGGCTTGAATTTGAAGATGACGGAGAGTTCTGGTAAGACCATGTTATTCCTGCTAACTTAACTGTCTAGCGCCCAACTTTTGATAAGCGCATTTCATCAAGCCTCAGAGAAAGGGTAGATGAACAATACGTTTTTCGTGTATAGTAAACAAAGCCTTTAAGCAGCCCGGGGAATACGCTACCTCAACTACATGGCTAGATGTAAGCGTCTATTGATGAGTCTGTAGGTTATATTATTCATGCGCGCAACTGCACGGCGCAAATGACGAAATTATTATTATTCATTTGCCGTAAAGCGCAGCCCAAATGGCGAATTTCTATGAATTTCTATGCTTGTAACGTCGAACTCACGCTTACTTAAGGGTTTTTCTTTCGAACATAGTGACTGCGCGCCAGGCCTATCACTGCAAGTTATTTTTTGGAGAGTTTATTTTTTACTCGTCAAGATACACTTGTTCTTATAAACGGCGCGAGGGTTGTGTTTTAGTTGCGCAAGATCTGAAAGAGTATATAGATGTCATTCTTATGCGCGTGAAGGGCGCCGAATTGTTTTTTTTTTAAGTTAAGTAGAAAAACGCAAATGATAGAGAAGTTGCTGAAAAAATTAGGACCCTCCCCCAAATAGGTGTGAAAAAAAGTAGGACCCTCCCCACAAAAATAGGAGCCCTCCCCCCCCCGCTAAATCCCCCCCCCCCCCCCGCTAAATAATGACACGTCACTTAAGTAGTATTGTTGGAAGATGTTCCTTGTATGGAAGTGATCGTCTGTATCATGAGTGTCTGTCTGAGTTCATAATGGGTTTATAATGTGTACGGTGTCTATGGCCTGTAATCTGATCTCAGAGCATTGCTCGGGACATTGTAGATATCGTAAGCAAGCATACCAGCTGTGTGTATTTTTATTTGCCAGGATGTCCTTCAAGGACTTCACAAAGCATTTCTCTACACTGGAGATCTGTAGGCTTGGAGAAGACAGTCAATTGGACAATGACAAACTGGCTTTTAACTCCGTGACGGAACAAGGTTCCTGGCGCAGAGGCATTTCGGCTGGGGGCTGCAGAAACTTCATCGATTCATTCCACAAAAACCCTCAGTTCAGGTATTCTTCGTAGACTGTATCGCACACGCTAAACCCTCGGCAGTTTTTGTGTAAATAAGGATTCTCGTGTATCATACAATGCATATGATGGTAAGAGAATGCGTGTACACGCATCCCAAAAATGACCACAATCGCAGGGCCACGCGGAGTGAAAAGGGGAAATACTACGGAAATCACTAAACTGTTAGCACCCAGGGTACAAACGATCGATCGCAGTTGGGAAAACGATCGATCGCTTTTTGAAAACGATCGATCGAAATGATCACATGACTTGATCAAAATGATCACATGACTTGCATTTCTTTTGTTTGTCGTAGACATGTCCAAAACATGGCCATTTCGATCAATCGAAATGGTCACGTGAGTTAACCGAAATAAAAAAACGATCGATCATTTTCCCAACTGCGGTCGATCGTTTGTACCCCCGGGTGCTAACAGTTTAGTGATTTCCGTAGTATCAACGCCGGTTCATCCTGGAATTTCAGAGAGGAAGAGGTTGGTCCTAGAGCCGCCTGGAATTCCAGGGTGGGTGTCCTATTAAAAGTGTAAAATTGCAGGCTTTCTTTATGGGTAAAATGAAGTGAGTAAACGCAAATGCGAGGGTGGATTCGTATAAAAGTATGGAATTGCAGAGTTCCCGGCTGGTGTTGGGACTTCACTGAATACTATTCAGGATGGACAGGACATTTCTGAAACTGGCGTCATCAACAGGGGATCGAGATTTTATTTTTGCAATTGGCACACACATATGGCGCCCAGTTTGAAAATACATTGTTCTTATTATTAGCCTCGAATTCGTGCGAAAACGCTTTTGTGTTTTCACGTGATTTCGAGGCTACTCGATCCAGAACAATGGCTTCTCGAACTTGGCGCCATATTTGAATTCAGTGATTGCGACTTCTATAAATCACTTCTTAAACTTAGGTATCACTACTGAAACTTAGGTACCTTTTAGGGGTAAAATCGAAAGTTCCTGACGAGCACCCCCGCCCCAAAAATAGGGGAGTTTCCCCCTCCCCCGGAAATAAATAACTTGAATTAGTTAATACAAATATATTTTACGAGTAGGAAGGACTAGGCGTTATACGTTTCACGAAGTCAATTAATGAACAAGTAATCTAATTCGACAGAGTTTGACGCGTTCGTTTCTATGTTAAGAACACGAAACTAGATAATTTTAATTAAAATAGTGTAGTCGGTTGAGGGGGTTCACGAGCACCCCCCAGAACTAGTAACGAGACATACTTTTTTGGAATCCTTAGGGTGCCTAGAAACTAATTTTAGATGTTAACAGCTCGAAAAAAGTGTCCCACAGCCCTATTATTTCAGATTTTTTTTAAATTAAATTCTTTTGTTGTTTAATGAGATTCAATGAGGCAATTTTATAGACTATAGCGCTGTCCTGAAAAGCATTCCAGTCTTACCACTTATGCTATAATAGTGTCATTAATAGACTGAACACATATGTACAATTTACATGCCCGTTTTATACATGTTACGTTCCTTACTGATAGATATTTTCTAAGACCCTGTCAGCCTTTGTATTCCTATTAGGAAATACCAAAACGATATGCGTATGTGACGGAAAATAGCTGAGGCAGCAATTTAACTTGTCTACATGTGATCAGAGTATTCCCAAGATCGTAAAAGAATAAATTTAGAATCTAAAGAGCTTTTCTGAACAGTGCTACAGTCCATAAAATTGCCTATTGAATCGCATTAAATAACAAAAGAATATAATTAAAACTCAAAAGTCTGGCAAAATAGGGCTATGGGACACTTTTTCGAGTTGTTGTTAACATCTAAAACCAGTTTCTAGACTTCCTAAGGATTCCGAAAACGTATGTCTCTTTACTAGTTCCGGGGGTTGCTCGTGGACCTCCTCTACCGACTAGACTAAATGCATTTAATAAATTATCTCAAACAAAGGAAAAAATTGTAGTCATAAAAGAAGGTCGACAACCGCAGAGTATTGTTAGTTTGACGTACAATGTCGAGCATGCTCAGACACAGAAATAAGCATATCCCAAATGGATAAGAGTTGTTGCAAAGTATATCAATGAGCTTACGATTAGCACCTGACTCACTTTGACTCAATTTGAAACTCCCTTCGGCGCGACCCAAGCCTGACTGACTTTGATTGACAGGTAGTGAACTCGGATCAATTGATCGGAAAAGCGGCAACATCAAAGCCCCAAAGGGAGTTGCTCCCCCCCCCCCCCCCGGTCAAAATTAAACTGAGTGGCGTGAAATTCGCTCTATGATTTCTCCTTAGGATTACCTTAGAAGACAGTGATGAAGACGATGATGAATTGTGTACCCTCATCATCGCCTTGATGCAGAAAGACCGGCGCAAAGAGAAGAGCAAAGGAATAAACATGCTGACCATTGGATATTCCATCTATTGTGTAAGCCAAACTTATGCTTCATAATAAGAGTAAGCGGCAGAGTCTAAGGCCTATGCCAAACGCCGAACTTCAGTCGCTCTTTCTTCTGTCGAACCTTTCCTTTTTCAAAGGATGCCGCTTCATTATAATTTATAATCACTTTTCCACTTTATAATCAAGACATTTCTATTGTTTTGTATTGAAACGGCGCGACTCTGGCACGGCGTTTGCCGTAGGCCTAATAAACGGTGTGAGGGATTTTTATATTTTGTTTTCCAAACCGATTTTATGATCAATTTTGTTTCAGCGGTTTCCAAACAAATGTGAAATTCATCTTTGAGAGGTCATATTTCTGTTGATATTATATGTATCAAGAATCCCTGACACTGTTTTTTAGATCATCTATCTATGAACGAAAATCGGTAAAGTTTAGCCTCGTGTGCGTTAATGCGAAGGGACAGGAGCTTCTAAATAAAAATGAATAAATAAATACCAGAGACCGACTCCCAAGACTTGCAGCTCGCAAGCTGAATTGCGCTGGGTGAATTTGCTCTGTCCCTGCCGGGAGTCGAACCCGGACCACAGTGGTCAGATCGGTGAGAGACCCAGCTAAGCACCGTAACGCCGCTGACCCAACCGTGCTTCTCAAAACAAAAGCATAAAACAGGCTCTTATTTGATTAGATAATACAAGGAAAAGGAAAGGTGCAGGGATTTGTATGGACAGTCGTCTTCGCCTAACAGGTTCTTAAAATCCAGGTTCTTATATGCGGTTTTTAACTTATTCTCAGCTGAATGATGTTGACGAGAAATACCACCACGGCCAGCTGGACCGAGACTTTTTCCAATACCATGCCTCCACCGCTCGCTCAGTCTTCATGAACAGTCGTGAGGTGTGTGGACTGTACTCCCTCCCACCAGGGGAGTACGTAATCATTCCCACGACATTCAAGCCGAATGAGGAAGGAAACTTCTTGCTGAGGATCTTCTCAGAGAAGTCGCACAAATCATGGTATGCATTGGAGAATCCCTTCTTATTTTATAGAGCAGATTTCGTATGACTGTGAAAAGTGCCGCGGTGCGGCGCGGTACTGTCGCGGTGGCGGTACTGAACCTGACCTGCTGTAGATACCGAACGAAATCGCGTAGTCGCGGTACGGTCACAGTCGCGGCGTGGAACAACTTTGTCACGGTACTTTTCACAGTCATACGAAATCTGCTCTATATAAAAATCCTTGCCGTCTGTCAGGTCAGGGAAGCGTTCGTGATTGGCTGATTTTTTTCCCTCCCGCAACGTAAATATTTTGCTGAGCTCCGAATTTGAAGATTACAGAATTTTCTCTTCATTTCTTTTCAGTGACAAAATTTAAGGAAGTAAATAATGTAGAACTTTTTCGTCACAAGGGTGTTTTCTGGTCTATATTAGTAAATACATTGGTTTTCAGTGGCATAGTATTACTTAAATAATTGATGTTCTCGAGCATCAACTACATTACTATTATTATTTTGGCGACCATCATAGAGTGGTTTTCATCCGGCTGTGAAATAGATACTAGCGAAATACGCACTGCTATACACTATCAAAGTCAATTTTTATTGTATTCTCTTTTTTAATTATTTAGTAGACACTATTCAACACTGACTATTAGTTTTTGTTTCACAGACGGATGAAAACCACTCTAATATAATATATTAGACCCGCCAAAAATGTTTATTTAGAGCCCGGATAATACACCACAATGCTCGCAAAAGCTTTATAATATACTTAAGTCAAATCACATTAGTGGTCGATTGTCAATGCTGCGTTTTGATTGGTTGAGCTACTTATAGCTTATTATAATATAGCTACGATATAACGCGCGCTCTGATTGGTCCAAATCTATGCTCTATTTCACCGATAAAGTAATGGTTTCCCCCCGCTTTATCATAAAAGCATTATAGCACAACTTTCTATGACTTTATCGGCACAATAGAGAACTTGTGATGTTGGGAGAGACACTCGAAACGTTCTAAAATCACTCGCCTGTGGCTCGTGATTTTACAACGTTCTCGTGTCTCTTCCAACATCACGCGTTGTGCCGATAAAGTCATTTAGAAAATAACACCTATGTTGTATTGTGAATGTGCGCATTCTGATTGGTTAAAAAGCGTGTTTGTAAGAGACCTGAGAAACACGATTTTCACGCAACGCTGTCGCGCGTGTGTATGTTATTTTCTAAAAGCAATAAAAATACTTTCTGCGTGCTCTCTGGTTTCTTACAAACACTCGGGGAATGTTGGTCGAACTGATAAAACTTGAAAGACACTCGCCTTCGGCTCGTGTCTTTTAAGTTTTGATCAGTTCTCCCAACATCCCCCTCGTGTTTGTAAGAAAGCAGAGAGCACGCGGAAAGTACTTTTATTGCTAAAACAAAGTTCTGCTCTAATGCTTTAACTAGTAGCGAAAAGTGTCGGACTTGAAAGCCAGAAAACGGCAAATAACCAGACCAGGAAACGTTTTTTGGCTATACAAGTGTTTGTTAAATACACACTGCCGGGGATAATAGTTAGTTTTGTTTGACAGTCGAGGGAAATATCGAGTTTCGAGGGAAAAGAAAATTATTTTCCTGGGAGCAGTCATGAAGTGTTTTGTTATATACCTACACTTTCGCTTCACTGCAGCGAAACACGAGGAAAGTTTTAAAGTAAAAATAGGAATGGCCGATTCTCGGACCCAACAATAATTTTCGGAAAATTGAAGAAAATTAAGTAACTTACTTTTCCCATTTCCTTGCTGTGTATGTGAGATTCGGCACAAATTCAGCAGACATTTTCGTTTCTCCAATGAACGCGCTCCGAAATAATAATGCTCAAAGAAATGCTGAGATTGACTTTTTGCGTGTAGCTTTTTGCCATTTCTGAATTACTTCCCACTACAGGACCATTCCATTTTTTAGCCGCACCACCCCTACGGAAGAGGTCATTTTCTTTAGTTAACCCCGTCGGAAATTCTTCCTCTACCCCCTCGGAATTACCTTTGGATTGCACCCCCTCTAAAAAACCTTGATTTTGTTTGGTAACATTCCAACTTTAGGCTCTTGCAACTCATGTTGTATTCGTGTCTTTGTCTCTATCATTCAAGAAAAACGAAAACTATTATTTTACAAAAATATTATTTGTTATTCCTTCTTTTAGCGAAATCGACGAGAAAACATCGTTCGACAAAACGCTGGACCAGGTGAGACCACGTTGACGTTTGCACGAAAGGATTCCATTATTTGCGTCTTCAATGCAATTAAGGAGTTTTGCTGCAGATAGTGGCGGGCAGTGCGAAAAAGCAAAACGAAGTTGCGACGCATGATATATAAAGTAACCATCTTGTTGCATCCTTCTCGGACGGCCATACTAATTATCTTGTCCCTCGCATGAAAGACATCACTGCTCGACAGTGTTTTAACCTGTAAATCCTGTTTATCCAGGTATGCGAGCTAACTCCCGATCAACATGCCGCTATGGAGGCCAAATACAAAGACTTTTATGACAGTCTGGCTGGCAAGGTAGGAAGCACGGTCTGTTCTTTTTCTGTGTCCTTGCGCTTAGCCACTTTGTTTTGAAATATCATTCACATATCACATCATTCTTTTATCATTCAAATACTTCAAGGTTACGGCACACCTTCGAGGTAATTTTCGTTAAAATGGCATAATTTCGCGAAAAAAAGGTCGCAGATATGTATCTTAACAAGTTATACCTCATTTTGAAGCTATTTTTTCACCTCAACTATGGCAACTTTATTTGTTTAATTTCAACAGATTTTTAGTGAGTTCCCTTTCCGACGCGTCAGTTCAAGTTTCGAGGGTTCGTTCTTTAACAACATTTTACCATCGGCTAAAAGACCTTGTCGGGGATTTTTGAAATTTTAAAAAAGAACCTTTTTTAGATTGTGTCCGAATTTCCAAAATCTCTAACGCGGTTTTTTAGAACACATCTTAGCCAACACTAATAAAACTGTTTTTGTTTTTTTTTAAAATAGCGTATATTCGCGAGGTTGGAATTCCCAAAAATTGAACTCATACATCAGAATGGGAACTCCGTAAAAAATCTAGGTTTTGTAAAATTAGATAAAATTATATACGAATTCTGTAAACGGCCATGTCTAAAACCTAACCCTATGTATTCCGACTCTACAGTGAAACAGTAGCTTGTTTCTTGCTTAACCAACTAACTGGGCCATTTTCTAGCAAGAAAACATTTCCAGACGTACAGCGTCGGTCGTCCAGATGATCTGCCCAGCTTGGGTCAGAGTAGCCTGTTAAACTTGTATTCTCTGGTTTTTTGTTCTTTATACCATAATTCATGGTTCCTTTAAGATATCTCAGAACTCGTTTTGCAGCAGTAAAAAGGATTCATCAGGACTTGCACAGAACTTTGATAATGCTAACACTGCATAAGCAATATCAGGACGCGTCGCCATTGCAGCATACAATAGACTCCCAATAATTGACTGGTACTGTACTGCGTCTACATGTTTGCTAACTCCGTCATTCTTTTTGAGTTTCACGTTTATATCAGCTGGTATCGACATAGTTTTGGCTTCGGTTTTCGTCTGTTCAAATTTCTTCAGCAATTTTTCAATGTATTGATTAAGCAATAAAAGTACTTTCCGCGTGCTCTCTGCTTTCCTACAAACACGAGGGGATGTTGGGAGAACTGATCAAAACTTGGGCGAGTGTCTTTCAAGTTTTATCAGTTCGACCAACATTCCCCGAGTGTTTGTAAGAAGCCAGAGAGCACACAGAAAGTATTTTTATTGCTTTTAGAAAATAACATTCACACGCGCGACAGCGTTGCGTGACAATCGTGTTTCTCAGGTCTCTTACAAACACGCTTTTTAACCAATCAGAATGCGCACATTCACAATACAACATAGGTGTTATTTTCTAATGTTGATTAAGACATACCTCGTGCTTGGCTCTGCCTTGCACGATGGTAATTCCGAGACAATAATATAGCTCTTTCATGTCTTTCATCTTGAACTTTACATGCTCAATGATTCTTTGATGTTATGCATTTCTTCGATAGTTTGTGCTAGAATAATAAGATCATCAACATACACTGCGATCACTAACAGCGTTTCCTTGTTTTTAACGTAAACAAAAGCATCACTCGAGGTATGAGTAAATCCAAAGTTTTCGAGATGTTCGCAGAATGCTTTGTTCCAGCAGCGTGGTGCTTGTTTAAGGCCATAGAGTGACTTTTCAAGTTTGCACACTAAATGTTCTTGTCCAGTTTTAGCATATCCTTCTGGTTGATTCATTTAAATCTCTTCATCCAGACTTCCGTTTAGAAATGCAGTCACCACGTCCATCTGGTGAATTAGCATGTCTCTCTGTAGTGCAAAGGCCAATAATACTCGTATCGATGAGAATCTTATACAGGTGAGAAGGTTTCGCCAAAATCGATGCCATATTTCTGTGCATATCCCAATAGCAACGAGTCTCGCTTTAAAACGCTCTACTGTACCGTCCATGTGGTATTTTACTTTAAACACTCAGAATCAGCCGCTGCTTTCCATTCTTTAACGTGTAAGCCATGAAGCGCGTCTTGGATATTTGATGGTTCCTCAATGTCTTCCACATTATAAGCCAAGTAAGAACAGCTTTCTAAGGTGTTGGCTATGTCTGCGTATTCTTTGTAACCGTATCGCATGGGCGGTTTTCTTAGCCTTACTGAGCGCCGCGGTTCTTCCATCAACTGTTCTTCAATCTGTTCTCTTGTTTCTTCGTGATTAGAATGATCATCTGATGTAGATTCCATTTTCACTTCCCTTGGTGGATTTGATCCTGTTTCTTGATCTTTTATTTTCACTTCTTCTTTCATGCAAAAGTCGTTTTCATTGAATTCTACATCTTGTCTTACAAAACGTTTTGTCTCATCATACAGGCGATATCCCTTGGAATTCAAGCTGTATCCCACGAAGCGCATTTTCTCGACTTTCGCTTCCAACTTCATCTTTTACATGCGCATATGCAACGCATCCGAAAACCCTTAGATTATTTACATATGGTTTTCGTCCATGCCAGATCTCATACGGTGTCTTCCCATCCTTATCGCCCTTGTTGGAACACGATCATTTCTTACATACATAGCCGTAGAAACAGCTTCCCCAAAACATGTTAGGCAAACCAGCATGTGCAATCATTGAACGTGCAGACTCCTATCAGAGTGCGATTCATGCGCTCTGACGCACCATTCTGTTCTGGCGTATCAGGTACTGTCAACTCATGTCGAATATCTCTCAAACTCATTTGAAGTGTACTCTCCGCCATTGTCAGTTCGTAAAGCACGTATCCTTTCTTGTGAGTTATACTTCATGAACGACTTGCCTGTTCTCAATGTAAGTATCCTCTCCTCCTTTCCATCGGACGTGAGAGCTTCAAACTCTTTAAACTTATCAAATGCCTCTGTTTTGTGCCTCAGAAAATAAACACTGCAACATCTAGTGAAATCATCTATAAAGGTAACAAAACACTTTGCTCCACCAATAGATATTGTCTGCATCGGAGCACGTACATCACTGTGAACCAGCTCAAGCTTTCGCCGAGAGCGAATTTCTCCCACTGCAACAAACGGTTTGCGGTGAAATTTCTCCGCTACACAACCTTCACAAAACGATAGTCTGCCAATCTTCTTAACAGTGCTTCCATTGACGCATCCCTTGTCAAAGCAATTCTGAAGACGTTTCTCGTGTAGATGTCCGATACTCTGGTGCCATAAGTCAGCTTCGGTACTTTATTGCCGTTGATGCGCCGTGGCTTCTTTTCACAACCTCGCAATTTAGCTGGTACAATTTATCTACAAGTGTTCCCATTCCACGGAGTATGCCACTTGAATCCCTTAACCAGCACTTATTTCCTCCGAATTTGACAACATTTCCGTTAGCAACAGCAGCCCTCACTGAGAATAGATTGCATTTGAGATCAGGTACATATAAAACATTATGCAAAACTCCTTTCCTTGCAGTAGTTTTGTCAAACATCATGTTCATGTACACGATTCCACTCCCCTGTGCCTTGACTATACACCCATCTCCTAGCGCTACATCTCAGCGACTTTCATAACTTTAAACTGTGATAGTATCTCTTGCTTGTTTGTCATGTGACTTGAGGCTCCAGAATCAATGAGCCATATGATGTCTCTCTTTTTGTCGGTATGACCGGCTTCGGATGCTGTATATACCCCAGAAAATTCTCCTTCGGAGCTGTCTGACTTATCAACTTCACACCCTTGATCTTCAGCTGCCTTTGTGCGCGCATTTAAATGGCTTCGTTTAAGATTTGTTATTAAGAGGACAGTAATATTGTATATGCCCTACTTCCTTACACGTATAGCACACCGGGGTCTCGCGTTTTCCTTTTCCCAATTTTCCAAACAGCACAGATTCTGATTCGTTTACTCCTGTCTCGGCGCTTTGTTTTTGTTCTACGTGAATCAGCGCTTGTTGCACAAAATCTAAATTAATATCATCTGCACGAGCCTCTAATGCTGTAACAAGTGTCGCATACGTTTTTGCAAACTTCCGAGTAATGTAACAACTTGATCTTCTTCCGAAATTGGCGCGCCAATCGCTGCGAGCTTATCCGTTATATCTTTCATATTCTTTAAATGTTGTTCCATGCACGTACCTTTCTCCATTTCCATTCGGAAATACCTTTTCTTTAAGAATAACTTGTTGGCCAGCGTCTCCCTCTCAAAATGCTTTTTCAAGGCATCCCAGGCTGCTTTCGGCTCTTCGGTCGACGTTATCAGATACAGCTGCGAGCTTTGCATGGCGAGAACAAGTGTGGAGAAAGTCTTTTGCGAATCCTTTTCAAAAGTGCGTCTTCCTCGTCGACGATGCGTCATCTTCCAAAGTTTCCGTTCCATCCACGATTCACCATAATCCTTTGGCTAACAAAGGTGTTTGATTTGAAATTTCCACGTCGGCCAATTTGTCCCATCCAACTTGTCTATAGACCACGTCTCCATTACTGCGTTCCTGGGCCCAAGTAAGAAGTGGAATTGTAATGGAGGAATCTTTATACTGAAGAATGATTACATCTGTTACGTCATATATGATGCAATTACAGGAAGTGCGCCTGCGCGCGCTAGTTATCAAATGGCAAAACTCTTAATAGTTTCAAACAAAGGCAACTGAAAGGGCTTCTAAAACCTAACCCCTAAAAGAGTTCCAAAAAGGCAACCAATAGACAAATAAAATTAAGAGAACTAAGATATTGTTGGGTTTCAGTTCATTGTGTGATTAGCTTTTCGGCATATTTTATCAAACGGTCGCAGAAAATCACTCTAGTCGATTGTGTTCATTCAAAGCTAGTCGTCGATAGTCGAAATGAGTCAATTTCGTAAGGCAAAGATTTCAGAGGAAAGCAAAAACTGCTCGAAGGTGCAGTGCCATCTAATACAAACTACAATACAAAGTTTAAGTGGTTCGTAATGTGTTCCGTGAGCATGGCAGTTGCTTAGAGGCAACAAGAATCCGATAAACGAAGAATTTGATTATGATGTTTGAATATGCTCAGTTTATGCCCATATTTAGTGTTTCTTCTGCAACTTTATTCCAGAAGACGTCATCATGTTAGCGCCATTGAATAAATCGCAGGTTAGTGTGGGGTTGATGTAATCAATTCACATTCGATTGCATTTATGGCTAAATGTCTTTGGGTTGTGATTCTGAACGTAAAATTATGTCGGAGTTTTGTCTTCGAGCCCTGCATAATAGTCATGAGTTTTGTAACCAAATGTTCATGAATTGTGTAACTAACTATAATAAACATGAGTGTTTGTATCAGTTTAGTTACATAACTCATGTTTATTTTAATAAACTATTTAAAAATAGTTAGTTAGAGAACTCATGAACATTAGTTACAGAACTCATGACTATTAATGAGTTTCGAATCAACCAATCAGCCTACAGCAATCAGCACGTGAATATTACATCAGCCCCACACTCCCCTGGGATATATTCAATTCCGCCCCCATGCTTTTAGTTTTTTGACCTGTATTGGGATACACAGATCAAATAACATGATCATTGAGCGTTCGTGATTGGTAGTTTCTTGTATCTCTTGTCAAAATACGACTATTTTCGTCAGATTATGCCATTTTAGTGGCAAAGTAGCTCGAAGGTGTGTCGTAACATTATAACCTTATTCTGCTTCGTGTTTTCTATTGCAGGACGGAGAGATCGATGCTTGGGAGCTCCAGAATATGTTGTCTGCAGGCCTAAAAACGGTAAGAAAAAATACGTGATGATGGACTGAACGAGTAGGTTGTGGTAAAAGCTTATTTCAGTAACGTTGAGGTATTATTTTTGTCAGATCTAAAAGGCAAGCCTGTTAGCCTGCAAGTTGCAAGGTATCGTGCAAGCCACGCGACGCGCGCAAGATCCGCCACGGATCCTCCATTCTCGTACCCAGAGCTTCCCGGCTCGTCTGCTCGCGGGGGAGGCTCTGGGGACATCCATTTGAGGGCCTTCGCGGATTGGCTGATGTTGAACGTTAGGGCATGCGCAGAAAGTTGTTTGTCTCAACGGCTCTGTATCAAAACTCACGCATGCGTCAGTGGCTTTCACCAGAGCCCTCCCCCCCCCTCCCCCGCGCGAGGTGACGAGCTAGTGAGCCCTGGGTTCGAGAATACGAAACCTCTAGTCCATCGGTAATAAAATTTTTGTTGTTCCGATTTCATTTGGTATGCATTTGTCCAAAAGGTGTCAAAACGAAATGAACCCTCCCATTCTAAAACGGCACGCAGAATTTTACTTTTTCATTATTAATGCAATGGTACGTCGTTCTAGTTGCACTGTTAGTAGCGTTTCAAGATCCTAAGCTTAGTTTGTTCTTTTACAGTATAACTTAGCATAAATCGCCCAAAAATATTGTTGAGCTTGTGATCATGTAAACTAGAGCAATCAAGCATATGCATTTGTCCAAAAGGTGTCAAAACGAAATGAACCCTCCCATTCTAAAACGGCACGCAGAATTTTACTTTTTCATTATTAATGCAATGGTACGTCGTTCTAGTTGCACTGTTAGTAGCGTATCAAGATCCTAAGCTTAGTTTGTTCTTTTACAGTATAACTTAGCATAAATCGCCCAAAAAATATTGTTGAGCTTGTGATCATGTAAACTAGAGCAATCAAGCATGTTGCGTATATAGCTATCTTTGTGGGGAGGGTCCAATTTTGTTTCGCGTGTCTAAAGGTAGGATCCAAATTTTTTTCACTCCTATTCGGGGGAGGGCCCAATTTTTTCCAGCAACTTCTCTATCATTCCCATTTTTCTACTTAACTTCAATACATAACAAAAATTTCGCATAAAGAATGACTCTTTCAGAACTCGCGCAACGAAGACACACCTTCGCACCGTTTATAAGAACAAGTGTATCTTGACGAGTAAAAAAATAAACTCTCCCAAAAAAAACCTTGCAGTGATAGGCCTGCCGCGCAGTCACTTTTTCGAAAGAAGAGCGTGAGCTCGACGTTACAAGTATAGAAATTCATAGAACGCAACGAAAGAAAAATGTGCCCCCTCTTTCTGCAAAACGTCTTCTACTAGGTCAAATAGAGGACGGCGGAGGGTCCTAATTTTTTGACGTACGACTGGGGGAGGGTCACAATTTTTTTGTCATATTCAAGGGGAGGGAGCCTTGCTTAAAAAAATAGTAGCTCCCCCCCCTACGCTAAGTAATGACACGTCCGTTACGCACTGCATGTTTCATATTCATGATTTGATGACGTTATGACGTCACCCATGATATCCTGCAGATGGAGTGCGGTTTCTATCATTTCACATACTATCGACATAGTATTTTTATACTCTCTGAACTCTTTCATTGCTTTCTGTTCCAGGGGCTTCATCAACATGTTTGATGTATCCTTTTGAAGACTTCGTAATCATCAACGCTAAAGAGCAACATTATCTATGTCCCACGAGAAAGGAGCTTGCTTCAATAAGCCTTAATCTCCTTTGAATATACCCTAAGTTTTCGTCGGTACTCCCTACCTTCTCGTCTGATCAACGTTATGGGTTCACGGCATTGTGCCAGGTCATCTGAAAATGAAAGCTTTGTTGTGATTGGTCCATATTCAACACGTGATTCTCATCCAGCATAACTTTGCACCTCGTAACGTTGATCAGACGAGGAGGTAGGGAGTACCGACGAACTCTACCGTAGCGGATGAATTTATTTTTTACGCCCACTTCAAGATGGTGGCCAGCTAGTATAAATATTCATTATGATTCACATATTCTCTTTCTATGAGTGAAAAAAGGAGGATGTTGACTTGCGAACTCGCTCGTAGCTCATTGGTAAGATCTTGGCTGAGAATTGGACTACTTTAAACATCTTTAACTATAGTGGGGAGATAAGGAATTAACCTTGTGTGAAAGCTAACGTGCTAATGAAATGGTCCCATGTGTGCTTATGAGCGTTAGCCCTAGTAAGCGGAGAAATATTAAAAATCTCTGACCCCGACTAGGGCTAACGCTCATAAGCACACATGGGACCATTTCATTAGCACGTTAGCTTTCACACAAGGTTAATTCCTTATCTCCACTCTGTTGAACATATATTTAACTATAGTGATTTGCATGCATGGCCGAGATCTGTCTGTTTTCCTTCCTTAACCTTTCCCAGGACGACCATAGTGGTACTCTGGGATTCCAGGAATTCAAGCAGGCGTTAATGATAATTAAGCGATGGACGGTGAGCAGCCCAACCAATGGAAAGCAAAGTAGTTGGGAAGCTTTTCCATCATTCCAAGAGTTCATATGCAATTTTCTGATTAGCGGTTGCATGAGAATAATTTTTATTCGCGAAACTGTTTATGGCGATTCCACGAAAAGTCCAAGTGGACTATCTTTAAATATAAATTCGGCATAACTTTTATAATATTCGTGTGAAGGATATCAAACTTAAGGACATATAGGAAGTATCATTTAGAAATAGTTTAAGATATTTCAATCTTTATTTGCGTTAATATTTAAGATAATATCCCAGCTACAGTTGACCCCTTCTTCCTTCTTTAGACCTCTCTAAAACAACATTTTGCTATCATTTTTGCACGAAAGTTCAATTAGATTGCCTCAGATATTTAGATATTTAGAAAGCCAGTTTGCTAAATTATTCATTTGTTTATTTTGGTTTCGCCGATCTAATTTAAAATACGAGTGTCGTAGTTTCCTGTAAAACACTGGCATCCATATAATAAGAGGAATAGGCCATTTGCACTAAGTGGGCCACGTGACCCCAACTACCTCTTAACGAGATGTTTTGTCAAAATCAATTCCAGAAATACAAAGAACCAATTGAACTCAAGTTTCAGCTTAAAATCTCTAACCTGGAGCAAATGGTAGCGAGTTGAATTTTCAAGATTTTATTCAGAATGTATGGGATTTGGGTCACGTGACCCAGTGTTAGTGCAATGGCGTATTACGTGCGCTGTGTTTGTGTTTGTAGAAACTGTGTAAAGCACACGACCAAGACGAGTCTGGAGAATTGGACGGTTATGAGATCCGGGAATTGATCAAAGACGAAGGTTAGTCCTAAGTCATGATATGAATACGTGGTCCTCTAAGGGGGGGGGGGGGGGGGATTCCCTTTTCTATCAATGGTAACCTTTTAAAAGGCCAGTACTATAACGTGGTTTACTACAACTATCAGAAATCTTTGCGTGGCGGCTTTGTTTTATTATTTTGTTCATCTTCCCAAAGGAACTTTATCTTTAAAAAAAGGGAAAATGATCCTGGTAGTTGTAGTCAAATGCATGATGTCGTCGTCCTATAGACCTTTTTCAGTCAAAAATGGCGGAAAGTTGCATGGAAACGAGGCTGGAAATATGAGCATACATTACCGCTGCCCAGGGAAACCGTAGCTGGTGAATGGAGACCGAAAAACCGTTTAGTGTCTAGTGTTTCCTAATGTTCTTTTCTTATCGGTCCCTGTTCACTAGCTAAGGCTTCCCTAGGCGGCTGCCATGTATGCTCATATTTCCAGCCTCGTTTCCATGCAACTTTCCGCCATTTTTGAAAAAAGGTCTAAATAGGGGAGGACAGGGGAGGAGTGTAGGACACCAACTGAAGTTCGTAGATAGCCCCTATTTTCTATCAATAGTCCTGCACGAGGGTGCGGTAAGGTCAGTCGGCCCTTCAAGTTTTAGTGTTGACTAATTCGCTCCCTGAATCCTGTTATCCTCGCGTTCCAGGCCTCAAGTTGATATTTGATGCTAAAGTAAACAATTTGACCAACCTATTATTATTATTCACTTCAGGAGTCCACCTGAACCGGAAGATTTGCGAGGCCGTCTGTGTGCGTTTCAGTAACGAAGAGGCTAAGATCAACCTCGTGGATTTCTTGCAGTTCATGACGCGCATCTACACCCTCCAGAGTAAGTAACGCACGGGGACAGTCGTTGTTGGTTGTATAGATGGATTTCGTCATATGACATGCGGTCCACAGAGTTCCTGTAAAGGGGTTCCCAGCCCCATGTACTTTTCTTTGTTATCCTTCCCTTCCCCGCCAGACGACATGAAGCCGCTAAGGAAGACTGAGGGAGTTGAATGCTTGCCAAATGCTTGGCAAAAGCTTGACAATTATTGTATGGAGTCTTGCCTTTGCATCAGATCTCTCCACTTACGACTTCGTGCTCTACTTGCTGCGATAGAGGTCTTGAATTGTAGTGAAAGTTAATTGTGATGTTTTGTTGTTTTGTCACTTCTACGAGAGAGTGACTTTGTTTTAATATAGTGCGTTTCTGCTAGAATTCGTAAACAAATCGTTAAGTTTACCGTGAATGTATTCAGGGGATTATGAAAACCGAGGCATGTGCATAACCTTATTTGTCCATTTAGTTGCTAACCATTTCTAGTGTTGGACTTGTTGTCGAACGTAGTGAATGTCTTCAAAGGGAACTAACTGTTGTATTTAGCTGAGTCGTTGAAATAACGCGCTCTGATTGGCTGCCTTTGGAACGGTTCGGAGTCCTACGCGATCCGGACCCTGGTATCCAAATAAATATATTATTTACCGTCTTGGATTCGGTACAGTGTCAGAGACAGAGTGTAATGATAATGGCTGTATAATCTTGCTTCTGCTTTTTTTGTAGAAGTATTCGAGCAGTTTTCTTCTGGAGGAAGTCATGCTAAGTTTACCCTTGATGAGGTACTGCTACTGGAAAGAACGGTTTGCTCAGTATTAGGGCGCTGGCGTCTCGCTAGGATCGACTGCCGGATTAGACAGAAGAATTTGTATTTCTGTTCGGATGTTTGGTCGAACCTGGTTCATGTTGAAAATACTATGTTCCCGTCTTCTTGAACCTCTAACCAGCTCTCACGGGAACACTGCTCATGTACCACTCCCAGGGCCGTAGCGCCGTGAGGGGCCGGGAGGGGGGGGGGGGGGGGGGGGGGGGGGGGAGGGGGGCGTGCCCCCTTGTTTTTTCCGAAGAAATGAGGGAACGGGGACACGCTCATGTTCACAGAACAGACATAGCCTTCAGAGACTGGTTGCACGCCCTAACGACGACGCGGGGCACACTTGCCGGATTCTGTCTTCTGTGGCACGTATTAATTAAAGAAACGCGGGGGCGGGGGGGGGCACACTATCTGGACTCTGGGGCGCGCGTTAATCGAAGGGGCGAGGGCCGAGCGCGCGTTCAGGATAAAAATGGGTCATTGCACGTTATAAATTCAAGGGGCGCGCGGCACACATTTCCCATTTTGGGGCACGCGTTAAGATGAACGGTGACCGCGTTAATTCAAGGGACACGAGGGTGCACGTTCCGGATTCTTGTGTACGCGTTAATCCAAGGGACACGAGGGTGCACGTTCCGGATTCTTGTGTACGCGTTAATCCAAGGGACACGGGGGTGCACGTTCCGGATTCTTGTGTACGCGTTAATCCAAGGGACACGAGGGTGCACGTTCCGGATTCTTGTGTACGCGTTAATCCAAGGGACACGAGGGTGCACGTTCCGGATTCTTGTGTACGCGTTAATCCAAGGGACACGATGGTGCACGTTCCGGATTCTTGTGTACGCGTTAATTCAAGGGACACGAGGGTGCACGTTCCGGATTCTTGTGTACGCGTTAATCCAAGGGACACGAGGGTGCACGTTCCGGATTCTTGTGTACGCGTTAATTCAAGGGACACGAGGGTGCACGTTCCGGATTCTTGTGTACGCGTTAATCAAAGGGACACGAGGGTGCACGTTCCGGATTCTTGTGTACGCGTTAATTCAAGGGACACGAGGGTGCACGTTCCGGATTCTTGTGTACGCGTTAATCCAAGGGACAGGGACACGCTGGGACGAGACAGAGGTACACTTCTGGACTCTAGGGCACTATTGTTACTAAAACGTTTGATACCTATTGCCTTACTTTGGTTTGATATTGAAGTTTCCCATGAAAGAAATTAGTAGTGGTAGTTCCGCCAAAAAATTCTCATGGAGACCCGAAAAACTGAATTTCGAAGTTTTCTAAAATAATACAGAAATATATACAGGATACATTTCTGTGAACTTTGAATTTTCTCAGGTTTAGTTCCCAAGAGAAATTGTTTGGCGGGACAGCACAGCCTTAAAAAAAAAACACCAAAACCAAGTCGAAAGATGTTTTACATTTTAGCATTTTTGACCGCTTCGTGTCCAAATTCATAGGCGACGCAGGACGTAGAAAGTGGGGTTGCTCATTAGTAAGGATGTATGGAAAGAATGAAAACACAAAATACAGTAATGTATGAAAATGTAACGCAAAGTGGGGGTGCTCGAGCACCTCATTAATGTGTGGCTCTGCCGCCAAGAAATTACTCGAAGTTCTAAACAACCTGTCTTAATTAGCTTGCGGCACTTGGTAAAATAGGACTGTACTAGGAAGTCATCCGTCTCAATCGTTAATTACATGTTTCTTTTTGGCTTCTAGTTCATGGAAATGGGTGTGGCGCTGTGAGTCTACAAGTTGCGGGTTAGTCTAATGATAGTACCAACTGAATGGTAATCGACCATAGCTGGTTAATGTGACTGTCAAGAAGGAAAATAGAATTGCTGCACGAACACAAACCGAAAGCACATGGGAAACAGGTACATCTCAGCGAGGACCGATTACTCGCACAAGGGGCCTGAGGCCCGTTTCTCGAATCACCCGATAATTCTCAGGCCCGAACGTTTGCTTTCAATTTTAACAGATTGATTCCCAAGTTTTTCGTATTCTCTTCTACCATGTTGACATAAATAATCTAGAGCTTCCTATTTATGGATATTTATAGTGTTAATATTTTAGAAAAGAAATTTTCGATTTCATTCAAGCCCTGAAATTGGCGAAATCTTTCAATTGCGGTACCCGAAACATTCGAGCAAAACTAACGTAATTCTGAATGTGTGGGGAAGTTTTTAGGGCTCGAGGATTCTCAGGAAACGGACCCCTGGTCTGCCCGGTGTTGGTCACGAACTCACAGTGGCTGATTTTTTTGCTAAGCCAATATCAATAGTCATCATATTGTTAATCTAGACTGAGTATATTTGTAATGTTTTCTCATTCGATTTTTAAAACCCAGGCTAAAAGCTGTAATCATGACTAATGTATTCTAACAATGTTCTAGTGACTTAGTCATTTCCATTATAGCCCAGACTAATAAATAACCATTCATGAATCACGTCTACTTCTTTGTTTTCATTATCTGAGCCGACGAACCCTGGTTGAAGTTTGTGTTCAGAACGTTCAACCAACATGGAAGCAACGTTTGCTCAGTACTATTCATATACATAGTTAGGTCGCTTAGCGCAAAAATAGCTCGATGTACACCGATTTCAGAAAAGGTTTCACCATCACAACTGTCTGTTGTTTTGCCCAAATCTGGGGGTCCAGGGCCCCCTCGCCCCTCCCCCGCTACAGGCCTGATTTGGGGAAGATGTTTTCAGTGCCTTATACCACTGACAACATAGCGGATTTGTAGGTAGGATTCAATTCTGATCATACTTGCACTTTAAGAGTGAAAAGAGGGTTACAATTTTATTCTTTCGCCACAAGGCACAAAACTTGGTCCGTGGCTGTTCACCATGATGATCAATGATCTGTCCATCACAGGGATCGACATGTGGAAATATGTAGACGATACAACCATTAGCGAGACGATCCCAAAGTGCCAGCCCTACAGCAATCTCCAGCAGTTCGTAGACGACCTAGCTAGGCAGGTTTCCCTTGATAGGTTCCAGCTAAACGAGGCAAAATGCAAGGATCTCCGTATCTCCTTTGCACGATCGGCGCCCAACTTTGACCTTATGATGGTTAACAACAAGCAACTTGAATGTGTTAATCAGGCTAAGGTTTTAGGTGTTAACTTCTCTAGTGACCTTAAATGGAATGTACATGTCGGAGAAATACTTAAGAAAGTCAACAAGCGCCTTTACTTCCTAGGTCAACTAAAGCGCGCTCAGATAAAGCCTAATGAGCTTATTACTATCTTCCTTTCATGCATCAGACCGGTAAACAGAATACGCATGCGCGCTGTTCCACAACAGCTTACCAAAGTATCTTGTACCTGGCATCAGATTTAGAATCCTGCCAAAAGCGCGCGCTTCGCATCATCTTTCCCGAGAAGTGTTATTCACAGGCCCTAGAGGACACAGGTCTCCCCACCCTGCAGGACAGGCGTGAGGCAATTACAATCAAGCTCTTCCAGGAGATAACTGAACCAAGCCACAAACTTCACAATCTTTTGCCTCCAAAGAATGAGTGTAACACCAATCCAAGGAGGAAGCGGGCCTTTGCAGTTCCTAAGCCAAAACAAACAGGTTTCGGAATAGTTCATAGTCTTAATGCTTTAAATCAATTTTAGAGTAAGTAATAGTTTTATCCATTTCAGCTGCTACCTTTTCAATTTTAGAATTTTATATATGTACATACAATCATCATAATTTATAGTTATAAGTTTTTTTTATCAGTGTATATTAGTAGTATTTATTATTGTAAACTAGCGTAATTCAACCCTAATGGTTGCAATGCTTTTAAATAAACCTATGTACAAGTGCACAAAACGGATCTGTTCCGCAAAATATCTGTTCCGCAGCCCTTTCTCTTGCTGGCAGGGAAAAGTTTAACAAAGAGATCTCCTGGGAAAAATTTTCTGACAATGATCTGCTGGGAAAATTTTTTGTAGAAAAATTGTGTTTTGGCGATAATTTTCTGCTATTTTCTCGTTGCTGGGAAACAATGCTGTCTTTCTTCCCTTTTTCCGTGTTTTTCTTTTCATCAAATGATCTAAAATCCCGATTTTAATCTCCTGGCTGGCAACAACGTTGCTGGCTGGGAAAATTTGAGCTGAGGTTCTGCTGGGAAAATATCACTAAAGGTGCCTCCTGGGAAAAAGGAACAGATAATTTTTCCCAGCAAACTTTTAAAACTCATTGTTACTAAATAGAAACACAGCAAACGCCAAAATAAGCCATTTAAACACATTAAGGAGGGGGTGCTCGTTGTGTGCCCTCGTATGTATGTATGTATCTATCTATCTATCTATCCATCCATCTATCTAACTAGTCACTCATTTAAAAGTGTATATTTCATGTACTCATTTCAATATTTACCAATGCGGTATTATCACAGCTCATTGCCTTTGCTACACTTTCGATCAATAAGAGCGATTTTGCTTATGCAGAGGCATGCAAAAATTTTTGTAAAATTTAATACGCAACGTTCGGCGTAGCCATAACGCCATTATCAAGCCATTACAATTCTCTTACTGCACTTCTCGAGTCTCCGGAAAAGATGCAGCAACTTTCTCTGCAATCCTGCAATAATGTAAGACATTTAAAAAACCTTTTTAAAACTTGGCCAAGCTTCTTTTTATTTGTTTTTCGTCCGAAAGATAGTTCAGATAGTTTATTCGAAGAGTTACGCTCTTCGAAAAATGTGAGCCGTGATAACAATACTGCATTGACATGTTTGGCATGAAGATACATCTCCCAAAGCCGGGGAAATACGAGGCACAAAATCCCTCACTTGTCGCGCAACATTGTTGCGTTGCAAGTTGATGATCAATGTAGCGCGTTTTTCATCTCGCGCCACAACTTGTCGCGCAACAAAAAACATTTGTTGCAGGTTGTGAAAACTTGTTGCGCGAAGTAGAACGCGGGTCTACTTTGAGACACAAATTCTGGCTTTGTTGCTCGTTTTCCATCAACACACAACTTGTCGCGCAACAATTTGCCTACAATTCAAGTTGATTAGTCAATAGAAATGAGGTGCTAAGGGGCAAAATCTGCCTTGGGCTCGCGTGTGTGATCATCAAAACAAAATGTTGCGCGACAAGTTGTGAATTTGATGAAAACGAGCAACAAACATTAGACATGCAACGCAACAATGTTGCGCGACAAGTTGAGGGTTTTTGTGCCTCGTATTTCCCAGGCTTAAATGGGAGACAAAGCAAAAACTGCCCGCTTCAAGTCAAGCGAAACACCGCATCAATATTTTTTCTCGACCTTTTAAAAGAATGGTGGTTCTAAAACATACACCAACAAGGTATGAAACGATTGAACTCTCTTTGGAGAGATTTAGACAAAAAATCATCTCCGATTTTAAACTAGGAATTAAAACGCAGGACTAGGTTTGAGTTTGGCGCGAGTAAAAATAGGTTTTCAAAGTTTTCAGATTAATTGTGATCGGAATAAGCAGTAGCTCAGGGCTCTGACTAAATTTTCTGTGCTTAAAGAAAATGCCTCGGTCTTTATGCTTAACTAAAAATGTAATCATCATGAGCTTTAGGCGTAGTTTGAGAACAAGAATTAAGCTAATAAAAATTTTTAATTTTATGACGAAAAAAATGACCGCGTTACATTCGGAAACGCGATGACACTTTTTCTTCAAACGTTGTCCAAGTAATTCTTATAGCCTATCGTGTTTGGCGTTAAGAGGGTTTTGCCGAAATTTCTCTTTGTCTGGGTGAATTTTGCAACTTTTGGAGGGTCGCCATTACGTTGCCATGGAAGCATCATTGTAAACAAAACATGTAATGTGTCGACCCACAACAACCCATAGCATGTTTACTTGGAAATGACGTCAAAGATTGGATAAGTTGAAATAAAAAGTTATTGGACGTGTGACGTTACGCGCTTGTAGCAGGCTGGCCAACTCATGTTCTCTCAGAGGCGTAAAGCGGGAATTAGTTTTGAATGAATAATAAAACAATGAATGAATTCAGCTTTCGTGTGATATGGAGAGTTATTTACATCTCGGATAACACACCCTCGATATGAATAATTCTCTCATTGCTATTTTAAACTATAGACTAGGGGTACAAGTTCATGCGAAAAAACGACTTTTCTGTGACTATTAGGAATATAATCAAGCTTCACTCGGCCCTGATAATAATATTCCATTATCATGCAAACTGAACGTCAATTATTCTGTTGTGCAGAATTGATTAATAAATTCTAAAAAAAGCTTTCTAAAGATATAAAACCGCTGCGGGATCTGATTTACACCAAGAACCAATCTTTACACTTGTGACTGTTTATGAACGAAAGCTTTTAAAAACTCATGATGAAAATGCCTAGAAATGACGCTAACTGAACAATGTTTATAATCCTTTTCCTAAGAATTTGAATAGAAGAAAAGTCTGATGAAAGAAACTCCCCAGTGCGTGACAAATGCGTGACGCGAGCATATACGCATGCGCATTGCAGCAGGGCGTTTGCTGAAAGAACACGATCGGTTCTTCTCCGCTGTTTGATCGAACGTTCCTACTGGTTTGCGTTGCATCCGTGGCTACTAAGGTAATTTTAAATCATATTACCTACTGCTGATATTCCATTACTTTTTACAGCGTCTGCGTGTTGTGTTAGCATATCTGGTGTTTTGTATGTCGAGAATTACAAGGTTTATGTTTGCAAAGCTATGACTTTGCTGTCGTGCGACTCTCAGAGCTTACCAAGTGAAGTGACATTTTTCTCACTTTTCAGGTTGATTATCATTAATAAAGGGATATGGACGCTATCAAACGCCAGTGTCGAAGTTCTGGGAGACCGTTCGAGGATGACGACTTTCCATGCATTGATAACTCCATCTTCTTTTCTAAAAGGCCGCCACGACCATTCGTATGGAAGCGCCCATCGGTAAGACCCAGATCATTATGCACGAATCATGAAAATGAGCATTTCCAGAGTATTTCTTCAAGAACTAGGGTCATGAAAATAGGAAATAGGGTTGAAAAGGGTGTGCTACGATACAATCGGAGCGCTTGTAGCTTGCGATACGATTTGTTAGGTTATCTGGGCTCCCACACTTAGGAATCCTATAATGTTTACTTGTTTTGTTCTGCCTGTTGCTCGTGGAAGTGACACTGGCAGCTCTTAAAATGTCTGGGAAGTAGTTGTTGCAGTTCACGATACTTGACTGTGCTTGTAGTTATGACTGAGTGATATTCGATGAACTAGAGAGCGAAACATAAACATGGTCACCGTGATCAAGCCCTTGCTGCCTAAAAATAAGCTATCATTTAAGGCCTTTGCCTTTCCCTTGTTATGACTGTTTATCTGTTTTGCATTTATAGTAATAAGATAATTGTTTTTTTCCTAGCTCAATGACCTTAGCTTCTCGAACGCGTAGGTGAAAATCATTGAGATATTAAGTTATGTGCATAATAGTTCCATGAAGGAAAATAATAATGCTAGCCTCTTTTCCTAGGATGCAAGTTTTGATCTTGAAAAAAGCTTTAATCTTCTTTGAAAAAACTATTGTTGGATAGGAGAGTAGAATTGTTTTAAAAAAATGCATTTCAAAGGATTCAGCCCTGAATTGACCCTTTGTTCATGTTGCGTGACAGTTCATGCTAAGAATTAATTATTACTGTCATAAAGTTTTGAAACATAACACTTCATATGTAAATTACATTCTAAAATAATTTAATACACGTTCCTGGAGATCAGTATTAGACCTTCTAATATTCAATTATGCAGCATGTAAGATGCTCTTGTAGTTGTAATTTAAAGTGCATATCTCAGTTGCAAAAACTGGACAAAATTTGAGCTTCAAAATGATATATGGGATATATGATGTAATTTTCCCGGTCTAGTCAATCATTAAAAATCGATACCGATAAAAATCGATAAAAATTCTGTGAAATCATTAAAGGTAGCCAAAATAAGTGTGCGGAAATCATTAATATCGATTTTTGGGATTTATCGAATTCTAACGGAAACTAAGAAAAACTTTATTTTATCTATTGGGAAGAGTAAAAGGCAGAAGAGAGAACATTCTGCTCACTCTTGAAGAGTTAATAACAGAGATCGCGCATTGAAACAAAAGCAGGACTAAAACGTTGAGAATACAACTGTATTATGACTTCAAAAGAATTTATAAATAATTTAGATAGTGCGCGCGCTCTGATTGGTTGAGAGCAAGGTTACAGTTGTGACGTCGCCCACTCGCAAGCTTCGGGCCGGATTTGAAATAGCTTTTAGAAAAAAGTAGCATGTTTTAGGCAAAATCATTTATTAAGAAGTCAATATTACTTGGACATACATTTGATAAAGCACATTGAATTCACATAAAGCTGAGATTCGTGAAATAACATTGTTTTCGCTTCTTTATCTGAGCTGAGTTCGGCACACAGTTCGACAGTCACAAGTTCAGTCTCGTTCTGCAGATCTTGAAAAAAGTGCTTCCAAAAACTAATCCTGGATCCTCCGTATAATGTTTGACAAGACCAGACGGTACAAATAAGTGGATTCCTCCTTCTGCTGCAGCCTTTTCATCTGTATGGAGAATTTAGAGTCTCATCCGCTTCAAAATCTTACTATTCTGTCCACGCGGATTTTATTTATGTAGATAATTATTTTATAAAACAAATAAAACACAGTTTCCGTGACTGCACTTGCTTATGCAAACCTCGATGGTTTGGAGAATTGTGGAGCAGGTGCAAACACTCGCCTGCGGCTCGTGTTTCCACTGATCTGCTCTCGAATTCTCCCAACCACATCTCGGTCTGCATAAGCCTGTGCAGTCACGGAAACTGTGTTTTATTTGTTAAATGAAATATATTGTATGCCATGGAACTACATGATAATAATAAGCAGGTCCTAAAACATTATTGATAACAACAAACCATAACTGATTAAACATTGGAAAATTATGTAACTGACTGATCAAATGAGGACAGTCGCACAGTATTCAAAATCAACATAGTTGAGCGTGCCAACCTTGTATTCATCGACACAACTATCATTAAAGGTAATTCACAATAACTGCAACTTATTTACAATCTGCTTTATTACACTGGTGTATAAGACTTTCGTATGTGTGTTTCCAGAATTTATCCATACCCCCCCTACGGAAGGGATTGGAAATTCTGGAGGCGTGGGGGTGGGGGAGTCAATTTACCTGATCTTTTCCATACAAATACTGTATTTTTCTCGGGGGGTCACTTTTCAACACCCTACCGTCGGGGAGGTATGGATATTTTTTGGAACCACATTGGCACTCTCCTGCTAGCAGGCCTAACTGTGACGAGAAATCAGTCCGCTGAATGTACGATGAATGGTGCTGAAGGCACGGATACAGTTTTCGTGCCCCCGAGGCATATCGTAAAATCGGGGTTCCACTGTGTGTTGAATCATAATAAATCGATAAAAATCGATAACTTTCTTAAAGTGCGATCGATTTTTAAAACCAATCAATAAAATCAATCAGACAATAACGATTGGTAACGATTTATCGATTGGTAAATCGGTATCGATTTTTAACGATTGACTAGACCGAGAATTATGTGAATCAGATCCAACCAGTACTTAAACCATGCAGTCAGAAGTGAAAAGTTAAAACAGGAGTTTTGGTGACCTTGATACCATTGAAAAGAAGGATAAAAGATAGAAGATTCTTAAAAAACTGGAGACCGATTTCCTTAATCAATGTTGATGCCAAAATTGGGAGCAAAGCATGCTCTGCACCTCCAAAAGGTGCTACCGTTTTTAATCAGTCCTGATACCAACATGCTTATGTCGAGGGTAGATCGATTAATGATGCAGTAGGGACTGGTCATTTATTTGAGGGAGGGGGGGGGGGGCTTCTGCATTTTCATTTTTCCCTGACATATTTCTTGTGATCCTGTTATTTATGCACAAAGTAATGTGACCCCTTAAGGAGGCTGCCTACAATTTTTTCTGCTCTCCACCACCAAACTTTGTTTGCCTGCTGTTCAGGCTCAAAAACCTGTACCGGTCTGAACTTTCACATGGTTACCCTGGAGGCTTTGAACTTTGTTGTAGTGTGCATTTTGTTGTGATCGGAGTTGCTATAGCAACGTTATAACCACACCCTTGTTTATAATCCGCAGCCTTCAGATGCGTTGCGCGACCTAAACTTTTTAAATGACACCCCTCACACTAATCCCTGAGTAGCTAGCATTAATCAAAGCAAGTTTGGAGAGAATTCATTGGGCAGGTTTTATGTTATTCGAACAGACTTTTTCAGGCTCCAAAATGGCAAAGCTATTTATGCCACAAATATTTCCTTGAAAAAGAATGGCTAATATCTGTGAATTAAGAAATCCTTGCCGCCCGAATAATCTACAAACCCAAGGCAATGTACCAGCCAAATTTCACTTCTTAGAATGCTTCCGATTTTGTTTGGCATTTCAAGGAAACTACAAAATTTGAGAAATTATAGTATAAATCTTCCTTTTGTTATAAAACTTACACTTTTGCCTCTGACACAAATCTCATATGTAAAAGTTTTTGATACTTCCGTAAATTATTCTTGAATATATACCAAAGATAACCTCCAAGTCTTGAGTTCATTGAAGTATTTTAAGGCACTGAGAAAAAATGCGAAACTTGACTACTCTTTCGGTTTGCTCGAGCCGGTTTTTGTCATTGTACTCATCATGAAATTGATGAGGTCCACAAATTCAGACCCCTAAGATACATGTACGCCACACGTGTGACATGTGATCTCAGCCCAGCACAGGGTGCCCAAACTGCAGATCATAAATGCATCTTTTCCCTAATTTTAGGGCAGCTCTCTAAAAAATAAGTCGGACTGTAACATGTCTTAGTACTCCATTTCTAGTCATCGCATTTTGCACCAGTTTTAGCATTATCTAATAGACTTCGTAAATGCAGGTTGAAATACCTATCAATCATGTTTTTTTATTTCTGTTGGATTGAAGTTCACAACATTTGCAGAGGCTTAATCCAAATGCCTGCTCAATACAAGTTTTCTGTTGGTCATGCTTCTCTAGCCCACGGTCTGTTGGTTTGACTGGCTGTATCTTTCATGCAAACATGCAACATTCCAGCATGCGGAAGCTGCCCACGTGTAAGACGGTCATGGCAAATTTCACCCTCGAAACTAAACACTTTGACACACTTTTTCTGGCTGTTTGACCGATTTCATTTCTGTCACTAAATAGAAGAAAAAAAAAAGAAAAAAAAAAGAAAGAAATGCAACAGCAAAAAACGTAACAGTTCTACTGTGGTGTGAACTTCAAAGAATGCTGTTCCCTTGTTGAAATATTGAATTTTCTAGTTTTAATGATGCAGCATAAAGTGTTCTGGTTTGATAAGGTCATACAACGTGAAAGTTAACGTTTCCCTTGATCATCAATGATTTGATCCAATGATCTGATCCAATGATCAAATCTGACGATCTGATCCGACAGTCCATGATCCAGGTTTTGTAGGTGCCGCGTTAATGGTGAAAAAAGACAGAAGCTATGTGTGGTTAGGGGTGAGCTGCAACAAAAGTTAAGAAAGCACTACCTATGTAATCGAGAAAGTAGATAAGCCTATTCTTATACTGGGGGTCTATTTTATTGTGAGATTGGAGAAATCTAACAGCTGTATTTAGAAAAGTACAGATTTTAATGACGTGTATAGTACAAAGGTTTTATAATATATTATTATTCATGCAACAGTGCTATGTTTTGATAAGGAAACTTGCAGAGAAATAGCAATGCTTATGTATATTTTTTTATGGAATGGCATGTTTTTATTATTAATCAAGTAATATGGATTACAGTGGTGGATCTAGGGGTGGTGCATTTGGGTGCAGACGCACCCGCTTTTGACACAAAAATGGTTTGAATTACAGGCCGAAAGAAGATAGGGTTTTAGCACCCCTAATGACAAAGTTGGATTTTTCAGCATAAAAGATAAAATTTATGAAAAAATTATAGTGCAGCACACATCGTCTTTGTATTCATTTGCCAAAACATTTCTTTGTAAAAAGTGAGCCTGATTATGAAGTTTTGAAAATTCATTTCTCAGCCGGTATTAAGCAATATTCACCACAATTTGCAATTTTACTAATATGGATGCATAGAATCGAATACTGGATTCCATTTGCTGATAACTATTAGATATTATCAATCAATATTAATGTGATAAAGGCCTATATTGTAATGTATTTTTGGGATATTTACAGAATGGGTGTCATTCTGTACCAAGGGATCTGTCATTTTAAACTGAAATATGTTGTCTTCTGGGTTTTATCTCAGGAAATCTGTGATGATCCCCATATGTTTGTGGGTGGGCAAGCCGGCTCGACATCCAGCAAGGCATGCTGGGAGATTGCTGGTTGCTTGCTGCTATTGCTGCCCTAACCCAGCATCCAGCGCTGATGAACAAGGTGGTGCCATCTGATTACATTGCAAACCCCAAAGACCCTAACTATACAGGTGCTGTTAAGTTCACTCTCTGGCAGTATGGAAAGTGGGTTGATTGCATCATTGACGATCGTCTTCCAACCTACAACAACAAGCTGGTGTTTGTTCATTCAGTGAGAAGAACGAGTTCTGGAGTGCCCTTCTGGAGAAAGCTTATGCCAAGTAAGTTGGATTTTTTTTACTATTTTACCCATGAAGGGTAAAAATCCAGTATCTCACAAAAATTCTCTGAATTCTCTAACTCTAACCTTTTTTGAGTGAGCTGGGTTCACTTTAAAGGGAGGCTGTCACGCAACTGCGCAGCTCGTCTGCGCATCTCAAAACAAAGAAGTATCGTCCCGTAACAATGGCCAGTGAAGGCTGAAAACCACGAAAACAATCCGTTTTAATCTCGCTTTTTCTTGATCCATCCGACCAAATGTTTACGTTTTACATATTCTTTAATAGCAGTTTTGTGATAGGATGGTCTAAATAGGTTTGCTCAGTGATCGTTCCTGGAGCATGCACATACACCTATCATGACAGCCTCCCTTTAAGTTACAAAAATTCTTATTAACAACCCAGGTGCCAATCCAGGGGGTTCATCAGGTGCAAATGAACCCCCTCTCCCAACAAACCGATTTTTGGGATCGATTTGCTAAAGACCTTTTGTGATTTCAGAGTGGTTCTTTTCTTTTATGTGGCCCAATGTATACCAGTATATTAAATTCATGATGTAACAACCATTTCAGGATAACGCTAAGTTTTTTGTTTTGAAAACAAAAACAAAAAGAATGTTTCCTTAGGTACATTGCACTTCATCAGCAAAAATGACCCCCCCCCCCCCCCCTTAAAATCCTTGATCCACCACTGCAACCACTCATGATTGTAAACTGCATGCATAAATTGCAGTCTGCATCCAAGGGATCAGACATCCACATCTGTAAACCACAACACTGAACATTCATATGGATTGCATTTTTACATTTTTATGAGGTGTCTCCCTTGCTCCCTTGATACCGTACTCCTCTAAGGAGCTGTCATACTACTTATTGAACTCCATTAAATTTTTCTCTTAGCCGTTTTCTGCAAATTTTGCAGAATATGATTTTGCAGAGTTCTTTTTGCAAATATGAACCTAAAAATCCTGCGAAATTTGCTTTTTTCCACAACATGCCAGAGGCCCTGTACAGTTGACACTCCATCATCAGAATCAAATACATTTTGCTTTAAAATATTCAGTTCAAAGTTAAACTATATACACTGCACTTCTTGGAAGTCATCTATGATTGTATTACATTGTATTACTATAGGCTGTTATCACGCAAAATTGATTAATATTATTTACATAATAGTTTTCAGAAAATGAAATCCAGTTTTCAATTCTACACATCTGTATTAGTAAAATTGCAAAGTTTCAATAAAATTACTTAAAACTTGGCTGGAGATGTGAAATTTCAATATTTCGTATTTTGGCTTACTTTCTACAAAGAAATGTATGGGCATAAATACGTCAAGTCAAGGCTGGGCGGGCATCCGTCCAGTTCGTTTCGATGTATATCTTACAATAAATTAAGCCCGAATACAAAGTTTTGAAAATTCATATCTCAGTCAGTATTCAAGCAATCTTTACCAACCTTTGCAATTTTACTAATACGGATGTGTAGAATTGAATACTGGATTTGATATTCTGATAACTATTAAATATTATTAATCAATTTTGCGTGATAACGGCCTATTATCAAAGATGCATTGTATCTCTCAAATAGGTATGGTGAGGTAGTATCTGTCAAATAGGCATTGAATAATTTTTTGCATTGTGACTTATTGGGCATGCTGGATAAAAATGATTGTCAATCTTCTCACTATGACTTGTTGGTGGATTTGCTTTTGTAATTAAAGGTTAAATGGATCCTATGAGTCCTTGAAGGGTGGCCAGACTGGTGAAGCTCTTGAGGATTTTACGGCAGGATTGTCAGAGTCCTTTGACTTGAAGAAAGCGCCTGCTAATTTGTTCAAAATCATGCAGAAGGCAGAGCAACGACAAGCTCTTATGGGATGTTCAATTGCTGTAAGTGTTCATTATTATGAAACATATACCATGAGTTGAAGAATTGTACAGTGGCAGTGACCAGGCGGCGGATCAAGACCTATTTACACCTGTTTACAGAAACAGGTCAAATTTTGGTATGTTTTATTATTATTTTCATCTTTACTTAAAAAATACTCTCGTATTTGCAAATTCCACGTGAAAAAGCTGACTGTAAATAGGTCAGATTTTTTCTGGATCCACGCCTGGTGACATTTGGCCTGAATCCCCTTCATCCCAACCTCTCTGTAATTCCCAGGACAGGGGTCATTTTCCCCATCGCCTGGATTTTCGAACCCTGACAAAATACCCCACCCTGCCTGGAATACAATTTTTGTATAATTTTAGTTTTAATAAGATTGTAACAGGGTTAATGCATGTTCTATGGCAACTTTCATGTAATGACTCAGACAAGAACACATCAATTTACAAACTTTTAAATTTCAAATGCAACAGCCTTTTCCTGGAATTTGTATGAATTTTGTGACATGTTGTTTAATACTTTGTTTTATTCCATGGAATGACTATCAGTATTAACGTATTTTAAATGACTCCTTCAATTTCCTCCAAGTCATTTGTCACCCTCTGGATACCAAAGTCATCTAAGCCACATCTATAGAGAGTCTAGACTCTAACACAGTACCCATGATTGTTATTATTCCTCTCTAATCTAATTTAATGAATAGTTTTCATTTCCTGCTGTTTGCTGAATATTCATATGCAAGTGCCTGTAGGAGGTGATGGCAAGTTGAAATTGCGCCCTCGGCTGAATTCCAGCCTTCCCTTCACTGATGATCATACCTCACTTTGTGAGAGGAGACATCCAAATTAATCATTGACCCCAAAACAGTCAATAGATTTTGACTGGTCGCTTAGCTGTTGCAATGCTTAAGGATCCAGCTACTATTCATTTCATAGTTCTGTTATAGGTTCAGCCATTGTTAGTAGCATGTTCTGATGAGCAAGGGACCGTTCATTTTTTATCAGGGAGGGGGGGCTGGTGGAAATGAGGGGAGACCCTGTATTTTTTTGGGTGGCCCCCCCTTTCATGTCCGTATTTTTTTAGGTGGCCCCCCAAAATCCAATGTATTTTTTCTGGTGCCCCCCCCCCCCCCCCCTCTTATAAATGCTTGCCCTGTAAGATAGACTCTTGCCTAAGTGATGCAGTCTCATTCTTAACGTTTTTCTTACTTCTGTCAAAGCTAAGGAACCGATCCCCCTCAGAACTATTAAACATTTTCGTGACACCCACCTCAGGTCCCCTATTTGACCTAGTAGAAGACATTTTACATAAAGAGGGGGTCACATAATGTTTGCGCGTGAAGCGCGCCCAACGTTTGATAACCGCATTTCATCAAGCCTCAGAAAAAGGGTAGATGGTTTTTTGTGTATAGTAAACAAAGCCTGTCAGGAGCCCAGGAAATACGCTAATTATATAGGTTAGATGAAAGCTCCTAGTGAAGGGCTCCTCAGCCTTTAGGTAATATTTTTCATGCGCTCCGCAAATGAAGAAATTATTATATTCATGTGCTTGAAGCGCCGCCCAAATGACTAAACGTTGAACTCACGCTTACCTAAGTTGTGTTCATTCAAACATAGAGACTGCCCGGCAGGCCTATCAGTGCATATTATATGTTAAATTCTGCATGCGCGCGAAGCGCGCCGAAATTTTATTAAGTATTGAGTGAAATTAGAAACATATAAGCGAGTTGAAACATGTAACAAACATATTGCATGCTGTAAAAAATACAAACTTTTCGTTTCCTCCCTGTTATGTGCTTGTATTTTTTTGGGTGACCCCCCCCCCTTTAGTGGCGTATTTTTTTGGGTGACCCCCCCCTTTGAGGCCGTATTCTTTTGGGTGACCCCCCCCCCCCTCCCTCATTTCCACCAGCCCCCCCTCCCTGATAAAAAATGAACGGTCCCCAAGAAACTTGATTTGGCCTCCAATTCCTTGATGATGCAGAAAGGCTTCCTTCAACTGCTGAAGATGTGTGTTGTGTTGGAAATATTGTTTTTGCTTGCCAGTGATTAAGTAATGGATAAAAAAAGTCTAGTAATGACATCTTGGTACAATTGAGAGTGAACTTCTTTTTGCTAGTGGCATAATATTGTACTCTTTCTGAAGTCTCCTGCTAATACCTTTCAGGCCAAAGCAAATGAGATTGAAGCTAAACTTGACAATGGTCTTGTCAAGGGTCATGCATATACTGTCACTGGAGTTCGCAAGGTAAGAAACACAATGAGCTTGCACTAATTAATGTGAGGTTAGCATGGAAGATGATGAACTACAACTCATTTTGTATAAGTCAAAAGCTACAATTGGGGGCCAAAAATAAGTAAACACTTGCTATCCAGGCTGTTCCCCGCTCCCCTGTTCAATGTTGTTTGGTGCACGCAGTGTTCAATTCAAATTGGCATGCTCCAACATTGGAAGGGGGAACGGGGTGTTTACGATACTTTTGTCCGCCGCTGTAGCTTTGATTGCACATGATTCTTTTTATGCTAGGTGAAAGCAAGCACTCGTCGTGGTGATATTGATGTGGAGCTTGTCAGGGTTAGAAACCCGTGGGGGAACGAGAGGGAATGGAAAGGAGCTTGGGGTGACCGGTAGGTTATCTACAGTAGTAAGGCTAAGAAACTGTGGAGCTGGATGAAAGCAAAAGTATTCATGTATCTTATTAGATGTTTTTTCATGTGATACGGGTGGATATTTTACGAGTTGCGGGCATATTTTTCCGAGCCCCGCCGGGGTGAGGAAAAATGAGAGCAACGAGTAAAATGTCCGCCAGTATTACATGAAAAAACATCTAATGAGTTATTTATTATACGACGAACAAAACTTTTTTCTTTTCTTTTCAAGATTCACTAGAAAACGTACGTGATTTGACTAGCACACGATCGGGAAGCCATTAAAGTGCGCGCGCAAAACCGGTTCGTAACCGGTTTCCTACAGTGTAATACGGCTTTTGCCGTGTAATACGGCTCCATATCTGCACTCAATTTTGTCCTTATATGGTAAAATGACGTCACAGTCGTATAATAAAATATGACAATATTTGTATAGGTAATCATACGACTTCGAGTTCAATTTGGGATTAATTGCACGGCGAGTGCAATTTGAGCTTTTTGAAAAACTCACGAGTGTAATTAATCCCAAATTGAACGAGAATAGTCGTATGATTACTTATTAATGATATGGATGCAAAAATTTTCAGAGAAGACCTTATTTGCAGCGGCCACAAATGCACTGAACGCGTGCGAGACAAGCAAGAAGCAGGTGGAATTCTGTTTTGACAATCATAAACTTTATTTCAGATTCCAAGGTTAAATAACATATGAGAGGCTGTATTTTAATTACTTTTGTAATTGCACTGCTCTCGACCAATCAGAATCGAGAAATTTTTGCATCCATATTATTAGCGGAGCTCCTTAGCGGCCGAAGGCCGCAGAGCGGAGCACCATAGGTATCGCAGGAAGAATACAATAGCTCAAAGTGGAACTCAGGTATACGATCGACTTCATTTTTCCTGGTTCAGCGGTATTCCCATTCTGGTATCGCAGGCGCGTGTCTGCGTGCGTGCCCCACCACAGGTAAACCGAGACCCTTTTCACCGTTTATTAATCACATCTCAAGAAGGGATGAACCTCAGACAACCAAACTTTGGTGAAGTTATTTAAGTGGTAAGGGGGGTCAAACTATGTGGTCACGTGTTATGACGACATCGATGACGTCATCACATGAGAAAAATAATATATCTCGGGAAGAGATGAACCTCAGACAACGAAACTTGGATGAAGTGATCTAGTGGTAACGGGGTGCAATTGTGTGGTCACGTGGTATGACGTCATCGATGACGTCATCACAGGAGAAAAAGAATATATCTCGAGAAGGATGAACCTCAGACAACCAAACTTGGGTGAAGTTATCTAAGTGGTAAGGGGTTGCTTAGTGCAAGTGCTTAGTCACGTGATATGACGGTGACAGGCTATCTTTGTACAATGGCAACCTTTTTGTTTCATTAACACAGCAAAAATATGTAATTGGGAGCTCCGCTTTTAGCCAGTGGCTAAATCTATATATTAAATATGTTATACACAAGGTATCTTCTTTGTCAACTTCATGTAAACTGAAAGGCAGGAAGTAGTTTGACGTTTCCTAAATGACAGCTCTGGAAGGAAAATAGTATGCATGGGCATACAGAATGTAGCTAGGGGGGCCCAGATGTGCCTCCGACACTAAACAGTTTCCATTTATCTTTTCCGCTAGGCGGAAATATAAACCAATAAGAAGAAAAGCTATGTTTGTGTTGGTTTTCATTAGAAACACTGCCAGTTTCCAAACTGCAAATTTGTTTCGTCAGAATCACGTGGTACTGTTGCGAGTCTAAATATCCTGCAACAGGGGACAGGGATCAACAGAGACAAACGAGTGGATGTACTTTGCTCACCTTTTATTCATCGAGTTCTGCTCCACTCTGGGAGAACACTACACGATCAAGTTTTTATACAGTTTCTACTATTTCAATTAAGTGTTAGGAGATGCAATGCAATAATTAGAATTTGTCCAAGACGACAAGATAAAATAAAAGCTAAAAGGATTTTAATGAAAAGTCCACAACTAAATGAAAGGTAGGATTCCGCAGAGGAGGCCTGTCCGGCAATCCTAGGGCTCCTGTGGCCAATTATGTCATATTAATATGGGAAACATAAATTTGAATCGGACAATCTTAATTGCACGTAAATTGAATAGAGTGCATTTCACCTGCACTTTTCCCAAAATAATTCAGATTTCCAATTAGCAAGTACCCTGCGAGCAGTGATTTCCTCCTCTCTTAGGCCACTGCTCGCAGGGTAATTAGCACGAGTTTTTAAGAGATAATTGTTTATCCGCAAGAGAACTTTCAAACTGGACAACTTATCACAAGTTATATTGCATTTCCTTTACATGTCTCCAAAATTTCATTACATGCTTTTAATCTTCGATCGGAGTTGCCTATACAATTATTTTCCTTTTTCTTGTTGATTAAATATTTCTTATTATAGAATCTTTGACAGTCCCATATGACAATCTAATTAATTATTTTTCTTAGCTCTTAGGCTTTCCTCTACAAAATCATGTTTCTTTATTTTATATTTGGATTACAATTCTCAACCTAATGCATCAATCTAATTCTATTTATTTTTCAAATAACACGAAAGTCTGTTTCTTACTATAGTGAAATCTAAGTTTTAATCGCACAACAGTACATTGGATTCATGGCATTTTGGAAATGTCACGCAAGGGTATTATAACAGTTTGTTTTTGTTAGGGGCCGATTACATGGAGAATTTCAGCCCGGCCTTCTTGACAATTACATGTTATTAGAAATTTACGATTACATGAAGAAAATCTCAGCCCGGGCTGAAAATCTGGCCCGGTCAGAGCGACCCGGGCTAGGATTTTCAGCCCGGGTTGTTTGGCGAAATTTCACCATGTAATCGCAGCAGACTTTCAGCCCGGGCTGGAAATTTGCGCCCATGCTGTCTTATATCCAGCGTAAAAGCCAAATGACATGCGCTTTAGTTGCAAGATGGCGCTGGGATTTGAAACCGTCATTCCTAAATGGAGGAATGCTCAGTATGAATAATTTAACGATATTTTTGACAATATTACTTCAAATTGACCTAAAAACATTCAAAATATTTTAACTATCAAGACTACTAGTCAGGATAAGGGTTAATACATCGTTTTAGTATATTTTTATAGTATATGCCTCGTTCTATTAAAGATTAATACTATTAAGGTACGTAATCAATAAAACGAGCTGTCCGAACCAGCGAATTCACTGGTAGGGTAGTGGTTAGGGTTAGGGGCATAGTAACTGGAAAGTTACAGGTTCGAACCCTGACGATTTTCATAATTATTTTTTCACTTCTGTAGGTGAGCGCTTATTTAGAAAAAAATTCTAAGTGCCAGTGAGCATTCCTCGATTTAGGCGTGTGTTTTGAAACAGCCCGGGCTGAAATGCCACATATAATCACAACAAAAAATCAGCCCGGTCGCCTGGCTGTTGGCTGAAATCTCAGCCCGGGCTGAAATTCTCCATGTAATCGGCCCCTTAAAATAACGTTATCTTGCGATCGCCTGCAAACTTGCAAAAGCCGAATTGGTTTTTAAATGTTTTTTTCTTTTTATATAATATATATAATTCTGCGCACCCTGTTCAGTTTTAATATTTAACAATTAGTCGCCTCAGGCTCCGTGATTATTGGCGGATAGTTACCCAGACGAAGTCGCGGTGGCTATTCGCCGATCATCAACTACACATTACTATTATTATAACTCTGGAGAGCAAAAAGTACAAAAACGAGACGCTTTCGGCGACCATCATAGCAGCGACTTTTACCGCTGATAGCCCAGTAAACCCTGGATTAGCGGGCTTACTGGGTGTGTTAAATTTAACCCTCGATTTTCCGTATTTCAAACCCGGATTAAAGTTAATCCGCTTTTGAACAACTGGTGCCAGGTGGGGATTACCATATAAACTAGGGGGGTTGCCAGTGTAGCAGAATGACCAGTGTCGATTTTATCTCTTTCAGTTCCTCTGAGTGGTCCATGCTTTCTGACTCGGAAAAGAGATCTATTGGACTTACGTTTGATGATGATGGCGAGTTCTGGTAAGAAAAGAGTTAGATAGTGTTTTGAGTCAGTGGGAAACTGCCGAAACACTTTGCCGCGCCAGTCAGACCATCTAAGCCAATCAGGTCCTATACCTGCAGTCAACTGGGTTTTCGTCGCGACAGAAAGCCAGGCGACTGCACTGGGTGTGACAAGGTACGAACCTGATTGGCTTTGAACCTGATGGTTTGACAGGCGGATCAAAGGAAAGGAACCCAAATCAGAAACAAGTTAATTGATGTTGATTCATTTTACTGAATCAGAGTTGCCAGAGTTGACAAAACGTGTATTATCTGTCATCAATAGGATGTCGTTTAGAGACTTCGCGGGACACTACACGACTCTTGAGATCTGCATGCTTGGCGCAGACAGTGCTGCAGACGAGAGTAAAATTGCTTTCCAGTCCCGTACTGAGAACGGAGCCTGGCGAAAGGGGATATCTGCTGGTGGATGCCGAAATTTCATCAATACTTTCCACACCAATCCTCAGTACAAGTAATGCTTTGCAGTTTCAGCGTTTGAAAGTTTTCAAGTTTGTCCGCCTAAATTGTTGATTTGAGCTTATTCGCTAGAATATAATCGAGCCGAGAAGAAAGTGATTTTTTTGCACACAAAAAAAGTGTGCACTGAGAGCTCGCAGAAACATATAAGTGAGTTGAAACGTGTAACAAGCATACATTGCTTTAGTACCAAGCTGCGGAATATTCGCAGAATAAACAATTGAACAGATTTTGAAAATAATGTTGTTGCAAGACTTCAATATGTTAAATGTTAGTATATTATCGCATACCACTGTTGCTCTACTTTATTTAATCAAAAAATGAAATATTATAAAGAGAAAACCTGCTTGGGTAAGCAGGCGAGAGTTCATTATTGACCAAATATGGTCATAAAATGGCAACGAATAATCCTCAGCTTGGTTCGCCGTTACATGTTTCAACTACGTTTAATAAGTTTCTGCAGCTCGTTATTTGATTACTTTGACCGACATCTACAAGACTTACAGCACATTAGTCAAATCACACTAGTAGTCTATTGTCAATGCTGTATTCTGATTGGTTGAGCTAATTTATAGCCTACTAGTAGCGCGCAGTGTCGGATGCCCAGACCAGAAAACGTTCTCGGCTATACAAATTGTCCTACTAGTGTGATTTAACAAAAAACAATTATTTCTCTCGCCCTCATGGCCTCTGAGTCAATAGCCCATGAGGCCGACTCAGAGCCCATTTCAACTTGGGGAATAATTTCGTTCATGCGAAACTAATAGCCCACTCTGCTTGCTACTTCATTGTTTTCTTGCCAATAATTCAACAAGATTACGATACAGAAATGTGACATCTAACATTTTGACATAAAATAAGACTATGGAATGCTTTTCTGGACAACGCTACAGTCTACAAAATTGCCTCATTGAACAACAAAAGAATCTCATTACATCACAAAAATGAGGCAAAATGGACATCGTGGGACACTTTTTTCGAGCTGTTAACATCCAAACCCAGTTTATAGACATCGTAAAGGGCCGTTCACACGGCGCGATTTCAGCGGCGAATTTCTGTGGCGATGTAAAATCGCGCGGTGTGAACGGCCGGCGATTTCACTGCGATGTCGCCGCGACGTCGCAGGCGTTTTTGAACATGTTCAAATTTCACTGCGATGCGTGTGCGATTTCTTCAGATCGCCAACGAACTGGCAAATATCGCAGGGCCAAATCGCCGCCCGTTCACACCACCGAGATATGACGTCGACGATCGCTGCAAAAATCGCACCTCAAATCGCAGCTGAAATCGCGCCGTGTGAACGGCCCTTAAGGATTCTAAAGATGTATTTTAAGATAAAGGTTTTGGAGGTTGCGTCTGCCGTCGAGACTAATCGCAGCAAAGTAATTTTGCCCTCAACTGAAAAAATGCCTCGTTCTTAGCCAATCAGCATTTTCTTATGTTATAAGTTATACAATGCCATTGTCAATTCGCTAGGATCTAGACTTAAAACACAATCTTTATTTTGCAATACGCGTGGTGAAATGTGTTGTAATTTTATATTGTCTGTTTCTAGAATCACTCTGAAAGACAGTGATGATGACGAAGATGATATGTGTACCGTCATCATCGCCTTGATGCAGAAAGACCGACGCAAAGAGAAGAGCAGAGGAAAAAAACATGCTGACCATTGGATTTGCTATCTACAAGGTACGAAAGGGACAGAGAAAAAGTCAGAAACGCCGCATCGTGGTATCGAAGAGTGAGTGGACAACAGAAAAACACTTGGCGATTTGTGAAATAAAGGGTTCTCTTCCTATCTTTTTTACCATTCTATTTTGACTCAAAATGAATATTCTATCTGAAACTAATGAAAAAGTACATCAACAACAAATGTATTTCAAGCAGTGAAAGTTTACTCCAGAACTGAATTGATGCTGTTTTACTAACATGAGAAGTCGACAACCTCATACCCGGGTCCCAGGGTGAAGTTTCCGTGTTTTCGAACCAAGTTTGAAGTCGTAGTATTTGGGTTCTTTTGGTGAATTTTGTTGACGACATAGCCCTAGTTTAACCTCCCCTCCCCTCCCGTGAATAACACGATCTCGTTCCGGAACTAAATCCTGTTGCCAATGAGAAGGCCCGAAGCTCCGCCTTTGGGACTGAGGTTTTTGATTGATAGAACTGAGAATCCTAGTGAGTGTCCCCATGGTGAAGTTTCAGCAAGAAGCAGAGCAAGACTAGAATCACTGAGGCAAAACGAACTAACACTTAAAGAACCAAAATACGACTGAATTTGGCTCGAAAACACGAAAACTTCACCCTAGGACCAGGGTAAGAACCTCGCAAACTAGAACATAAATTTTCTTTCATTTTAAAACTGGGTAATTTCCATTTCAATAATCCCCATGTTTGCTTGATTTGAACAGCTGGAAGAAGAGAAGGACAAGAGCAGAACGCTAGACAAGGAATTCTTCCAGTACCATGCATCCACCGCTCGCTCGCCAGTCTTCATCAACAGCCGAGAGGTGACGGGTAGATTTCTACTTCCACCTGGTGATTACTGCGTCATCCCTACTACATTTAACCCTGGAGAGGAGGGCAACTTCATTTTGAGAATATTCTCCGAGAAAGAACAGAAGTCTAGGTAAGCCTTTAAGGATTATTTTTCTAGTAGTCCGGAATCCATCAAGTCGCGCCTGAGTTGTGAGGTACGCGCGCCCATTTCTCTGAAGTTTTATGCTGGGTTCACTGAAGGCAAAACAATAGTTTTTTTTACCTGCTTGAGGTCCGTCCGGATCGTGAAACACCGTGACCTCGGCCTTGAAAATACTGACCTCGGCCAGTATTTTCAAGACCTCGGCCACGGTATTTCACGATCCGGACGTGGCCTCCACACCGGTAAATAACAATATCGATCTTTGGAGTCTGCAATCTTTACAGACGTTGTATGATCCAAATTAGTCCGGCGGATTAGAGCAAATTTTCGAGGAAATTGCGCATTTTAGGCTAAAGCTCCAATTTTTTTGCCAGGTGATAGTTTTCAATGTATTTTTAAATCGTAGATATGGAGGCACGCTAGAATTCTTTCGTAGCGAAAGCTAGAGAGGTTTTAGGGTGAACTATTGTTTTGCTCAATGGCAGCCATTTTGAATGCTTTGTTATTCAAATGAGGTTTTAGAACTTAGCTTTGCGAACTTTCAAGTTGTTCTCTAGACTGCACAGCCATAGCAGCTCAACATTTGCTAATTCTGAACTATGGATTGGTTTGACTGACTTTGGTTGAACGTCTCCTTAGAGTTTTGGGTGATTATTAAATGTCACGACCAGTTTATTGGGAATGTTTATACTTTATATTGCAAAACAATAGCCTGACTGAGATTTGATGAAATGTTTAAAGAATGACCAACAAATTCTAAAAAATATCAAGATAATTGGTACCTCATGTCGAATGTGTAAAAAGAAGCTTGTCTCTGAAATTTTCACGATATTTTCTACCTAGTACTGTGCTATACTCTATAAACACGGACGATAAAAGATTTCACTAAGTGCCGCAGAGCTCATGAATAACAAAGGATTCAAAGATGGCTGCCAATGGCAAAACAATGGTTCACATTAAAACTGTTCTAGCTTTCGCTACGAATTCAATTTAGCGTGCCTCCATATCTTATCTTCAATAAAATACTGAAAACTAATGACATGCAAAGTCTGGAGTCTTTAGCGAAAAGTGCGCAATTTTTACGATAATCCGCCGGACTAAATATCAATGACAAATATTGGAAAGATAGATAGATAGATAGATGCCTTTATTTTAAAACGGTATCTCTTTCAATATTACAAACAGATAATATTGTTATCAACAGAGGCCGTTTATACGCTATGATAAAAAGTAAAATATACATTATGTACAAAAGTATAATTATTTACAATCTAAAAATAGTTAAAATTTAATATGCGATAAATATGGATAAATAGCAGAAGCCGTTTATACACCACGTTAAAATAGTAAAATATACATTATGTACAAAAGTGTAATTATTTACAATCTAAAAATAGTTAAAAAATATGCGATAAATATGGATAAATAGGTAAAATTCTAAGTGTTACAATATTTGTTAAAAACTGTGCAGCCATGGTAAAAAAATGCTCTTTTCGTGCATTCTAATTTTACCGCTGGAGGTCTTAGGTTATTGCTCTGTCTAGTCTGACGCACGCTGATATCTCTATTAAAAATAAAATAATTCTGTAAAATTTGTGGACATTTACTGCCTAAGCAACGCTTAACTAGCTTTAATATATGTTCTTCACGTCTGCTTTCTAGTGTTGGATATCGTAGGTGTTCAAGAGCATTATCACTACTATCAGACTTCATTATGATACGTGAGGCCCGTCTTTGGACCTTTTCAATGCTATTACTATTTGTGAGTCCGCAGCCGTTCCATACCGTGTCGCAATAATCTAAAACTGGCAAAATAAAAGATTTGTATATGGTATTCGCGGAAGCCATACTGATATTTTTTCTAGTGCGACCGAGCATCCCAACTCTTCTACCTGCTTTAGCAATTAAATATTTTACATGTGCTTTCCACGTAAGGGTTTCATCTAGGATTACCCCAAGGTATTTATATTCATTTACTCTTTTGAGTGGCTTATCATTTACAAGGACAGAAAAGTCGGCCGATGCTAGTCTTGGGCTTGTCCCGAAAAGAACACATTCTGTTTTGCCTTGGTGCATAAACAGATTATTGTGAAGCAGCCACTGATTTATCGTCTTAAGTTCACTAGTAAGAGTACTACTAATTACATTAGGGTCTTTATCGGTAAAATATATTACTGTATCGTCCGCGTACATCAAGATCTTGCAATTCTCGAGAACTGTTGGTAGATCGTTCACAAACAGTACAAACAATAATGGGCCAAGGATTGAACCCTGTGGTACCCCGGACGAAATAGAACAGGGGCTAGAAATCTCTCTACCAATGCTGACAACTTGCTCGCGATTACTTAAGTAATTCCTGAACCAGTCAATTTCTGTATTCTTCAGGCCGTACGCTTCCAGCTTCTTAAGTAAGATGTCGTGGTCCACAGAATCGAAAGCCTTACGCAGATCTATGAATACTGCCCCTGTTAACAAGCCTTGATCCATTCCACGCCTGATGAAGTCCGAAAAAGCTAAGACAGCTGTTTCCGTGGAGTGCTGTTTCCTAAAACCACACTGAAACGGGCTCAGAAGCTTGTGCGCAGTCAGGAAATTATAGAGCTGATAATGGACGGCCTTTTCAAGGATCTTGGATACCACTGATAGGACAGAAATGGGTCGATAATTGTCCATATCAGTAGACACACCCTTTTTAAAAATAGGGGTCACCTTAGCAAATTTCAGTTCCTTTGGCACAACTCCTTGCGACAGCGATGCATTAATGATACGTGTCAGCGGTTTTACAATAACTTCGCTTGCATCTTTAATTAGACGCGGGGAAATATTATCCAGTCCGCTAGCCTTTCCAGCTTTTAGACGTTTGATTGAATCTAGGACAAACGCCTCCGACACTGGTTGGAACTTGAAGTCGGGTATTGCTCGACCCATCTCAAGCGTCACGACACGACTACTCTCCATAACATTAATACCAAGAGTTTGCTTAAGGCGTGTAACAGCCGAGGCGAAAAAGCAATTAAAACTGTCTGCAATCTTCCTCTCTTCACTGCAAAACTTGCCGTCAATAGAAATGTTCTTAGTAGTTGTCAACTTCTTTTCCCCGGGGAGAATTGTTTTCATTGTCCTCCAGAATGCCTTGGCGTCGTCTTGTGATTCTCGACAAGAGTCTTGTTGTATGACCGCTTAGCCTTCTGAATTGTATTTGACACCCGGTTTCGCATTTGGCGATAAGCTAGCCAGTCCTCGCAATGATTTGATTTACGCGCCTTTTTTAAAAGGTAGTCCCTTTGGCGAATATCTTTCTTAATCTGGCTATTTATCCAAGGACAATGATCTAAACCGCGCACCTTCTTTTGAATCAGTGGGGCATGGCGGTCAGCTACGCCCAGGAAATCAACCTTGAAATTTGTCCAGAGCTCATCAACACTGATGCATTGTTCGCTTGTCCCTGAGGATTCTTTTCCGCACTCCCAAACAACACGTTTAAGATCTTCACAAAACATGGTTGGGTCGTATTTAGCATAATTTCTGAAGGTTTTCACTTCCGGTTGAGCTTTTATCCAGTTAATTTTCCTGATGCAGTAAACCATCTCGTGATCGCTTAAACTCAAGCCTAACACTCCAGACTCCTTGATGTTAAACGCAGCATTAGTGATGACCACGTCCAAAAGGGTTTTTGAGGTTGGCGTTATGCGAGTAGGCTGGGATATTAACTGAGACAAGTTTTCAGATCTCAGAAGCGCTTTCAGTTGTTTACTTTCTTTTAGTGTAACTCGTTTTGGGAGGAGGTCGCAGTTTAGGTCGCCTAAGACGATCACCTCTTTTCCCTTAGCTGAAGCACGCTGTATACTTCTCTCCAGAATTGACATAAAGTCGGCAACAGCATAGTTCGAGGACGCCTGGGGCCTGTAGAAGGTTCCCACTAAAAAGCTTCGAGATTTTGGAGGGCAGACCTCAACCCAAAGCCCCTCGATCTCAGAGTCTTCGAGATCTAGCCGACGAATAACTTTAACATCGTTTCTAGTGTAGACTGCAACACCTCCCTTGATTCCTTTAGGTCTATCGCGGCGGAAAATTTGATAACCAGGGAGCTCAAGTTCCGAATCCAGGATGTCTTTATGTGCCCATGTCTCGGAAAACGTTAGCAGTTGTAGGCCAGAGTTTAGTCCAGACAGAATAAGGCGCAGTTCCTCGATCTTGCCAGCCAAGCTCCTTATATTTTGATGTATGATCTTGAAACCCCTGGCTTTAGAAATGGTATTTAACTTAGGGGCCAGGAAAAGTTGACAGTTATCCGAACTAGCTTCGCTTTCGTCCAGTACGCAGCATAAATTACACGTCTTGTTCGCATTCAGGTCCGGGCCGAAGCACTTGAGATGGATTGCCTTTTGGCAGCCTTCACATTCAGCAAAACCTTGATTTTTCCTTATGGTCTTCAAGCAGATACTACAAGCAATTTTCTCTGGCCCAGGATTTAATTCAAGATCACCAGCTAGGTACAGAAGGCACAGAGCAATTCCAGACTGCTTGAAAATATTGATTATCTTTGGAATCGAGCATGGCTGATATTTATGGACAGCCGGTTTGGAGCGTGGTGTTGTTAAACTCAGCCCAGGTGGCGCTGCTAACTTTGTTTCCAGATAGAAGTGGATTGTTGTGGTAACTAAACCGTTTTCGTGGCGTTTCAAGCCACTGAAAAGCAATGTAAGATACAGAAACCCACAAATTTTACGCAGCCCTCCAAAAGCGTGACCGGCCGCCATCTTGGCAAACACAAATCTTGGTTTCTCGCAATAAAAATAACGCCCCACCTCCTGCTTATTAGCGTTTAAAACTCATTTCGTCATGGAACTGTGAACTAATGCTGTCATTTAAAGATTCGTACCGTATCTGTCGGATTTCAAATTCGCAAGCGCAAAGGTTGCTTCGCTGCAAAAACTTCAAAACCACATTCTCTAGTTCTGATTCTAGCTCGGGGCCCCTTGCTTGTCGAACTTGGATGGGACAAACTTTCAATTCGTCGACTAAAACTTGTAACTGTTGAGACGTTCAAAATTTAAAACGAATCTAGCCTCAGTTTATCTTTCGAGCAAGTTCGAGAGGACGCTAGTCCACTATCAAACTCGAGGGTCTTCCTCAACTTGCCCCTCCCTAAAATGAATTACGGGGAAAAGCCAATTAGCTACCGGAGCGCTTACATCTGGAATAAATTGCCTCAAGGTCACAAAAAAAGCTTCAAATCGAGGCTCTCTCCAAGTTCCAATACATTTACAGTAATTTTAGAATAGAGCCTTAACTTGGGGTAATTGTTTGTAGGCACTGGAGCGTAATTCGTGGTCTATTTTAAAGGGAGAGCAGCTCACTGATTTCATTTAATTAGATAAGTTCCCTCCCATCTTCTTTGAGTTGTTTTAAGCAGTATCCCAGTATCTTTATTGAAGTTATATATCTATGAACTATAAATTATTATATAATATGTAGAATGTTTATCCTCACGGCTTAAATGTAGAACTCACCGTACAAAACACGCTAGGATAGTAGATGTTCAGGCAAGCCTGTGGCCGCGTAGCACTAAGTTCAACAGAGTGGAGATAAGGAATTAACCTTGTGTGAAAGCTAACGTGCTAATGAAATGGTCCCATGTGTGCTTCTGAGCGTTAGCCCTAGTAAGCGGAGAAAGAGAAAAAATCTCTGACCCCGAAAGGGATTCGAACCCACGACCTCCGGAATTGTACATCCGATGCTCTACCAGCTGAGCTATCAAGTCAGACTGGGAGCAGGTCGGGGAATATTAGATGTTATGGTCGCGGTAATGAAGTGAATAAATGTAGATGTTCAGGCAAGCCTGTGGCCGCGTAGCACTAAGTTCAACAGAGTGGAGATAAGGAATTAACCTTGTGTGAAAGCTAACGTGCTAATGAAATGGTCCCATGTGTGCTTCTGAGCGTTAGCCCTAGTAAGCGGAGAAAGAGAAAAAAAGGATAATGTACTTCTATCGACTGTATTTGTACATTAGTACCATTTTACGATGTCTGGAATTACTTTCATCAAGTGAAACATTTCCGGGTATTCCCTTGCCGACACGTTCGAAAGTTTGATTGATGGAAGCCATTTTGCGGTTGGCACTTGAAGTAAGATTCCAAAGAATAATGAAATCGCAGTTTATTGTATACTGTGACCAGATATCCATGTGATAAAGAAGTGAATAAAAATCGTATCAGTGAAGTGATACGATATCCCTTCACGGCAAGAATAAAATGCAATTTGTCTTTATTTTTTGCTATTTTATCTGACTCAGAGTATATAATAAACAAATTATCACCATATTATACCTGTTGTACATGATTTGCATTGGCTCCCTGTATCTTATAGAATAGAGTACAAAGTACTGATTTTAACTTTTAAAGCTATATATGGAGCCGGTCCATCTTATATCTCTACTTTAGTTAAGATAAAGAAGCCGTCAATATACAATCTGCGTTCCTCATCAGAACTAAAATTAGAGCCACCTAAAATCAGAACTAAGAAAACTCTTGGTGACCGATCTCTAGTTACGAACAGTTTAAAGGATCTTTTTAAAAAGGCATACGTTTGTTATAACTAGAACCATTCCATTGTATTCTTAGCATTTTATAGTAATAGTTTATTTTAATAGTTCCATTTGATTCCTTTTCTAGATTTTTAGATTAGTATCTTATAATTACATAATATATATTTTTTAATTTTTAGGTATAAATTGTATAATATTCTTAGATTTTAGGGCATTGTGTATGTTGTTTTATATTTATGTGAATCGTTGTTAGGTGCATTTGATCATGTACACATGTTAATTTGCGCCTAATAAGTATTAAATTATTATTATTATTATGGCAAGAACATCCTTTTGATTCACTTGTTTTCGTATCGTACCGCTCGCTTGATGTAATAATCTCTATATATTGTTGGGGGTAAATATCATGGCGGTTGACCGGCCACGGACCTCGATACGAGACAGGCTAGCCTGGCTACTGGGATAAAACTTCACCAATTTATATGCTTGTTTCACCAGTGAAATTGATGAGCCGACCTCATTCAAGTCCAAAGAGGAGAGAAAGGTATTACTCGTACTTTGTTATTTTCTCTCCCCCTTTTCTCCTTTTTTTTTCACTTTTTCCCTTTTATTATATAAACAATGTGAGTCAGCTTAAATTGAAAAAAACCTAATGCTTGTAAATCTATGCCATCCGCCTCAACAAGTTTTCCTATTTGCGAATGGCGTACCCTTTTCCTAACTTTATCTATTGTTGTAGCCCTTTTGGTGTTCTTTAATGATGTTGGTATTGTTGTCGCTTGTCGTTATTGTTGTTGTTGTCGCTTGTCGTTATTGTTGTTGTTGTTCGGTATTATTGTTCTCGCAGTTAGTTATTGATGATGATGTTGTTGTTTGTTATTGTTGCTGTTCGTTATTGATGTTGTTGTTGTTGTTCGTTATTGTTGTTGTCGTTATCGTCATTGATGTTGTTGTCGCTGTTCGTTATTCTCGTTCGTTATTGTTCTCACTGTTAGTTATTGATGTTGCTGTTGTTTGTTATTGATGTTGTTGTCGCTGTTCCTTATTGATGATGTTGTGGTTGCTGATGTCGTTGCTCGTTATTGTTGTTGCTATTAGTTATTGGTGTTGTCGCTGTTCGTTAATGTTGTTCTCGTTGTTAGTTATTGGTGTTGTTGTCGCTGTTCGTTATTGTTCTCGCTGTTAGTTATTGGTGTTGTTGTCGCTGTTTGTTATTGTTCTCGCTGTTAGTTATTGGTGTTGTTGTGGCGCTGTTCGTTATTGTTGTTCTCGTTGTTAGTTATTGGTGTTGTTGTGGCGCTGTTCGTTATTGTTGTTCTCGTTGTTAGTTATTGGTGTTGTTGTCGCTGTTCGTTATTGTTCTCGCGTTAGTTTTTGGTGTTGTTGTCGCTGTTCATTATTGTTGTTCTCGCTGTTAGTTATTGGTGTTGTTCTCGCTGTTCGTTATTGATGATGTTGTGGTTGCTGATGTCGTTGCTCGGTAGTCGAGCGTTTTTCACATGACTGTAGTAAAACCAATCGCAAAGTAATTACACCAATTCTGAACAAAACCTATAGGAGTGATTACAAAGTAATTGCGAACTACTCACGACAAGTCATCTGAAACCCGCTCTATTGCTGTTGCTGTTGGTTATTGATGTTGTTGGTGCTGTTCGTTGTTGCTGTTTGTTCTTGCTGTTTTCCGTGATTGTCATTCTTTAAGGCAAAGTTTAATAAATAAAGTTTATGAAGACTAAATTAATAATAAGCAGAGCGAGCAAGGTTTTCAGATGTCATGTTTGAAATCTTACCTACTTGTCATGCTGTTGTTGTACAGATCAACCTGAGTCGGGAACAACACGCTACTCTTGATGCCAAATTCAGGAACTTCTTTGACAGCCTTGCAGGAAGGGTGAGCTATAAAAATGATAAACACATTAATGATAAACACATTAGTCTACGCCTTGTGTAACAACTACTTTTCTGATAGACTTTGTCGAGGTATTTTTCGTATTTCCAAATCACGCCATGGGAAGAAAACCCATCAACACAGCTGGAAAGAGCACCTCAAAATTATAAAAATTGCAAAGTTTCAGAGGAATTTTTTTTACAAATTGCAGCACGAGATAGATAGATAGATAGATACACTTATTTAAGCACGGTAGAAGCATCAGTGTATCACACTTTACAATAGCAGTAGCCTGTGTAGCTGGCGGGTTTGTGGGGTTTTAGCAGGTTTTTATCCATGAAATGTTCGGTAGAAGTCTTCGGTAGTTTGCTTGTTGTTCGAAGAGATGGCCGCGCGAGCGCTGAGGCAAGGTGCGCCTGGTTAAAAAGTGCGCCCTGGGGAGGGCGGACGGGGGGAAAAGCAGATGCATAATATTGTAAAAACACTGTTTTACAATGCTTGCCGTGAATGAGTCTGGTACAGCGAGGTACGAAATGATAGGGCTGTTCGAACAAATGCTTGCAGGTCATTCCATAATTTTGCTTCACTACAAGCGATGGATTGCACTGGCTTGGGTTTGCTGACGTTTTTGTGTTGAAATTCGTTTAGGGCTTGGCGGCCGTGTTCCAAATTTGCCTGCAAGATTTTCTGTTCAATAGACAAACGTACCGCGTAAAATTTGCACAAGCCATTTCTTCGCAATTTTAAAATAGTGTACTCAAACTTTGCGAACCTACAAATTCTGAGGTGCTCGTTCCAGCCGTGGATATCGATTTTAGACCTCATTTTTGCAAAATTAGTATTACTGAACGCCGCCTCGTTCGCAGCGGCTTGCGTGTCGTTTGTTGAACTGTGGGGACCCTGTGATGGAGAAAGTGAAACTAGCGACTCACCAGTTACTGCGTAGGTTGTACGCCTCCAAAGTTTCAGCAATATTTTGTTCGTTCGTTCCATTTGTTATTTTTGTTTTTTAACTTTGTGGTTTTATCGAGTATCTCAAACAATTGTTGCTGTGAGCGAGCGCAGCGAGCGAACAGCGAAACTAATTCCGACGTTCAATGCACTTTTCGATAGCTGGGAGCCATTAATTTTCGGTGTGTAGTGCATTTTTCGATAGCTGGGCGCCATTTTGGATTACGCGCGCAGAGCGTTCTGGGACAGTCGCAAGATGATATGCCGTGAAGCATCCGAGATTTTTCGTCTGGCTGGGGACTGTCTGTCTGGTCAATCGATATCCAATCGATATCAGCAGGACAATCGATATCAACAAGGGATCGCCTCGTTATGGTGCAAGTAGCGAACATGAATCGGGACTCCTTTGGAATTTGTGTCGTCACATTTTCAAGATGGTGGTTAAAACTCTGGTTCTTCGTCCTAAAAACCGTACTCTCCAACGCCTGAGAGCAGACTTTCGTTTCTAGGTAAGTTCCTTGTTTCTTTCACTTGCAGTTTTTAAACCCCCGTTATTATTTCTATACCGAAATGACCTTTGTCCCAGAGTTTTTGCTGTGTTTCGAACGATTGTAGATTCCACGGCAACCAAAGGACATTTGGCTTTCTTTCCATAGGACTGACCCTTTTCATAATGAATGCCAAGCAAGACAAGCATATTATGCAGGAAGGTTGTGATTACAAGGTTTTTTTTACAAGCAGAGATGTTAGCTGTCCTAGATACAGATTCCTGATACAGTCATTGTAGCAGAATTAATACTGGATTGTCTCAATTTATAATAACATGACCAACCTCTGAACATGCTCAGGCTTAAAAATAATTTTTAGATCTGTGGAAACTCCATACAATGGTTGTGACAATTGTACTAACAGTCTACTGAATTGCACTCCACATGACTGTATGAGATAAACACACGGAAGATGTCATAATACAATGGAAATAACAACCATGACAATGTTACTACTATGAATTCGACTGTGAATAAATCCAGCAGGATAAGGCAGCGATGATTAAAATAGTGGAAACTAATGCAAAATGCCAGGGGCAAATTGCTTGGTTGTTTGGCAGTTTCAAGAAAGTTTACACAAGACTTCAGGTATGTTTTCTGTTAAAGTTTACCTACAATAGTTCTGTTCACCTTTTTAAAACTGTATGTAATTTTACCTTCGATCTTGAAATAAAGTTGATGGTTGTCAAAACAGAATTAGTAATTGCACATCCTGCTTAAATTGTATTATAATGAAATTCTTGTCGAGTTGGTTGGTTCTTTGTTTGGCCTGTGTTCGGTCTTCTCTGACAATTTTTTCATCAATAACAGGGCATCTGGGGAAGTGCGGCAGTGCGATTCCGCACTTTTGCCCAAAAATCGCACTTTTCCGCACTTTCACACTTTCTTCGCACTTTTCCGCACTTTTTAAGAAAATAACTAAAAATTGTGTGGAAAAATCCTTCTAAACACGGTAATTTCAAAGATTTGCAGGTCAATACCTAGTTTATTATGTTAATGCCGAAGTATTAAGACCAAAAACCTTGAAATCTCCACCATTTTCTTCCGATACGATCGCCACCGAATGCAAAAAAATACCAGGCGTTCCACAGCAGACCGTTTGAGCATAAGTACGAGAAACCATCAATTAGGAGATCTGTAAAGCCGGGGAAACGTTGCGTTGCAAGTTGATGATCGATGTTGCGCGTTTTTCATCTCGCGCCACAACTTGTCACGCAACAAAAACATTGTTGCAGGTTGTGAAAATTTGTTGCGCGAAGTAGAGTGCGGGTCTACTTTGAGACACAAATTCTGGCTTTGTTGCTCGTTTTTCATCAAACACACAACTTGTCGCGCAACATCTTGCCTACAATTCAAGTTGATTAGTCAATAGAAATGAGGTGCTAAGGGGCCAAATTCGCCTTGGGCTCGCATGTGTGATCATCAAAACAAAATGTTGCGCGGCAAGTTGTGAATTTGATGAAAAACGAGCAACAAAACTTTAGACTTGCAACGCAGCAATGTTGCGCGACAAGTTGAGGGATTTTGTGCCTCGTATTTCCCCGGCTTAATTGGATCGTAGTTTGAGATGGAAATAAGCCAATAGCTGATCTTGTAAGAAATGGGTCAATACAAAACGTTTTTCGGTGACCCCGATTTTTATTTGCTAAATTGGTCAAGTATTTAGCGGAAACAAAATAGCAGGAGAACGAAAAAACGTTGGATGTTAGAAGTTCGTTTATTTGTACTTAAACGCCGTAAATATCCTATGAAGCTGCCGGAGCCATTTACCCTAGATTAAGATGGTGATGACAAAGCACGAAGTTTACATTTTGGAGAACTTTATTGCAAGATAGAGCAGATTTCGTATGACTGTGAAAAATGCCGCGATGCGGCGCGGTACTGTTGCGGTGGCGGTACGGAACCTGGCCTGCTGTAAATGGAATGAAATCGCCAATGAAATCGCGTAGTCGCGGCGCGGAACAGCTTTGTGGTGGTACTTTTCACAGTCATACGAAATCTGCTCTATTGTTATGAAGAACGCATGCGGGAGTTGATTGTATGGAGAAATATGCGCTCTTAGTGATTTTAGGGGTTCGAGTTTTAAAGACTGATGCCGCGCAAGCAAGCATGGTGAGCCCCTCTTTTTTTGCATTTTTCCATTGTTCTTGACCTAAATATTGATCATGCGAAGTTTAATAAGTTAGCAGTTACATCAGCTTCAACGAAATTACGTCTAAAAATGACAAAACAAATAGAAAATCAGCAGAAACGACTCGTTATGATCGCCAAAAGCGCAAACCTTCAAATTAAAGAAAATAATTTACCGCACTTTACCGCACTTTTCACCGTTTTACCACACTTTTTTCTAAAAAATCCCGCACTTTTTGCCGTTTTTTACCGCACTTCCCCAGATGCCCTGCCTATGAAACTGCCGGAGCCATTTACCATAGATGGTGATGACGAAACAGATTTTTTTTTTCGTACGAAGTTTACATTTTGGAGTAGTTTAGACCGTTTATTATTGCAAGACGTTGATAATATATGAACAACTCCTGCAGTTAAATTAATGTTACAGGAGTTGATTTACTGGAGAAATAGGCCTTTATGATTTTGGGGTTCAAGTTTTTCTTCACGCAAACCAGTAAAGCACATTAATCTAAATGACTTATGGTGTGTAAGCAAGCATGGTGAGCCCCTCTTTTTGCATTTTTCCGTTGTTCTTGACCTAAATATTGATCATTCGAAGTTTAGAAGTTAGCTATTATCAATTTCAACGAAATTACCTTTAATAGGGACAAAACAAACAGAAAATCAACAGAAAACTGCAAATTAAAAAAATATATATTACCGCACTTTACCGCACTTTTGACCGTTTTCCGCACTTTTTTCCGCACTTTTTTCTGAAAAATCCCGCACTTTTCCGCACTTTTTAGCCCATTTTTACCGCACTTCCCCAGATGCCCTGCAATAAGGAGTAATGGTACAACTATTCTCATTCAATTTGGGATTTAAATTACACTCTTGAATTTTTCAAAAAGCTCAAATTGCACTCGCCTAGCGGCTTGTTGCAAATTATTATAGGCAGTCTCCTCCACTAACTATGATGCAATTTTGAAAAACTCACCCCTGCAATACTGCAGTACGCCTTTTGAACTTAGAGATTACATGACCCAGTCACCCTTTAAATGAAAAGCTTTGCCAAATGATGCCCAGAAATAAAAAAAACATGATGATTAATCCCAATTGAACTGAAAGTTGTACCATTACCTATACAAATGTTGTAGTACAAGCCTTACATTTTTTCTTTAATTTGACTTACCGGTATTGTACTTTATTATATAGACACGAGTGTTTTACTGGGAAATACGCCACTTGTAGATCTCATACGAAGCTACATCCGGGACCTGAGTGTCAATATCCTCACTACTGAGGATATCAGTCCAAACAAAAGTGCTTGGAAATCAATTTGGAATATTTTTTTCTGCTTTGTCTATATAATAAAAAGAAAATTACATGGTGGCTTGAAGATATGAGTTTTTTTTTTTTTGTGTCAAAAACAATTTTACTCATTCGCTGTGCTCATTCGTAAAATAATCTTCTTGCCACTCGAAAATAAAACTCATATCTTTACACCACCATGTAATATCCTTTATGTATGCACAGTCTTACTAACAGAAGCTTATCCAACTACACACACAAAACGGCTTACAACTGGTTTTAGGCTATGAAGTGTAATGCTGCTTTTAAAGTGAAGGTGCATACATATGGTAAACTGACCTTGCAGTCCAATAATAAAATATATAGCTTTAAAAATGAGGTTCCAGTTTAAGAGCAGGGGATACGGAGCATGTCCAAAAGTTGGGGGGTTGTCCCAACTCCCCCCCACTTTTAAATCTGGGGGGTTTCTGCCCCCGGCCCCACTTGTCTGCCACCTATACCTGCCACCTATGAAGAGGAATAAGTTATGAATTATAAATTCATAACTCAACAGAATAAAGTCAAGCATTTTCAGTCTCTGACCATAATATAGGCACCCATCAAAGTTTAAATAACATTCAGAATAAATGGCAAGGTAACAGATTGGAAAGCAAAGAGTACTTGCATCTTGAATACAAATTGTTAACTGAGTGACAAATGAAGTAAAAAAAAATGTGAGGGGTTCGCTTCTTTTATTTGAAGAAATAGGGTTATAGAGGTTATGCATGATTTCTACAAATTTAAAACAAAATATTTTCTTCATTACTATTTCTGGACAATAAAAATGATTTCAGTTACAGCTGAAAACACTGTTTAAAGGTCTTACCAGCTCACAGCACTTCACTTTCTATTAGAAACTTCTAGTTTATTCCCTTATCTATAGGATGGAGAAATCGATGCTCGTGAACTTCAGCAGATACTGAGCACTGCCCTTAAAAACGGTAAGCATATTGCATCATAATGGAATAGTATTGGCCAAGATGTCCCAGGGTGAAGTTTCCGTGTTTTCGAACCAAGTTTGAAGTCGTATTTGGGTTCTTTCAATGGTAGTTCGTTTTGCCTCAGTGATTCTAGTCTTGCTCTGTTTCTTGCTGAAACTTCACCCTGGGGACACTCACTAGGATTCTCAGTTCTATCAATCAAAAACGTCAGTCCCAAAGGCGAAGCTTCGGGGCCTCCTATCATTGGATGGTGAGCTTAGCGCCTTCTCATTGGCAGCAGGATTAGTTCCGGAACGAATAATACGATTTGTTCCGGAACAAATCCTGCTGCCAATGAGAAGGCGCTAAGCTCACCATCCAGTGATAGGAGGCCCCGAAGCTCCACCTTTGGGACTGGGTTATTTTACTTGGTTCAACTCTCGCAGATCTTCTTATCGTATATAGATGAACACAACAAACACATCATAGCATTGTCACACTTCACACCCATCGGACACATTCACTCTTTCTTTCTTTTTCAAAATTATGCGCTAACCTGATTGTCCGAGAAATGGCAAAAGTGAAAAGCAAAATGTCAAAAACTGCGAAATTCTGAAAAAATATCCCAATAGTACAGGTGCTTGTGTGAAAAGAGTTGAAAGATTGCACACAATTACGCAATGTTTTGATACTATCTTTTGTATACCATATACGGTTTTAAAGGGGCTGTGTCACGGTTATTTGAATAAGTTCAAAAACTCATTGTTGCAATCCGTTTCCATCCGCTCTGTTATACGTCCATGCAGCCTACAATCACGATCGCTTTGTAGTTATAGGGCTATTTCACAAACCTAGACTAGTATTTTTGCTACGCATCAGTTATTTGCCGGATGTTTTTTAACATTACCAAAGGGCTAAAATCGCGACACCGCTCCCTTACAGACCCTGTGTTCGATTAGCGTGACAAATAGTTCTGTAGCCCATAAAAGTGTATGCTAATGAGTAACGGCAAAAGTAGGGAACTCGATCCGTTTAAATCTCATTGAATTTTGATCCACCCCTTGGTCTAAAACTGATTTAAGTGAATGTAGAATAGAACAATAAACCTCTGAAAGTAAGTTTTTTTACCGTATTATAGTACGTTCACCCTAGAGCTGAAACATGTATAGGTTGAACACGTTTGCACCTCCTGTGAAACTTTTAAACTGCCAATGTGTTGTTTGTTTAATAATATCTACTGTGGTGACGTTTGTACCAAATTGCACTTGAAGTTTAAGGTGATCGAGTCCTGAATATTTAATGAAACAGAAACATGTTTACTTGACGAGCGTCAACGATTAGATAAGTATAACAAACCAGTCATAACATTGTCATACCCATCGGGCACACGGTCGTTAATTCAACTAGCAAACGAGAGTCGTTGCTGCGCAGAAGTGTCGGTTAAAGCAAACCCCATTCTCCGCACTTAACTCTGGCTTAGTATTAGATCTGACACTATCGTCTTGTCTTCAGATCTTGATGGCAAGCCGTTCAGCTTCCAGTCAGCCAGGTGAGCACTCATGTGGTCAGCTGTCCTTGGCTTTAAGCAAGCGCATGCCTGTCCAGGAACGGCGGGGCCGGGGAAGTGCTAGGAGGGCTTTAGCGTTTAATCTAGTTTTCACTTAACCCAGCCCCCCACCTTGCCATACAATCTTACTAATGTGTCCCCCCCCCCCCCCCCCCCCCTGAAAACTGTTCCGCCGTCCCTGCTGTCCGATTGACTGTACAAAGTGCAATGCAATCGCGTGGCCAAAGGCCGTATGAGGATGAGCAACGAGGTCCGGATTTCTAGTCGGGGACAAACGAGAAAACCCTTCCCGTGCTAACACCAGCGCAGGCGTAGACGAATTAAGAAATGTAGTACAAAGACTTCAGACAAAGAGGGGTCGCTAATACAAAGAATGTACTAGATAATTATGAAAAAGAGTGGCTATTCACCGTATTCACCCCTCCTGGATCTGCCCCTCCTTTGAATAATCCGCATGTGTCCTCGGCAATTGTCTTTTTCTTGACTTGTTGTTTTGTCTGTTTAATTTCCAGGAGCATCATCACCATGTATGACGTATCCTTGAGTAAAGGAAGTAGAAAAATGGGGAAATTTATTACCTTATTATACGATCGTGACGTCATTTTACCATACAATGAGGTCACATTTGAGTACATATACGCAGTCGTATTGCACTATCCGTATCACGTGATCACACTCGGCCAATGGAAATGCACCAAAATGTAGCTTTGTACCATTAATATGGATAAGTATACACCAAATCAGTGAATAGTCATTTTCGCGTGCTCTGATTGGTTCCTGGAATAGTAAATATCCAACAGTATTTACTGTTTTGAGAAAACTCTCGGAATGGCGGCTCGTTTCGCGAGCGATGCTGCGTCTTGAATCGTTTTTTATTCTACTGATTTGGTATATACTAAAACAGGGTTTTAGGGTCGGTGCCTAGCGGTGGATATATGCCCCGACACTTCGCGTCTCGGTGTATATCCACCACTATTGTTAAATATTGCATGCGTCAAGCTACGCCACCTACTGAGGGTAGTAGCGTGTCATCAGGAGCCTATGGGTAGGAGCTTTCATCTCTCATACTAGGCTAAGGCAGCACTTTGACTGACCTGGCTATTTTTAGAAGCAGTTTTCTATTGTTTTCCAAACTTTCTATTGAAAATGGCTGATTGCATCAGGGGCGGGGTGGCGGGTTGAGGACTTATGGAAAATTTTCTAGGGGGGTTGTATTGGACTCTGGAAATTCAACGGGAGGTGTCTGGAGACTGGAAGTTCTCGGCCACTGTAAAGGGATCCACAGAAGTTTTGGATCCCGGATCCCGACCCGTGGAAAACCCATGGATCCCGGATCCCACACTCTGGATCCCGGATCACACACTCTGGATCCCGGATCCCAACCCTGAAATTTAGCTGGATCCCGGATCCCTTTACATTGGCCGAAAATTTCAAGGGAACCTCGGAATTGGAGCCTCGCTCTGTTAGGATTTCCCGGCCCTTTCCCGGCCCTATAAATAAATAAATAAATAAAGTAAAAGAAAAGTGACTTTCCAGGGACATTTTATCCAAAAATAGATTTTCAAGGGGTATTTTGCCAGAAAAAAATGGAAATTCCTTGGGAGGGGGTCTTTTTAAGGGAGGTCCTCAAACCCCCGGTGTGGTTGAAAAATGCAATCAGCCAATAGCTTGGTCAGTCAAAACGCTGCCTCTAGAATGTATCTCAGGTGGAAGCTCCAACCATGGACTCCTGGTGTCATCTGTAACTTCGTGTTATAAATGGGACTCTGTTCTCCTTGTCTTCCTTGACTTGGTAACACAGGAAGATGCCAGTGGTAAGCTGGGATATAACGAGTTCAAGGACGCGTGGGTCCAGGTCAAGAGATGGATGGTGAGATAGCTCTTCATTACCGCATTCTTCGGATTCTCTTGCCACCTATGTCGTCCTTACGCACTATATGGACATCAGTTAAAAAGTACAATTGTAATGATGTTATTTGTTTCATTAACACTCATTACGTTTTGTCTTTGCTAGTCTTTGTTTAGGCAACGTGACGTTGACAAGTCAGGCGAGCTCGAGGCTTACGAACTTCGCTCTGCTTTGAAAGATGAAGGTATTGTCCCGCAAATATTTCCATCCCGCAACAACCTGAATGCAGTGCGCGCTTTCTTTACACTTCCATTGCCAAATGTCCCTCAGGCCCGTTACAAAGTCAATCTTTTGCCACGTCATCTAATTCAAAAGTTTGGTTTTGTTACATCCAAACGGAAAAGCAAGAATCGAAATAAAACCTTTAAACCATATGATGATATGTGCTATGTTCATGTTGGACCCGACGTGGCATCCTCTGATGTAAATAAAATGCCAATTTGATTCAACACTGCAAAGGATCTTCGACTGGATTGGGCTTCGTTTAACGAAATGCTTTACGTGCATAGATTGTCCATTGGTACAATTTTAGCAACGATCACGTGATGTGCTCTATATAGCAAGCTTGTTATAGTTTTGCTTTGAAACCCTTTAACCCAAAGATGTAAAAGATTTCAAGAAGAACATCCACGTCTCACCCCAAAAGGTAACACGTCTAATTTTGTAAGATTCGCCGTGTCAAGTTGCAAGTCCAGTTTTGTAGGGTTCACCGTGTCAAGTTGCATATCTCACCCCAACGTTAACGAGCCAATTTTGTAGGTTTCACCGTGTCAAGTTTAATGGCCCACCTCAAAGTTAACGAATTTTTTTAGGGTTCCCCTTGTCAAGTTCCGTGTTTCACCCCAAAAGCTAACAAGTCTAGTGTTTTAGGTTTCGTCCTATCCAATGAAGTCCTGTATGCGTGTGCCGCTCGTTACACATCTGGAGACGGCAAGCTCAACATTGACGACTTCATCGAAATAATGTGCCGTATGAATGTGCTTGCTGGTGAGTACAGATCGTGCTTGTAATGCTGTTGTATAGAATAACAGATCATCTATTTGAAAAGCTAAAACAGAAAAGACGACGACAGGGAGAGCAGTGCTCTACTTATTGATCTGAAAGTGATGTAACAATAACACTGCCTCTCATGTGGGCAGAAACACATGCGTCCCCCCTGGCTTATCTAGTTTGTCTGTAGCAATGGTGTGTATTGTTCTCCGCTAGTCACGCTTAATACCTCGAATGTTTGTTTTGCAGATATATTCCAGAAGAATGCTCGAGGCTCGAGCAGGGCATCCTTCACCCTGAGCGAGGTATCCTATAATATTACAACGTGACCATCCTTGTCCGTGAGGTGCCCTATAAACAAAGCAAAATTAAACTAACCAAACCAAACAAACAAGGAAGCAAATAAACAATCAATTTGCTGAATGCTTCACAATTAAAGCCCGGCTGGCTCAGCGTTACGGCGCTGAGGGACGGGACAGAGGAAATTTTCTTTCTGTTCAGATCTTAATCGAAACTGGTTCATATTGTGAGTCGAACTTTGTTCTTTTGTTTCGCGTCTTTCGGATGAGACAATAAGCGAAAGTCCCGTCTCACGTTCTATTCCCACTAAGGACGTTATAAACCCTCCGGCAGTGACCACCCTCAGTGTCTGTGATTGTGTTGAGTAGTTCAGCTTACGAGCTACAAGTCTTCGGAGTCGGCCTCACGTTATTTACATTTGCATTTATATATTAGTAAATCATTATTACGTTTCTATTCCTGATGCCATAAGGACGAGTATGCGTTCCCAGATGCATCATGGGTAATCCGGACAAGATGGCGGAAAAAGTCCAGAATCGTCATTCCTAAATGGAGGAATGCTCACCATGAATAATTTAACGATATTTTTGATAATATTACTTCAAATTGACCTAAAAACATTCAAAATATCTGAACTATCAAGACTACTAGTCAGGATAAGGGTTAATACATCGTTTTAGTATATTTTTATAGTATATGCCTCGTTCTATTAAAGATTAATACTATTAAGGTACGCAATCAATAAAACGAGCTGTCCGAACCAGCGAATTCACTCGTAGCGTAGTGGTTAGGGTGTTAGGGTATAGTAAATGGAGAGTTACAGGTTCGAACCCTGATGATTTTCATAATTATTTTTTCACTTCTGTAGGTGAGCGCTTGTTTAGAAAAAAATTCTAAGTGCCAGTGAGCATTCCTCGATTTAGGCGTGTGTCCAGAATCGTAGGGGAAATAGAAGCTGAAAATCATCACTCAAAAGTCTAAATCTGAGACTTTCTCCCAATCCGGACATGTCTTACAAGTGTTTAGAAACATTCAAGCCAAATCGGTTTCAAGTCCGAAGCTGTTTTCGTGCGTTCCATTTTTACGAACTTGTTTTTCATATTTTTTGTATTTTTCCACCGGCAAAATTAACATGGATTGTATGAAAAAAATACTTCTTTGAAAACGAATCATGAGAAGCAGGTATGGATGTGAAACCGTTTGCGACACTTTAAATGATAGTTTTTGAATGGGAAAAGATCGGAACTTGTTAATTCTAGTCTATTACCAAACTGTATATCAGTATTTCACGTAAACACTGATGTTAATCTGGTTACCACTAAGGTGACATCAATCGCCTTCTGACCTCGACCTTTAATCATCCACAATATTATGCTAATATAACAATAGAGTTTATGTTAGCGCGCGCAATTATGTTTTGGGCTCGACTGCGGTCGGGCTAAAATGAGTACTGAGAAGGGCTCAAAACATATTCACGCCCAAGAACATCAACTACATTTACTGTTATTATAACTTTGGAGAGCATAGAGTACAAAAACAACAATCTATGGCGACCATCATCAACGCCCATTGACTCGCGCGGGCTAATATATTAGAGCCCGCCAAAATGTTCATTAGAGTCCGGATAATACGCCACAATGCTCGCCAAAGTTATTATAATGTACTATGTTCTCACACCTTCTCACCATGCAATGTTTCTCCCTTGCAGTTTTTAGCAAAAGGACTGGCTCTGTAATTCACCACGCCCAGTCATGCCACGGTAATCATGCATTTGATCATAGAGGGGCCTATACGTTGTTAACAAAGAGAACTCCAAAGAAACCTCTATATCACACTTTGCTAGAGATCTGGGCCCGGTTCCTAAAAAGTGGGTTAACGCTAACCTAGATTCTTATCCAATCAAATGACCAGAATAGCCACATTTAACCCTGGGTTAGTGTTCGAATTTCTAGAAACCGGGCCCTGGGAGTTAAGTATACAGCTACATCTTGTCCACGCATCCTCTGTGGTAAAGCCTGGTGCACACCTGCGACAAAACGACATAAGAAAAATATCACGCGAACAAAATTCAGTGGTTTCAAAAAGTTGAAGCCCACAAAAAATAACAAGATTGCTTTGGTGAAGTAATCTAATGATGATCCATGGAAAATGTTGATTACTTCCAATGTTTTCCCATGCTTTTTTCGTTGTACCATAACGTCCTTATGTCGTTATGTCTCTAGTGTGCACCGGGCTTAACAGGAATAGTTATTATACGGCAATTGCTTCACATATGCGAGGTCTTTTGAGGTTTCTAATGAGTACTTTATAACTTCATTCACTTCAGCAGTTAAAATTGTACATTACAATATTACTTTTTAAGGTAGCTATCCTGATTGCTTATTTCTCTTGTTTACGCTTCACCACATGCTTTGACACCAACACCCTTTTGTTATAGGTTGTTATAGGTTATTTCAGAACTGATAGCAAAACAAGTCATATCTTTATTTTTGTAAATTCATTTTAAAATTGTGCAATGCCCCCCAAACACTCCCAATATTCCGGCATGACAAACCAAGCATTTGGCCATAGAGCAAGGTACATGCTGCATTTCTGATCCAAGATGTTATTTCAGTGATTGTGACATCAGTTTGTTGATGTTGTGTACACTTAACACCTTGTGTGTTATCGACGCAGTACGTGCCTCCTTAGCTTTTGTAAAATGTGGCCAATATAACCCTGGCATTGCACCCATATGTGGCCAATATAACCCTGGCATTGCACCCATATGTTATCATCAACAAGGACTAATGGACACTACTTTTATCCTTTTTCAGTTTCTCAATGCGGTATGCTGCATTTGAAGCTCCGAGGTGGCGAATAAAAACTTTTTGATGGTAAAACAGCTCAAGAAAAGGACAAAAGAAGTCGGGGCTAAGTTCCGGTTGACCGTCTTTGTATCTAAATTATTCTTTTTAAGTTAAGGAAATGCAGTTTTGTTCTTGTAATGGCCTTGAGAAATGAGTTACAGATTCCATGTAAATGTTTGTTAAGATTTCCACATCACTTGCTGTAAACTAGGTAGGGTTTGATAAATTCTTGTAGTTAGACAATAATATTTGCAATTTCTCTCCAGATAAGCTTAGGAATTTCATTTCCCATCGACCGCTAGTACAGTCTCTTTTTCCATCAACCGCTAGGATGATCACTAATATCCTTTCGACTTTTTAGCAGCAAATGCCTCTTGATAGGGGCGCGGTTTCCCTTGCACTTTTACATTGCTGATATATTTACAATTTAAAGTTCGCACTCTGAAAGCTGCTTCCAACGATAATATGTAGAATTTGTAGAACTCATTTCGTACTTCTTGTGCGGTCGACTGGCAACTGAAATCCCCAGGGTAAAGGAACAAGTCCATGGTTTGTAACACATTTGTAATAAATATAAATTGGCGAGACTAAACGTCACGTGTTTTGTGTTATGGTATTGCTATTGTTGTTGTTAACCAGTTTTCTTTGGTTGAGCTTATGGGTAACTTTTCTCTTGATATGTCTGTGTATGTATCGAAAAACGTCATTCAAATTGCATCAGTTATACACCTTTTTCCAAAATGGCTGACTGGCCCTTGATGTCTCGTTCTCGTGTAAGTATTCTTTTCTTTATATTCACTCAAGGTCAAAGACAAAAGCCTTATTTCATGGGAGTAAGGCAACAAGGGCAAATGGGACAAAAAGTCGCCATTTTGGAAAAAGGTGTCTGGAAATGGTTGTTATGCCGCCAGCCAGAACGTTTTTCCTCCGCTCCTTTGAACTGCGTTTGTTATTTTTTATTATTTGTTTAAAAAATGTATTTCATTTCAAGTGAACACCGAGGAGTCAAACTCTTTTGTTAGCCATGCTCTTTTACAGCCTTTCAAATTTGCATACTCTATAGAATTTGTATGACATCCATAAGCAGCAGTAAACTTGAGAGCAAGCAAACGACGGTAGCATCTCCACTTGAACACATTGCCAGGGTGATAAAAAGGAACTATTTGTTTTGGCTACAAGGTTCACGTGGAAAAGGCTAAAGTCGCGTACGAAACCGTACGTATTGCAGTGGATACTATACCCTTGCTAAGCCAATTTTTGTCCGATCGGTCGATTTTCTCCATTCCAGACGATCTCCTCTAGAGTCGTAATGCAAGCTATTTTGCCTGCGTGACCGTATCGAATACATGAACAACTTTTCCGTAAGGAATGATAGAAATTGAGATAAAAAAAAAGCCGTCCTAATAATAATAACACTAATAACGGAGTGGCTTGCCATCGTCATCTAGCGTGGTAGTTAGGCTAAGGATGCTATGGTCATGAGCATCTCCAGCCAGAAAAATCAGTCTTTGCCGATTTTCTTGTTTAGGTGGAGAAGGATATGTCGCATTAACCGGCCAAGTCTTATTTCTAAATACCTCTTCAGGTTCTGCAGTAATAATCCCAGTAATTATATTCATTTTCTAGTACGAATAATCTTCTTTTCAATGTTTTCCTTGTCAACAAAGCATGACAAACACGAATTGGCCGGTGAATACACATGAGCAGCAGAACGTGATTCTCTCTTGGCTCAATTGGTTTGTAATTCAGAGCTACGTTTCGAATTCACGGAGTGTTGGAAGGACCCTTAGCATAGCAAGGTACCTAGTCAGCTACTTAACCAATAATAGTTGCAGTTTGAAATAGTGCTTTCCCAAAAAATGTGCTTTATTTTGTTTTAAGTCAGTTTTTAGAGTAGCTTGTAACCGCTAGTTTCTTTGACTATGCCGCATATACAACACATTCTTAAAAGAACCCTAACTGGCCGGGGGGAGGGAAAGCAAGTCGTCTTTGTACAAAGATGGCCAAGGAGCGAGAGCGGGGGATTTCCTTGGCTCTCGCAATCCTTTTATTTATTGTTTAATCGCAGGCACACAAATAGGAATTTTAGGAAATTAGCTTTTTCATTTTTATCACTAATTCAACGAGGCACTATATTTTGCATCATGAAATATTTCAATAACCTTTGAACGGCCAGATAAGCACAAATTTGGGGTATTGTGGTTTGTTGTCGATCGGATGGAAATGGATGGCAAATTGCCATATTTGATTTCTTACCAAAAATCTGAAGTTTTGAATTTTGCGCCACCAAGTTCGTTTGAGATTTAAGCTCATTTTTTGGCAACACGTTTTGCCACGTGCTGCGTTTTGTTTTTGATTTAATTTATTTAGTTCCTACTTCTATTGTCTACTACGCCACGCGCGCTGCGCAGGGTTATTTTTTTTAGAAACATTTCAATATTCATATGCCAACTGTAACAGCAACTGTCTTACATTACATTACATAAATACATTATATTACAGAGACACTACATTACAGAGACATTACATTATACATCTACAATTACATCTACATTACATTACATCTAAATTACATTACATCTACATCTAAATTACATCTACATCTAAATTACATCTACATCTAAATTACATCTACATCTAAATTACATCTACATCTAATTACATCTACATCTAAATTACATCTACATCTAAATTACATCTACATCTAAATTACATCTACATTACATCTTCATTACATTACATCTACATTACATCTACATTACATTGCATCTACATTACATCTACATTACATTACATTACATCTTCATTACATTACATCTTCATTACATTACATCTACATTACATTATATCTACATTACATTACATCTACATTACATTACATCTACACTACATTACATTACATCTACATTACATTACATATACATTACATTACATCTACATTACATGTACATTACATCTACATTACATTACATCTACATTACCACCCTGGTTAGTACGCCGGGTAGAAGGGGGACTTCAGCGTCAGCAGACCTTCATATGTTTTATGTAAACTCAGCCCTCTCACACATTGCCATACATTGCCTCTAATGAACCTCCTCAAGCCAAAAATCTGTTCCGCCATCCCCCCTTCATGGATGGCTAATGGGCCGCGAAATCGCTAGTAGTTGTAAAGATCCGTATCCTTTTTAAAAGGATTTCAAAGCAACTTCCAGGTGGTATGAATCGTTTGGGTCAACCTCGCCCTACTTTGGTTCGGTTCCCAGCCAATGCTAAGGTGACGTCTTCGTTTTGCTGTTTCCTGGAAGTCAGCCATTATGGTTTACACGCTAGTTTGCAAATGGAATTATCTCCCAAGAAGCCCGCTACTTAGACCATCCTAATCGAGATTATATACGATCCCTTTTTCCGGTTTTTAGCCTTCGCTTGCCATCGTTACGGGACGATACCTCTGACTTGAGAGATGCGCAGAACAGCTGCGCAGTTTGCGCGACAGACTTCCTTGAGCCTACCCTCCCTGCCCACAATGCATTGTTTTTTTGTTTTTGTTTTCATCATTCAGTGTACCACTCTTACGCAAAGAATCATATTTTGATAAGTCTTTCTCGTCTATTTTAGGTAGAATGTGTGACAGGCTGACAAAAATAATAGTTTTTTTCTTGCCAGCCTTGACACCGCGGCAAAATGTAGTTCACATGCGCTAAAGATTCACTGGCCTGTGAAATGAAGACAATTGAAAAAATTTACATAACAACAGCGAGCGAACAATTTTGACTTTAAACCATAATTTTCGCTTCGGATGGAAGCCTTAAAGTGCGAAGTGCAAAAGTTCATAGAGAGACATGATCATTAGCTGCCGCATTGCTCTGCAATTTGTGGCACGTTTTGTGTCTATAGCTTACGATTTCCAAATTTCCAAGACAGCGTGAGATAGTTTTGTTATGGAAATGTTTTCTTTTGTTTTCATTTTACAGGAAGTGAATCTTTAGCGCATAGCGAATGCGTTTTGCTCCTCTAAGTCTCGATGGTATCCAAAATGAAGGCAAAAACGTGCATTGTGGGAAGGGAGCGTCGGCTTGTTGCATGGGTGAGCGTTCTACCAATATCATGTTCGAGCTTTTTAATTTATCTCTTCATATTTCCATGTATGAGGTCGTATTTAAAATGTACTATGATTAATTATTTTCTAGTAAAGCTAGTGCTGCTAATGTGAAATGTTTAAGGGTTTTCGAAGGAATGTTGTGGTTATCTTGTTAACACAAGCGACCACGTCACTCTTTACTTCTGCCAAGACGAGTGACGCTACAAAACCAATGAATATCATTATACAATACGCTAATGATATACAATGAAAGCCATTAGCCAATAAAATCCCTTCTATCAGCAATACTCCAGGCGTATCAAAACGTCTAGAGTCTTCTTGTTATAGTCTTGAGGGTGTTTACTTTCCCTCACACCGGGTTACTCCTGCACGGAGGTCAGTACCTTGAGGCTGATTGCTGCTTTTTGTCTTCCTGTTCTGAGGTTTGTGGGATAATAGAACCAAGATATAGGTAAGACCATATTCTAAGACCTTTGTGTTCCTGATATATCTTTTTTTTCATAAGTTCCGTTGCCCATTGAAATGAACAACTGTTGTGGAAGAGAAACGAGTCACAAGAATCCTGAGCTAACTCCTTCCTTTCCCGTCAGTTTTATTCCCAGCTGAATTGAACTGTCAAAACATAAAGTAAAGTACAAAAGCAAAGCCTGGAATGACTTTGCTTTGTGTAAAGTTACGCAAATTGTTCGCGTAACTTTACACAGCTCAAAGCTTTGTAATTTGTGAAGCGGAAAGAATGTTCACGAACACGAAAACCTCCAACTTGCTTTCATCCCCAGGATGTCTTACTACAGGAGGACATACACCACTCACACCTCGTCCTCGCACGGCGGGGGTTCCCCAACTCGGGTCAACCAAACATCCTACAGTGACTCGCGAGGAGGAGACTCGAGACGTACAGACAGATATGGAGGCGGCACTACAACCTCCAGTGGAATGTCGGAAAGCAGCAGCGGAGGAAGAGGAGGACAGAGTGGTGGTGGAGGCGGAGGTGGTGGAGGAGGGAAGTATTTTGAGGACGACGAGTTTCCCTGTATCGACCATTCCATCTTCTACACTCGCAGGCCTCCGCGTCCTTTCGTTTGGAAGCGCCCATGGGTAAGTCTAATACGGCTCGCTTGACTCATCTGCAGTGTCGTTGAAAACTTAGTGCAGCCCTTCCTGCGCGACTCTCAGAAATCGTTATTGTAAAACATTCCTCTTCTTGATTTGGGTATTGCCTTTCAATTTGTATAGTTTTTCTGTTAAGAAAATGATTTGAGTTTGCCATCTTTTAATATTTTAGAACAAATTTGTTCACATTTGCAGAATGCCTGTACTCTTCACAGTTGATCGAAGTTTGGGTGTGTATTGAAAACGGCTTGATCATTCAGCCAAATCTGTTATGTGTTTTTAGACTATGTTTAAGGAAATTCAATTGTTATGCGAGAATATAGATATAATTTGGCTACTCTAAGACGAGTATCACCCTTCTCACAGCAGTCATGAGATAGAATATGATAGACATGGATAGTATTTGTAATTAATATTCATAATATCATGCTAGGGTGTCTTGGGGATGATTTTCGTGCGATATGCAACGTATGAAATATTGAAATACACTTGTTGAAAATGCATATGATATTAGTGATATATCGTGTTAGCTAAGCACTCGTAAATACATGAAGCTCGCAGTTGTAGCGCAAGAATGCAGCCGTTTGTTTTGAGTATCTCAAAAACAATGATTAAAATATAGAAGTCATTCAAGCCATTGATTCAGGGACCATTAAACACACACAAGTATCAGTCGATATATAAATTTTAATGCGTTCATTCAGCTGGCAACTCTACTAACAAGTGATTCCATAAGAACATTGATGTATATGTTTTAGCTTGTACTTGAACACTCCTAACTCTGTCAGCTCAAAGTGCATTAATTCTCTGCCTATCGCAGTAATTTTCATGATCTTTCCTTACCTTACCTTTACTATACACAGAATCATAGGCACCAGCACAATATCAGATGCAATACTACTGCATCAATCGTCATATTAAAACGCATGAGCATGAACAAACATAAACTTGTTGAACGAAAAAAAATATATATTTCTTGTTCGTGCTTCAATTTTTGCCAAAGGGCATCACGAAGGGAAGGTTTCAGGACAAGTGCAACTGGAATTTGGCCAATGAATTTTAAAGAGAATAGCACATCAATGACAGGTCAGGTGTAGGCTTGACAGTCAAAATGTGTCACTTTGACGTAGTTTCTGCAGCCATCTTAATGTATCAGTAGTCTGCAGTATGATAGAAACTAAGGCACACCCTTTTAACAGCAGCTGTACCACAAATAGACAGGTGACACAAAGGCCGATATCGAGCATTCATTTTAATAATTTTCCCTTATTCTTTAAAATAATCACAGAATTGGTTCTCCCGTAAAAGATAAGTTGGTCATTTATGAAAATATTACCAAACATGGAAGGCATGGGAAGAGGTCCTTATTGATGCAATGATATGTGACATACAGTAAAAACCGCAAGAACCCAGAATTGAAGAACCTGTTTAGCCTAAAATTTTGTAATAGGTTCTTAATTTTCCAAAAGATGGAAAAAAATTATAAATATTAACCAAAAACCAAAATGAATTGGAACACTTCTTGATAATCAGTACGAAAAGTCCTTATAATTCATCATTAGTAATAATAATAATGATAATCGAGAATTCCTTTATGATTTTAGAAATAAAGGAAACATGGGATACAAAAATTAAGAACCTATTTTAAGAACCTAAGCACCATTTATAAAAAAAACCTATATAAAAATTTATACATAAGAACCTGTTTAGGCTAACTTGGGGAAATGTAGGTTCTTACTCGCCGGTTTTTACTGTATCTCACCATACTTTTGATATTCAATGAACGTGCGGAGTATCGATGCAGCATCTTATTTAATTAAAAAGGTCAAAAGGACGGCGATAGGAAAGGATGTGCTACGTGTGACATGCTTTGGAAATTCATCACGCAATGGGTTCCCTGAACGACCCATTTTCAAGATAGCGGCCGCAGTAATTAAGTTATACTGAGTTATACTGCAAGTTGCAAAAAATATTGCGAGCGTGTAACATGGTAACTTGCAATGATTTTAATTCGTCATCGCTGCGTTGCGAGTTTGAAAAATAATTGCCTCGTATAACATGGCGTTCATTAGTAGGAGCTTTCATCTTTCCTGACCTATCTATTCTTAGAACAAATTGGCGCGATTCGTTGCAGAAATTGTCCAATCAGCGTCCAGTCAGCTTCCAGATCTAAATTATGTAAATTATCTACATCGATCAACATAAAGAAGCGAAGAACTCTGCGAGTCAAATTCCTCTGTAAATGTCGAAAGTAGTTCATTACTCAGTTCAGTATCTGAGATAATAAATAAAACAGAAGTACCAACCTCAAAATACCCCGAGAAATCGCGTTTTGGTCTCCGCCGCAATCTTGTATTTCAGCACTGTGCGGACCTCTTGGGGAACCAGCAACAAATTTAAAATGCAATTGGCATCTAAAAATAACTGGGTCAGGAAATTCGCTACCTCAACTATATAGGTTAGCTGAAAGCTCCTATTGATCGGCTCCTGCGTATATGAGGTACGTATATGAGGTTACGACAATCAGGTATTACAAAACATCTGTGTTCCCGATACAGTGGAATGCTGCAGTGCTACTTTGTGACTCAGCTATTGTTATTCTACCATGAAGTTGGCCAGGCCCTGGATCAAGGCTTACAGTCAGACATTGTTTATCTCGATCTGGCGAAAGCCTTCGACAGTGTCTCGCATCAGCGTCTCCTCCTGCTTTCCCGCTATGGTATCAGTGGGACTTTATTGCAGTGGCTCGCGAGCTACTTGTCGGGACGTGGTCAGCGGTGCCTTGTCCATGGATTCACTTCTAGCCGTTCTCCAGTGCCATCAGGAGTTCCGCAAGGAAGTATTCTCGGCCCCTAGCCTGCTCGCAGGCGTTGGAGAGTAGTTTTAGGTCGAGAAACGCGAGTTTGCTTTCGCTTGGCTTTTGTCACAAATCCAAGATGGCGGCCAAGCTAAAGCAAACTCGCGTTTCTCGACCTAAACCTACTCTCCAACGTCTGCGAGCAGGCTATCTCGGCCCCCTTCTGTTCTTGGTTTATGTTAACGACCTTCCGTCAGTAGTTGATAATTCCATCGCACTCTTTACTGACGACTCCAAGTGTTCTACTGTGGTATATACTTCCTCCGATAAATGCAGCGCCCTCCAGGACGATCTCAACAATGTACAAGCATGGAGCCAAGATTGGTGTCCCAAGTTCAACTCCACCAAGTGCAAAGTTCTCACAGTTACACGTAAACACCATGATCCAGTCGCGTTTGACTACACGCTGAATGACACCATTTTAAAGCGTGTCACACAAGTTAAGGACCTCGGAGTTACTGTATCATCAGACATGAAGTGGGACAGTCACATAAACACTACTGTAGCTAAAGCTTACAGCATGCTAGGATTCCTTCGCCGCCACAGTGTCAAAGCATTTAGTATAGAGAATAGGAGACTGTATCTTACTTTCGTGAGACCTTTTGTTGGCTATGAAAGTGAAGTGTGGGCCCCGCACAGGTAGCATTGGTAAAATCGAGAGTCTCCAAAGGAGAGCCACGAAATACATACTGGACACCCATGGCAAGATAACATAAGCTATCATGACCGCCTATCAAAACTCAATCTGTTACCCCTTTCCTACTGGCATGAAATTAAAGACCTGATCTTCTACTTCAAATGTACTACCGATCACTATACTATAGACCTAGATAGATTTGTTAAGTGTAAATCTACCAGAGTAACCCGTCATAGTTCTGCGCTTGATCTGACCGTTCCTAAATTCCGTACTAAACTCTTCCAAGCTAGCGTCTTTAACCGCCTCCCAAAACTATGGAATAACCTGCCTGACGGTACTCGCACCCTCTCTGCTAATCAGTTCAAATCACACCTCCTGCGCTACTACTCTGATGCCTTCACTGCTTCTTATAATATTGATAATTTTAACACTGCAAATGCTCTTCTACTCGCAATCTGCTCTCTAGTTACTCCTGTTGTTACTAGAATAACTACTTAGCTTAGTATATATATTTATATCCGTGTTTAATGTGTTTCTAATTTTTTAGTTCTCAGTCTCAAAACGGGCGCACTTAATTTGGATCCTCACTCTTGTATTTTTTTTTTTCGTGCTATTGTTTATTTTTGTAAATTATGTCAATCAATCAAAACCAGCAACGATATACGACAAGGACAGTCTTCTTTATATCATTGCTGAAAACGCATTAGAACGACCATTTAGTAACCCGCATCCTCATCTTATCTCAGGAAATCTGTGATGATCCCCATATGTTTGTGGATGGGGCAAGCCGGCTTGACATCCAGCAAGGCATGCTGGGAGATTGTTGGTTGCTTGCCGCGATTGCTGCCCTTACCCAGCATCCAGGGCTGATGAACAAGGTTGTTCCCAAGAATTATGAGGCCAACAAGAATAACCGTAACTACACAGGCCGTTGCACCTTTACCATCTGGCAGTACGGGCATTGGGTCGATGTCGACATTGACGATCGTCTTCCAACCTACAACAACAAGCTAGTGTTCGTGCATTCAAGCGAGAATAACGAGTTTTGGAGCGCTTTATTGGAAAAAGCTTACGCCAAGTAAGTTGGGTCTTCAATCGTTTTTCTTAAAGATTGTCTTCACGTGACGTGCGCGCCAAGAATGACGGTCCTACTTTGGATGATTTTGTGTCATCCTAACTGCGGCATTTAACACATATCCCTGTCTTCTTGCGTTTGGAAGTGGAACGTTACTGCGATAATCAATCATTCATCAAATACTTCCCATTCAAAGAAAAGGAGAAGTTGATCGATGATTTTAGGCTCCTTTGCAGCAGTGGAGACATAAGCGGGTGTGTAGGATGCAAGCTTGAAATCACTCTTCTATGTATCCCTTGAAGATTATTCAAACACAACATAAAATTCCATCCAACTCTTTTCCGTGTATTCTATTATTGTAAAGGTTAAATGGATCCTATGAGGCCTTGAAAGGTGGCCAGACTGGTGAAGCTCTTGAGGATTTTACGGCAGGATTGTCAGAATCCTTTGAGCTGAAGAAAGCGCCTGCTAATTTGTTCAGCATCATGCAGAAGGCAGAGCAGCGACAGGCTCTCATGGGGTGCTCCATTAATGTAAGTCTGTCAGTCTGTCTGCCAGCAAGCCAGCCAGCCAGACCGACATGAAGGCACTGTGCTATGAAAAAACGCACCATTCTTTCATTGATCTTTCTATGTAATTACTCAAATTTATTAAATTGTAGATTGCGAAAATCACTCACGAATCTCTTTTCCAGGCCAAACCTAATGAGATCGAAGCTAAGATGAATAACGGCCTTGTCAAGGGTCACGCCTATACCGTTACCGGAGTTCGCAAAGTAAGTGTACCAGTATACCGTGCAAACAATTTCGCTACCTATGACAGATAGGGAGAGCTGGAGACAAAAGGTTAACCTTAGGACGACCTAAGTAAGTAAGTAAATATTAACTGACTGTCGTTGTTTCGCATCAATCAGATACCCTTCCTAAACCATTTGACATAAAATTCGTTATTTTGCTATTGAAAGACTTTTGAATTTAACTTTATATATGTCTAGGTAAAAGCGAAGACCCGTCGTGGTGATATTGATGTGGAGCTTGTGAGGATAAGAAACCCCTGGGGAAACGAGAGGGAATGGAAAGGCCCTTGGAGTGACAGGTTTGTGATGCATGGAGTGAAATTCCTCCAACATGCGACTTAAATCGGCCTCTGGTTGACCTGAAGATCTACTTTAGGCCCACGGGGGTTACTCCCATATATTGACTATACTGGGTTGATCCGCTCAACAGGGTAGGGTTTTTTGCGCTTCTGGTCATAAACAAGGTATTCATTTTCCGGTTTTTCGAATCGTCGGTCATAATTAATGATTCATGTCACGGCAAGGGCATTCATTTCCCGAAGTGTATCCTCTGTGTTTCACGCCCTTCGGATGAGACAATAAGTTGAGAAGCCCTGCCTCCCCGCTTAGCCAGTGGAAGGCTAGAAAAGAAAAAAACAAATTGCCTTACCTACTTATCAAAGCATGGTACCTGTATTGGAGTGTTACTGCGATTTTCATAATTCTGCGAACTTTACATCGATCAACAAACCGCGGTTTGGCTTCCGTCAATCAAACGAGTGAACAATTCTGGGTGATTTCACGGAGGCTTTGATACATCTTGTGAACTGATAAGGGTTAGCTAGGCTTCAAAACACAATTTTCACTGTACAATGCAAACCAAGACTCAGAAAACATGCGTGGACTTGACTTAAAAGGTTTGATTGACGGAAGCCAAAATAGGGGGTTCCTATTTTTGTTGGGAGGGTCCTAATTTTTTTCGCGTGTCTAAAGGGAGGGTCCACATTTTTTTCACTCCTGTTTGGGGGAGGGTCATAATTTTTTTCAACAACATTTGGACGATGAGGAGAGTGAAACATTTGCAACTTCTATATCATCTGCGTTTTTATTTAATAAAAATTTCGGCGCGCTCTTTCAGTAACGAAAACGCTACCCTCGCGCCGTTTTAACAACAAGTGTATCTTGATGAGGAAAAGCAAACTCTCCCAAAATGCCCTGCAATGATAGGCCTGACGGGAAGTCACTATGTTTGAAAGAAGACCCCATATAGGTATTAGCGTGAGGTCGACGTTACAAGCATATATAAATTCGTCATTTGGGCCGCGCTTCACGCATGAATCATAATAACTTCGTCATTTGCGGCGCGCAGTTGCGCGCATGAATAATATAACGTTGCTGGCTCAGAAACCCATCAATAGGGAGAAGCTTTCATCTAACCTATATAGTTGAGGTAGTGTTCTCCCTGGGCTCCTGACAGGCTTTGTTTACTATACCATACACAAAACATGTTCTCTTAGGCTTGATGAAATGCGTTATCGAAATTCGGGCGCGCTTCGCGCGCAACGAAAGAAAAGTGCGAGCCCCTTTTCTGTAAAATGTCTTCTGAATCAGTACTAGGTCAAATAGGGGACGGGAGAGGTGGGATCACGTTAATCATTGTACCTATAGAGGGAGGATCACTGCATTTTTACCGTTTACCCAAAATCCTCTCACGTAAATAATCAAGGTGATAAATAATGACCGCGGTTCCTTAGCTTTGACAGAAGTAAGAAAAAAGTATTTGTACTTTAAGAAAAGAAAAAGACATTCGGACAAGAGCCTAACTAACAGGTTTTTCAGAAAATATCAATTACATGGGGAGGGTCACAATTTTTTTACGTAGGACTGGGGGAGGGTCACAATTTTTTTTGTTATGTTCAAGGGGAGGGTCCTAATTTTTTTAGCTTTGTTTGAAAAAAATGGGAGCCCCCCCCCGGTAAATAATGACACGTCCCTAAGTCAATGATTGATTCTGTATGTCTGAAACTTTCCATATTGTAGATCTTCCGAATGGACAATGTTATCGGACTACGAAAAGAAGAACCTTGGGCTGACCTTTGAAGACGACGGAGAGTTTTGGTAAGTTTTTCATTTTTGAATAAAACCAATCAACCTCCATTAGGGTACCTTGGAAGGCGCATTTGCAATGCAGCCCCTGTGAAATCTCCCACTACTCCCACTTATTATTCGTCACCCATTGGAACTTGCTCAAGAAATTTAATGATGTGAAGTCACTTCACCCTACTGTACTCGACCGTACGTCTCTAGACATATGATTTCAAGTGTCTGAGATGATTTTAATTGAAGCTTATTCATAATTCTTGTTTGTAAAAAAAAACATCTGCGAGTTCTTTTGCAACTTTAATGATTACAAGCCTACTACCCAAGTATTTCAATTTCGGAACCTAGCTCTCAAACTCAAATAGCCCTTCCAGCCACTCCTTTGTTATTGTTTTCGTTCGATATCAGAAAATGAATTACGTGTAGAGATTGCTCTATATTCCTTAAATCAGCCGATGGAAATGTATGTTTTCTCCGATATCGTTTGTTGCTAGGTTGTCAAAATGGCGGCTGACACAGGCTCTTTAATAATTTCTCGAGCTTAAACAAAGAGAACCATAAGCGTGAAGGAGGTTTGGATACGCGGTCTAATTTGCACCGCAAGTCCGAATAAAAACCGGCCTTGCCTAGTTTTTCAACCGACTTTTCGGTGTTTGAAAATCCGAATGAATACGTCTGTCTTAGTTACATCAAGTGTCTATAAAATCTTGCAAGCGAGTGCCTTTTAGCGGAGCTCCTGCGCGGGCCGGAGGCCCGCGCAAGCGGAGCACCATACCTAAGGAAAAAACGTATAGTATACTATCGACTTGATTTTTGAACGTCACGGGCATTTTGGATCATTTTGATGACGTCATTGATGACGTAAGGGCACGTGACTTTGGTGTAGAGCTCCTCTTATGGTCTTTGAAACTTTGTCCAAGTTTGGCTTCTATAGAAGCTTCCCTTCGGGAGATATGATTTTTTCTTTATTTTTCTGGTATTAAACCTATAGCGTACGCCGTCCGTCCGTCGTCCGTCCGTCCGTCCGTCCGTCCGTCCGTGTACACATGGGAACCCTGTGGTATGCAAAGAAAAAATTATATCTCCTCAAGGGAACATGCTAAGATAACCATACTTGGGGTATTTTGTCTATGCCACAAGGGGGGTGCTGTAACACGGACACGTGATGTGACGTCATCGATGACGTCATCTATGCTTGAAAAATCAATATCTCGTGAAGGGAAGACTCTAAACCAACCAAACTTGGGTAATGTAATCCAGGTGCGGGTTGTTCAAAGGTGGATTAAATTTAAACCACCAGGTTTAGTTCTGAACCACTTTCGAGCAACTGGACCCAGGTCACCAGATGAGCGAAATGAAGTGGTCACGTGATGTGACGTCATCGATGACGTCATCTATGTTTGAAAAATCAATACCTCGTGAAGGGAAGACTCTAGGTAAGACAACCAGAAACAGCAGCCGTTCGTAGTATCCCAGCATGCTCCGCGTCATTCGCGGTGAAAAAGAGTTGATTCGCTCATTTGCTATCAGCCGTTGACAAGGGAAGAGCTCGACAGGAGCAGCGACTTCACGCATCAAACCAGGTAAATTTCGGTGAATCGCTAGAAAATGACTGACTTTGTATCGGATTTGTGTGATTTCTTACTTTATGCTAAATGGACTTAATGTCAGAACTTTACTTTAATACCTACACAGCTGTATCAAGCCTGAATTCCTTGTTTATTCTTTCCAAAAACGACGAAAATAGACATAAAATCGCACGTACTGTCTTCTACTTTTAATCCCTAAAGCGACCTAAATCCATCGGTTGCACTCACACATACTTGCATATCATTTATCTATGTGTCATAAACCCTCCTATACATTTCTGACTCGAGACCAAGGACACTTTGTCAGAATTTTTTGTGTTTTGTATAACTTTTAAGTGTAAAGGTCAAACTGTAGTAAAAAAAATAGTCCAGCAACTCAAAACGAGTGTTAACACAATCGCTTTCTGTTCCTTTCTACAGGGGGAGATATTTCTTAAGTTTACAAACATCATCTAACAAGAATCCAAAGCAACTCAGATTCCAAGTTCTTATAAGAACTTGTACAACAACAGATTCCAAGTTCTAAGAACATTACAACAACAGATTCCAAGTTCTTATAAGAACTATTAAAACAACAGATTCCAAGTTCTTATAAGAACTATTACAACAACAGAATCCAAGTTCTTATAAGAACTATTACAACAACATATTTCAAGTTCTTATAAGAACTATTACCACAACAGATTCCAAAGTTCTTATAAGAACTATTACAACAACAGAAGCTTTTGTGGTGTGCTTTTCGTTCAATCACCTAATGGAGTTTGCAGAAAGAAACTGCACAACTCTGGTCAAAAACCCCATATTATTGCTTCACTGCGTTGATTATGCTGGAAGAGTCAAAATATCGATAAAAGAACTGCCTGTGTTAAAAATTAAAGCGGTTTTGGGGCACGTTACCCTCATGCATGATCTAAGTGAGCGGAGAGGGATTCTCTTTCTTGATAGCAATCTTCATATCCTCACATTGCCTGAATATCACATTAGGAACATGTTAGAGAAAGGCCGTTCTTTAAATTACAGAAATAAAGTAGAAATAACTTACCAAAATGTAGGAAACATCTGGCGGGAAGCCATCGCGCTGGCGCGAGTTGACAGCTCAAAGACAACAAAAACGTACCGCAAAGCATGCTGGGATACTACGAACGGCTGCTGTTGCCACCAGATAAAGCAAAATGAGGTGGTCACGTGATATGACGTCATCGATGACGTCATTTATGCTTGAAAAATCAATATCTCGTGAAGGGAAGACTCTAAAGCAACCAAACTTGGGTAATGTAATCCAGGTCACCAGATGAGCGAAATGAAGTGGTCACGTGATATGACGTCATCGATGACGTCATCTACGCTTGAAAAATCAATATCTCATGAAAGGAAGACTCTAAACCAACCAAACTTGGGTAATGTAATCCAGTTCACCAGATGAGCGAAATGAAGTGGTCACGTGATGTGACGTCATCGATGACGTCATCTATGCTTGAAAAATCAATATCTCGTGAAGGGAAGACTCTAAGACAACCAAACTTGGGTAGTGTAGTCTAGGCCACCAGATGAGCAAAATGAGGTGGTCACGTGATATGACGTCATCGATGACGTCATATATGCTTAAAAAAACAATATCTCGTGAAGGGAAGACTCTAAAGCAACCAAACTTGGGTAATGTAATCCAGGTCACCAGATGAGCCAAATGATGTGGTCACGTGATATGACGTCATCGATGACGTCATCTACGCTTGAAAAATTAATATCTCATGAAAGGAAGACTCTAAACCAACCAAACTTGGGTAATGTAATCCAGGTCACCAGATGAGCGAAATGAAGTGGTCACGTGATGTGACGTCATCGATGACGTCATCTATGCTTGAAAAATTAATATCTCGTGAAGGGAATACTCTAAAACAACCAAACTTTGGTAGTGTAGTCTAGGTCATTAGATGAGCGAAATGAAGTGGTCACGTAATATGACGTCATCGATGATGTCATTTATGCTTGAAAAATTAATATCTCGTGAAGGGAAGACTCTAAAGTAACCATGTAAACCATGTACACATGGGAATCCCTTTCATTCACACAGAAAATTTTATAACCAGGAGCTCCGCTTTTAGCCAGTGGCTAAATCTATATATTAAAAAATCTTACAAACAGCAACCAACCAACTGTAATATTCTCTACAACGTTTGTGTTTGTTGTAAGTGTATATTGTTAGAATTCTGTGCTATGTCGCTACGCTCCTCCGCACAGAAAACGTTTATATTGTATATTCTACAACAAACAAGTTGTTGAGAGAGAGGCGCTAACCAGTTAGTCCAAATAAGAAAAACCGGCCTTGTCTAGTTTTTCAACCCACTTTTCGGTGTTTGAAAATCCGAATGAATACGTCTGTCTTAGTTACATCAAGTGTCTATAAAATCTTGCAAGCGAGTGCCTTTTAAAAAATCTTACAAACATCAACCAACCGACTCTAATATTCTCTACAACGTTTGTGTTTGTTGTAAGTGTATATTGTTAGAATAACACGAATATGTTTGTGGTTCATCAAAAGGATGTCGTTTGTCGATTTCACGGCGCAATATTCGACCCTGGAGATTTGTATGCTTGGAGGAGACAGTGCGATGCAGGACAAGTCCAAGATTGCATTCAACTCACGCGTCGAGCACGGCCAGTGGCGCAGGGGACTCACTGCTGGTGGATGCCGCAACTTTATTCAAAGCTTCCACAAGAATCCCCAATACAAGTAAGGTGCCGCATATAAGTCTCGAAGTACCTTGTATATCACAAAAAAATCCCTTGAAGCTCATCTGCAAATGAAATATGGTAATGTGTGAAAGTATGGCAAGCATTCCATTAGCTCTAGAATATGTATAGATTGACCACATGACAAATGGTGACGCAACAATAATATTTTCCCGAAAGCAACTCCTCAAGGTATACCGAGACCTTAAAGCTCCGCTCCCTGAACGCGCTCTTTTGGAGTTGCCTGTACCGAAAGCAACCCTTTTCTAACTCTTTCCAACTGTCTTCATCAAAATTTCATTCTGTTCATTGGTAGAAGTACCAAATGAAAGACGAAAGTTAAAAAAATCAAGACGGCTATTGGATCTTGGATCCGCCATCTTGAAATTTTTATTTGATTTTATGCAATTGATTGGAATGCCAAAATACAGGAAGTTTCTGAAACACTGTGGCATTGTTTTTCTAGAATCACTCTACAAGACAGTAATGACGACGAAGATGATTTGTGTACCGTCATCATCGCCTTGATGCAGAAAGACCGACGCAAAGAGAAGAGTAAAGGAATGCAGATGTTGACCATTGGATTCTCTATCTATAAGGTATATTTTATAGGTACAATCCATTACGCCCCTGATAGTTGACGGGAGAACACGCACACAGTGCGTTGACATCAACATTCTCAAAGCTTGCGATAGATTGTAATGCATCTTTAAGTATAGTGTAAACATCGATTGCTACAACTTTGTTACGTTTGACTTTGCTCTAGATAGACGACCAGAAAGACAAGAACGCACCGCTAGACAAGGACTTCTTCCAGTACCATGCATCTACCGCTCGCTCACCTACCTTCATCAACGCTCGAGAGGTGGTGGGTAGATATAATCTTCCCCCTGGAGAATACTGCGTCATTCCCTGCACGTTTAACCCTGGAGAGGAAGGCAACTTCATTTTGAGAATGTTCTCGGAGAAGGCACAGAAGTCTTGGTAAGATGAATACTTATAAGACTAGTCAATTATTGCATCGTTTTTGTCGTGCAGCAAAATACACGGTGTACACCTGATTTTTTGTTACAGGCGTCTGATCAAACTTTCGAAGGCACGCGATATAAGTTGGATCATTTCGAGGGTGAACCAAAGATCGAGGTCGCCACCGACGTCTCCTCGAATGTATTTTCTGAAAATTATCACAGCTCGGAAAACGAGATTCAGAGACACGTCTCGAAGTTTTCAAAATCCATACAATTTTTCGAAGGACTGTTTGGCAACTCTACCATGTGCCGTAAAGGAAGAGCAAGATTTCTTCTAGACGATAGCATAACTTTAAATGCAACCGCACAACAATTGAACGCCACAACTTTTCGGGAAACCCTACAATTGTCCCGGAAATCCGTATGCAAGCGATCAAGCGGTTCGGGAACGACTGTCAGAGACCCCCCTAGGCATCGGTTTTTAGAAAGGTTGCTTTACTGCGGTTTTCGTAATTCTGCGAACTCTTGCTATCGATTTCCAACCGTAAAATCGCCTTCTGGCTTCCGTCAATCAAACTTCCGAGTGTCTTCGCCGTTACTCTTTGTTCAAATGGCTTCCTGTCACGCCAGCAACGGTTACGTGTTGACCAATTAAAAAGCACAAAGAGTAACGACGAATAGACTCGGAAGTTTGATTGGCGGAAGCGCGGTTTGACGTTTGGAAAGCGTTAGTGAGAGTTTGAAGAATTATGAAAATCGCAGTAAGGTTACGGAACACCTTCGGGGTACGTTTTCATTAAAATAGCAATAATTTGACAAATCATGCTTCATTGTTTGAAGGTTGTATCTTGCAAGTACTTTTTGTATGTAATGAATGCCATATTCATGGACATATTTCATTTCTTTCAATTCAGTGAAATTGACGAGAAGACATCGTTTAAGTCGGATGAAGATAGAAAGGTAGTGTAATTTTGTTGCCCACCCGTCCGAACCTCTTATGGGCCTTTACTTCGGTTTATTGGCAGCTCTGTAATGTGTTTACATGTTGTCAAACATCATCAGCCTGTGCCCGACTACACTACAGCAGTGGGAGGAGAGCAATTTGACGCCCAACAGTGAAGCCTACGGCAGCGTTTTTGATTATGAGACTGTGTAAATTGCCTTTTTGCAGTCCATAGCCTATTAACATGTTTGTATTATCCTTTTTGTTGTTCCTTAGGTGAAACTAACAAGAGAGCAAAATGACACTCTAGATGCCAAGTTCCGAGACTTCTTTGACAGTCTCGCTGGAAGGGTGAGTTATGGACTACACCATGGTACAAAAAATTCGAAAAAAATGCTACGATATAAAATATATTTTTAAAAACGCGTCATGTTTTCGAGGGACTTCCAATCTAAGATTAATAGACTTCGTTTCCATTAAATAACAACGCCTGTCAAATTATGGTGTAGGGACTGATAGTTGGAAGAGAGGGAGAGAGCAATACAAACAGGAGCAAAAACTTGTTTCTTGCCTTCTATGTTTTAGTCCTCTTCCAATGGGTTTTATATTATTTTAATTCGTAAAAGGAACTTCGCACCTTTCATTAACAAATAACCAAACAAATCCTGTTTAACGCCCCCACGGACAGACGACCCTACGTTCACCTCAGCACAGAGCCTCAGCAAGCGCAGTTTAGTTTTGCGTATGTGCCTGCTGCCTAGCGCACTATATCCCAAAATAATAATAAATGGTATTAGTTTATGGCCGTATAGTAACGATGGGAGAAAGATATCACTTAATGTCTCCATGAAATAACCATATTTTGGTCATTACCCCCTCCCCTACAAAAATGGTACATCACACATGTACCTCCAGACGTTGTCAGTACACTATGACACTGATCTTGTTATGTATCTGTCATTTTCCTGTTTCTATTTAATACCAGGATGGTGAGATTGACGCGGAAGAACTGCAACAGATTCTAACCACCGCCCTAAAAAATGGTACGATCAAGAATATTAGTCGGCCACTGAACACAAACTTACTTGGTCTTAACAAATGAAAGCTGAAAAAAAAATCATAATTTTTCCCTGTTCCTAGATCTCGGTGGCAAGAAATTCAGTCTTGAGTCAGCACGGTAAGGCACTGATCTTTGATTTTTAAAATTATCATACATTGCTGGATCAAAGTGTAACACGTGAACCTCAACCGGCCTGATTGTCATGCTCCGACTTCGAAACGATGTTCTAAACAGCCCGAGCCCCGGACCAAGCAATAGCGGGCACCAAGAGCTTCGTTTTTCTAATTTTCACATTTTTGCTTTCCTTCTAGGTGCATCATAAGTATGTACGACGTATCCTTTTCAAAATTAGTTTAAATACTCTCCTACTGAGACTAAGGAGCTTCTTATTTTTGTGTTCTTAGAATGCTGCGTGTGGGAAGAGCCATAATCCAGCTGCTACTGTTCCAAACGAAGTATAAACGAAAAAATGTTCATAGATCTCTTTTTCGGCGCGTTACATTTGTGATGACTCACAGATGACGTCAAAGGGTATCTACAAAACGATTGGCGTGACATTTGTTCATGTTATGCTATGACGTCTTCTAAGAAAATATTTTCTGCAGAAAGAAATACTAAACAGCGCGTACGTGTCAAATGGTTTGATCCGTGCGCAGTGACGCCAGCTGTGCGTGCATGCAATAAATACTCACTGGTTTCGACTAATCAGGGTGTGATACTTACTGTACGTTAAAAAGAATTCAAAAACTTCAATTCAAAAACTTCAATTATTTTAGAAAAATGGACAAGGTACCTTAAAGACGTCTAGAGTAATCTCATATTTCTATTCACTTCCTATGGCTACCGTCTTTAACTAATCTACACAGGACGATCAAAGTGGAAAGCTGAGCTTCCCAGAATTCAAACAAACTTGGGTACAGGTCAAGAGATGGATGGTGAGTGCTTAAAAATCAATGGGCATGTTGCGTGCAAGATCTTCATTAAGGCTGGTGTCAAAGCCAGTTCAACATTTGCATCAACGTTATTGGACATTTGTTGTTGAGCTACGTCTATCGTCCAGTGAACCAGATCAACATCCATTGAATGTTAATTGTTACATCAGATGTTGAAATAGTTTGACGCTTACAATACAGTACGGAAAAATGCTCCCCTCCCCATAGAATAATGTGGCTCCACTTCAGGTGGAAACGATTCTAACCTAGGCATTGAGTACCCTTGTATCCTCCTCGTGGTCAGCGGTCACATGACCAATGACCTTCGTTCACGGTTCGGGCGCCATTGCCGCCATGTTGGATTGAACTGTGGTGAATACAAACCTGACTCTTTGTCGTGTTAACCTAATGGCGCCTGTACCTGTTTGAACAAATATGGACAAAATGTTTTCTGCCCGACGCGTGTTGTGCTTGGTACACATCCCTTTTCCTGTAAGAAAATCTTATGACCAAAACCTCCTTGAAGCAAAATTATTGCAATTGAAATGAAAATTGGTGTCTAGGTTTGCAATTTGCAATTAAATTATTGAAATTGATTTTAAAATCCTTGAGAAGGTACCAATTTTTTCCCTTCATATCCGCTGAGAAACTCCGACGATTTTTCCGGTTCGTTTACACTTGTTAGCGGTTATTTCCTGAAGGTGCTTCGCTAAAGCGCTGCAGTTCCTTGCGCAATTTTGGTAATGATTATTAAGTTCGACAGAAACGATCACTTCGAAACGACACCTGTACATTTTTAGAGCAACTTGTTACCAAATTTTACAAGACATGTACATATACCGTTTCCGGGAAACGTTGTCACCCAAAAAGCCTATAAGGTTGAAGCGCAAAGGATAATGGGGGCATCTAAACTGCTACTGTTTGATCTGAATTCAGACAGTTATCGCAACCACAGGTAAAATCATTAAATTTCAGCACATTTCTAAGCATGTTTGTTTATAATATTTTACAGAAATTCAAATAAATCTCTACCCATACTCCCTAGCGCACCAAGCTTTGTTGCTTTTTCCAGTGACAACGTATCCCGGAAACGGTATATATTACAAAAAAAAAACAAATATGTGAAAATTGTTCCACGCTTAAGGGTTGAAGGAAAATTGCAGCACCTAGTATACGAAACTCCTCATTACTGCATGTATTCTTACAGAGCCAATTCAGACAGCGTGACGTGGATAAATCCGGAGAGTTGGAGGCGTATGAGCTCCGTTCAGCTCTGAAGGATGAAGGTGAGTTCGAAGTCTAAATTATGAGGAAGTGAAGCTGATGGATGTGATTTTGAAACAAGTTGGAGCTATGGAGGAGGTCGAGGAGAGAAGGAGGTGGAAAAGGAGTGGATGTACGCAGGTGGCATACGACATAATGGTAATGGTGATGGGTAGAGGCAGGATGATGGGGGTCCAAAGTGATGGTAATGGTGATGGGTAGAGATAGGATGATGGAGATCCAAAATGATAGTAATGGTGATGGGTAGAGATAGGATGATGGGGGTCCAAAGTGATGGTAATGGTGATGGGTAGAGGTGGGATGATGGGGGTCCAAAGTGATGGTAATGGTGATGGGTAGAGGTGGGATGATGGGGGTCCAAAGTGATGGTAATGGTGATGGGTAGAGATAGGATGATGGGGGTCCAAAGTGATGGTAATGGTGATGGGTAGAGGTGGGATGATGGGGAGCCAGAGTGATGGTAATGGTGATGGGTAGAGGTGGGATGATTGGGAGCCAAAGTGATGGTAATGGTGATGGGTAGAGATAGGATGATGGGGGTCCAAAGTAATGGTAATGGTAATGGGTAGAGATAGGATGATGGGGGTCCAAAATGATAGTAATGGTGATGGGTAGAGATAGGATGATAGGGGTTCAAAATGATAGTAATGGTGATGGGTAGAGATAGGATGATGGGGGTCCAAAGTGATGGTAATGGTGATGGGTAGAGATAGGATGATGGAGATCCAAAATGATAGTAATGGTGATGGGTAGAGATAGGATGATGGGGGTCCAAAGTGATGGTAATGGTGATGGGTAGAGGCAGGATGATGGGGGTCCAAAATGATAGTAATGGTGATGGGTAGAGATAGGATGATGGGGGTCCAAAGTGATGGTAATGGTGATGGGTAGAGGTGGGATGATGGGGAGCCAGAGTGATGGTAATGGTGATGGGTAGAGGTGGGATGATTGCGAGCCAAAGTGATGGTAATGGTGATGGGTAGAGATAGGATGATGGGGGTCCAAAGTGATGGTAATGGTGATGGGTAGAGGTGGGATGATGGGGAGCCAGAGTGATGGTAATGGTGATGGGTAGAGGTGGGATGATTGGGAGCCAAAGTGATGGTAATGGTGATGGGTAGAGATAGGATGATGGGGGTCCAAAATGATAGTAATGGTGATGGGTAGAGATAGGATGATGGGGGTCCAAAGTGATGGTAATGGTGATGGGTAGAGGTGGGATGATGGGGAGCCAGAGTGATGGTAATGGTGATGGGTAGAGGTGGGATGATTGGGAGCCAAAGTGATGGTAATGGTGATGGGTAGAGGTGGGATGATGGGGAGCCAGAGTGATGGTAATGGTGATGGGTAGAGGTGGGATGATGGGGATCCAAAGTGACGGTAATGGTGATGAGTAGAGGAAGGAAGATGTGGATCCAAATGATGGTAATGGTGATGGATAGAGGTAGGATGATGGGGATCCAAAATGATGGTAATGGGTAGAGATAGGATGATGGGGATCCAAAATAATGGTAATGGTGATAGTGATGGGTAGAGATAGGATGTTGGAGATCCAAAATGATGGTAATGTGATGGGTAGAGGTAGGATGATGGAGATCCAGAATTGTGGTATTGTGATGGGTGCATGCAAGATGATGAGCATCCAGAAAGACGGAGATGTTGTGACGACAATCTTAATGAGAATGTTGACAGGGATAAGATGGAGTGGATTATGATAAAAGGACCCGAGCAGTTGGACAAAGAGGAAAAGAGAAGATGCTGTAACAGGGCATTATCATAGGAAATATTTCATATGGCATCACCATTAATATTAATACTACGTATCGCTTTTTCCAGGATTTACTCTATCCAATGACGCGCTGATGTCCATCTGTGCGCGTTTTACCTCTGGTGATGGCAAGATCAATGTCGATGACTACATGGAGATCTTATGTCGTCTGAATGTTCTCTCAAGTATGAGCCTTTTGACGTTGAATTCGATAAACAACTAGAATGTAGTTTTTCGGTTTTATTTGCTTGGTTATCAAATTTATTTAGTTGATTCTGAGAAACCCAATTGTGACGTTGAGTGCCAACAAATTCAGCGTATGAATATGCTAAAACTAGGAACAAGAAGTAATAGAAATAATAACTTTTTGTATCAATAAATACAAGGACGCAACGGAAGGGGGATTGTAGATACCTGGAAATGATAAACATTGATTGTGCATTATTTTAACATTATTTTTAAAAAAACGGTGACCTAAACTATTTGACCATGTTTTCATTTATATTTTTGATGTTAAATATCGTCAAAACCAGAAACAATCATATAAAAGTGGTAATAGAATAAACCTTGGGCAGGTTTTACAGTATTGATATAAAATCTTTCAAAATAATTATTGCCTCTTTCAACTTTTAATGATAACAGAAAATAATGTTCATACCATTCTCATGTAACGACGTTTTCCGTTTCTTTGCAGGATGCTTCCAGAAACATGCCGGTCGCAGTAACAAAGCCAGCTTCGGTCTGGACGAGGTGCGTTACCTTATCTTAGCGGAGCCCGTTTCTTAAGAACCTAAACAATGATGCAGTTGCTTGCATTGCGCCTTCATTAATAGGATTGTGACCACGTTTCTGTGGCGTAGCTTCGTTTTTGCTATTTCTTACACGTGTCATGCCCAGCTATCTCTTAGGGGTGATTTTTATTTTCTTGCCGAGCACCCTGAAGTTGTTTTATAATAATGTGTTGCTGGTCAAAATTTGTAGTCAAGCAAGCAAGCTCATTGCCGTCAAAGTACTCACTCTAGTTGGCATAAGGTACGCTCCAACACTAATATATGAGCTTGTTGTTGCAGTTTATCGAGATGGGTCTTAGTCTATAAGGAACAGCATGGGAAAACCTCAAGAGAAGAAGACATCTTAGCATAAGGAAGAACTTTACTTTCACATAAATAGCATAAAAACAGAGTAGTATAATAAAGTAGAACCAGGTTTGTATTCACTACAGGAACTTTTTCAAGCAGTCTGATGTTAAGGAGTGAATTCCTATAGGTCAATATATTTAAGACACGTTCGGTAAGGTTTTGGGCTGGCTGTTTTTATTGTTCTGTCTGAAAGGATGTCGTTGTTGTACTGAATTTGCTAATAAAATGGTAACATAACGCTTACAACATATTTCCTTGTATTGTATTCGCGCTTAGAGATACATAGAAATGAATGGGAAAATGAGCACAAAATGGAAAGAGGGGAATGTGAAGGCTTACCGACAGACCATGGGGTTTTGATAACGGGGAAGGAAGGCTTCTGATTGGTGCGGCTAGACTCGAATTATTAACAAGTGCCAATCAAGTATTTTAATCAAACAAACACTGGCGAAAGCATCGAAAGGATCGTTGGAGAACTGTTTTCTAATTTTCTAGCTGATCGAGCATATAGTCGAGAATCAATGCAAAAGTCTCCCTTCAAACAGCTGGGAGCGGAGGCAAATAACTCCTTTGTAGTAAGGACAGTAGCGGTTTGTATCTGGTGTCACCAGTTCATAATCTCGGTGACAACACCAGGGGCGTAGCCGGGGGGGGGGGGGGGGGCGACTTACTACTAAAATTGTAAATATTTAATAGACAACAAATAAAAGCTCCTATAAAATGTAGCAAATTTCTTCAATCGCTAGTTTTTCCCCGAGATCTATGTGGAGTTTTTATTTTTTGAATTTTGGAACCCCCCCTCTCATAAGTGCTGGCTACGCCCCTGAACACGAACGATAGTAGTAAAAAGGTAAACGATATGTCACAGTTGGTTCAGTTAATCAAATCATTTCGAGGTTGATCTTGGTTCCAGTGGAGGCGGGGAATCTTGCAGATGCTAGAAAACTCTCCACTCTAAGCTGTCCTGCCTCAACATGCCAGTTCCTTCAGTCTGCAGAAAAACAATAATGTAATAGCTATATGCGATGTAGAATGATCCAGATTGGCTGTACTAGAAGGTGTGGGTTGTTCAAACGCAAAAGGTATAAATAATGGAAATGGTAGAAAGCTGATTGATGACATGAAATTTGATTTGTGGTCGTTTGGCTTAAATTTCCAGAATACGCTATCATGTTTGTTGCTAAGATTTTTAGATTTAAGTGGGGCTGAAGAAACGTTTGGCTTTCTCGAACAACAATGGAAAGGGAGGATGAGGAAGGGGGGTTGACAGGATTAAATAATAATAATAATAATAATAATAATAATAATAATAATAATAATAATAATAATAATAATAATAATAATAATAATAATAATAATACTAATAATAATAATAAATAATAATAATAATAATAATAATAATAATAATAATAATAATCATCATCATCATCATCATCTTCGGAACGAATGGCGGGATGGGATCTGAGTGCATGCGCTTTCTTAAAGAGTTAGCAAACAAAATCGCGCTAAAAAACGACGAGCCATATCACGTTGTTATAACATGGCTAAGAACAATCATCTCTTTCGAACTTTTGAGATCAGTCCATGCCTGTATTAGAGGGTCCAGAGTGCCCTTTCATAACTTAGGGGATGATGACTGCCGAGTAAATGTTAGTAATGCGGGCATTTAAAGATACAGCCCTTTTTTACGCGTTGCCCTTGCCTGTACATTTTTATAATTTTTTCACATTTTGCCATTCTTATTTTATAATAGAGTTTTGTAAATATTTTAGATTTAGAATTTTTCTTACATTTATTGTTATATATTGTAATTATTATTATTGTTTTTTATCTATTTTGAATAAAGTTATTATTATTATTAAAAATAAAAAAAAAATAAAAAATAAAAATAATAATAATAATAATAGTAATAATAATAATAATAATAATTTATTGATTTATAGTGCGCCTTTTAACATATAATGATCAAGAGCGCATTACACAGTATCTAACTAATAATAAGAATGAACTTATATCTAACTTACATAATATGTACAATTTATAAAATGTAGAGATAATGCCGTACATACAAAGATAATAAATAAACAAAAAGTAACGCTTTTGTCTGGGCAGCACCTACTGAGTTCACCATACCTTCACACTTTGTATTAACGCGACGTATTACATGGACAGCGCAATCTTGAACAGCTAAAGATAAGTAAATAACGATATTTACTGAACGTTTATTTTTCAGAAAAAAAATTATAGCACCGATAAAGTAACTCTTGGAATACATACCTCTTTTACAGGAAGAGTGACAAATTGGCCATTTCTATCACGTTCGTTTCGAAGGATTACATCTGAAAAAAAAATAGAGCAACATCCACTGCTAAGATCCATGTCAAATATTTATTTTTTCGAGATATTTAACAATTTGTCGCCATCGGCGAATAGTCACCGAGACGAAGTCGATATTTACGGAGCCTGAGGGGACTAATTGTCTTAGTATAATTACTCATGTGACTTTTAAGATTTTCGACAAAAAATTCACTTTAAGGGGTATTCTTTGTTTTTTTTTTCTCGCAATAAAGTGCGCGCGCGGTCCCCAATGCTTTCAATGCTATATTCACCTTATTCACCTATAGGTGAATATAAAAATATGACGAACGTCTCGACCAATCAGCGCGCGGAATCACTTGAGTAATTATACTAAAGTTAGATATAGATATAGCATAGCTTGGAATGCCTGGGTTTCGTTCCATGGCTTTTGAACGGCTGTGGTGTTTCAATCTTTTATCCAAATTCCAGATACTTATGAGTGAAGCTATGATAGCGATGATTAACCCTAGTGTGCACCCGGTGTCTCTCTTCCATGGGTAATATAATCGAGCCATGAAAGGATTTGGCGTTCCCATGTCTAATGTTATTCATAATGTATGTCTTAGGCTTTTAATAATGTTCTTCAGCATGGGAAAAGTATAGATGACAAGCCGAGGAGGAGAGATGGGCAACTCTCTATTGGCTCATAATCTTACCACTAACTTTGTCAATACGACATACTATCAACATGTAGTCATTCAGACGGACGTTTCCATCTACGTCACCGAAGTGTAAACAGATAGCTTGGAGGACATCCTGGTCTAGATGAATATCTTGGAAAAAGAATGCACATATAAGAACCCCTTTTGAAGCTATCTTGATTGTTTTATTGCATTTGCAACTAAATATTTACGGAACAATTATGGCGTCGTATCGCAATTTACGCTACGACCAGGAAGGTAGGCGTATGATTCGCAGCAGACGCAGTCGAGATGGCTGAACTTTACCGAATTTCATCCATAGATAGATGATCTAAAAAACAATGTGAAGGATTTCTGATATATATCTAATTTACAGAAATATAACCTCTCAAATATACGTAATTTGTGGGAAAGCGCTTACAAAAATTTATCAAAAGATCGGTTTGAAAAACGAAATCAAAAATCCGTGTCAGCATTTTTAGGCATTGACCCCACTGTGAAGGGGCAGGATATTGTAGTGTTTTTGTCGGTTTACCTACCCCGCGTGCTCAACATTTTAGCAAAATGATATTTTTTTGAAAAGAAAATCCATTTATAAAATTGTGCATGCTCTGCGCGGCTTTTACATGACACCTAAATCGTAGTTTCCGGTAGTTTCCTAGCGTAAATTGGGATGTGACGCCATGAAACGTGTAACAAACATACATTGCTTTAGTGCCAAGCTGTGGAATATTCGCAGAATAAACAATTGAACAGATTTTGAAAATAATGTTGTTGCAAGACTTCAAGATGTTAAATGTTAGCATATTATCACTTACAACTGTTGTTCTACTTAATTTGAGCGAAAAATGAAATATTATGAAGAGAAAACCTGCTTGGGTTAGCAGTCGACAGTTCATTATTGACCAAATATGGTCATAAACAAACCGCGAATAATCCACAGCTTGGTTCGCCGTTACATGTTTCAACTAAGTCATATGTTTCCGACTATACCTATACCCTAAAATTCCGTGAAATCATCATGTTTCCACATGCTTTCTCAATTTGAGTCTCCCATCACGTATCGTTCTTTTCTATGTTCGTTTCATTCACTGCTTATTGATATTCAGAACCTATCATTCTCTAGCTTCGCTGAGTAGCCTGATTTTCTATATTCCTTATGCAAATAAGCTAAAATGTAGTCAATGCATCGTAAAGTATCCGCCTATAGTATAGCAGAGGTATCTGGTACACATTGTTGCAGAAAAAAATGATGAAATTCACAGGAGGCAGGGCGTCACATCTCTGGGTAAATTACTCAGTGAGTCACGTTAAGTTGTGTGACGCTGTCTGTGAAGCTAGGACATACCGAGAATATGACACATGATTGTTTGGAACCTCTGCGAAATGTTATCTGATAATGTTGTCTACATGGACTGTACAACTACCCTATTTAAGGACGTACTTTGAAACGCCTTCTCCAATATATCATAAAGCTCATAAACGTGGATTGTACCATTGGCGTCATGATGTGGCCAGATCTCCTGTAGCAACAATGTATTGAAATTGGATTAAAAAAATATGGCTACTATTATTGCTAGGTTAAACATGATTGTGCAAAGCTCGAAGTAAGGGGTACTCAGAGGTCGCAGATAGTCACTACTCTTATTAATGCGATCGTCCTCGCCCTCGCCTTTACTTTCATCGTTATCGTCATAGTCATCGTCACACACATCCCCATCCACGTCGTCATCCTCTTCATAACCTCACCCTCCCCTCCTCAGCCTTCTTCAATTTCCACTCATCTGAACCACGTTCATCTCTATCATCCTTATCACCTATTCCTCCCCTCCTCTGCCCACCTTTTCCCCTCCCCCTTCTTCTCTCCTTCCCTCATCCTCGTCCTCATCCTCGTCCTCATCATAATCTTCCTCCCCATCCCATCCCTCCCTCTCCCCTTCTTCGTTCCCCTAATCATTGTCCTCTTCCTATCCTTCAACCTCATAAACATCAATCATCATCTTTAGATCATGCCTATACATATATTTACCAAAGTATTTATTACGACTAAATAATGAAATCCTGTTATAATTTAACCAAGGGCTATGAGAGGATTGAATAAACAAATATTCATTCATTCAAGTAACAATACACCAGACATCTTACCATCCAATTCTTGGTTTTGATGTACGCCTCCATGAACTCTTCAAAATCCAGTTTCCCAGTACTGTCTTCCTGTACAATGTGGTTAAGGAATTATCATGTACATCAATTCCTTTTCCGGTGTATCCTAAATTCAACTGATTGACCGATGGCGCAAGCGGAGCACCATACCATCAATCTGAATTTTGTTCGCGAAGATTTCAAGCTCATTTGATGACGTCATTAATAACAAGTGACGTGACTAATATAGACTTCCAACCTAGAAGAAAACCTTGGCCAACTTTGGTTCTTCTATGTCTTTTAAATTTTGAGATATGATTTTATTAATCTTTTTGCTAATATCTCAAGAAATAAAGGTAATATATAGATTTAGGCACCGCCTAAAAACGGAGCTCCCAAACAGATTCATATGTGATGTCGTCATTGATAATGACGTCATCAATTGCATCACACCATAACTATAGTTTTGCCATTTTGACATTGCTCTGACAACCTAAACAATTTTGTCCAAGTTCGGTTGTCTTTACGAACTTCCCTTCCTGAGATTTTTTGTTTTTGTTTATAAGATTCTTAAATGATGATATCATCGATAACTTCTTCATCAACACCAACCAGGAGCCAATCACTAATTTTGTCCAAGTTTCGATGTCTTACCACCTTTCGTTCACGAGATATGGATGTTTTTGATAATTAAAAGAACACCGTTAACTACTGGTGGCGTCATCGATAACGCCACATCACGTGACCAAACTTTTGTATTCTCCTGACCACGTAGACGTTTGGTTTTCTTACCACTCTCCTCGGGTATGATTTTTGTCTTTTTTACAATCAGTCTGTTATATAGTGATGTCATCGATGACGTAGAATCACGTGACGATGTTGCTGTTGATTTTATTGGTCAACAAGTCAAGGTTATCCGAGTTTGGTTGCCTTACCTCCTTTTGTTCCTTATAAAAATGATTTACTTTGTTTACACGAAACCCTATTGTTACGGTAAGCATAAGGATACGTCATACAAATTCACGATTGCCCTGCAAAAGGAAGAGCGTGATATCAACTCGCTACATTTCAGATTTTAATATTCGCATTTCTTTGGTTATATGGTAACCAAGGAGATATAAAAAAGGAGATAGATAGAGAATAATAGAACATAATAAACATTTTAATTTGTATATATAATAGGACTCCATGCTGTCCAATTAAGAAAAAATTGGATGATTCAGAGGAACTCTAAAATTGGACGAGGCCGCAGGCCGAGTCCAATTTGGAGTTCCGAGGAATCATCCATTTTTTCTTAATTGGACAAGCATGGAGTTCTGTTATTTATTAATTATATAGTGAATGATAAAATGCCGAAATTGTCCAATTTCAGAGCGTGCGATCCAATTAAAAAATAATTGGACAGTTGACAACAATGGATTTCGCACTGGCTATATAATTAATGATTTCTAATAGAGGTTTTTAGTCTGTATAGTTGGAGGATTGATGTCGGGCACGTAAGCTTTCCAGAAAATCACTTGTTAGGAACAAAATATATTGCAAGAAATGAAAAACGTTAAACACTGAACAATAACGATGATTAAGTGACATTTAGCTGAATTAATTAACCGTACGTGTAATAACCCAAAAGGAACATTGATATGTTCATGAACTCTCTGTTATGGTGATGTACGATGCGCAACTACGACGCCAGTGATTACATCATCATTGTCACCTGATGAATCAGGTATTTTAAAGATTGCCATTTCTTAACATTTTCCTCAATTCGTTCACGGGCACACAGAATACTTTATAATACCTGTTCCTACTCCCTTTCACTGTTGGCTGGCAGAAAGGGATTTTCACCTTTGCTGGCGAAACAAATCAAGGTGTCCTGGAAAATGTAATCTACTTTTGGAAATTTCTTGGTCGTTGCGTGCTTAGTTTAGATCCTTTTTGCTGCATTTTGACGCGTGCATGCTGGCGATCTTTTCTTCTGGCAAAAAGAAAGGCAACACGATATAATTCGCACTCTGATTGGTCCACATATATGCTCTATTTCACCGATAAAGATTTTACAACGTTCTCGTTTCTCTCCCAACATCAGGCGTACTCTATTTCTTCGATAAAGTCATGGAAAGTTGTGCTCTAATTCGTAAAGTAGTCATCATAATCATGATAATGATCAATTATTACTGACCTTGCGACACCCACCGAAAATTCTGTCAAGATACAAAAATAAGAGCCAATCAAATCAAGAAAATAGCATTGATAACATATATTTCAATATTCTCATAATTAAAAAGCTGTTCCATAAACTCACCTGTTTTAAATATGATACAAAGGATTTTTCTAAGTTCTGATGCATCAATTGTACCATCCTGTTTTCACAAAAGTAAACGAAATACAAAAAATTACTAATCAAAGCCTTTAAAAAAAGGCTAACCAAAGCCTTTAAACAAAACTCGTCATCTGTAAAATATCCAATTACCTCTCCTGCTAATGTTTCGAAGAGTTCAGAAAACTTGTCATCGATTTCATCATCTCTAAGGGGAGGCTATGATAAAATGAAACAACGGTCACTGTATAAATTCTATCAATGTAATTTTACAGATAATTTCCATAGCATTTACACGGTAATACTGTAAATGTGGGAATTGGTATTTCCACGGAATGCCAAAAACCGTGTAGAGTGAGTGATTCAATTCTGAACAAAACGTATAGGAGTTTAAACTGATCACTGAATAATAGAGCGGTTTCAGATGACTGTCGTGAGTAATTGGTAATTACTTTGTAATTACTCCTATAAGTTTTATTCAGAATTGGTGTAATTACTTTGCGATTGGTTTTACAACAGTTGAAAACTTAAATGACCCATCGAACCTCTACTCATATTAACTGATTAGCTTGTTGTTTACTTATTTGTTTATTTGTCATGTGCTCTCTTACCCTTTCCTCGATATCTTCTCCAATGTGAGTCGAATCTTCATTCCCTCTAAACAAAACAATCACTACAACTAAGAAGGCTTCCTTCACTACATGGAAGTGAGAAATCAATTGTTCTGCTATTTGCGTTTACAGCTCAAATCGTTGCATCGCGACCCACGTTTTCAAAACATGGATTTGTATTTGGCTTATTTGCTGTTCCGTGCCAGTCAAGTCTTATCCGCGGGGGGGGGGGGGGGGGGGGGGGGCTATACGAGGGGGCTATACGAGGATGGGGGGGGGGGGGTATACGGGTATGTGCTGCCAAACGGGGGCCCGATTTCTTCCTCTAGTCGATAGAACCATATCAAGATAGTTCCCTTGAAAAAGTGTCGACATTCTCCAACTTCCTTATAAGGAAATATCGAAGAATCCCAGTAACTTTTTCACTATTTCTATTGGCTTAGAAAGCTTAAAACTCAACCAAAACTCAAATATACTCGAGGAAAGATGCTATGTGCATTTTCCACTCTTGTGTTCACGGTCAAAAGCCTGGCAACAAGTTAGACAAGATACCACAGGAAGCCCGGTCAATATCTAGAAAGGCGACACTACTATCTTGATATGGGGGTATCGTTTAGGAACCGTTCTCTAGAACGGGGTATGATAATGAAGACCACCCAGTAAAATCTCCAAGGAAGCGACCCGACGGTCACGTATTGTTTTATTAAATGTAAAGAATTAAAACCGTAACATGTAAACAACAACAATTTTGACTTGCAGGTATCATTAATTGCTCTTTAGAACGGGGTCTCATTTTGGGTGCAAAAAATTGAACGGGGTAGCTTTTCTCCAAAAAATCGTTTTAGAACGGGGTCCGCTTTTGAAATTCGCAGCGGCACATACCCGCCCTATATCAAGCCAAGCACCCCCCACCCCCCCCCCCGGGGGGAGTCTTATGAGCCAATAAGAATCTTGCCCTGTTTCGCCTAGTGCAGTGCAGTCGCCTGGCTTTCCATCGCGACGTTGTTTGGTGACATTGTTTGGAAGCCAGTTGGGCAATATCAGGAGTTTCGCTGGCTCAGTAGTTTGATTGGCGGGTCGCAATGCAACGGTTTTAGCTGTAAAGCGTGGACACGAAATCTTTTCCGCGTTATTTGGTGATTTGGTGTTTTTTTGCGAGCCCGCATCGATACGCGTGGGCCAACGTCAACTTTTTCAAATAACCACGTGCCCCACTTTGCGAGTTCCACCAATGAAATCGCAGATTTTGCTTTTGCTATTTGTGTTGTTCGAGGTGAGACATATCGCGCTATCCAGTTAACTAAAGTTCTGTAAGTTTGCTTTAGTGTCTGGAAAGCACGTTGTCAAGTGGAGTTCGCAATATTGTAAAGAAAAGCACGTGATTTTGAAACTTTGTCGCGACATTCCTTGACAACATATGAACTCACCTTGACAACGTGCCGTTTCAAACGCAAAACTATTAAAACGAAAGGGAGGAGAGAGGAGAGAACATGGACTGAAAGTTGTCCTTGAACAAATAAGAATGACGGAAATTGTCTCGATACCACGAGATGAATATATGCGAGATGAAATTTTTATGCAAATTAGGTTTTGATGACGTGGCGAGAGGTATTGTGACAGAACTCTGTAACTTTGTCAATATATCTTCTTATACCAGTGGTTTTAAAACACAATGATATAGAAGCCAGATTCACGTTGTTCAAAAAAGTCCCTGGATAGTAAACGCACTGATATCTGTGATATTAGCATGCATATTTCTACCTCTCGCCACGTCATGAAATTTGCATAAAGCTTTGATCTTACATCTCTCGTTAACCAAAAAAGATATGGAAGCAAAATGTTGCCATTCTTATTTCTTCAAGCACAAATTTCAGTCCACGTTCTCTCCTCTCAGGGGTGATATGCACTTCAAGTGGATAGCGCAGCAAAAGGCATGCTTTCAAATGCTGCGTTTTGATGGGTAGAGAGTAGCGATTTTGGCACGACTGCTAATTCAAAACATTACCAACGTAGAAAAACACTTACCGCGTCGAGTGTTCTTTTTCGGAGAAAATTCTTAAAAGGAATTTCGCTTCTTGCTTTGCTTGGAAGGTTGAGGGTATGATATCATATTCCCCTGGCGGTAATTTACATCTACGTACAACCTCACGGCTGAAAGTTACAGAAACAATCAATGTCAATGATGTACAAAGAGAGCATAAGTGATCATTCGAACACATTGGTATACTAATTAACGGGTTTATTACTTGTAGTCCGGCAGAATGAAACGCAGGTTGTTTCCAGGTACATAGTAGATTTAAGCTCTGGCGATTTGCTTATACATTCTAGCTCACTGATCAATCAACTGAGGCCCTCTCAGTTTTGGGGAATTCCTCTATGCGGCGTTTAATAAATACGTCCGCCATCTTGGTTTCTATTGATATTTAATGAAATGCGCGGTACTCTATTTCGCAGACATAGAGCGGTTTTCACATGACTGTCGTGAAACCAATCGCAAAGTAATTGTTCCAATTCTGAATAAAACCTATAGTCATCTGAAATCCGCTCTATCTCTATATAGACTGTAGCTCTAAAACGAATAATATTTTAACGTTCCCAGTCTATAATAGAAAGGGTCTAACAGTTTGAGTTAGTGAATGTTTGATAGTTAGCAGGTCAGCCGGGGGCGTTGCCAGAGAGGCCTGTTTTTAGTGTTGGCTACCTTGCCAAGGAGGGCTTTCTTTCTGTCAGCCTCAAGTACAAATGAAAACAACCACTCGGGCCGGAATATGAAATGCGCGACATACTTTGACAGATGATAACACAGGCCAACAGAAAGAAACCTCTGCCTGCAGGGTAAGTTTAGGCGAAATATAGGCAATATTTGCTTGGATTTAAATCCCTTATTCACTAACACCATTGGACATTTCTGGTTTTTATATTGACATATGCTAGAGTTAGCTTCTTCCCTGTCAACATGTGTTTATGTCTTAGTTTTTATGCGTTTTTCCAGCAAACCACCGAGGTCATACTATCACACTTTTGCGAAAATTCCCTGCCAGCACCGCGCCGCAATGTTTTTAAATTTAGGTTGATTTGGAAATCACTTATTCTTTTATTGTATGACAGTATGGGTGTCTACCTGTTGATGAATGTAGATCGATCTGTAGAGGCGTGATACTCAAAGTATTCTTTATCCAATGAACGATTCTTGAATCTCTTTAAATCATCTTCTTCGAGCTATATTTATGAACAAAATTCAGCATATTTTTCCAATTATCAGATCTTAGCCACCATTTAATTGAGATTTAATATGAATCACGTATGATCAAGACCTGGCGGTGCTTCAAAAATATTTGAACGGGGATACTCCGCCCAGACCCTGGGCCCCTTTCCCTTTTATATAGTAGTATCGCGATTCACCCAGCCACTCTGTGTTGTTGTGAGCCGTCAATATTTTGTGGTATTGACGGCTCAAAAAGAGCTCGCAAAATTCAACTTTTTTCGCACGAATTTATGTTTCATTTCATTGTCAATAGTTAGGAATAACGTTTAGCTATATTTCTAGCAATATCTTATGGCAGAAAGAGATTTTTTTCGCGGAAAAAGATGGAAAAATGTAAACAGAAAATGCTCGAGCTCGTGCGAAAAGCCCTTGTGATTGCGTGAGAGCGCGCGTAAATGTAATGAGAATTGAAATTTCAATCGACAATAAATAACACTATTTCTTGCCATTTCCTCCAGAAAATCTTCAAGAATCGCGATACAATATTAATTACGATTTTGAGACGGCAATTCCCCAAAATATTGACGGCGTTGGAAGAAAATATTTTCACGTATTGGGCTCCGTCGCTGCGCGACTCCGCCCAATACGTGAAAATATTTTCTCCCAACTAGCCGTCAATATTTTGTGGAATTGCCGTCTCAAAATCGTAATTAGTATATAAAATTAGGAAAAAGGTAAACCCGACCCTTTAATATACGGAGTTGAGAAAAAGGCGCCCCTTTCTTATCATTTTGCAAAAAAATACACACTCGTTAAATTACCCGTTAAAAGCACAGCGTAATATTGATACCCTTTTACATACTGCAAACTAATGTTTTTACAACAGAATCTAGTTATTTTCAACCCTTTTATAATAAGTGAAATTCGCAAAATCGCTACCCTTTTATATAGTGACACTTGCAAAATCGCTACCCTTTCATATAATTTGAGCATCAAACCCTACCCCTTTCGGGTGGGGGATCAAGAACATGGCTTTTTGGCATTGCGCTGTCTTCTCGAGTTCCCTTACCTTGTAGATGGAGAATCCGATGGTGAGATTTTTGATAGGTCTTCCATGGGATTTCCGACGGCGATCTTTTTGCATGAGAGCAATAATTACTGTACATAAATCATCCTTATCGTCATCGCTATCTTGCAAGGTCAGTCTGCGTTTGGGAAAAAAACAGTGTTACATAAGAAACGTCAGCAACTAGTGGCATCACATCTCTACAAAACCAAGAGTCCGTTGCTAAGAGTGAAAATCTCACATATTAGATCGATCTCCATGAACGTCAGAAAAGTGTCTATTTTTACAAACGCATTTTCACATAAAATTGAACAGAGACTTGCAGTTAACCAACCCGCACAGGGCTTTCGGTTATCCAGAAGCTAATCAAACAAATAAACAAACACACATAACGCAAATAACAAATGTCACTAAAAAAAGACACTATTTTGAAGCAACATCCAGTCATTTATGCAAGTTTCTTACTCTTTCTCATAGACTCTTGACAAAACCGCTAATAACCGATAATATCACCAGGGTGATTGTAAACAATCATCGACTCATCTGGGTTCCCGTGCTCGAGTAAACTACCTTGGCTTTGCACGGATGAAGGTCCTACCTGTGTCTATGGCCTAGGGCATACGTCGAATCAGGGTCGCGTCGATTACATTTTTTCAAAAGATACCGACTCATTGCACTTTCAAGTAACACTAGTTATCTTTTGTTTTAAATGCATTCGACGCGACTCTCACTCGACGTATGTCCTGGTCCTTAATCTAGCCTAATTCTTAGCCGCTACGGTAGAGTTCGTTGGCTACCTCGGCCGCGCCTAATCAAGGTCACGGATTGGAAAGTTCTGGATTAGAAATACGTGGCGAGTATGGACCAATCACAACGAAGCTTTCTCTTCAAAAATGCCTTTGGAATGTAACACAACTACCAGGATGCAACGCGCGCATTCAAGGCCTTTGGTTCGTGAAATGTAACACAACTACCGACATGCAGCTCGCGCATTTATTATAGCTGGAATCGTCCATTGACCTGACAGAACATTTGATTCCGTGAACCGTCAGACGCGGAGGTAGGAAGTGTCAACGAGCTCTACCGTAGCGGATGAGAATCAGGCCATCTCATACCTGAATTGTGGATTGTTTGCGAAAGTTTTGATAAAGTTACGGCAGCCTCCTGCCGATTTCCCTCGCCAGCTTCCGTGTTCACATCTAGCGTTGAACGCCACATTGGAGCCGTCGGCGCTATAGTCCATCGGCAACATGCAGATCTCGAGTTTGCTGAAATGATCTTTGAAATCTTTGAATGGCATCCTAAAAATGTACAAAAAGGTAGACAGTTAGATCAACAATGTAGTGTATCATTATTGTGTGATCAATCGGTTTATGGAGTTATTATCACAACTCCCTCTACTATAACTGAGTTACTTATAAAATAGCTTAATAGTACACACGCTCTGATACTGTAAAGTTGGTCGAAATGACTGTGGATTCAAGGTGTACATTGAGAGTACACAAATTGAAGAATGTCGGTAAAACAAAGCCGCTAGAGACGGACATTAGAAAAGTGAAGGGGGGGGGGATGTTGTAACCGTTCTAAAGTGTGCATGGATTTCCCCTTCGCTTGGGGGTCGGGAGGGACCCCTAACGTGAAGAGAAAAGCTGTAAATTTTCCTTATTTTAAAAAGTTATTTTTCTGTTTCTTGTTTCTCAATACTCCATTAGCACCTCTTTGTGAACTTCTCAGACTCATTACAAATTCATGAATTGAACAAAAAAATCATAACAGTGGAGGAGCTCGGAAAAACGCAGTCTTAATTTGCATAGAATTTTAAGACTGTTTTCCTTCTTTAACTCGGCGTTAAATCATTGGTTTGAGAAGTTATATCAAACACTCAATAGAGTTTTTCATCGATTTCAAAAACCTCAAGTCGGTTTTTCAACCCACTTCTGTTGCAAAACCTGTTGAAACACGCTCTCCTGTGTTTGATTATTACATCATAGGTCTGTCATTCCGGAATCTTTGTGGCAAGGGGGGTGCAGGGGCATGGTCCCCCGCAGAAAATTTCAAATTTAATGGTGTCTCTGAAACGCCATTTCCTGCTCAGTTTGGAGACCTATCTCAAACAGAAAAAATGACCCCAGTTTCTAGGTTTGACTGCATGTATTTTTTTTCTTTTCTATCTTGAATGTACACCTTGAGCTTTTTTGGTTGTTATCGTCAATGAATAGTCTTTTCAAAGTCGTTTGGATTGTATGTGACTTACCAAAACTCTCCATCTTCTTCAAAAGTCAGACCCATCTCCTTTTTCTCGTCGTCAGATAGCTCATTCCACTCTCTAGAACTGAAACAGAAAAGTCATAAACACTGAATTAACTGAATTTCACGAGAGCAGCAGAGTTTCGCAAACGCGGCATTACTACCTCACCATGCCCCCGGGGTCAGGGACTCTGTTATTTTTGGGGCGGGGGTGCTCGTCGGGAACTTTCGATGTTACCCCTAAAAGGTACCAAACATGGCGTCGCTTAGTTGATTTTGACCCCTTAAAGGTACCAACCAACAAGACCAATTTTCCCTCGTAATTTTCTCTCATATTTTGTGCGAGGGAAAATGCGCCTGAATTTTTCAGGCTACCAACAAGTGCTGACAATTTGCTTGATTTGCTAGAATGGGCCTCTAACGCGTACCTATCTGGAAAAAATTGCAAGTTTTCGCATTTTACCCCCTAAAAGGTACCAGAGGCCTGATTTTAAACCCTAAAAGGTACGACGAGCACTCCCGCCAAAAAATAGTCCCCTCCCCGGGATCATGCCTTGTCTCCGTGTTTCCTACAAGAACATTGTAGTGCGTTTTATTGCCTTTTCTGTCTAACAGAATTAACAAATTCCAGGGCTTAACAGTGCTATGTACTCTCGCTACGAGGAGAATTGAAGAAAAGGGAGAAAAAAACCCCTCAAAAGCTGCAATGGGAATCACTACAGAATAACATGTAGAACTAAAGTGGATGCTTGTAAAAGCTAGTTAATTCTGAAAAAGCAGAAAAACGAAAAAAGGCCAAAAACTCTCTCAGGCCCGGGGAATTGCCATACTCGAAAACAAAACTTGAATTTGGACGAAAGCAAAAGCAACACTCAACAGCAAGTGAAAAATGAGCACACACCTCTGTGGAAATTAAGTTATTAAAAGGATGAGACAATCTTATCAGTATGTCATTTAGCGATATGTTAAAACCTTTAAATCATTTAAAAATTTCCACTTTGATCGCGTCCAACACTGGACCGACACTGGTAACTAACGTCAGGTCTGCGGTAGGAGGGGGGGCTAAGTGTTTCACTTTAACGTAAAATACACCCTACAATGTCGATAACTGGATATAATAATCGATAATAATGGAAATGGTAGTTTCGTCTGGCCAACAAATTGGCTGTGTTTCTGTACCTGTCGCCCCATGGTCCTGTCCACTCCTTCTCATTCCCCCAAGGGTTTCGCACACGCAACAGTTCTACCTCACCATGCCTTGTCGAAACCTGAGATACAGAAGACAAAAACATTGAAAAGGAACCCAATCCCTTTTCCACAAGAAGCGTGTGGACTAACAATACAATATATATAAAATATACAATACATCAATAAGGGACGTGTCATTATTTAGCGGGGGGGAGGGCTCCTATTTTTGTGGGGAGGGTCCTAATTTTTTTCGCGTGTCTAAAGGGAGGGTCCAAATTTTTTTCACTCCTGTTTGGGGGAGGGTCATAAATTTTTTCAACAACATTTGGACGATGAAGAGAGTGAAACAGATGCCGATAGTGGTTATTTCAGCAACTTCTCTCATTTGCACTTTTACTTAATAAAATTTCGGCGCGCTTCGCGCGCATAGAGATTGACATTTAACATACTCTTTCACCAACGAAGACACTACCTCACGCCCTTTACAAGAACATTAGTGTATCTTGATGACGAAAAGCAAACTCTCCAAAAAATGCCTGCAATGATAGGCCTGACGGGAGGTCACTATGTTTGAAAGAAGATCCCATATAGGTAAGCGTGAGTTCGACGTTACAAGCATAGAAATTCGTCATTTGGGAAGCGCTTCACGCATGAATAATAATAACTTCGTCATTTGCGGCGCGCATCTACCCTTTCTCTGTGGCTTGATGAAATGCGTTTATTAAAATTCAGGCGCGCTTCGCGCGCAACGAAAGAAAAGGGAGCCCCTTTTTCTGTAATATATAAAATGTCTTCAGTACTTCGTCACATAGGGGACGGGAAAGGTGGGATCACGTTAATCATTGTACTTATGGAAGGAGGATCACTGCATTTTTACCGTTTACGCAAAATCCTCTCATGTAAATAATCGAGGTGATAAATAATGACCGCGGTTCCTCAGCTTTGACAGAAGCAAAAGAAAAGAAAAAGACATTGCATCACTCGGACAAGAGTCTATCTGACAGGTTTTTCAGAAAATATAAATTACATGGGGAGGGTCACAATTTTTTTACCTACGACTGGGGGAGGGTCACATTTTTTTTTGTTATGTTCAAGGGGAGGGTCCTAATTTTTTTTAGCCTTTTTTGAAAAAAATGGGAGCCCTCCCCCCCGGTAAATAATGACACGTCCCTAATGTACTTAAAACCATATTATTAACTCTAATAAGAAAAATGTATATTTACATATCTACAAGCTGTGGCTTGTTAAGGGTGGGAGCCCGAGTTCATTTTCTTTGAAAAGGAGTTAATATTTTTCTGGTTTCGGCAGTGTTCAGGTAGGGAATTCCAAAGCTTTGCTCCGTCGTAACTAAAGCTCTTTTTATATTTTCCTCTTCCCTTTAAGAGATAACCTAAATGGGGCTGTCGCCGTTCTTGCTCGTTTACTGGGTAGGAATAAGACAAGACGATTGTTGGAGTTAAAATGGCCCAAAGCCGCTTTATTCGAATTTTCTGATCCAAATCGAAAATACGAAATACGAAGATGTCGTTTTTACAGTGCCCAGTAAAGGTGAGGGCAATCAAAACGCAATCACAATCATGTGGAAGGCTAGGGGAGGAGGAGGGTCAAAGGAAAAACCAGCGTGCTCGCTTCAAGGTCTGGACGAATGACTAATTGCAAAATCCGTCCCCTAGAGGGGGGTTAATGGAAGTCCTCTCCTCGGGGAGCCAGCGGCCGCCACGTGACCGTGATTGTTACATAATCAATCGCTTGAGTATAATGGCCACAGATTAATAACTAGTAGATCGCGATAGGCGGAAGAAAAAATATAAAAATCACATTCGCTTTGCAAATATTCCATTTATGCTTTATGCTTTTGGTTTTAGGGAGTGGTAACTGCAGCGAAGTGGATGAACAGACTGGAAAGGCAGCTTGGAGCTATATCATTTAGCACTTTAAACATTTGCTTGGCTTAATTTTTCCCCCCTGAGTTTCTAATGAGTTCATCTTTACAGTTTAAAATCAGTCTTCTGACGAGTTAAAACGAAAAACATGCGTTGCGTCTCGGTGGTTTTTAACAGACCTTTTCACTGTTCCCGAATTACTGCGTCACACCGAGACCAAGGATGACAGACACTGATAAAGACCTTCATTCTGTTTAAATGGAATTCATTATTCATTCCTTTTGCATTGCTAACGAGTTTCGCGTCCATAAGAGCGCAAGGTCAACCATGTTTTGGAATCAAGCATACGTGGGTGACTGTCGCCAGAGCCTCCTCGTGAGGTGACGCGCCGGGGAGCTCTAGTTACGAGAATAGCTTTTTTCATGCCATTGCCTTAGTGGAATCTAGCCTCCTGAAGCTATAGCTTAATTCTTACGCACGTGTTGATTGGCTAAAAACGAGTGAAAGTTAACGTTGAACTCAATGGTATCCGCGCGCATAGTTAAAGTTTGAATCATTACACTAAAATAATATTAAATCTTTGCTATAGGATTCAAGAAAAAATTCAGCGACCAGTGCGAAATCATTTTCAAGTGAAATTTAACGTGGAATTCACGAGTCGGATGAATTTATCTAAAGAATGCCCAATGAGATTCGCTTTTGATTGCTAAGGTACTTACTTTGCGTTTAGTTTTCGACGCTCAGTAGCTCAGTGTTAAGTTGTTGAATTACAAATAATGGTATACTCGAAAGGCACTCAGAACAGTTATAATATATAGATTTAGGCACTGCCTAAAAGCGGAGCTCCCAACTATTATAAGGAATAAAAGATGGTAGTAGTTAATTGTAGTATCAAAAATACATTTATTATATTTAGACTAATATTATTGCCTTTCTGCCTTTTACAAAACACAAAAAGCATGAGGACAACTCAACTAATAAAAATGTAGACACCCGTAGGGCTTGTTCACATGAGGCGAGATATCAACCTCGTCCCCAGGGTCTTGTGGGTAATTTTCAAAATGGCGGTTGGTTGAGTAGAAAACCCTGGGGGAGGCTGAGTCACATGACCACTGTTTGAAAACATGGGAACGAGGTTGTCCTTTGTTGTGAAACGGTCATGTGACTCAGCCTCCCCCAGGGTCTTCTCCCGAGTCAACCACCATTTTGAAAAACGATGGAGAAGACCCTGGGACAACTTTGGGGTAGGGACAAAACTGGCACCTGTTTCACATGAGAAAAAAAATGCAAGATACCTTGGTGTTGTGGCTAACATATGCGGCACGCACAATCAAGAAAGTTGGCCCAACCCCTGACCTGTCAAGGAATAGGACAGGGAAATTCTTGTTAGGGCTGTTGTTAGGCCTAACAGACTAACAGCCCAAACAGCATTGAGAAAACATTCCTTACTCCCACCTCTTAAAAGACCTGGGGCACAAATTATGATAAACACAACAACCCTAACACCACTTACAGACCTAACAGCCCTAACAGTCTTAACAGCTCTAACAGTCCTAACAGCCCTTACAGCCCTAACAGAGGGCTGTTAGGTGTTGATCATAATATGTGCCCCGCCTTTTAGGAATGCTTCCTCTCTGCTGTTTAGGACTGTTAGGTTTGTTAGGGCTGTTAGGTTTGTTGGCTGTTAGGGTGTCAGGCCAGCCAGGGCTGTTAGGGCTGTAAGGGCTGTAGGTGTCGATCATAATATGTGCCCTGCCTTTAAGACGTGGGAGTAAGGAATGCTTCCTCCCAGCTGTTTTTCCCTAACAGCAGCCCTATGCTGTTTGGGACTGTTAGGGCTGTTAGACCTTACAGCAACCCCTAACAAGAATTGCCCTGTCCTATTTCTTGACTCATATGACCCCTGAGATAGACAGTTTTATGCTGTCCCTACACAAATACCATATATCTCAGCCCAGAGTTGTCTCGGTCACAAGTGAATTGTTTGATTTCAACACAGAGGGATTGTCTAGAGGCAAGTCTGGGGACCAAAATATCACCTAATCCCCATATCTTGCCTCATTTGGTGCCTCAGCTGTATCCCTGCAAAATATCCGAAAAATATCCCCCTAAAATATTTGGTAATCTTTTCAACCCTAAAAAAGTTTGCAGTTTCAAATTTTGTAATGATTAAATTTTCAAATTTTCAAATAAATTTCATTGCTTGATTGGCTTGATTTATTTTATTGCTTGGCACATGTCCCACGGCTTACAGTCAGAATTAGCATGCTCCCTGCTCTTTTCCATACAAATACTGGGGTGGGGGTCACTTTTCAACGCCCTTCTGGGCAGGGGAGGACTTTACTTTTTTACTTTTTCCAATACAGCCTACCCCTCTCAACGAGGATTACTGGCTGGGGGTCAGCTGGGGGACACAATAACCAGGGGACACAATAACTTTCATGATTTATTCAGTACAATATTCCTCAGTGGAAAAAACTGCATTATCTGACAGAATAGTAAGTAGAATAATTTCACAAGATAATATTATTGATAGATACACCAGAGAAATTAATATGAGACATTTTACCAGGATTCCGGACAATTTTGACAAAGTGGCCAAAAATCCAGTTACTGAAACACTTAGAATCACTTCCTTGATTTTGGACTATTTTGGAAATTAAATGTATGCCATGAACAACAAAATGAAAAACGGAGAAATATAATGTCAAAGTTCCCCACCCTGGAGTACTACAATGAAACTCTATGTCGACCCAATTCTATAAAAACCCTCAGCTGTATATTGAAACAGGTTGCCATCTAGATTTCATAATGGAAATAACACAAGTTGCTATACTTGCGTGCAGACCCTTCAAAAGATATTGGACCAGACACTACTCCTGGCCGTACGGGTGTTAAGCAGAAGGCCACAAAGTCCAAAGTGTTCCAAATACATAACTCCATATTATGGGCGGAGCAAGTTTGTAGAAGGGTCTGAAATTGGGGGGGGGGGGGGGGGGGAGAGAAAATAGAAATGAGACAGAAAAACAAAATAATTTCTGTTTGAGGGGGCATGCTCCCCTGAGAAAAGTTTGAAAAACTTGGATCAAGATACTTCTATTGGGTTTTTGAAAGAGGTGAAAACAATGAAACTACGGCAGAAACATATAACAGAGGCTCTCTTTATTCTGATCCAACAGAAATGGGAAAACGTTCTGTGCACTCTGCTGACTTTCCTTTGAGCAAGGAAAATATTATTGATGCATAACATTTAACTTATATTTGGCTGGGGACAAACCGGTTATGCACTAGTCAATTGAAACCCCCACCCCTAGGGACCCGGGAAAGGGTTGGGGATTTGATTTTACCCCTGAACAAAAGCTGTTTAAGTCCCCACTCCATCGGGAGGAAATTCTTGTGAAATGCCCCTACCCTTGGGGCCTCCGAAATCACCTTTTACTTGCAAGCATCAAAGAAAGAACACACCTTTCTATGATCGTCAAAGGGGAGTGGGCCTCCCCTTTGAAAAATGCATTAAAATCGAATGATTCCAATGAATTGCATCGTAGCTAACATGTAGATTTGCATGGCAAAATCAAAGTGAAAGATTGACCGAAATAACTTATTTGAAAGCAAATAAACATTCCCCGGGGGGTGGAGACAGGTTCCAGAATCAAAACCAGTCAAATCCACCACCCCCTCGGAACAGACTCTTGTTTTAAAATGCTTTAAACCCCCACGATAACCCCACCCTTCCCTGGGTCCCTAGGGGTGAGGGGTGGGGGTTTCAATTGACTAGTGCATTACTCACGAAGAATCCAAAACAAATTGAAACACAGGTCAAAAGTTTTCAAGAAATAACTTATATTAGTATAAACCAACTAATGGTCTATTACAAATCCTGCATTCTGATTGGCTGAGCTACTAATGGTCTATTAGTGATAGACCGTGCCTGGCAAAACCACTACCTTTCTTTGCAAGAAAACTTGATTTTTTTCAACATAAAATAATGGAATTCATTGCCAAAACCGACCAACTAGTTGGTTTATACTAAAACAATTAGACCTCTCGTCCTCATGTGCTATGATATCAATAGACCATTCGGCCTTCGGCCTCATGGTCTATTCATCATAGCACATTCGGCCTTGAGGTCTAATTGTTAAATAGATAGCTATCAATAGATAGAATAAAGTAATCAATTCTATAAATCACTGAATGGCCAAAACACAGTTGAAAGTCTATGATCATCTTTTCTAAATCGTACGGTCTAGAGTAGTCAGAGAAAATATTTCTCATAAAACAAAAAAACATTCTTACCAAAGAGCTTGCAGTTTAATCCACTTCATACTGAATGTTTGTCCAACTCCAGCGAACAGTGAGTTTCCAATCCACACCGCACCCATTATATCCGTGACTTTCAAAGCTATTCCATGTCTTTAGGGAGTTGAAGAACCCACAAAACACGGCAAAACACGAAAACTCCCGCGCTCGATTTTGGGCGCCATTGTTGTTGTACTGTAACTCGTGACAAACGTTTTCATTTCCTGTGAATTCAGCTATAGTCCTGACACTTTCGCATTCAGTGGAGAAGTAGAACACATGTCTAATTAAATAGAATTGCAGCCTGTATTTTTCCATTGAAAACGACTCCTCTCGAAAACAAACAGAGCAGGCTATCGTGTGTAGGAACTCAGTACAACTTTACTTTCACTAATCTTGCCGCTTCGGGTCACGTGGTGGTGATGAACAAAGACGTTTGTCACTAGAAACTTTGAAAGTTTATTTCCGCTTCCTGAAAAAGTGAAGTGATTTGAGATCCAGAAGAGAGATCCAATTATACCACGCTCGGTGTCGGCGCTCGTCAGGCGTTGTGTCGTTCAAGGGCTTCAAGGTACCGAAAGTTTCTGTTTCAAAAAAATAGTGTTAGTCCATAGGGGAACAAACGAAACCGTTTCCATGTTAATCCTCGACTATATACGAGTAGTCTCAAAAAGATATGATGGAAAAGAACCGGATGCCTCTCTTTGGTGGTTTACTTTCTGCTCTGATCTCATGCTTTGCCCGGGCTTCTTCCCGGGCGCAATTCCGTCTAGGTCTCTCTGAGAGTCTCTGGTGCTTCCATTTCTTTCTGCTTTCTGCTCTTCTACTAGAGATAATTTTAACCAAATTTATCATTCTCGATCCCTTCCTCATCCCTCGACCCAATGTTTGTATTCTATGGCTTCCTCTTCGCGTATTTTTATCCTTTGCGTAATCCGTGATAGCACGGTTCTGCAGTTAGCTGTCATTTCTCGGCCTTGAAACTCCGACTGGAAGAATTTCAGGAGCAAGCCGGCAAAGAAAATACTCCAACTTGATTATTATTCCCCATTCTACCAAATCTTTGGATTCCATGGCTTCTTTTCGGGCATTTCTCATTTGAGTAATTATTGTAGGTCGTTTTTTCAACCGCTAGCAGCCCTGTAGTCGTTTTTGGATGTTGCCAAAATGCTGGTATTTGTGCCTGCGATTTTACCTTTCACGTGAGCATCAGCATCCCCCCCCCTGACAACGCGCCCCTCCCCCGTTAGTTGAGCACTCCCTCCTCCCTCCTGACAACGCGCCCCTCCCCCAGTGAGTTGAGCATGCTTGACGTCACAATAGGGCTATTGTGACGTCAGGCTTCAGGAACACGTACAACATCCGGGGCTTCTGAGACGTCCAAAAATCGGATCGACCCCTAGCAATTTCCACAGGTTACTCAATAAATTCACACAGGGTACCCAATACAATATTTGCAGTTTTTGACGCTGTTTTCTTAGGTATGGTGCTCCGCTTTGCGGCGGCCTTCGGCCGCCGCAAGGAGCTCCGCTAAAAGCATCATCTAATCTTAGCGAAATGTCATGTTGCGGGCAGCTAGTCCTCTTGTTTTGCGCAAGCACGGACATTAGCCAATCAGAAACGTTCCTTGCTAGACAAGTCATAGAACAATAGTGCAGACAGTTGTTGAAAGAATATGAGATTAAGATTGGAAAGACCGACTACGCAAAAAGTAAATATTTGTCATGCAGCTTTCATTTGAGAGTGAAATCTCAAATTGCTGATAAATAAAAAATAACTAGCATAGCTCATGTGGCGGTGGCTTTTTTCTCATGGCCATTTTGATGGCTACTTTAAACACTTCTTTCGCTCAAGGTGTGAAATTTATAGTTAACGAATCGTATTTGGTCATCGATACAGAATCCTCCTGCATGCCCAAACGCAAAAAAAAACATAATAAGAATCGCTTTAGCCAAGAACTTTAGAGTACTCTCTTTTATATTTTACTTTCTTTAAAGTAGGATAACAGGTGGACTTGCAAGCATATTGCCTACATGAAACATGAAAAGGACAGCGGGTAATAATTTTAAATACAGCAAGATGCTGCCAGCTTTTGGTCATGTGGCTAAGTTTGATTAAAGAGAAGAACGCTCTTACTTTAGAGCCATATATCTGTTGAGGAGGGAATGACTCGCTCAGCCTCCGAAATGAATTCTGTAGCAAACGAAACTGAACAACTGCAAAGTGAATTGTCGTCGCGAGACAAGGCCACCATCATAATTGAAGTTTGTGCTTTAAGTTTTGTACTCTGTTTGAGTTTAACAGGAAATGCTATGGTGTTTTCCGCGGTTTGCAGCAAGCCTTCTTTACGGACCATTTCTAACATGTTCGTTGTAGCACTTGGAGTCAGTGACTTTCTCATGGCATCTGTTTGCATGCCTTTCTCCCTGGGCACTCTGATTCACGGACGCTGGATATACGGCAACTCTATTTGTAAAGCGTATGGAGTTTTTACCTTTACTCTTGCTATGGCGTCGCTACAAACTATGGGCCTAGTGGCAGTCAACCGATACTTTTGTATCGTCAAGCCTGCAAACTACCCGACCTATTTCAGCTATCGTAAAACTATTCTCTACATTTCAATAGCTTGGTGTAACGGCTTTATGATATCCACCATTCCCTATTTTTCCCATTTGATGCCTATACTTTTCAGCCAGGAAAAGTTATTTGTTTCTATGCATTTGAATCGAGCGCTACCTTCACAATCATAATAGAAGTGATTTACATTGGTTCACCTCTGTCTACGATTGCTTATTGCTACTTTTCAGTCTTCAGGACCGTGTCACGAACAAATAAAGTTTTCGCCGCGCAGGGCCACTCCGCGAATCAGGAACAACTTCATGCACACGTCAAGGAAACTAAAGTCACAAAGACTCTTGTAATAGTATTCCTTTGTTCCTCGTGTTGTTGGATGCCAATAAGTGTTATTGACTTCCTGGACACTATTAACGGTGCTCCAGTCTTTAAGAGAGAGGTTTACTTGGCTTACACGTTTTTAGCCTCCATCTCGACTTCCCTAAACCCTATTATCTATGGAGCCACGAACAGGGCTTTCAGGCGAGAATACAAAGCGCTCCTCAAGAAAATATTTACCTGCTGCTAAACTTTCTAGGCCTTATTGCACTCTCCTCGATAAGACCCAATGAAAACAACTAATGGAATACAAAGCGCTCCTCAAGAAGATACTTTCTTGGTGCTAATCTTTCTCGGCGTAAGTGGACCTCTCCTCGATGAGACCCAATGAAAACAACTATTAGAAAAGACTAGTTGTAGATAGTGGGCCACAAGTTTTTTAGTATTTGTATTTACTATTTAGTGTTACCATAGGCGGATTTAGGGGGCGCCCCCTCCCCCCCCTTTTTTTCGATAGATTTCCCCATACATTTACTGCATTTGCAAGAGCAAGGTTTCAACTTTGGCCTCCATTTTTTTTACTTTCTGCCCCCCCCCCCCCCCCCCCCCCCCCCCCGCCCCTTTTGGAGATCCTGGATCCGCCCCCTTACCATCTTTAAATAAAGATATTATGAAAGATGAACTGTAGAGCATAATACCATCTGTCGTCGTTGCAAAGAAAAACACCATTTCGCACGCTGATGCACGAATAAGTTACCTCAATCGCACCAGCGCTCGGCTCCAGCTTAGTCAGTTCGCGAGGTCAAATTGGAGCATGTCGAATTTGACTCTGGCCACATGTACAAAGAGATCGAGAGCATGTACATCGAGGAAATAAGGCGGACAAGCTCCAACAAGAACCTTAGAACAGTGCTTAATACTCAATAACAAGCTTATGACCTTCAAATTTGACACAGCCGAGTGCAACGAACCAAGTGCAACGCGCTTCCAGAAACTGTAATGAGATAGTTACCTGATTGTAAGATAGGATCAACAAACACTAGTCTTGGATCATTTGGGGGCATCCCACGAAAAACTGTAGGCAAATGTCATGTAAATACGTATGTCCAAGGCCAGGGGAGCCCAGTTTTGACTGAATATTATATTGTAGATCATGATGTAAAGCCTAGAGTATTCTGGCTGAAGAATCGTGCCTAATGTTACGTTTAATTTCAGTGAGTGGTGGTGCTACGAGGGTGCTGGGCCAGCAATCCAACCCCAGCGAAGTGTCCCACTGCGTCCATGATTTGGAACAACGGGGGGTTATAATATCGCCAAAGTCAATGAGCCTGTTGACTGAGTTGGCAACTAAGTAATTGTAGAAAAAAAGGCAAAAACCTGACCTCAATGAGACAACCATACGAGAGGACTATAACCTCCTTCCATTGAGAAAATATCAAGTACTTTGAATGGGTGCAACGTCTTAATTACTGTTTGTAGATATGTCTAGCTGCTATTGGCATACAAATCTTACTGATGCAGCATCACTACTATGCACATCTAACACACCATTTGGCAGATTTAGGTTCCGTAGAATGCCGTTTGGCATTTCATGTGCAAGTGAGGTGGCACAAGAAAAATGGTTGAAGAACACGTTGGTGACATTGAAGGTGTGCTCCCTGTCTATGATGATATAATCGTTGCAAGAAAAACGGAGATGGAGCATGACATAGCATTTTACAAGGTCCTAGAGAGAGCTAGAGAGAGGAACGAGAGGAAAATATACAGTACCGCCTTGACAAGGTGAGTTACATGGGAGGGGGGGGGGGGGGGGGGGTAAGGGTGAGCGAAAAGAGTTTCACGCCAGATCCATCTAAGATATCAGCAATTTTTGACATGCCTACCCCCCAATGCAAGAAAGATTTGCAGAGGCTGCTAGGGATGATTAACTATTTGTCGAAGTACATTCCTTATATGGCTGGGCTAACTGCTCCACCCTTCAAAGGAAAGAAGCAACCTGGGTCTGGTACGTACCCTGAATATGATGCAGCATTAGCCAAATTGAAGACAGTGCTCACTAGCAAACCGGTGCTGCGATTTTACGACATTAACTTACCAACCACCCTACAGGAGTGGGCTTGATGTCTGTCTCTACAGAATGGTCAGTCTGTGGCTTATTAAGAGGGCAATGACTATAGTGCTGAACATAATTATGCCCAAATAGAGAAGGAGTTACTAGCCATTGTTTTTGGGTATGAGAGGTTTAACATGTACACGTATGGGGCAGATATACATGTAATGACAGATCATAAGCCTCTAGAATCGATTTTCAGAAAACCTCTCCACAAGGTGCCTCCTCGGCTCCAGAGAATGAGGCTGCGGCTCCAAAAATATCATGTTAGAGTTCGCTACGTACCTGGTAAGTATTTGTACATTGCAGACACTTTGTCAAGAGCATATGACAAGGAAACACCAACACAGATTAATCATACGGGTATGCATGATGACATGGAGCATATGGTGCATTGCGTCATCATGGAGCTGCCAATCACAGATAGAAGGACGCCCCGGACATACAGTTGTTGTGTAGGTATATAAGGGAAGGGTGGCCTCAAAATAGGCAGAATGTGTCAGTGCAAGTAGGCCCTTTTGGAATGTGCGCCACGATTTACACTTGTTGGATGTAATAGTAATGAAAGATCACAGACTTATAATTCCAGTGTCATGGAGGGCAAACTCCCAAGATTTGATCTGGCCCGATTTGAGTACTGACATTTCAAATATACAATGTGTGACAAATGTTGGAGTTTGCTGAGGAAACAGAATAAAGCGTCTGAGCAAGAAAGATAAATTCCGTTGTTGCTATGGTAACATATTGCAACTGACATTGAATAATATGAAGGCAAGCCCTATCTGGTAGTAATTGACTAGTATTCTAAATACATTGAGGCACTCAAGAAGGGTGGCAAAAAGACAGGACATGCTATCAAGGCCATGAAAGAAATATTTTACAGACATGGGTACGCTGAAAAATTCACAGCAAACAATACTAAATCCATTCAACTCTGAAGAAATGAATAAGTATGCAACTCAGTGTGGTTTCACAGGGTTTAGCACACGCGCAGGGTTTCGCACATTTCTACCTCATCACCAGTTCTACCTCATCATGGCTTGTCGAAACTTGAGGAAAAAAATCCTGTGCCATCGTTTGCTATGAATGAGTTGAAAAGTTGAATCATTCAAATTTCAAAGCTTCAATCATTTCACTAAAATAACATTAATCTTTGCTGCAGGATTCAAGAAAATTTCATCATTTTTGAAGTGAAATTTGACATGGAATTCACGAGTGGGATGAATTTATCTATAGAATGAGATTCGCTTCTAATTGGCTAAGGTATGCAGTTTGCGTTTAGTTTTCGACACACGGTGAAATCCGCTGTGAAGATGTTGATGAAGTACAAATAATGGTACTCAAAGGCACTCAGAACAGTTATAAAAGCGTCAAGTATCTTAGCGAAATGTTCATGTTGTGGGCAGCTAGTCCTGTTGTATTACGCAAGTAGGGACATAAGCCAATCAGAAAGTTCTTTGCCAGACAAGTCACACATCAATAGTGCAGACAGTTGCTGAAAGAAAATGTGATTAAGATTGGAAATAACGACTGCGCCAAAAGTAAATATTTGTGATGCAGCTTTCATTTTGGAGTGAAATCTCAAATTGCTGATAAATAAAAAAATAATTACCATAGCTCATGTGGCGGTAGCTTCTTTTTCTCATGGTCATTTTGATGAATACTTTATACACTTCTTTTGCTCAATATGTGAAGATTAGTTAACCAATCGTATTTGGTCATCAATACAGAATGCTCATGCATGCCTAGAAGCAAAAAAAAAAAACATAACAAGAATCGCTTTGGCCAAGAACTTTAGAGTACTCTTTTTTTTATTTTACTTTCTTTAGAGTAGGATAACAGGTGGACTTGCAAGGATATTGCCTCCATGAAACTTGAAAAGGACAGCGGGTAATATAATTTTAGGTACAGCAAGATGCTGCCAGCTTTTTGTCATGTGGCTTAATTTATAGCAATAAGTTTGATTAAACTGAAGAACGCTCTTATTATAGAGCCACATATCTGTTGAGGACGGAACGATTCGCTCAGCCTCCGAAATGAATTTTGTAGCAAACGAAACTGAAAAAACTGCAAAGTGAATTGTCGTCGCGAGACAAGGCTACCATCATAATTGAAGTTTGTGCTTTACGTTTTGTACTCTGTTTGGGTTTAACAGGAAATGTTCTGGTGTTTTTTGCGGTTTGCAGCCAGCCTTCTTTACGGACCATTCCTAACATGTTCGTCGTAGCCCTTGGAGTCAGTGACTTTCTCATGGCAGCTGTCTGCATGCCTTTCTCGCTGAGCACTCTGATTCACGGACGCTGGATATACGGCAACTCTATTTGTAAAGCGTATGGAGTTTTCACCTTCACTCTTGGGATGGCGTCAGTAGAAACCATGGGCCTAGTGGCAGTTAACCGGTACTTTTGTATCGTCAAACCTGCAAACTACCGTACCCATTTCACCTATCGCAAAACTATCCTCTACATTTCAATCGCTTGGTGTAACGGTCTTATGATATCCACCCTTCCCCTATTTTTCCCATTTGATACCTATACTTTCCAGCCCGGAAAAGTTATTTGTTTCTATGCATTTGAATCAAGCGCTCCCTTCACAATCATAATAGAAGTGATTTACATTGGTTCATCTCTGTCTACGATTGCTCATTGCTACTTTTCCGTCTTCCAGACTGTGTCACGAACAAATAAAGTTTTCGCCGCGCAGGGCAACTCCGCGAATCAAGAACAACTACATGCCCACGTTAAGGAAACTAAAATCACAAAGACTCTTGTAATAGTATTCCTTTGTTCCTCGTGTTGTTGGATGCCGATAAGTGTCATTGATTTCCTGGACGCTATTAACGGTGCTCCAGTCTTTAAGAGAGAGGTTTACTTGGCTTACACGTTTTTAGCCTCCATCTCGACTTCCATAAACCCTATTATCTATGGAGCCACGAACAGGGCTTTCAGGCAGGAATACAAAGCGCTCCTCAAGAATATATTTTCCTGGTGCTAATCTTTCTCGGCGTAATTGGACCTCTCCTCGATGAGACCAATGAAAACAACTATTAAAAAGACTAGTTGTAGATAGTGGGCCACAAGTTTTTTAGTATTTGTATTTACTATTTAGTGTTACCATAGGCGGATTTAGGGGGCGGCCCCCTTCCTTTTTCGATAGATTTCCCCATACATTTACTGCATTTGCAAGAGCAAGGTTTCAACTTTGGCCTCCATTTTTTTTACTTTCTGCCCCCCCCCCCCTTTTTGGAGATCCTGGATCCGCCCCCTTACCATCTTTAAATAAAGATATTATGAAAGATGAACTGTAGAGCATAATACCATCTGTCGTCGTTGCAAAGAAAAACGCCATTTCGCACGCTGATGCACGAATAAGTTACCTCAATCGCCCCAGCGCTCGGCTCCAGCTTAGTCAGTTCGCGAGGTCAAATTGGAGCATGTCGAATTTGACTCTGGCCACATGTACAAAGAGATCGAGAGCATGTACATCGAGGAAATAAGGCGGACAAGCTCCAACAAGAACCTAGAACAGTGCTTAATACTCAAGCTTGTGACCTTCAAATTTGACACAGCCGAGTGCAACGAACCAAGTGCAACGCGCTTCCAGAAACTGTAATGAGATAATGTAAGACAGGATCAACAAACACTAGTCTTGGATCATTTGGGGGCATCCCACGAAAAACTGTAGGCAAATGTCATGTAAATACGTATGTCCAAGGAAAGGGGAGCCCAGTTTTGACTGAGTATTATATTGTAGATCATGATGTAAAGCCTAGAGTATTCTGGGTGTAGAATCGTGCCTAATGTTACGTCTAATTTCAGTGAGTGGTGGTGCTACGAGGGTGCTGGGCCAGCAATCCAACCCCAGCGAAGTGTCCCACTGCGTCCATGATTTGGAACAACGGGGGGTTATAATATCGCCAAAGTCAATGAGCCTGTTGACTGAGTTAGCAACTTATAATTGTAGAAAAAAAGGCAAAACCCTGGACTCTGTTTAGACCCCCTGACCTCAATGAGACAACCATACGAGAGGATTATAACCCCCTTCCATTCAGAAAATATCAAGTACTTTGAATGGGTGCAACGTCTTAATTACTGTTTGTAGATATGTCTAGCTGCTATTGGCATAAAAATCTTACTGATGCAGCATCACTACTATGCACATTTAACACATCATTTGGTAGATTTAGGTTCCGGAGAATGCCGTTTGGCATTTCATGTGCAAGTGAGGTGGCACAAAAAATGGTTGAGGAACACTTTGGTGACATTGAAGGTGTGCTCCCTGTCTATGATGATATAATCGTTGCAAGAAAGACGGAGATGGAGCATGACATAGCATTGCACAAGGTCCTAGAGAGAGCTAGAGAGAGGAACGTTAGGTTCAAATAAGGAGAATATACAGTACCGCCTTGATAAGGTAATTTACATGGGGGGGGGGGGAGTGGTAAGCGAAAAGGGTTTCACGCCAGATCCATCTAAGATTTCAGCAATTTTACCCCCAATGCAAGAAAGATTTGCAGAGGCTGCTAGGGATGATTAACTATTTGTCGAAGTACATTCCTTATATGGCTGGGCTAACCGCTCCACCTTCAAAGGAAAGAAGCAACCTGGGTCTGGTACGTACCCTGAACATGATGCAGCATTAGCCAAACTGAAGAAAGTGCTCACTAGCAAACCGGTGCTGCGATTTTACGACATTAACTTACCAACCACCCTACAGGAGTGGGCTTGGTGTCTGTCTCTACAGAATGGTCAGTCTGTGGCTTATGCTTAAAGGGCAATGACTAGTGCTGAAAATAATTATGCCCAAATAGAGGAGTTACTAGCCATTGTTTTGGGTATGAAAGGTTTAACATGTACACGTATGGGGCAGATATAGATGTAATGACAGATCATAAGCCTCTAGAATCGATTTTCAGAATACCTCTCCACAAGGTGCCTCCTCGGCTCCAGAGAATGAGGCTGCGGCTCCAAAAATATCATGTTAGACTCCGCTACGTACCTGGTAAGTATTTGTACATTGCAAACACTTTGTCAAGAGCATATGACAAGGAAACACCAACACAGATTAATCATACGGGTATGTATGCATGATGACATGGAGCATATGGTCCATTGCGTCATCATGGAGCTGCCAATCACAGATAGAAGGACGCCCCGGACATACAGTTGTTGTTTATGTATATAAGGGAAGGGTGGCCTCAGAACAGGCAGAATGTGTCAGTGCAAGTAAGGCCCTTTTGGAATGTGCGCCACGAATTACACTTGTTGGATGTAATAGTAATAAAAGATCACAGACTGGTAATTCCAGTGTCATGGACGGCAAATTCGCAGTGGCCATTACGGAATTGAAAAGAGTAAGGCCAGAGCACGGACTGCAGTTTACTGGCCCGGCTTGAGTACTGACATTTTAAATATGAACACAATGTGTGACAAATGTTGGAGTTTGCAGAGGAAACAACAGAAAGAGTCCATGCAACAAAGATAAATTCCGTTCTTGCTATGGCAAAATATTGCAACTTGTAGTGACATCAGGAAGCCTGGTAACTAGCTTGTTACTGCGCACGCGCGAGTTGTGCAATACCATGTGTGCCATGCGAGTTTGTACGATGCTTGTTTATGAGTAAAAGATCATTGTTTTATTGCAAGTTTGAGACCCTGAGTCGATATTACACTGGCGACGAGGATTTATCCGAGGACAAAGAGTTAATCTGGACTAATTTTAAGCCGAAATCATGACAGAAGGCGGAAAGAATTACATCGAAAAGTTCGATTGTCACAACGACCAGGCGACGCTTGGCATGAGGTGGAAACGACTATTGCTGAACGCTTTTGAACTGTACGCTGATGGAAAGGGACTGATTATCAAGGCAGATTCTGATGACAACAACCAAAGACGACGAGCATTACTTCTGCACTTCGCTGGACCCGACGTTCAGGATATTTTTGCAACTCTCCCAAACACTGGAATTGCCATGGAATACTCAAAAGCTGTCGACGCTCTGAATAATTATTTCATACCCAACGTCAACACAGCGTACGCCCGTCATTCCTTTCGTCAATTGTCACAAAAACCTAATGAACCAATCCAGCAGTTCGTGACTCGATTGAGAAATGCTGCTAAAGACTGTGGATATGGGACAGACACTGATAATCACATTCGGGATGAAGTTCTAACGAAATGCAAGTCAGACTATCTCCGACGAAAATTATTAGAAGAGGGCGACACATTAACGCTAACCCGAACACTTGAACTCGCCGCTCAATGTGAGAAAATAGAGACACAAATGGCTGGACTGGCTGGCAAAGCAGAAGGTGTAAACAGTGTTGGCGACAAGCAAAAAGGAGCCCCAAAGGGGAAGGGCAAACAAAGGAAATGGAAACCAAGTCATAAGAGATCAAACTGCTGCTATCGTTGTGGGAATACGGATCATTATGGCCGAGACCCCACCTGTCCCGCACGTGGAAATACCTGTTGGACATGTGGCGGCAAGGACCATTTCATGAAGATGGACCATTTCATGAAGTCTAAAAAGGTGGAGACCAAAGGTAACAGGCCCAGTTTCCTGAAGTTTTCAAGGGGGTGGGAAAGTTAAAGTCTCATCAAATTACCATCCATGTTGATCCTGAGGCAAACTCAGTGGCACAACCCCTAAGGCGTATTCCGTTTCATCTGCGTGACAAGGTATCACAAAAGTTCAACGAGTTGCTTGACAAGGATATCATTGAGCCTGTAGGGGGTCCGATCCCGTGGGTGAACCCGGTCGTGATATTCCCTAAATCTGGGGGGATATCAGACTGTGCTTGGACATGAGGCAGGCCAACCAAGCTATTATACGCTATAGCGTCCCAACGGTGGATGAACTGTTGCAAAACATGAATGGCTCCAAGATTTTCAGTAAGCTTGATCTCAAGTGGGGTTACCACCAACTAGAGCTGGCACCAGAGTCAAGGGGGATAACAACTTTTGCAACCAGCGATGGATTATTTTGTTTTAGTATAAACCAACTAATGGTCTATGACAAATCCTGCATTCCGATTGGCTGAGCTACTTATGGTCTATTAGTGATAGACCGTGCCTGGCAAAACCACCACCTTTATTTGCAAGAAAACTTGATTTTTTCAACATAAAATAATGGAATTCATTGCCAAAACCGACCAACTAGTTGGTTTATACTAAAACAATTAGACCTCTCGTCCTCATGTGCTATGATATCAATAGACCATTCGGCCTTCGGCCTCATGGTCTATTCATCATAGCACATTCGGCCTTGAGGTCTAATTGTTAAATAAACGGTAAATTTTTGGTGTTAACTCTGCTAGTGAAATCTATCAACATGAAATATAAACTGCATTAGTATAAACCAACTAATGGTCTATTACAAATCCTGCATTCTGATTGGCTGATCTACTAATGGTCTATTAGTGATAGACCGTGCCTGGCAAAACCACCACCTTTCTTTGCAAGAAAACTTGATTTTTTGAACATAAAATAATGGAATTCGTTGCTAAAACCGACCAACTAGTTGATTTATACTAAAACAATTAGACCTCTCGTCCTCGTGTGCTATGGTATCAATAGACCATTCGGCCTTCGGCCTCATGGTCTATTTATCATAGCACATTCGGCCTTGAGGTCTAATTGTTAATTAGCAGGTTTCGACGGGGTCGACAACATCTCCGATGACATAATAGTGCACGCCCCACCAGGAGACCCATGACAAGAGGCTACGTGAGGTGATGCACCGACTACGTGATGGTGGGCTGACACTGAATCCAGATAAGTGTGTTTATAACATGAATAACCTTGTGTTTATGGGTATGCTGCTGTCGGAGAAGGGCATCGGGCCAACCGAGGAGAGACTAAAGGCAATCGCAGAGGCAATAGAGCCGTGTAATGTCACTGACCAGCGAAGCTTTCTAGGCCTAGCTAACTAGGGCAGCAGATTCATCCCCCACTTTGCAACCATAACTGAACCCCTAAGGAGGCTACTCAAAAGAGACCTATGTCTTTTGTCCAGAACAACAAAGAGCTTTTCAAACCCTGAAGCAGAAGATGGCCAATGCTGGCACTCTGGCATATTTTGATAAGTGTGCGCCTACCAAAATAGTAGCAGACGCTAGCCCTTTTGAGTTAGGAGCAGTCCTACTACAGAAGCAAGATGGTGAATGGACGCCGGTCTACTTTGCAAGTCGCAGTCTGACAGATTGTGAGAAGAGATACTCCCAGACGGAGAAGGAGGCGCTATCTCTTTTGTGGTCCTGTGAACGATTACATGCATATGTCTATGGAATCAGGTTTGACCTTGAGACAGATCACAAACCCCTTGAGGTGATCTACGGGCCCAGAAGCAAACCCTGTGTCCGGATAGAACGATGGGTTCTTCGACTACAACCCTATGACTTCCGAGTAGTTCACATAGCGGACAAGCAGAACATTGCAGACCCATTATCGAGGCTACTGAACCATGAAGCGACGTATTTGACACACCTCTGCACAAGCATGAAGCAGAGAGCTACGTACGATTTGTGGCGGTACAAGCTACTCCAAGCGCCTTTTTGTCTTGTCAACTCGGGACATTGAGGAGACCTCAATGATGAGGAACTTGCGGAGGTGAGGAAAGCACTCAAGTCAGGTAACTTTAACAGTTATAAGCAATATGCCATAGTGGCATAGGACAGCTAGTTCTCAGGGGCACTCGTATTGTTATGCCAAGTAAGCTACGCCCAAGAGTGCTAGCACTGGCACATGAAGGGCATTTGGGGGTGGTAGGCACGAAGCAAAACCTCCGCACCAAGATATGGTGGCCAGGGATGGACAAGGCCGCTGAGCGCCATTGCCAGGGATGTTACGGCGCCAGCTGGTAGCACGCCCTGACCTTCCAGTACCGGTCCAGGTGGAACCAGAGACTCCACAAGGTGAGATCGAACCAGAATCTATATCAAGACCTCAGCGAGTTAGGAACATGCCAACACGTTTCGATGATTTTGCTAGGACCTAGTTATATAATTACCTCAGGAAAGACACTTGTATTTGTAGAGTGGACACTGTAGGGATTTCTTGTGGCCTGGACATTATTGGTTCCCATTGAACTGCTTAGCACAAAGCTTTTATGTGCATTTCATGTTGTTTACATTTAGTAGGACTACAGACTTTCTTCCGAGAAAAGGGGAGATGTAGTGTATCAGGATCCTGGTAATTAGTTTGTTACTGCGCACGCGCAAGTGGTGCAATACCATGTGTGCCATGCGAGTTTGTACGATGCTTGTTTATGAGTAAAAGATCATAGTTTTATAGCAAGTTTGAAACCCTGAGTCGATATTACACAACTGACATTAAAGAATATGAAGGCAAGCCCTATCTGGTAGTAATTGACTACTAAATGCATTGAGGCACTCAAGAAGGGTAGCAAAAAGACATGCTATCAAGGCTATAAAAGAAATATTTTCCAGACATGGATACACTGAAAAATTCACAGCAGGCAATAATCCATTCAACTCTGAAGAAATGAATAAGTATGCCACTCAATGTGGTTTCGCCGCAGGGTTTCGCACACGCGCAGGGTTTGCACGCGCACAGGGTTTCGCACATGCACCAGTTCTACCTCATCACGCCAGTTCTACCTCATCACGTCTCATCACACCTGAGATCCAGTCGAAACCTCAAGTCCAGAAGGCAAAATCCTTTGCCATCGATTGCTATGAATGCGTTCAAGGTTGAATCATTCAAAGTTCAAGGCTTGAATCATTTCACTAAAATAACACCAATATTCACTGCAGGATTCAAGAAATTTCCACGACCAGTGCGATATCAATTTTCAAGTGAAATTTAACATGGAATTCACGAGTGGGATGAATTTATCTATAGAATGAGATTCGCTTCTAATTGGCTAAGGTATTTACTTTGCGTTTAGTTTTCGACACTCGGTTGTTGAAGTACAAATAATGGTACTCAAAAGGCACTCAGAACAGTTAAAAAGCGTCAAGTATCTAATCTTAGCAAAATGTTCATGTTGCGGGCAGTCCTCTTGTTTTGCACAAGCACGGACATTAGCCAATCAGAAACGTTCCTTGCTAGACAAGTCATAGAACAATAGTGCAGACAGTTGTTGAAATAATATGAGATTAAGATTGGAAATACCGACTGCGCCAAAAGTAAATATTTCTGATGCAGCTTTCATTTGGGAGTGAAATCTCAAATTGCTGATGAATAAAAAAAATAATTACCATAGCTCATGTGGCGGTGGCTTTTTTTCTCATGGTCATTTTGATGCCTACTTTAGACACTTCTTTTGCTCAAGATGTTAAAGTTAGTTAACCAATCGTATTTGGTCATCAATACATAATCCTCTTGTATGCATAGAAGCAAAAAAACATAATACGAATCGCTTTGGCCAATAACTTTAGAGTACTCTCTTTTATAGTTTACTTTCTTTAGAGTAGGATAACAGGTGGACTTGCAAGGGTATTGCCTCCATCAAACTTGAAAAGGACAGCGGGTAATATAATTTTAAATACAGCAAGATGCTGACAGCTTTTTGTCATGTGGCTTAATTTATAGCAATAAGTTTGATTAAACTGAAGAACGCTCTTTTTATAGAGCCACATATCTGTTGAGGACGGAACGATTCGCTCAGCCTCCGAAATGAATTCTGTAGCAAACGAAACTGAAAAACTGCAAAGTAAATTGTCGTCGCGAGAAAAGGCCACCATCATAATTGAAGTTTGTGCTTTAAGTTTTGTACTCTGTTTGAGTTTAACAGGAAATGTTCTGGTGTTTTCCGCGGTTTGCAGCAAGCCTTCTTTACGGACCATTTCTAACATGTTCGTCGTAGCACTTGGAGTCAGTGACTTTCTCATGGCAGCTGTTTGCTTGCCTTTCTCGCTAAGCACTCTGATTCACGGACGCTGGATATACGACAACTCTATTTGTAAAGCGTATGGAGTTTTCACCTTCACTCTTGGGATGGCGTCAGTACAAACCATGGGCCTAGTGGCAGTTAACCGGTACTTTTGTATCGTCAAACCTGCAAACTACCGTACCCATTTCACCTATCGCAAAACTATCCTCTATATTTCAATCGCTTGGTGTAACGGTCTTATGATATCCACCGTTCCCCTATTTTTCCCATTTGATACCTATACTTTCCAGCCCGGAAAAGTTATTTGTTCTATGCATTTGAATCAAGCGCTCCCTTCACAATCATAATAGAAGTGATTTACATTGGTTCACCTCTGTCTACGATTGCTTATTGCTACTTTTCCGTCTTCCGGACTGTGTCACGAACAAATAAAGTTTTCGCCGCGCAGGGCAACTCCGCGAATCAAGAACAACTACATGCCCACGTTAAGGAAACTAAAATCACAAAGACTCTTGTGATAGTGTTCCTCTGTTTCTCGTCTTGTTGGATGCCGATAAGTGTCATTGATTTCCTGGATGCTGTTAACAGTGCTCCAGTCTTTAAGAGAGAGGTTTACTTGGCTTACACGTTTTTAGCGTACACCTCGACTTTCCTAAACCCTATTATCTATGGGGCCACGAACAGGGCTTTCAGGCGAGAATACAAAGCGCTCCTCAAGAAGATATTTTCCTGTTGCTAAACTGTCTCGGCCTTATTGGACCTCTCCTCAATGAGATCGAATTAGCCTGCTTGCAGGCGGTAGATAGTGTTTTTTTCCGCGGAGAAAGCCGAGTTTCGGATCCGCCGGGCGCCATCTTGGATATTTTGGTCGCGCGGCCTGGGAGCTAAGATCGAATGAAAACAACTAAAAAAGATATTTCCATAAAAAGTGACGTTCTGTGTTGCTAAGCTCAAAAGCCAAAAGCTCATCACAACTGTAATTGATTGGCTGAGAAGTAACGAGACAAACACTTCGGTCATAGTTAAATATCATTTTATAGCGAGCAGATCAATATGGCCAAACTTTGACGTAAGAATTCAAAGTAGGACTTTATAATCACGGATATTTTCTCGGCTCTGCTTTTGCACACAAGCTTCTGGTTAAATCTGATGGGAACTGATTTCTGATTGGTTCTCTAAAACAACGCGCGCTGTGTGAAATTTTGATTAACAATCCACCTATTCTTCCTGAGCTCTCCTTCCATAAACACCCTCAGCTATTCAAACTTTCTAAACATGATTTACAAACCTCCCCTCAAAAGACCGTTTTCGCTCCATGCCGAAATAAATCTGAAGTGAGCCCCCAATATTTTTTTTCGCACTGTTCCGTCCCTGATTTTGGTGCGAAAATCACGCGCGTCTCTCTTATCAAATCGGTCAAAGAACCCGCGAAAATTGAAAACGCAAGTCTATTAAATAAAAAGCCTTAGAACGTGGAATTTGTTGTTTGTACGCATATCGCCTCAGGTGTGTTAAGGCCTGACTTGAAAGGGGCTGGGGCTTATACGCGGATTCTTAAGGCAAAAAGCAGTTTTTGCAAATAACTACATTCACAAAATAGCTACCGAGATGGAACTTGGTATGAGCAACACGTCCCCCGACCTTAACTGTTCCATGCATTTAGTTGCTATGGAGACATAATTAAGAGTATCTGTAAGTACCGTTTAAAATTTACTTTCAAGCAAAAATGGGGAAAACTTACCGCCAATTTTCCTACTTTTTGACCCTAAATTCGTAATCTTCATGAACTTCTGCAGTTGATAACGCCTTTTAATCGTGTCCAGGGTCACGTGATCGTGAGAACTGTTGCCTTAGCAACAAACTTGTTCTCCTATCTCCGCTAATATCCAAGGTGGTCTGCCTTAAAAGGCGCTATATTGAAGCAATCGATGCAATAAAGGAAAATTCCATCGTATTTTCAGAGAAGAATGAGGTTTTCTGTTCTCCATTTTAAGTTATGTCCCAAAAAAGGACAGCTATGGCGCACGTCCCTTTAAATTGGTTGTTATGGAAACATAAACTGTCAACATTTTGCTAGTACAAGAATTAACATTGATGCAAAGTTTCATTGCTGTAGCCATTTTCGTAGTTGAGATATTAGCAATACTATTTTCTGCCTGCGTATAAGCCCCAAGCCAGGCCTTAACACACCTGAGCGCATCAGCAAGGGTAGAGAAGAAACAGGTCAAGTAAAAATAGTCTTGCTTATTTATGGTCTTATAGCGCGCGCTCTGCGAAACAAGGCAGTGTCAGTGGTGTACGTTTGTTCAAGCTTGAATAAGAATTTTATCAGCTCAAAGCTTTCGAATTAAAATTATCCCTATACATAACTGTAAGTAATCTGCAACAGAACCATTAAGGTCTTGATGTCTATGGTGCTTTCGTCTGAGCGAACTGAGTTCTTTTTTAGTTTCTGTGTGAGATTTCAGCATGGCGGTTTTGTCTCTCGCTTAAGAAATCGCATAAGAACTTAGCTCAAGGTCAATCTTTCCCAACAAAAACCTCAGTGTTGTGATTTCCTCCTTTTCGTCAGGTTTGTGAACTTCGTTTCGCGATACAGCGTCAGGAATAATATTTAGAGAATATTATTCACTGCTTTGTGATGTGAAAATCTTTCATTTCCTTCGACTTAGCGCGCGCCCTGTGAGCCAAGGCAGTGGTACGTTTGTTCAAACTTGAATGAAAATTTTTCTCAGCTCAAAGCTTTCGAATTAGAATAAGCCCTGTACATGCCTGGAAGTAATCTGTAACAGAACCATTTAGGTCTGGATGTCTATGGCGCTTTCGGCTGTGTGAACGTTGTTCTTTTTTAGTTTCTGTGGAGACTTCAACATGGCGCCTTTGCTAACGCGTTCTCCTTGCTTAGAAAAACGCTTGAATGAGAACTTCTGTTCACTTGATTTTTTTATTTCAAAAAACAAATTCGCCAAATCCTCTCCAGCAACGTCTTGAAATGGTGTGGTTTAGGGCTTTCTAGCTCAGCCGTTTTCCGTAAAAGGGTTGAGAACAGAAATTTTCCTTAGCGTATTATATATAAGTTTAATAGTTATTCAAAAGCTTTAAAATAGAATCTCCTATGATATCTCTTTTTTGTGTAAATTGAGGACGAGATATCATAGGATTCAAGTCTATTCAAAGCGTTCAGTCGGTAGATTTCGCCGAAAAATAGCACTCAAAAAGGCGATATCGCCCTTGTCGCTGCGCGACTCGTGTGATATCGCTTTATTCGTGCTATTTTCTTAGCGGAATCTACAATCTTGGACAAAATTGTTGGCAAAAAGTGGCATTTTTTGTCACAAACAAAGCCTATGGACTGGTTTTATCGCCTAAAATGTATCCCCCCTCCCCTTTCTCAATGTTGTTTTCTTGGCTGTGTTCCTTCAAACGAATTTATGCTGAAAGGACCAACATCGATTGGGGGGGGGGGGGGAGAAATGTCTGCTTAAAGCTCTTGTACGGCAACGAGAGTGAATTCACAATAGGTGCTAAATTTTGTCAACACATTTTGTCCAAGATTGTAGCTTCCTGAAGCTTTGAATAATCCTATAGAATCCCATGCTATGACTCGCGTGCTGATTGTCTGAAATCGAGGGAGACTTTTTGTGGAATTATATTGCTGCAAATAGTCAGGCAGCAATGTAATAATAGCATGAAACTTTCCAGGATGAGATTTCAGAGGAAACTTTTTAATTTTTGATTGGGAGGCATCTCTGATAATTCTTTTTACGGCAATAATTTAGACAATTCGGGCGGCGATTGTTCAGCCGCCATCTTGTCCTTTGTTATTCATAAGTTTCGTGGCACTTGAGCTCTTATTCTACGAAATAAATTTATAGAGTGTAGCGCCAGATAGACAAAACTTTAAAGATTTATGGCGAAGAGAAACGATCATTGGAATATGACAAGTGAGCATTTGATTGCTAAATAACTTTTCTAGATGTTTTCTTCTATTTACGAAAACATGTTTTCGTATTCCCAGTCAGACACTGTTTCGGAGATAGAAAAACAGGAAAAATATCGGGATTCTTCGGCAACAGGTTGATATCTGCTTGCGACATAGCTACCAGAGTATAGACCATATGTGCCAAGGTATAAATGGCCTTTGAATGAAACAAAGTTGCAGGGATTTTGCTGCAGAGTCTGGAGAATCACTTCGCTGACTTGCACAGTAAGTGCCGTGGAACTCATGAATAACAAAGGGCAAGATGGCGGCTGATTCCTTTGCTGAGAATCTCCAATCGCAACAGTGAATTTTGAGGTTGCGTAGCAATAGCTTTGTGAGTTGTCTAAATGATTCCTGTAAGAAGAATTTTCAGAGATGCCTCCCAATTAAAAATTGACAAGTACCCGTAGGCCAATCATACTGCCGTCTGACTAAAAAGTAGAATTAAATGAAAACACAGAACACTCACGAAATTAAATTTCAACACAAAAAAGTTACAATTTATCAATCCAGAAAGCGAGTACAATTACTTCCTGAAGTTTTAAACTTGTCAAACACTGTATGAAACGTCTTTTCGATAACGAATATGACGCTTCGCTACCAAGATTTAAGTTGCATTTTCCTAAAATTGAAACAGTTTGGCAATGGCTTCCTTGGCCTTTTTTGTAAAATATTAAAAAAGCCTTTTTTGTAAAGCCTTTTTTGTAAAATATTAAATCAATAAAACCTCCGGCATGGGATTCAAAGAAAATCCATTACCCGACTCAGGAATTCCACACTAAATCTCACTTGAAAAATCGATATCGCCCTTGTCGTCGCTGCGCGACTCGGGCGAAATCGATTTTTCGCGTGAGATTTAGTGTGGAATTCCTGAGTCGGGTAATGGATTTACCTATAATATAACATACATGTACCAAACATGTACCAAAGCAGACAAAATGACAACTATTTCGCCAAAGGACCCCTTGTGCATACACTATCAACAGTAAAATTAAGAATGTTATTGGCAGAAGGTAACAGTCATTTAGTAACGAACAACAACTAGTTCAGTCCAAAAACAATTGCTAAATGCTAAATTGCTAAATGTGCAATGGTCTAGCACATTATATTGATCCACTGTATCTACTCTTCTGCAGCAGGTTACTGTACTCAAATCAAACTGGCAGCGTTTTTTTATACTATAGCAATTTTCATTTTTCAGGCTGCATGTACATTTTCTTATAAGGTACCTTTTGACCAAATTACAGCCTGAGTGTTCTTAATTCACTTGTTCTTTTTTTCGGGTTTTTACTGTAGGTTTTATTCAGAATTGGTGTGATCACTATACAACTGGTTTCACTACAGTCATGAAATCCGCCCCTATAGTCATACTGTGGATTTACATGATTCAATCTTGTCTTCTGAGTGATTTATAGCTGGCTCCTTTTAGACTTACCTTTCTTATGGCTGTGACAGTGTAGGCATGTCCCTTGACAAGACCGTGATCGGCACGCGTTTCGATCTCTCCTGGCTTGGCCTATATAGACAGATAAAGAAGTTACATACGAACATACGAATGGCCTGGTACTATCTATCATCTACCTAACACGATCTGATCAAGTATGACGAGTCAACACTATTTTCTTTGCATACTTAATTAGCGCACTTCGCAAAATATTACACCATTCCTTGAATAACTGTTCCAGGATTCCCAAAATGCGCGTGGAAGATGTTCTCTGGTCATGCTATAAATATCCGGCTTCAGAGTTCTTCGTGCTCATTTAATTGCCGGCGTGACGGGTTAATTAAAACGGATATTTTCGCTCTGCCGACCTCCCCTCCTTGCATACCCAGCGCCGCAGTCGCGGACACCTTTTCCATAATTCTTCTGCGATGCGGTAATGAGTATGCAACGAAGACACATTACTGTTAAGCGCGCTTAGATCTGATTTGATATCAGAGTCCTATTAAATAAATAATAATGAAAATAATGGGTTACGCAAATCGGCTCAACACAATAGGTTGCTCTCTTTCCATTGCGTGATCTATGGTTTTACGTCCTTATATTCTGAGAAGATAAGACGGTAAAAGTCTAACCATTTGCAGATGCTGGAGCAAAAGCAGCACCGACTCTTCAATTATATTTCGTCTCGCCGATTTTTCATACATTTACGCTAAATTCAGCCCTCGCCCATCTTGTCATACAATCTAATTAAAGAGCCGGCTCTCCCCTTCCCACTTTGAAAACTGTTTCACCGTACCTGCAGCCCGGCGGTTTATAACTGCACTAACCGTTGGAGTCTTATGGAAGCACATCGCTTGCGACGCTTCCGTCTGTTTCCTTCTCAACGCTGTGCACCGGGTTCGATCCCCAGCTTGGGCTGCTACGGAAATTTCGATTTGAAGTGATACATTTATCATATTGAAGTGATTCGTATTACCCTGGTCCCTAAGTGGGGACGTGTTTGCGAACCCTCCTCGTCCCCCCTTTTCCAAAAACCTGGTTCCGCTGCGGATGTGCATTGTTGACTTACATCAATAGAGCACCCCATCAAAGCCCTTCGACTTTCAGCTGTCTGCATAATCTTGAACAGATCATCAGGAGCGTTAGCTAATACAAACGACTCGGAAAGGCCACCCGTGAAATCTGTAAATGCTTCTCCAGTCTGACCTCCGTTAGTGCCTCATACGATCCATGCAACCTTAAAATAGAATGCATTATATTGAATGGGAGAATAACAATGGAGGCTATAAATTATATGGCTAATATCTTATATTATGGTTCTAATTACCAAGATTCCAGTGGAATTATTATTTATAATACTCTTTTTTGAAGAGATTTTACAGAGACACCGTAGATTCTTACCTGACATTTATAGTGAAACCCTCCTTAAATAAAGTAATATCTATCTATCTATCTATCTATCTATCTTTTAATTGAAATGAGATAGCTCTTTCGCTGAGTACATTTCCATAGAGAAGATAAAGTTCTTCTTTCCCTTCACAACTCATATAAACCTACTTCTTGTCGCTTCGCATACTCATACCCAGTGCTTGCCGGCTGACGTCATTTGATACAGAGTCGTCCAGAGCCATTGACGAAAATAACTTTCTGCAGATGGGTCAACGTTCAGAATAACCCAATCAGGCCCAAGGCCCAACGGATGTAACCTGAGCCTTCCCTGCGTGGTGACGAGCGGGACGCTCAGGGTAAGAGAATGGTCGCTTTGCGTCTCGTTCCGGCTCGGCTTCCTTTACTGTCACTATCCTAAGGGAGACTTGTGACAAGTCCTGATATCGGAACTTTTGTAGCTGGGTTGGATCTTTGTGTGATAATTCAATATTCGATATTCTTCAGGCGCTTTTAAAATACTTATTTCCTATTATGACTGTATTGTGATGATTGTGATTATTCAAAGTTCCATTACTAAGAGTTATAATTATCTTATGTTAGATCCCGCCTCTATCAGCGTCAGAAAAGTGTATATTTTTATAAGAAACACATTTACTCACTAGGGTAGCCCTTAGGCTACTGCTTTACGACTTATACGCACCTCCAAGGCTCGACTCCAAGGCATGTCAATGAAATGCACAATAAGCAATTATTGTACGAGGTTTTTGTGATATCCGGCCGAGCCTCAGATTCCACTTGGCGAGGCATTGTTCATTGCGGATATCACAAAATTAAACCGAATTCAATCATTGTTTTATTATACATTGATTCAAGTGCATATCACCCTGAAAAGAGCGAAATGGGACAAATAGTGTAGGAAATTAGAGGTAAGTTCCCGAAAACTGGTTTTAATTTCATTGAAAAATGAATATTTTACAGATTTTTGAATATTTCCTTCGACGATGAAGGCCGCGCTAAAAAGGGCCTTGGTCGAATGACGTGGCGAGAGGTATTGTTAAAACCATAGTGGCGAAAAAACATTTCAAACATTCAAAATACGAAATAATTTGCGTGTATAGATGTTGACAAGCGTATCAAAATGAGTTTCTCTTGTGCATCTGTGTAAAATAATATACTGTAGTGCAATTCTCTCTGAATCTACATTTGAGTGACAGCTGAAAACAATACCGCCGGACAAGTCACAAGAAAGCTCGACCCGGTAATCCCATTATCTGCCTGTTTGCCAAAGGGTGACCAAAAGGGCAAAATCGGCTACTTTTGACTGCACGTACTGAGCTGGGGTTTTATCCAAATCGCACGTATCATACATCAATTCAAAGCTTGAAACGAGTACAATTCGTCCCATTTCGCTCTTTTCAGGGGTGATATGCACTTTCAGTAAAAAATACTTTCGCGTTGAACAAAGTTTATTTCTCTCTCAAGCAGTTTCAAGCAATATTTTGGCTCATTCATCGTTTTTCAAGTATATAATGTGTGAGGACCTCTCTCGGCTGTCTTCTTCACGTTTTTCGATTTTTTTGTTTTCTAGTAATTGAGCAATTTTGTCATCGTTTGAAGATGCGAAGCGAGAAGCCATCTTTGCTTTTAGCTGCAAAGCTGGCACAAAATCGAATCTATGCGCCCTAGGTCCATGATGCATTGCGCGCTGATTGCTAGCTGGTTCTTGAAGACCCTCAAATTGCGTGATTTCCAAAGTAAAGCGTGCGCTCTTAGCCAATCAGAATCGAGATAGTGAATATAATGTATAATAACAACTGTTATTATTCTCAGCCATGCCACAATTTCGATTCTGATTGGCTAAGAGTATATGCAACGAAATCTTGTTGGCGCGCAGTTAGCGACGTCATACTGCAGACATTAAGATTGATGCACTCTAATGACGTCATAACGCAAGCCAATAGGTTTGGGCGCCATGTTGGTTTTCATTTCAGAAGCGAAAGCCAACTTGCCAATATTCTCGTTGAATCTGTTATGATTTTTGCCGAGAGATCATTGCTCAGGATATCTAAACATCAACTATGGCTATTTGAATTGAATACGAAGAGGAAAATACCAATGAACGTAAGCTGAAGTTGGAAAACCGTTTCGCGAACTAGGTCTCATCACCGTCGGCTTGCTGAGAGAATTGCTGGTGCTGATCAATAATAAAGCACTTATTGAATTCGGTTTTCGCATGATAGTGTGATTTGTCAACGCCTCGAGTTAGTGTTATCCACCATCAGCTTCGCTTCGGCAGATAACACAAACTTCAGCGTTGACAAATCGCACTATCACACTCAACCAATAATTGTTAAATATTTGTAGCGTTTGGCTCCTAATTTAAAATCAAGGAAACACATACAGAAAACAATGTAGATATAGAGACGATAGACCCTTTTTTGACGCTGATTGGAACAACTCTAAAAGGAGATCCAAACTCTAGGAAATGGACTTCTAGTGGACTGTACTCTTACTTGGCGTAGGCTTTCTCCGCCAGCGCACACCAGAATTCGTTTCTCTTTTCTGAATGAACAAAGACGAGTGTGTCTCTGAACGTTGGGAGCCTGTCATCGATCTCAACCTTCTTCCACTCCCCAAATCTCCAGAATGAAAACTCGACCCTGCCTGTATAGTTGGGATCCCTGTTGTCCGCTACATAGTCAGGCATTGTTATAACACGCTCCAGGAGGCTCTTGTAACGAGTCAAAGCTGACATGGCGGCCAGTAACCAGCAGTTCCCAAGTATCCCTTGATTGACGTCCATACGAGAAGCACCATCCACGTAAAATTTAGGGTTGTCGCAGATTTCCTAACAAAATAAAGATAAGATAGACGCAAACAAGATAGGCATGATCAAGTAAAAAAAGCACAAACCTAATGTCGTACACATTTCTAGACTATTTATTTCATCCAGCAGTTAAAGTCCCTTCTTTGGCGAGCTTATGTTGCTTCAGGGGTTCGAAGTTCATGCAATTTTTAACAAGTATGACGTTCAAACTGCATGACTTTTGAGATAATGAACGCTCGAAAAGGGGGCTCATGTCTTTCTTTAAGTTCTAAAGTCTATATAACATGTCTCTATATGTTTGTATTTTAGTCATCGCTTACTCACGCCTACTGAATATGTATGGTGGAATCTCCAGAAAAAAGGGAGGCGTCCCCCCTCCCCTGAGTGGTCAGACACACTATTTTTCGTATTTCTAAAAGATATATCATGTTTGGTCTCGTTCAACTGGTACCTGTTATGTATTTGCGACTAGGAACAAAGCTTGCAGCGAAAAGTAAACCATCACACTAGGAATTGTGATGTCCTGCTAACAATGCTTTGAGTCTTTATGTTACGGGATCACTAAACTCAGTATTTTGTAATATGAAAGGCTTCAGTCAGTTTTTCATGTGTAAGCTTTTCATAAATTAAAAGAGTCGAAAAAAGTAATGCCAGCTCAATCTGCTATATTACTTCAGTTGAAGAGGTCTTCAACTGACTTATTTTAACAACGTTATTCTAGCGTGGTCTTTGATATCCGGATTTTATAATAGAACTTGTAATAGGGATCAAATTGACTGAATGCAACAGAGCAAACCTATATTATATACCTCAATACTCGCAACTAACTTGTTTCGGTTGAGTTAGTACAGCAGTTTCGTTGAGAGAAGATATATTAACGTAACCTAAACAACAAGTCTGCAGAAACCTATTCATGGGAAGCTGAATTTCACATGACAGAAGATGAATAGAATTAAACCTATTCATGTGAAGCTGAATTTACATGACGGAATTCATGTGTTTGTTCATGGGAAAGCCGAACACATTCTTGTATCATGGGAAATTTAGACATTTCCTGTGAATGTGGCACAGTTCTAGTCTAGTTCTAGATAATACGTACCCATGGCCGCTTCCATTCAAACTTTCTATTACCAGGTATCTTGGAGTAAAACAGGGATTCATCCGTAGCAGGAAAACCTCTATCCTCGAAGTACTTGCCACTTGATGACCAAGATGTGCTCCTGTGTTCTGTACGTCGAGTATACGTGCTGCTAGAGCTGCTAGAATACTCTCGCCGACTCATTCTGAAACGACGATGCATTGAGGAAACGTTTAAGATGTTGCAATAAATAAAATAACATGATTTAGCTATTTCTCAGATAATCGCTTTCGTGAACCATTCTAGGTTGTTTATATAAATAGAGTATACCTGAAAATACCAACAGTGCTTTCCCAAGTGTTGGTTTAATCCCCTTAGAGTAAAAACAGGACCTATAAAAGGTGACCGGTTTCAATGTTTACGACTCAGCCCCTCGAGATCTACAAAGACGAAATAAGCTCCTGTATGCCCCCCATCATGGGGTCCGACCCTGCATTGTTGGCAAGCGAAAACATTTAGAAACTTTATGTAAATGTTTCATGGAAATCGTTTCGCAAAACCAGACAGAATTTCATTCAAAAACCTCAGCATACACTGTTGCGGTTTATTTGTTTTGTTAGAGCACTACCAAGAGAAATTTTTTTATAAATAATACAATAGATTTGCCTGTTTCATATCACTCAAAATTGAAATAAAGAATCGGCATCCTTAAACTGCTTCCAACTTGTTTTAAGAAGTTAAAAACATCTCATTGGTTCCATGGAATGGGAACAATAAAATAAAAAAATTCAGAGATAACAAATAGAAATAACTCTCACTTTGTTTATATGAAAGTTAAGGCTTAGGTGTTGGAAAAATAAAGCAAACTTTCCTTGGCTTAGCTGAGGCTGAAATCAACTTCCGAGCTTTTTCTATCACATTCCTCCGCCTTACGTTCTCACCTTTCATTTTCACTCAGCAAACATAATATTTGATTGTGATTGCAAGCTTTCCGTGTTTCGAGTGGAATTTCATGAGGTTTAATTCCATTTTCAATGTCAATGTCAATCCGGGGGGGGATTTTTTGGTCGGGGATGATCGTCGGAAATTTTAAGTTTCACCCCTAAAAGATACCAAACATGGCGTGGCTCAAATAATTTGTTACCCTAAAAGCCTAAAAGATACCCTAAAAGAATAGGCCTTATGTACCAAGTAGGCGCGAAGAAGACGGGTAACAGGTAAAAGATACCCATCCGTGTTTGACTAAAATGCTTTCCTTTAATGTTGTCTAATTCATCGTATTCTCGTCGAGTAATCTCTCTTTCTTGTACGGTTTTTAGAAGCACCATCATGAGACAAAACAATTTGGACACATATTTCGGCGATAAAAGATACCAATCTCCCTAAAATTTTATTGAAGATCACGATCACTCATAAAAGAGACCAAACCCCGTGATTTGAACCTCTAAAAGATACGACGATCATCCCCGACCAAAAAATATGGGAGTCCCCCCCCCCCCCCCTACCGGATGTCAATGTCCAAAAATAAAGGAGTATTATCACAGATTGACAGGATAGTGAAGGGCTTATCAGGACAAACCTGTATTTACCTCGAAATTATTTGTAGAAATTTTATACATAACTGCTCGTTTATTGAAACCGAAAATTTGAAGTGTGAAAGTGAGACAGAAGACTTTGGAATTCAGAGGTTCTTCGGTTGAATTCAGCGGCCTGACCTGAATAGTTTTTTTTAATAAACATCGATCTTAAAAACGAGTGCCCGAAAGAAAACGCGAGACCAAAATACTTTAGGCTGCGTAGCAAGCGTTCCCGTGTGTTTTCAGGAAAAACGCAGAGAAACAGGAGAAAGCGGCGAGGCGTTCGTACGATTTGTTTATAAATAATTGAAACAAATAAAACATTATCATGGATGTTGCTAAGGGAAACATGGCTTCTGAAACGTTATCTACTTACACCCGATAGCCATGGGGGCGCAAAAATATATCGTAAAATCGGGGTATGGCTGCATGTAAACGTACTCCCAATTTATAGATCTAAAGAAAAAGCAATATGTATTGACAATTACTTTCATTCTGGCCTTAGTTTTACCGTTTTAGTTCAAAGAACCCCTAAAAAATACCAGATTTTCAAATTTCATTAGCTCGGGGTTTGTTTCATACATTTAACTGTATTATTCGCCGGGACCCATAATATGATCGTAAAATCGGGGATCGTTAAATCGGGAATCGTATCGGTATTCCACGGTATTACAAATTGTGAAAATTATGAGCAGAAATAACTTTTTTTAAATAAATCATCGTCAGACGTATTCAATACGTAGGTATTAAATTTACACTGCACAAATTGATTATGTTTCTTCATGATGTGGTGTCCAAAACTAGCCGCAAAAACAATCGTGCCTCAGGACCCCTTTGGGATATCACAATGATGTATTATAATGCGATGTTGGATACAAGCTGTTTTGCAAAAAAAAGATCATGACTTGGGTCTTGAGATTACTTGGACTAGTTCTTATTCCGAGGATCAGATAAGAAGCAGTTGAAATGCAACTTTAGACTCAGTGAGAGTTTCACCACAGACAGGATCGAGAAGGAACACTGTGCATTTACAGGTGACGTATAATGTTGTTAGTTGCGTGCTCAATTGCATTACTGTATAGTTCAACTGAATACGCATAATGATGTTAATTCGAGTAGCTTCGCCCTTTTTAAAAACTCCTTTACCTAAAGCACCCTGGACATTTGCTTTACTCAGAAGCATGTGGCCCTTAAACCAAAAACAATCACAAATACTTCAGTGGAAACATGCATGAAAGATAAATGTGCTTTGCTGATATCGAGTGAAGTAAACAATTCACTTGCCAGACCGCATACGCTTCGCTGATTGCATATTTACTTCTAAAAATACTTGAAAGCAATCGCCTAGACAACAAGTCTCTAATCAACTTGTGGTACAGAAACACCTGTGCAACGATGAGCAAGTTATTTTCCTTATTGGAAGTGTATTGAAATAATCAAATTTAAACACACGATTATAACGACGGTAAGAAGTGTATACAAACCGCTTCTAGGGATCTGTTATGGTTTTCTCGACGAGGTTTTTTATTTGTATTTATATATTGTCCCTCAACGACTGTAAAATGTAAAGTAGAAGTAAGAGTTTCTTACCTTGTCAACTATTAAATGCGATACCACTTCGAGTCTACGTAAAGATGTGTTTCACATAGAGATATATAACGGTAGTTTATCACATAGGTGCATATTTCACACTATGCGTTGTCACGTTGCTTTTGTTCATCTTCAATTTGAATCTCTGTGTGGTAATAGTGTAATCGTATTGTTAACGTAATCCTTAGTTTCTTGATGAAGTTGTCTTCAGTTCCATGCGAATCTCAATCACCACCGCTAGTTGCAAAAATCGTATAATTTATTAGTGTTCCTTTCATTGGTTCGTGACGTCATACTAGTATGGTGCGTGACAGACGAAACAAGAGGTCAAGTACTCCAACCTATGAAGAAATTCGCGCCAAATGTCTGAGAGAAGGGCGGCTATTTGAAGATCAAGATTTCCCTGCCAGTGATCGATCGCTGTTTATCAAGAAACAGCCAAGTGTTCCTTTGATCTGGAAACGGCCAAAGGTAGAGGATGCTTTTAACTGAAAATACGTACATCTTTTTCACCCCCACACCTTTTTTTGGTCGGGCATGATTGCCCTAAAAATGCAACAAAATAGGTGTGGTTCAGGGGATCGTGTACATTAAAAGTACTAAAATAAACTATAGATACTGAAAGACTTGTTTTGCTTTCATGTTTTTTCGAACAGTTTGACCTCCCTTGTTGATTTCAAACTTTAAAAGCAGGCTTTGATTGTAATAAAGACCTAGTCGTGATTTTGATAGGACCAAATGTGGGCGTATACTCTTCCCCGGGCAACAAGGGTAATGTTATTGCCCGCAACAAAGTTTGAACATCAAGGAAACGCATTTTTTTTAGGTCTTTTTCACCAAACAAGAAACAGCTTATTACCAACTTTCTCGCTTGACTTGATGAGCTGTCCACCTTTCCTGCAGGAGATATGCCGAGACCCAAGTTTTTTTCTGGTGTCACTGATCGTCATGATGTCGCACAGGGAACCTTACAAAACTGTTGGTTTGTCTCCGCGCTCGCCTCGCTCTCACAATACAAGAGTTTACTATACCAGGTTAGAGTATTTCTTTCACCCCATACAACGGAACCCGGAATTTAACCTTTAAGGAGTGTAAGAGAGTTTCGATGTTTCAATGCCTCCTTTAGGTTTGTCCTGAAAACCAGTCATTCGATAGGGCCAGTACTGCGGCGTGTTCTTGTTCCGTTTCTGGCGGTTTGGTGAGTGGGTGGAGGTATATGTGGATGACCGACTGCCAACATACAATGGGAAACTATACTTTACCAAGTCAAACGATCCAGAGGAATTCTGGAGCGCCCTACTGGAAAAAGCGTATTGCAAGTGAGTTTTTGAACCTCAATAAATCTATCTCTAAATGTCTGCTCGCAAGGCTTTTCCTGACTAAACCTCTACCAACTGGTTCTGTACAGAGTGTCCTTCTCCCGGGGGGACTCCTATATTTTTTAGGGTTTAAAATTAGGCCTCTGGTACCTTATATTTTGTTCCATGGAAACGCTAATCACGTGTCTCAGTGGCGGCCTTCTTGGATTTTATACTTAGGCCTTCTGAGGACAGCCATGGAAAGGTGAAATTGAAAGGCAATCACATATTTAAATACAGGGAAACTACCTTAAAATGAAGCTAATTGGATAGGTCGCATTACTTCAGTAAAAAAAATATATATATAATTTTTCGTGTTTTGAAATATTTTATATTTTCAAAACTGTCCTTATTAAAACATTATCCTAGATATCCAATTAGGTTTACAGAAAGATCAATGCTACTAACATTATGCTAAAAAGAAATGTCTGATTTTTATCTTCTTTCCATACCTTCACGTGCGCTAAAAGTTAAATCCAAGATGGCGGACGGTGAGTCACGTGACATCGTTACCATAGCAACAACAACTTAATCGTAATCAGAATTACAAAATAAGTTTAAGGCCCAAGTTTGAAAGATTTTCGTTGAAAAATAGTTACCAAAAAGCAGCCCTCGTGTTAGAGCCATGCCTTAAACTCACTGAGGGGGTCCGTTCTAGCAAATCAAGCAAATCACGCTTGTTTGAAGCCTGAATTTGAGACGTATTTAAGCTCGGAAAAAAATTCAAGAGAAAATTATGAGGGAAAATACGTCTTGTTGGTACCTTTTAGCGGTCAAAATCAATTAAGCGACGCCATTTTAGGTACCTTTAGGGGTAAAATCGAAAGTTCCCGAAGAGCACCCCCGCCCCAAAAATAGGGGAGCCCCCCGGGGTCCTTCTCGTGCATATGGCACAGTTTAACAGAGCTCCTCGGCTGCTCCCTGTTAGCTCAGCTGTCCTCACCTCTAAGAACTCCGCACTGTCTACTGTCCTTCTGATGGACTGAACAAATCTTTTCATCGTTACAGGATGCATGGTCCTTACGAATCCTTAGCGCTCGGGGTTCAAAGTGAAGCACTACAGGATTTCACGGGTGGCGTGATTGAGAAGATCAACCTCTCTACCAAACCATCCGTGAATCTCTTTTCCATGATGATACAAGCGGGGGAAAGGTACTCTTTGATGGGAGTCAGTATTACGGTAAGAATAATAAGCTTAAGAAACAAGTTATATCGCTATTTCCGTCTCTGTTTGACGTTTTGTTGGATGGTGTTTGGCACCAAACTAAAATAAAATTTCAAATGCATTTCCAGGGTAGCTTCCTGACAAAGAGTATGACCTTTGCAAATACATGAGTGCTCGCGGAAGGTAGTAGCTGTGCAATATCTAGGTGATTTCTGATAATACCAGGCAGCGTTCCAGTTTTTATCTTTAACAGTACGGCAAAATCTCATTGAGTTTTCTATGACATGCTATGAGTCAATAGATAGTCAGCGAGGTTCGTAGCGCCAAGTTGACTGTTTGAATCAAAGAAAACTCAAACTCGTAGTCTAATTGTTTTGACAGTTTTAATAGAATTCCATTTGCATACTGCTTTCGATTTGTTGGCAAAACGTATTAGTTTTGATGATGTTAGAAAAGTTCTACGCTGGCTTTTTCGCTACTCACTATCTATCGCGTAATAGATACTGAGTATTGGAGCCAATCAGATTGCAGGATTCGTGCTTAATGCTTAATGCTTAAATAAATGATCCTAATATAGCCTGCGCTAATGTCTAGGACGGCCTGTAGGTCTTATCGTGACAGTATGCAAAGGTCTCGCTTGATTCGTACCGCAAGATCGCAATGATGTTACTCTAATTGAAACATTTAAAAAAATGGTTGCCTGGAGAAACGCAACAATAGGAAAAGTAAAGAAACAGTATTCTATCTAAGGAAAAACTTAATGGAGGCAATAAAGAAGAAAGCAAAAAGTGCCCGACGACACTGGCGTTATTTTCCCAGTTCACGCGAAATTTCTAGCATATACTTCCCCTTTTGTCATCGACAGGCAACGCCAGGGAAAGTGGATCTCAAGATGAAAAACGGATTAATTATGGGCCATGCTTATTCCATCACTGGACTTAAGCAGGTAGCAATCTAAAATTTTACCCCCCTCATTGCTGCACCTTAAAGTGAGGAGGTTTGCGTACTTGACAATGATCCTGAGCTGCATCAGCTGGCCTGGGACCTCGGTCCCTGGTAGGTTCAACCTTGTTAGTTAGGTTCCAGGTGAACGGGCTGTGCTCAGGTCCTCCAGGTTGGGCGATGGGCTACTGACAAGACTTTCCCAAAGTCCGCTGTTCCTCTTTTTTTTTAATTGGCTTATTTTGTACAACTCTCCCGCGCTCCACCGGGCCGTGTTCTTTTTTTTCACATTGTTCTAAGGAAAAACATAGAGTACGACTTGGGGCAAGTCTAGCTACTGACCCGACCCTGTAAAAACCCATTTACTGAAACCAGACATACTCCATTCTAACTACGTGCTAAGATTGGCTAGCGATTGTGTGGGAATACTCAATACTCAGGAATTCTATGGTTAAACCGAAGGTTATTTAATTCCAAGAAGTGATCGCATGGTTTTACTAAAGACTAATGATGAAGTATTCTTTTTCCACAACAAAGGCGGAACTGACAAACATTCCTGGTAGACCGATAGTGGAACTAATCCGAATAAGAAATCCCTGGGGAATGATGCAGAGTGGAAGGGCGCATGGAGTGACGGGTAGGCAGTCTTTCACATGTTATAGTTTATCAACACAGAATATTACTAATAATCACGAACAAAAATAATATTTTTTCCAAGCAGTTCCAGACATAGAATGATACTGAATCACACTGTATTATAACATTATAACAATTGCCAAAACCATATCATTACATTGTAACATTCTTTTCAGGCTGTGGTAAATTGTTGTTTTGCAGGGCACCTAAATTACGACAGTCAAATGTTCAGGACTGCTTGGGTGCGTCTTTTTGTTTCTCGTGAATGGCTGGTTATTTACACAAAATTAGGAATTTGATAGGGAAGAAATTTCAGCTGTGATCCCACAAATGATTGCTTTCTTTCAGTTCACCAGAGTGGCTGATGCTGTCAACTCGTCAAAAACAAAGCATGGGATTGACCTTTGAAGACGACGGAGAATTTTGGTGAGGAGAAAACTTAAAAAGAGATTTTTTCTAGTTTTAATTTTCTTTTATAATAGATAGTTTCCTTTCGGGGTCTTTAAGACCAAGGTTGATATTGCAGTAGTATGTCCCACCCAAACTCCTTACTCTTGTATCAGGATGAATATGGACGATTTTGTGGAGCAGTTTTCGGTGCTTGAGGTTTGTATGCTGAAGCCAGGCAGTGTGAAAGACGACACTAAACAAAACTGGAAATGCGTAAAGAAACCGGACGATGGCAGGCGGGATTGTCCGCGGGAGGATGCAGAAACTTCATCAAATATTATCACACTAACCCTCAGTTCAGGTATGTTGATGGACGTCTATATTCAAAAGTTTCACGTATACAAGAAAATTGGACCTGCATGCAAAAGACCAGTGTCCCCATTTATCTTGAGACCCAAAGAAGAACAGCACATTCCTTCGTGCATCTCTTACATATAGATGAAGGAGACAATAAATTACTCTTTCCTTTAACCCGTTTTACTTTGTTTTATATTGTATAAAGTGGCGACGAATGATTTCGATAAATTATCATTCTCATGTCCCTAGAGACTCCTCCGTTTTAACGGTTGGTCCTAGGACGAGAACAAGAAAAGACCATGTACATGTCCTTCTGTTTTGAAGAGAAATAGAAAACAAACAGTTAGCGTTATCCTTTCCCACAATCCGGTGCTTATTGTTCCCTTGCTTTCCAGTTGCGTAGGAAGAATTTTGTCGGGGATATCTAGAGGAAGGTAGCGGCCCTTGTTGCTAATTTTCCCAATCATTTAGAAGTTTTATCACATGTTTACTGCCTCTTGTTCCCTCCCGCACTATGGATGCGCCCCTGCGTTCGCAAAAAACATTAGCCTTTTCGTCCTTCTCGAAATGTGACCATTTTTCCTGTTGGTCTTAGAGTAAAGCTACAGGAGCCTGACGAGGAAGACAATCAACACAGATGTTCCATGGTCGTAGCGCTAATGAGGAAGGACCGCCACAGACTGCAGAGGGATGTCCCTATAGGATTCGCGGTTTACAAGGTAGAAAAGACACAAGATGCGAGATGTTTGCTTGCTCTTGGTGTGCTTTTACGGACCCCTCTAAAGTCACAACCATCTCCCATGGGCAGGAACTTATCGCTAGGATGTACTCTCACTTTCCCATGAAGGGTCGAGAAAGTGATAGGAATATGACAACTGACACAACTGCGCTTTAAATACATGCCAATTTTTATTTTCCCGTGCTCGGATTTTTGCCGATTTTGAAAGGTATGTTGCAAAGGATGACGGCTTTCTTTGTCGAAAATTGTTGAAACATCATCATCAAACATTATTATGTTGTCCGAATGGGCCATTGAATCGACGTGGTTGTCCCGTCTCTCAATGCATCCTAATAACCTGGTGTGGGGGACGCTAAAGAGCCACCAAATGCGGAAGGATCATTCTCGCTAACAATACTCACAGATAGCTATCTGACACACTAACACACTTGTAAACTACATGCATTAAGTGTGCATTAAGTTAAATCTCTGTAAACCGCATTTGATAATCTACAGTAAGACATTATAAATTTGTGGAATGCAAGTACTGACGTGTTTATTTCAAACTTATTATGGACTCACTTTTTCCATGGCCAAACTATCATTCCCATACTAAACTATAACTTCTTCTTGCATGCCAGGTTCCAGACAATATGCCGCTACAGAGTCGTCTAGATAAGAATTATTTCGACACCAACAGATCAGTAGCTAAGACAAGTGTGTTTACAAAGGAGCGAGAGATAACGCTACGCTGCCTACTACCCACGGGAGAATATGTCATCGTTCCTAGCACCTTCGAGCCTAACCAAGAAGCCGACTTTCTTCTTAGAATTTTTTCGCAGGAAGAACACAAAACAACGTAAGTAGTTCTTCATAAAAAAAACAAAATAGTCGTACAAAACAACGTTAAATGTCAACCAACAGGCAAAACAAACGACCATAATAGTCTGGCAGAACGGTTTATCAACTTTTTGACGATGTGAATTTTCTAATTTTCCAGAAAACTTGTCAACTTTTTATTCACGTGAGATTTTTTACATCTTTACTAAGCACGTTCACAATATATTTTGATTTTTCACATAAACGTTCTTTCATATATTGAATTCTACTTTGTTTTCAATTTCACAATTGTTTTTCCATTTATTCATGGGGTTATCTACTCGATGCTTGCACATGCTCTCAAAGCGCCTCTGGTAAACGGAACAGATGAATGTTTTTCCGACAACTTCATATTCATATTTACAAAACAGTAATTGGCATGTTTGTGTTATTTTTTAGGGAGATCGATCAGAAGACTGAACTTCTAGGCCCTGCTCGGGTGAGTAAAAAAGTAAAGTAAATGTCCTTATTTAACGTCGATTACTCGTAATAGCCTTCGGCTAACAAACCTGAGGTCGACGTTACACCACTTTACCCCCTTTCTCTTATCAGAGCTCCAGGTGAAAGGAATTCAAAGCTATAAGCAAGCTACTCGGAACAGTGAAAAGTCGATACGGTTGGTCGATCCGGGATTCGAACTCAGGACCGTACGCACAGTGTGCCGTGCATAAACACACTGCGCCACCTAGCCGTACCTAGCGCCACCTAGCCGTACCTAGCGCCACCTAGCCATACCTACCTAACCGTACCTAGCCATACCTACCTTACCGTACCTAGCGGAGATAGTGATCTTTTTTATTATATTTAGTTACATGTAACCGTTTTTTGCTTTTTTTTTTTTTTTTTCAGCCCAAGCTGGCGAACTTCGACAGAACCAAGTTTGATACTGAGTATAACAGGTTCTTTCATCGCATAGCGGGAGAGGTATGAAGATACCATTTTACCTAAAGTTCTGAATATGGTGTGACTTATTTCTGAACAGACCGCAAGGAGAGTCTTGGGATATGAGGCACTAAAAGTTCATTTAGATAGGGACTAATAAATGATTCGATGACTTTTAAAAAAGCTAAAAGAATTATTTTAAAGTCAATTTGGGCAGTATCTGGAAGCCAGTGAAGTTCATAGAGCACAGGTGTGATGTGCTCATGACTGTGCGCGGTTATCAATTATATCAGTTATCAATTCATGAATGGAATCCAGTGAAGGTGTTGTACGGTGACGAGCACTAAGAACGAGAAGCTCAGCTTTGTTGAGATGAAATCACAGGCCTGTACTGCAGAAACGTGAGCCGAGCTGCACGCCTTGAAGCCCAGTCTTCCCGGTTTGCCATGCCGACGGTAACCTCGGCAGTGTTGACCGCCGTCATCCTTCAACTGTGTGTCCAGCATCGACCAGCAGGGTTTGTGCCGGCCGTCCAGGTCGTCGTTTGCCATTTGAGGGCTCCCACAAAATTAGTTGAATGGCAGGGAACTTCTCGTGCCCATAACAATGGCCAGATAGCTCTAACCTTCTTCGGGCGCCTTGTCAGAGATTCTCGGCAGGTCACCGTACAATTCTTAGTAGGGGATGCGGTTCCTCCAGCTGATGTTTCAGACGACTCTTAACATGCAGGCGTAGGAGCCATCTTGGGACTTCTGGAGGATGGTAGTCATCGCCCAGCTCCTGTAACCGTATAGAAGTATGGCTTCTGCAATGGACCTAGAGAACTTTAAGTTCTCGTCCGATATTGGACTTTCAGACGTTACTCTTGTAATTGAGGGCTCTCCGGGCCAGAAACAAAAATGGAGGAAGCGTGTCCCGCTGTGACCTCAAATTCACCAGAAGTGCTATCAGAAGTGCCCTTGTATTGGTGTACATCGTTTCTATGGCCATGGACATTCTTTGTGGACTTTAGAGGTTGCTCTTTCGCAACTCTTCTAGGATGCGCTGAATGTATTACATGATTATTGCTGCTCTAAATAATGAAACCAACACAAAACAAAACCAATGCTCTGAGTCCATTCTGGTTAAAACGAATTTGGGGTGCACGATGGGTGCCCGAATGCGGATCAGGATCATTTGATTATAGATCCTAGCAATGACACAAAGTAAGACTTATATCTCTGTCGTTTTCTGTATTCGTGAGATTTCCTGCTTTAGAATTTGGGATAATATCGGAGAGCGACCACTGACCAGGCTTGCAGTTGTTCATCAGAGAAGAATCGCAAAGGGACGGAATGCTGTCATCAATGTTGCAGATCTTGGCCTGCTCGTACTCTTCTCTGGAAAAGGGACGGTCATCTTTGATGTCAAGATCACTGTGCATTACCGGGATGTCCTGTGCGATGTCAGCTACATCCTTGCTGGGACACCTTCCTCCGGAAAGGATCGAGCAATTTGGCTCTTCGGACATTTGTTTCGGCCGCTGATTTTATTTACAACCCTCCAAGGCCTCACTATATTGCCCACTTGCATGAACCTGTTCGATGCGCGTAGCTTTCTCCTCGAGCTCTTCTGCCGCCACAAGTTTGTGCGCTGTACAGGGATTTCCTTGCATCGTCTACAGCCTGGCCGTTGGCTATTGGATCATCCGTATCTGCTGGTCCTGCTGTTGCCTGCCCCTCAGTCTTCCCTTGCTATCACGATATCGGGATGTCTTGATCATAGCGGTTTGTGTGACGTCCCCTTCTGAGAGACACATTTCTCCATGGCGATCTTATTCGCGTCTATGAACTCCTGGTAACGTTCAGAGGGATTTTTGTGCTCGTCTTCCTCTAAGAGTTGAAACCGATTTCTAACAGAATGATGATAAAGTGTCGTTCTAAAGTCGAGTCTGAGAGGAGATTGTCTAGTCGTATCCACCGAACCAAAGACTGGAGGTGGAAGTTAGCCAAGCGGTACAGCGAAATTGGTACCAGCCGAAAGTTTTTTCGTCGTATACAAAACCAGGTTTCAATTTGAAATCGCACTGGTTCCTACTGTTGTCATGATCTAACGGCAGGTCTTTATAGTCTGCGAAAATTACTTTTACATCCGACCCTAAATAGCCCCGTAAATTAATGAGATCTACATCCGCACATCCATAATACGTAAGAGGATCCAGTATAGCCACCCATTCACAGGTAATCCCAGTAGTCAACGCCGTATTCTAGGTAGCTACACGTGATCCTCCAATGGCTAGACGAATCTCTGATCTCTTCCATACGCGACTTGGAAAGACGGTACCTCTCAAAGTCGGGGTGTTCTCGTTGTCGGGGAAATTTACTGGGAAAGCTTTTTGGGATGCAAGATAATGGCTGTAGTTGTCCCTATTACAATATTACAAGCAAAAACGCTGTTATGGTGGAGAGGAATAGCGCGTTCTTGATTATGAAATGCCACACGACAGCATGCCGAATATAGGGCCTTGGCCTTGGCATCTAAAGAGTTAATTTTCGGTCACAAAATGAATTATTTTCCTATGATGATTACAAAACTTTAGGGAAAGTGTTACAGCTGACCACATTTGAGCATGAGAAGTGTAAGAAATAAATGCAAATTCCTAAGAATTCTAGCTGCTGCAATTCTGCCGGATTGACATTAAGGATTCCATAACAACTGTGATAAGTTTTAAGATTGCATCGCAGTTCATCAAAGTACAGATGCATTTTTCATGTTCAAGCGTGCTACCGACATGAACTATTTATTCCTTGCCATGACAGGTCGTACCTGTATTTCATGGAATGTGAGAACGCCAGAGTCCAGGCCTAATCTGGTTCACTTGTTAGATCACACATGACTGAATACTTCTCTCCGTTATTCGTAAAGATATCATAAATGCCGTTCTCGGTTGCTCCAAGTACTTCTTATGGTCAAGACATGATTTAGGGTGAAGGAAAAGACATCAATCTCTCTGCACCAATGCGCGGGCGCGGATTTTTTTATTCGTTTTGATGGCCACAGTAAGCTCGTTCAAAGACAATTGCGTTTTTCCACCTATCTTGCAACATGAAATTTTTGTCAAAATTAATAATTTCAACAATTGCAACAATTTGCCGTCTTTTTCTATCTAGGTATCTCGTCGTATTGCTGTATGTGCATCCAGACACGACATGTTTTTTGTTTCGAGTTGACTTTCCGTGGAAACTGCTGAGCATGTACGAGTGCGGAGGTGCTAATGAGCTAGCATAGAACACCTACAGCTAAATCCTACAGTGAGAAGCGAGAAATTCGTTTTCTGTTCCTCGCCAAATAATAGACCCCTTTACCTTTACCTTGCGTAATGTTGTCCTATTTCAGATCACGTGGCATTCCAATGAGTATTCATTCTTTTTTTTTTTTGCTACGCACCGAAGGATATATGAATATGGAAGCAACCCAAACAAAGAAAGGTTATTGAAATAAATGCCACGTGATCTGAAATTGGACAACGTTACGCCAAAGGTAAAGAGGTCTGTTGGGGGTACTGATGGCTGATGTATCGCTTTATTTATTCTAGCTTTCTCTTTGAGGCAACGTATCGCTTCCAGTTGTACCTAATATAGGGACGCGCTACTTTCTGAGCTTGAGCTCCGACTGGGTTTGTTGAGGAATTTAACTCGCCAAGTTCTTATTCGCTGGCCTGTAAACTGCCTGTTCGCTGACTGGATACTGATGATTATTGACGTATGTCATGGCAACGAGTGCAACTATTTCTTGTTTCATGATATACGCAGCCCCGTGGTGCGAGAAATGAAGATGAAGCTCCAACCCCAACGACTTTTCTTTTGCAGGATGAGGTAGTGGATCAGTATGAGCTTCAACAAATTTTAAATCACGCCTTCAAATTAGGTAATACTCTTTCCTTCCTTTATTATCTTATGTCATCATACAAAAACATCTGCCTCATCATCAAATACATTATACATTGTTCTCACTATCTGCATTCCGATTCGTCAAAACCTGGGAACACATGTGATATAGCGCAACTACATATTAATGAATAATCTGCAGCAACCGTAGACGGATTTAGAGGGGGGCGTGGTCCCATTTTCTCTGAAGGATTTTCCCAAACATTATTACTGTATTTGCTAATGAAAATTTTCAGTTTCGTCTCAATGCCCGCCAACCTCCCATCACTCCGACATCATAATCATTACAATCACTATTAAATCACTATCTTTAGTATTATTATGATAATTCGATTACTTCCCTAATAGAACGTCATTTTCTCGTAGAAACTTCTTTCAGTCTAGAAGCTGCCAGGAGCATGATCTCAATGTTCGACGTATCCTTTTGTTAGCTTTAACATCTCAAATGCATCATGCAGGTCCGATTTCAGTGGCGTTTTGCAAACAGGGAGTCCCAGAGGGGGTGGGTACCATTTCTGTTGCCAATTGTCCCATACATTAATATAATTACATGTTTTGTTACATATCATGTTTATTGCCTTTTATTGCTTCAACAGAGGGGGGATACAAGAGCGAGATTGAAACTAAGATTATTGGTTTTCCTCCTCTAGATTATTGGTAATTTCCGTTTTGTGCAGTACATTTACGCTTCAGCCTTCACTGGCAGGGATATTGGTAATGTTACGTTGCCTTGACTACGTAAAGTACAATCAAAATGGCGTGCTAGAGTACGAAGAATTCATCGAGTTGTGGATGCTTCTTAAACTCTGGCAGGTAAGATTATAGGACCGTGAAATGTAGTACATCTACAAAGGCTAACATCGATATATAAATAGTAGGCATACAAGACGCACTTTCTATTTACTAACTCGTTTTTGTTTGTGCGTATTAAAGCATCATTTCCAGTGCTATGACCGTGATAACAGTGGAGACATGGATATGTACGAGTTACGTGAAGCGCTTGTAGGACTTAGTAAGTAGAACTCGATTCCAGCTTTAATGAATGCGCGCGCTGCATATCGGAAGTTGTGTTATATTTACGAATCAAGTGCCTTGTATGCGCGCGTTGCATCCTGGTAGTTGTGCTACATTCCAACAGCATTTCTAAAGAAAAGAGAGAGCGCGCGCTTATAGCTGGAATAGTCCATTAGACCTTTACTTCAGTAACCGAAGCATGACGATTTAAATGATGCATGACGAGTAACTCACACTATTCTGACTGCGGTATAGTAAAATAAATTAGTTAAAATAGATTCAAAGCAGAAAAGGACTGCTCCTAATCTGAAAGTCATTGGTCGATTCACAATTTCCATAGCTTAAATTAATACAAAGGAACGTGAAAACAAAATAGACCTCCTCGGCTTGGGCATAATGATTTGCCCATTTAAGATCACGTGGCATTAATAATAACAGATGGTTTATGCTAACCTTTCGCAGTCAAGGACTGAATTGTAGGTCGATTACACGATATACCTTATAAGTATAGGTAATCATACGACTTCGAGTTCAATTTGGGATTAATTGCACGAGTGAGTTTTTCAAAAAGTACGGGCGAGTGCAATTTGAGCTTTTTGAAAAACTCACGAGTGTAATTAATCCCAAATTGAACGAGAATAGTCGTATGATTACTTATTAATAATATGGATGCAAAAATTTTCAGAAAAAGACCTTATTTGCAGCGGCCGCAATGCACTGAACGCGTGCGAGACAAGCGAGCAAAGTTTACAAAACCTAACTTGACATAAATATACTTGACACAACAAATTTATTTCATGCTAGAAGCAGGTGGAATTCTGTTTTGACAATCATAAACTTTATTTTAGATTCCAAGGTAAAATAACATAAGAGAGCCTGTATTAATTAATTGGTTGGTTTCTTTCAAGTTGAATTGCTTTTAAAAGGTTAAGTTGCTTGTGCATTTTCGGTCACCAAAACGGGCAGAATATTGTCCAGAAAGGTGAACATAGCTAGGTAAACTTCCACAGAAGACATACCTGAAGTATTCTCTTGTGTAAACTTTCTTGTAACAGCTAAACAACCAAGATTGACAGGAATTTGATCCGGAAAACTGTCCGTATCGCATGTGTTCTTGTAGACTTCTAGTTCATTTTCATCGCTGGCATTTCCCGCCGCTAGATTCACAGTCAACGAAGATTTCCCTTCATATCCTTCCATAACAAAGAATGAAAACTAAAACAAGTCTTGCTCAAGTCCATAAGGAATTCACATTTTGCTTTCCAAGGGTATCGGAAGATAATTTTCATGAAAAGGAACCGAATTTCTCCCTCCATCCAAAGCCATCTTGTTGACAAGGCTCAAACAGATCGAGTGGCGTGACAGCTAGCGCGCATTTGATTGGCTCGTTCGCAAAATCCATTGTTTATTTAGCCAATCAGCTTCATTAAATACCTGCACTCATTTGAGTGGAATTTCTTTTTTGGAGTGCAAATTACTTTTGTAATTGCACTGCTCTCGACCAATCAGAATCGAGAAATTTTTGCATCCATATTATTATAATAAATACAATGCAATACAATATTACACATATTTGGACACTACAATAGCCATGAGTATTCTCTCTTTGTTTGGAATGCTTCCATCTTCATATATCCTTCGGTGCGTAGTAGAAAAGAAAGAGAGAATACTCATGGGGATGCCACGTGATCTGAAATGGGAAAACGTTACGCCCAAGCCGAGGAGGTCTGTTAATATTGCTGCCTCTCCATCTTTCCTTGTTAGAGTTCAGTCTAAGTAACCGTGTTCTAGAGACCATCGTTTTGAGGTTCCACAACAAGAAGGGTGCGGTCACCTTCGACATGTTCGTACAAATTAACGTACGCCTCGTCATTATGTTTGGTAAGTGCCATCGCTAGCATCAACATCGTAACCTTTTGGTTACCAAGGCTCATTTTTGCTGCGTCTCCTGTCGGTTCGTGAAGTCGCGCGGATAGCGCCCGCTGTTTTCACTTTGCGTAATACGATTGCAGATTAAGGGAAGAAAAAGTGCATGTCTCCTCCTTTAATCATTGTGTATCTTCTATTTAACCCGGAACGCTAATATTTGTGCTACTTGGGTTATTAATAATTATTCGATTGCAATTTGTGCTCCTCATACTCAATGTCGAGTGGTCTTGATTCCTATCTGGAGGAACTGGTTTGGTGCACCACCTTATTTAAGTTTGCACCTTTCTGAGATGGGTTCTTAAAACGTTGCTTTACAAATTACTAAAAGAAAGACACCTATGGTTGCTTGGGAATTGATGTTTGCTCGCAGGGCACTATTGTTTAGTACTCAAACAAGCAAAGTATCGCACTATATTCCGCGCTTCGTCAACAACCGAATCCTAAAGTAACGTTTATTGAATCAGGTGTATGCCGTCTAGCAGCGATTGTTTCTGAATATTTTGTCTTTTGTCTCAAACAGAAACCTTTAATAAACATTCCAAGTCATCGCGACAAAAGAAAGCAACGTTCAATTTAGATGATGTAAGTCTTACAATGCTACCAAACACTGTACTAAACATATATTGAGCCATTTTGTTCCAGATTCTATTTCTTGATGTAATAACTGCAGGGGCATAGGCAGCATGTTGGAAAGGGGTCACAGCTACTGAACATGTATAACGACCCTGACCATTTTTGTGATTTTTCATTAGTATTTCCTGTATCTTTTCGCTCAAAAGGGGGGGTCACAGGTAGCCTACTACTCCCCCCTCCCTTAATTACGGCCCTGGAAGGGGGTCAACTCACTCGGTTAGCTATTTTTAGAATCGCGTGATACAAAACGCAGCCATTCAATAACGTCAGCGATGAGGCGAGAACCTCCTTTAACAATAAAATAACAATGACAATGAGAATCAGAATGATAATGTGACACTTACAATGTGACAATTAGACAATGTGACAATGATTATGTGACAATTTGACAATTGGACAATGATAATGTGACAATTTGACAATGACAATGACACAATGATACCCAAGTATTCATAAAATGGCTTTTTACCTTACTTATTCTCTATGGGTTTTTACTTTGTTGCAGTTTATCGTGAACACATTTTGCATCTAAGAATGGGAGCAAATAATCACAGATTAATACACGCCCAAGATGACAATGCCCTAACAAAGACTGACACAGTCCTCTAAACATGTACAACGTTCTCTAAAAGCGTCGTGCACGACTTTGCAAACCAGTTAGATAAGATTTAGATAAGTTTAGTCCCATGCATGTAAAAATGTACGTAGTTACTAAAGGTTATGTTTTCTTTTACTGATGGCTGAATGATTGGCTATTTGAAATATGGTTGGTTGTTATTCGTTTAGTTAGGTGTTTAATTGCTTGCCTTCTTTTTGGCCTTGTTGATGGGTGAATGGGCAGGTTGGTTAATAAGGACCATATAATAATATTCTTGGTTTTTAAAGTCATTGACAATTTGAAATGAGTACACGAAAAAAAAATTCCTAAATGAGAAATAAGGCAAACACTGACCGTTGTCAAGTCAGGCGAAACATCGCATCAAAACAAATTGTTCCTTCGCAGCTTGTTGAAAACCGAATTATGGCTATATTTCGTACCACTTCTTAGAATGCCTCAACCTTGTTTGGACGTTTCTTGCCCTTGTCATCCCTACAAGATTTTAAGGGCAACAAAATCCCTTAATTAATATAGAAGTTAACATTTTGTGAACATACTTACTAGCCTTTGCGCTGAGTAACGTTGGCCAAACATGCAAGGTGGGGAAAGGTTCAAGGGGTCCTTTGGCAAAAGAATTGTCATTTCGTCTAAGCCAGGCACATGTATTATTTACTACTTACTAACCTCTGCCGTTCGGTCATTACGGGAAATATCAAACCGAAGCTTTGGTGTATCAACCGAGCCGTCTTCGGCGAGGTTGATGCACCAAAGCTGAGGTTTGATGTTTCCCGTAATGACCGAACGGCAGAGGTTAGTAAGTTGTTTATTATATGGCACTTTTCTCAAACTTTTTACGAACCGGAAGTCGCCTCGCACATTTTCCCGCCGAAGTAACTCAAAAAACATGCGCCCGCGTCGACTCGCTCGACAAGAAACCCGTGTTTGAAAACCATGTCACATTTGCTCAAAAGTGATCAATCTCTTACTAGTAGCGGAGCTCCTTTGCGGCCGAAGGCAGCAGAGCGGAGCACCATAGGTATCGCGTAGGAAGAATACAATAGCTCAAAGTAGAACTCAGGTATAACGATCGACTTCATTTTTCATGGTTCAGCGGTATTCCCATTATGGTATCGCTGGCGCGTCCGTGCGTGCCTGCCCCACCACAGGTAAACAAGATCCTTCTCCGTTTCATAACTCAGGAAGGGATAAAGTTCAGACAACTAAACTTGGGTGGGGGAGGGGGAGGTTGTGTCAGTGGCAAGGGGGGTGCAAATGCTTGGTGACGTGGTATGACGTCATCGATGACGTCATCGTAGGAGAAAAAGAATATATCTCGGGAAGGGATGAACCTCAGACAACCAAACTTGGGTGAAGTTGTCTAAGTGGCAAAAGGGATGCAACTACGTGGTCACGTGGTATGACGTCATCGATGACGTCATCATAGGAGAAAAAGGGTATATCTCGGGAAGGGATGAACCTCAGACAACCAAATGTGGGTGAAATTGTCTAAGTGGCAAGGGGGCTGGGGGCAATCGCATGGTCACGTGGTATGACGGTGCAAGTCTCCCTATGTACAATGGCAAACGTTTTGTCTCATTATTGACACAGAAAAATGTAACCGGGAGCTCCGCGTTTAGCCAGTGGCTAAATCTATATATTATGGATGTCAAAATACTTCGGAATCAATTCTTTTACAGATATTTTCGAGAACATGCTTCACTTGAACAATTTTGAACTTAAACTTGAGCTTCTAACGCTTTCAAGAAAAACACTTTAGTTTCGCAATGAGCTGGAAAGCTGCAAAACGTGTTCTTCGAAACGCATTTTCAGATCTACACTAAACAGGGAGCTACAGGGAGCCAGAACTGGATTCAACAGCATTGATAATAACAGAAAGTTGCAATGTTATTTAGCCGACTGTATATTGAGGAATGGTTTTTGTGCAAAAGCGGATGTCAAGTAAAAATGAATTCTACTCAACGAGATGGAGAAAGAAATCAACGACATCAGTTATCGGTAAGCACAAAGTTTGAACTCGCTCTCTGTTATTATTTTTAGCTTCCAAGTTTCTTGAATTCCTAATAAATTTTGAATTTATGTAACTCCCGAGACGCGACTGGAGTCTAACCTAGCCGTTAATGACTAAGCGATCAGCGCATGTCAAATCGGGTAACACGAGGTATAATAACAGGAACGTTGGCTCCCCGTCTATTTATCAGGAATAATGCCTCAAAAGCCCAAGGTAAGCTAAAAGAAGCTTTATTAACAAAGAAATAAGTAGATAAACGTTAAGATTGAGCAGTTTCGGGCTTCAAAAAGAACGGGTTTTAAGGAAATTTCGAAAACTTTTATAAGACCTCTCGACACGGCTGATAACGAACTTATTGACCAAATTCGGGAAAGCAGTACATTTAAAAATACTCTAGCAGGGCCTTACCGCCCGTGGTCATAGAAGGGCAAAACGTCAGTGAAAGGTTATAATCTCCAAGTCCAAGCGGCTCCTTACTTCAGATTTAGATAATGGTACAATGATTCTTGATTTTCTAATGTATCTATAAGCTATTTATTCTTAAAATTGAGACATTTTCGACTTTTCAATTTGGTTCGGGTACAACGATTTTTCAGGAGAGAGAAAGACGGGTTGATTTACGAGCGTCGGACCGATTCTAAAACTTTTGTGTTTAATTTAATTTTGTAGAAATTCCCAAGATGTATTCCTGGCTGCAGGGGATTCACAGAGTATTTTACATATGACAGGCAAGTGGAGATCTATCTTGGAATAATTATTGCTCTCAATGCACTGGTATTTTTTTCTCTGTCTGATAGTGTCAGAAGGCATGAACTTAGAAGTGGAAATGTATAAATTTTGCTCAACATAGATGTTAATTTTGCTCAAAACAGGCACAATTCATAGTCTATATAATAGGACTCCATGCGGCCTCGTCCAATTTTGGAGTTCCTCTGAATCATCCATTTTTTTCTTAATTGGACAAGCATGGAGTCCTGTTATTTATTAATTATATAACATCCATGTTCAAACCCAAACTGTCCAATTAGAGCGCGCGCGATCCAATTAAAAAATAATTGGACGATTCAAGAAAATCAATCTGCCGGCACAATGGGATTTCGAGCTGGCTATATAATTACTTACAAAATATTGCTTGGAGTTTTGACAGGCCCCTGAAATAATTTCATAACATGGTAATCATGAGGCACTCCTATCATTTTTTCAATAAAAATAAACAAATATTGCCTTCCAATAGAAGACTACTTTGCGAGGGTCCCTAAAATGCTCTGGATCATCTGCATCCCAAAAGCTGGAAATGCGTCAGCATTTTGGGAACCCCAAAAAATTAAATGAAATTCTCCCTCAATCTTATGCACCAGCCAATTGACAGCCCCTCCCCCCCCCCCCTCATTCGCACATTAGCGGGGTACTAGCGGGGCTTTCGTTCAGAATTCACACTACATTACTGCCCCGTTGGTCGGGAGAAGCGCTTTCTTTCACGGCTTCCACACAGTACATCGAGCGGGGAGTCACTCTCTTCCCCGGGACACAACACAACAGAAACCAGCCCGCTTTCCGGGTTGTCTCACCTCCATATGATCAGCCCCTTACTTCACAAAAGACGTGACAAATACAGATTTTTGTTACTTTAATTACTCATTAATTAATTAAATTTAATCTACACTAGCGAAAGTACATGCAAGTAGAAAAATATGGTTTTATTGCGCTTTGCGATCTGCTGCGGCTGCATTGAAACTGGGCACCATTGACATGACTCTTTTCAGTGAGTAAAATCCTCAGTGTGTTATTTTTCTAAATTCGTTGGGCAAGGAGCGCATTCACTCTTAATTGTTACCCTGGGACGGTGCATTCACCTCTCAGATTGTCCCCGCAAACCGAGGCACCCACTGCCTTTCACTTGTCAAAAAGGTGAATGCCCTGCTAATGCGCGAATGGGGGGGGGGGGGGGGGGGGGGGGGGGGGGTTGTCATTGACTGGTGCATTAGTCTCATTCAAGGTTGCAGATCTCTTTGTTAATTTGTTGTTATCACTTTTTGTGAATGGAATATACCTTGAATATACTAAAAAATACATCGAAACATGTTATTTTTTATTTCTACGTATGAATAAATAAATGAATATTATTCATTCAGCACATTTTCCTGCTTCTGATTGGCATTCTTTCACGACGTTGTCTGGTTATAGTTAGGAGAAAAGCCATTTGACTGCACTAGGCAAGGGTTTCATTGGTCAGCTCAGATAGTTTGATTGCCAGAACAGCAAAGCCAAAAACAAATTGAAGTTTTGAAAATGCGGGTAAAGATGCAACGGTTTAAGCTGTAATTTTGAATGAACAACAATACAATAGCCCAGGTTCGAATTACGCTCCAATGCTCACAAGACAAAAGCTTCAAATCGAGGCTTTCTCCAAGTTCTAATACATTTACAGTAATTTCAGAAGAAAGCCTCGACTTGAGGTTATTGTTTGTAGGCATTGGAGCGTAATTCGAACATGGCCTATTGAAAGTTTGAATGAATAATAAAACAATCAATGAATTCAGCTTTGTATGTTATGGATAATATAACATCTCCGGGGTGTTATCCACATCAGCCTTTGCCCCAATGGATAACACCCCCTCCATCTGATTATCCATATATTAATTATTGCTAAAGCATAGTGGTTGCATCCAATCATCTTTTACAAAGTTTATTGTTTATGGTTGATTTGCCGTGGTAAATAAGATTGCAGACAATGCTGCTTGCATCAGCATGCGCGCACGCTTCTAAACCAACGGAAAACAATTCCAATCGTGTGCAATTCCCAACGGATTAAAATGCCTATTTGAGCAAAATATTTAATTTTTTCATGGTAAAAAACATGCCTGCAGCTTGTGCGTCCACACATTTTGACGACGATAATGACATAAAGCGTGGTAAATAAATATTTTTCATTATTATTGAAAAATAAATAGTGCTAGGAGTGCCTGATACAGGCATAAGATAATTGTGTTTGATATAATTCATTAATACTGTACTTGATTTGATATTTGTGGCTCTTATAATAACAATGGTACTCCAGTATATTCAGCTACTAAAATTCCTGTAAGTATCCACAGCCATGCTTGGTTTACATAAGACTGGTTAATAAAAGATCTATCTTCAAGGCTCATCAGACTTATTGGCTATTTTCTTTAAGTTTCAGTGACAACAACAGCCAGAGGTGGCTTTTGGACAGACCATACCATGACACAAGTAAACATAATTAGAGCAGTTTCCACATAACTGTCATGAGTAATTACAAATAACTTGGTATTGAGATTGGTTTGGGCTGTGATTGGTTAAGAGCATGGTCTTTGATCTTTAAGATAATCAGATCGTGTAGAGAACATAATTACACAATAACTTCTAATCACTCACAAAAAGGAGAAATTGTGAATCACCTTGCTCTCTGATTGGTTTTCATTAAAATTGTAAAATTTCTATTGCATTTGATAGGATAGTGAATTACTCATGGATTGCTTTCACGGCAGTTATGTGAAAGCTGCTATACAGTGTATTTTTACTATAAATACTTGTCAATAGAATCGGTTAGAGAGCATAAGGCTAAATGATGCGAATGTTGCAAACTACTAATTTGGAGAAGACATCCTCCCTTCTTCTAGTGACCTCTGTTTAAAAAAAAATGACAGCAAAACTTGATATGCACCCAGGGGGACTCTTCCATTTTTCGGGCAGGGGTGCTCCTCAGGAACTTTCAATTTCACCCCTAAAAGGTACCATACATGGCGTCGCTGAGTTGACTTTGGCTCCTAAAAGGTACCATCAAGACATATTTTCCCTCATAATTTTCTTGCATGTTTAATCCAAGGAAAATAGGTCTGAAATTCAGGCTACCAACAAGTGTGATTTGATTGATTTTCTAGAATGGACCTCTAACAGGTACCTATCTGGAAAAAATTGCAAGTTTTCAAATGTATCCCCCTAAAAGGTACCAGAAGCTTGATTTTACACCCTAGAAGGTACAACGTCACCCGTGCCCCAAAATAGGGAGTCCCCCCTTAGGATGCTATGTTATGGCCTGTGATTCTTATTGTGTTTCTATTGTTTTGTTCTTATTAATTATTCATGCATTTTTTAAGCATGAAATATAAACTTCTTGTCTTACTCAGTGTATAATAGTTTTGTTAGTAAGTATGTTCTGCACAATTGTGCATCAAGGGGGGGGGGGGGGGGGGGGTAGGGTGGTCTCATCAAGCAGAATTTTGCTAATTGTGTAAAAGGTTCTAAAATAAACTGTCTTTATCGCTGAGTACGGGTAGCCGTACTGTAATACATACCCTATCAGCAACAACAAAAAACTATACCCTACGGCAGACCTCCTACCTGTTACCTATCCTCCTTGTGTCTATGTCAGACCTCAGGAGCCCCCAAAACATACCACCCTAGCATACCCATCTACCATATGCGAGGGAGTGCCCCACCCCATGCCAATTGGGCAGTCGCTCCTCCCCTAGGAATTCCTTGGAATTCTAGGGTGGGTGGTTGAAGTAGAGCTTGGAATTCCAGGGTGGACACCCTTAAATACGAAATTCTAGGGTGGGTAAGCGCAATTCCCAGCGTGGTCATGAGAAAATCACTGGAACTCCAAGGGTGGGTGGTTCAAATTTAAAAAATCCAGTTGTGACTGGGGTCCTCAACAGGTGAGGACTGCCTATTCCTTCATACCCGAGAAATAAATTGGGCAATTCCAGAAAATAAAGGTACCCTCCCCACGGGCGGCACTAGTTTTTGACCCCGCCATGCATTCAGAATTTCCAAAATGTTTACCCCCCCCCCCCCCCCCCCATGCATATAGAATTCCGGGCAGGTTAAAGAAATCCAGCTTCGAAAACCCCCCTTGCAATCAGAATTCCGAGCTCTTAAACCCCCCCCCCCCCATCCCATCGGAAATTCAAATGCCGCCCGTGGGGGTACCTTTATTTTCTGGAATTGCCCATTTGACTGTTCAAGTTTTAGCTCACGCAATCCTGGTCTAAATTACATATACGTTTTGCACTTGTAATCTAATTGTAGGATCCCAGATTATAGAGTGACACATTATTTTTTATGGTTTCAACAAGAAAAACTCATGTCAAATAACGCATATTGTACTTTTTCATTCAGATGGAAAACATATGTAACCAGGAGCTCCGCTTTTAGCCAGTGGCTAAATCTATATATTAGCTTAGAGTAACTTTTGGCTCTGCTTTGCCTTTGTAAACAGGTCATTTCTGATATTCAGGCCTTTATTTTCCTCTTGTCACATGTTTAAGATTTGTATTACAAGAGACAAATACTGTGTCAAGTATTCTTTGTTGTGAATTTAGCTGAAAATCTTTTTTTTTGAATTTTATTTGAAGGAGATTGGAATTTTTGCGAGTTGTGAACTGCGAGGTCATTACGGGATTTCTGAGAGGTCATGCCGGGATTTACTGACCTCGTAACAGCCAATCAGAGCGTGCGTACTATCGTTGCCATATAATAAATATCATTTAAAAGTGCTTGAAGAGTAGAAAACAAATAAAGTAGTTTTATTAACTATTAATAAATAATGAATAAAATCAATAATTATTTGTCAAAAGCTGATTTTCTCGTTTGGCTAAGTTCTATTCCGTCAAAATTCAATAAAATCACCTAGTTTTGTATATCTATGATTGAGCCTAAAGTGAACTCCAAACAAATGCCAGCGGTTTTCAAATTGTTTCTTTGTTCCAATTTTATGGCGATTTTCTGTCAGTCCGACCTTTTTCGGTTACTATCTAACTTCAAGAGGCAATAAAATCCTAAATATCGGACGTACAACTTTTGGAGTCAACCTTAGAGTAATTTCATTTTTATTTCCTTCATATACCTTGTGCTATGGCTGGTGTCCTCAAATGTGCTTTGTTTTTCTAAAGATCGATGGATGGGGCACCAGAGCACTAAACCAGTCTTTTGTCTTCGTACCCAAATCAGAAGACAGAAGTGCCCCTGTGTGTACTATAATAACACCAGTGCCACTTTTCATCTCCCTCTTGTTGGCGATCTATTATTCAAGCTCAACCCAGGTCCAGAAAGCCGGCAAATCTCCATTGCTGTTTCAACGCGTTCCAATGTTCAAAAGTCTGCAACTACTCGGATGCACAATGCTCGTATCTGATCAACACTCAGCAAGTACCCCTAGCGGTGAATAACCCCCGCAACTTATCGATGTGCATAATTTATCCACATGAAAAACCAATTAGCACAATACAATGCAACAACATTCCCCTCTCTGTTTTACACATCCAATCCCAGTTCTTATCAATAGTAAGCAGAATAGTACCAGCGCCCTCGAAGGACTGCTTTGGACCCTAGCCTCAAGAAAGACTCGCTTGATCACGAGGAACGGAAGAACTTGAGACCAATTTCCAATCTAAGATTCACCGCCAAAGCAACGGAAAGGTTGCAGCAGCAGTCCGCTTCAATCAGCATCTTGTTGATAATGATTTGCATGAGACCTAAACTTTCTCAAAGTCCGTTTCCTTTTTTTTTTTTTAATTGGCTTTTTTTAGTTCAACGGACTTTTCTCGCTCGCTTCCAGCCATTTTTACCGCGGTCAGTATAAAAAGCAGACTGCAGACTGCGGGCTGCAGACTAGGGGTAAAGCGCAGACTCGGTATAAAATGCAGACTGCAGACTCGGTATAAAACGCAGACTTGGCTTAAAATGCAGGATATGATGCCAAGAAACCGAAAATCCAAGTCTTACCTTTGCGATAAGTCACCGTGGATGTGCGCCATTTTGTGCCATTTTGTTTTGTTTTTGGGTACACAAAACTGCTGACCAAAACCATTGACGGCCACACCACAGGAGCCCCAACTGCGCCCCTCCTCTCTCTTCCAAGCCATACACGGTACTGGAAGTTCATCTGCTGAAGTGTGCGCTCTTGTTGTTGGATTATTCATTTAAAATTCCCTTCTTGCTCGAAAAGTGAATTATGTAATTCATTTTTCTTATAAATTATAAAACGAACAAGAATTCTGATCTTGTAGTATGCGTAGCTTGATTATTTTGCCCATAACACTTTCATTGGCACGTGCTTTCTACAAGACAGTCCTAGCAGTGCGTGTTTGTGTTTTGTTTTATTTTGGGTTTGCGTTTTTATATGGTTATATCGTTTGCTTAGAGGAAGTGCGCAATAGTGTTTCTACATTTAGTTCTCGTAATAAAACCTTTCTCGATCGGTTAAAATTAACCGAAATCTTTAGACGTGCATGTGTGAGTTTATCTAGCCACAACACTGACAACACCACATGGTCCGATCTAACCATGGCACAGGAATCGGACCAGTAGACAGAAGTTCATTTGCATAAAGGCGCAGTGATATTTTTCAGTTATCTCACTAGATATATAGTAGAGGAATATATCATAAGATTGAATTTTATCCCATACTTTCTCTCAATATTTAGAAACAGATTGTTTTTGGCCATTTTAGTCTATTATCCGACAATAGCTCGTTTTTACGCTACACATACCCCCGATTCGACCGGAGTTTGGGGCTCCTGTGGTGTGGCCGTCATGGTTTTGGTCAGCAGTTTTGTGTCAAAATAAACAAAATGGCGCACATCCACGGTGACTTGTGGATCGAAAGGTAAAACTTGGATTTTCGATTTCTTCGCATCATATCCTGCATTTTAATCCAAGTGTGCGTTTTATACCAAGTCTGCAGTCTGCATTTTATACCGACGCAAGTCTGCGTTTTACCCCTAGTCTGCAGTCTGCAGCCCGCAGTCTGCGTTTTATACTGACCGTTAATTTTTTTGACTAAACTCCCGCTTTTTCTGTCGCACGGATACTGCAGTCAGCAGGGTGGAGCAGATACAGAAATATGCGGCTCGCTTTGTGTTAAATAACTACCAGCAGCGGGCCAGCACATCTGCCATGGTGTCACACCTGAACTGGCATACCTTAGAGGACAGACGCCTTCAGCTTTCCCAGGTGTCTTTTCTTTAAAATCCGTAACAATCTTGTGAACATAAATTTTCCCCCATGTGTAAACCAAATACCCGCCCTTCCAGATCAAACCAGACAAAGTACCTCCAACCCCAAGCATCTGTCTCAGCGTATAGCTTCTCCCTTTTTCCTAGAACTATTAGGACATGGAATTTGTTATATTCCCAAATTACTAATATGCCGTGCCTGCAGTCCTTTAAGGACGCCGCCTTGCCCGCCATCACTAACATGCGGGCTCCTGGCCACCTACGCAGGCTATAAGACCTTAAAGTCCTGCAGCTCAGACATTAGTGTAAGCTACCACGAGCTAAATTTATTTAAGTATTTAAGTATAGTTCTTACAAATAACACTCGTAACTTCTTCGCCACAAACGGGAGTCCCAGTTACGACCTGTAAATTCGCTCCCGCTTCAGAAATTTTACCGCTTACAATCAGTCGCCTTCTATATTCTGGGTTCTCAATAACCGCAGCACACAAAACACAGGTTGTATGCTTTGTCCCAGGGGAAATGATTATGCGGGAAAAGGTTTTTGTTGGACTACCTTGCATGGTGACTTTGGTGAGCCAGATAACGCGGGCCGGGTCATGAGATGACGTGCAGATCGCGCGAAAAGGTACACGCGAGCAAAACACGCGAGTTTTTACGCGAGTAACCTTGGAGTATGACGTCATTCGTTTTCGCGGCAAAAATATGTAAATTAAAATCGAAAGCGTGCGAGCGGAACAAGTCGTCCTCTCCGCGCGCCACGGGACCGTGCGCTTTATTCTTCACTTTGCTCTAAGAAAACATAGAGGACGACTTGGGGCAAGTCTACATGAGACCTTTCACTCTGCCTACCGTGTAGGCCACAACACTGAAACAGTCCTTACACGTACTCACAACAACATTCTCGTGTGATCGATGACCACGGCTGTGTTATACTAGTGCTGCTTGATTTATCAGCTGCTTTCGTCACGGTTGACGACTGCATATTACTAGAGAGACTACAGTATCGCTTTGGTATCACGGGGAAGGCACTCTCTTGGATAGAATCCTATACCTGTCTAATCGCACCCAATTTACTAAAGTATCTGATGAACTTCGAAAGCTACATTTTTGGCTAAAATGAAATACTCATATTTTTTTCTGTTTACTGAAATATCTTAATTGGAAATTGTATCTATAACTTTTGTATTGTATTACCAGCTGCGTTGTGGTCAAATACATACCATACTGTACTATGAAACCATATGGTTTAATTTGACTACGATCTGTTTTTACTCTGGCCCTCCTCCCTTTCGTTTTCTTCCACTCGGCGCAACAATTCAAAATTACCCACCGGGCAGTTTTTATCTGTTTTATGGTCTCCAGGAACTAAAGGAAAGGGTTTGGAAATAGAAAAAGTTGGCTAACGGTGTTTGCCTTTTATTGCCACCTAATTAAGATAATGTGTAGAATCATTTGGGAGGATACCATTGTTCGTGTGTACATACTTGCCCATGCGCTCGGTGTGTCGGTCGGAATTATCCTTCCGCATAAATCATCGCATGATCTGAATTGACTGACACATAGAGTAACCGTTTAGGTCTATTTAAGGAGGTTATAGCGGAGCTCCTTGCGGCGGCCGAAGGCCGCCGCAAAGCGGAGCACCATACCTAAGAAAACAGCGTCAAAAACTGCAAATATAGTATTGGGTGCCCTGTGTGAATTTATTGAGTAACCTGTGGAAATTGCTAGGGGTCGATCCGATTTTTGGACGTCTCAGCAAGCCCCGGATGTTGTACGTGTTCCTGAAGCCTGACGTCACAATAGCCCTATTGTGACGTCAAGCATGCTCAACTCACTGGGGAGGGGCGCGTTGTCAGGAGGGAGGAGGGAGTGCTCAACTAACGGGGGAGGGGCGGGGCGCGTTGTCAGGGGGGGGGGATGCTGATGCTCACGTGAAAGGTAAAATCGCAGGCACAAATACCAGCATGTTTTGGCAACATCCAAAAAAGACTGCAGGGCTGCAAGCGGCTGAAAAAACGACTTACAATAATTACTCAAAGGAGAAATGCCCGAAAAGAAGCCATGGAATCCAAAGATTTGGTAGAATGGGGAATAATAATCAAGTTGGAGTATTTTCTTTGCCGGCTTGCTCCTGAAATTCTTCCAGTCGGAGTTTCAAGGCCGAGAAATGACAGCTAACTGCAGAACCGTGCTATCACGCATTACGCCTCAAAGGATAAAAATACGCGAAGAGGAAGCCATAGAATACAACATTGGGTAGAGGGATGAGGAAGGGATCGAGGAATGATAAATATTTGGTTAAAATTATCTCTAGTAGAAGAGCAGAAAGCAGAAAGAAATGAAAGCACCAGAGACTCTCAGAGAGACCTAGACGGAAATTGCGCCCGGGAAGAAGGGGAAGAAGCCGGGCAAAGCATGAGATCAGAGCAGAAAGTAATTCACCAAAGAGAGGCATCTTCTTTTCCATCATATCTTTTTGAGACTACTCGATAGTCGAGGATTAACATGGAAACGGTTTCGTTTGTTCCCCTATGGACTAACACTATTTGTTTGAAACAGAAACTTTCGGTACCTTGAAGCCCTTGAACGACACAACGCCTGACGAGCGCCGACACCGAGCGTCAAATCACTTCACTTTACAGGAAGCGGAAATAAACTGGAAACAAGTTTCAAAGTTTCTATTGACAAACGTCTTTGTTCATCACCACCACGTGACCCGAACGGCAAGATTAGTGAAAGTAACGTTGTAGTTGTGATAGCCTGCTCTGTTTGTTTTCGAGAGTATTCGTTTTCACGAGGAAAATTACAGGCTGCAATTCTATTTAATCAGACATATGTTCTACTTCTGCACTGAATGCGAAAGTGTCAGGACTATAGCTGAATTCACAGGAACTGAAAAGGTTTGTCACGAGTTACAGTACTACAACAATGGCGCCCAAAATCGAGCGCGGGAGTTTTCGTGTTTTTGCCGTGTTTTGTGGGTTCTTCAGCTTATGGAATAGCTTTGAAAGTCACGGATATAATGGGTGCGGTGTGGATTGGAAACTCACTGTTCGCTGGAGTTGGACTAACATTCAGTATGAAGTGGATTAACTGCAAGCTCTTTGGTAAGAATGTTTTTTTGTTTTATGAGAAATATTTTCTCTGACTAGACGATCTCTTCTGGGAATTTGATTCCTCGGCGGTACGATTTAGAAAAGATGATCATGACTTTCAACTGTGTTTTGGCCATTCATTGATTTATAGAATTGATTACTTTATTCTTTCTATTGATAGCTATCTATCTATTATAAGTTATTTCTTGAAAACTTTCGATCGACCTGTGTTTCAATTTGTTTGGATTCTTCGTGAGTAATGCACTAGTCAATTGAAACCTCCACCCCTAGGGACCCAGGGAAGGGTGGGGTTATCGTGGGGGTTTAAAGCATTTTAAAACAAGAGTCTGTTCAGAGGAGGTGGTGGATTTGACTGGTTTTGATTCTGGAACCTGTCCCCACCCCCCGGGGAATGTTTATTTGCTTTCAAATAAATTATTTCGGTCAATCTTTCACTTTGATTTTGGCCATGCAAATCTACATGTTAGCTACGATGCAATTCATTGGAATCATTCGATTTTAATGCATTTTTCTGTACTTGCATCCCTTGTTTCATATAGGATACCACACCAGCTGAGGCCCGCTCCCCTTTAACGATCATAGAAAGGTGTGTTCTTTCTTTGATGCTTGCAAGTAAAAGGTGATTTCGGAGGCCCCAAGGGTAGGAGCATTTCACAGGAATTTCCTCCCGATGGAGTGGGGACTTAACGGCTTTTGTCCAGGGGTAAAATCAAATCCCACCCTTCCCTGGGTCCCTAGGGGTGGGAGTTTCAATTGACTAGTGCATAACCGGTTTGTCCCCAGCCAAATATAAGTTAAATGTTATGCAACAATAATATTCTCCTTGCTCAAAGGAAAGTCAGCAGAGTGCACAGAACATTTTCCCATTTCTGTTGGATCAGAATAAAGAGAGCCTCTGTTATATGTTTCTGCCATAGTTTCATTGTTTTCACCTCTTTCAAAAACCCAATAGAAGTATCTTGATCCAAGTTTTTCAAACTTTTCTCAGGGGAGCATGCCCCCTCAACAGAAATAATTTTGTTTTTTTTGTCTCATTTCTATTTTCTCTCCCAACCCCCCTCCCCCCACCCTCATTTTTTCAGTATTTTAAGTGCAGTTAGGCAAAATTCAAGTAATTTTTTCCTTTCTGGACATCTTGTAAACCTGAAACTTCATGATTTAAAAAAAAACATTTTTTTTGTTTTTTTTTTCATGAATTTTAGACCCTTCTACAAAATTGCTCCACCCATAATATGGAGTTATGTATTTGGCACACTTTGGACTTTGCGGCCTTCTGCTTAACACCCGTATGGCCAGGAGTAGTGTCTGGTCCAATATCTTTTGAAGGGTCTGCACGCAAGTATAGTAACTTGTGTTATTTCCATTATGAAATCTAGATGGCATCCTGTTTCAATATATAGCTGAGGGTTTTTATAGCATTGGGTCAACATAGAGTTCATTGTAGTATTCCAGGGTGGAGAACTTTGACATTATATTTCTCTGTTTTTTCATTTTGTTGTTCATGGCATACTAGACCAAAATCAAGGAAGTGATGGATTTTTGGCCACTTTGCCAAAATTGTCCGGAATCCTGGTAAAATGTCTCATATTAATTTCTCTGGTGTATCTATCGATAATATTATCTTGTGAAATTATTCTACTTACTATTCTGTCAGATAATGCAGTTTTTTCCACTGAGGAATAAATTTGTCCTGAATAAATCATGAAAGTTATTGTCCCCTGTTATTGTGTCCCCCAGCTGACCCCCAGCCAGTAATCCTCGTTGAGAGTAATAGGCTGTATTGGAAAAAGTAAAGTCCCCAACCCCCTGCCCAGAAGGGCGTTGAAAAGTGACCCCCACCCCAGTATTTGTGTGGAAAAGAGCAGGGAGCATGCTAATTCTGACTGTAAGCCGTGGGACATGTGCCAAGCAATAAAATAAATCAAGCCAATCAAGCAATCAAATTTAATTGAAAATTAAAAAATTTAATAATTACAAAATTTGAAACTGCAAACTTTTTTAGGGTTGAAAAGATTACCAAATATTTTAGGGGATATTTTTCGGATATTTTGCAGGGATACAGCTGAGGCACCAAATGAGGCAAGATATGGGGGGGGGGGGGGGGTATTTTGGTCCCCAGACTTGCCTCTAGACAATCCCTCTGTGTTGAAATCAAACAATTCACTTGTGACCGAGACAAACTCTGGGCTGAGAGATATGGTATTTGTGTAGGGACAGCATAAAACTGTCTATCTCAGGGGTGATATGAGTCAAGAAATAGGACAGGGCAATTCTTGTTAGGGGTTGCTGTAAGGTCTAACAGCCCTAACAGTCCCAAACAGCATAGGGCTGCTGTTAGGGAAAAACAGCTGGGAGGAAGCACTCCTTACTCCCACGTCTTAAAGGCGGGGCACATATTATGATCAACACCTACAGCCCTAACAGCCCTGCTGGCCTGACAACCCTAACAGCCAACAAACCTAAAAACCTAACAGTCCTAAACAGCAGAGAGGAAGCATTCCTAAAAGGCGGGGCACATATTATGATCAACACCTAACAGCCCTCTGTTAGGGCTGTAAGGACTGTTAGAGCTGTTAAGGCTGTTAGGGCTGTCAGGTCTGTAAGTGGTGTTAGGGTCATTAGTTGTTTATCATAATTTGTGCCCCAGGTCTTTTACAGCTGTTTTGAGTATTCTGCAAACTCTTGAGATCGATTTCCAACCGTCAAACCGCTTTCCGTCAATCAAACTTTGAAAACTCTTTGAAATACAAAGAAATCAGTTATTGCCATCCAAGTGAAATGCTCCAACAAACAGCATCTTGTACTATCTTTCTCTAAATGGGCAATTCCAGAAAATAAAGGTACCCTCCCCACGGGCGGCACTAGTTTTTGACCCCCCCCCCATGCATCCAGAATTTCCAAAATGGTTTACCCCCCCCCCCCCCCCCCCCCCCCCATGCATATAGAATTCCGGGCAGGTTAAAGAAATCCAGCTTCGAAAACCCCCCCTTGCAATCAGAATTCCGAGCTCTTAAACCCCCCCCATCCCATCGGAATTTCCAAATGCCGCCCGTGGGGGGGTACCTTTATTTTCTGGAATTGCCCAATAAATGGCCTAACTTACGGTCGGCTAAGACTCAAATCAGACCTCAGAGTTTGATTGACGGAAGCCAGAACGCCATTGGACGTCAAATGCGAGAGTTCGCAGAATACTCAAAACAGCTGTAAGAGGTGGGAGAAGGAATGTTCTTCTCGATGCTGTTTGGGCTGTTAGGCCTAACAACAGCCCTAACAAGAATTTCCCTGTCCTATTCCTTGACAGGTCAGGGGTTGGGCCAACTTTCTTGATTGTGCGTGCCCCATGTGTTAGCCACAACACCAAGATATCTTGCATTCTTTTTCTCATGTGAAACAGGTGCCAGTTTTGTCCCTACCCCAAAGTTGTCCCAGGGTCTTCTCCATCGTTTTTCAAAATGGTGGTTGACTCGGGAGAAGACCCTGGGGGAGGCTGAGTCACATGACCGTTTCACAACAAAGGACAACCTCGTTCCCATGTTTTCAAACAGTGGTCATGTGACTCAGCCTCCCCCAGGGTTTTCTACTCGACCAACCGCCATCTTGAAAATTACCCACAAGACCCTGGGGACGAGGTTGATATCTCGCCTCATGTGAACAAGCCCTACGGGTGTCTACATTTTTATTAGTTGAGTTGTCCTCATGCTTTTTGTGTTTTGTAAAAGGCAGAAAGGCAATAATATTAGTCTAAATCTAATAAATGTATTTTTGATACTACAATTAACTACTACCATCTTTTATTCCTTATAATAGTTGGGAGCTCCGCTTTTAGGCAGTGCCTAAATCTATATATTATTTTTATAAAACCACCTTGGTCTATCTGATCGCCGCTGTAAGGGAGTAATAATTAAATGATGACCTAGCCCAGCGCCCAAAGGCAAAATCAATTATCCAGACAACGCTTTTACACTTTTTAGCCAATGGCTAAGCTAACCAATTAGTAGGAAGGTCTGAAGTGCATTTCACTTATTTATGGGCATAAAAATTACTTTTCTTATATTTGGGAAAATCAAACCTGTCGTCACCTGAGCTAAAGAAGAAAATCAACTCAAGTAAGCATCCTACGATTTTATTGGTAGTCAGATTTTTTTGTTTTTGTGTATGCTAGGAATGATTTCGAAATGATTATAATGGGTCATTAGTTCTATTTTATTTACTGTTTTCGCACTATATAGACAACGCACTATAGAGAACGGAAAACTCGCCAAGAAGGGTTTCTCGTCATGCAATTTTCTCGTTGTGAATCCGTATTGAAATGATAACTTTGGTATCCCTTCCCAAATTGAGCTTTTCTCATTTTAATCTTGTGTGATCTAAAGTTCGACAGATACTCGTCTTAAACCTCGTATGAGGTGAGCTCACCCGTTTCTACGCCAGTCTAGGTATGAACAAGAAATAGACTTTTAAAAAAAAAACAGAAGAAAACAATAACGGCAACAAAGGTCACTGGAGAACTAGAAATGGGAGAATAAGTCAAGTTCAAGTTCAAGTTTTGATTTTTCCAATATTGTCTGGAAGAGAGGATGTAAAACAAACTGTGATTGTGAGCACTGGTTAAGTTCCCCTTCTGAACACGCAGGGAGTTCTTTGTTCCATTCAGAAGGCAGAGAAAGTTAGCTCTTAATTTCCAAAACAAAGAAAAGGAAGTGTCTAAAATGGCATTTCATTGTATTTCCCGATTTTTTACTGTACTCTAGCCTTTCAGAGCTTTATGTTTTTCTGCGCACTGAGAAGACAACGTTATTAACGTCCTAACCACCACGAGTCGCATTTGGATCTTACATAATCAAGAACTTGTAAGTCAGTACAAGAGTTGTTCGAATACATAAACGTTGAAATTTAGCCAGTACATAACACATATATAATATATAGACTTAGGCACTGCCTAAAAGCGAAGCTCCGAACGAATCCCCAAGGGACCATGAATTGAACCCTCTCCATCACTTAAACAACATCCTACAAAAGGTTGGCTACATTTTTTCTTGTTTGATGACGTATCACTTCGACAACTTCACCCAAGTTTGGTTGTCTGAGGCCCATCCACATATATCTTCCCAAGTTAAAATATACTTTCTCGTTTGATGACGTCATCGATGACGTCACACTACGTGACCACGCAGTTGGACCTCCCTTGCCACTCAGACAACTTCACCCAAGGTTGGTTGACTTGTCCGAGGCTCATCCTACCTGAGATGAGACGGGTCTTGGGTTAACTGTGGGGGCAGGCACGCACGCACGCACGGACGGGCCCGCGACACCCATATGGGAATACCCGCTAACCATGAAAAACGAAATCGATCGTATACCTGAGTTCTACTTTGAGCTGTTGTACTCTTCCTATGAAACCAAATATCAGCCTGATAAAATTTGCTTCTATAAAAAGGAGAGCGAACCAAAACAGTCTGTCTCCCCTATCCCTCTACTTCCTATAGCTTGTGTTTGTAGAGGGAAGAAATATGTGTAATGGGCGGAGGTTCAAAAGCACAAATTTGCCTGACGACCGGGAACACTCTTATTTCAAAATAAAAGATTTAAGACGACATACCACTTTTTACGCTTACAAACTATTTCCTCGATACAGCTTTAAATAGGAAATTCAGATTCTATAAAATAGCACAAATTCTAATATGATGGCGGCGAGGCACGAGGCTAGTAAAAAGCCCTTGTCTCGCTTGTTTACTGTAAGTCATAGACCTACTCGGCTAACGGTGTTTTTCTCTTGTTGCCACCCAAATTCCGATCACGTAATGATTCGTATGGGAGGATACAATTGTACAATTTCTCACAATATACGATTGAGTACATACACGAATGTACAACATAAACAATGGTAACCAAAATATGAATCATCATAGCCTGCGTAGCAAGCGTTTCCGTGGAGTTTCAGGGAACAGAGAAGACTGAAGTTCGAGATTTTCGATGATTTGGGCGCGCGAAGCCTCTTCCCATTTTCTCTCTCGCCCCATACAGCTTACTTCATGCTGCCAAAGCATCGAACTTAGTAGTAGTAGTAGTAGTAGTAGTAATACTTTATTTAACCACGGTTGTCTCGACAGGATTTTTAAAAACTAAGCTAATGATATTGAATACTAAATTGTGAATATTTACATAATAAGTATACTAATAATAATAATCTGTTATATAGTAATCTATTTATAAAAGCACCTGATTTCCACGAGAGCCGTGCAACTAGATAATTATTAAAATGTTCAAACTAAGAAGTCAGAACAGCCCGTTCGAAAACTTTGAATAGTACTTGCTGTTCGCAAATCGACTGGAAGGCTATTCCAGAGTACCGCACCCTTATAGCCAAAGCTATTTTTTAGATAATTGGTGCGGGGCTTAGGGATAGCCAGTTTGCCCTCAGTGTCTCTCAGAGTGTAAGAGGCTACGCTGTCGCGGTCAACGAACATAGAGCGCATGTAGTCAGGTGCAAGGCTATTTCGCGATTTAAAAACCATGACCGCAGTGTGGAATTTACGTTGCAACTCGAGTTTTTTCCAACCTAACCTCTCTAGCAAGCAATCGGCATTAGCGTCATAGCTAGAAAACGTTAGAACCCTTGCAGCTCGATTTTGCAACTTTTGTAGTTTAGTAGAAAGGGTTATATTGCAACTATCCCAGACAACGCTGCAATAATCGAAATGAGGTTGTACTAGGGAGTTATAAATTGAGTGTAAAGTTGCAACTGGCACATACGGTCTCACCCTCTTTAAAGCACCGATCCCCGAAGCAATTTTCTTGGTCAATTCCTTAATGTGCACATTCCAGGTTAGATTCTGGTCGATGTGTACACCAAGTGATTTTGTCTGAGAAACCTGCTTGATTGGAATTTCATCTATTGACAGATTTGGGGCCCTTTGAAGGGTGGATAAGCGTTGCCGTGACCCAATGAGCATATATTCGGTTTTTGATTGGTTTAAAGTAAGCTTGTTAGCGATAAGCCATCTATTAACGTTCGCAAGGTCTTCGTTGAGGTAGAGATCAAGATCATCAACATTATTGCTTGCAAAAGTTAGATGGGTATCGTCAGCATACATACGGGGTTGGGAGTTTACAAGGCAATTTGGCAAGTCGTTTATGAAAATAAGAAATAGTAATGGGCCTAAGATTGTCCCCTGCGGAATTCCACAAAGAAGGGAACGGTTACTAGAGAGATGCCCATTAACAAAGCATTTTTGATTGCGTTCTCTTAAATACGACTTAAACCAGATACTTGCAGTTCTCCCAAATCCGTACGAATCAAGCTTTGATAGGAGAATCTCATGGTCTACAGTATCAAATGCCTTTTTGAGATCTAGGAAAACAACTGCGTTGATATTCCCACGGTCAATATTATAGGCCCAATTGTTTGTTGCTTCCAACAGGGCAGTGACCGTGGAATGAAGATTACGAAAACCTGATTGATTACTAGAGAGAATGTTATTATCTATCAAGAAATTGTGTACTTGATCATAGATAATCCTCTCAAATACTTTGGCGATAACAGGAATGATCGAAATCGGGCGGTAGTTATTTAAATCTCTACGTTCTCCCTTTTTGAAAAGGGGGATGACCTTTGCACATTTCCAATCATCTGGAAAGATACTCGTTGCAATAGAGCAATTGAAAATAGCACAAAGAGATTCTCCTATCAAATCGGGACACAAACGAAGAAGTCGGGCGGAGATTTTATCAAGACCTGTAGCTTTAGATTTGCAAAGTTTTGAAAGTAGATTAGTTACAGTTGCTGGATTTGTTTCGCTAAATTGAAAGTTAGGATAACTCTCTTGTGACTCTTGAGTTGAAAGATAATCCAAGTGAGAAATATCCTGAGAACAAGCGATTTCCCCAGCTAGCTTTGGGCCTATACTTGCAAAGTGGTCATTAAAACTTTCACTTATTTCTTTGGAATCATATATCGGAGAGCCATTACAAGTTATCTCCTGAATATTAGTAGGACATTGTTTTCTTGAGGTTAGCTCATTGATAATACCCCAAGTCTTTTTTATATTTTTCTCATGTTCATGGAAAGCAGACTTGTAATGAGTCTCCTTGGCACGCCTTATTTCTTCGTTCACAGAATTGCGAGCTCTTTTGAAAGTGGACCAATCAGAAGGGTTTTTAGATTGAATTGCTTTGATTTTAAGAATATCCCTATCGCGCATGCGTTGTTTTAGCTCTGGCGTAATCCAATTCAGGCACTTCAGGCTTCTCTGTCCCCTGAAACACCACGGAAACTCTTGCTACGCAGGCTAGAATCATCACATCATCCTGATTTGGGTGACAGCAAGGTGTAAACACCGTTATTACATGATTGACACGGTTTCCATTGTGTTTTTGAGGTCTCCAACTAACGTACATACCTCGCAAGTAACTTCAAGCAGGGAAGGGATTTGAAATTCTCTAGGGAAGAGAGGGGCTGATGAAAAGAATTGAATAGCTGTAAGTGGAACATCCCGGGTATATACAGAGTTAAATACCTCATTAAATAAACATTAGGTATTTAACTCAGTTAAATACATGGACATTCTACTTACCGCTACCCAATCTAGTCACCCCCAAACTCTTTTCCTAGTGAATTCAAATCCATACACTTATCCCGAGAAAAAGCACCAATAATCTCAGTTTATGCATTATATGACTATCTGTCTAATTGTTAAATAGAACGGATTTCATTGACTGTAGTGAGACCAATCGCAACGTGATTACAGCAATTCTGCATAAAACGTATAGGAGTAATTACAAAGTAATTGCGAATAACTCACGACAGTCATCTGAAATTCGCTCTATTTGCTCCTGCATGATTATCCTTTATGCGCGAATCCCGTTGAACGCCACAAAAAACCATATCCGAGAAACGCCTTCATGTTGAACCGACTTGAACAATAAAGCTTGGTTTCCTGGCCCATAGAGTGTGTTCAAGCAGGTAAACCTCAAAATACAGATGAAATCGTTTACATATCTTAGAGAACAACCAACGAGCGCAAAATACCTGAAACTTGCCTTCAGTTACTCCAGCTTGAAGCAGTTCCGATCCATGTCGTTGCTCAGCGTTATGCAAATTGACTTGTAGCAGTCAGTGCGTGGTACAAACGAAAATACCGTTTGAATGAGTCGCGCTTTTAGGGACGTGTCATTATTTACCGGGGGGGGGGGGGGGGGGGGCTTCCATTTTTTTCAAACAAGGCTAAAAAAAATAAGGACCCTCCCCTTGAACATAACAAAAAAATGTGACCCTCCCCCGGTCGTAGGTAAAAAAAATTGGGACCCTCCCCCGTGCAATTTATTTCTGAAAAACCTGTTAGATAGACTATTGTCCAAGTGACTTCTGTCATGCATCAGTCAATTGACATCACGGCCCCCCGATTTAACATTCACTAACTGTTAAATGTTACTATTTTCCCGGTCACCAGGGACATGGTCGTTGTTAAAGCTCCAGGCCCCCGGGGGCACTTTTGCAACATGGCGAAAAGCGCCTTTATTTTGATAAACGCATTTCATCAAGCCTCCAGAGAAAAGATAAACGTTTTATATCCTGCGTGTAGTAAAAAAGCCTGTTCGTTTTATTCTTCACGCGCTACAAATTATTATTATTCATGTACGTGAAGCGCAGCCCAAAAACGAATTCTATGCAGCTTGTAACGTCGAACTCACTTCTTTCGAACATATTGACTGCCAACCAGACGTATCACTGGAGGACTTTTTGGGGTTTTCATTTGTCCTTGCCAAGATGCACATGCTTGTAACGACATTCGTACGCATTTCATTTAAGCGCCACAAGCGTATTGTTTTCTTTGGGCAAGTTCTCTAAAACTAGATTAGATGTCATTGCTTATGCGCGCGAAGCGCGCCAAAATTTTCAACATAATGAGTAAATTAAAACTAGAAAATGATATAGAACTCGTTGCTGGAATCTCTTGCGTTGATATAGAACTCGTTGCGGCATAGTAAACAAAGCCTGTCAGGAGCTCAGGAAGTACACCACCTCAACTATATAGGTTAGGTTATATTATTCATGCGCACAACTGCGCTTCGCAAATGACGAAGTTATTAATATTCATGTGCGCGAAGCGCGGTTCAACGGACGAATTTCTATGCTTGTAACGTCGAAAACTCACGCTTACCTAAGGGGTCTTCTTTCAAACATATAGCGACATGCCCTCCAGGCCTATCATTTGCAGGGAAATTTTGGGAGATCCTCGTCAAGATAACTTGTTCTTGTCAACGGTAGTGTCCTCGTTGCTCAAAGAGTATATTAGACGCTATTGTTTCTGAAATTTTTATGCCGAAATTTTTATGGAGAAGTTGCTGAAATAGCCACTATCGCTATTTGTTTTATCCTCTTCATCGTCGAAATGTTGCTGAAAAAAATTATGACCCTCCCCCAAACAGGAGTGTAAAAAAATTTGGACCCTCCCTTTAGACACGCGAAAAAAATTAGGACCCTCCCCACAAAAATAGGAGCCCCCCCCCCCGCTAAATAATGACACGGCCCTTACAAAAAGTCACTCGATTGACTGGCCTGGCTGTTTTCCAAAACAAAAGACATAATTCGTTTTCTGCTAACAAATGAATGCACTCAAGCTGTATATTTTTTGTTTGGACCTTTGTCAATCATGGTTGAATAAAACCTGTCATTCATTTTCTCTGGGGAACGTACTTCTATGAAAACAGCTAAATAACCTACAATAGTTCCTATCGGAATGCGCTACCCTTTTCAATTGTAAACTATACTCCTTGTCAAAACTTTGAAATTCAATGAGAAGAATGCATTTCATTTGTTCCTGTTTTCTGAAAACCTTGCCAATCCTGTAATAAGCCAGTTAATTACCTCGATTCTCGGCAATAACCCAAATACATCCCGCGGGCCTACGGCCCTTGGGATGTATTTGGGTTATTGCCTTGAATCTCGGTATTTAACTCTTACTTACTGATTTTGTCTATTTCCAACTATTTTTGTTCCGATAAGGTCGATACTGTAGCCTTAAATGTAGTAACGTGTTCTCTCACTTTCTAGTCATGGCGTTCACGATATTTGTGTCTATGTCGTTGCTATGGCGACTGTCAATCACATCAACCTGTGCCTCATCCTACTCACACTATGGTCGCGTACTTAGTGGACACGTGATCAAGTCACACCCTGCAAACAACTTGGGTATCTGTGAAGATTTGTGTAGTGCCTTGATGGACTGCTACAGTTTCAACTACTACAGAAACCTTGGAACATGTGATCTTAACAACGCGACACACCTCTCTCGCCCTCAAGAGTTTACGTTCCTAACACAGTCAGTTCACATGCTGTACTTCGTACATCCACACCTAAAATGCAGTGATTCCAATTGTGCGAACGCTGGCGAAAGATGTTTCATGAAAAGCGATGGCACCAATTACATCTGCAATAAGCTTATTTCCATTTTTTGTCGGTTAATTCTTCTTGTATAAAAACGCAGTGGAGAGTGGGAATGAAATATAGTTTCAGCAAACTTCACCGTATTACCGTAGTAGCGTAGTGGAGAGTGGGAATGAAATATATTTCCAGCAAACTGCACCGTATTACCGTAGTTTGCGTAGTGGAGAGTGGAAATGAAATATATTTCAAGCAAACTTCACCGTATTACCGTTGTAGCGTAGTGGAGAGTGGGAATGAAATATATTTCCAGCAAACTTCACCGTATTACCGTAGTAGCGTAGTGGAGAGTGGGAATGAAATATATTTCCAGCAAACTTCACCGTAGTAGCGTAGTGGAGAGTGGAAATGAAATATATTTCCAGCAAACTTCACCGTATTACCGTAGTAGCGCAGTGGAGAGTGGGAATGAAATATATTTCCAGCAAACTGCACCATATAACCGTAGTAGCGTAGTGGAGAGTGGGAATGAAATATATTTCAAGCAAACTGCACCGTAGTAACGTAGTGGAGAGTGGGAATGAAATATATTTCAAGCAAACTGCACCGTATTACCGTAGTAGCCTAGTGGGGAGTGGGAATGAAATATATTTCCAGCAAACTTCACCGTATTACCGTCGTTCATTGAGTCACTTTAAGGTTACGGACTACCTTCGGGGTACTTTTTGGTTAAAATGGCATAATTTCACGAAAAATAGTCGTATCTTTACAAGTGATACCTTATGTTAAAGCTTATATTCTGGGCTAAACTATGGAATATATAGAGATTATACATGATAAGAACTTGATATCGTTTTTATTCACGAGTTTTCGTGTCGTAGCGCGAACGAGCGAGTCTTCGAGCGAAGACACAGTTTTAATGTTGCTAAAGTGCCACTAAAGGCAGAAGTCAACTTCATTTCATCAAAAAGATCCATTATCCAAGGGAACAGTAGCGAAACAAAAATGTGCTTTACGCGCGCCGTTAATATTTTATTGATTTTTGAATACTTTCGATTGGCGTTTTTTTTTTCGTTCAACTATGCGCGATGCATCTTGGGGGAGAAGCTCTTCAGAACAATGGTTCCTATGACGCATGAAGAAGACAAAGAAAATACAACAAATAAGGTCTTTGTTCTTCTTCGTGGTCTTTGTTCTACTTTCTATGTCTTCTTCATGCGTCACAGGAACCATTGTTCACCCCACAGGATGCAGAAACGCATAGTTGAACGAAAGAAAATCGCCAATCGGAAATATTCAAAAATCAACAAAATATTAACGGCGCGCGGTAAACACATTTTTCTTTCGTTACTGTTCCTTTGGATAATGGATCTTTTTGATGAAATGTAGTTGACTTCTGCCTTTAGTGGCACTTTAAAGAACAAAAGCGTCGTGAATCCGCGTGCGTGGAACTCTTGAAGCTTGACCGGATGCGTCGGAGAGGAATTTTTTTTCTCAAATTGAATAAATGAACTTTTCATAGTCGAGGAGAAGAAATAAGCTTTATCACTTGTCAAGATTTGACTTTTTTCGGGAAATTATGGCATTTTAAACATGAAGGTAGTCCGTAACCTTAATATGAAAAAGACAGGCATTAAGGGATGGAGCCGAAAGTTAAAACATGTAGAAAAAGTAAAACATAGTTTAAATGTTTGGTTAGTTATTATTCTTTGTGCGATTTAGTTGGCCGTAGCACATAGCTAATACCCTTGCGAGACTTTATTGATGACTATTTCATACTTCCTCCCGAGCCACCTTTAAAGTAAAATTATGGGATATCATGTAACAACCACATTCCTGGGAGCTAATGCAAAGGATATGTGCCTTAAAATTGCAAAATAAACAGATACGTACATTTTTTAAATGACTTTATTTATGATTATTGTGTTTTTCTCCCGAGCCACCTTAACGTAAAAATTATGGGATATTTTGTAACAACCACATTCCTTGGAGCTAATGAAAGGATGTAAGCATAAAATTTGCAAAATAAACAGATAATTACATTTTTAATGAGCAACCTAACCGACAGCTAGAACTGAAATTATGGGGTGCAGGGCAGATCCAGGGTGGAGCGATGTGTCGATTTAATCTTTGGATAGTTATTGTTCTTTGTGGGGAATTTTGGGGGCTCTAGCACGTAACTAATACCCTTGTGAGACTTAAATAATGATTATTTTATTTTTTCTTCTTCTCCCGAGCCACCTTAAAAGTAAAAATTAGTGGGATATTTTGTAACAACCACATTCCTTGGAGCTAATGAAAAGATGTAAGCATAAAATTTGCAAAATAAACAGATACATTTTTTAATGAACAACCTTACTCGCAGCTAAAACTGAAATTATGGGATAGATCAGATAGATCCAGGGCGGACCCCGGGTTGGGCCATATGTAATATTAATCTATGGGTGGTTAGCATTATTTGTGCCACATTTGGTAGCTTTACCATAAAACTGAACAATTCAGCCTTTTTTCTGCACCAAGCGGCTGCACTAAAAGCATATTAACGGCCTACAAATTCGAACATCCAGGGCTATTTGTCTACCCTACAGTCAACAACCCGTAGTTGCGATTATCAGAATCCGAAATCCGAAGTCGAATTTTCAATAGATCCGCGATCCAGTTGGTTTGATCAGCGTCCAATGGTACAGAACATTTCGGTTGGGAAGAAATACCGAGTGGAATGGCGCTTACCATTCGCTTATTGGCATTTCGGTTCGGATCGGCTACCATATTTGGTCATAAAACCGGTTGGGGTGCCAATGGTACAAACCATTCCGATCGGTTCGTTCCAACTGAAACGGCGAGACAACCTCTGAAGCTGAACCGCTCGTACCAACCGGAATAACCGAAACATCGACTGTACCATTGGAATCCCGACCGAAATTACCGGTTGGTAAGCACCCTTTCTCTCGTGGTCGCCATTTTGTTTTTACCCCCCGCCGAGGGGCCTGAGACACGTTTTGAACACCACAGGCAGCCCGCGCGGATTTGCCATAAAAACGACAGCACTTTCTTGATAATCCGCCGATCCGCAAACCTATTCACCTCCCCCTGAAACTGAATGAAAACGAAGTAAAAAATGTTCCAAAAATATTAACTACAAAGGTCTGTCTGCGCTGACCTTGAAAATAGTCGAAGAAGAGTTTTACTGACAATGAAAAAGGTACAAATAAAAATCTACTAAACCTAAATAAACCTTTTACCATGAAATGATTACCACTGTATGCATTGCTACGCGACCTCAAAATTCACTTTTGCGATTGGCGATTCTCAGCAAAGGAATTGCAATGTCAATTTTTTTGCGCCAGAAAGCTAATAATTCTAGGGCAGAAAGTCACACGATAGCTTACAATATATTTTAGTTTGATTTTGCAATCAATGTCGACCCACTGATGTAGCCGAATCCAACGTTTTGGTTTTGATTGACGGCTAAGAATCGCCAATCGCCCATCGCAACAGTGAATTTTCAGGTCGCGTAGCAATGCATACAGTGGTAAAAACAACAACAAGAGTTTTGGGTTTCCTGCGCCGTGTATGTCCATATATAGCACAAAGCATATAGCAAAGCATGATGGTCAGGAACAGTGTCATGTTGAATTTTTGGCGGGTTTGTGCTTTCTTCGCTTTCTTGTCGAAGTCAGAAGAACAAAAATGCTGGTACCACATGTAAATGTGGCAAAAGCTGCAAGTGTTCGCCATCTAGGTAAGATAAAAATCTTTATTTTCGCTATTTTGAAGCAAATCAATGTTTTTGAATCCCGGTTTCCTTCATTTTAGCTCGTTTTGATTTTGAACCAAAGCTCGAATGTCCTCACAGATTTCACTCACATCACAATCAAGCGAACCGGCTCTACCCCTTTGACCCGGTGAACAATATTGTTGATAGCAAACTTACTGCCTATTGATAAATCTCCATGTTAGCCAGTTTCAAGTAGTGGAGGGAGACCTGCTTGCGTCGTTAAACACATCGATCCATTTTCGCAATGACACATTTTCGTGGTGGCGGCCATCTTGGATTGTAGCGTTTCAAATCATTCAACTCCGTATCATTCTAGCAACGGGGGTACTCATATCTATGTAGACATGGGAAGAACCAAGGGTGCTCCTCGTATCTCGTATGAGTTATACTGGGACTCTCTTTAGGGATTTAAAAAAATCAAAGTGAATGCAGAATCTTCTCTACAACCAATCACTTGTGGGGTTCCTCAAGGATCTACACTTGGCCCATTACTGTTTTTGATCTATATAAATGACCTCCCTAATTCATCAAACAAATTAAACTTCAGAATATTTGCTGATGATACCAATATTTTTTATTCCTCCAAAAGCTGTGGCAATCTTGAACAAACAGTAAACAATGAACTCACTAAAGTTTTGAAATACTGCAATGCCAATAAGTTATCTATTAATATCAAGAAAACAAACTTTATGCTAATTGCTTCTCCTAGGCGAAGGGTCTCTATTAACATTACTGCATACAATATTACTCAAGGAAGCCATATCAAATATTTAGGTATCTTTTTTGATGACCACCTTAAATGGGATGCACAAATCAAACATGTTAATTACTCTTTATCAAAACACACAGGAATCCTAAATAAATTACGATATTATCTACCCCTTAGCACACTCAGGCAACTCTATTATAGCTTTATTTTTCCTTATATTTCCTAAGGCCTTAGGAGCTGGGGAACTGCATGCCAAACTCGCCATAAATCTGTAAAGTTCAAAATGAACAAATGTATAAAATCCATCTTTTTTGCTTCCAGAAGAGAAAATGCATCCAAATATTGTAAGCTTTTAGAAATTCATAACCTTGATAGCATGTGCAACATTAAAATAGTTTCTCTCATATAACAAATCAAACATTTTCCAAAATCAAACCCCAACTACCCTCAATAACTTGATTGTCCCAGCCTCATAAATACATAAATACATAAATATTATACCCGATATGCCTCTAAAGGAAATTTATACAGACCAGCTTCCAGAACAAACTATGGACTCTCGTATTTTTAATTGGATTTACTTTACACCTTTGTCGGGACTTGTTCGGAGTTCGACTTATCGTTCTGATCGCAGTATTTTTAGCTTTGTATTTCTTAGGTCACCTCCATTTGGTTTCTTGCACGCCTGACATTACATTTGGTATTTTTTCGTTCAGATTGCGCTCGGGTAAAAACTTTATATTAGGTGCGTTTCATTGCAAATCATCGAATCTGTCTTAGTTGGTGTTCCATTAGTAGGAAATATTCTATTGTTACTTTCCTCAGAATGTGAGATCTAGTCTCTTATCGCGTTCGCTAGTGATTTGTCACAATTTCTGTTCTCATTCCATTCAGTTCACAAGGTTTTGGAGCCGACGCTCCTGCTCTCCTAGATTTCTTTCACGGACTTTACCTTATTAGCGCATTACAAGATTAGTCGACAAGCCGTGGTCATGTACCGTAGTCGGACAAGCCGTGTTTTAGTGTTACAAGATTAGTCGGACAAGCCGTGGTTATTTACCATAGTCGGACAAGCCGTGTTTTTGAGTTACAAGATTAGTCGGACAAGCCGTGGTCATGTACCGTAGTCGGACAAGCCGTGTTTCAGGATTACAAGATTAGTCGGACAAGCCGTGGTTATTTACCATAGTCGGACAAGCCGTGTTTTTGAGTTACAAGATTCGTTGGACAAGCCGTGGTCATGTACCGTAGTCGGACAAGCCGTGTTTTAGTATTACAAGATTAGTCGGACAAGCCGTGGTCATGTACCGTAGTCGGGCAAGTCGTGTTTCAGGATTACAAGATTAGTCGGACAAGCCGTGGTCATGCCGTGGTCATGTACCGTAGTCGGACAAGCCGTGTTTTAGTATTACAAGATTAGTCGGACATGAAGCCATGTTAATAATAAACTTCTCTCTTGTGCCAAACTAAAAATCGTGTGCTCTTGTGTTATGTGGGAGCGACATTATGGGAATTTTCCTCTCTTTGGGCCCATCCGGGGTCAAAGGGATTAATTGCCCACATTCGCGACACGTGATCATGGTATAGATCTCGTATCAGTTATAGTATATCATTACAAGCGTGCTTGGGCAACTCATAGGAGCTCAGCAGAATATTTACAAGCTTTTCCCACCCTCCCACCCTGGGTTTATAATCGGGTGGCAGAGAGGTTTATTATTAGTATTATTTCTATCTTTATCTTTCACAGCTTTCTGTTAATAATAAACTTCTCTCTTGTGCCAAACTAAAAATCGTGTGCTCTTGTGTTATGTGGGAGCGACATTATGGGGAAGTTTGTATTTATTTAAATTATTTTAATATTTATGTTCCATTTCTTTAACAACTGAAAATGGCACAGGGGCTGTCAAAACATATGTTTTAATTTTAAAAGTGTTCATGTTCTCTTTATGAAAAGGTATTTCATAGCAATGAAAAATTTCATATAGTTGCATTTTTATTAAGGTTCTGATTTCATGGGCATTTCATAGCACATATATATTTCATAGGGTGGCATATATTTGTTAGCTTTTGATTTCATATGTATTTCATAGCACCTCTATGATTTCATAGTGTATTCAGATTTCATAGTACTATGAAATATGCATTTCATAGTACTATGAATTTTATTTCATAGCATTGGAAATTTTTCATAGGATTTTCATATGTATTTCATAGGAAATGCACTTTGTAGTGATAGTTTTACCATCATATTTAACTTTCCGATTCAGGACTCGATATGATGCTCTACAGCGCCTTCTCTCATTGCCAATTTTTAGTAGAGGCAGTGACAATAGGAGAAAGTCAACAAAATTCTTACAGCCCAATGTCCTTGGGGGTTTTATGCTTGCATTGGTCCAGTTCTTTGAAAGAAACATATCGCAACACTTTCAACACTTTCATCTCTCTACTCCTGATCTTCCCAACCGTTAGCTCTTCCTTCTTGAATCTCAAATTCTTTATTTTCAAATCTGCTGTCTTCCAGTTCATTTTTGTTTCTTTTTCTGTCTCTGGCATGAGCACTTTGAACTGTATTTTCTCTCATTCCTACACTTTGAACTGCATCTTTTCTCATTTCGTCTCTTTTAACTGCAGCACCTTTCATTTCTTCAGTAATATTGGTGTTTCATTTCATGATGGACGACACAATCTCTCATTTCTTCTGTGTAATCTCTTTTCTTTCCTCTGAACTATCTTGTCTCTCATTTAGTAGTAGTAGTAGTAGTAATACTTTATTTAACCACGGTTGTCTCGACAGGATTTTTAAAAAACTAAGCTAATGATATTGAATACTAAATTGTGAATATTTACATAATAAGTATAATAATAATAATAATCTGTTATATAGTAATCTATTTATAAAAGCACCTGATTTCCACGAGAGCCGTGCAACTAGATAATTATTAAAATGTTCAAACTAAGAAGTCAGAACAGCCCGTTCGAAAACTTTGAATAGTACTTGCTGTTCGCAAATCGACTGGAAGGCTATTCCAGAGTACCGCACCCTTATAGCCAAAGCTATTTTTTAGATAATTGGTGCGGGGCTTAGGGATAGCCAGTTTGCCCTCAGTGTCTCTCAGAGTGTAAGAGGCTACGCTGTCGCGGTCAACGAACATAGAGCGCATGTAGTCAGGTGCAAGGCTATTTCGCGATTTAAAAACCATGACCGCAGTGTGGAATTTACGTTGCAACTCGAGTTTTTTCCAACCTAACCTCTCTAGCAAGCAATCGGCATTAGCGTCATAGCTAGAAAACGTTAGAACCCTTGCAGCTCGATTTTGCAACTTTTGTAGTTTAGTAGAAAGGGTTATATTGCAACTATCCCAGACAACGCTGCAATAATCGAAATGAGGTTGTACTAGGGAGTTATAAATTGAGTGTAAAGTTGCAACTGGCACATACGGTCTCACCCTCTTTAAAGCACCGATCCCCGAAGCAATTTTCTTGGTCAATTCCTTAATGTGCACATTCCAGGTTAGATTCTGGTCGATGTGTACACCAAGTGATTTTGTCTGAGAAACCTGCTTGATTGGAATTTCATCTATTGACAGATTTGGGGCCCTTTGAAGGGTGGATAAGCGTTGCCGTGACCCAATGAGCATATATTCGGTTTTTGATTGGTTTAAAGTAAGCTTGTTAGCGATAAGCCAACTATTAACGTTCGCAAGGTCTTCGTTGAGGTAGAGATCAAGATCATCAACATTATTGCTTGCAAAAGTTAGATGGGTATCGTCAGCATACATACGGGGTTGGGAGTTTACAAGGCAATTTGGCAAGTCGTTTATGAAAATAAGAAATAGTAATGGGCCTAAGATTGTCCCCTGCGGAATTCCACAAAGAAGGGAACGGTTACTAGAGAGATGCCCATTAACAAAGCATTTCTGATTGCGTTCTCTTAAATACGACTTAAACCAGATACTTGCAGTTCTCCCAAATCCGTACGAATCAAGCTTTGATAGGAGAATCTCATGGTCTACAGTATCAAATGCCTTTTTGAGATCTAGGAAAACAACTGCGTTGATATTCCCACGGTCAATATTATAGGCCCAATTGTTTGTTGCTTCCAACAGGGCAGTGACCGTGGAATGAAGATTACGAAAACCTGATTGATTACTAGAGAGAATGTTATTATCTATCAAGAAATTGTGTACTTGATCATAGATAATCCTCTCAAATACTTTGGCGATAACAGGAATGATCGAAATCGGGCGGTAGTTATTTAAATCTCTACGTTCTCCCTTTTTGAAAAGGGGGATGACCTTTGCACATTTCCAATCATCTGGAAAGATACTCGTTGCAATAGAGCAATTGAAAATAGCACAAAGAGATTCTCCTATCAAATCGGGACACAAACGAAGAAGTCGGGCGGAGATTTTATCAAGACCTGTAGCTTTAGATTTGCAAAGTTTTGAAAGTAGATTAGTTACAGTTGCTGGATTTGTTTCGCTAAATTGAAAGTTAGGATAACTCTCTTGTGACTCTTGAGTTGAAAGATAATCCAAGTGAGAAATATCCTGAGAACAAGCGATTTCCCCAGCTAGCTTTGGGCCTATACTTGCAAAGTGGTCATTAAAACTTTCACTTATTTCTTTGGAATCATATATCGGAGAGCCATTACAAGTTATCTCCTGAATATTAGTAGGACATTGTTTTCTTGAGGTTAGCTCGTTGATAATACCCCAAGTCTTTTTTATATTTTTTCTCATGTTCATGGAAAGCAGACTTGTAATGAGTCTCCTTGGCACGCCTTATTTCTTCGTTCACAGAATTGCGAGCTCTTTTGAAAGTGGACCAATCAGAAGGGTTTTTAGATTGAATTGCTTTGATTTTAAGAATATCCCTATCGCGCATGCGTTGTTTTAGCTCTGGCGTAATCCAAGGCGAATTTGTGTGCCTGGCTCGCCTCGTGCGCATTCTCTCTTGCAACTTCTCTTTGTATTTTGGCAGTTCTCCTTTCCTCAAACTGGGCTGTGCCGCCGAATAATAAAGTAAAATGAATAAAATAATTTTGTTCAGCAGAAATGGGTTGGGTCCTTGTGATCTGCATTCACGCATTGTTTTGTGGTTTAAAAACGTCGCAAAACACCATTCTTTGTTTAATAAATAAAGCAATAATCAATTACCAGTTTTTGTTTCTTGAATCAGGAAATAGTTCCTGAAGGCATCAACATTCATGCCTCCTCTGCTTTCAGAACTCCCATCTCGCTTTCCTTTTTTTATTTGACAACGCCATGTTTGTTTAAAAAGACCGCTGTACAAGTTGGGCGAAATACACCCCATAATCCTTGTCGCTGCAAATCCAAGATGGTGGAGGACCGGATGGCGGTGAATCAGTGATGTCCGATTGAAAATAGAGAAAAATGTTGCCCAGAAAAAAAATTCAAAATAGAATAATAGAATATTTGACACTGACAAAAACGAGACGCGTGAGTAGTTAATAGTAGTTAATTTAATAACTCATTTGTGAGCTTTATTGAGAGCAAATTAATTTACGGGGTTTTGAAGTAGCTGGCGGTCAAAAGTGAAATAGGCGGCGGTTCACTGCCGGTAGCCGCCTTCTATTGAAACCCTGCATGAATCATCAGCCTTCATTTCTAACATGTCATTCATCGTACCAACAACATCCATCTTCCTTCTTTTGGCTTTGGCCATGAACTGGTTCAGCGCAATGTTATTTCTGTCACAGCAACAAATTCATTGTAGCTGCAGGTTGACCCACCAACTCTGAATGCGAGTCCTCTTTGGATGACGTTTTATTTCTGAGCACATTGGCGACATTCGTAAGCCAGCAGTTCTTGTGATATTTAATTTCAATGGCATGGGCATCATTTGTCGAATGTTTTTAGCTATTTGAGTTTCCTCTCAGTTTGAAAAGGCTAAACAGCAGGGATTTTGGATTCCCTTGAGCCGTTTGGATGAAATATATGCTTTTCCATATGTAATGAACTGAATTGAGCTAATCAAAACAGTATCTTTTGGTAGTTTGGGTAAATCACATTTATTTCGCCTTATTTCCACGAATGAGTCATGTGACCCTCGATAACCATTTGACTTCTGTTGAGGTACAACGCCAAGCATAACTGTTAAGTGCGTGCTCAGGGATCCAAGATGGACTGGGACTGGCTGTGGACACGGGTCGACACTAGCGTCTGATAATTTTGTCAACCTCTAAATATTCTTTTTTTTGGATGGGTTTCTTTCTCATGTGAAACTGAATGATACATATTAGGCTCCACTCCGTGCCTTTGGCAAGGAGAGTTTAGCTATGACATAAAAATGTGTGAACAAAAATGATATTCAAGTTCTTGCTATGTAATAATCTCCATATGCTTCTTATAAAACATAAGGGATAATGGGTAACAGCATTTAATTTAATCTTTTCTTACAAGCGGATCTGCATGACTCTTACTGTGTGTAGATTGAGCCCACCAGCCTGATTGTTTTACTTACTTTCTAACCAAACGCCTTTAGGGCAAGGGCGTGATTGGTAATAAAGGACCTCGTCCTCTCTTGTTCACTTAAATTTGCGAAAAACCTGTGAACAAATTCATTGATTTCCTGATTGCGCTTATCGGTTGCCCTTCTCCTTGCAGCATCTGTAGGAAACACAATTTAGCAAATTATAACACTCAAGCTGAAACTTGGTAAAAAAAAGTACCTTATACATAGCAATATAGCTATTTTGAGGAACATAGCCATTTTGGATTTTCTCAAAACAGTAAAATAGTGTTGGATATCTACTATTTCAGGAACCAATCAGAGCATGCAAAAATGACTATTCATTGATTTGGTATATACTAAAATGCCTTTGTGATAGAAGTGGGAGAGAACAATAAACTTTATCTGTGAAATAGAGCATACAGCTATATAACATAAAATTACAGTCAGCTTTTATGGAGCGTTCCTGCACAAGCTTAACATATTGCCACAAAATTCTTTTTTTATTTTCCAAATTTGCCATTTTCACTCCATCTAAAAAAAATCAATGTCTGTAGCTCTTGAAAATATTGACCTGCAATATTTAAATTTAAGTAGTTTATACGTCGCATTTAATTAGACGAATTTAATTGATCAATTAAATTCGTCTGTCCGACGTATAAAATGGAGGTTCGTTTTATACGACGAATAAAATAAAACGAAGACATACTACAGACGTTGTCTACGTCCGGGGTCGACGTATACAACGTCTTAGACAAATTTAATTTTCGACCTTCTTAGGTTCGCTTTATACGTCGAACTTTAGACGAATTTTATTGCGATAATTAAATTTGTCTGAATTAAATTCGTCCGAAATACGACGTATAAACTAGGCCTTAATAGGGGAAATCAAATCTTTCTTTGCAAAAATGCATACATCAATAAACCAATGTTTTAAAGAATAAATAACACATAGTAAATGAACAAGAAAAATAATAAGGTCAACAAGAAACTCTTACAGAAATTTAATAGAAATACCAGAACCCCTCAAGGCGAAAAAACGATATCTTGAAATTCAACGCCTTTTCCAGGAAAAGATTAAAATTCATGGACTTTACAAGGTCTGTGCGAACCAAGTAGTAACTTACCCGCTCTCGCCGCTGCATGCGATGACCTTGCCACCGGTGGCCGTACTGCATTAGCGGCATGAAGAACAGGAAGCGCTGTTGAAAGATCAGGACTAGGAGCTGCTGGACGACGTCAAAGCTCTCTACGCAGCTCGTTACGTCTGTGAAAACTCAGACACGCAGAACTTCCATGGACATATTACACTGTGTCTGTAACTGACTCTGGTTATAACACCGTGGTTACCACAAAAGTTGCAAAAATGCATTCGTGGAGTCGCAGATATTTTGAGTACCTTCAAGATAAACGATCACCACCAAACACACCGGCCGACAACGTAAACAACTTTTCAATTCGCGGACGCGCATCCGCAGTGTTTATTCGGCGCGAAAATACACCTAACACAGCGATACCGTTACTTTTAGATTGAGTTTGGACGGGAGAAACAAAAAATGTAGTGGTTAGAAAGAATGATCTGAACAGGGAAATGTTCAGAAGAACAAATTTGTATTGCGACTTTAAATGAAACATGCGATATTTTTGATTTTCAACTAAACAAACATTGAAAGCGACAAATTTGAAAGGGAAAACCACGAAAAGGGTTGGATTTCCAGAAATCTTCGAACGACCGATCTCGGAGGTGGTCAAAGGCACGCTTCCAATCAAAATCGTTAGAAAACCCTACGGCAAACAAAGGCTACACCTATGCAGACAAGTATTCCTCAGTAACAATGAAAAAGCATAGCCAACTAAAGAGACTTTCATGAATCATTAACATTAGTACATGGTATGGAACCGGAAAGTTCACACAAAAACAAAATAAAACCCTTGCGCTAAACGGTGTTGACAACAAGAACGCATTCAAACTTGAAGTGAAAGAAAATTAATATTAAAAAAAAATTATGTTGAATTAATTTAAATTATGTTAAGTTAATATCAGATTCGCCTAAAACATGGCTCACGGAGAAACGCATTCAAGGCTGATGAATTAAGTGAAAGTGCCGGCAAAATGTCAAAAGTTCTTTATGTAAAATGAAGAGCTGTCTCAACTTACCCGGCGCCATTTTCAACCGATCGCTCTTGAACTCATGCGGGTTGTTGGCGAGCGAAACAAGTTCTGTTTGAAGAAATAATGCTCGACAGATCAGCCACCCTTGGACTGTTTATCCAAGTCCCAACCTCTAATAAGGTTAATGGGTAATGGTAACAAGGAAACTGGAATTTAAGTAAGAAAACCTTAGGATAAAACAGTCATGATGCTATATTTGGATTGCCATACCAGTTGTTGTGCATTCCAGCTCTATCTGACTCAACTACTCCACCATAGCCCATGTCGATGCTAGACAATACATCATGAATCCTCTTCTCGGCAATTGCTCTGTTGTGAGCGTTGCAGGTGTTTACCTTTTGTGCAGTATAGTTGGAGAAAGCTTTATTCCATTAATTTCATTAAGTGTTAAAAAACCGTGTTGGGGATTTTTGAAATTTTTAAAAGAACCGATTTTGGAACCGCTCCGGTCAAGTCATGGAAAGAAGGAAGTGCCGCCGTTTTGAAAGGACCAAGTGCATCGACTGTCGGTTTCAGCTTGATTACATGGTGATATTGACCTTTACCAGTGACAAACACTGTATTCTTGCAGAAATCCTTGTAGCGCCTCAAAGAAAGGACGAAAACATCAGTGTCGGGAGAATTAACTTGTATTTCTGTTGCCCATTAACTGTGGCGTCAAGGGCATGTAAGATTATCTTCGTATCTGCCTCTTCATGGTCACTCTTTAGATAAGCCTACTCTCTTGTCTTTCTTGTTTCCCTTGAAATCACAGCCATATGCTACCACTACTCTGACTCCCTTTTGTTCGGCAAACTTTATTATTTCTTGTGCAAGGTACTTCGCTAGCTCATTCTTGGTGTTGTAAAAACAAAACTAATTCAACTTAAAAGTTATATGAAATGATCTAAATTTCAAGCTTTCATTCACGGAAAAATTAGCTTTCTTTGTGAAGCAAGCAACGTCAAAGATGGCGGACAGCGTGTCCTCGCTAAAGAGAATGCTTGAATGGCAGCTTATCTCTTCGGTGTATTTAGAAAAAACTAACACCAGTTTGCAACCTGTGAGTGGTGTGTATCACATCCACGGTGCTAGTTAACTCAACAGGCTTTTCAAACGGCTTAAAATATTATAATGTAGATTGCCCTTAGGTGTGGTCATGATATGCCAATGATCAGAAATTGTTTCCCGATATTCCAAAGCTTCCTGTTAAAGACTTGCCTTCATCTGTTGAAACATCAGCGAAAGTAGAAAGATGTGGCACAATTAGAGAGTTCACCTACTAGAAATGTTAGCACTTTCATATCGCTGGGCAATTCACTGAACTTAAATTTTCAATCGATGACTTTTCCATTAACAGGAATATGATAGGTTGTCTGCTGTGTTTTGTGGATTTCAGAAACAAGTAACTCAATGTATTTGATAACGGGATAAAAGTCCTCTGAACCGTTGGCACCAAAAATAAGAAAATTCTCCTTGCTACTGAGAACCCAACGACCAATGTTCAGGAAGGTGACCAACCACGCAACAGAGGTGTCGTCCTTGCCAAAAGGTGCACCGTCCCCACCTATGGAAGCACAAAAGTATTAACACTTCCAAACCAGAAAAACTTACTGTAAAGCCACTACACTCATTTAAATAAAACTTGGCAAGGATTTGTAAAAATACCTCTAGATATCTGCAGGATCCACACCTTACTGCTATCCTGACAAAGGTCCTATCGGAACAGACATAATAATGAATGCACGTATAGTCTTCAGTGTGCCATTACCCTTACAAAACAGAAATATATTTTGCATACATATGTCAAATATATTTCAAAAGATATGTCACATATATGACCGCATATATGTCAAATATATGCGAAATTTATATGTGGCATATATGCAAAAGATATGTCACATATCGGAATTTGGCCCAATTTTGGCACATAGGTTAAATATATTTCACATATTGCGTATATGGCACATATACTTGGAATATATGTTTTATATATATGTGTGTGTTTTTTGCAGTCACTTCCAACAAGTGCTCGGAGCTGCATGCTCTTCCCTAAAGCAACATGATTTGCGTATCAGAGTTATACTCTAAACCCCTCATTCAAGGAAAATTTAAATAAAGCTTTTAAACATGTTAAGAATAGAATTTGCACTACAGAAGCAAAGCAAATTATTGAAGAGCAAGGGCGATAGCATTACCAGTTAACTATTTTTATCTGTATCAATTATTAATTATTAAGTAATTCACTTTTATACACGTTTTTACGAGGTTGAAAGCCAAATGTTGAATTAACATGACACTTTTGAAAATATTGCCGGTCGTCGTCTCCTCTGCCTTATAATCAACCCGGAAATCAAAGACATTGAATCCCGCTACTTGCAGTTAAAAAGTATAGTTATGCTGAGAAAAAATAAAATAAAAGGGTCTTTCTTGGTGTTGCAAGATGTATTGTATTTTTGATTGGAGCTATTGCATATTCCATCTAATTGTTTCGTTCTAAGGCCTTTTGTCTTCTATAATAATTGTTTTTATGCCTCTGGTGCCTTGCAACACCAAGAAAGAGCCAAATAAAAATAAATAGTCACACATGAAATAACAAACTACCGCAGTCTGTGTAAGAAAGATTTATAAAACTGCACAACAACCAGTGATTGTGACTTGGAAAATGTAACTTTCGAGCGAATACAAAGCTATTGATATTTGCACGGTTTTTGTACGGTTTTGTAATAATCCGAGCAACGCAGCCATTTCAGTTTTCCTTTAATAGGTGAACCAGTCGAAAATCACTTTAATGTAAAAAAATTCAATTAGTTCCCGATTGTTTAAATTGTCACACCTGAAACCAAGAACATAGCCGCGACATGTAGTTGCGTGATATTCCAAGGACGTTCCTTTATAAAACATAATAAAAGAAAACACTAGTTTCTAGGTATATAGAGTATCATGAGCTGATGCCGGATTAGTTCTCAGAGGTTTACAGATAAAACTTTCTATAAACCGGAAACGCATGAAATGTCAGTTCTCTGTCTTTGGAGCTGTGCGTGTCGAAATCAGCTACAGCACGCAGTAATTATAAACTGATGCGCGGAAATCGCGGTAGCAGAAATAATACAAATGTAGCATTTATCAATCGAATATGGCAAACCCTTTTTACTACCCATTTTAAAGGGGAATATTCAACACAGTTGAAAGGTACGAAAGTTCATTTAAATGATCGAATTTGCGAGCGTAAGTTATAAGCTCATGCGGAACGCGAGTTCAATAACACATAGCGAGTTTATCGACAACAATATAGCATACTCTTATACCCAATAAACATGACAAAAGGCAACTAATTTTCTAGTTACTAGTCTATTGAATGTTAGAAGTAAACTTAATTGGACAAAAGGCCGGTTTAAAGTAAGTTAACAAAGGTTTGCTTCAGTTCATTGACTAATAATTACTATAGTATCAGAGCCGCCGGTTCGAGAGTAATACGGCAGATCGTGCAAGAAGGGATTACGATCAATACAATGCTTGAAATGAGGTGAAATAAACAGTCTTACTTTATAAACGAACTGCATTTTAAAGATTATGGTTTCTTTCTTGCAATATTACGGCCCATAGTGCGACTTCTAGTGGTAGTTTATCCCGGCACAACACAGACACAATAGCCCCGCGCTGTTACTCACCTAAACAAAGAAGTAACCTTGCTTTTCATCGGTAGTACCCTCAAGAAAACGCCAGAAAACAATTATGTACTAGGACGATGTTCAACTGAGTGTTTCAGGGCATCAAATTTGCCAGAAATAATGCCGTATTCAAGAGATCTCCAACAACCATGATTCCGTGTTCACGTTTAAACGAAATACGAGCCACAAGCGATATAACGAATTTAATTGAATGCGCCTTTATGGAAGCCAATCAGATGCAAGATGGAGTCGGCCCAGGTTCCGCTCGAGCATATCACTCTTATCATCTATTTTAGTTTTTTATTAGTTTATTGGAATGCGGCGCAGGATTCTAGCAGATTCTAGTTTCTAAAACAAATCACAATTATTTTTAAATCACAGCAAAAAAGAAATGGTTTCGAGAAATAATCATCACAATAATAATCATCTGTTCACACTGGTGGCATTGACCGCCGTACTTGTTAGGGGCCTTAAAACCGGCGCTTTGCAATTTTGTGTTTTCTTAAATAAATCAACAAAATGTGTGCGATTATATCAGATAATACGCCAGAATAAAATGTTACTATCAAATAGAAGTAGTTTCGAGAAATAATTTGAGAAGCAGTTCATTTTTTTTTCTAAAAAAACTATATATTTTCACATATCATCTGTTCACGTTCATTCCACAGTATGTGAAATTTAAAAACTTCTCTTGTTTATGCTTATAGAAATCTTCCTACATATGACATATATGTTTTCTATAAGTGACATATATATGCCCCCATTATAAATCTCCTCCTACCTTTTGCATATATGCTTCATATATGTGGCCCAATGTATGTGGAATATATGTCAGTAGCAAAATATATGTAGCATATATGTGATATATAACAGAATATATGAAGAATATATGCAAAATATATTTCTGTTTTGTAAGGGTATTGTCATTATTATGGTTATAGTAACTATCTCTATAATCATTACGGTGTTTACGCTTCCCCATTGTAATACACAGGTACACTTCGACACATATTTTCATCTGACTTCTCTTAATCCACAAGCTCCTTCAAGACATCTTCTTTTTTGCTTCAGACATCGGATCTTCTAGCTCATTCCTACATCTCGTCAGCACTGTGTCCACCAGACCAATATTTCTAGTTTTCTTTCACTTCATGGATGTCTCCCTCTACCCCTATCGTCTTCCATTTTGCATTCTTTCTCCTTTTAGCTATTGCAGCCTCTGGCGATCCTGACTTTCTGCTAATTGCCTGTGGCTCCTCTAACTTCTATAACTCCTGGACTTTACTCTCTATCTGAAATGTGTAATTATGATTTACCTGATAATATTTGAACAATATTTCTGTTTTCATCCACACTGTGGAAAAAAAAAGGTCAATTTAAACGCAAAATGAAAATACAATGCAACAACAAGCACACACCTTACATACTGCAGTTTGTAAAAACTGTGAAGCCCAGTAAAATAAAATATGGAAAATAGCATGCATTTTGTGCTGTCTAATGTAGCTGCTTACAAACACCAGGTAGCACCTTTGCGACTGGCAGATAAGCTTGCCCTTTTTGATTATCAAGTATTGGGAAACATATTCTCATTTATTGTAATAGACAAATGAAAACAAAAATTCCTATAGAGTGAGTAGAAATTGTTTTCAAACTGGCGGCTCTTAAGCGAGCGGAGAAAAGTGGAAAATTAAAGGTAACTGCATGGTACATTGACTAAAAAACATTTGAATATTGATCTTAGATAACGATGTAGTATATTTGATTCCACAGGTCGAGATTATTGAAAATAGCAAGGCGAACCGAAGTCAGGTTCTCTTTCAAACGATAACAACAACTTTTTTGTCATTTACAAAGAAGGTCTTGGACAAACATTATTGAAACTAAACTATATTTACGCCATATAACCTATAGGGTGAATATACATAAAGTATTCTCATTCATTTGTAGTATTTTAACTTAAAAATATATTGATATCAAACCTACCGGCTACTTTTACTCAGAGAAAAATCCCGAATTTTTTTCTTAATGTAACTTTTGTAGGTTATTTCCCCAACAAATTTTCAACTGAAGGTAATTTTCAGAGAAAAACAAAGAAAAAAGACTAAATGGCAATGAGATGGATCCGAACCCGGGTTACCGGGTGACGCGTTAGCGACCTGCACCATCGAAACTTTACTTAAAGTGTGTATAGACCTGACTGTTTCTAGATAATCATGAGCACTTGAAGACTGTCTGTGGCCTCCAACAATCCTCGTTGCCCGCAAGTAGAGGCGTATCATTTTCTGCTTTGCATACGAAAGTGCTGTCGTTTTTACGAATCCGCACGGGCTACCTGTGACGTTTACGTGACTCCTCACCAGGCCCCATGTCCGAGAAATGGCTGCAAGACGGCGGCCAAGAGAAAGATGTTTCAGTTTTGGTGACTTTTTTTGCTGCTCAGCGACAACTTATGCTTTCCTCTGTCGAATTTTCTGCCGGTGTATTTTGGTCGCCACTTGTACGGTGGCCCAGAAGGCTCAACACAATTACAAATCCCACAACACAACAACAAATCTGACAACACAAATACAAATCCCACAACACAACAACAAATCTTACAACACAAATACAAATCCCACAACACAACAACAAATCTTACAACACAAATACAAAATCTCACAACATTAACAATTCTCGCAACAACACAACAACAAAGTTGCAACACAAATTCAAATATTCGCAACACAACAGCAACTTGTTTGTAAAAATCTCCCGAGAAAGCGACCCCCCCCCGACAAGGGTCTTGTGGGTAATTTTCAAAATGGCGGGTTGGTCGAGCGCTGAGTCACAGTACCGTTTCGAAACAAAGGACAACCTCGTTCCCATGTCCTGAGACATTGGTCATGTGACTCAGTCCCAGGGTCTTCTCCTCGAGTCAATTTACTTTGAAAAACGACCGAGAAGACCCTGGGGACGAGGTTGCAGATATTCAAAACTCAAAATGGCAGACAGCGAGCGTGTCCTTATAGAAAAGTACTTTCACCAGGGATATGAGAACATGGTTATTATAGGCTTTTAAGTACTTATCACAATATTCATATGAGTCTGGCTACGTTAAAAAGACACTTGAAAGCCTATGGACTCAATAGGAGGGGACAAAATCTCAATGACGATGGACTAAGGGATCTCATTCAGAAAGAGATGTCAGGGCCAGGGCAACTTAGAGGCCATAGGGCAATTTGGCACTCACTTCGCTTGGTCCACCATGTACATGTACCAAGGAACAGAGTGGCTGAAATCTTGAGAGAGCTTAATCCAGAGGCAAGCGAGCAAAGACGACGTAGGAGACTAGTTAGACGCCGGTACTCCAGCTATGGACCAAACGTTTGCTGGCATGTTGACGGTAATCGTATTCTTAATATAAAGAGGGAAGGAAGAAGGCTTAAGTATAACTGGTGCACACTTGTGACATTAAACGACATAAGAAAAATATCACACGAACAAAATTTAGTGGTTTCCAAACGTTGAAGTCGACAAAAAATAACACAAGATTGCTTTGGTGAAGTAATCTAATGATGATCCATGGAAAATATTGATTATTTCAGTTATTTTCTATTGCTTTTATCATTGCAACGGAAGATGGAAGATCCTCCTGGTGGATTGATCTGTTTAAAACCATGGCATCAAATAATGAAGTTGATTTTGGAAACGAGCTGCAAAGAGAATGCCTCTGGTTTTGCTACCATAGGCTGATCCAAGAAGACCTTGATCATGTGAAAGATCACTGGAACACTCATCGCATTCGGGCATCTAGGCATGGCACTGTCCCTGGTATTCCTGATGTATTATATTTTCTCCCCCAGCGGCTGAAAAAGAATGATTGCAAAGTTCCCTTGGAAAAGTGTCATATTACTGAAATGGAAAATCAACTAGAGGACAAAGGGGATGAACTAAATGTCTATCAAGAGTACTTTTATTACATCATGGATAATGAAAGCCTCACAGTTCCAAAGAATACTGATGTTGCATTCAGTTTATTTAGGAAACTAATTTTTATTGCAAACCACTAATCAATGTATACTCTTCTTGCATTGTGTGGTTCCAGAAATTATCCATACCCCCGTACGGAAGGGCATTGGAAATTCCAGAGGGGTGGGGAGAGGAGGGGGTCAATTTACCCGATCATTTTCATAGAAGTACTGTATTTTTCCTCGGAATTTCCAGAGGGGTGGGGGTCACAATTTCATTCTTTTATGCAGAAGCTAGAATGATGCAATTTTCTTCTTAAGTCAATATGTCTTGTAAACAGTAATGCCAATAAAGTTGTACGATTTAATGTAATTAGTGTAGTTCCAAAAAAAACATCCTTGCCAAAACAGGTATTAATGCATGACCCCTGTCGCCCTCTGTGTGAGGATGGGGTATAAATATCTTTTGGGACTACACAGATCAACAAATCATCCAAATGAATAAACATGTAACAAATTAGCCTGCTAGCCAACCATTCGATGGATTAAATTTGGAAAAGGTTCTTTTCAAGGTGTTCAGGATTTCTGTGGCACACAACATGACTTCTGACAGCACTAGCTAGCAGACAACAGTTTGTAATCTATATATCTTATCAAAATAATACAATCAACCATTGTGATACTAAATTATTATCAAATATTTTTCTCCTTTAAATCGTTTGAGAAAAATAGTTGCTTTATCAAAGAAGGTTGTCCTGTTGCTGAAAGAAGCAAAGGTATCACACATGACCAAACCCAGCACTATCTTTTACAGCAGCTGTCATCATTTCTGTCATCTCTTCTTCATTTGCAATGTGCACTGGAAGTTTTACCAGGCTATTGCATGTTGATACTGTTCGCCTGCACTTACAACCTCCCTTGCAGTGTACAAAGGAAACTGAGAAGGACTCCTCAAATCCAAGGACAGGCACTGTTCGTGACCCTGAGACCCACTTAAGCATTTCACTCAGTTTAAGGTTCCCTTAAAGCAACACAAAGAACAGCATGTGAGTATATGTGCATTGTGGCCAGGGCCACAATGCCAAACAGATTTTCAATGCATTACGCACCCACGTGGGGTTGCAAGACAGACAAACCCATGTGGGTATGATTTTTTTTAATCTGCGCACTGATTGGAGGTATGTCATTGCTTTGTTATGGTCTTGTTGCCTTTGGAAGCATCTTGAAAGTGACCAAGAAACGTACTGTATCATTCCTCATTGGAAATTTTCATTTATGGTGTACACTCAAATAGAAATAGCTGTATGCATATTGCTTTTATAAGCCTTCCCATTAGACTCTTGATTTTTCTGTATTGTGAATTGGTCAAGACATCAGAATTTTTGAAAATTGCTACATTACTATATACCAGTATACTATTGTTTTGAAATACATAAAAAAATGATAAATTGTACATTACTTAACACTGTACCTTCCTCAGTTAAAGATTCCAAGAAGTTTGTGAAATGTTGATATACATCCATCTCTTTATTCTTGAGAATTTGAGATTCACTGAAGGTAGCAGTCAAGTTCTCTAAAAACTCTTCAGATGTCACCTGTGGCCCAGGGACGTCTGTGGAAACTGGTCCCCAGAGTTTGGGATGTTTCCTTGCTGATTCCAGAATGCCACAGCTGTCTAAGGGTGCGTTTACCTATCTTTTTGAACCGTTGCTAGGGAAAATTGAAAGTCCTGTAAAAAGGTCGCCTTTCAAGGAAAATCTTTCAAATTTTCAGGACTTACTTCGGATCGAACGAGATGTCAATGTCATGTCAATGTCAATGTCCCTATACTTGCAAAAAGTCGCATTTTTGTGATGTTTACATTTCAACTAGCTCCATACCCACAGACTCACGTATGCGTTTTGCGATCAGATAAAAAATAAGGAAATAGCGACAAAAAAGGTGTCACTCGAACTCTGTTTTTGGCAATAATATTTTCATTTTTCGTTAGTTTGAGAAATCCATACGTGAAGTTTTGGAAAATCTCCATGTTTTGAATATGATATCGAAAAATTTGCAAAATTCCTTAAGTTGTGGAGGAAGAAGGGTTTTCTAGTTCGAAAAATTGTCACTAGAAGGCTCGGTTACCAATGCGGATAACGCAATAAAATATCTTTTTATTTTTCACAAATAATCCAATTATTGAAACACATTTTCGCTGAATTGCCTCAAGGTTTAGGTAAATTTTTAGGTAATCTGTTAATTTGCAAGTTAGTTTACATACACGATTACGTTTTTTCCCTGGCATATGCTGGGAATTTTAGCTACAAGGAGACTGGGAGACAAAGCCCTTTTTACTTTTTTTTAATTTTGCTAGAAATTATCTATGCCCCCCTACGGAAGGGATTGGAAATTCCGGAAGGGTGGGGTGGGGGTCAATTTACCTGATCTTTTCCATACAAATATTGTATTTGTCTTTGGAAATTCCAGAGAGTGTGTGTGTGTGTGTGTGTGTGGGGGGGGGGGGGGGGGGGGGCACTATTTAACACCCTTCCCTGGGGGGTATGGATATTTTTTGGGACTACACATAGTTTTTGTTTTGATGATCAACTAATATAGGTAGACATTAATTTCATGCTTTGCAGAAAATTTCAAAGTTCATACTGAAAATCTTGTGTAGATCAGTTACAGCTGTTTTGAGTATTCTGCGAACTCTCGAGGTCGATTTCCAACCAAACCGCTTTCTGGCTTCTGTCAATCAAACTTTGAAACTCTTTAGAATACATAGAATTCCGTTATTCGCCATCCTAGTGAAATGCCCTAATACACAACATCTTTTATTAGCTTTTTCTCAATAAATGGCCTAGCTTACGGTCGGCTAAGACTCAAATCAGACCCGAGAGTTTGATTGACGGAAGCCAGAATGTCATTGGAAGTCGAACGCGAGAGTTCGCAGAATACTCAAAACAGCTGTAATATAAACACCTCCAAAAAGACCTGGACTAAAGTTGAAACTACAATATTAGGTGTTGATGTCTCTCAGAGAGGGAGAAACCTCGAGAGTAATTTGTAATTTGTGACCGGAGTGTCACAAATTACAGTACTTGTAAAGCACATGCTAGTTCTAGATGCATTCCAATTAGAATGAATTTTAATAATGACATTATGATTTGTAGAACAGTCGGACTTGGAAGAGCTTCGTGCTTGCTGTAATTCTAATATGTAAACCGTTCTTAAATAAATAACTTTTGAACATAAGACAAGTAACTTATGAAGAGTAATGGATGTCCCTCAGAAAAGTCTGAGTAACAAGTTCTAAAATTTGTTACCTTCAAACTTACTGAATAATATCTGGCAAAGATGAAAGGCTTTCCCTGTTTGGAACGCCAGTATACCCAATTTCCCCAAGGACATCAACCACGTCATCAGAGAGAAGAGCTTCAGACAGCTTATCTTGTTCTGTAACATCCTGGATCTGGAGTATAATATAAACAAGAAAACAGCCCGTCACTTCGTGACGCTAGAAGACCCAACCTAAGTTCCCCCTTCCATAATCTGCTGATTTACATTACTAATGCCTCCCTTTTTGTGTGTTTGTTTTGCACTGGTCTCCCTGATTTTGGTGGAGAAAAAGACGCACGTGTGTGTGTCTTGGTGAGTCAGTCCGGTTCTCAAATCTGTGTAAGAACCCCGCGCTAAAATTGCAAACGCAGCCTATTACAGAAAAACATTTGACTTCGGAATTGTTTGTATAATGCTTATCAGTAAGGCACGAGAGAAGAAACAGGTAAAGTTAAACTGTTCTAAGAAATTTCTTAGTTTATCTTAGGAATATTTAGAGAATATCATTCATGACTTAGCGCGAGCTCTGTAAGCAGTGCCAGGTGTAAGTTTGTTCAAACTTGAATGAAATTTTTCTCAGCTCAAATCTTTCTCGAATTAGAATTATCCCTACACACAAATGTAAGTAATCTGTAATAGAACCATTTAGGTTTGAATGTCTATGGTGCTATCGGCTAAGGGAACTGTGTTCTTTTTTAGTTTATGTGGGAGATTTCAACATGGCGGCGATGGCGGCTTTGTCCCTCGCTGAAAAAAATCGCTTGAATTAGAACTTAGCCAAAGGTGAATCTTTTCCAACAAAAACACGCCCACTGGAGAGATTTCCTCCTTCTCTTCTGGTTTGTGTCCTTCGTTTTGCGATACAGCGTCAGGATTTATACTTAGAAAATATTATTCATGGCTTTGTGGCATTTCGCCTTAGCGTGCTTCCAGAAAGCAAGGCGGTGTACGTTTGTTCAAACTTGAATGAAAAATTTTCTCAGCTTAAAGCTTTCGAATAATAATTATCCCTGCACATTCCTGCAAGTAATCTGTGACAGAACCATTTAGGTTTAGTTTAGATGACTATGGTGATTTCGGCTGTGCGAACTGAGTTCTTTTTTTAGTTTCTGTGGGAGATTTCAAAATGGCGGCGATGGCAGCTTTGTCCCTCGCTTAAGAAATCGCTTGAATTAGAACTTAGCCCAGGGTGAATCTTTTCCAACCAAAACACGTCCACTGTGGAGATATCCACTTTCTCTTCAGGTTTGTGAACTTCGTTTGGCGACACAGCTTCAGGGCCAAGCGGAGTGAGTGCGGACGATTTAGCCAATCAGAAATGTTTGCGCAGACAACCCGATTATAATAGTATAGATAATGAGCAACAATTGTTTTGAAAAGGTTAAACATAGATTTTGCAAGATTGATGTTTGAAGCAGTGACATTTTATCCAGCATCACTTTTTTCCAAAATGATAACATCTGCTACTAAATGGCTAATTAGAATCACAATGCAATGAGGGGCTGACCATTAGAAAAGTTGGGGGCTGTCCCTAATTATAACAATATTATGTCTATGTGAGATGCCAACTTTGCAGTACCTGTGAAAAACTCTCTCCTGGGTCCCCCGTCATCAATGGCAGGCTCCCCAATGTACTCTACCCTTATTGGACGGCTGGCCGAGATTTTCTTCGCATATCCTTGTACGTCTGCCCATAACATGGCTCTTATTACACGCAGTTTCATGGGCCTCCATTACGGGGAGAGCTCTAATGACCGCCTTCACACTAGTGAAAGTTGAGGTAGCAGGGTTGGGGAGATCATCATAACTGGCCTCTTGTTGCTCAATGTTTGGGATGCAGCCCATCCAAATATCTGCACACCTGTCTGCGTGTTCTGCGAAGTCGGCTAGTGGAAACCTTTCCAGGCAAGTTGGGCATTCTACAGTTACACTATTAATCACACTCGCAGGGGCACCAACCACACTCGCAGGAGCACCAATCACACTCGCAGGGGTACCAACAGACGTTCCTGGCTTGTCTTGGAGTATAACCACATCTGGCTTCCTTCTGTTATCACCCAAAAACACACTCTTGTTGAATTCCAAGTCAGAATCACCATCCTTATCCTTGTCGCTTTCGCCTTCTGACTCTTCCGCCAGAGACCTTGATATCTCTCAGAGTCTCCATTTCTGCTGACTGAAAGTCAATTTTCGTGGCAATGAAGAGCGTGATCCTATTAAAGTTTTTGCCGAGTTCATTTGTTGTTGTGTTGTGTGGTATTTGTGTTTGTGTTGTAAGATTTGTTGTTGTGTTGTGGGATTTGTTTTGTTTTGTGGGATTTGTATTTGTGTTGAGCCTTCTTGGCCACCGTACCATTTGTGTGTAAATGAGAAGGTTAATATTTTATTGAATTGCAGTTGTTGAGTTTTGAAAATAAGGCTTCAATTTTTGCTGCTGTGAGAGAGTTTATTCGCCAATCCAATCGTTTTGCCAACAATTAATGTTAATTATGTGTACGTGTCGTCCTCTCGAGTAAAAAAACAACAACAACAGCACAAGAAACTGTAATATACATAAGCCCCTAGATGAGCCTTGAGCTCTTGGGGCACATGTAATACAATATTGTTTAAATACAAAATACAAAAAAGAGTTTATGAATGATAAAGTGTGTGTTTGCACGAGCTTATTATTTATCTATAAACCCGCTCACTGAGTGTACCGGGTTGAAAAGTAATAAAATAATCCTGTCGCACTTTTATAAGTGGCCGCCATCTGACTCCACTTGAAATGGCTTTATAATTTCCATAGTTACCACTCAGCCAAACAACCTACAATGCTATGCTACACACGTCCTCGCGGGGGAGGCTCTGGTGACAGTCAATGACGCATGCGCGAGATTTGATACAGAGCCGTTGAGAGAAATAATGTTCTGCGCATGGCGCCCCAACGTTCAAAATCAGCCAAAGAGCGAAGGCCCTCAAATGGATGTCCCCAGAGCCTCCCTTGCGAGAAGACGAGCCGGGGAGCTCTGGGTACGAGAATGTGTTACACAGACCTAGTTTGAGCAAAAAACTGTCTTAAAAATGTGCACAACTGCGCATGCGACATTCCTGCAGCTCCGCGACGGCGCTAAACCAGAGCTTCCAAAAATTTTAATGCTGAACATTTCAACTGTGGTGTTAGTTTTGTCAAGCGAAGTCCCACTTTCTATAAATAAATAAATTTCTCACTTACAGTTTCTCAAGCGACGTTTAATATTTTTGAGAAAAAAATAGTGTTTAGGGGTATTACTTTAGCTCTCGTAATAAGGTGTGAGTGCGAACCCTAATGCTTTCAATGTCATATTCATCTTTGATTATCAATCAGCGCGCGGAATCGCTTGAGTAATTATAGTCTAGTCGGAAGGAGGGGTTCCCATGCAATCATAGGATATACTAGGCATTTTTACATATTTGGAATCCTTAGATGGAGTAGGATACGAGTACCGATGTTCTCAACGGGGTAGCCCATCAAATAGGAAACAATTGACAGGCAACATATTTTATTCAGAATTGAGGGAAAAAATAAAATTAATAAAAGGAATCACTTTCAATGAAACAAAACTACTATATTTTTATTAGCAAAACACATGTTTGAGTTTTTGTTTAAGTTAGTTGGATTTTTTAAGGCCGTGAGTTCCCTGAATTATTTGTAAAGAGTTTCTCTTCTTGCCTTTAAAATACCGGCAGGGAAATGAGAGGTTTGTTTTGTGAAACTGAGGCATTTTATCACAGACGTAAACTCTTTCGGTTTTGCCGGGAGTCTCAATATTTTTTTACGTCAACTCTCCCAGTGTCCGGGGTTTTTAGCAAGATCTCCCGAAAAAAAACCCTCAAGTACTTTTGTAGCATTTCTCAGTTTCTACACTATGTTTTGACAAAGATTCCACGCTACACACCCTCAAATCCCCACGTTTTTATTTCGATATGGGTTGACGTCCCTGCAATAGTGAGTTTTGTTTGTGCTGTTATGGAGCTCAGTGATCGACAGTGATAACGAATGCTCTATGGTAGTGATATATATGTGTATAGCCGGGAACTATGTGGATTACTATGGTAACCCTGTACGCAATGCACAAGGATCCACTCTGTTCAGCCCATATGGCTCTCTTGATCTTAGTTTGCTTACCCATCTAGCCTCAGTGTCTAGAAGCTTTGAGGGGCCCGTTTGGTTAATAATAGTGAATTTAAAGCACTCATCAAACTTAGTATGGAGTGTAAGGCAGTGCAAATGAAGGGCATATTCCGACTTAGTCCTATGGCCTGAGATTCTTTTTCTGAGCTCCTAGGTAGTATTACCTACGTACTGCTTCCCACACCAGACGCAATCAGCAAGGTAGACTACATTACGACTGACGCACAAGGACCTAACACTTGTATAATAGGAATAACCCGTGGTGTTACTTTTAAATGTGCTGGCAGATGTGACCAGGTTGCAAGCTTTGCACGATTTACCACATGGTTATGTACCGCCCCTGTGATCAGGTGTGGGAGAAGCAAGACGTTTACGTTTATACAGCATGTCCCTTAAATTAGCTCCGCTACGATTAACTAGCATTACCCCAGCTCCCATAGAGGTCCACTTCTCTGACCGCTCCAAAATCTCACGTCCCCTATTGATAAAATCCTTAGTTTCTTTATGCCCAGGACCAAAAGTAATTACCCAGGGAACGGTCACCTCCTTACCTTTTCCTTATGCCCCGATATACGGGGGTGCTCTCGCGCAAAATACGCGCGACAAACCCTTTTTATGGTACCCACTAGTAACACCCAGTACCTGCTAGATTTTCGTAGTTTTCTTTCCCCACTTGAGTTCACCACTCGCCTTTGCCATTGAAAAGGAATCAAACTGCAGTGTTGTTTGCATTTAGTCACAATTGTAGATTCTATTTGTGAACTCTATCGATTTGATTTTTGATGAGGTTCAATCAGTTTAATATTCGATGTGGCATTTTTGGGGGGGCTTTGTTGAAGAAGCACATACGACGGCTGATTCGCGCCCGTGCGTAATTTTCGCGCCAAAACCAGGGAAACACCACAGGGAGACCAGTGCATAGCCAGGGCCAAACACAACGGCGAAAATGGGCATGACACTTTGTTTGCAAACAATACTGATTTATTTCGGCATGGGGGATTTTTCTAGCCATTACACAACACCATGAACAACCCGTAAATTTAATAAATGCAAGAGAAAATGACGTCTGTTACCCTTTCCGTCCCGTCACAGAGTGACGTGGTTATAATTTTGAATGGAAAATATGTTTCAGTCTTCTCATTTTTTTAGATATTAACACATGATGTCATGATGCTTATTTTTAGTGCTTTGAAGGCTGATGGAGATTTTTCAGCAATGACCAATAAGTACCATATGCTTGCTTGGGAATTCCACCCAATCCACTTGACAACAAACATTATCAAGTATGCAGTTGTACACCATTATATTGACATTATCAAGTATGCACTACTACACCAACGGGCGTTTTTTAGTGCATTTCAGGTCAGTACTTACCTTCATAATTCCAAGGATAACTTTCCAAAAAAGCTCGTGGTATACACTACATATAAGACTTACCGAAGCTACACTCTGTGGTCATCTCAAAAGTGTTTTCTCCTCTCCACATGTACCAACAGTTAAAAGTCGCGGTAACGTTTTGGCGAGTGGCAGTTACTTCAGTGGGATTGTTTGATCTCGAATAGTCTGACAGGATTCCCTTGTGTAAAAGAAATACTGTTTATATTCTGGTTACTCCCTCGGCATTCCTGCTGTAAAGGGACTCACTTAAATCCTTTTGATTCAAAGTGAACAGCTGCATCTCGGGATTGTTTATCTGAGAAAAGTATTTAAAACAAGAGTACAATTAAGATCTGAGTTTTCGAACGAGGTTTCAGTGGCCCTTTGCCTTGGAACATCAAAAAGATCTATGTAAGATTCATTACATGCAATCTGCCAAGAACCCTACGAGGCCAGCAGTGCTACGGTATATTCTAAAACTTGAAACCAAGGTTTTAAAATAAAGTTGCAAAGTCCACACCATCTACACATTGATATTTCTGTACCGATTTATAATACAACAAAGTATTATATGAGTGTTGAACATGGCGGCGGCGCTTCGTTCTTCGTTGAAGTCGTGATAAACAACAGTTCTAAATGGACTGTTTCATCGGCGCTTCATTGAAGTTATGGTCCATGTATGTATATGCAAGACGTTGTTGCGTATAGCTTTGAGTCAGTGCACTCGCAGGATCCAAGATGCAAATACTAATCACTCGTTGAGGCAACCGGGTTTTGTTCAAGCAGTTTCGTAGAATCTCATTGGCTGATTAAACTTGGCGCTGATTGGACGGGAAGTTAATTTTGCGAAAATACGCACATTTCGATCCGGCTCGGTTCAAGCTCAAGTTTTAGGAGCACAGATCAGTAATTTTTTACAAGTTGTAAAATGTCTCAGCTCCTCAAACAGCATTGTAGATTCAGTATTTAGATGTTGATTATGTTGTCTCTTATGACTGGAAACTAACAGACTAGTAAATGACTTCTGAACGGAATAAACACCGGCCGCGGTTCCGATGAAATCCCGCACAGGGACACGATTCACTGCTGAGTTCCGAGTCCACTCGATAAGAAATCAGGGAATATCTCGTCCGCTTCTGCTCTAAAGGAAAGCCGTTGTGTATGTGTGAACAATATAGAATAAGGAGTTTTTAAAAAGTCCTTTTAGGGATTTGTTCACGATTGCACGTGGCTTTCTCGTTCGTTTCTGCTCTCAATGAAAGCCGTTGTGTATGTGTGAACAATATAAAATAAGGAGTTAAAAAGTCCTTCTAAGAGTTTGTTCACTATTGCGTGTAGCTTTCAAAGGCAAATGCAAGGTGTCGGTTGTTATTGGAAATTCGGTGTTCTCAATAAATGCATGTGCTAAAGAGCTCATGTTGAGGGCAAAAACACTTGGCACAGTGTAAAATAACCAATGTATCGGTTTGTGTTCAGCAGTTGGTGATTTCGAGGAGCGTTTGCTTATCTAATGAGTAGGCGTGTCTTAACCGAGCTTCAGAAATGTCCTTTATGCACTTGATCGTCTCAGGTGAATGATCCCGCGCGAACAGGTCTCTGGCTCCCCTTTTATCCAGAAATTTCAACGGATCGCTTATGAATGGCCCGGAAATGGTGATCTAAACCGTCTTCAGTATAAAATAAATATTCCCTTCACAGTTTTCATTTCTTTTTGGCTTTGCCATGTGTCATTGTTATTACTTTAATCTGTAATCCGTTATTATAACAATCAAATGTCATCTATTTTTTTGTAGAGCTTGTCCATTACGTGGCGGTCATACTTGTCATAGCCTGGCGGCTCATTTCTTTGTGCGCGGCTTGCGCCTCGTAAGTCGCTTCTCTCAGGGTTTTCTTTTTTTCGGGAGGCTCCTGCTGCTCTGTTACCCCTTCAGAAGTGGCCCTTACGAAGTGGCCCATTTTTTCCTCTGGTGTGCGCTTTCGAGCATACCTCATCTGGCGTCGTACAGCTGCCTCCGCAGCTGTGGAGCTATCTTCTTGTCTTCCGGCACTCGTTTGAGTTGTGCTTGCGCCCTTTACAGCTTCTCTTGCAATCCGTTTCATTCTTCTTAAAACTGTAGAGAATACTCCGTCAAGATAGTACCCCACAATTCTCGAATTTAACGGGAAATGCTGAAGATTAGACTTTACTTTCTAAAACAGATTTCCATCCTTGTCTATTTTCTTGTTGTAAGCGTGCATTACTACTTTCCTGTTCCCCCACTCTAATGTTGTGTCGCTTGTTCTTACTGCCTGCGTCAAGTTTTGATTCGTCTATCACTTCTAGCTCCGTAGCTTCCTCGAAGGGCCTCCAGATATTTGACATCGTCTTCTAACTACCAGGTCGTACCAGGCTCTACAGTTGAAATGTTTCAACAAATCTTAGGCCTACTTTGGGGGCCACCGTCGCCTAAAATCGCCTATTGTCGCCCATTGTCACCTATTGTCGCCTAATGTCACCTAATATTGCACTTTGTCACCCACCAGCGACATGCCTTCTTTTTCAAATTTGTGTATTAATTTCCCCTGATACCTTACTGATTTGAAGATTATATTTTCTTCATTATTTGTGTATGTACTAAATGTATGATTCCAGAAATTTTCCATACCTCTCCATGGGAGGAGATTCAATTAGTCTTCCCCCCCCCCCCCCCCCCCCACACACACACACACATTTCCTCTTAAATTTCCATACAAAAATACAGTAAGCTAATTGTATGGAAAATATAGGAAAATTGAGCCAACAACACAGATCTGGAGTTCTCAAGTGCATTAAGGCTTGGTCGAAAGGCCAAAAATACCAAAAAATCGTTAAAAAAATTGTAGAACAAAAATAAAATCATTTAGTCAAACTATTTTGCGTTAAGGTTAAGTATTCGTGCTGGAACAATCCTGGAAAAATATACGTTACCATGACAACGAGTCACGTGACTTGCTATGGCATGCAAAAGGCGCCTAAATATACGAAGCCTTAGCATTCAATCCAGACGTAAAGACTGTGCGTCCGTTTGCTTTTGCCGTAATGTCCAAAAGCTGTTTTATACGGTTCCAACGAGGCGCGCTTGATATCTCAGCATAGCATGGAAATATATTAAAAAATATACAAAAATATCGATTATTTGGTACTAGTTGAGCTATTTTACCGAAATTAGGCATGGATTTCAACCCGCCTCGTTAGTTATACCTAGAATGGAATATAATGAAACCATGTAGTGGATAAAGCCTACATATTTCTCGATCAATCTTGAATGCAAAGCGGCTTTAAAAAGCGTATTATCAAGTCTATGTTTTGTGACGCCATCTTGAAATGAGCCGCAGGTATGAAGCCAAGTTTAGTCAGCGGATAAGCCCAAAAGATGTATATTCAAGATGGCGGACGAGCTGGCTTCTTCGTGTTCTGGGGAAACAAATCGGAATTATACCGCCTCACAGATAAATTAAGGAAAGTAATCGTTGCTCCTGTTTATTACACACACCATATATGTACTTTTATTCCATTAAGAGAATAAACGGAGAAATAAATGCCAAACTGAATGATTGTTGTCTCATTTCCACGGACTAGAATGTGCATATACGAACGTAAGTAAGTTTACGGGAGTCTATAATAATATGTGTACTTCATGTTGTTTTCCTAGTGCATTACAATAATTTGTTTTCTATCAGATTACAAGATAACGGAGTCACAAGACCCTAATTTAATTGAGCTTGGCGCTTAAATTCGAAATTTGATAATTCAGAAAAAGCGCGCTAGTCGATCAGCAACAACGTCCCCTTACAAATCGTTATTTACTTCACTTATTTCTGGTTACGTTTTACTTCACATCAAGTTTCTTATGTCTGGAGGTCTTGTGTCTCCCACGACTTGTGGTTTTGCCCGCATTGCAGCGTATGAAGCAGCACTGAAAGCAAAACAGTTTGTAAAAGAACATCAAGATCCCGCCAAATCGCCGAGATCATTTGAGGTAGAAAAGAGATATTACTTTTTCTCTTGCGTATTCCAAGACAGGGCCGATTATAATATTCCGGACTATCACACATTTAGAAAAAGGTTTCCAGCCCTAGAAGAAGCAATTAAGAAGTGGAACCCACGAAAAAAACACGAGAAAGAAAATACCTAGAGGATTTCTCTGTTAAACGCTGGCTGGACCTGCCTGAAACAAGGAAACGAGAACATTCCTTCTCGGACTGTAAGGGTTGCTACCAGAATTGTCCATCCATTCAGGCACTGTTTCCTGTTAGAAGTCCTAACCTGAAAGGCAAGACAAAACAAAACCCTTTTAGTGTTCTGGGAGATATCAGTAACCGCTTCAAGGCAAACAACAAAGGGCATGTCAATAAGACAACTGCAGCATCAGCAGCGAAAGAAATCTACCAGTCACTAAATCCCTCATTTCAGAAATGGTCTGGCATAAAATTAGGTGAAGCCTTAGCAAAGGTTCCTGAGGCTGGAGTTGAGGTTAAAAAGTCAGAAAATGAGAAAAAGAGACTTCGCCGTAAGTTGCTGCGAAAGACAAAGGAGGGGGTCGAAGGACATTGGAAAACTACATCATTTGCAAGGTAATTTTTTCAAATATAATTTCAAGGGCAAACACTTATTTTTGTTTTTCAAAGATCTGCCCCATTACACATTATAATAAAAAAATAGCCTTATTCAAATAATTTGATGCGACTCTGATTTGGCATATGGCTTCATTAATTATTAATTTTATTTTTTGCATCATTTGCAAGGTAATTTTTTCAAATTTGATTTCGAGGGCAAAACCTGTTTTTTTTTTCAAAAGATCTTACTCATTACACACCTTATTTTAATTATTAATTTTATTTTTTCAGAACAAAATGACAGAAAATAAACCATCTGCTATATGACATGCAGGCTCACCTGTTTAAAAACAGCTAACACATCACCCAACACTATCAGCATGTAGTTCACACTTTCTTGGTTCCATAATAAGGCACTTGCTGCATGCTGATCAGTGCAGAAATAGGTGGATGGTCCAGTAGATAATTTATGTTTTTTTTTTCAGATGTCTTGGCAATCGGCAATCATTTTCTGCAAGGCAGAAGGACAGGTTAATTGCATCTTTTGAATCAAAAGAGAAGCAGTCAAAAGAAGAAAGAAAGCCATTGCACTTGAAAAAGCTGGCAAAAGAAAGAAGAAAAAGCACACAGGAAAAGGAAACATGCAAGGATGGAATAAGCAAGGTTTACTTAATGAGGTGCGAGGTTATGAAAAGGGAGCGGCAGTTAACTGGTCTGAATTAGCACGGAAGTATCAAGTAAAGGACAAGCAAGGCAATGTTCCCAAGAATGGAGGACAAATTGTACAGGATACTCTAGTAAGCAATGGTATTGACATCCACCAATTTAGGAATAAACGCTCAAGTAACAGAGAAGCCAGTATTCCAAGAGTAAGAAGAAAAAAGCTACGTGGTCATGGTGGAGAGATAACAGTGCCAACTCCTGAATGTAATGATTCCCTGAAGGAAACCATAAAATTAAAGATAAGAAGTGGTGAAATATCTGTCGGTGAGATGATTGTCCCAAAGAAATACTCTAAACTGATCCTAAACAAGCAAAATGAGGTAGAAGGTATAGAGTTTATTGTGGAGGGAAGAAAGAGGCCACTTGAAGAAGTCAGAAGAAAAGCATTAGACAAGCAGAAGGACTTTACAAGACAACACCCGGACACTGTATATGATGAAATGACAAGATTAGAAGTGAGCAAGCGTCTCCAAGACCTGAGTGAGTTTGATGATAATGACTCATTAACTAAGATGCGCAACAAATTAAAGGCACTAGAGCGAACAAGGCATCTTTCCATCTGGCACGATCACTCAACAGTTTCTAACCATGGACATTTGCTGTTCTTGGTTTCGGTTCTCTATGACAAGGCAATTCACCTGACACCTGAAGAGTACCGAGCAAAAACAGGTCAAGTTCGAGACATCCAAGAAGAAGTAGGGCGTCCTCACGTCTATATTATTGCAAGGTGAGTTTTTAAAATAGCAAAATGGAATGTTTTACAAAAAATACTGTTAACTCCTTGTTAAGCTCTCGACTTAAATTTAATAATACAGTTTTTTAACAGCTCAGGGTCATAGCATAAGGAAGGAACACAGGGCATACCCCCCTCCCCCCCTAAAAAAGATAATAATAATAATTATTATTATAACCATACTAATGTTGCTATTTTTAACAAGAAATAATTGGAAAACAATCATTACTAAAATAATGTAATGAATAACTATCACAAGCTTATAAAGTGGTGAGAGGCAGATGATATAAGTGTTATATAAGTAATCATCTTCTTGTTGTTGGCAGATCCAATGACACAGATGCTGATCAACTTGCATATGCAGAAACAAGATGCAAATGCCTAATGAACATAAATGATGCTATAGAAATTGTACCTGGAGTTCCCATCTATGACAAAATGAGGTTCTGCAAAGGGGATGGTCCTGCTGTAGATTTGGAATGTGGCCAACAAAGGGGAGGGTACTATGGTTGTGCAGACTGTTATGTTCATGCAAAGATGACCCACCAGCTGGATCATGTCTTTAGGTGCCCATCAGTTACATTAAAGGAAAGACAAGCCACCATACTTGAAGGGTCTGTTGCAAGAAAGAACACATTGCTACACAACCCAAATCCCGTAGCTTTTCTAAGTAGGCCTGATTTAGAGCAAGAGCTTGCTAGCAGGGGCATTGAAGTAATCGATGATCATTTGAAAGTAAATCTCCAGAAAGAGCTTACAGACCACCTCCAGGGCCAAAAGCGAGTACCAGCTATACTTTATTACACCCCTAAGGCTTCTTTGGACACTCTCAACCTAGAGAGTTATGAGGTCCTCTCCTGTGAGCCCATGCATGATCTTGCAGGCCATATTGCTAATGTTCTGGTTGAGCTACCCCACCATTTGCCACAAAAGAACCAGTCAACTCTTCTTAAAGACAACACTGACCTAGCTTTTGAGGGGAAAGACAAAAAACGGGCTTGTGATCAACGATACACACTACTGATGGTTTCATCCCAGATGCGCCACAGAGTACCTTTGAAGCACCAACAACTGCTCAACACCCTTGTGAGCATGCAACAGATATTGTATGAAAAGGATGAATGCAGATGTCCTAGATCTATTCTCCGCTATCACAACCAAAGCTTTCTGCATGCAATTTTGTGTTTTGAGATCCTTGGTTACAAACCAAAAGAACTTACATGCAGAAAACTTTATGGAAAATATTTCCACAACCTTATCAGTCATGCACCTATGCAACAGAGGCTAGTATCTGGATGTTTGATTGATGCAGAGGACGAGGAGAGGCTATTTAATGCCATTAATGGGATAACAAAATCTACATCTTCCAAGCATCCACGTCACATCATTGGCAATCTACTAGTTCGGTTACAGGCTGAAGAGGAACTGAGAGAGATCAATGAGGGAAACAGGGCCTGTGAGCATGAGAACAAGATCACAAAGCTTGCAAAGAGTTTGACAGAGATTCCCGACACATTATTTCCTGCATATATCTTGCAGAAATATTCCCGTTACTGCCAGGCTCACCTGGAAAGGATAAGCGATTTCCTCTTGGCTGGTCCAGATGTGTGGTGGGAATATGATGGTGAAAATGTCATATTTCATGATGCTGAAGCCCAGTCCCCCTCCAGGCCAGAAGGTCCCTCACTTCACCATTTTCGCTCCAGTACAATCCGTGATGAAGAAACCCATCTTACAGAATGCTGGAGCAAATGTTTGGAAGAGAAAGTTCGTATTCCAGCACATATCCTGTATATTCCAGATGCACATGACATTGGTGTCCACAAAGTCTATACAGGATTCCTAGCATGTATGGAAGATAACAATCTTGATGATGCACAATTACTTCCAGAGGATGACAACAGTACATGTCCCAATGAGGAGGAGGAGGTGGTGCTTAACTTGAGAGAGATCACTACACATTCAAATCCAGCTGATGAAGAAGTTTGCTTTGACGATTCTGACAATCCCACTGATGGAACTCTACTAGTTAACATTGACACTGTTACTGATGAAAGTGCAACATCTATACAAACTGAAAATGAATCAACGATGCCCTTACATGCAACAGAGGTACATTCTCTGTCATCTCTTGGCAATGTGCATGAAGCTCCATGTAGTCAATTACAGTCCAGCACCCAAACAACAACATACCAAACCCGTCTTGCAAAGACTGTGTCAGTTGTTCTTGGTGACGATGATTGTGTGCGCCGGCTTGACCTCCTAAAGGCAAAATTAAAGGTTTCCCCATGTAAGTTCACATATGATCAGTACATGAGTGTGTTAGCTGCAATACAAACAAAAGTTCTGAAACACGACACTGAACTTGAGTCACAGTTGAAAGAATGGGACAAGGACTATTTCATAAATAAATAAAATAAATAAAGACTTTATTAACGTGTCAATATTATTTAGCCATGATTGGCTAATGGGGGACACAACAGAATATAAACGAAAAAGAAATATTCCTAAATTACTCCTATACTACTCTATTTACTAGGAAGACTATTTACAATGGATTGGGAGGGCTATTTACAACAGATGGAGGGTGATGATCTATTTACAATAACTTTTACAATTAATTTCATAGACAATGGAGCCCCTCCCAGGGGGGTATACGCTCCCTTGATCCCCAGGTTTTCCTATAGTTTCTCCCTTGATCCCTACTAATAAATTCGAAAGCTCCCAAAAATATGTGTTCTCCATGTTCCCATGATCCCAAGAAATGTCGTTTCGCTCCCTTGATCCCTAAAAATATTTTGAATTGCTCCCCATTACTCTTGCTACATAACGATTACCTCTATTTTGGGTGTGGAACTTCGCTGTACTGTGTTGATTAGTCTTTCGGGAGAGACGATAAAACGAGGTCGAACTTCGTAAGAGTAGGGGATCCAGGTGCAATTTGCTGGTGCCTGGAAACGTGTCCATATTGTATATAGACGCACTGCAAAACAAATCTCATGCTTGTAATCTTCGGGTCAGCAATTTGCACCATCGGTTGTAACCCACTTAGTCCTCCAATTCTCCTTGTCAAGGTTTGTTTCCTATTCATAGTAGAAGAAGTCTTCATCAAATCTCCTCTTCCTCCCCCTTGACCTTCTAGTCCGTGCTTGCTCGCTCTGTAGTTCATTAGTGGTTTCCATTTCAGCAGACAACTCAGCTGCCTCCATGACAGTGACACGTTCAGTCGTAGTTTGTAGCTGGTCAAGAAGGAGGATGAGATCTCCCTCCTCCAGTTCTAATATGTCATTGTTTGACTTATAATTTGATATAACGCACATAATATTGTTCACTTCAACATATTTCTCTGTATCTTCTGTGAAAGTTATGGCATTAAATGGATCCTGATTGTACACTTTAGCTCTCGCCCTCTTTGCGCCAACGAGTGCATCCTCTTGAAGGTAGGCTATAACGAACAAGGCACTTGAGCGACCTCGTACACATACAATCTGGCCTTGCTCATATAATGTTACTGGTCTGTCCGTCTGTGGCGTTGAAACTTAGCGCTGAGAAATCCATTGGCTCGACAGGGGGAGAGTCAGCTGCATAGAGATTGATTGGAAGGGTGCCAGGGTTGTCCTTCGTGGTCATGTTGCGCACTGTTTTCTGGGGGACACTCTGACCATACATCGCCCTCCAGTTTCTCATCTCATTGACCTGTCGTGCAGAGAGCTTTCGAGACTTTGGTGGGCGAAGCTTAGGAAGGTCCTTGTAATCCGTTGACGTGAAGGTATGCGGATAGAAGGACTTTGGAGCTGTGAAATAAGCAAATGGCGTATAGCACTGCCTCTTTAACCTCTCTTTGATGGCCCTACTAAATCTATAATCAAATTCGAGTTGCATGGGCATGTCAGTAGCACCACTTCTCATTTCCGAGAAAGTATTTTCAACAACAAGCGTCAGGACACTTTTTATGTTGAATTTGTCAGCGAGTCGTGGATCAAAGCGATCTAGGATATCATTCTTAATATCGCGGAGAGACTTCAGTATTCTTCTCTCATCCTCCATAACAACAGATGAAACCGTTCCTTGGGGGCCTTGTGTTACAGCTGTGGTATCTGTCAAATCCATGACCGCATCAACGCATTCTTTGTCAAAGCGATAGACTCGATCTAGTCTCTCAATTGCTTCTGAGATCTTGACAGTGACGGAGGTGCCTTTCTTTGAATGAAGTCCAAATGTTTCTCCAAAAAGATGCAAATGCTTCAAATAGTCCACCAAACTATTGACATTGCTTGACATGCGAAGAGTACTCGTTGAGGTGTCCACAGTAAACAGTGTCTCATAATCGAAGCAGATGCCTGCTGGCTGTGAAAACTGGGCTTTGCTTCCATCTCGTGTGCCCCGTCCACCACCCACCAACACAGAACATTGCTTAACTGTAGGTTTAAAAACCCTGATACATGAGTCTCCAGTGTCACTGAATGCAAACGAGTGGTCATTGTAGCTGGTTAAGCTATGCACCTTGTTGCAGAGTGAGCCTCCATTGTTGAGTATCTTATCTATCGAGCCAACATTGTTATCACCAAACGTAATTTCATATATACCACCGTCGTCTTCATGGGCAGAAACATACAATGCTCCATTCAAAGATACTATCCCATAGAGAAGCTTGGAGCTAAGCTGAACAGAAGAGATTACTGTACCCTTCAAGCTGACAAGGTTGGAATGAAGTTGTATAACATAGACAACACCGGAATGCGGAAACGTACAGGTGTCCGTTGATATCAAAGCACAAAGCCACTGGCTGCTTTATTTCTGTGTCCAACTCGACATGCATTAGGCATGCCTCGCGTGTGCTGTGATGTACATGATTTGTTTCAGTTATGTCATTTGTAGCTCCGTTATTTAATGGTGACAATGCTTTTCTGAGTTTTTCTTGAAGGTATTTCTTATTTTCCGTTTGCAATCATCACTCCAGGCGCCAATATCTTTCAGCTTTCCTGTGAGCTTCTCGACAGTTAATTTGTCGACATCGACAATAGTATCGCCTGTCAAGTCTTTAAACGCAATTGCATTTCTTTTTGACTCGGCACAGTACAGTACATTGCTGAATACAGCCACTCCTATAGGTCGTTCCAAACAATCCAATTCCACAGTCACATTTGCAGGGTAATGATTCGCCCGTACCTTAAAAACCTTTCCCAGGACAACATCGCTGACAAATACATGCCCTAAAGGACCCATACAGGTGCCAATAGGGGCCTTTAAAACTCCGATTTTGTTATCATCTCTTAGTCTGTACTTTTCGGGTACTACAGTGTGTGTCACTGTCTTGGCATTTTCTTGAAGAACCTGTGTTACTAATGGAGAGGAAATCTCCATAATGGAATCAACATCTTGACGATCCCGATCTCTCACAGAGCTAAGTGGCAGTAACTGTGCCAATTTCGAATGTAGGTCATTTCGCAGTTCTCTAAGTTGGACCAAAGTTGATGCGGTACTTGTTTACTAACAGGAACCATTTGAAAAACTTTGCCGCTTTCTCTTTGCAACGTGTACGCCATCTGGAAATGGTGAAATAATGGACAATCGCGGATCAGACTGGTCTTCTTTTTCTTTCAGTAGTTCTTTCTGTGCACCGGCATTTCTTGATTCAGAATCTTCAGAGACACAGATCACTGCTGCTTTAATGCATTGCATCTTCTTCTCCAGACAATCATCACACGGTCGCAAGGCTGACTCGATAACTGTGTGGCCTTTTGCTTTACATTCATCGCACACAGCTTCTAATTCTGTACAGTCATTGCAATGACTGAAACAATTTTTAGGAACGCTGTTAGTATCAGTTCTGCTGTGCTGCAAATGGTTTAGGCAAACATTGATCTCTTGTGATTCTTTCTTTATCATTGCCAAAGTATCTGCAGCTGTAAGTCCTTTGCTCAAATGGTTAACACCGATAGGCAGAGCAAACTTTGCATCAAGAGTGGTCAAGCACATGACTTCCGCTTCTTGAACCATAGACTTTTTTAGGGTGTTTTTGTTCGGTTGTCCCTGTTTGATAAAGTCATAATCCAAGTCAAGAGTGCTTCCGATTAGTTTCCCCTGCTTACTGTCATACAACAAACCAGGCTTCAACTGCATTCCATCTTTAGCAAGTGCAACAGGGATTACCTTCACGTTTTCATCTTCATAAAGAGTCAGGTCCACTTGATATCTGCAAAAAACTCTGGAGGTATTTAGCATTTATCCCATTCTCTGTTGAGTATCCGCTGTACATTTTATCGCGTGTTGTTTTTCCTGGGAGTGGCCAATTCCATTTTGTCCAATCAAAACCAGACACTGCACTCGATCGGCCTTCTCCATCATGGCCTGGCCCCCTCAATAAATTTACCACTTTTCTTCCACCGTGGTATTCTATACTTTCAAGAAACTGAAGTACTTCATTGTTCCACTGGAACTGAAGACTATGATTTTCTTTTCTCCTTACAAGCCAATCTACATAACTGACGGCGTTTTTAAGTAAGATGTAAAACATGCTTTCCTGGGAAAGAATACCAGAATTGAGAAATGACTGTAGTTTCTCAGCAACTGGGTCAACATTCTCAACATGCACTTGTTGGAATCCAATCTTAATTTCATTAGCTAAATAATCTTTACTTATGCCAAACTCGTCTTTGTCATCACTTTCACTTCCGGAATCATCAAACGATGAGGGATAACTATCATCAGAACTCTCTGGTATAATGTCAATGTCAATTTCTGACATTTCGCCGCTATTTGTAAAAACTGCCAACTCTGCATCATCACAAAGATCATCAGAATACTGTCTGTAATCCAAAAGAAAACATGAACTTTACAACCTTATATTTCACTGAACGCCCACTGGCAGGGATATCTTGTTCCTTTCCTTATAGCAGTGACAGTCATTAAATGAAAGTAGAGAAAGTTGCAAAGTCTGCAAATTGATTGCAATTCTGACTTAAGACAGGTTATTTTACAACTTCGAGCAACGTTAGCCCAAAAATAGTGTTACTCGATGATTTCTATCCGAATTTTGTAGATTTGTGGTCCACATTTTGAAATATCACAAAAGACAGAAGACTGGGTTTGCGCCACGCCAGAAATAAATGGTCAAAAATAAAAATTCTATAGAATCTATAAAGGCTGTTATTGCAATTACCATTTTAGGTGCGAAAAATACATAATCTGTAAAAACTTAAATTTATTTTCTCAGCTTTCTGTGGAATTTTTTGCTGGGACGATAATACACAAATGCTACCATGAATACCTTTCAAATGAGACTAGATTCAAAACAACAACTTTTGTAATTTTGAGTAATAAGATTTTTTGCCGCTTTCTGGCAAAATTGCTCAGAAGTCTGTCAAGTCTAAAACAAGCTGTCTTAATTGCTTCTTCTCCTCGTATACTCACTACCTATCAGACAGCTAATGCCATGTTAACATCTGAATAACAATAAGTATAAAAATATTTATAGGTGCCCCATCTCTATGATATGCATGACTGGAACAATTCAAATCTTACATATCATTGTCAATTTCAATAGCAGGATTGTCCAAGTCAAAGCCATCATTATCATCATTGTCCATATCACTCAGAGATTCACCAGAGGGCTGCTCTTTCTTATCTTTTGCCTTTTTTTGAAACGTTGCTGTTATGCAAGGCTGTGTGCTCTTTGACGTTTTTCTTCTTGTCTCAGAGCACTCTTTCCAGTGCCCTATGGATAAATGAAAAATCATTATCAATTAATTGGTTGACATGAGGTAACTGCCATTTTCATATAATTCATCATAATCCTGTTCACTCTCACCTTTGACATCTAACCCTCGCAAAACCATACCCTAACAAACACAATGATGTGTATATATTCTGTGTCATTGAGTCATGCACATTCCGCCTCAAAGCTGTCTATTTTAAGTCGCGATCTTCAAGAATGCAATACATGCATCCAGTGTAGCAACTCTACACTTGATGCGAGCAAATAGTCGAGTGGATAAGGTGCCGACTTCGAGTCCCACACTGGACCGATTTTGTATACTAAATAGCTAACTGGCTTTCCCCCTTGCCAGTAAGGTTTTTAATACAGTTTGTTGTTTGTTTATAGTAGCTATCTAAAGCTGGCACTCAAAGGAAGTTATTTATTTATTTTATTTCATTTGTTACAGAGAATAACAAAGGAGATCTAATGACTTACTTGCTTCAAAGTACTTTAATGCACGAGGTTTGTTCAGCATAATTCTCTTCTGACATACACACTGTATCCATCTCTCGCTTAAAGCTGTAGCCCCAAACTTGTCATGCATGTCTACAAGAATAAGAAAGAATGAACTTGCTCAATACAATCACGTAATATTGTTACATCTCATAGGATATAAACATAAAATATGTCATTAACACACAAGATAATTTAGAAAACATGTCACAGCTGTATGTGTCTACACTAAAATTCCGACTTTGACAGAGGTGGGGGTGAGAGGGGGACTGCCCCCCCCCCTCTTTCACTCTGGCTATGGGCTCTGATGACTTAATCAGGCATGAACTAACCTGATTTGAACTTGTTCCACTTTGTAACCTGCCATTCTTTTCGTTCTACATTATTTCCTTCTAGATTGTTGCGCAAATCTCTAAACAAGTCTTCATCCTCCTTCCTGTGCGTCGTCATAGGGCGACCAGGCTTTTTCTTCACAGTCTTAACAGTCTTAACACTGCTTGCGTCAACTGACTCAACTGTTACAGGATTCACTGATTTGTTAATGCCTTTTCTTGAGCATGCCTGATCACTGCTGGTAATGTTTGTTTGTCTCGAGAGTACTTCATGAGCATTGATTATTTCAACTTCAAATATCTTCACTGAAAGAAATACAAGTCGAAAAAAACATTAAAGATAATTGTGATTGAATAGAGCACTGTACCATAGACACTCTGAGGCACAAATGTTATGCCCAAAAATTTGACTGCATAAAAAAATATTATTTGTATTGTAAGGCCTTTGTTGAGGTTTTATAAGTTCTGATTTATTTTCCCTTATTATTTACATTCAAGTAATTGAGTGCCCAAAGGATAAATACTCCTTTTGTTGGCAATAATTATTAAGTTCTCTTGTGTATAAAGTTGACAAAGTTGTCAATGACACTCTAAGGCCTGGTTTCCATAAAGTCGTATATTCTGTCGTATCTGTCACATCAGTCGACCATGAAACAATGGAAACTTGAATTATTATTTTGTTTCACCGTTGACTGATATGACAGATACGACAGATAATACTATATGGAAACTAGGCTTAACAACATCACATGCATATCCCATGCAGGGGTGTAGCCAGCACTTATGAGAGGGGGGGTTCCAAAATTCAAAAATTCAAAAACTCCACATAGATTTAGGGGAAAAAACTAGCGTTTGAAGAAATTTACTACATTTTATTGGAGCTTTTATTTGTTGTCTATTTTCATATTTACAATTTCAGTAGTAAGTCGGTCCAGAACAGAGGCGAGGGGGTTCTGCTGCGGGAGAGGGGGGGTTCCGGAACCCCTGGAATCCCCCCCTGGCTACGCCCCTGCCATGACTAATCCTTTGCCAATCTGAGCTCAAGTTTCCAGTGCAAAGTTCAGTGAAATAAATTGATATGGTCTATATGCAACACATATTTTCTAACCAACAAATATAAGTGGAAAATAACTTATATGACTTACTTAATTTACTTCTAGGACAGGTTTTACATGCCGATTTGCGTCAGCTCATAGTCTAATAATGTAAATATGGTAAATTAATTTACCTACGATCACCTACCTATAAGTTCTCGCTGTAGACCAAGAACCTTCGGAAGGCAATTCTCCCATTGCTCTTGACAATCAATTGCAAAGATCCTGCCCTTTGGCCACTCAGGTAGCTTCGGAATGAAGTCTTTGACGGACAATTGAATTTTAAATTTTCTAATGCCAAGAGCGCTGGTTTTGTCCTTGACCCCGTAGCTTTTCTCCAGGCGCTTTACTACTGTAGATAGGAGCTTATCTTCAGACAAGGTGAGCCCTAGCTCGAGGCTCCATCTTTCTGTCGGTTTCTCTTGGCCATTGTGGTAAATAGCTGCAGTAACTGGCACCAGAGTAGTGGGTTCTCGGACGGCAACTCCCTCATTGACCTCCTTCTCGGCCGCCATATTGAGATGGTGAGAATGACCAGAATGCCCTGCCATAAAGCCCTGCCATGTGTTTCAACTTTCCCATGATGCATTGCATGACACAAAGGGGGTATTTATGAATACTAATACTGAGACTGCTAAAACCTTTGTCAGTCTCTGCTTTTCTACAAGTAAACAGTCCCGGAACAGAGAAATAAATCCAAAAAATTGACTTCTATTGATCTCCCTTGATCCCCAAAACTAAAGCCAGTCTCCATTAATCCCTGAAAATAATTTGACAATCTCCCGATATCCCTAAAAATAAATTCCTATGCTCCGTTGCTCCCTAAACCCCTGGGAGAGGCTCACAATGACCTCAAGGCACCAAATCAAGATGATATGGGTCAGGATGAGCAAGCATCTGCACTGCTTAATAAACAACGAGTGGCAAAGGCTTTGCTGAAGCACTGGGGAATTGCCTTGTAAATATGAGCTTCCTACATCTAGGATTCTGCACATATCGTTAACAATAGGTGTGTGTACGCTGACTGCCCTGTAATTCAGGCGTCCTGATTATTATTATTCACACTGCACATTCATGTAAATAAAATTGTACAAAAGTAATAATAATTATACAGTAGAACCCTATCTCGAACTTCCTAGGGAAGAGAAAAATTATCCGACATAGCAGGGTCTGTGAGATGACCGGGTAAATTTGTACAGATTCACACAGCATGCAAATCCATTTTGTACAGAGGCACATTTTTGACTAGTATCTGGTCCAACTGTTGGATTTAAAATAAATACATCGCTTCAGTTATCACTTAAATTTCGCATACTCATCTCATATTGTTCGACTGTAAATAAACTTACCTGAGAAAGCCAAAATCCCGTCAATAAATTCGTCCACAGAATGTTGTGTTGCAGTTGTTTTTAAAATTCCTTGAAATTATCTCGTGTTTCTATAACAACTCCATCTACCTACCGCTGAATTCTACAGCGAGGGCTCAGGAAAATTACTGAGCACTGGCCAAATATGGTGCTGGTGACCTTATATGGAACAATTCCCTCCAAAATTATAAGTATTTGACGAGTCGCGGGAAACCTGTAGAACCACCATTGTGAGCTGATTTTTACGACTCTTATTTTGATTTACTGAAGTTTTACGTGCTTCAACTGATAAATGGGGAAGTTTAGGGATCACACAATAGAAGAGAAAAGGAAACTTCGTAACGTTAGACAGAAGAAAAAGCGGCAGACTCGAGCTAAACAAAGGAAGAGTCAAGAGAAGGCACATATTTTACGGGAGTGTTCCGAGGAATTAATACTCCAAAAGCACAATTCGAAAGAATACTACAAAAAATGGAAAGCACAGTGCGCAGAAAACGTAAGGTTAAAAGAGATGTTGAAATCGACTCGTCAAACGGTAAGATAATTTTTATCCTTATTAAGTATGAATATAATTACAGTACTAGTTTACCAGGCGGAATAATATTCATGATACTTTTTTAATTATTTAGGCAAACCAAACTAAAGGGTATTTTAAGTCTTTACACACCTGTGTTTGAGTCTTGGACTGGAAATTGCCATTTCGGCTCTGCTTCTTGTTTTTTAATCCACCCCCTCCCCTGAGTAACTTGAATTCCAGTCTGGAGTATCCATCCGACAGCAGGGTGGAAATGTAGTAAGAATGTAGAATTCCACAGTTGGTAGTTAACAATTCGCCAAAGGCGAAGTGATTATCATAGAATATCTACTGAGCCGCTTTGGCGAGGTAAATATTCTTCTACAATAATCACTGAGCCTGACTGCGAATAATTGTTTTAGTATAATATGCCAGTAAATATCAGGAAAATGTCAGAGGGAATAAGATAGTCAGAAACTGATTTATTAACATTTCGATCACAACTTGCACTGTCAGTAAAGTAACTAGCAAATATTGATGAATAAATTAAAATTATTGGCCAATCAGCACGCTTGAATCTCTATAATTATTACTGCCAACATTTTACTAAAAATGAATATTTTAGGGTGGTCACAATTAGAAGTTCACTAGAAATTTCCAGGGTGGGTAGGGACAACACAATATTGACGGATGAGCGGTTCAACTTGAGTCCTCTACAGGGATTGCTGAGAAAATGCACCACACACTTCAATTAGGTTTGAATGCCTGTAGTTTTAATAATAATTATTTGCATAATAATAATCAATTTAATATAGCGCCGCTTCTACTAAAAATCCAGTGGTATATATCATAACAATAGTTTAAAATGAAATAGCTGATAAGATATTTACAAGAGTCCTCTACAGGGAGGACTTAACAGTTTTATTCAAATGAAAATGTAAGTTCTCAAGGCAAGATAGGGAGATCCATGTGAGGGGCACCCCTGCCTTAAATTAAAAATGTATTAAATAATTTAAGTTCTTAATAAATAGGTGGTCAAACTACATTTTACATGTGACAAAATAGGACAAAGCGAACTACCAACAGTATTTACAACATGACCAAAGCATCAATCACTCTTGTGAGCTAGAAATTGCAACCAATACAGTCGCATAAAGTGATAAGCGACTATATTTTTTCTCTAAAATGAAGTCAAGAGCTGTCACCCAGTTAAAAGCAACAGCAACAATATAACATGGCTTTTACAAAGAGAAAATTCATTTGTCCCTCTGCCGAGAGTGCTCGATGCGAGGCAGAGCGTATACATGGCTTTTATGTGTCGCTATCTTCTTGCTTTTATGTGTCGCTATCTTCTTGTCCTTATGTTGTTATATCACTAATGCGAATCAACAACTCTGTTCCACAATTATTTCTCAAGAAATTGTGTTATATTTTGCTTTTGTTGTTTTTGTTTTCAGAGAAATCTTGGATTGCCGTCTGGTAAATCTGGGTCTGCTAGAAGTGTGATAAATAAGATCAGCCCAGAAGATCTAGAGAATGAAAATCAACCTGTTTGTTTAGGGGAAGGAACATATGGAAAGTGCTTTCTGAAGCTATTCAAACGTTTAAATGTATATGTTGTAGAAAAAAAACTGGGGGACCTCAGCAGTGTTAACGACATTACACACGAAGCACAAATAATGCAAACATTGGATCATCCCAACATCCCTACAATTCTTGGGGCTCAAATTGAGAAACAGCCATATTCAATTGTAATGGAATTCATTGGAAGTGGTAAAAAGTCATCCACTGTCCATAGTCTACTGAGAAACAATACTCTCACACAAAAAGAGTGGACAATGATAGGCTATAATATTGCAGATGCTTTAAATTACATGCATAAAACTGGGTTTTTACATTGTGACCTAAAGAGCAATAATGTTTTGGTGTTGAATAAACAAGCATACATAATTGACTTTGGAAAGGCATGTCCTTTAACCTGTCCCCCAGCAAAGAAATACAAGTCTTCGTTTCCCCATATTGCTCCTGAAGTACTGATGGGATCGGCATGCAGTAGACAAAGTGATGTATATTCTTTCGGAACTGTACTCCTTAAAATTGGGCAACATAACAACATAATGTCATGTAGTGATCTGGCACAGCAATGTCTGAATGAAATTCCACATCGCAGGCCAACACTGACTGGAGTTTTGTCTTCCCTTTCCTTAGAAATTCATGCAATGCACAATTAATATTTTCTTGCTTGGACACATGTATATTGACTTGACAATGTGTATATTTACCATAAAACAATCTACAATGGAAACAAAAAATAGAATATTCAGTATTTTAAGAATTGCATTTTATTCCTGTATGGTGTTAGCTTGAAAAGAAATCAATGTTATGCCAAGAAACAGAAACAGTAAACTCAATATTTAAGGGGCATCTCTCTTATGGGGAGTTTCCCTGCCTTGTGGTGTGCTTTGTATTTGATTTAGCCATTTACAGCTGCAGAGGTTTTGGGGGTGGGTCTGTTGTTTATTATTTGTACGGTAATGAAAGTGCAATAAATGCAAACAGCATATAGAAAATAGAACAAACAAAAAAAAAACTCTACAGGAAACCTTTAAAATTTCTGGGGAGTGTTACAATTGTTAGAACGTTTTCAGAATCAACAGCAAAACAAAAAAATGGTAGTTGTTCTTATGCAGTCTTGGTATTATGCTTATCTTCTGTTGTCAAGATGTTCCGTCTTTTAACAACAGGCTGTCAGGATGTTCCGTCCTTTGACAGTTAAGCAACATCCCTATCTGTAAGAGCAATATAACACTTGGTTGATTAAGTTTGAAATGAAGGAGGTACTGCGGTAGTAGATCGAGCTAAAATTAATTGTACCTCTGATCACATTAATGGCTATAATGTCAACACTTCAAAAACACTCCCCAGTAGTTTTAGTGTTCTTCTGTCGCTTTTTTTTTCCATCTCCTACTCTGCTAGCAGAGCTTTCTGTCTTTAGTGCTTCTCAAGGTTGACTATTGAACAATTTTCATCAAAACGTTCAATCATCCAAGGGGGCATTCCCAAAATTAAAACTCCTTTTCTGCTGCGTTTTTTCTTATGCAAACTGGATTTCGAATATTCAATCCCGCTCCAGATTATAGGATGCGAGTTGGGCAACAACATATTTTTAAAAGTTATAAAGAAAAAAATCACAGTTTCAAATTGGCAGGCAGGAAAACTGAAGTATTTTCTCCTTACTGCGATTTTCATAATTCTGCGAACTCTCGCTAACGATTTCCAATCGTAAACCGCCTTCTGGCTTCCGTCAATCAATCTCCCGAGTCTTCTCGTCGTTACTCTTTGTGCATTTTGATTGGTCAGCACGTAACCATTGCTGGCGCGACGGGAAGCCATTTTAGCGCTGCTTAGGCACTGGCCAATCAAAAAGCACAAAGAGTAACGACGAAAAGACTCGGGAGTTTGATTGACGGAAGCCAGAAGGCGGTTTTACGGTTGGAAATCGATGGCGAGAGTTCGCAGAATTATGAAAACCGCAGTAATCATGGGTAACTGCTTTTTCCTGTTGTAAAGATGTTTCGTCTTTTAACAACAGACTGTCAGGATGCTCCGTCCTTTGACAGTAAGCAAATTCCCATTATGTAGGAATACAATCTAATATAAAAGTAAAAATTTCTTTTGATAATTACAGGACAGTATTTGCAGATTATTTTCATTTATAAGCATATATTTATTCTTTAAAGGCTAGTATAAGCTCGCGCTATATGAGTTATGTAAGTGTTTTAACTAAGAAGTATGAGCTTGGAAAATTAATTCCCAGGTGCAGTGAATTCGGGAGTTAGAAGATAAATTTTAAATAAGAAACATAGTTAAGTTAATTTGAAGTAGTTTATAAATACAGTATTCCAAAATCGAGAAAACAAACCGAAACATCCCAGGGACTCAGCATGACTAAAACAGCCTAAAGCCAAATACTAAGAACATTCTGATACATTTACTGTAAAAAATACCTGATTTTGCCCAGGCTGAAGTCGATTCTTAGACGTTCTTATATAAAAAAAAGAGTGTATTTACGACTTTAACCACACTAGAGTACACCGCCGTCACTATACTAGTCGAACTTCGTCTTTGCGGCGATAAGACCTCCGATCCCCGCTTATCCAGGCGGCTTGCTTTGATAAAGTAAATCAAAAATCCCCCAGTACTGCCAAATTTCTCCGTTAATCGAATGACTAAGTTCATTTTAAGGTTTTCTTTGCGATACATACAATAATACAGGGATAATTGGCCGCCATTTTGAATTATGTCATGACAACCAAATTCGTCGTTGGGGGTCGTGTGCAGCGTTTCACCCAGGCCTTAATGCACTTGAGTTTCCAATCCCTTCTGTGGACAGGGTATGGATATTTCCTGGAATCACACAATTAATCAGAATACATTTTTGTTTTAATGTTAACAAATCTCTGTGAACAACTCAAACTTTCAGTACTTTTAACAGTACTTGTCTGCCTTACAGTGTCAGAGTACATGTAAGGTCTATCAAAACTTTTCTTTTTCTCTTCACTGCTCATTATTAAATTTAATTAAGTTAACTTATGAAATTAAATTTTTTGTTTACTTTTTGCAAATAAGAGATAGCGGTTTTGAATTCTTATTCCACCATCGGCACTGCCATTTGACTATTGAAAATAACATGGACAATTTTAAAATGCTTACAGATTCAAATTCCCCATGTCCTGTATCGTCAAAATAATCATGAGAAAAGTATGCATCACTGAAGACGTGCAAGAAATATGATTCACTTGACACTTGACCAAATCCTACTAAGCCCGAGTGCCCGGTTTTATAGCCGCTGACCAAACAAAACTGTGTCCAACCTCGTTCCCAGGGTCTTCTGGGTAATTTTCAAGATGGCGGGCTCACTCGACGTATACATTATTTTTATACGTCTTGCTGCCAACGAAAATCAAAACTGCTCCTTTTTTCAAGGACAAGTAAAGCAATGCAAAACATAGAACATACTATGTGGGTTGCAGTTATCTTGTCGATAAAAGGTGAGTAATTATTTTAGTTGAAATTGTTTCTGATTCTGGTTGCTGTCCATAAAGCTCAACTTTTAAGTAAGTTAGTTAAGTTAACTGTTTAAAATCCTGAAATTAAAGAACCTGTTAGGTTTGTACATCCAATTTAAACTCAAGTCGGTCTTATTTGATAACATTTTGTTGAAACAACCGTGACATATAGCCCTTTTAAGACTTAAGCAGCTCCGCAGCTGCTTTCAAGTCCCTGCTGCCTTAGGCAACAACATGAACACTAGCAATCTTCTATTACATTATGTATATGTCTTTTGATTTTATTTATTTTTCCTAATTTTTAACTTGATGTATAGCAATTTAGCTTCACAGAGAAAATAAACTGAAACATACTTTTTTATTTTTGCAGACTATCGGTTTGAATTGTCTGGGACAAGCAAAACTGTCTCATGCTGCACCATTTGTCGACCATGTCAAGATAAGTGGCCACGATGCTAAAATGTTGCACCCACCAGCAATAATAAAAACTTTGCCTGTACCAGACTCAGGAACTAACTGGCATTGGTGTCTTTTTTGATTTTCCAGTAATTGGTTTGCAACAAATTGGTTGGATTCCAGAGAAAAATAAAAGGGAGGGAAGCTCTCTGCCAGATAAGCAAAAATGTTGTTTTGTTAGTTTTGTAGAGGTTAAGGAGCTATCTCCAAGCTTCAAGAAAACAAAATTATTTTGCAAGTTAGCATTTGATTATTTAATTTATTATCATGGATTTTATTTTTTTCATTATCTAAACTTTCAATTTACTTTCCTTTTGATTCATTATTAAAATGAAATATAGCATATGCTTTGTGATCGATGTGATTAAAAATGACGATAATAATAATGATAATAATATTATGTAATAGAGAACTACTTTTTTGTTTTTGAGATTATGTGGGATAGGTAGAAGGACTGTAACTTATAAGCAGTTACTAGTCCTTGTAGAATATACATGGTAATGATTACATTATTGATGATCATTATTTTGTAGCATCATATGAGAATTAAGGTTGGTTTGGTGACAAAAATTGTTAATTCTTTATACAAAATTGCTGTTTAAATTGACATGTTTTTCCTTAATGTCGCCTATCATCGCTCATTGTCGCGCAATATTTTTTCTGATTTTCTTGAAAAATTGCCAATGTCGCCTAAAATCGCTGATCTTCGCCAATCGACACGGCGACGGTGGCCCCCAAAGTAGGCCTAATCTTCAACGCTGCAACCTCGATGCGAGCTGTCAATTGACAGCCAACGTGCAAGATGTCCACGGCCAGTTCGTGCTTTTTTGACGCGGCAGTTGATACTCACAACAATTGCAATTATCGGCTATTATTGCCTAGCCTGCGAACATCCGGTACACGCGAGCTTAACCTTTAGGGTTATAACCCTAAAGGTTAAGCTCGCGTGTACCGGATGTTCGCAGGCTATTATTGCCCAATAAACCTCGAGATCCCTGTGGGAATAACAGTGCTCATTTCCGCGCGGCCGGTGATCTAAAAAAAAAAACACCTAGCCTAGCAGCCCTGAAAAGGGAAAGGTTGTATCTGCTTGGTTTTTGTACACAAAGTACTCCGTATAACTTTGCTTCCAGCCCCGCCCTTTCCAGTTTTTATAGACACGACCTTAGAATTACCACAAACAACTCTAGCACTTAGGAGGGCGTTTACGCAACAACAACCGCGAATAGGCCAGTTTCGAATTATCTAATCTACCGCTGAATAGCCATCAACGGCGCATAAATACGGTGGGAGCCTCGGTTTGAACCCGAAAGTTGCGAATACCAACGAGTCGAAAACGTTTTGCCTATTGTCTCCATTCAAGCTTCATCAGCTTCTCGTCGGTATTTGCAACTTTTTCTACTTCAAACCGAGGCTCCCACTGTATTTATGCGCCGCCGATGCCTATTCAGCGGTAGATTAGAGAATTCGAAACTGGGCTAGTCGCGCAAGAGAATTAGAATAGAACATACATTCAAACATTTAAAATATTTTCACTGCATTTCGGGCATGAGTGTATGGCGCGCCAGGAACTATAACTTTTTTCATTAGTTATAGAACTCTGTACGTTTCTAACAGAACGCAGACTTTCGTTGTTCGAAGACATCTAAACGAACTACACCAAGTTTGTATAGTTTGTTTTGTTTGTTTTGTTTGCAAAAACAAATAATATTACAGAGATGACACATATCGCCACTTACGTAGTCCCCGAATTCTATGTTGCAAACTGTCAGAACTCCAATACAATACAATACAATACAATACAATACAATACAATACAATACTCCTGTTTCTAAACCCACCTATTTGTCCCGCGAAATGTATTACGATTTCTTTTAATTTTTTGCACAAATTCAACTGTATGGTATTCAAAGTTTATCAGATGGAACTTCAAACCCCCCTTTAATAGGTGTTATAGTTTGAAAAGAAGCGAATGATAAGAACTTCAATTTTTCGCCAAAATTCCAAATTTTGAGGGACATTTTCCAAAAGGCCGTCTAAAACTTCACTTTTTAATTAAATTTCCCGAAACTTTCAGGGTAAAAGGCACACACTCGAAAGCAAGTTTACACGCAATACTGCCGGTAATACACTTCGTTAAGTGCCGCGGGACATCTTTATCAGGGTTTTTGAAAGAAATGTCTTGTCGGCTGCAAAGACCTGGTGCACTTTTGACCGAAAATTTTTTGCACCTAAAACGAAAAAGTGATTAAAATGTTGTTGCATCAATTGTATTACGAGTTTTTTTCATGCTATGTGAAAGGACTCCCTTGCTGATGCTGCCTAAGTATTTGGTTAGTTTTCTTGTCGTTTCTGGATATATTTTTCGAACTTTTTCTATGACTGTGTCACAAAAGCAGGTCGACCGGGATTTGTCCCTTTTAGCGTAAACCTAATAAAATCGGTGAAGGCAGATTCTACTTAACAGCCAAATCCTAGGGCAGCACTCTTATGAATAGATAAAGTGATATCTAAACGTTTATTGCGTTAATATGCATTTTTGGCAGTTTTTCTGCCGAGTTGAAAAATAGCCCTGGGACATTTCCCTCGAACCTTTGTATCGTTGTTTTCTCAAAATTCTAAGGAATTGCAGTGCAATAATGATAATTTGAATAGGATTTAATATTCTACGTCCACATGAATGATTTTGTCTTTTCGGAATTGTGGCTACTCTGTTAAGGTATCTTGGGAAATTTATTTTTCAGGTTGCCATAGCAACCCACCATAACTGTCACAAATCATTTTTTTTCTCAGAAGAGTAGTAAAAATATTTTAAAACGCGTTTGAAAAGTTTCAGCGCGTTCTGCCTAATATTTTGCATTTTATTAATGTTTTTAGTAATCAAGGGCCGCGCCCGTGCAAAGGGCCTGGACGACATAATTACGCAGCTTTATGTATCAGTCAATTCAGCGGTGACCATGCCCCCCCCGGGCAACCCCCGGGATTTGGTCATTTCTAAAAATAAAACTGAAAATTCCCCGCCCCCGGGCTAGCAAAAATGCAAAATACCCCACGGCGGGGACCACAAAAAGCGGAAAAATGCCCCACCCCCGGGACGAGAAAAAGACGGTGAGATTCCATCGACTCTGCGTGACAAAGCTTCACAACAAAAACTTCAACTCCATTTATACTGTCCGAGCATTTATAATTCGTTTTTAAATGTACTTTAGTTTTCTCGTCTTTGAACGAGTTCTCATTTCACTGAAAGTGAGACAAAATATAAATAAAGAAGTGAAACTACGGTATTAGTACAATATCGGTAGACATTCCTAGGCCATTCGCGGTTGTAGCCATTTGGCGTCAAATTGTCCCCGGAATCTCTCAATGCGAAATTTACCTTTATTTCTATTTGCAGAGCAACTATTTCGCAGTTATGTTACTTGACTTTTTGCGAAATTGGAACTCTGTTTATAGTGTCAATTCATTTTTATGTTTTTCCACTGAGACGAAATTGCGAAATCTGTTTGTTCTCTATAGAAGACGTTAAACTGCGAAATGTACAAACGTGTCTTCCCCAAACGTGGTGTATACGGGCCATGCTCTGCATTATATTTTGTGGCGTTATATTCTGTAACTGGGACATTGTAACTGCCAATCGATAGTTATTATAACTGGTGTTGTAGTTCGCAAAACCCGACGCGCTTGAGATGAGAAAACCAAAATTCCCCACCCCCTCCCCCGGGGAAAAACAATTCCCGACCCCGGGGCCAGCAAAATTTTCAAAATTCCCCACCCCAGGGAGGGCAGTGGTGTGCAAATGCCCGACGGTGTCCCGGGGGGGGGGGGGGATGGTCACCGCTGGAATTGACTGATACATTATTTTGAAGCAAAAAAATCCGATTTCATGAAACATGTAACGACCAGTAATTTATAAATGGTAATATCGAGTGCTGGGTTGCATAAAAATGCCATATCAGGGAAGATCATCAGGATATTCTACCATGATTGTGAAAGGGCACAGTTCTCGACGGAGGCCAAACATTTGAGTGGTTTCAAGTAAGGACTGATGCCAAGCTAGGCTACGTAATGCTAGCAGGCCTTTTATTCCTTCTTGTGATCGATTGGATAATGCGCGAAACACTTCGAAGACCAATGTTAAAGACAACGAGAAGCTTGATTCCTTCCAGTGGCAGGGTGATTGTGGGGTACCAGGATGAGAAGCTTGGGCATTTTTCTGGCCTTATGTACTATCAGTTAGCTCACGTATGAGGGGCACGTTCTATGACAATGGTTTTCTAAACTACGATCGTAGCAGCGTAGGGAGCGTAGTGGCATTCCAAGAATAGTTTAGAAAATATAAAATGCTAGTTTTCAACTATCGCCCTCTAAATAGCGTAGGGAATGCATGAAGCGTAGAGAGCGCAGTGCGGCTCGATATAAAATGGTAGTTTTCAACTATCGCCATCTAAATAGCGTAGGGAACGTAAGGAGCGTAGAGAGCGCAATGCGGCTCGGTATAAAAGGGTAGTTTTCAACTATCGCCATCTAAATAGCGTAGGGAACGTAAGGAGCGTAGAGAGCGCAGTGCGGCTCGATATAAAATGGTAGTTTTCAACTATCGCCCTCTAAATAGCGTAGGGAATGCAAGAAGCGTAGAGAGCGCAGCGCGGCTCGATATAAAATGGTAGTTTTCAACTATCGTCCTCTAAATAGCGTAGGAAACGTAAGGAGCGTAGAGAGCGCAGTGTGGCTCGATATAAAATGCTAGTTTTCAACTATCGCCCTCTAAATAGCGTAGGGAACGTAAGGAGCGTAGAGAGCGCAATGCGGCTCGATATAAAAGGGTAGTTTTCAACTATCGCCATCTAAATAGCGTAGGGAACGTAAGGAGCGTAGAGAGCGCAGTGCGGCTCGATATAAAATGGTAGTTTTCAACTATCGCCCTCCAAATAGCGTGGGAAGGTAGGGAGCTTAGAGAGCGCAGTCCGGCTCGCTAGTAGTTTTCAGCCATCACCCTCCAAATAGTGTAGGGAGCGTAGAGAGCGCAGACCGGCTCGCTATAAAATGGTAGTTTTCAACTATCGCCCTCCAAATAGCATAGGGAACGCAGTGTGGCTCGATTTTAAATGGTAGTTTTCAACCATCGCCCTCTAAATAGCGTAGGGAGCGTATAGAGAGCGCAATCCGACTCGATATAAAATGGTAGTTTTGAACAATCGCCCTCCAAATAACGTAGGGAACGTAGGGAATCCGGCTCGATATAAAATGGTATAGTTTTGAACCATCGCCCTCCAAATAGCGTAGGGAACGTAGGTAGCGTAGAGAGCGCAGTGCGGCTCGATATAAATAATGGTAGTTTTCAACTATCGCCCTCCAATTCCGTAGGTTACGTAGGGAGCGTAGAGAGCGCATGTGCGGCTCGACGTAAAATTATAGTTTTCAACTATCGCCCTCCAAATAGCGTAGGAAGCGCAGTGTGGCTCGATATTGAATGGTCAGGTTTTCAACCATCGCCCTCCAAATACCGTAGGGAACGTAGGAAGCGTAGAGAGCGCCGTGCGGCTCGATATAAAATGGCAGTTTTCAACCATAGTTATATCGAGGCACACTGCGCTCTCTACGCTCCCTACTACGATATTTGGAGGGCGATGGTTGAAAACTACCATTTTCTAGCGAGCCGGATTGCGCTCTACGCTCCTTACGTTCCCTGCGCTATTTGGAGGGTGATAGTTGAAAACTACAATTTTATATCGATCCACACTGCGGTCTCTACGCTCCTTACGTTTCCTACGCTATTTAGAGGGAGATATTTGAAAACTACCACTTTATATCGAACCGCACCGCGCTCTCTATGCTCCGTACGTTCCCTACGCTATTTAGAGGGCGATGGTTCAAAACTACCCTTTAATATCGAGCCACACTGCGCTCCCTACGTTCTCTAAACTATTTAGAGGGCGATGGTTGAAAACTATTATTTTATATCAAGCCGCACTGAGCTCTCTACGCTCCCTACGTTTCCTACGCTATCTGGAGGGCGTAGAGAACGTAGGGAAAAACTACCATTTAATATCTGCGGTCTGGAAAACTACCATTTAATATCTGCGCTCTCTACGCTCCCTACGCTATTTAGAGGGCGATGGCTGAAAACTACCATTTTATAGGGAGCGTAGAGAGCGCAGTACGGCTCGATATAACATGGTAGTTCTCTTAAATGGTATCTTTTTAAAAAATGACTAATACAGTGGGCATCGGATATAATCAGTGTTTTATTAATTCAGCATAGAGAAAAACTGAAAACGAGATTAATAGAGAAAAGAGCTTGAAAAGTTGGTTTTTAGTTTATGCCATATATCCTTGGTTGTTCCTTGGAGAAACGTATTCCGGGACAATTCCCGGGACATCTCCCACTGTGGGTTCTTCACGGGACAAATCCCGGGACATTTCCCACCGAACGACACTTCTCGGGACAATTCCCGGGACAATTCCCTCTGAGGGACAATTCCCGGGACACTTCCAAGAAATATCGGGATTGTCCCGGGAAATGTCCCGCCCGTGGGACATATCCCTTAGAAAGAATACAATACAATACAACACAATACAACACAATACAATACAATACAGCACAATACAAAACAACACAATACAGCACAATAATTTATTTAGAGTCGGTGACGTGGGGAGAGGTTACCCGGGCTCCCGAGCCAGAAGCTCATGTGAAAACGCGCGACTATAAAGTAAGCCTTAATAAATATTAGAAATCAAAGTAGAATTCATGAGGGATGCTAAATACAAAGTTGACAATGCAAATCCTTTGCAGCTATGCGCTAATGAAGCGGGGCGGGTCGTTTAGCCAAACAAAAGACTTCTCATTTGCATGCGTAAGGTCAAGACGTGGAAATTTGCATCTCTAAGGTCTTAGCGCGGAAAAACTATATTAAGCATTCCACCTCTTTTTCAGCAAAGGGGATTAATTCAAAAGCTTTGTGTTCTTTTGTCTCCCATGCTACTTAAGACTGCCACCTTCAAAAAGAGTCTATTGAATTAGTGGATTGTTTTGATCAATCTCCCTCTTCATTCTCTTCTCTTACCATGGTTTGACCTAGGGGCAGAAGGGCACAGACAATCTGTGTCCTCACCCACGGCACCTAAAACATTTCAATCTGCTTCCTGTAAAGAGGAAAACAAATTTGTGGCATAGTTTAGAATGGTTTGGCAGTTTGTTTATTTACCAATAATTAGTCAGGATAAGCCTTCCAGACTTAGATCGTATTATTCAAAACGTCTACCAACATTTCTGCCAATTCTGGCAAAATTACAATAGTAAAAATTAACAACAATCCTGATATTAATTATCTACGAAACCATTCAGCGTGCCACTATTGATTTTTCAAACTCGAGACTATTGGGTCTTGGGTGAGGCACAGGGCAATCTGGTGCCCCTTGCCTCTACACTTGTAGCATCGCCCTATGAAAAAAGTCTCTATTATAAAAAGAAACATGAAATAATTTCAGGAGGGACATGCATTTAGGATTTTCTGAAAGTTACTGCCGAATTCGTAGAATCGCGATGATCAAAGTCAATATTGCGATCTTTCATTTGGTACGTTTGGTCGATTCTGCGCTGTCAATCAAATATAAGTCATAATGAAAAGCAGAGCGGCACGAACTGCATATCGATGGCTGAGTTCGTATCGGCTTTCATAAATTCCTTTACATTCGTTTACATGAGGCCGGTCTGAAAAAAAAAGCCTGAACGGCACGAGTCCATTCCTGTTGCTGACCCGATACACAAAACAAACACTTACCCCGTCTACCCCTTCTTTTTCTTGAATGGTGATTTATTAAAGAAGCAGCACACAGTGAGTGAAATGGATTTTTTTAAACTAAAAAAATGTACTGTACGTTTGTGTGCCTTCTTGTCTTGATCCCTCGGCTTCCTCTTCTGGACTCTCATCTAAAATCAACATTAAGCCAGAACTTAGAAGACTATCAAACTAATACATGGTATTTTACATTTACTGAGATACTTTAGACTGTGGTCGTAAAACACAAAAAGGTATTTGATTAGGCCTTGACTGAACGAAGACGCGCAGATGCTCTCAGCTTTAAGTTTCTTTCGTCCATTTCTAATAATTTTTTGCCTCTTTTGGAAGTTATGTTAGAGTATTAATTCGAGAGAGCAGTTAAATTCTTAGCTGCCAACTTACCCCTTTGCCTTCTCGGCTCACGAGGAGCTGCAGCTGAACGTCGACCGCAGCTACGGCTACGGCGGTGCCGACCTTCTGCAAAGTCGAAAGAGCACAATTTAACAACATAGTGCTGCGGACAATTGAGTTAAACGATATAGAAAATAATCAGTTGTTGTCCCCAAGCTTACCACTTCCCGATCTAGCTCTTTCTGTTTCTGGCATCTGTTAAAGAAACAGCGTAATAAGGTTATTTTCAATGTTCACTCTATCTACACCAGAAAAACAAAGCTTTATCACCAGAATGCTTTATCTGGAAATCCAAGTGTGAACTTTTTATAAAATTGAGCAAGTTCTGACTAAAAATAGTTTCAAGAAATCACTTTCGGCTTCAAATAATGTAGAATGAAAGGAGTAGATATGTATGGATAGATAGATAGATGGTTTATTCATTAAAACATTGCAGCCCTTAGGCTGAATTACGTCTATGTTACAATAAATTTATACAATAATATGATAAAATAGTATGATAAAATTCCAGTAAGATATAAAATATAACCAATACAAGTTTAAAACTATTTACATAAGGTTCACAGCGCACTCATTAGTAGGCGGCAGCCGATGGTGCAGTCTATGGGCTGGATCTAGAATGTCAGTAAACAGTTAATCCGAGATAGACTGGCGGCGTTCGAACAAAGTAACCAGGCCAGCTGTGGTAAGAGCACATTCGTACGACAGAGATGGAAAATGATGCGCAGGGCCCGTTTCTGACACCTCTCAAGGTCGGTAGACAGATATTGCGGCAAACAGTGGTGAAACACAGGACAGGCATACTCGGTTACGGGTCTGATACATGTCAGATAAAATAGCAGCAACTCCTTAGGCTTAACGTTGGCGCGTTTAAGTTGGCGTAAAAATACAGGCGCTTATTAACTTTCGTAAGGGTCTGAGCTATATGACAATTCCATCTCAGGTCATCAGACACCGTAAGGCCTAGGTTGTTTGATGCTAATCGGCTTCAAATAATATAGAATGAAAGGATGTATGATGTTTGATGCTGAACTAGAAAACTAAAACCATACATGTCACACTTACATTTTTGGCAAGAACAACAGCCTGAGAACTGGCTATAAGACCAAAAACTGCACGGCAGATCATTGCCAGCTCCCCTATTGGCCAACGCAGTAGAGGCAGGCACAAGCAGTAGGGTGCAATCCTTATTTTTGCGCGATTGAAACCCGATTTACAGATTATGCTGGTGACGTCATTGTTTATATTCACAAAATTTTCAAACGCTGCATCTAGCTTTGATATAAGAAGTATTTTATTTTATCCAAACAACAGGGCATTTCTTAAATTCAATTTGACAGGTACACTTCAAGTGGTGGGGGATCAACATCGAAGAATGAGGTGGTTACTGAGCTATACAGTAATCTGTGACAGTTGCTGAGCAGAGCTCCAACTACATAGTATTAAGAAACTAGTTGCAAAAGCACTTTCAAGTTTTTATGAAAATCTCAAAATGCGAAGTACTGGCCGATTTTTCCAAATGCCCCACTCTACACTTACACGGACATGACTCATGTTACTATTGAATTGTTGCTGCAGTGGTCTAAGACGAGTACCTCTAAATGGTGACAAGATGTAAATATTTATTCCATAAGCTGGGTCACCAAAGACAACATATGGTGTCCCATCTGGCTTTGTGATTCTTTCCAGCTGTGGCAGAAGGCTACTGGCACCAAGCATGAAGGCATCATGCCTTCTCCCCTGGTGTGCGATAACAGACTAAACATAAACAAAACACTTCTCCTATAGTTATAAACATTTGGTCCCCACTAGTGAAAGGTTCAACCTCATATGCACTTTCCATTTGACAAAAATTCAAAACAAGTTCTAAATTCTCATACAAACAGATGCATAACATTGAATATTCTGATTGTGTGGTTCCAGAAAATATCCATCCCCACACAGAAGGGTGTTAAAAAGTGACCCCCCATTCCCCTCTGGATTCCCAAAGGAAAATACAGCATTTGTATAGAAAATAGCATGTAAATTGACCCTCATACCCCTCAGGAATTTGAAATCCCTTTTGAGTTTGGGGGATGGATATTTTCTGGAACCACTCATCAAATTTGCATCTTGCTGTGCAGAAATCCTGCTCCCTTCTCCCTTTTTGCTTTGAGAGCCCATTTGTCGGAATGTTCTCCCATGTTCAACGATAAAAGTGCACTGTGGGTCCTCAATGAAAAAGTGTCTGTTGCAAAGTGTCAAACGCTGAATAATTTATAACCCCTTCCACACTTTGATTTAAATAAATATTGGGATCATTTGTAACTCTACTCCACACCTGGAATTTTATGCAGTGAATCCTTTTGTGGCCACTAAACATAATCCTCTGATTCCGAAATGGTCTTGCAATATGTCGGCGAATTCAACCTATGAAGCCCCGGCACAGTTAAAGGGGAGCTTCTTTGAAGTGAATGGCATTGGAAAAAGCTGCAGGGTCTAACCACACTAAGTCCAAATTACTTAGCAAAGGACTGAACCTTGTGTAAATGTCATCCACAATTTAAAATACGATTAGTTCTGAAAGCATTGATCAACAAAATGATTACTCAATATAAAATCAACTTTTTTCAATGATCTTATGACAGTTACCATGTTGAAAACACTGCTGTTGAACTGTTTAATTGCAAACTTGGTAATTCAACTTTTAACTAGAATACGAGGTCAAGCCATGTTCACTGAAAAGCATGTGCAGTCATTCATGAGCCCGCAATCGCCTCTCCCTTGAAAAAGAGTTACACCTTGCCCCATAAAATTATATTTCAAACAATAGTTACACCTTGAAAAAAAGGTTTTCAACCGTCGAAAGAAATTACACCTTGAGAGAAAAGTCTACCTTCGAAAAAAAGTTACACCCTTGAGAGAAAAGTCTACATTCGAAAAAAAGTTACACCTTAAAGATAAAGTCGACCTTCGAAAAAAAGTTACATCTTGAAAAAGTCGATCTTTGCAAAAAAAATAAAAATTGAAAAAAGGGTATGCAAATTTGAAAAAATAATTAAAAAGTGCACATGTTAGATAACTTTAACCAAAGCACACGCAACTATGATTTTTGGTCTTACCAGCATTCTTGGCCCAGCATTTCAGCTCTCACCACGCCATGAGCTTCCCTCAAACGGCAGAAATACCCTTTGAAATGAATGTTAAATTGTTTAATTAAAAGAACCCAGCCATAACAAAAACTGCGGCACTGACTGCGAACACAATTTGTTTTCGTGGAACTGAATAAAATTTGCTAGAATTTTAAAATAAGTATATACAATTAAAGTCGTAGTACGCTTCACGTTTTAGAAAACTGTACTAATTGGGCTTTAATCGCAATTCAGTAAAATTGAGAATTAAAGAATCGTGTAATAATTTGAACTAATAAGTACCCGTGAAAAATTCACGAATTAAATTTTCCTTGAATGACGAAAATTATTGGATTGTCTGCCGTTGTGGAATGAACAGTTATACCGCTACGTTTAGAGAGATGTGCTCAAACAATTTGTAACTACGCCTGTTTACTTTAAAGTATGAAAGTATTTGTTATCAGTTTATAGAAAGGTGGCATATGTTCCGGTGTGAAATATTTGCACCGTAGCATACGATAGGAAAGGCGTTTTAAATTAGATCTTTGAAAACAATGTTCCTTGTGAATGGAAATGAGGCAAATGCCACACAATAACCCCCTAAATATTTCCTAACAAAGGTGTTGAGGCATTGGTTTCACTGTGCTTTTTGCGCGAAAAGATCGCGCGTGTGTCGATCGATATGGTCGTATTTTCGGTCAAGAAAGAAAAAGGCTGAGCTGTACCACTCGAAGTTCAACAACTATTGGTTTTAGATGTAAATAATATCAAGAGAAGTCCCTCGTCTAGTGAATAGGAAGTTTAGGAAGCGCCAGAAAGGTAAAGTAAACGTTTTAGATTTTTGCTGTTTTCAATGGAAAGTTGCTTTGCACTGCTCATCATGTTGGACTTTCTTAAAGACTTGTACAACTCGGTCAATTCGAATTCAAGTGTGTGTGATTTAAAAACTTAGCTTAAACAATCTAAGCTTATCAGTTAAACTTGGGAAAATCGCTTGAATTAGACCTTAGCTCAAGTAAAACCTTTTCCAACAAAAACATGCACACTGGAGAGATTTCCTTCCGCTCGGGTTTGTGAACTTCGTTTTTTTCGGCTCGAACATCTCCGTTTTTAGTATAGATTTCGAAGATTTCATACATTTCCTCCTTACGGTCGGGTTTGAGAGCTTCGTTTTTCGGCTCGAACTTCTCTGTTTTTAGTATAGATTTCGAAATAAATAGGCTGTCAAAGGACTGTTGTTTGTGAACTGAGTGTTTGTTTATTTATAAATGGCGCGCGGGGGCTTCGTGCAACGCGCCCAAACTTTTGATATATTGTTCACTTTAAACTTTTTGGAAAAACGACTTTTGCCTGAACATTACTATGTTATTTGTGAGAGAATCGCGTAGGTTTGGACGTATTTGTTGCTTTCGGCTGCGAGAAATTGTTTATTTTTTGGTTTCTGTGGAAGACTTAAAACGGCGCCTTTGCGAACTCGATCTTCTCGCTTACGAAAACGCTTGAATTAGATATTCCGTCCACTTTATCGTTTTCGAATAAAATGTATCCTATAACAAACTTCCCCAAGTATGCAAGAAAATGGCGTGGTTTAGAAGTTCCGTGGTGCAGCCGTTTTTCCAGGCTGCTGGGCCAACAGTTTGACCTTGACCCCGCCCACATCACGTATTATATATAAGATGCCTTGTTCGTCGGGTTGGCGCTATTTTATACTTATTTTATTATTCCACGACTCTCATGAAAAAATCTAAATTTTATCTGCTACATTGAACATAGATAACATACTGTGCATACGAATTCCAGTACGTAGAGCTAAAGTGCTTTTTGGTAATAAACTGAATCAGAATTCCGAATATTGCTACTTACTGGCTTTTTTGTTTGCTGTTCCAAAGTCCAGATAGCCTGGCTGGTCCTCTGGCAAGTCCCTCTTCTGGTCTTTCCCTTTCTCAGCTTGCTTATAGGGGTCAAGCCAAAAAGTAACGTAGTTTAGGCTCTCCTCAAGATAGGCTTTTTTCACTCTACTCACTCACTCACTCATCTTACCAACTGCTCATGCTATTACGTTATTCACTCTACTCACTCACTGATCTTACCAACTGTGCTCATGCTATTACTTTATTCACTCACTCATCTTACCAACTGCTCATGCTATTACTTTATTCACTCTATTCACTCACTCATCTGACCAACTGCTCGTGCTATCACTTTATTCACTCTATCCACTCTACTCACTCACTCACTCATCTTACCAACTACTCATGCTATTACTCTATTAAACTCTACTCACTCATTCATCTTACCAACTGCTCATGCTATCATTTTATTAACTCTACTCACGCTCATACTATTATTCAACTCCATTAGCAGAAGTACGATCAAATAATTCCAGATACAGCATTAAATACAGCTTGGACATAGATACTAACAAATGAATAACGGAAAAAAAAAGAAACCCCTTTCCTATTCCAGGCCCTATATGCTTGCTAACATCGTCCAAATCTTTCGCTGCGTTTGACCTCCATCTGCCATGAAGCTTAAGTACTCTATCGGAAACAAATATATCTTTATCGTTATTGGTAACCGCTGTAGCACCGCCCGACCTTAAACTATGGACGCCATAACACTTGAGATCGTAGCCTATTGCGCTGAATGCGTGATCGCACATTCAAAATAAGGAAGAATGTCGCTTATTTGGCGTTCATAGCTCTTTTCGTTACAGAGATATTCACCATTTCTCATTATGCAAATTAGGAAAAATGACGTCACAACAAGACTGGGGCAAAATAGGCCAACAATGTTTTATGTATAATTTCGTTTGGGATAGTTAGATTTACTTAAAACTTGGTAATAACAAAGAAGGACCAAAACCACAACATCTGACATGTTTATCACCGTTTCCATGGTAACACTATTGACAGTAGAGCTGTCTATTAAAAAAATAGGAAATTCTGAAATTTATTCACCTACAACTGAAGTGCTACAAACTTTGCCAAAATACTCTGAGTTGTGAGGACAAACAAATCAGGAAGTTTCGAAGACTTTCAAAACTTAAGGAATATTTCACAGATTTTACCTATTTTTCCAGGAATCACTCCTAGAGCCAAACGTGTTACCATGGAAACACTACTTAACATATGGATGTTTGAAGCCTTGGTCCTTCTTTGTTATTACCAAATTTTAAGTGAATCTAACTATCCCAAACAGAATTATATATAAAACACTGTTGGCCTCTTTTAACCCATGTGACGTCATTTTTTGCTCACATGCATAAGGAAAAATCTTGAATATCTCTTGAACTAAGAAAGCTATCAACGTCAAATAACAGCATTCTTCCTTATTTTGAATAAGCCATTAAAAGTGCAGCCTTGAGTGGCACTTTAAGGTTACCTGATATATTCACAGGGTCCATTTGTATCATATGAATGCCATATGAATCATTGCGAATCAATATGCTTTCATTTGCAAATTTGCAGAAAAAAATGCTTTGTTTGGACATAACTTGTACCTTAATGTAGTCTGAGTTAAAAGATGCCCGCTCAAAATCAAAAGATTTGAGCGAGACGTCTGAGCAATATAGCCAAATGTAACGTACTGGATGGCGTGACACTGCACAGATCTGGGTAGGGATTCTGATTGGTCGGCGCGTTTTGCCTTGCCGCGTTTATCTTAGTGAGTTCAAGGTGGCTTCGACAGCAAGCAAAGCCGTAGATCGGTCGATATGAAATCGCTCAAAGAAGAGGTTTTTATCTCATTGCAAGCGCTCATAAAGTTGAGCATTATATGAAGACCAGTCGTAAGCACTGTTCAGATTTCTATGCGTACAATGAGAAGTAAAGAAGCCTTCGTGAGGCCTTTGTGATTGAAAGTCAATCATATTTCAAGTTGTACCCTTAGCTTCGTTTAAATGGAGATGGCCGTGCTCATGATGCCCGTTGATCTCTCTTATGAAGGACCGAGCTAGCCACTTGAGCAGGCCGGAGCATGCGATGCTAAACTCGAACCCAATCTCGACGGTTTCACTCCCCAATTAAAACGTCCGTTTCCTTTCTGTTTCAAGACGGACTCTTTTTGATCCGCGGCTACATTACCCTGAGTACTAAAGTCTCCAAGCTTCCCTCGTTTACCAGATGCATAACGAGTCTCCAAGTTTCACTCGTTTACTAGATGCATAATTTACTCAACGAACGTAATACAACGCTAATGCCAAGCTTGATTGGCTAAGTCAACAAACACGTCTGTGGCAGTGCTGCAACTAGTCTTCGTATAAATTCTCAACTTAAAAACGCTTGCAAGGAGATAAAACCATTTCTTTGAGACGTTTCGAATCGACCGAACTTCAACTTTGCTTCCTGTCGAAGCCATCTTGAAATCACAAAGAAACGCGACACAGGCAAAACCCGCCGACCAATCAGAATCACTACCCAGATCTGTGCAGTGTCACGCCATCCAGTACGTTACATTTGGCTATATTGCTCAGAAAACAAAAGGCGCCCTTGACGTCGCCGGTTAAACCAAACATTTAACCAACTTCCCCCTTTCAGATTTCTACGAAATTTGGATATGTTATTCCTACATATGCTTTTGACAATTAGTACTAAACATTTCCCATGTTGCAATTTTTTCCAGGTTGCAATTTTTTCCAGGTTCGGTTTTTTTTTCTGGCTAATTTGACCGGACTAGTCCTTCTTCGATGAAATCTGAGGAAAATGGAGATAGATGCCAACGCAAGATTTCAAGTCGTTGAGAGAATCTTCTTTCCAATTATTTAAAGATGGACACGTTCAAAAACTCGAAGCTAAACGAGGATACCAAACATTGTTATGTGTTCATGTTTACCAGAAATGTGAAAGGATCGAGTTTATGATATCATGCTAAGACTGAAAGAGAACACTGCCGAGATACAAGTTGCAAAGTTGCGGGAAAAGGTTCAAAAGCTTATTGTAAGCACATTACAGCTATGTGCTATGCTATAGAAGACCTCAACAGGAAATCTGTACAAAGCGACGAGGGTCTTACAAGCGGTGCTGATGAATTAATGAGTTGGAATCAGCCAAGAAAAAGGAAGCTAGATCCATAACACATCAGCGACCTCGAGTTTTCGGTCGAACACCATGGCGCGAACGGAAAACGCTCAGCAGCAAATTTACCTGGCAGAGATCCTATAAACATTGTTGGGAAAATTAATCAGTCTGATATTGAGGCTATCAATGAATTTTCATTTAGGCTGCAGTCGTTCAGCAAAAAACATCAAAAAGAAAAACCTGCCTTTCTCTCTGTAATGAGTAAAAAAATAACGCTCTACTCCAATAACAAGTGATTCAGAAATAGCATTAACTACTCCATCCGGCCAGTCAAGTAATCAAAATCATGAGAAAAATCTTGGAAAGAATTCAGCAAGAATGACATTGGAAGAGAAATTGAACTTAAATCGAACGAAATGATCTGTTTGAAAGAACAAAATCTCAAAGTGACTGTGCTCTGTGGTACAAAGAAAGAGTCTCCAGAATATCTGCCTCACTCTGTGGTAGAATAATAAACAGGATAAAATACATATACCCGGCCTCTATTCTGAAGTCTCTTTTAAGCACACAGAGTGTCACAACAGCTTCAACTCTGTTTGGCAAACAGCGAGAGGCATTCTCACCAGGTACCTTGAAAAGCAAAGAGTAAATGGCTACCCTGATATACATATTCAGAAGGTAGGTTTTCTTGTAGAAAAAGAAAAGGAGTGGCTGGGAGCATCTGTAGATGCAGTTGCAAAACACGGAAAAAATGGAATGGGATGCATTGAGTTAAAGCAGTTGCTGCTGACTGCTGACTGCTGTCAACCATAGAAGACATTATTGCCAAGAGAAAGGGGTCTTTTTGTCTTTCCAGTGACAGAGAATTTTACTTGAAATCAAACCATATATACTACCACCAGTGTCAGCTATAACTGTATGTTCAAATGGAATGGAATGTATGTTCAACGGACAAAATAAACAGATGCTATCAACTGCAAAAATTCATAAAGATTAGGAATCTAGGGTTAAAAGTTCGACCATAAGTTTTCCCCGTTTTTGATCGAAAGTTAATTGTAAACGATACTTAGCTACAGATAAAATGATGTTTCCATAGCAACCAAATATAAACATTTAATGCTGGTGACGTTTTACTCATACAAGTTCCACCTCTGTAACTATTGTCCTAATATAGTTGTTTGCAAATTGCTGAGAAACTTACTCATTGACGCCCAAATCTGTCACCTACAGTTCTGACTGTAACTGCAATACTGATAGTATAATAATAAATGGGTCCCGGAGCGTCATGCCAAGTTTCAACATCTTGCATCTTATTGGCTGTCCCAAAAATTGCCATACCTCCCCCTATATCGAGGAACTGCATATTTTCAAAAATTGTTCTACCCCTGTGGAAATTCCATACTTTCTACAACCCGTTGGAAATTTGAAGCAACCACTGTGGAAATTCCAAATCTGCAAATAAATGCCCACGTAAATTTTGGAATAAAATAAATGGCCCTGTGGAAATTTTAGGGTCAAAATTTATGGCACCTGGATGAAACACTAAACACTATTAGCCCGGTGGAAATTCCAGTTCCTCGATAGTGAGGTAATAACAGATATAAAATGGAACAGCCCATATAAAACATACTTAACTCTGGAACTAGGCATGGAATACTGGTTAGTTTACCAAGGCAGCCACACACCGTTCTAATCGGCCGTTGTATGTTCAATGGAATGACTTTGTTCTTGCTACAATGAATGATATTTTCATTCAAAGGATTGTATTGAACGAGCAATGGGTTGAAAAAAAATTCTCAGAGCTGAAAGAATTTTACGATTCATTTGAACTTCCAAAACTTGTAGGATAAATGTATTACAATAGCTTCCATACCGTTTTGGCCACTCTTTTTGTCTTTACATAGAAACAAGCTGCTTTCTAAAGTTTGAAAAACATGGCACAAAAGAAAAATATTTCATTCAGATAGGGGAGAAACTGTGGAACTAAAATATGACTTACAATCTTAAATTCCTTGATTTGACTAATGGCTTTCTCCACATGAATCCTTAGAGATGCACCTACCCAATGCAACTTCATGGGGCTGGAGTTGCTGCTTGCCATCTGCAAATGGTGGAATATTTACATTAAATATGGTTTCACAATGTCCTCTATACGAAAGCCCCTCTCTGCCATAATAGCAACACCAGGAGTTCTGATCTGCTTGTGATATCTTTATCAGAAATGCTGCCACCCCAAAGGTCTGATATAAAGGAAATCGATATAAAGGCCTGATATAAAGGGAATTGCTCCTGATGTTGATATTCCAACTAGCGCTTTAGCAGTTCTTGTAACTTGAAAATGTGATCTGCTGATTGACTGCCCCTTAGGTTTAGGGATCTTAATTTCTGTGCAGTCAATAATAATTCTGAAAGATGGATACTTCATTGCAACCGACAATGGCATTCGTTGGCCAAACATTGATCAACTTAAAACGACTGTACATTGCTGAGACTCAGCGAAGAAAAAACCTCGACCTGGTAACGATATTTACATTAAGAAGGTATGCCAGAAGCTGTTCCTGGAGGCCTAGCCTCAGTCGAATTAATACCATCAAAAACTGCTCTTCAAGAGTCAAGGCCTCTTGTTCGTGTGATTTCAGTTCTACTTTGGTTGCAAAATCAAAACAAATATCAAAGAGTTCAACGTCCCAGAATCCAGTATAAAACTTTAGCTTTACCAGATTTTTTTACGTTTCTGGCAGTCAGCTGAAGTTCGGATAACTTTGCTATCTGCCCCTCAAGATTGTGTATAATCCTTCTCATCTTGACATAAATTTACTTGACATAAATTTACTTGGCAACATTTATCGCGAGACAAACTAACTTCTGTACATCACAAGCATCCGCCTCAAGAACAGGGATTCCTTCAGTTATGATTGATTAGCGGTAATAGATTTGCTGCATTTCCAACTCCTTTTGAAGAATCGGGCGACCGTTCGTGCACCGCGTCCTCCATTTTGTCGCACTCGGACTCATCGAGATCATTTTCACAAGTAGTTGAGCTTTCTTCTTCGTCTTCACCAGTGCATTTCACATTATTTCGCCATGCCCCGGTAGTCCTAGGTTTTCTTTTTTTTGTCCAATAAAACTCTGTGGGAATATTCGAGTATGATCGTTCAAAGGAAACTTGGGTACTTAACCCTATCCAGACTGGGCTTTTTTGACCATCTGTGACTGGGGGGGGGGCTAATTCGCCCCCCCCTCTATTTCTCTGGAACCACTGGGGCTATGATCATCAAACTTTCACACAATGATCATGAGCCTTAGACAAATCACCACACCCATTTTTGTCACGTGGGAGCAAAATGTGACGTCACAATGACGTCATTCTCAATGTTTTATCAATTTTTAAGTAATTTTAATTAACTTCCAAAAATTGGTAGATAATACTCTAAAAGCCAACTAATTAACATCAAGATAATGTTAATGTAATAATTTGTGTTATTATCACATACATTTTATTAAACTTGCGTCATAATGACGACTTTTGAAAATATTGTCCGCCATCTTGGATCCGCCATCTTGGATCCGCCGTCTTGGATCCGCCATCTTGGATCCGCCATCTTGGATCCGCCATCTTGGATCCGCCATCTTGGATTTCATTTAATTTCCATTTGACTCTTCAGATAAATACTCAATGAGAAAAAAATGGTCAAAATGTACAAAATACTCATAAAAGAAGTGTTTGACATTCAAAAAGTTGAATTAAAAGGATATTTGTGAATCACAGAGCTAGTTTTAGACCATATGTTAAAATGAACAAAATCCCCCCACCCCTCCCCCCCAAAGATTTTGTGTCAAAAATTAATTAGCCTGTACATAAATTACTAATGAGTTCAAGCTCCGATAGTCATAAATTGGACAATATGTCCAACATTAAGCTTGAAATATGAAAAATTCACGTTTTTTCGAGTTTTGCAAAACATGCATGTCAAAAAGTGGTTGCCATGGAAACTGGGCCGATGACCCTGACATGTCATTGACACCAAAATGTCCTCAGATAAATTTTAGGAAAAGTCACGAAGTTTCACTATCATAGCTGCAGTGGTTTTAGAGTAATCAGGATTTTACTGGAGGGGGGGCTCGAACCCCCCCCCCCCCAGTCTGAATAGGGTTAAGAGGCATTCTCCCTAAGAGCGGTTCGGTCGAATTCGCGTCAGAAATAAAGTTGCCCTGAAAGTCTGACGTTGAAAGGGTTTGGTACACAAGTAATAAATATCATATTATTTTTTGTAAATAATTTGTTCTTGCTTTCTGGGAAGCTCGAATTCATCTGGGTCGGCAAATGACCTTGTGCGCCCGATTTAAAGATTGAAATATGCTGGTTTTGAGAAGCCGCCCAATGGAAGCCGCCCGTGAGTTAACAGAAATGTTTTTTGCACCAACTGTTACAATTACATTTAAATGGCAAATAGATAAAAAGTAAAGTTTTCATTTTGTTTTCATCAAACATTATCAAGCTCAAAAGACGCCCCACTAAACAGCTTACGCAATTACCGAAAACACGGTCATATTAGACCCTGTCCACACTACACCGTTTTCAAACGAAAACGGATACTTTTTGCTCCGTTTTCAAAAAGATTTGCGTCCACACTTTCGTATCGTTTCGTTTTCGTAACGTTTTCGCCCGTCCACACTACAACGCGTATTCGTACGAAAACGCTCTTATGCATTCAGTGCGCATGCTCAAATAAGCTCGACGCATGCACATTGGCATTGTTATTACAACCTCGTACCCAGAGCCCGTCATCTTTTGGCCAGCGGCAAGATTCAGGGCCCTGGGGGAATCCGATTTGTGAGCATGCGTGGTAGGTCAAAACGTAACGAACTTTCATACAACAATCAAACAGGAAACCCAGAATCTGGGTTTTAAAAAAATCGATTCCCCCAGAGCCCTGAATCTTGCCGCTGGCCAAAAGATGACTTGCTCTGGGTACGAGATTGATTGTTATTATTACTACACGTGCTTGGAAAGTGAGATTTGTTTTGGTTTGGTCTTCGCTCGAAAAATCATGCCAAAAACACCGGCAAAACAGCAAAAACCTAAGTCAGACGTATTCACCTGGACTGATGATGAGGTTGAGTTGCTCCTCAAAGTAACTAACGAATATACGGTGAATAAAACGATGGAAAGCGTCGACTGGAAATCTGTTCAGTCCAAGTATGCCGACATCTTGGATATGTTTAAAGAACAGTATCCGAGCAGCGAAGATGCGTCCTCTCTGGCTAAAGAGTTTCCTCACAATCCTGAAGATGTTACGAAAGTGACTTTATATACAAAGCTCGAGCCAGTTCGCAAGAAGTTTTGACAAGCAGTAGACTCTGGAAGGAAGAGTGGTCATGGCCGCGTGGTCTTGCTTTATTTTGAACTTTGCCAACAGATATTGGGCGGCTCGCCGGCTACAAGTGCGTTAAGTTCGGGCATCGAATCAAGCATTATCGATGAATTTGATCGAATCAAGCATTATCGATGAAGTCGATGACACTAGTCCTGACACCCCTGCAGCTGTGGATGCAAACGCCGATGATAACGAAAGCCTAGACGAATACTGTCAAGCATCGACGGGAGCTGCTGGATTCAAAGCTGAAAGGGCATAAACAAGAAAGGCTCAAGCGAAAACTGTCCTTAGACAGTCAAATGTTGAGCATAGCTCAGGATGAGCTCGAGATAAAGAAGAAACTAATCTCTAGAATGGAACAAGTTGACAAAGAGAATTTGAGTCAGATGGGTAGGTTGATGACTAACATGGAAATGTTAACCGGTTCCATAGCAGAGGGCTTTGCTATGATGAGACAGGTCATGATGAGTCCACCACAGCCTCACTATCAGTTACCCAATCAGTCTTACCATCATATGGCTCCTCTACAAACGTCTAATAGCAACAACAGACAATTTTCATATACACAGACCTTATAGTATTTAAAGATGATTCTCATCTTTAAATACTATTGCAGCATTACAATAGTCCAGTTTCGAATTCTCCAATCTACCGCTGAATAGGCATCAACAGCGCATAAATACAGTGGGGGCCTCGATTTGAAACGGAAAGTTGCGAATACCAACGAGTCCAAACAAATTTGTCTATTGTATCCATTCAAGCTTAATCAGTTTCTTGTTGGTACACAGGGCGCCCAAGATCATTGGTGGATTTCATGAGTGATTTACTGACGACTATCGAGGACTTGAGTCTCTTCCCTTGTGTTTTCTTTTACAAGGGGGAAGTGGTGTCAGGAACTTTGGCATTTACAGGCTGTTTTACGCAATATGGGGCAATTTTCTGGACTACAAAGAACTCCAAAGCATTACAGAGACAATGTACAGAGGTAAGATTTTTTTTATTTGAAAATTTGACAATATTTTTACGTCTTTAGAGCATTTTAACGATACAGGGGGCATTTTAACGGGACAGAACAGGATCGACTTTTCGCAAACATTGATCTTGGGCGCCCTGTGGTTGGTATTCACAACTTTTTCTAATTCTGTGACGTCTTCTGTGTATCTTTTACAGTTCATACACACAAAAACGAGATCTATCAACAACAAACAGGGATTTTTGTCAACTGTGTATCTGTACTCTTATAGCAACATGGCTCTCGCCCATTCAGAGTGTGCGATTTACTAGTGTTGTTGTATAAAGATAGTCAACGAGGCGCGTATCACCTAGTTGACTATTTGACTCATAGAAAACGAGAACGAGTACCGATAGTCTAATTGTTTTAGTAGAAACCCACTTGCATACTACCTTTGTGTTGTTGCTAAAACGTATTATTTTCATGGTTTTAGAAAGTTTTGCTACTCACGATCTTTTTTTGTGATGGATAGTGAGTAGCAGGATTTGTGATAGTATGCGAGTAAGTTTCTACTAAAATCTTGTAGTATAGCCTCTTCCGCAGGCGTCTCTTTGTGTTTAAAAGCAAGCTTTTTTGAACACTCCAAAACCATGCAAACACATAGATGCCTGCGGAGGAGGCTACTGGTAGTCGAGAGACAGCGGGATGCACATTTTTGTAACTGTAACAATGCATTGGAATGTCTGATACAAGCGACATAAACCATGGCATTAAGGCTCAAAAGATCTTCAATCCAAATCATCACTTCAAAATTGAGGCACACCAAAGTCCTGCCTCACAATCTTACAAAATGTTACATTTTAAATCCAGAGCGCTAGAATTAGACTCTTGTGTGCCAAGAAAGTGACAGTTGCTAACCAGGCACATGACTGAAATAACATTTTGAGCTAGATGCATGTGCATCCATGACCTGAGTGGTGTATTTTACAAAACTAAAGTTACAGAACTAAAGTTTCAGTTTGTCTATGTAATAAAAACTAAAATGACACGGTGGCTTAAAGATATAAGTATCATATCTTGTGTCAGAAACACTTGAAAACTCATGTCTTTGCACCATATCCTCTATAAATTGGTTGAATGGAGATAGCTGTGTTTACAGTTATTTTGCCTACCACTGTTTTGCCCAACCTGCACTCCACATTGAGACTGCAGACTTTTTTACTGCCCTTGTCTACAGTATCATGTGTATGAGTGTCAATCAAGGTTAATAGGTTAGCCTACTCTCTTCCCCTCAGCCTCATTGCAACAGCCTCTGCAACTTTATCCTCCCCAATGTTCTCTTTGTGTATCTCACAAAAATTATGAAGAACAAAACAATTACTAATGGGAGTTCTCCAAGTTAATATCCATGGCCCTTTTTAGACAGCCAAATCTTGCCTTTAGACGGCCAAAGGCACACTCAATAACCATTCTGGACTGGCATAGGGTCAACCCAAAGTACTGTTCTTGGACTGTTGCTCCACCACTGGAATATTCTTTCATTAAGTATCACAGGACGAAATAACAGATTTCGGTGGCTTGAAAGGACACTGAAAGGTACTCGAATGAGGTGTTTCAGGTACCTTTCAAGTTCTCTTGAAATTTCGGAAACTAACATGTCATCATCTTTCAAGGCGACTTGAAAAGCAAGTAATGAAGGATTTCGCCAGTGCGATTTAAAGTTTACAAAGGTAGAGTTTTGTTAAGCTTTCAGGTATTATAACAAAATAATATAAAATACGTATTTCGTTAGATTTAAGTGGCTTGAAATGTTACAAAATGTGATATTAATTGACTGGAAAGGTTTATAAATTAATTGGGCTGCGTGTTTAGAGTAATCTACTTTTGTGCCCTTTTGACACCTTTCAAGCCATTGAATGGTTAGTGCTTTATTGCGCAATAGTCTGTTTCACAGTTCCTCGCTCTTTTGTGATTCAAATTGGAATTCTAGCCTGAAGTCGAGTTTACTGTTTACTAATGTATTGTTTGGTCAACAGTAGACTCGACTTCAGGCTAGAATTCCAATTTGAATCACAATAAAGCGAGGGGTTGTGAAAAGGACTACTTGCATAGCGATGTGGATAACGAGGTGCGAGGATCAGACGGAACTACGACATATTTTGCTATCATACATCTTTATTCATTTTTATATCACTTGTACAGGTTTGTTCGAACTTACTCAAAGCTGCGGCCTTCTATAACCATACAGTCACTTATAATACAATCGCTTATAATGACTTGAATATCTACAACGATCATGTGAATCGAACAACTTTCAATATTTGTTTTACAGTGCAATCACTTAAAAATCATCACATTTTACATGACTTGAATATCTACAACCATTTGAATCGAACATCTTCTATTCCATTCTATGTCTAATATCTAGCGTGTCCTTTTTCCTCCATGTTTTTCTCTATTTCTTAAGAATTAGACTTTATCTCATGATTTTGGGACACGAGAACGTTGTAAAATCACGAGCCGCATGCCAGCGATTTTGAAATGCTTCGAGTGTCTCTCCCAACATCATTAGTGCTCTATTTCGCCGATAAAGTCATAGAACGTTGTGCTCAAATGTTTTTTATGATAAAACGGAGGAGAACCATTACTTTATCGGTGAAATAGAGCATAGATTTGGACCAACAAGAGCGCGAGTTGTATCCTAGTTATATTTAAAATATAAATGTAATATAAATATATATATAAATGTAGTGGAGAGGAGAAGTCCAGCCAACTCATATTTCTTGACAAAATTTATTAAACGTTTCGGCCTTCGGCCTTCTTCAGTAAAATCTTCTACAGTGTGGTAAAAATCTAACAATAGTGTGATCTATTTATAAGTTTGTGTACATTGAATTGTTAAAATTACATAATAAAGAAAAAATATTTTGGCTAAAAACTACGTAACAGGCAGTAAAAATGCATAAGAATACTAATTAGCTATTGATCCGATATAAAAGGCGCTCTAATTGTATTGGATGCGCTTTTTAGAATTAAACTCCTGCCTTTTGTTTAGGCCTCTTGGCTGAGTTGTGAAAAGTTGTGCGCACCAGTACGCCTCTCTTGTTAGCAAAATACTGTCGAATTTGTCTTTGTTTAGATTGCCCGTTATTTGCTCTATGCAAATAAAAGAAAAGTCACTTAAAGAGTGTTCGAAACTGTTGAAATGCACTGCAACTTCGCATGTCTTCTTTTTGTTTTCATAGAAGACTTGTGATTTCTGAAACGAGCCTTAAACACCGTGCTAGTCGAACCAACGTATTGTAGTCTGCACACATTGCATGACGCTAAATAAACAACATTTGTTGACGCGCAACTCAATTTATGCCTAATACGATATTTCTTTCCCGTGACAAAACTAGAAAAACATTTCGATTCCACAAAATAATTCGCGCATAAGTCACAACGTTTGTGACACTTAAAACAACCTGCACCCGTCTCGTCTGTGCTCTCTACGTTGGTTCTACTACGCTTTAAACGGGAAGGTGCGACTAATTCTTTCAAGTTCTTAGGTCTCCGATAGGCAGGGAAAATCGAGCCTTCTGGAAAAATTTCACGCAAAATGTCACTAGAATGCAGCGCTGCTAAATTATTACGGATTAAGCCCCCAATATTAGGTAAATTGGGATTAAAATCCGTAACGAAAGGAATTACTCTTTTCTTCCCTCTTTCTTTAGGTTTCAAAAGATCTACTCTATTAAGATTACTAACTTTAGAAAAACCTTCAAGTACCCGCGTTTCGTCATAGCCCTGATTTAAAAGGTACTCTTGATATTCTTTATTGCGTGCCTCAAGGAAATCGGGTGTAGAACAACTCCTCTTAAATCTCAGTGCTACACCATAGGGAATAGCATTGAAGCAACTTCCAGGGTGGGCACTAGACGGGGGGAGGTACAAGTGACTGTCCGAAGGCTTGCTATACACATCAGTATGCAAAAAACCATCCACCAAATGAATAGTAAGATCCAAAACATTGAGCTTGCTCTCCGAATACACAAGCTCAAATTTGATGGTGGGGTAGAGACCATTCAAAAATTCCGTGAATTCATGAAGTGCGGCAACCCTCAGTCCAAAAATCTACGCGGACATTGCAATGTCAGAAATAGATAACCTAGCTAAAAAAGGTTAAAGAGCGCAAAACTTGCTAAAACTATGAAAACAAATACTTTTTAGCAACAATTCGAAGGTAGTATGCAGTGGGTTTCTACTAAAACAATTAGACTACTCGTTTTCGTTTTCTATGAGTCAAATAGTGAACTCGGCGCTACGCGCCTCGTTAACTATCTATTGACTTATAGAAAACTTGAACACGTAGTGTAATTGTTAAATAGTTATCATAAAATGAAATCCAGTATTCAATTCTACACATCCGTATTAGTAAAATTGCAAAGTGCGGTGAAGATTGCTTGAATACTGATGAGATATGAATTTTCAAAACTTCGTATTCTGGCTTATAATTTTACAAGGAATGTATGTGAAAATACATTGAAACGAGGCTGGACGGGCATCGATTTCCCCCAATTCCCCAGTTTACCGGTTCTGCGCGCGCAGCGTGACGGGGCATGGAAGCGAGGCTTAACAAAAGTGATGGGCACACTCAAAATTTAAACATGTCCGACAATGTAAACAAGAAGAGGTCACTTGAAGTTTTCCTTCAAGATACAGCGCCCGTTCGGCCCAAAAACATCAAGGAGCTTATGAAGATCAAAGTTTCTGATTTACGAAAGCTATGTAGAGAGTTAAATGCTGATTCCAGCGGCACAGCCGTCGTTTTGAGGGATCGAATTGCAACAGAACTTGGGATAAACGACAGCTCCAGCTTGGAGAGCGAAGCAAGTATTGCAGCTCGCAAACACACCGCGTTTAAAGACTCTACAATAAAAGAAGCCTACCTAAAGCTTGGACCATTAAACAAGTTAAAATTGCAGTGGAAAAGAGACGTGAGAGCGCTGCCAGTATTCGACTTAGAGCAGCTTAAAAAGTATCTTATCCTGTCGACAGACAAAACGTTTGACAACGAAAGTGTGAAAGCTTACAAGACGCTGAGAGCTTACTCGCTGTTTGAAGAAGGGCATTCGGACAAGCTGGAGTACAGTTGTATGGAAAATTCTCCCTTCTGTTTTTTGCGGTAAGCTGATTGTTTTCTTGAAACATTGAGCTATCTGTGATAATCTTCTGTCAAAAATGATTTATAACTGAGTAATCACTGTGCACTTCTTTGCAGTTGTGATTGTCTTCCCTCAGAAATGACAACGGAGACTTACAAGGTGTTAGTCTGCCTGGACAAGGCCAGTGGGGATGTGTATGGTGCACATTGTGTGTGTGTTGCAGGGTAAGTAACTTGAAAAAGATGGTATAGACGTGGAATCTTCAAGCTTGCCTAATACCTGTCAGTACATGAGGCTCCAATCAGTGTGTATTGAAGATTTATTTAATTATTGTAACAGTTACTATAATATGTCTATACCTCCCCTGTGCAAGATTGATACTGCTATTTGATTTCTCGAGTTCGATAGTGCAATTCTAGAAAAAAATCCATACCCCTACCACTAGGGATTAAATGCACTTAAAGACCCCCCACCCAAATACAGTATTTGGATGGAAAGTAACAGGTGAATTGAACCCCCATCCCTCTGGAATGTCTAATTCCCTCCATGGTGGGGGTATGGAACGTTTCTGGAATGACGCATTTACATACTTGGTATCTTTTTGTGTTTTCAGTCTCGGCGAGGTTTGCTCACGTGCAGCAGCTCTGCTTTTCTGCCTTGAATCAATTGTGGCAAGTGGTGTTAAGAATCTCCCTGATGAAAAGACCTGCACAGAAAAGCTGTGCTCTTGGCTAGCATCGAAAGGAAGAAAGGTACAACTTGAGTTTTTGTTGAGTCTTCATTGGTACCCTATTAAGCAGCAACCCTCAGGGTGTGAGAAAGTGGCTGATAACAGAGTTTGGCTACTTAATGGAGGTTCATCATATGTAAGTTGTGTACTACAGATGGAAGATATTGTTGAAAAGCGTACACAAAAAAGACTGCAATTTCCAAAGAAAGAGGGCCATTCCAATTTTGAGCCACACGGCCTACGGAAGAGGTCATTTTCTTTAGTAGCCCCCTCAAAAATTCTTGCTCTACCCCCTTGGAAACCTACGGAAGCCAGCTTTTTTTCATTGTACCCCCTTCTTTTTGGCTTGAGCCCTTTTTTGATTGAACCCCCTTGGAAAAACCTGCGGAAGTGCCTTTTTTCTGTTTGACCCCTTCAGAAAAGGCCATTTTGCTATACCCCCTCGGAAAAACTCTTCTGTAGGGGTGGGTTGGGCTGCGATATAAAGATGAGAGGGCATTAAATTTTCTTATATACAGCCAACTATTAAAATAAATGCCTTCTATCAAATTTATTTTCAGGTTGAACCAGTACCCTTATCTGATGTGAGCATATACAAACCAAAATATGGCAAACCATTACCTTCATCTACTAAGGCAACTTCAGAAAATTATGATCCAAGGGCTCCCCAACATCGTATTGTGTACAAGGAGGATGTTTCCAGGCTGATGAATATGCTAAAGGAATGCAACCCAGATTGTCCTTTTATGACCAATGTGGAACTTGACAGGTTCCAATCGAAGGTAGATGTAAACTATTCAACACCCAATAGTGACAGTATTGTTAGAATAGGCCAACAAGGTATGGGTCTAATAACTACTGAGCTGGAACATGCTACAGATACCACTGCAGAACCAGAATCTACTGAGGAAATTGTAAGAAAGGCACAACTAAATCTGTTCAAAACTATTAAGGAGGAAGACAGAATCACAGACACTTCACATAAACTTAGTGATCAGCAATATCAGTCGAAATTTGAAGACTATGCAAGGAACCTGAAATGCAGTGAAGAATATGTGAAGGAAGTTGAAACAGCTGCTAGAGGACAAAACAACAACAACCTCTGGTATTTTCACAGAGTTGGCAGGATAACTGCTTCAAAGTTCGGATCCATTAACACAAGACGACGGACAACAGCTCCTGACAATTTGGTGAAATCCATAATGTGTTACGACATGAGATCTGACACAAGGATCCCTGCTATACTACATGGACAACAGACAGAAGCAGAGGCATGTAAGGCCTACATTGAATTTGAGATGGCCCAGGGGAATTCTGTAAGGGTAGATGAATGTGGTTTGTTTCTTAGTCCATCTAGCCCTTGGTGTGGGGCTAGTCCAGATGGCTTAGTCCAAGATGAGAGTGCAGATAATCATGAAGGGCTGCTTGAAATTAAGTGCCCTTATGTTAAGACATTTGCCCACATAGATGATCTTACTAAGGAGAGGAAAGGTTTCTACCTAGTAAAAACTGATGGTCAGTATTGTATGAATGCAAAGCATGATTACTTTGCTCAAGTACAGGGTCAGATGGCCGTAACAGGAAGGCAGTGGTGTGATTTTGTTGTTTATGTCAAGGCAAAGGACAGATCAGACATTGTGGTTGTTCGTGTCAAGTTTAACAAGACATTTTGGGATGGCCTTAACATGAAACTAGGCTCATTTTACTCTCGTTTCATTGTGGCTGAGTTACATAGTAATCGCGTTCAACAGAAAATCCCACTCTTCCCTGAGTTGTTTCATTACAAAACATTAGAGAGGGAAGAATAGAATTATGGCATTGCATGATGTTCTTACCATAAATGCTCTTATAAGCCTGGAGGGGGCTTATTGGGGAGGTAGGGCTTATTACAACAGGGGCACCCAAGGAGACAATACCGTAAAACAGCTCAGAATACCATTATAAGTCGTTGCTGAGCATACAAATGACTGTAAACTGGGTATTTTTAATCCCTACAACTTTTTTATCTGTTCGGATTTCATAGCTGAAAGTTTTGCGTTGCAAACATTTAATTGGGATTGAAATAAAGTCTTGCCAGGGGAAAACTCTATCCAAAAAATTTAGGTGACGTTTTAACGGCAAAAATCCCCCCAAAATAGTAAAATTTCAACTTTTTGTGCAATTCGAAATATCCAGGGGATCTTAGAATCTATATACCAAAGTTTAAAGCTTGAAATTCTGAAGTGAAAGTTTCAGCTCTCATTGCACCATCCGAACAGATATTTTACCGAAAATAATCGTTGGGTGCCTATGGCAAGCCCTTTGTAGCAATATTCAATTCAAGTCTTATTCAACATTCAACTCCTAATTCAATAACAAAATTCAATATTCAACCCATAATTCAACGACAAAATTCAATATTCAACCATTATTCAACATTCAACCCTAAATTCAACATTCAACCCATAATTCAGCATTCAACCCATAATTCAACATTCAACACATAATTCAACATTCAACCCATAATTCAACATTCAACCCATAATCCAACCGTTAATATCATTAAACTGCCATTCAACATTTAAAGGAACGTTCAATATTCAACCCCGCATGCATTCAACGTTCAACAACAGAACACGATCATTGAATCCCGCATTGAATCCCGCATTGAATCCCGCATCCTGTTGTTTTTAACGAGCACTAGAGTCCAGGCACATAAACATCGCGGGCTCGGCTCGCAACTCCTTTCTCTTGGTGAAACCACAGGGGACCCAAGGTCATATTTTGTGACTCGAAAATTTGTGAGAAATTGTTTAATAAAAATCCACGAAACTCACCTGGCAGTTAGAGGTATTTGTCTTCATTGCCCCTGCTGGTGGAGTTTGAAAAAAAATCGGTAACTTCGATAGGTTAGCCATTTTCAAACTCCACCGGCAGGGGCAATGAAGGCAAATATCTGTAGCTGCCAGCTGAGTTTCGTGGATTTATTAACAATTTCTTACAAATTTTCGAGTCACAAAATATGAGCTTGGGTCCCCTGTGGTGAAACTCGTGGTCGAGAGTTCTTTTTTGCAAATTCCATCTGCTTTACCCAGAACGGATAATAGAAACATCGACATTTCACTCGCAATTGGTCCGCCATCTTTGGCTCGATGGCGCGGGCTGGACTCTGTGCTCTTTCTCCACTCGTTGTTAAAAACAACAGGCTTCCTGTGTAGTTTCGGGATTGAATGCGTAAGTAAGTAAGTAAGTAAGTAAAAGCTTTATTTATACACGGTAGAACCTTCAGGTAAAGACTAATAATACTCGAGAAATCTATTTACAAATATTCAAAGGAAAAAAAGAAAATACTACAAATATATAAATATATAATATGAATAAAAAAAACCTGCTTTTCAAGGATGCCGTGATGCGGGATCATTCGATCATTCGAACGATCATTCGGGATCATTCGATCGATCATTCGATGCCGTGATGCCCTGAATAGTCACGCAACGTTAGTGAGCGGCCACGTTTTTGAGCTGCTCCGCAGAGTTTGCAATTTTCATCCCACTTCTTCGATAATTCTTATATTATGAAGGTTCTTTTGCTAAGGAAGATTTTAGCGGAGATTAATTTAGATACTTCTGGACAAAAAGCTGATTTGGAGAGCCGTTTAACGGAGTATTTTGAAAGTAGAACGTACAGTTCTGTAGGCAATGGCGGCCATGACTCTATTGACCTAAGCGTCTCACAAGATGAAAACGCCGACCAGAGTGTGCTTTTTTCTCCTCCTATCCCAAGTCCAAGTGTACCATCAACTCCTTCTACTTCAATTCCAAGCACTAGTGAACCTTCTATATGCAGTTGCTATGCCCTTGTTAATGAACTCCGACAGAATTACGCCGAGCTGAAGTGCAAAGTCGAGTCTATTATCGTTCCCGAACCTTGCGAAATCTCTCAACTTCGGGACCTAAATAAGTTACTTGAAAGGTCTGTTGAGTCACTGAAACAAGAAAAGGATGCCTTACTGGTGGCGCTTAGGTTGGTTTCAACCGAACCGCCGTCCTCTGCCTTCTCGGCTGACGGTTTTCGCGAGTCGGTTCCACCTGTTGTTCAAGAACTAGCGTCAACTAGTGCCCAGTTGAATAATATCGGGTCAAGTTCAAGGGAAGCAAAGGTTTCGACCTCCTCTAAGTCTTCAAAAAACAAGAAAAAAGCATCTGCTGGTCGTCTATTATCCGAAATTATTGAGGATGAAACCGCCGCTCAACAACATAAGCGTGTCGTCATTGTAGGCGACTCTGTAGTTAAATTCGTTCAGGGTCATAGACTTTCTACTGCAAATACCAAAGTCTCCGTACATTCTTTTGGAGGAAGTACAGTTGAAGACATGACAGATTATATTCAACCGTCTCTCAGGAGAAAGCCCGACGAAGTTATTTTCCATGTTGGGACGAATAATCTGTCTACTGATGAACCCTTAGAATTGCTAACAAAATTGTTGGTTTAGCAAAGCTGGCTCAAGATTCTTCAATCAAGGTAACGCTTTCTTCTATTACTACTCGTGATAGAAAAAATGAAAACTTTAAAGCCAAGATTAATCGTGTCAATAATTATCTCAAGGACTTTGCAAACAACAATGACTATGGTTTCATCAACGATAACATTGAGTCAAATTGCTTAAACAAGAGTCTCCTACATTTAAATTCTGAAGGCACTCGTAAGCTAACTGATAATTTTAAAGCTCATATAAGTAAGTGATTGCTTTGTCACAAGGAGGCCGTACCTTTACCCCCTGATATTATTACAAGTAATCCACCCTGTGAGTTTTTTCCTAGTTTTCGTTGTTTTAAAATTGCTTGTTTAAATATTAATAGCCTCTTACTTCATAATGACGAGCTCCGGATCGTTTTGGACGAGAAACGTCTTGATGTATTGGCTATTAATGAAGCTAAACTCGATGATAATGTTAGCGATGGAGAATTAGCCATTGAGGGTTATGATATTGTGCGGCGTGATAGGAAAGAAAACGGACGGAATGGGGGTGGTGTCAAATTCGCTCAAATATTGATTATATCGCTCGTAATGACTTAAGTTCTGAGATTTTAGAGATTCTCTCGATTGAGATCAGGAAGCCTAACGCTTAACCTTTCATTATAACAACTTGGTACAGGCCACCTGATTCTCTAGTTGAGTTGTTTTCGATTTTTGAAGCCTATATTGGCAAACTTGATTCTGAGGGTCTTGAGCATATAATTTTAGAAGACATGAATGCAATTATCTTACACCCACCGACTCTACTAAAAAGGCGCTCTTGAATGTTACTGATATTTATAATTTAAAACAGTTGATTAGTGAGCCTACTCGTATTACTGACAAAAGTAGTAAAGCAATAGATCTCATTTTCACTAATCATCCAGAGAGCCTGGTTTGTAGTCCAAGGCCGAGATGAAATTGTGAACTTGTGAATTCCTCAATGATATCCTTAGGAGATATATTTTGTTTGGAAGTTGGTAAGATAAGCACAGACAGTAAAAATCTGTTCCGCAGTATCCTTCATACTAAGTTTCATGTCTGTGTCCAGTATATGGTAAGTCTTTATCCTCCCAATTGCCCTTTCCACATGAATGCGGACCTCTGCAACCCGCTTACTTTGCATAACTTCCTCTGGTGACAACTGAGACCGATGGCTTCCCTTGAATGCTGGTATTACAAGTTTTGCTCCAAGCGGTATCAGCTCAGCTTCAACATCAAACCCTCTGTCTGCCATAACTTGATCGTTGTTTTCAACATGAGTCAGGAAATCAGATGTATTGGTTATGTGCCTGTCAGAAGCACGCCCACCCCAAGCATTGCTCACATAAATGATTGCTCCATTTGGACTAACTCCCACAAGAAACTTGAAAGTGTTATGATGTTTGTAATTGCTAAATGTTTGTCTTTGGGCTTCCAGGGAAGATGGCTTCTGACAAAACAGTTCCGTGCAATCTATTATAACGCGCGTGTGGGGGAAATTGTGAAACTGCTTGGGCAAGGTAGCCTGTGTCTTGTCTTGAGAAGTATACTGACACAAGCCACTCAGTTCATGGTACAAGTTTATCCATGTTGAAAAAATTCTAGAGAAGGCACCCACAGAAATTCCAAATCTGTTTGCAATGTCCCTTACAAGGAGTCCTAGTCTGAGACGTATCATAATCATGAAAAACTCATCTTGCAATGTTAACTTTCTCTCCATGTGGTTTCTTGTGTAGTACCTACTTCCAATAGTTTGTTTACCTTTCCAATACTTCATTGCCATAGCTTTGGGTTCTATGTACTCGAAAAAGGCATCAAAAGTCTCATAATTGATAAATCCTGTATAGTACCGCATGCTTTTGGCATCGCCCTTGATGTTTTCCAGTGTCAGCAGTTTTGATTTCATACATTGAACAGTTTCTTCTAGAGCTGCCTTGTCCTTCTCCAGTTTTGAGATTTGTTCTAACAAAGCCTTTACCAGTTCTTTATCTTGGTTGCTGTAGAAAACAAGAGAAAAAATACACAAAAAAAACAAATTGAATTATAAATTATACAGGAGGGGGCTTTTTGTTGCTATTCAAACCTCATTGAGTATTCATGATCCTACCTGATGATGCCATAGCATTATTTAAGGATGCATTAATTAGGCAAATGTGTCAGTTGCCGCGAAGCGTCAAGCAAAGAAGAGTCGCGCCCACCCTCGCACCCTTCTTGTTTACTTATTGGCTTATTTCCCTGTGAGCTTGCTCATCAGGGATTACTCTCCATACCTTAATAAATGCTAATGAGTAATCAGGAAGGATAATGTACGATTTTGCTACCCTATAGCCCTCACAGTCATTTAGTTCTCAAGAAAAAAATTAACAACAAAACAAAGAGAGATATTTACCTCTACCCTGTAGGTGATTGGCGGGTCTGTTCGACTTTCAACTCTGTGTCTGTTTTTGTCTGCTCACCAAACGAAGTGCAACTGCAACAGGAATATAGTAGTTTTGTTTTGTGCTAAATTTCACAAAAAGTTAAAACATCAAATCAAAGTTGTCACCTTGTACTTTCATGGCAACAAATAGCTGTTTCTGGGAACTGATTTGTTGCATCAACACTTTCAGCACTGAGGGGCTCATGGCTACAACAGAGTGGAAAACGAAAGTTTACATAACAAAATGTTAGGAGCTAAGTATCCCTCATGGGTACTTTTCTTCTTTAAAGTCGCAGAGTAATCACTTTAAAATGTTGGGCAGAAAGTTAAGTCAAGTGTGTTTGCACTCCAGTCTATTATCCGGGTATTATATATCAACTTATTAATAGCAATGATAAGGAGGACAGAATTACTGCTTTTATTGTTTCGACTCCATATAAAAAATTCTCTGTACTTTAAAAAAAATTGTTTTTAAAGTTGGTCACAAAATACCTTGTAGTTTCTGGCAACTGTGTTGTTTCATCGACACTGTCAACCTCGAGGGACTCATGGCTAAAACAGAAACGTTTAAAACCCAAAATTCGAATATTCAAAACACAAACAGGATCTTTTCCAAGGCGTTCAGTAGATTTTTGCACAAATATCTTAAGCATATTAAACTGTACTTAAGTTAACTTTTTACTTACTACCAAGACAGCGTATTTAGATCACAATGTTTCGGTGTTTCATTGTCGCTTTCGAAGAGTAATCTCCTGCTCGTCTTTGTATTTCTTGGCTTTGATGTTTTTGGCTTTTTGTGAGAAAACACAGTGGGAACATAGTTGGGCGAATCTGGAATCAGACTGCGTCTTCGAGACTTAAAATGCTCGCTGCAGAGCCTGGAGTTCTTGGTGGGTTTCCAGTTTCTTCCCGGCTGATTGCTCGAATCCAAGCGGATCGTAGACCCCTTTTTCGCTTCGGAGGAATCCGATAGAAGCTGCAGTTATCTCTGCTTGTCCTGTTAGAGCAGCCCACTGCACAGCAGCAGTTTCCTGAACGCCCTCTAGTCTTTTTCCTGCTTCCTAAAAGTTGTTGTTTGGGTCGAGGCGACATTGTTTACAACTGCTGGAGATCAGTCATGTGCCCATCACTTTTGTTAAGCCTCGCTTCCATGCCCCGTCACGCTGCGCGCGCAGAACCGGTAAATAGGGAAATTTTTAATTTCTAGCACTAGACATACTTTTCAATTACACTACTAAACAATAACGCCATGGCATACCAGGGGAGCCAAAGGGGCAAGCAGATGGGAAACGTTCTAAATGCAGTAACAAAGAGGCGCGGCCCTTCCCCTATCCCCTATCCCCTACATACCCCTCTAAACAAGAATGTAGAGGAATACGTAAGGGCTCCCTATATACCCATCTAAAATGCTTTTTTTTTGACTACTCCCTAGTGCATAAGCCTTCTCCCGTCCAGTATTTCTTACATACGAACGCCAGAAAGTGAGCGCGCGCGCGTTCGCAAGGTCGACACACAATGGTACCAATTTTTGACACAAAATTTCGTGTAGAGGGCAATGCCAATGGGGAGTATAAAACGATGGCAAACGTAGCTCATTCTTAGATCATTTTCTGTTACCTCTCTTTTTCGTCCATTACACCGACTTCTCCGTTTATGCTCCTCGTAATCGATAGGGGTTTCCGCTCTCCATTCTGCCCTTTTCATAGAGGGACAAATAGTATCGCTGTAACACAGCTGAAACATACACAAAAGTCATAGGATGAGTGAAAAGAGGAAATGAAAAAAAAAATTTTTTTGAAGAGGTATTACGGTCAGGGGGCGTGAGGAGGTCCCAAATGTTTTAGTAGGGAGTTTTATGTTTCACACGTTCTTTCGTGTGTTTTTGTTATTTCTAAAAATGAACAGGAGTGATCCAAACCATTTAAGAGCCCACCCAATTATCCGTTCCCCACTCAAAAAACTTCCATATAATAATCCACAGGGCTTGAGTAGAGGCCCTTTGATAGACACCGCTTTCTTCTCGCCATGTAACTTCGAAAATAGATAGGGCACACATACAAACGCACAACATTAGGAGGAGGGTACCCTTTATATAAAAAATAATAAAAGATAAAAATAGATGAACTATTGCCTTTAAATTTTAATCCACAGCGCTTGTATTACGCCTTTGAAATTATGTTTGCTGCTTCGAATGGACGATTCCAGCTATAACGCGCGCACGCGCTGAATGTCAGTCGAACAAACAGACTGTTCAAAAAGCACGCGCTGCATTCTGGTGGTTGCTTTGTGGGACATGGCTTTGGCATTTATGAATAATAAGAAAGCGCGCACTTCTTTAATCGTCCATTAAAGAGCCCTTGTCAGCCACTCCTTTGTTATTGTTTTCAGTCGATATACGACGAATAACGTGAAAAAATCTTGAAATAGCCTTCTAAAAACAAAGTTTTATTATTCATTTATTGAAGTCAATCGCAAATATTGCACTACATTCCCTAAATCAGCCGATGGAAATGGATGCTTTCTCTGTCTCGTTATGATACTAGGCTGACAAAATGAAGGCTGACAGAGGCTCTTTAAGCTATTTTTAACATATACCTTCCATCATCGCTCTCGTCCACTGACACTGGTCTGCTCCCTCGTTACAATGGAGGACCTCTTCCATCACCCTGTCACATAACATGCGGTTGTTGCCAGATTCGAACCTACAAATCGGGAAAGGCATATTTAAATACCTGTCTCCTCCTGACCGTTTCATCGAACAGTCGGAACTTCGTCTTTCACGGATATCTCTTCGATAACAAGGAAATGGACAACAACGGATTTGTTGTTAATTTCTACAGTAGTATTGCGTGACTGACACTTGTAGAGTAAGATGTAAAACTATAGTCTTTTGTTGCTTGGACTTGGTGATAATTGATGCATCAATTAATGACATGGCTTTACCGATCTCGGTGCCGAGTGTGAAATGGAATGAATAATTATACTTACATCTCATCTAGATAAAAGCCATTGAAGTCTTCCCTACCCAATAGTGTTCTATAAACTGCCTTTACAGATCTCTGAAAAGTAAAGCAAGAGGCAAATAGCCAAATATTGTTTTTGTACATGCAATTTTAGCAATATCATCACACTTTTTCACGTACAGTGTAAATTTTAATGCAGTACAGTGTGGTCTTTATTATCCAGACCATAGGCATGGCATACGTTATTTCAAAGCCTTCCGAATACATTATTTCCGTAAAAAAGGCCAAGGTAAGCTGTCTTTCTTCAACAGCGAATATTGTGGACACAAAATCGGGCTTAAAATATATAAGGAATATAAGGAAGAAACCAACCTATCACGAGTACATTTTAATCGCACTTAATCTGCATCGAGGACTGACAACAATCCGTCGTGCCTCCCGTCCATAGCCTCTTCCTCTTCCTCTTCCTCTTCCTCTTCCTCTTCCTCTTCTCCCAGCCAGTTGCTGCTGCTGTGTCTGGTGCACGGCCTCCAGGCGTTCACTCAGGGCCCTCAAGAGTTGCTCTTGATTGCGATTTCTTTCCTCAAGAGCAACTCTTAAGGCCCTATTCTCCTCATTTAGCGTCTCGTTAGATCGGACTATCCTGTTCAGATCAGGAAAATGGCTCCTGCGATACGGAATGAGCGGTTTCTCTTCGAAGATCGCGAAATTCGCGCCACAACTACACCGAAGAAAAAGCATTTGTCTCATACAGATAGCTTTTCAATCAGAATAGAAGCTCAAGTACGCCGAGACCATTGTATTCGACCATTTTATCAAGCTGATAAACTGCTCAAGGTGGTTATAATCAGCACATTGTGCGAGTACTGCCATGGCAGAGCTTGCTGACAGTGGGTTCAATGGAAGATTGCATGTCGAAGGCGGCCAAACCGTGAATAGAACAATGAAAAGGAGGAAGCTGGAGACCTTGAGGAACAAGCGAATTAGGAGGAATCGGGCAAAAAAGGATGCCATACGCGAATTAGCGAAAAAAGAAAGGAAGGAAAGGAGCTTAGCAAGAGTTGCTCGAAATTACACGAGTCAAGTGGCTTCGATCAGGCGAAAATTGGAATTCTGGCAGAAGAGATACACAAAGGAACGGACCCTGTCTACATATGCTTGGAATAAATGGAAATAAGAGCACAAACAAGCAAAAATGATGAGCTCAAATATCAGGTGAGATTGATCCCCCTGTTTTTTCCTTTTTTAGGGGGCGGGGGGTCTTTTAACATCCTTCCGTGGGGGGAGGGGGGGAAGTGTGGATATTGTCACAATCACATTATAGGGAATAGATCAAAACATTTGCTAATTTTTAGTATAGAATAACATTTCTTGCTAAGGACAAATGACTATTTGTTTAGGTTACATGTAGGTATATGACTCCAAAAGAGAATTATCTCTTTTTATTTGGATTTCTTTAGCTAGGGAACCTTGCAGTATTTTTTTGCCAAAAAATGAAATAGCTCTGCTATGGAAACCTATTAGTTTATAATATAAAGAATTTCATATGACTGCAGTGAAAACAATCACAAAAACATTAGGACAGGTTGCTTTAGAACTTTCAGCAATTTGAACATCAAGAGTTAAAAAATCTTGTTGCTAAAAGTAACAGATCTTTTCATTTGGTTTTGGTGTTTTTTTTGAAAAGTATAAATAATAGTGATATAAAATTGTTATCGTCCTGCTAAACAATTCTCAAGGGAATCTGAGAAACTATAAGTTTACAAAAATGTTGCATTAAGCATGAAAAATATTGTCAATGTCTATCCTATACACATTCCTGTACTATTTTAGAAAACTTTAAAATTCAGTTTCTCAGGTCTACATGAAATTTTTTTAGCGGAACTACCAATGCTTATTTCTTCCATGGGAACGTTCCCATGCTGAATAAAATTAATGTAGACCTGAGAAACTGAATTTTGAATGACACCAAAAGCAAGGCAATAGGCCAGTATCAAACTTTTTAGTAACAATATTTTTTTGCCAAGCATTGCTCAACTCTATAATAACCTGTCTTAAACCAATTATGGACAACCAATTATGACAAAGTAATTGCAAATTACTCACAACAGTCATCTGAAAGTCGCTCTAATGCTGTCAAATTAAGAAACATTATTGAATGAGAAAATTCGAGAGACACCAAAATTGCCAATAGCCACTTTGCACTAATAGTATTAACATCATTATATAATTATTCTTGTATTTAATTTTTCTTGTTCTAATGAGCAAATTCCTCTGAAGATTCAAGAACAAGATAAATAATTTCCTGAACAAAAGGGGCAGCATAATGTTTTCTAGAGCACAATGGTTTCTCGTACTTGTCTTGGTCCCTGCTAGCAGAGGCCTCTATTCTCTGCATTTCGCTGGCTGAGGTTCGTGAGGAAAAGAGACCTCTGCGCTGGGTCGAAACTCGCTTTGTTTTGCCACCGTCCACAACCTTGGACGGTTTGCTGACCATTTGTTGAGCCCACTATATGTGCACGCATATCTACAGACGTTTTACGCTGATATTTTTTAGCCCCCAGTGGAAAACATCTGTAGATAAGTGTGGGCTTATAGTGGGCTGAAGAAACGGTCAGCAAACCCCAAGGTTGTGGACGGCGGCAAAACAAAGTAGGTTTCGACCCAGCGCAGAGGTCTTTTTTCCTCTCGAACCTCAGCCAGCAAAATGCAGAGAAAAGAGGCCTCTGCTAGCAGGGAAGTACTTGACATAAACACATTATGATGCAAATTAACAGTAAGTCCTGGGTTCTTTGGCAAACAATACATCATTCTGAATAATATAGATATTTTAAAATATAGTTTTTCAGTTTGCTGTTAGCTTGGATACATATCCCACCAGGAAAATGCTGCTTACCACCTTGATAATGCATTAAAACATCAATTTTCACTAGTTAATTTGCTTTATTGCAGGTAAATCCAAAAAAGAAGTTTGGATGGTAGTGACAAGGCAATGATTGGAAAGGGCTGTTTTGGTGAATGTATCAAGATGGACTACCGTGGAATTGTCGTTGCTGTAAAGCAATTTAAACCACATGTTTCAAAAGATGAGGTTGTTTGGGAGGCTTCGGTCCTTTATAAGCTGAACCATCCAGGTATGGTGAGATCAAGAATATAGAACTTTACTATATAAACTTTAATGCTTTATCAGGATTTTGGCCACTGAGAAATATTGTAATTCACGTGAAAAATTACAATAATGCCCACTACTGCAAATTCATCCAATCGAACATTTTTTCACAAAAACAGTATTGGCCATGTTTATATATAAAGCAGAATAACACATTGACGCTTGTAGATATATATGTTATTTACTGGCTTGAAGGTCCATATAGGGAAAAACTGTAACAGATGGCTGGAAAATGTTGACCTAGGCCAGAGGCTGAGGTCAACATTTTCCAGGCCAAGGTCACAGTATTTCCCTATACAGACTGACCTAAAGTCAGTAAATAACTTATTTTATTTTTTTCCTATCTCTGACCTAGGTCACGGTTACCATTTGCGCGGGCTTGTTTCCATCGAAAAAATCAAATTTTAGAGTTGGAAAAAAATAAATAAGTTATTTACCTGATTAAGGTCGGTCTGTATAGGCAAAAACTGTGACCTTGGCCTGGAAAATGTTGACCTCAGCCTCTGGCCTTGGTGAACATTTTCCAGCCATCTGTTACAGTTTTTCCAGCGGTCACGTATTGTTTTATTAAATGTAAAGAATTCAACAAGCTTTAACATTCTATTACAGATAAAACCGTAACATGTAAGCAACAATGTTTATTTACAGGTTTGATTAATTTCTCTTTAGAACGGGGTCTCATTTTGGGTGCAAAAAAAATTTAACGGGGTAGCTTTTCTTGAAAAATCGTTTTAGAACAGGGTCCGCATTTGAAATTCTCAGCGGCACATACCCACCCTATATCAAGCCAAGTACCCTCCCCCCGTAATATGTTTGGCACTAGGGAGGGTTGCACTTACATATGGATTGTAAAGCTTTTCTGTTGCATTGTCTGCCCTAGCTAAAAGATATAGCAATACTTAAATGGGAAAGGATTTGGGAAAGGAGGTGTATGATGGGGAAATGGTAAATACATGGGCTCAACCATTTGGATAATGTAATCGTCAGTTATTTAACAATCTCCTATCATATACACCTAATACGCAAATGCATACCAGCCATTGTTCAAAAGCGAAGAATTAATTTTGCGTATTGTATCAAATAAAAAAAAACTAAATTTTATATTCATGGTAGTAGTTCCTTGTTTTTGCATTTACCATGACTGATGGAAAGTCATTCACCCTCTAATTGCTTTGTGTTTGGTTAGGTGGCACTCCTACCTGATTGTCTCTGATGCTCTTCTTTTTTCATATGCTTTAACATGAAATTGCTAGGATGTCTATCATCATTATTTAAGCTATAATTTTTCTAACAAGTGGGCAAACTATTATTTTTCCATCTCTCATTGTTTATCCAAATCGAGAATATATTCTTTGTATCGGCAGATAAATAGCTGGTCCTGCTGGTTGGTATGTTGCCTTCCAAACCATCACTGGATTTCCAATTTCAGCACAGTTTTCATATGCTTGATACCAACGCGTGTAGGCAAACACAAACTCATGGTAGTTATTTCCCAACTGAACAGAGTGTTTGAAGTATAATTGCACAGATCCAGGTGTCAAGGTAAATTTGTCAGTGCAAATGTGGCCATTTCCATTAGACCAGGAAGCCATTATGCTGCTCGATCGAATCCCTCGTGGCTGCATTTTTGATCCATAGCAGACAGATCCGACAGTCACTGAGCCATATTTGTAGATTATCTGGCTCATGTCTTCTATCTTAACATCATAATTTGGGAACATAACATGATAAACTTGAATAAGTAGCTGCATTTCATCATCATTTAGGGTGCTTATCCTGTGGACTGATGGTAGCACAATTAGTCTCTTGTTCAACTAGTTTACATTCCTAAGAGAATTTAACATTGCAATTGATTGGAATTCCAGTTGTTCCTCTACTTCTCCAATGCGTGGTGTTTCTGATGACTTGTCTGTATCTTGCGTGCATAACCCTTGAAAGTCACCCTTGAAATGATCAGGAAATTCTATTTGAGAGAGATACCTGGATATGGTAAACTTTCGCATCAGCTGTAGCTCAATGGACCTTTTATTTGTTGTTGTACTTCCTAATATTCCGTTGTACCTTTCAAACGAAAAGCACCAAAATCCTGTTACAGGACCATGATCAGCGATGATATCTTTCAGATGACAATGCAGATGCATATTCGGAGTTATGGCCTCTTTCCCGTACAGTGTCTCAAATGTAGTACAAAACTTGAGGAGCCTACGATCGGCAACCTCTAGCAGAGTGTTGGAAATTTCTAGAACTAGAAACTAGTTGAACTAGATCCTGACATGCTAATACAAATGTTTGCCAGCATTTAAAATGTTCATCTTTGAGAATTCCTTTTGGACACACGAGAGAGTAAATTAATGTCCAGTTTTTCCATTGTTCTGCAGTATACGATCCTGAGTTGCAAGATATCTTCATTGGAAGTCGTCCAATGTCACTGGGAACTTCAATTGTACCTATTCTTTCCTCTACTTCCTTCAGCTGCTTTTTAGAAAGAATATCCTGATCTGTCCAGATATGGAAAATTGTTTTCGCAGTTCCTAAGAATAGGTTATGCATCGGATCGACTGTACAAATTCGTACTCTATCAATGTATTCCAGTTCTAGTAGCGCGCTAACATGACTTATTCCAAACTTTTTTCCTAAAGATGTATGTCGTATAAGTGTGGTAGCTCTCTTCATTTGTTCCGCAACTCTTGTATGTTGTTCATTTGTGCGCTTCTTCCAGGATGCCCGTCGGAAACCAGAATAATCCTTCTTTTCCCCAAAACCTCCGGAAACTCTTTCAAACAATGAGAACATCCTACTCTTCCAGCATGTCCCTTAAAGCCACAAAGTTTCCTTGCGGCTGGGACATCTGAAGCGGTACTTATCAGAGCTGCTCGAACCTGTAGTGGACCAAGAGAAGAATTCATTTTGACCCCTTTCCACAGTGCCTTCAATTCGTCGAGAGCTGGTACCAGGAACTCATTCAGAGTTTTTGATTCTTTGTCCATAGAGGGTACAATACCAACAATATGATGTTCTCCCATTTAAATCGTATTGATCGGGGGAGATTCAGCAACCCAACAGAATAGTCTTTCCTGTGTTTAATAGGCTGGAAATAATCGAAGTTCAGCATCATTCCATAAGTGTAAGGACATTTCAAGAAGGCTTTTCCATTCACGCACGAAAAGTCTTTCCATAGCCTACCATCGTATACGTCGCACATAGTGTTTTCCTTGCCTGCTCTGTCTCTCCAGGACTCGCAAAGATCAACAAGATTTCCACGTAGGAGAAGCTTTTCAAGTTGCATGATAATGCTCTTGGAACAATAATACTTGATTGGATAGAAGGATATCTTTCCACCTGAAAGGACTACTTTCTTAACTAATGGGGAGTTGCAAGCCTGCTTCTTTCCTCGTCGATACCAATAATTTGTACATGTTCTTCGGACCTGTCTGTTGTTAACAAGTTTTAAACACGAGTCGTATGCATAGAGCTTCGTACATTTGGGACAAACGACAAACTTGTCGAAGTCGTCTCTGTCGACGTCGAGGAATTGTCTCATCATGTATAAGGATGTAGGAAAGGCCATGACTAGTTTTGATAAGTTTTTTGAATCGTTTGATAACTCAATCCCTATTACTTTTAATCAGGTTACAAAAAACCGTAGCATCCATGCCATGCCATTATCACTAATTCGGCAAGCTGTTTGCCAAACAAGCATGAAATAAATAAGCCAAAAGACTAGAGCATTTATCTTCTTTATCATTCCCTTTGAGGGCTTGGGCTCTGGCAAAGGTTTGGGTGGTTCCGTGATGTCGCGTAAAAGCGCTTCTTGCAATTCGCCGTTCCACACTTCTTCTTCGGCATTTTCGTCACTTGTCGACGATGCGTCGTCACTAGCGCTTCCGCTACTCTGATCCACGTTAGCTTCATCTTCGCTATTACCACTTTCTACTTGTGGCTTAGTAGACACCTAAGAATCGAAAAAATATAAATAATTAATCTAACCCTCGATAAAAATATAGAAGATGATAAAATATATTGACCCATTTTTTCTCCCGTTTCAGTTACCACTGCTGCATATTCCATACTGCAAGTGCCTGAGTTTCAGAGGCATACGAGGCGATAGTAAGCTTAATTCAGTATACCGAAAAGGCTCCAATTATCTTTTGTTAAATGTGACTTTCGTGTAGGGTTATCAGTCAAAAAAGATATATATCGTGTAATGCGTTTAGACACGTTTAGTAACCCTCGTCTCTAATACACCCCCTCTCGAAGGCGTGAAATGAAATTATACGCTGTAAAATCACTTGTTACGAATATACTTGAAAATGTAACAGTTTGAAATATTTTGTACAATAGCTGCAATAAAACGAGCGTCTACAGGTAGGCACGTGCCTACCACAGTCTTTTTCTGTTCATGATAGCCTTTGATTTGCAATTGAATCACTGAATATTTATATTATGAAGAGGCCACAAAAATAAATATAAATAATTATGTCTCCACTAAAATTTGTTGCAAAACGTTTCATGATTATGACTGACAATTTGCATTACAATTTGATATAAATGTCAGAGTAAATGCCAATTTCGATATAACAAATTTCAAAAGAACGAATCCCCTCGGTGTAATTGGCGTTTTGTTTTATTTCCCTTGCCTACGGATGCCTATTAGAATTTTATTATATCGAAATTGAACCTATTCCATTTGCAAATTTGTCACGTTTCTGAAAAAGTACTTTTGATTTGTTCTGCCACTTCCCTCAATAAGAAATGTAACTATCAGAAGAGATCGGCACGGAGAGCGAGATACCCTTATTACATGCCATTTCGCGTAACTTTACTTTCGTGATTTTTGTTCAAACTATCACAAAATGGGAAGTATCGGCTCAACTGAAAATCGCGACATTTTTATGTGAAAAGGAAAGTGTGGCTTTTATTTCACAAGGGATGGGGGCTGATGATATACATCGGCATTTAGGGGTGTCATTTGAATCTGCAGGAAATTTGCGCGCGAACACTTCTACTTTTTTTAGTGCTGCTGATAGTACAAAAACAAATATTTATTTTAAAAATCAAATGAATCAGAATTCGATGGTTTGTAGGCAGATCGCTGCGTGGAAAGATTCTCAACGCAACACCGCCCCCCGCGGAACGACAGAGCCGAGCCTAAAGGGTTAACTATTATTAGTAAAAAATTACCTCGGCTTCCGGTTCTTTGGCTTGTTCCAGTTCATGTTCTATACCTGCATTGGATTTGTTACAATCTGAATACACAAGAGTAGAGCCTTTAATATAAAGTTGAAAGTCAATTCGTGTAGTGTATCTGATAATTATGTAAACGAATTGTTTGATATTCAGAAGGAATCAAAGCCTTACCTGTATCGCTTTCTTCTGATGAAGTGCTCACTTCACCAGCAACTCTACGCCACTTCACAATATATTCTCTGGCACCACTTTTCCTTAAATGCCTTTCGTATGTCGAGCGGGAAACTTCCTTTTCGAAATGATTACACCAAATATACCCGTCCATTCGGAAAGAGCGTAACCAGCAGTAGTAAATACAGTGAACAGCAGCTTGTTGTATCACATTTAATATAAGAACTCGCCAGAATAACACGTGAGCACTGATTGCCCAATGTATCTCAATTTAAATGCTGATATAAATAACGAAGTACGCAATCGGTTTCGCAACATTATGCTTGTCTCAACTACCTAAAAATGCAGCTAGAGTTTGCTGCTGGAGAAGTCATTGCCAGCAGCTTGCTGTCTGTATATGCTGAGGAAGGGAGCATCATTTTTTCGTCATGAAACGTGAAATTTCCTGTATTAAATTGTGTCGATTATTGACTTGAACAGACAGGATAAATTGAACTTTCGGAACCTAAAGAGTAAAGTACACTAAATATTCAAAAGTCTGAGGTAACTTTAAGGCCTCTTTGAAAGACCACGAAAGATCGCGTAAAACTTTCAAGCCACCCTGAAAGACCATGAAAGATAATGTAAACTTTCAAGCCACCCTGAAAGACCTCGAAAGATCATGTTTATCTTTCGGACCTTTTCAGAACAAGACAAATGTGTATTTTGAAGTTTTTATTTCAAAATGAAAGGACCTGAAAAGTCGAAAATGCTGAAAGGTACACTAAAGTCAACTAAAAGGGTAATATACCTTTCAAGCCAGACTGAAAGGTCATGAAAGGTGAAACCTTAACTTTCAGGGCGATTCATTGATAATGAATGACAAAAAATTAGCGATTTCGTCCTGTGATGGCATCAGCGGGTAAGCTGGTCTGCAAGCAAAAATACCGAATAGAGGGTTCATCATGATCTATAATACGCTTGCAAGATGGTATGGTTCCATATAGCTTTGAGATAAGAAGTATTTTATTTTATCCAAACAACAGGGCATTTCTTAAATGAAATTTGACAGGTACATTTCAAGTGGTGGGGGATCAACATCGAAAATGAGGTGGTTACTGAGCTATACAGTCATCTGTGACAGTTGCTTAGCAGAGATCCAACTACATAGTATTTAGCAACTTGTTGCAAAGCACTTTCAGGAACTACTAGCAGATTTTTCCAAATCCCCCACACTTACACGGACATGACTCATGTTACTATTGAATTGTTGCTGCAGTGGTCTAAGACGAGCACCTCTTAATGGTGACAAGATGTTAAGTGTTATTCCATAAGTTGGTCACCATAGACAACATATGGTGTCCCATCTGGCTTTGTGATTCTTTCCAGCTGTGGCAGAAGGCTACTGGCACCAAGCATGAAGGCATCATGCCTTCTCCCCTGGTGTGCGATAACAGACTAAAAATGAAAACACTTCTCCTATAGTTATAAACATTTGGTCCCCACTAAGTGAAAGGTTCAACCTCATATGCACTTTCCATTTGACAAAAATTCAAAACAAGTTCTAAATTTTCATACAAACAGATGCATAACATTGAATATTCTGATTGTGTGGTTCCAGAAAATATCCATCCCCACACAGAAGGGTGTTAAAAAGTGACCCCTCAACCCCCTCTGGGATTCCCAAGGAAAATAAGTATTTGTATAGAAAATAGCATGTAAATTGACCCCCATACCCCACAGGAATTTGAAATCCCTTTCCACTCATCAAATTTGCATCTTGCTGTGCAGAAATCTGCTCCTTTTTGCTTTGAGAGCCCATTTCTCGGAATGTTCTCTCATGTTCAACGAAAAAATTGCACTGTGGATCGTCAATGAAGAAGTGTATGTGTATGCAAAGTGTCAAACGCTGATTAATTTATAACCCCTTCCACAATTTGATTTAAATAAAATAATGGGATCATTTGTAATTCTACTCCACACCTGGAATTTTATGCAGTGAATCCTTTTGTGGCCACTAAACATAATCCTCTGATTCCGAAATGGTCTTGCAATATATCGAGGAATTCAACCTATGAAGCCCCGGCACAGTTTAAGGGGAGCTCCTTTAAAGTGAATGGCATTGGAAAAAGCTGCAGGGTCTAACCACACTAAGTCCAAGTTACTTAGCAAAGGACTGAACCTTGTGTAAATGTCATCCACAATCTAAAATACGATTAGTTTTGGAAGCATTGGTCAACAAAATGATTACTCAATATAAAATCAACTTTTTTCAATGAATCTTATGACAGTTACCATGTTGAAAACACTGCTGTTGAAATGTTTAATTGCAAACTTGGTAATTCAACTTTTAACTAGAACACGAGGTCTAGCCATGTTCACTGAAAAGCATGTGCAGTCATTAATGACCCGCGGTCGCCTCTCACTTGGAAAAGAGTTACACCTTGTCCCAAAAAAGTATACTTCAAAAGAATAGTTACACCTTGAAAAAAAAAGGTTTTCAACCTTCGAAAGAAATTACACCTTGAGAGAAAAGTCTACCTTCGAAAAAGTTACACCTTGAAAAAGTCGATCTTTACCCAAAAAAGTAGAAATTTGAAAAAAGTGGTATGCAAATTTGAAAAAAAAATAAAAAGTGCACATGTTAGATAACTTTAATCAAAGCTCACGCAACTATGATTTTTTGTCTTACCAGTATTCTGACCCAGCATTTCAGCATTCACCACGATATGAGCTTCCCTCAAACGGCACAAATACCCGTTGAAATGAATGTTAAATTTTTTAATTAAAAAAAGTCATAACAAAAACTGCGGAACTGACTGCGAACACAATTTGTTTTCGTGGAACTGAATAAATTTGGTAAAATTTTAAAATAAATATATACAATTAATGTCGTAATACGCTTTACGTTTTAGAAAACTGTACTAATTGGGCTTTAATCGCAATTCAGTAAAATTGAGAATTTAATAATCGTGTAATAATTTGAATGCCTTGTTCGTCGCTTTTGCGCTATTTTATACTTATTTTATTATTCCACGACTCTCCAATGAAAAAATCTAAATTTTATCTGCTACATTGAACGTAGATAACATACTGTGCATACGAATTCCAGTACGTAGAGCTTAAGTGCTTTCTGGTAATAAACTGAATCAGAATTTCGAATATTGCTACTCACTGGCTTTTTTTTGTTTGCTGTTCCAATATCCAGATAGCCTGGCTGGTCCTCTGGCAAGTCCCTCTTCTGGCCTTTCCTTTTCTCAGCTTGCTTATAGGGGTCAAGCCAGAAAGTAACGTATTTTAGGCTATCCGCAAGATACGCGTCTTTCAGGTGTTGGTCTGTCAGTATTGAGAATTTCTTTCTATTAGGCCCATTATAACCCTGTGTCCTATGCCTGAGAAATTTCTGCCGCACGATTTTCCAGTAAGTAATCTTTGTTGAATATAGGGATTTTTCTAAGCGGGTATAGCCAGTCTCCCAGAGGATTTGAGACAAACTGAATTATTTGAGGGCTTTAAAAACAAGTTAAAATCCGTCACTCTGCTCGACAGCGGGTAGGCTTCGAGGTGGAAAGCCTGTCGAGCTAACTGCCATTCAGACATTTTATTTAGCGTTGAGATGCTGTCTGCCATGTGTGGCGTTGCTTTACAAACAAAGCTAAATTTTCCGTGAATGAAAGCTTGAAATTTAGACCATTTCTTTGAACGAGAGCTGTCCAAGTAAGTTCAATTAGTTTGTTTTTACAACTTGAAGCTCAAGCCCAGGCAAATGTTTTTGGTTTGGGCTTTATTTAGCGCAAAAAGTAATCTTACTGAGCCCGATGTTTCTTCGCACGACGTGCCGGGGAAGCCGTAGCTTTAGCTTTAGCGCAAAGAAAAAATAAGCAAAAATGTCCTTGCTGCTGAAAACTGAAGTCGTTTTGGGTTCCAGGGGCCGGTTCCTAGAAGGCCAGTTAAAAAGTGTCAGTGGATAAACGCTTACCCAACGGATAAATCCTGAACAAAACCTGTACAACAGATAACTTTTATCCGTGGATAACGTTTTTCAACCTTTCAGGAACCGGCCCCAGATCGTTAAATGTTTTTAAATCAAATAATAAGGAGCGATTTCAAGTGAAAGCACTATAAGGGGCGTCAAAAATTCACTTTGAAATATTATAAAATTCACGTTCTTGGTAAAAAGCTTTCTGGAAATACATCCAAACTGCATTCTAAAAGTTTAATCATGGGTCTTTGCGCCCAAACCCCTTTTGTCTCTTTGACAAAAAAAAGCTGTGTGAATATTTTCAAGTGCGTGCGCCAATAGACAACAACCTAGACAACAATAGACAACAACCTTTCCTAAAAATTAAACCGGCAAAACGGATGTTCAGTACGACCTGCTGGACAGTTTGGAGTCACGCCACTCTTCCGACTTCTTGCCGACGGCTCGAAACCTTGAAAGTGTAGCGATAAGTCCCAAGAGGGCTGGGCGAGAATATTTTTTCTTTTGCGCGCGAACGTCCCCAAGGATTCTTCCCTGAGCCGTCACGCCACGCCGATCACTATCCAAGGTTTCGGGCCGTCGGCAAGAAGTCGGAAGAGTGGCGTGACTTCAAACTGTCCAGCAGATCGTACTGAACATCCGTTTTGCCGGTTTAATTTTTTGAAAAGGTTAAAATAGAACGGGAAAAAAGCAAATTCGAAAGTTATATCTCTGTTGGTAGGAAAGATACATCATCTGACTTTAATGTTTCCGAGGTCAAATGCCAAATAATTGAAAATAGAGTGGAATTCGGGGCCTCGAATACAGCTGGTAGCGTGTTTATAGGGTGGTATTTGTCAAAATGGCGCCTGAGTATTGGATTTGAAGTGGCTGTATATTAACTGATTGCCCAGCGATTGCAAGCTGTTGAGCAGATTCTCCGGCGACGAAGCGACTGAGGATATTTGACATCTTCCTTTTTGCTGAAATGAGGAACGGCTGTTGTAGGACTCGATAGAAACATCACATTTATGGCCGGTTACCGACTTAATTTGCCGAACTTCAACATTTTCATCGGAAAGAACATTCACGGACGTCGCTCTGACGCAGTGGTTTGTGAGATGAGGCGTTATCCCGGCCGCTTTACTCATGGATTTCATCATGTTGTTCAAAATGGATTCGCCGACTGGACTACTGCAAAACCAAACATCATCCCTTGGGTCGAACTTGGCTGAGTTTGGTTTCTTTGGTCTTTGGAAGAGACATGGGACTCCTGGATTTAAGTGTTTCATGAGGTTTTCGATGGTCTTTACTGGGCAGCGACTGGAATCTGGAAGTGCGAACATTTTTCCATCCGACATGTCTTCAGAGTCGTTCAATCCGCCCTGGTGATTTTTCGTGGCCAACTTGAGCGAGAGCTCGAAGTATCTTCTGCCTTGTGGTGTGACACGTTGGAAAAGCATCTCAGGGGTGTGTTTACGCTGATTTTCTCTTCCTCGTTTGCCAAAATATAGTGTGATGTAGAACTAGGCGGTTCTCAAGAGCTGATTTGGGTCTTGCGTATCGGCGTCCCCGAGTTTGACCGCTTACAAAAGGTTGCTCTAACTGCTCTGGTGTTATTCTATCTTTGTGCACAGTCGGACCGACTTTTCCCTCTTTCACGTTGTTTTTGCATATGGCTGTTTAGTGCTTTATTCGCCTTTTCGAAGGCAGGGTCACCAATTATCGACCAAAGCTTGTTGTTCGGTGGTTGTTTGAGATACCGGTCGGTGGCGGCGCGGATTGTACGTAGCGATGTTACTTTAAATGCTTCTCCGTTCTTCTGTCTTACTGAGAGATAGAAAATTTGAAGGCACTGGTTCAATTCTTTGTCCATGTCTTATATAGTTGTTGTGAATTTGTCTTGGTTAGCAAACCATTCTGCAATGTTTTGATAGAATAAATGTAAACACAAATTTAACTACTTAAAATTCACGAAAGTTTTCACGTTTTTAGATCAGTTAGATTAATGCTTACCGTTGAAAATCTTCATTTTCCGTATTTCTTTGTTGCTTTTGTTTTTTTCTGGTATTGCATCATTGGTTAATTTGTCAACTTCCTCTTGTGAAACATCGCAAAATCGATTTGAAGAGGCCGCCATTGTTTTGTTTTCCTTCAAAACGCCCGCCTTTTCAAAACTCGATGATGACGTAAAGCGTGGGAAATAAGAGTACATACCACTGTAAAGCCCTGGAAATTTGTTAAACATGCCACGGTGGTGATTTGAACCTGGGACTCACAATCATTCCATTCCAGGAAGTATTTCCATTGACTTAGCGCATGCGCCACGGACCGCAGCCACAGAGGGCCTATACGCGCGCCAAAGGGGCACGTTCGCCAAGACTTGAGCGCCGGTCAGCGGTTGCAAAAGTGTTTTTGACTCGCGTATAAGCCCCAAGTCAAGCCTCAACACACCTGAGTGTGTTTGTCTCACTTCGCAAAGCGACATGGTTCGTCTGTTTGTTGTACAACATGGTAAAACAACGTGCTAAAGTCCTTATAAATAAACCAATTGAGAAGCAAATGTACACTGTAAAATCAACATGCTGAACGTTAATGAATAATTGTGGAGTAAAAAGTTCGAGTTCTTCTTTGCGTTTTCAAAGTTTTCTACATTATCCGTACGCTTTTTACCTGTTGGTAGCAGCTGGGATTTGTGTTGACGTTCAGACCCAAATCAGGGATTTGTGTTGTCGTTGAGACCAAAATCAGGCCACCCAGCAAAGTAACTGGCATTTGTGTTAACTTTCAAACCCAAATCAGGCAACCCAGCGAAGAAACTGGAATGTCTGCTCTTCTGACATTCGGTCGAAGACACGCACCCGCGTGGCGAAGATCGATTCGCCGTAAAAACTTGGATGGATTTCATGCGTTGTTTTCTTAGCCAAAAATGTACTGCAGAGTGATTTGATGTTGCGATCAATGTCCCCATACATTTTGTTACAATGCCTCTTACCATGCGGTCAGTGACTCGTCAACATTTCACCTCGAGAGTATAAAAACAGCCTTCCCGTGAAAGAGCATGTCTCTGGACGAAAACGAGGCATGTTTCTGAGGCCGCGATCTCTATGACATGCGCAAACGATCGTCCCAAAACGATCTAGGTCTGGGAACGTCATTGGCACTAAAATATCACGTCACTTCTCTTGCATGAAAACGAGGCAATTCCTCAAAGTCTCAAAGTCTCGAGGATAAAATGGTATAGCATCCAGCCGAAAACTCCTCGAATAGGTGGTGTTTTTTTTAAACCATATTTGGCATTTATCCCAAGAGCTAGTAGCTCATCTAGGGGATTCATGCGTAACATTATACTTACATTTCATTTTGCATGTTTTTTTATATATTTTTTTTAGATACAGACTTTTTACATTAAGGCGAACACACACGTAGATAGAAAGAATGTTGGCCAAGAGAAAAAAAAAATTAAGTAAACCTTTTCGTTTCTTTGATGTATTGTCTTACTGCTGCAAAAATTGCCACATTACCATTGAAGTTAAAAGTCAAATTTCCATTTAAGAGAATCTCGGTTCTTTTAGTAGTATTAAGAGAATTCCAGGTAATGCCAGCAATTTCTTCGACAGAGGCGAAAAGAGAATTACGTTGAGCAGCATATCTAGGGCAAAATAGAAAATAGTGTGCGAGATCTTATTTCCCTGCACCACAGGAACAAGCTGGCGAGTCTACACAATTAATTGAATACAGGTACCAATTAAGGACACACTGCTTTAATCTTAATCTTGTATGCAAAATTGAAAAATATCTTTCTTCACCGACACCTAAATAGACCAGCTTGTTCACTGGTGGTACAGGGAAAGTTTCACGTAATAAGGCACTCTTGAAAGAAGCTACAGATAAGCTATCGCGATTAGACTGAGGCAAGCTATTCCACAATTGAATGGTAGAATAAAGAAAATATTTTTTTGATTTTTCAGTATTAATAAATGGTATTATTAAATTGAAGTTATTCCTTAAGGCATACGAGGTCGCACTAGCTACTTGCTGAGGGCAGATTGAAGAACGATACGGAGGAGCAAAATGATTTACCATTTTGTATAAAAGAATCAGCTTGTGCATTTTCCGTCTATCAGCTAAACGACGCAGACCAGTTTCCAATAACAAGGATTCCCTGTGGGTTCCCTTAATTGCACCAGTAATGACACGCGTAGCATCAAATTGTATACTCTCTAAGAGATCAGATTCACCCTTTGTGCATCCGTCCCAGACAACATCGGCGTACTCTAGATTTGATCGAATTAATAATTTATATAACACTTCAAGAGTGTGTCGCGATAACGTAAACTTTAGTCCTTTTAACAAGTTTAATTTTTTCGATGCTTTCTGGTAAATCTTGGTTAAATGAGCCTTCCATGACATTTTACTTTCCAAAACCACACCCAAGTGTTCGTGCTCCTTTACAATTTCAATTTTCTTTCCTCCCATACACAAGTCTGGGTAGTGTGGCAAGTTTTTTTTAAGTGAATAGGTCATTGATTTCGTTTTGGCTGCATTCATAGTTACTAACCACTTGCTGGCCCAGCAGGAAATAGAAGATAAATCGCTATTCAACTCGCTAGCAGTAGCTTCAGGGGACACATCCACTTCATTTAATAGCAGCGTGTCGTCAGCGAATAGGAAGCAGCCGCTCTCAAGCCCAACCTGGATATCATTGATACAAGAAAACAGCCCGTCACTTCGTGACGCTAGAAGACTCAAACTTGAGTTCCCCCTTCCATAAACTGCTGATTTACATTGCTAATGACCTCCCTGCCGCATGCCGAAATAAATGAACTGAGCCCCAGAGCCTTTTTTGTATGTTCTGCACTGGTCTCCCTGATTTTGGTGGAGAAAATGACGCACGTGTGTCGTGTGAGTCAGTACCTGTACGGCTTTCAAATCCGCTATCTAAGTCCGAAGGCGAAGAACCCGCTAAAATTGAAAACGCAAGCCTATTACACAGAAAAACCATTTGACTTCGGAATTGTTTGTATGTTTATTATATCTCACTAAGGGAAGAGAAGAAACAGGTAAAGTAAAATTGTTCCTAAGAAATTTTAGTTTATCATAGGTTTAGAAAATTTCACTCGTGGCTTAGCGTTCGCTCTGTAGGCAGTGGCAGTCGTGTAAGTTTGTTCAAACTTGAATGAAAAGTTTTCTCAGCTCAAATCTTTCGAATTAAAACTATCCCTGCACATAATAGTAAGTAATCTGTAATAGAACCATTTAGTTTTGAATGTCTATGGTGCTTTCGGTTGAGGGAAATGAGCTCTTTTTTAGTTTATGTGGGAGATTTCAACATGGCCGCGATGGCGGCTTTGTCCCTCGCTGAAAAAATCGCTTGAATTAGAACTTAACCCAAGTTGAATCTTTTCCAACAAAAACACGCCCACTTGAGAGATTTCCTTCTTCTCTTCGGGTGTGTGTCCTTCGTTTTGCGATACAGCGTAAGGATTTACATTTTGAGAATATTATTCATGGCTTTGCTTTGTGTGCCCTGCGCCCGAACAGGAAAGCAAGGCACTGGTGTACGTTTGTTCAAGCTGAATGAAATTTTTTCTCAACTTAAAGCTTTGGAATAACAATTATCACTGCACATTCCTGACAGTAATCTGTGACAGAACCATTTAGGTCTGAATGACTATGGTGCTTTCGGTTGTTCGAAGTGAGTTCTTTTTTAGTTTCTGTGGGAGATTTCAAAATGGCGGCGATGGCAGCTTTGTCCCTCGCTTAAGAAATCGCTTGAATTAGAACTTAGCCCAGGGTGAAACTTTTCCAACCAAAACACGTTCACTGTCGAGATTTCTACCTTCTCTGCATGTTTGTGAACTTCTTTTGGCGACACAGCTTCAGGCCTAAGCGGAGTGAGAGCGAACGATTTAGCCAATCAGAAACGTTTGCGCAGACAATGCGATTATAATAGTATAGATAAATGAGAAATAAAAGCGGACCTAAGACGGAGCCTGAGGCACACCGGCTTTGATAGTTTGGCACGAGGAGCTGCTTCCTTCGATAACAACCTGTTGCTTTCTTTCACTTAAATAACTCTCAAACCACTTATAAAGATCACCCCTCACACCAACCCTTTTCAATTTGAGGAGCAGTCCCTCGTGCCAGACCTTATCGAATGCTTTGGATATGTCCAAAAACACCGCGCGTACTTCATTCCCCCTATCAAGTGCTTCCTGTATTTGGTTCACGATATAAACCAACTGCATTACAGTCGAATCATTAAAAAAAAGCACAAAACCCCAAAAACCTTCGTCGGAAACGCCATTATATTGCTACCTTAAAACCCAATATTGTCAACAGGTATTTTGTTGGACATTATCTATCATTGAATCCCATGGAAGGGCGGTGAAAATGGAGCTTGTATTTGCAGTTCAGTCTGGGCATTAAAATATTGTCCAACGAAATCCCAGCTTGGATAGATACAAAATCTGTATTTGTAAATCATTGTAGTCAAATCAATTGAATTCCAGATGAAGGTCGTGCTTTTCCCTGGGTTTAGTCTGCAATGTAAACTTAAAGAGCAGCGGTTGTTGCGCATGGCATACGCTTAAAAGTCCCCTGTTACGTGGTGGAAGCAATGAGGAATCGGAGCGTAGGACGATTCTCTGTGGCTCTGGTTTGTAACGCTACCAAGAAACAGACTGGATCATTTGCAAGAATAGAGTGTTCCCGAGATTGGTATTGGTGTATTTCTCTATGAAAGACTGTACTTTCGGCTTCTCATAGTAGTCATTTTGTGCACTTTTGCGTAAAGGCACCAAATTTGACATGAATATTCCTTGCATAATTTTGAACAAAACTGGAAGCGATGCCACACGATTCGCACTGTGTAGGGTGGGGAGAGGCAATTTTGTCCCCAAAATGTGATGCTTTTTTAGCCAAAACATGACTGAATTTATGTATTGAATAAGTCTATGTGTTCCCTATATTATGTCAAGTTTTCCCTATATTATGACAAATTTTGTCATAATATATTCATATTCAATGTGCGCGCGCTTATTCAAAGTAATAGTTTGCCAACAAAGTATTTACAACACTCACACTTTTTGACGTTTTATGATTTTCCATTTCAGTTCCAGTGTTTAACTTAGAAATAACTAGTATGTAGCGTTCCCGACCCGGTTGCAAGGGGTTGCGTCCAGGGCCAATGTCCGCCGAGTTTAACCACGCTTGAATGTGTTTCATCTTTTTATTTTCTAGATTGAAATGATTTACGGGACGCCACAAACAAGTGCGGTAAGAACTACAAAGTGATATATAGTGAAGTATTAGCTACGATACCATTATTCAAATGCGACCGAGAACGGTAAACAAACGTAAACAACTTACATCCGTAGACTGAAAATACCCCAGCGGTAATGCTTCGAAAACTTCTCTAAACTCCAACCATAATGCTCCAAAAACTCTCTCCAAAACTCCAGCTATAATGCTCCAAAACTCTCTCTGTCCTTGTGGCTAACAATCCCGGTGTCTAATTACGGTAGTTTCGCTGACAGTTAATGCTAAACTAAATCAAATAAAAACCGACCAATAATAATACTTGGATTAACCAGAGAAGTCACGCAAACTAAACAAACAGTCTCTATCTGTATTTTCAATTCATATTTGCACATTATCTACAAAACGTCACACACTACATACTGCATTATCCGACGTCTCTTACTGCTCCCACTGCAAGTGAGTTTTACTCCCTTGTTGGTTTCCAACGATGAAATCCTTGTGGAAATTCCAGGCTCCTGCACAACCCCTGTGGAAATTTGATGGTCACACTGATTTGATTGACAGTGCAATGAGAATCAATTAGGCTAGAAAACAATTGGCATTGACCGTTTATGGAGTTTATCAAGTGGAATGATAATTGTAATGACACAGACCACAAGCTACCAGTGGCGTTTGGAGTCTCCAGTTATACAGCAGAGGAAACTCACAGAACTAATGATGTAATAGTACTATTTCAGTTAATTTCTCCATCTTCTAAGTTTAACAGAAAACAAAAAGTGTTTGGTTTGCTAAATATAAGTAGATTTTTCTAGGTAGAACAAGGACATTATACAACTTGAAGAGCAAGGCATCCTGCAATGTGTGCAACATCATTTCGAAACCATGTCAATGATTCTTGGTCACAGAGGCTGAGAGTGACTAGTAGTTACATCCAGTTGTTTGACTGGTCTCTCTCTCTCTCATAATATTGATTCTGTCAGATGCCAGAATGCCCTAGTTTTCAAGCCACCCCTATTGGCATTCAAATAAAATCCTAACGTGGAATACAAAACTAATTAGTAGTTTATGCTTCTTCCATCACACTACACTGGTCAATACATGGCTGGTTAAAGTTCAACTTTATTAAAATAACATGAATTTATGAACCTAATTTCTGATCACAAATGGCACCACAAAATATTGATTAAATAACGAATCTGTGGGAGGGCTGGGAAATTTAGTCCTTTTTTTAGTCAATCTTTCCTAAAAAAAGTCATCTTCATAAAATCATCAAAACTTTCATTTCATGGGTTTTTGAGTTCCAATTTGACATAACCGTTTTTACTAACTCTTCAACTGATTGGTAAATGCTAAGAAGGAATGATAAAAAGGGGCTCCTAAAACCCCCTCTTTAGTGAGTGCATCTAAACTTTCCCAAAGCCAATGCTATCCCCAAGGGCACTTTTCAGGAGATCATTAAAAGCCTCACTCTCACAAATTCCCCAGGGAATGGTTATCTCTAGCCCACAAGTTGAAGCAAAAGGTCTTCGTATTGTGTTTGCTTCAATAACAAAAAAACTTTAATGACCTTTTTGAACCCATTAGGTGACACACGGTCAGCTCCAGTGATTAGTGTTAGAAGGTCGGGGAATGAGCAGGGAAGAGTACCACTTGCAGCCTGTAGGACAGTAATACTTCTATTAACTAAAATTAAAGGACCAGATCGATGTTTGTATGGGAACCTGAACGGTAGGCACTACATCCATGTAATATGCCATCAATGATGATGTCATCAAACTCCAAACACATTTTCTAATCAAACTTGAAGGAGACGAGTTTCAGGATTGCCTAAATCTCTTCTCGACATACCTCTTACAAAACAAGCGCGAGGGCCATACGGTAAGTTAATTATCATATCAAGTGATAGTACTGTGTGTTACATAATAATATTCATCAATTATTCATGAAGCAAGTATCCAATGAGAAGGCACAATTCAGGTCACATGACTAGCCTTGTAAACTGGATACAAGATCCATCAAACTAAAAGAGCGGGGAGGGCTTGAATATTCAGCAGGGAAAGGGTGGGGTTAATGAATAATAACAATAGTTAATAGATCTATTAGTATTCTGTAAATATTTATAGAATACTAATATCGATATTAGTATTCTATAAATATTTACAGAATACTAATAGATCTATTAACCACCCTTTCACTGCTGAACTATTCGAGTAAAATTACGACTATGAAAAAACATTACTCAAAACTTTAAGCAAGAAAAGCATTTGGCAAAACAAATGTTACAACAATTAGGCTAGTTGGTCTGTCGACAATAGTAAACTGTATAAGAATAAGTTCAAGATCGGCTGCAAGCAGACTAGTGTTCATTTGACCAGAAAGCAGTCTTATTATATAAAACTAACAGCATTAAAAAGACGCATTTTCAATAAATAACCAGAGAGTCTGACTCAGTTTAACTGCTTTCCCTCCACTGCCTTTCCAACAATTTCTTGACCTCGTCTTGTTCACTTGCTCCATTGTTGTATCTTTTCCAATCCCTCTGCGTGCAATATGCTTTCGAAACCAGTTTGGAAACCTTAAACACATGGAAATAGTTCGATATTTCATGTATTTTACATTTAATTTAACAACAAGTCTGATAAAGCAAAGTCGATATACTCAGAATAAAACTAACCTTCATTTCTTGCTCGATTGTTGTCTCAAAAAGTTCGACCATATAGTTCGCATCTCCTGTTACTCGTATCTTTACGAATGCCTCCAACTGCTGTCCTGCCGTGTTTTAGACAGTTTCGGAAAGTCCCATCCCGACACACGATTTTGAAGAGCAGAGAAAGCGACTTGTGACGAGTTTGGCGTACCAAAAGCGCTACGCTGCATTTTTTTACAGCACTTAGCATCGACTGAATAAATTTCATTGCACAACTTTCGGCTAAAGTTGATAACAAAAGCCAGTTCATTATTTTGTGTATTACATCATTTACAACAAAAGGCCTATTCATTGTCATCAATAAAACAAAAGAATCCTAACAACCTTTTCAACTGAATTGAATTCGTCCTGCCTTGGATTTTCAATAGTACTTCAAATTGTTTTCAACAAAAGAATACAAACAAAGAATTTTCAACAAAGAGTTGTTGTCTTGACATATCATAAGTCATTTACAATATTCGCGTCCGATTTGTATGGAATTTACAATTTCTCGGCCTGCGGCCTCGAAATTGTAAATCCCATACAAATCGGCCGCTCATATTGTAAATAGTACTTGTAATATTCATTACTTATTCATGAGAGAACTAGCCTATGAGAGCGCTGCATTGGAGTCACGTGGATTTACTTTTAAACCCCATACAAAACGACTGTCTTAAAGCACGGGGGGCTTGAATAGGCAGCAGGGAAAATTTGGGGTTATGAATAACTGAACACAATGAATATGTTAATTAGTTACAACCACTAGTGGCTGTATATACAATCACTAGTGGTTGTAACTAATTAAAATATCCATTGCGTACTGCAACACTAAATGGACAACGAAAACGTTAAACATACTTTAATTACCACGTATAGATTTTTAGATCCTGGAAGATGGTCAACTACTTCTTTTGTTGCCTCCCTCATTTCTGCATCAATGGCCTTACGGAATAGTGTAAACCTGTGGACAAAGTAAAAGGACGTGTATAAAATACAAATACTCGAATGGTGACTTCACGATGCCGAGGGAAAAGGGTGCAGAACTTGAGTCATCTTTCGTCTCTAGTACAAAATGTGCTTTAGCAGCACAGAAAAAAAATATCAAAATGAACAAACCTTATATCGCCTCTGTCAAATGGGTCAAGTCCACTTTTGTCGCTGTGGTATCGCTTTACGCCACAGGTTTGCGAAACCTCGTAGCTTTGCTCGATGCTGACATTTTCCCGATAATGCGTGGTATTGATTGCCTATTGATGAATATTGGACATTTCCATAAAAACAATAGAAGAAAATAACGGCGTTATGTTTTTTTGCGAGTATGCGTGGTTTATTGATTTTTACATGTAACAAAAGCTTCTCAAGCACATTTCATTGGCTTTTACACATGCGCAAATTGAATAGAAGGCACTTAAATTCTAAAGTACCTATTCATTGCACATTTCCATAAAAAAATAGAAGAAAATAACCCAGCGTTATGTATTTTTGCGAGTATGCATGTTTTGTTGATTTTTACATGTAACAAAAGCTTCTAAAAGCACATTGCATTGACTTTTACACTGAATGCGCAAATTAAATAGAAGTATAAATTCTATAGTACCTATTCATTTCACAAGTAATTTACAACATTCGCGTGGATGTTGTATGAGCCATACAATCTCTCGCCTACGGCTCGAGATTGTATAGGCTCATACAACATCCCCGCTCATGTTGTAAACATTACTTATTATATGGCAACGATAGTGCGCACGCTCTGATTGGCTAATCAGCGGACATAATTTCCACGTATTGCCAGTGGGCAATACGCATTCCCACTATTCTCCGAAACGGGCGCGCTCTTGGCAAAGGTATGTTACATTATCTTTGCCAAAAACTGATCAAAACAATAGACACTCACTTCTTCTGCTTAAGCATAAATACCTCGGAACTGGTTTGTAGTTCAGTCAATCTACGCTCAAAAAGGGGTCAACCGGGAACTAATTGCAACAAAAGCTTTTTCGACGGTTTTGTACTACATTTAGTTACCAAATGAACATACTAAAAGTCCCAAAAAAAATCAGGAACACGCAGGAACACGCCGAAAACGGCAACTGAAAATTTCCATACAAGGCTTGTTTGAAAAACCACAGGGAGCCCAAAGCTCAAAAATGCATAATATTTAAATAGACTCGTTTTGTGTAACTTTCGACAATACAAATTATTGATATTATTCCAAAACATAATTTTGAGCATAAGGGGCGCGCGTTTTAGTTGTGTTCTGGTAGTTTTTATTAAATAATCACTCAATTCTATTTTCGCAAGAGTTTGAGATCTGGAAATAGGAGATGCCGGCTAGGAACACTTTTGATCGCTAAATTATCTCCGTTGATAGCCAGTCTAATTTGAGATAAACAAATATTTGATGACAACATGGGTTACCCTGACTAAAAATCAAATATTTTGGATCGAGATCGTTTAATCAATTAATTTTATTTGATAAAATGCAAGTATAGGATTAGTACTCGGGCTGGGATGTGTAAAAATGTATGATTTCTAGATACCATTGGGGAAAATAAGCCTGCGAATTTGACCTCCAAAATGATGTTAAAAACTGTAAAATATTCTTCGTTTGATTTATAGTCCTGCAATGTTACTCATAGTGATGTCTAACATCTGTTCTGCTGATATAAACCTATTTTTAGGTTAAAAAATAAGCGCGCTTTTCAGATTTTACACCATCTTTGTAGTGGGGTAAAACGGGCTAAAAACGACTCAAAATCAGCCGTCTGCCGTACGATCTAATTCGGGCCTCGTTTTCCTAAAGTATTAATCGGATCGATCTCAAACTTTCGCAGCATTCATCAAGCCACTAGGGATACTGCTTGGCAAAGTTAGGGGATTTTAGAAAATTTTCTAATTTCGCCGCTAGGTCGATATTTACAGACGAGCGCTCTTATAAATAAATTAATAGCTAAGGGCTGGTTTCCGTATAATGGCAAACGACAATTAGAGATTCAAAGTACTGTGCGGGGGAATTAACCTGATATGTAAGCTGAAGTGCTGAATGTGAGTGTCCATATTATGTGTGCTTTCTGAGCATATGGCCTAGTAAGTGAGGGAAAGAAAAAAAATCTCTAACCCGTATGGGATTCGAACCCACGACTTCGGAATTTGATCATCCATGCTCTAAAAACTGAGCTAACAGGCCAATACGACCCTAGCGACCGTTAGCTATGATGGTGTAAGTCGCGGTCTTTTCTTTATCTATACTATTATAATCGGGTTGTCTGCGCAAACGTTTCTGATTGGCTAAATCGTTCGCACTCACTCCGCTTAGGCCTGAAACTGTGCCGCCAAAAGAAGTTCACAAACCTGCAGAAAGGTGGAAATCTCGACAGTGAGCGTGTTTTGGTTGGAAAGATTCACCCTGGGCAAAGTTCTAATTCAAGCGATTTCTTAAGCGAAGGACAAAGCTGCCATCGCCGCCATTTTTAAATCTCCCACAGAAACTAAAAAAGAACTCAGTTCGCACAGCCGAAAGCACCATAGTCATTCAGACCTAAATGGTTCTGTCACTTACTTGCAGGAATGTGCAGGGACAATTCTTATTCGAAAGCTTGAAGTTGAGAAAAAATTTCATTCAGCTTGAACAAACGTAACTAAGTGTCTTGGTTTCCTGAGCCCGGGCTAAGGCGAAATGAGTGACATATTTACACAAAGCAAAGCCATGAATAATATTCTCTAAGTATAAATCCTTACGCTGTATCGCAAAACGAAGGACACAAACCCGAAGAGAAGAAGGAAATCTCTTTAGTAGGCGTGTTTTTGTTGGAAAAGATTCACCTTTGGCTAAGTTCTAATTCAAGCGAATGTTTCAGCGAGGGACAAAGCAATCTCCCGCGTAAACTATAAAAGAACTCATTTCCCTCAGCCGAAAGCACCATAGTCATTCAGGTTCTATTACAGATTACTTACTGATGTGTGCAGGGATAATTTTAATTCGAAAGATTTGAGCTGAGAAAAATTTTCATTCAAGTTTGAACAAACTTACACCACTGGCACTGCCTACAGAGCGCATGCTAAAACATGAATGAAATTCTCTAAAAAAAATCCTATGATAAACTAAAAATTTCTTAGAACAATTTTACTTTACCTGTTTCTTCTCTTCCTATATTGAGATATGATAAGCATAAATTCCGAAGTCAAATGGTTTTCCTGTGTAATAGGCTTGGCGTTTTCAATTTAAGCGGGTTCTTCGGACTTAGACAGATTTGAGAGCCGTACTGACTCACACGACACACGTGCGTCATTTTCTCCACCAAAATCAGGGAGACCAGTGCAAAACGTACAAAAAAGGCTCTGGGGCTCACTTCATTTATTTCGGCATGGGGCAGGGGGTTTTTTCTTGAAGGGAGGTCATTAGTAATGTAAATCAGCAGTTTATGGAAGGGGAACTCAGGTTGAGTCTTCGTGACGGGCTGTTTTCTTGTACTTTTTAAAAGTGAACGTTCGGGGTTTGGGGACAGGTAGTTCAGGAAGGATCTGCCACAAAAAAAGGCCGAAAATGCCCCCAGACTCAAGCCAAGATAGATGATCCTGATCCACCTGCCCTAGTGCACTTTCACAATTTATTTTCTACTGAGCAGCTCCTTGTTGAGATCATTTCTTTTGCTTTTTATCGATTTTAAAGGCGCATCCTGCGCTTTATTTATTCGATGTAGGCTCCTTTAAATACAATCATCTTTGTGTTCTGTTTCAGCCTCAGCCTTCTTCTGTTCTGAAGACCTCGATTGATTTATGGCAGATTTCTCAGTTGTTAGCTGCCAATCCAGCATTTCCACTTCACTGTGTGCCAGTGCCATTCCTTCGATGTTCTTGGAGATTAACTCCGTGGCGGAAAAAGTCTTCTTCAAAAATGATTATTTCTTCCTCCAGAATAGCCCTTGCGTCGGCTCCGAGGAGGGCACTTTTTCTTAGCGTCCAGGAGACACCTATAATACCCCCAATCTCCGTCTTACATTGCAAAACACTGTGTGGAGGTAATTAATCTAATGTAAGCTGAAGGGCTGAATGTGAGTGACCATGTTACGTGTGTTTTCTGAGCATATGCCCTAGTAAGTGAGGGAAAAAGAAAAAATCTCTGACCCGTATGGGATTCGAACCCACGACCTCTGAATCATCCATGTGTTCTACATCATCTTGTGTTGTATTTCAGCCTCAAGGACTTCTTCATTTCCGAAGACCTCGATTGATCTATGACAGATTTCTCAGTTGTTAGCTGCCCATCCAACATCTCCACCTCACTGTGTGCAAGTGCCATTCTTTCGATGTTCTTGTCTCCTTTTTTGAGAAACATCAATAATACCCAAATCTCCGTCTTACTATAGCATTTGGTTATCTTGTTCTCATGGTGATTTATGAGATTATTATAAAATATATTTGTGATGCTCATCCTGGGCTTTATGTATGTCATTTACTTGTTGTGTGAATGATTTAGGGCACGCACGATCTTATGAAATAGTAAGCGACTTCAATCCCATCCATTGTGAAAATTTACCTTCCAGCAAAAAGATGTCATAATTTATATGAGTAGCATAACTAGCGCATGATTGTACATTATCTTCTTCCTCACCTTTATTTTGTAAAGCCTTTGGCTATGGCCTTTCTTAATATTTGTAAATAAAGCTATTATTTTGAATAATATCAATAGACCTGACCATATGTACTTGAAAATAGCGCCGATCCCAAATAAGTGCTGCATCTAGAGCGCAAAACTTAATAAGTGCAGTACTCGAATAAGTGCTTCAGTTGGGTGTGACCTTTTTTAGGACAACCATAGTAACAAAATGTTCCTCTGTTCAAATCAAAAGAAAATCCTCAAAGTGTCTTAACTGTTGTGAAAAAAAGTTAAAATTCACTTAATAGAGTCCTAAAGTATATACCTAGAACCTCAAATGACGCGTGAACTGTTTTCCGAAGCTTCAAGAGCCTTTTCTTTTTTATTGCCCGCCACTCATTTTCTGTAATGTAATTAACACGCTTTTTCTAGTACTCAAATTGGTTTTCACCTTCGCGAAGCTCCTCACCTCGCACTATTTAAGTTATCGGCGTCAAATTTTCTGTCGTTAGCAAATGATAACACCTAAAAAACCGTGTGATTTTTTAAGATTTTATGATAAATCTTGCTTCGACATATTGTACAAAATGGGACTTGAAACTTCGCGGCATAATATTTTCGTAAATATGCAAAATATTAAAAATTCCTCACACGGTTTTGCAGTTCATTTCTCCGTGAATAAAATCCGACAAAGTGTAAAATTGTGCAACAAAACGCGAATGGTCTGGAGCATCTCAAGAAAAGATAGTTTTTAGTTAGGGGTCTTTAAAATACACGAAAAATTTAAAATTCGCTTAAATGAACAACTTTATTAGATAGAGCAGTAGTTTAGTTTTAATACGATATATAGCTAATTATCATAGCATTAATTGCGACGCGAATATATTTTTTTCCGTAAGCACGTCGTTTCCCCTTACCGAGACCTTAAATATGGTGTGCATGCTGGACATGAAAACGAGTCTTGGTGGCGGCAAGAGAACAGCGTTGCTATTGTATTTGCCAAAAACAATATGGTAAAACTTTCATATCAGAGCTCTTATTATACAGCCAGTACGAAATCGTATTGTTGTCAACTGCCCAACTATTTTTAAATTCGATAAGGCCTCTGTTTCCTGGCGACAGTGCATATAAACTGAAACCGTGGTTAATAAAATAAACATTTGCATTTGAGAGGGATGACTTATTTGAACCAGACATCAGTTCCGATGACAAAAGTTACGACGATGATGATGGCGGCATAGAAACCGGCGAGAATATCCGAGATGCGTTAAAAAGCTATGTTTGGGACAACTTATAAATAAATGTGACAGCACAAGAAATTTACATGCTCGAGATAACATAAATATTTTTATTAGATCTTTGGTGCAATCAAAACAGTTTAAAAATAATTCTTGATTGTTAGTGCTAAGACTGATGTCTACTATAGTAGTCTTAGGATCACTATTCATTGGTGTTTCACTTGTGAAATGACATAGGTTGAATTTCCACTTGATTTCATTGTTCGGACCACGCCCTCTTTTGGGGCTCAAGGAAAATCACTTTGCTTTAATGAAAATCCCGCTATGTCATTTCACAAGTGAAACCTATTTGTACAACATGGTTCATATTAATCACTATTTGATCTTGTATTGTAAATGTAACAGAACTTTACTGAACTGCAACGGAAATGTAAACATGGAACTTACCAAAAAAAGAGTATTTTGATAGGACGAGCCTTTAGTTTTCTCTTCTCTCTATAAATTCAGTTTACACCCTCTATCTATAAGCATTTTAGCAGAGCTTTTCGTTTTTGTACAATACACAACTTTAAAGGCAACAGATATAACAATAATCTTTGCTGGGATCTTGAGTTCAAAAGTCACTAATATATTATCGAAAACAAAAACTTCAGTCAATGCGCCTTATTTCATGTAGTCCTAATTCCGTCCACTTTGCATTTTTAGTACACAAGGATTAATCTACAGTCAATTGCATGGTGGACAGAATTGGGCGCATTGACTTTTCACTAACACCCAACTAGCTTTTAATCCTTGGAGAGCACGTTTTTCAAGATATCTTGGAAACTTGATAGCATGGTGTTTGTTTGTTCCATTTGGCAATTTTGGCCCTCTTGAAACACTCTCATGCAGCGCTCGAAACGTGCATTATCATTCTCAGTGCTTTTTTCCCACATGGCTAAGAATTTTTCGTTCCACTGCTCCTGGTCTTGAATGTCTTCCTCTCTCTTTCTTGCCTCGCGCTTTCCCCTTTACTTTATCGGTACAATTCCCTTTCTGATTTTCAGCAACTAAGGCATGGGGGAAAGTTGGTTAGTGTCAGAATCTGGCCCTGGCGAATCACTAGTGTCCCAGGCTGACAAGGGGGTACTCGATCTGGACGAGGGGGTAATCGGTCTGGACAATTGGGTAGTCGATCTGGACAAGGGGGTAGTCGATTTGGGAGGTGCCTGGGATTGTGTATCGCCAGAAACATATAAGTGAGTTGAAATATACATTGCTTTAGTGCCAAGCTGCGGAATATTCGCAGAATAAACAATTGAACATATTTTGAGAATAATGTTGTTGCAAGACTTCAAGATGTTAAATGTTAGTATATTATCACTTACCACTGTTGCTCTACTTTATATGAGCGAAAAATAAGATATTATGGAGAGAAAACCTGCTTGGGTTAGCAGTCGACAGTTCATTATTGACCAAATATGGTCATAAACACATCTCGAATATTCCACAGCTTGGTTCGCCGTTACGTGTTGCAACTAAGTTATATGTTTCTGGTATCGCCAAATACAGAGCTTCCCTCCAACTCCATATTATCGATGTCGTTGTTATCTCTGTGGCCCATGACTTCATCTAGCAAATCGTTATAGGGAAAGGAATCCTTAATTTTCTTTATCCCCTCCTCTCCCGTGCTGCTTAACTTCTGCTTGGCGTTTTTGTACTCATATTCGATATTTTGAAAGCGTTTTTTTTACCTGGGGCAAAGAGCGCTCGGTCGATTCCCCCCAGCTTTTCTTGAAGTTTTCATAAATTTGGTTCCAAATTCTTGTCTTGTCTTTATTCGACGCTTTCTTGAGAGCCAGGTATCGTGGTTTCCATGCCTCAATCAGCTCCATTGTTTCCGGCTGAGACCAACCAGCTGCCTTGGTTTTAGCCTTCTTAGTCGGCTGCGCTGGCTCGGAATGAGATCTCGTGGCCTGGGTGTACTGAGAAACACAAGATGGCTGTGTCGCTTCCCATCTAGAATTGGCCAACATCGGACTTTGCCACTGTCCAGTGAACCCAGGCTGGAAATTCCAATATCCTCCCCTCAATTGTGAGATCGACTGCCAATTGTGAGATCGCTGGTTGAGGTTATTTCTAATATATAGATTTAGGCACTGCGGAACTCGCAAAGAACAACAATTAAGCACTACTTCACTGACAGTCAGGCCACATATTTATTGAACTACAAATCCCTCATTATTAAGATGTTATTTTACACTTTTTATACACCTACTTCATAAATGAATAAAAAGGTTGCACATGTACTGTTAAATAGCTAATTATTCACATCAGTATTGTACATGCATTTCACAGATACAGTGTAGTAGCCTAATATCCATGGAAAACTGTGCCCGGGGTGGGGGGACTCCCCTATTTTTGGGGCGGTGGTGCTTGTCAGGAACTTTCAATTTGACCCCTAAAAGGTACCAACAAGTAATAGCCTAAAATTCAGACGTATTTTCCCTTGCAATTTTCTTTTGTAATTTCTTACGTGGGAAAATACGGCTGAAATTCAGGCTCCCAAAACCATTGATTTATTTGCTATAACGGTCCCCTAACAGGTACCTATCTGGAAAAATTATTGTTTTCACTTGGGATTATGCAGGGCATACAGTAAAACATCATTACTGGGAGTGAATTATGTGGAAAGTTTTTGTTGATTGTGCATAGAAAAATATGGCAAATTGTGCCAGAAATTAATATGGGGCGTGAAAAAAGGTGCAGCATTTGCTGGAAGATGCCAATTTCCTTGGGAGGGGGGCTACTAACAAGTATGATATTGATAAAACCATTGTTGATTTATTTGCTAGAATGGACCCCTAACAGGTACCTCTCCGGAAAATATTGGAAGTTTTCAAATTGTACCCCCTAAAAGGTACCAGAGGCCTGATTTAAACCCTAAAAGGTACAACGAGTCCCCCACCCGATAAATAGGGGAGTCCCCTCTGGGAACTGTGCCTCAACCCTAAAGAAATTGCAACATAAGTTTTATTGCGTGATTCCAGAAATTATCCATACCCCTCCCACGGAACTGGTTTGAGATGTGAACCTCCACCTCTCTGGAATTTCCTGTGAAAAATACAGTGATGATATGAAAACCATATGCTTTGGTAATTAAACCAATCAGGAATGAGCAAACCTATAGTCCAGGGAATCTATTGCATCTTTAACAGAACTCGATATTACCACAGGGCACAATAAAACAATAATGTGATTCCAGAAAAATACCTTTACCTCCCCAATGGAACAGATTGGAAATTCTTCCAGAGCGGGAATAATACTTGTTGTAGAATGCACAAACTTGCTAGCTCTAAAGTAACTGGTAACGTACAGTAGGGAACACCAGGAAATCACTTTCACTCTTGAGGACCTCAGAATACCAGTGGGTTCCAGGGGTTACTAGTACCTCAGGCACTGGAAAGCCTTGCTATTGTCTTGCATGTGTTTCATTTAACCAGCCCTAATGTACCACAGAATATCAGCACCATGAACTATAAAAACAAAGAATCAAAATCAAACTAGGATATCTAGTACATGACAGCCTGAGTTGTTAGATTAGTAAGGCTTAGTAGAGGACTGGATTGTGAAACACCATGACTGAGGTCTTGAGGTAATATTTAAATGCCCCTTATTCGGACTTGATCAGGGTACAGTTGCTCGAAAGTGGTTTAGCACTAATCCAGGATTAATTGCCATGGTGACTCGGTGGTTTTGTTCAGAACTAAACCTGGTTTAAATTTAATCCACCTTTGAACAACCCGCACCATGAAGTCAGTCTGGAAAAAGTCCAGAAGCTTGCACACGTTCATTTTGGTTGCTGACCAGACACGAACAACTTTCGAGTCCATACCGGTCTCACATAAACACAATCACAAAAGTGATGATTACATGAGACCAATATCAACTCAGAGTGATCTCAGTAAATACTGGTCTCATGTAATCACTAATATATAGATTTAGGCACTGCCTAAAAGCGGAGCTCGAATTAATGCTTTACTATCATCGAGTTATCGTCTATCGACTTTTATAATTTTGGTGACGTCATTCCACCAGACCTTGGTGGTGTAACCCCTTGCCTCCAAGATAGTTTTACTCAAGTTTGGTGATCTAACGATGTTGCCTCCTTGAGATATTGACTTTTCTAGCTTTGATGACGTCATCCATGACGTTATGCCACGTGACCTTGGTGGTGCACCTCCCTAGCCTCCACGATAATGTTACCCAAGTTGGGTGACCTAGCGATGTTGTCTTCTTGAGATATTGACTTTTCTAGTTTTGATGACGTCATCGATGACGTCATGCCACGTGACCTTGGTGGTGCATCCCCCTTGCCTCCAAGATAATTTTACCAAGTTTGGGCACCTAGCGATGTTGTCTTCTTGAGATATTGACTTTCTAGGTTTGATGACGTCATCGATGACGTCATGCCACGTGACCTTGGTGGTGCAACCCCCTTGCCTCCAGATAATTTTACCCAAGTTTGGTCACCTAGCGATGTTGTCTTCTTGAGATATTGACTTTTCTAGGTTTGATGACGTCATCGATGACGTCATGCCACGTGACCTTGGTGGTGCATCCCCCTTGCCTCCAAGATAATTTAACCCTAGACTTGCTCCAAGTCCTCCTCTCATATGGACAGAGCGAGGCGAGCGAAGCGAGCCGAGCGAGCGAGCGACGTAAGTCGCGAGAGAACGACTTGTTCCGCTTGCACGATCTTGAATCTAATTAAATATTCTGGCGCGAAAAAATGATTGACATATGGCTCACAGGAAGTGGGTCAGATTTCAACACACGTGTCGCGGCGCGCTCTGCTTTCTCGCGCGCTATCACAATAGTTGTATGTAAGTCGAATGGAAGCAGCGGGTTCTACTCCTACTAAATCGTATTGTAGAGTCGCTCTAACCCCGAGAACGAGAAGCAAGTTTTGTTTGCAGTGTGGAGAGTTAGTTGAGAGTGCTGACAGAAGAAGGAAGCTGTTTGACGGCGACAAGAAGACGCAGAGTTGCAATAATCTGGACAGGGTTCTGTCACTTTCGATCATTGGCGGGAGTCAGTTTGTTTATTTCTCAAACGTTATATGTCGTGGCTTTGCAGACAAAAATGCGAACCTGCTTAAAAGGGTAGACCTGGCACAAAAAACCCTGCAGGATACGCAGGTTCGCCTAAAGAGAGAACGAGGGGAAACAGTGACGAAACGAGGACGGAGCGACGTAGTAGGTGGTGAAGATAGCGGTGCAAGTCCTGCTCGCAAAAAGAGACGAGTTTGCCTGTTCCGGGACCGTAATCTGACCGATTCCTTGACTGCAGGCAACCTAGAGTTTAATGATAAAGGAACGCAGACCGAACAGGAGGAGAGTTCTTTGTCAACAGTAGCGGTAAGTTGCGAGGGTTTCGCCGTTGTGAGAATCGCAAGAAACTTACGAGGTGTAAAATTCCTGGTACAAAAAACATCACACGACAATGTTCAGCGAATGGCAAATGTTATTATAATTCGTGCAATGCGAAAGCATCGTATACACTCTCTCTCGGTTACAGAAATCCATCTGAATCCAGCAGGGTAGCGTTCGTTTTTTTTGTAATATTGCGAAGTTTATTGCGAACTTCGCGCTGAAGTTCCAAACTTCCCACATCACAAAGTAAAATTCAATAATGTGAACCTTGAGAAGCGAAGTTCCCTTGACAAAATAGGACATAACGACGAGCTTACGCTGTCCGCAAATTGAAATCAGCTTTAATATTAAAATATTGACTGGAAATAACTGTGAGCAGAGTTTCTTGGCGCAAATCAAAACAAAAAATACCATACTAGACTTTCTCAAAGTAGCTTAAAACGATTTTTTGAGTTGAGTTGAGTCTCTGTCCATTGAGCTCGAACGACTTTGCTAGCAAATGGAAGACCTACAGAAAGCATGCCAATGTCCTGAGTCAACTGCCCTGTACGATTTACTCAAGTCACCTTGAAAATTGCTGTATTTAACCATGGTATTTTTTCATTTAATGTAAAAGGTTGTAATCGACTATCCTTACAGTGCCAGTAAAACCATTCCCCTTCCAAGCCAGTACCATCAAGTTGGCTGGCAGTTAGCCCTGGGAACTGTAGATTTCAATAATTCGTGACGGGCAAACATCTCGAGACACACATAACTCAACATGACTTTATTCGTCTCTGACATCACATGAAGCGAAGTGAAGTGAAGTGAAGTGGTTCGACTATAAAACAAATCTAATGTGAGCTACAAAAGTCATACCTAATGAACTACAAAGAAAGGCAACTACTTACGATTATCTGCCCTCAAAATATTAAGCGAGATGAGATTTCTAGTCCAGATTTCAAGTCATATTCCTCAATCGTACGAGCAAAGTTGACGTCTGTAAATCACTAACCTCGTGTTTTTTTGCTAACTGTCAATCAATTGACTGGACCGGAACCCAGACTGAACCGAAACGAAATCTTACATTCCGGCCCCTAAAGACAAGCCTACGCGTCTTTACACTATATAAGTAAGATTTCTGAGCTACAATAACAATGTCAACTAATCAGTGTTCATTAAAATAGTTCATAGAGTTCATCCTTCAATTGCACCCTCTAAGAGTACGATTTTGGTGATCGGACGGACTAGTACTGACGACTCGGTCTTCAGAGTGACGCTCCTCACTAGCCCATCGTTGCGGTTCTTGTGGACCTCTGTAACACGACCGAGCGGCCATCGGGACCTCGGGACCTTCTCATCAACGACAAGCACAATATCGTCTACCTGATAGCAGCGTGATGGTTTTACCCACTTCTGTCGTACTTGTAACTGTGGCAAATATTCCTTGAGCCATCTCCGCCAGAAGACATCCGCTAAATATTGCACATGCCTCCATCGTCTCTTCATATAGACATCTTCTCTGTAAAGACTCCAGGGGCAAGCTGGGCCCTGCACGTAACAGAAGAAGATGGTTCGGGGTTAGTGCTTCTAAGTCATTCGAATCGTCTGAGCTCTTCGTTATCGGTCGGTTATTCACGATCGCTTCCACTTCGCATAGGAGTGGTGAAAGTGCCTCGTCATCCAGCACTTTCTTTGAGCACTGCACCTAGCACTTTTCTCACCGTTCGGATGCTACGCTCCCAAATACCACCTTGATGCGACGCCGTCGGAGGTTTAAGATCCATCTGATATTCCTCTGGAGCAGGTATTCGTGTATCTGTAGTTGGTTCCATTGAGCAATTGCCTCACGAAGTTCTTTGTTTCCGCTTGTAAAATTGCTCCCATTATCGGATCGCATTTCGTCAGGAACACCTCTCCTTGCCAGGAATCTCCTTATTGAGTTGATAAAGGAGTCCGTGTCTAAGCTAAACGCTATCTCAATATGAATAGCTCGTGTCGTCAAACACGTGTACAAGACACCGTAACGCTTCATCTCCCATCTTCCTCTCTTGACGGTATACGGTCCAAACAGTCAACACCTACGAAGTAGAATGGTGGTTTATCGGGCGTCACTCGTTCAATTGGCAAGTCTGCCATCTTCTGCCGAGAAACTGGAGCTTGTCGCTTGCGACAACTGACACAATGAGTTCTATCTTCCGAACTGCCACACGAGCCTTGATTATCCAAAATCGCTCTCTGATCGTCGATAAAACTTGTTCCTGGCCCACATGCCCTGATGTAGAATGTACGTGTCTCACGATGAGGTCAACAACATGATGTTTGCTGGGAAGTATGATGGATGCTTGTTGACTTCCGGTGGTGCATGTTCCAGACGACCACCGACGCACAACAGACCATTGATAACAACTGGACTCAAACGGTAGATCGAACTACTCTTCTTTATGCCGTCAGCAATCTTCTTTCTTCTCTTCTTGCTTGATCCGTCTTTACTCGACTCAGTGGACTCCGGACATTCTACACCTGACCACTCATCTGTAAAACTCTGCCTCTGGACATACCTCAACAGCTCCTCCTCTGCTATACGCAACTCGTCTACGGTCAACAGTTTAGCGTTATCTGTGGGATGCTCCCTTGAGACTTCTCCGTGCTTGCGTCTTCGACTTGCGTCAAGCAGATTGGCTCGGTATCTCAGGACCCACGCAATGAACCTCTTCAATCGATACCACGACGAAAGTGTTGGATCATTCTATCCAACGGGTTGCTAGAGGTGCACGAGAGTGCGAACGAGATAACTTCCCTTCTGATTTCTGGATCACATTCTGGAACACTGTCAAGGTCCTCCACTTGATCTGGCCACCGATCTTCTTCCCTCCACAAGAAATCTGGACCATTATCCAGCGATGGTTGTCAACCAGCTCTTGGACCGTTAAGCCTCTAGAGGCATCATCCGCCGGATTAACATTTGTATTCACGTATCTCCATTGATCCGGTCGAGTAGCTTCACGAATCTTGGCGAGCCTATTGGCTACAACGTATGGAAGCGTTTCCGTTCGTTGGCGATGTATCGTAGCACGCATGTGCTGTCCGTCCAGTAGTACACGTTATCAATCTTAACATCTAACTCCTCTTGAGCCATCTGACTCAACCTTGTGGCTACGACCGCAGCTGACAACTCTAAGCGAGGATCGTGACTACTTTCTTTGGCGCTTGCCTTGATTTGCCAAGTAGAAATGCACAATGATATTTCCTTCGCTGTTCACAAGTCGAAGAAACGAAACAGCGCCATAGCCTTGCTGAGATGCATCACAAAAGGTATGCAACTGACACGATAGAACTTCGCCGAAATCCTTTGGTTTCAAAGGACGTGAATACTGAAGTGACGTAACTTGGGTAATTCCTCCAACCAGGAACGCCAGCGTTCAATATGCTCCGAGGGATCTGATCATCCCAGTCTAAGCCCCTTACATTCAGATCTCGTAACATAATCCTGACTGGTAGGATGATTGGGCGATGAACCCTAGAGGGTCATATATAGAACTCATGACCGATAGAACACCTCTGCGCGTCAGACTCTTCTCCTTCACTTCAATCTTGAAACCGAATGCATCCCAATTAACGTCCCACCGATGCCGAGAGCACGTTCAGTAGGTAGATGATCAAAATCAATCTCTTTCAGAGACCCACTCTTTCAGATGGGGGTACAGAAAGTAAACCGCAGGAGAGTTTGAGACCCACTTGGTTAGGTGGAATCCACCATTACTGAGCAGCTGGGACACATCGTTCATCACTCGGATGGCTTCTTCTTCATTACTGACCGACTTCAGGCAGTCGTCCACGTAGAAGTTCTTTCTTACCGTATCTACGACATCCACCGAGAACACGCTCGCGTTATCTTGGGCAGTCTGTAATAGCCCAAAGTTCGCACAACTAGGCGAAGATACGCCTCCGAAAAGGTGCACACTCATTTGATATTCTTCAGGTGTATTCTCTAGGTTGCCTTCAGGCCACCACAAAAACGCAGATAGTTTGAGTCCTTCGGTTCTACACGGACCTGATAAAACATAGACTGAACGTCTGCCATTAACGCTACCTCCTCTTGCCTGAACCGAGTGAGGACCCCAACCAGAGAGTTGGTTAGGTCGGGGCCTTGCATCAATTGATCGTTGAGTGATTTTCCTTGAAACTTCGAAGCGCAATCGAACACCACCCTTACCTTTCCAGGTTTGTTGATATTCAAAACGGGATGGTGTGGGAGAAACCAGCTCGGCTGACCCGTATCTGAAACTTGATCATCAGGAACCTTTCGGGCGTAGCCCTTTTCTAACAGATCATCCATGAATGCAGAGTACTTCTCATGCAATTCGCTGTCCTTCCTAAGTCTCCTCTCAGCATCAGCAGACGATGTTCTGCTTGGACTTTGTTATTCTTCAAAGGAGGAGGATAAACTCGCCAAGGAAGCCCTATCTGATAGTGACCATTCACCAGCTTTACTGACTCTTGCATCATACTTAGCGCTCTCTTATCCTCTACCGACATCGACTTCTTCTCGCTAAACTGCGAATCGCTGAATTCCAGTTCACAGAATCTCTCAAATTGATGACTTAAATCTGCGTGTGCATCGATTCGATTAGCCTTGCGCCGACCTTTACGCCCCCTCCCGAGTGGGCCATTGATCGTCCAACCGAAAATCGTTCTAACGTGATATCCAGTGAGGACCATCACAAAAACTGCATTTCAGCGCTGGCTTGTCGCTTACTGGGTTCGCCTCGCCTCGAGGGGATGGGTCGCGCGTTTGAGAGGCAAAAACTTTCCGCTTTTTCTTGTCCTTACCAGGACCACATGGGAGTCCACCGTCTATTTTGCCAAAGATCGGGTGGTTTGCAGCTCGGGCTTTTACCTCAACAAAGTCTGCGATATCCGAAATGTTGATCTCTCTTCCGTGTATTTCGGTAATTTCATCCGCCTTATCGCGCCATCTTTGTCTCAAACCGTACGGCAGACGCTCGATTACTTTGCGCATGGTGTCAGGATTTTCGATCTTACTTAAATAACCGATCTCTTTCAAAGCGTTCTTACAACTAGTAAGCAGAACAGAAAATCTTTGCAACCCAGCCGCGTCATCCGCCTTTATCTGTGGAGTTTTAACCACACGATCAACGTAAGCGGAAGCTACTTTATAACTCTGACCATATTTGCTCTGGAGTAGATCGCGCGCAGTTTTGTAACCCTCGTTGGGGTTCCATAGCTAAACAGCTTTCCATCAAAGCTTCACATCTCCGGTCGTACTCTGCACCAAATAGTACAGTCTCATGCTAGGATTAACTGTCTTAGTCTCTATCAAGTTGTCAAATGCGCGGATATAATTACGATACTCTAGCGGATCTCCAGAGAAAACCGGAAGTTCAGCATCGGGCAAAGTCAATGATATCAAATGTTGTTGTTGTTGCATTAGCAGTGACGGAACCAAATCGGGAGCAAGCGCTGAGACGTCATGCGTGGCACCTTTATTCTCAACCGGTACACCAGGGCGATTCAAGGAAGAAGGATGCTATCATCTACAACAGGCGGCGAAGGAGAGCATTTAAACAGATCCAAAAGGGGCGTGGTACCAGTGTCCGCGGTAGACTGAGGCGAGGGTCCCTTAAATGGATTCCAACTGATGGAGTACCCACATCTGTGATAAATTGGGTAGAAATTGGGTTGGAAACTGGTGGGGTGCCTGTGTCTGCAGGGGACTGGGTCGAGGCACACCTAAATGGGTTTGAAGGCGATGGGGTCCCTGTAGCTGTAACTAACTTTACTGGGGACGACTCATTTAATGATGCACGCGCAACAGTGTTCATGAAAGTTGAGAAGGGTGATGGGTTCCCTGTGTCCGGCACAGACTGGGACGAGTCAAGGGCTGGGATATTTCTTTCAACAAATGGGAAGGATGACTTCTTAATTTCTTCAGGTTCAGCCATTTTCGGGATACCCTTACTCAGGGATGTGAAACTATCATTGTTCAAATAGGTGTCTTGGGAGTGTGACAGATTTTCCCTTTCCCCAGGTGGTAACTCAGGGGGGGATGAGACGCCGTCAATATCAGCTTGCAACGGGTGTTTTTCTTTCTCTTTATTCGCAAAACTTGGAGAACATCCAAGATCGTATGAAGGGCTCAAAACGTTTCCCTTAGATTCAAACTTCGGTTCAACTGAGATTGACGGTATTCCTGTGGCGGCGCGCGTCTGGGCAGGATCGGGTGAATGAAATAATATCATGGTTTCTGACAAAGATTTTCTAGCCACTCTTTGCTAGAAACACTAGAACTACTTAGATCGAGAGCCATTCCTCTGCCTCAGCCTTGGCTACGTCGGTAGCTAGCCTCAGCCTTTCCTTTCGTTGATCTAACATGAATTGTTCCAGTTCAAGAGCCTGTCTTTCCTCCAAATTCGCGGCGTCAATTTTCAGTGTGGCTCGTTTTCGCCGCCGCTCTCGCTCTGCTTGATCTAGTCGATGATTTCGTTCTGTAAGAAGACACATTACTTACCGAATCCTCGGGATCCACTCTGGGTAGATCCATGATTTCGGACAAATCTCGAACTTTATGTAGATTTCAATAATTCGTGACGGGCAAACATCTCGAGACACACATAACTCAACATGACTTTATTCGTCTCTGACATCACATGAAGCGAAGTGAAGTGAAGTGAAGTGGTTCGACTATAAAACAAATCTAATGTGAGCTACAAAGTCATACCTAATGAAACTACAAAGAAAGGCAACTACTTACGATTATCTGCCCTCAAATATAAGCGAGATGAGATTTCTAGTCAAGATTTCAAGTCATATTCCTCAATCGTACGAGCAAAGTTGACGTCTGTAAATCACTAACCTCGTGTTTTTTGCTAACTGTCAATCAATTGACTGGACCGGAACCCAGACTGAACCGGAACCGGAAACGAAATCTTACAGGAACCCCACAGTCTGTTGCAGCTAGTATCATTCGGATTGAGACAGTGCACAAGGAACTTCTAGAGCAGTTTGCCAATAACATAAAGGGCGAATTAAAGGGACTTTGTGCACTCAACAACCCCTCTATTTTGAGAAAAACAGACAAGGATGACCTTTCAAAGTTTTCATGGAATTAGTTCATTCTGAGTTAAAGGAAAGGGCGCCAACTCTTGAGAGATTTGCCAGAGCAGCTGTACAAACCCCTCTCACTCAAGGAATGTGTACAAAAAGGGTGATGCCTTGCTGCCAGGCATGTGTCATGCAGTATGCCAACTTATCTCAATCTACAGTGATGGGATGATGCTACACGTATTCTTAAAAGTGTAATCCTGAAGAAAGCTGGCTTAAAAAAGGTTGGATTTAAACGTTAAAGTGCAATCAATGGGTGCATGGGTTACAGTGCCACAAACAGCTTGTTTGAACGCTTAGGGAATGACTTTGACAAGGACCTTTTAGAGTGGAAGGTTGAGGTTGAAGAGGGTACCAGAAGGAAAAGGAGATTATAGAAAGGGCCAAATGTCTGAATCTGGAAGTGAAGAGGAAACAGAAGAACTTGAGCTTCTAAAAGTTCATAGGGAAACCATGCACCCTGGATATTCTTTCACGGGTGACAATGTTGATATAATGGTGAAAACCCGTCAAATGACGCAGAAGAAACAGCATAAGGATCACCATATGTTCCAGTTTGTCGCCTATGAAAACCGGATTTTGCCAAATCACCTGCCAGATAATGCACCAATAGGAAATATTAACACGGTGCCATTTACCACCTTCCTGACAAGTGCAGATGAACAGGAAGTTTTAGCACAAGAGCTAACTACACTAGTGTGCCATATCTGGGCTGAACACATCCCTGCTCTTGCTTGGTTTAAAGAGTGCATTCCAGTCCACATCCAGCACAAGAACATGCAAGGCATGAAGAAGAAAACAAACAAAGTGAGTATAAAGAAGTGACCCCTGAAAATATTACCAATCTGCCTTACTCTCATTCCCTAGACAAAGCACCCACAGGGGGATGGAAATTCCAAAGGGGAAGGGATAGTACATGCCTTTTTAAAACACACAACAGTAGTTTCTTACCAGTAAAAAGTTCAGAGGACAAGATGAAGATTTCATTTTTTATGCTTCTTGGCTAATTCAGCTGCTGTGTGAATTCAGAGTGTTTATTTATTCATTTTTTAAGAAAAGTACATATTTACAATTATATATGTTCTTACATTAAAAAGTATCAAAGATAACATGTATTCCATTCATTTTTAGGTCCATTTGGGTGTCATGAAAAAGAATGAGCAGTATGAAGAGGATATGATTGTCCTGTTGGAATGGGTTCACAAGTATGTGCCTTGCCATGACGAAGAAAATCCCAATACACAACCTATCAAGACCTTGTGTGGTGGGGATTATCTCACTTATGAGCGTCACCAGGGATCACAGTCAGCGATGCAAGATGCCCGTACACCATCAGCACAACTTACAGCCCTTTTGGCAAAGTTTGAGGACTTTCACACTCAGTGTGAGTGGGTTAAGGTAAGACTGAAAATGTTTGACATACTTGTCAATCTTTAGAGACAAAATCTGAAGATATAGAAAAACTGGAGTTATCTATGAAGGCTCCAAAACTGTTGAACCAGAAAAGGCTAGCAGGCAGTCTATAAAACTTTTAAGTATTTCTAAATAACTTTAAAATTTTCTTTTACATCGAATGACCATTTGGGAATTTTTATCTGAGACTATATATCATTTACTGTAAACTTCAAAGAAAGTTTTCAGGTGTGCTGATGATGCAGATCGATGAGTGTTCAATCATAGCTCTATAAACCCCCCTCAGTTTTCTTAATGATTAGGGGGCATGCTTTCTGTTTTAGGTACACAACATGAACCTCCTTCCCTGCCATCTTTTTTATATAAAACAAGGGCTGGAAATTGTATTTAACATAGTAAATTGTGATAAAATAATAACCTTTTAGTTGCATTTTGTAACATGCAAGGCCAGTCCAGCCCTCAAAACCCAAGTATCCCCAAAGACCTTGGGATAATAAATATAGATATAGGTTTATAATTTCTCTTTTTTTCTTTTTTCGAAGGTAATATGGCATCATCTCTATAACACCTCTTCAGCAGGGATATTGGTACCCTCTACCAGGCTAGAAATGCCATAATGCAAGGAATGTCACTAAAGATCCTCACAACAACTATTATGCTGCCTGTGAGTTTCTAGATAAAGTTCTGGATGCATATGTGGTGGCTGGGGGCTCAGTCACTTTAACATGGCAGATGTGAATGGTCAGCCCACAGAAAATTTGTATGGGGGATCTCCTCTTGACAAAGAAGGCAAGAAAACATTTGTACAACAAACAGCCAGGGAATTTGTCAATAAAAATGTAATGCATCAAATGCCAGAATTAGATTTTGTTGGCCTAACAAGCAATGATCTTGCATGCCAGTTCTGTAGGAAATGATACAAGCGCCCAGCAAATCTGAGGAAACACGAAGAGAAAGTACATAACCATCATCCAGAGGAGACATCTACAAACTCAAGCCCACTTGGGAAGCAAGATGTGGTAAATAACTACACACATAATCTGTTGCTTTTGTTGCTGCTTCGGGCAGATCATAATAATGCTATTCGTTTGGGAGATGGAGAAAGAGTTGTAAGACTGTACAAGTTTTTTACTTTGTATTATAAGATATCGAATTGCCCTAAATATGCACATGCATCACTTGAACTGCAAGCACAGCTCAACTGTTTGCTGACACCTCGAATGGCTTATTCCTTGACATGGAACAGATTTGTCAAAGGTCAGGCAGACCGCAATCATCCCATGGACTTGGACTTGGACTTGGAGCACGATAATAAGTATTTCAAGGATGATATCCACAGCTACAGGGGAGAGATTACAGATAAGAGCATATCTAGAGTAAACAGAAGTGTAGAAAGCTCTCAGGAAATTCTAAGATCATTTGACCGGTGTTCATCTGTAAGAAAGCCATCTGGTGTACACACTAATCTTTCTACAAAGGAGGATGTTCTTACTCTAGTTGAACACTTGCAGCAAGCTGATGTCTTCAACTCAGTTCCTGGAAGGCATCATTCTGCATTTCCAAATATGGAGTATAATCTTCTTGCACAGATTAACATGAAACAACATAAGAAGTGGATACGCAGGTCACTCAAGAAATTTGGCAAGAAGCATTATTATAGAGTAGTGTAGGTACATTTATTACACTTCTTACCATAATCTTACCTTTTGTAAATATGCAAAATGGTTAGATGAGACCTCCTTCATTCCCAACATGCACTTAAAACTGTGAAAGTGCACATGCCATCCCATGCAAAAGGTACTGGACAACATAATTCTACTGGTTTACTTTGTGGTAAAATGTCGATGATTTGTAAAAACAGTAATTTGAAAATGCAAATGTTAATGCCGAAAAGTTTAGATTTAAGAATTTTAAACTTGATGTCCACCAGGCCCTTGCTGCGTGGCGTGGCCCATATTATTATGTTAGCAATGCCAAGATGGGAAGTGAGACGGAGAAGGTGAGGGGGGATTGGCAGGGCATGTTTTCATTATTTAAAATCAAATTACTATTATGGAACTAGACAGTGAAATTTTAACACATTTTTTTTCACCTGGGACCAAAAGCCCTCCACTCAGAAGCTCATGCTTAGAGCTACTTTTGACTGACTGAAAAACAGGGGCATAGCTTTCTAGCGACCAAAAATACAGTAAACATATGGGCCATTTTTTGAAATACAGGAGAAAATGTCTTACGAAGGGCCCCTTGGCCTCTCTTTTAAAAATCCTGGCTATGCCCTTTATTTTCTAAGCATTCTGATTTTTTGATAACACAATTTTGGACATGGTTGTCTGTATTTTCATGAGTCCGAGGTTGTGGCCCTACCACATGCTTTTTCACAGTCATACGAAACTAGCTCTAGTGCCTAAAAATGATCACTTTTAGGCTACACGGTCTAAAATGGGATGGCCCATTTAATCCTGAACTACAATCAGCGACATAAATGCTTGATAAAGATTTCAAAATCCGTTTTCTATACTTAAGATGTAAATTTTAAAATAAACCTAACCAATTCCCTCTCCCCCTATTCAATGTTGACGACCAAGGTTATAGGCGTCATTTTTGAGGGGTAACGCCTTTGTACCCCTTCACCCCTCCCACCCCAGACATTAGACCGTGTAGCCTAAAAGTGATCATTTTTAGCACTAGAGCTAGTTTCGTATGACTGTGAAAAAGCATGTGGTAGGGCCACAACCTCGGACTCATGAAAATACAGACAACCATGTCCAAAATTGTGTTATCAAAAAATCAGAATGCTTAGAAAAAATGACGCAAACCAAAGAAGCGATTTTTTAGTCACAAAATTATCAACATTTATGTTGCTGATTGTAGCCTGGTGAAGAGATAGGCAAAGTACTGTATATATATATTTATAGGTCAATGTTTTGCAACAGGTAACGCAATCATTGCAGAAAAATAAGTTGTCAGTAAACAATATTCTGTTTTGTAACAATTTTAATGAAACCACTATTGTTACTGAACAGTATTAAATGGTCACAGGTTACAAAAAAGTGGCAACATTTTGCCCAAATAGACATTTATGATAAATTCAGGATCAGGTTTTGTTTCAAACTACATGTAAAGCTAACATTATCAAATGCAATATGCATTCATGTTGTGTATTATAGTAATTGCTCATATTAAGGTGGCTCCCGAGTATTTATTGCAGAATAGACCTCAACTTCTAGCGTATGTTTGACCCTGAAAAATCTTCCGATTTCCATAATTGTTCTCACAGAGCTTAAGCAACCTCTGCACTACCAAATGGTGTAGTTCATTTGATATATTAAGCTCGTCTGTTAAGGATATTTAAAATTTTCCAAAGGAGGTGTTTTAGAATAATTGTTATAATTTGAAAATTCGACCGTGAATGATCTTATTACCAGCTAAAATCGCATCCATAGTAACAAGGGTTACTCAGAGAAATGCCCAGGTCAGCTTTTCCCATGCGGTTTAAGTTGTAACGATGTAATAATTTTACCTCTAAAAATGTCTTATTCCGCTTCTGTTTAGTGTGCCGAGCGCGGATATCAGAAAAGCAGGGAAGCTCTTCAGTATTATCTCGGCTAATGTTCACTCTTAATTATATAAAGAGAAAATAGAATCGAGTATCTACAGAAAGCGATATTTAATAAACGAATGAGAGCAACGTCTTGTCGAGAATGTGATGTTGCTATAATATTCAAATCGAGCTCGAAATACCTAAATTGCTGGAATTGTTTCGCAAGTTTCTTTCGTGAGAGGTAGAGTACAACCAACTGAGAAGACTTACCAAGTTTGGGCTCGTCTTTCCAATACTATGTTGAGAAACATTATCCACAAGGAGTCAGTATTTCTTCGCTCCAACACAACGCCAAGAGACCCATATGTTTATGAACTCAGCGTTCTCGTCTCAGTGCACATGGTGCTAAATACTTCACGTGCGACGCTTTCTCGACCCGCGGATCGCGGAACAGCTACCGGTATTAACTTGTCTTACTTCGGGACTAGGAAGCGTCGCAGGTGAAGAATTTAGCGAAGTGCACTGAGGCGAGAACACTGCGCTCATAACATGTGGGTTTTCTTGGCGTTTGTGTTGGAGCAACGAAACACTGACTCCTTTTAGATAATGTTTCTCAACATAGTATTGGAAAGACGAGCCCAAACTTGGTAAGTCTTCTCAGTTGGTTGTACTCTACTCAGTGGTTGTACTCTACCTCTCACGAAGAAACTTATGAAACAATTCCAGCAATTTAGTTATTTCGAGCTCGAATTGAATATTATAGCAACAGCACATTCTGGACAAGAAGCTGCTCTCATTCGTTTACTAATACCGCTTTCTGTAGATACTCGATTCTATTTTCTCTTTTATATAATTAAAAGTAAACATAGCCGATATAATCCTGAAGAGCTCCCCTACTTTTCTGATATCCGCGCTCGGCACACTAAACGGAAGCAGAATAAGACATTTTTAGAGATAAAATTATTACATCGTTTACAACTTAAATCGCATGGGAAAAGCTGACCTGGGCATTTCTCTGAGTAAACCCTTATTACTATAGATGCGATTTTAGCTGGTAATAAGATCATTCACGGTCGAATTTTCAAGTTATACACATTATTCTAAAAACACCTCCTTTGGAAAATTTAAAATATCCCAACAGACGAGCTTAATATATCAAATGAACTACACCATTTGGTAGTGCAGAGGTTGCTTAAGCTCTGTGAGAACAATTATGGAAATCGGAAGATTTGTTCAGGTCAAACATACGCTAGATTGAGGTCTATTTCTGCAATAAATACTCGGGAGCCACCTTAACTAAATGACAAACAAGAAACGCTTATTCTTCCTCAAATGGAAGTCACCTTTCTTCTAGTGATTCAAACAGCATGTGGCCAAAACTATGATTACTAGAAAATTTGAAACCTATGTGCTTATTTCAGAATCTTTTGAAAGGTTTACATGCAAATAGTAACTTGTGTTAGTCCCGTTAAGAATATTGATTGCAACCAATGAAAAATTAATTTCAAAGCTGATATACAATATAATATAGGGGCTTGCTCATATTTTCAGGTAATTGTACTTCAAGTGGTGAATTTTCGAATTTAATTCCATGGTGGGACAAACCCAATTTAATGCTTACATGTAATTCCTCCGAAACAACCTTAATTCAAGCCAAGAGGTTGATTTTTGGTGATTTTTGCAAAAATTGCTCAAGGCCTGGTAAAATCTATATTAATTACTCTTACCTAGTTTGAGTCTACTTCAGATGATGAATCATCATCATCATCAGAAAAAATAAGTCCTTTGACTTTCTTCCTGAGGAATACTGGACTGTCAGATGTGTTGGATTCATCTGAGGTGCAAGAGTCATGGCTATCAGATGAATTAGAGATACCAGACTCTTCCTCATCAGTGTCACTATCCTGGTCACACCGTAGATAGGAATCAAGAATTTCCCATGTTCGAGAGACATGATCCTCTGAATAAAATGGAAAATTAACCCGCAAGTACTCTATGTCCCTAATGTTACTAAGGTCATCAATGATCCCATCAATAAGTTGCTTACTAAAACCTGTCGCAATGTCTGTTCCTGTGACAAGATTATCCTTTGCGTGGGAAGCCATTTCTGATCTATAGTCCATGAGCTCTTGTCGTATAGCAGAAGTAGTGTCCTTGGATACTTTGTTGACTTTTTTCTTACATCGAAATTGTCATCCTCTTCTCTGTTGATTATCTCCCCAAAAAACACTTTTCCACTTTTGAAGTGTACTTATCCTTGTCACATGGAAGCTCACAAGAGCAGTTGCCACAAACACATAAGCATTTGCACTGCTTTGCACAGACATCACAACAACCATGCAATATCCTGTCTTTTGGAGCTGACGATTTGAATGGTCGTAAAATCATCTCTCTTCTGCAACAAGTGTCATTTTTGACATACTCTCTCATGTCCTTGCTAATGTTTTTAGTAGCTGTTGATCGCTTAAACTTAAAAGTAGGCATGGCTCATTTGCAGGAGTCCCTCCCAATTCTTCCTGTTTCCTGTACATAGTCGTCATGTCTGCAGAAGGGCCAAGATGAATATCTAAGTAAATGTTCTTCACATTTATCATCATGCCAAATGCTATTGAGCAAAATAACACTCGTACAATTCCATCTGCTTACAGAATTCTGTCTCTATAGTCTCTTTCACAAGCTTGTGAGTGCGCTTATGATACATGGCAAGAATCTGCTCTCCTTTCATCTTTGGCTCGGTTCCCTTTGCCGATAATATGAATTGTCCCCTAATTGTTCATTAAACAACTCAAATAATTCTTTCATGTGCTCTTTTCTTCTACAAAACACAATTACTTTTTCAGTTTCTTGTTGCCGCTGTTTTTCAACTCCTCTATAAGCCACTCAAATTCTTTGTACAGGTTGTTAATGTCTACCTGGACAACAGAGTACTTAGTGTTGGGTCTGTTTGGCTCGCTGTCGACAACAACACATCCATCCATGCATAAATCTTTGATTATTATTTCTCTTGTCTTGGTAGTTGCAGTGGCCGTCAGACAGGCAAATGGAACTTCTTTCCTTAGAAGGATCTCAGTTCTCCAAGGCGACCATAGTCTTGTCTGAATGCTGCAGTCCTTTTATCATCCTTGCCCCTGTAAAAAAAAGTTTGTGAGAAACATAAGGGTACAGTTATCTACGCCTTGCTGACCATTAAGAGAACATCTATGTCAGATAATGAAGCATGCATGATAATATTAATAAAACAACATGCATGAGAACATTGTAAAACGTGATCAACAGGTGAAAAAGAGCATATATTTTTGCCAATCGGAACGCGCATTATCTGAGTTATTACCAGATTACATGGACGATTTCGGCTCGTGGGTTTACAGTCAATTCCAAGTGGAAGGGTATTTTACACTTACTAAACTACTACACACTGTTCAAGTTCAATATTTTTTTGTTTATGAAAAGATTACTTACTAAGTAGTTATTATTCACTTCAGCATAACTACTAGAGGCCTGTTTTTAAACGCCGTGCCAGGGCCGTGTCGACGAACGTAATACATAATTAAGCACGACAGGGTAGCAGGCATGCATGTTTTAAACAGTCGATCCTTATCAGTCGTGCTAAATGAAATTGGAGCGGGAATCCTGTGGTTTGTCAGTCCAAAAAACAAACAACCAACATGGCGGACAGGAAGGAGATTGGCGAAAAAAAGAAGAGTAATGCTAAGTAGAGTCAACGGTTACGAGGCTCTCATTTCTGCGGACAATGCTCAGCTTCTGATGAGAAGAAGGCTGGTGTTACAAGTGTGTGTTTTTGATATGCTGCTCCTTTCATCACAATCTGCGAGTACAGTTTGCGTGCAGGGCGGAAGACGAAGATCATGTCGACGTTTTAACAAGACATACCGGTTGGTGGGACAATGTATGGAGCCATATTTCAGCTAAAAGATTCAAGACAACATTCCGATATCAAAGGAAAGGAAACTTTTCTTTTTTCTTGGACGAATTAGACATGATATTGGAACGAGTCAGAAGAAAGACAGCTCAGCGAAGACACCATTTCTCCTGAGATGAGACTTGGTATTTGTCTTTATCGGCTCGCGAGAGGCGATTATTATTAGATATCATACTACTATCTGTCCTGTGGAGTGTAATGCTATATTAAAGAATATGTGGGAGTCAAGTCAGTCACAAGTAATTTCCCTCAAGTGAAATGGAGTTCAAAGAAAAATGTTGGATATGGACGAATTGTGGCAATTTCCCTTTTGCTGAAACAGTGGACGGGTGCCACATTCCTATCAAATGTCCGCCTGGAGATTAGAGGCTGCCAAAGAATATCATAATTTCAAATTTTTAATCTGTAATTCTGATGGGAATTGTGTGTGATGCGAAATATCAGTTGTCTGGCTTGTGGCCATTGTGGATTCCTGCAACACCCATGACTCCAACATTTTGCAGGCCACCCATCTATGGGGGCACTTCAGAAAGGAGTATTCTCTCCAAATATTCAGCAGAAAGTGCATGCCACTGAAATTCCTCACAATTATTCTGGGAGACTCTGCTTTCCCCCTTCAGGCTTCATGGCTTATGACCATTTGGGGATGCCACACCGACAGCAAAGCATATCCTACTTTAATTACCTGCTCAGTCGAGCAAGAATGGTTGTTAGAAAGTACCATATGGACCTCAAAGGCGTTGGGGTGCTAACAAGAAAGTCTGAATGTGATGACAATAATGTGAAGCAAGTGATTCACTGCAGCCATACGGACTTTGTGATGTAATTCAGGTTTACCATAAAACTGAAATGCAAAAGCTTTAAAAAACATGGTTCCATCTCCTCCACAGTCGTGATATCGAGCCCAATTGACGATAACGTATTAACCAAAATATTCCATGGCAAAACATTTTGTTCACTTCCAACACTAACACTTTATGCCTACCCCACACATGCGGTTTTGAAGCAGATACATTCAAGAAAGTGTTCTTTACTCTTATACTTTCATGAAGTGAATATTCTGCTTGTGTAGTTTTTGCAAACAGAAACACATTTACTGAAAAAACTTGTTTTTTTTCTTTTATTGAAAACAACAAAGAAGTTGTTTAATATTGCATAGATTCTTGAAGACTTTGGAACAGCTTTCTTTAGATGTAACTTAAGCTGCTTTCGCATTTTTTCTTTTGCATAAAAGTTGCATTATTCTCCTCACAGGAAGCCTAGATGGGCAGCACGGCTCTCTGTGTTGTTCTTTTCTTTGAACATTTAGCAAGTTTCTTCTTCTGTACCCATTCCTATAAACACTATATTCCCCTAGCTGGTCAAATGAACAGGCATAATTTCAAAATAATCAACGTTTCCTGTTTATTCAATAGAAAGTGATTTTAGATATATGTTCTAATCTGGTTACATCACAGCATTTCATAACAACAGCAGGGCCATTTTCATCTAATTTACCAGCATGAGAATCAACAACATAAATAAAATTATCTACATGTTTATCAAAGCCATCACATAATAGCCATCCAATTATAGAGTGCATAACACATTATTCGAGAAAGATCCATCAAGGCTGAATGTAAATCAATGCTGATGAGTAACTAGATGATGTAGACTCCATGATTTGATGATCAACAGAAAGATTGATCCCTGGTAAAAGTCTTATAATTTATAATTGTCAACGATTAACATGGTGCCTCATTGAGCTCTACCATCCAGGTAGATCAGGAGATTATCCACCATATCAGGTGAGTTTGGATTGTTGCCACGTTGGTTTTCCATGTTAGTTGTTTGCATTCCTCGGGCTATGTTATTGTTCTTTTGAATTGTTGCCGTCGTCGGGTCTATTTGTTTGCCACGTCGGGCGATATATTTCGATTGTTTGCCACGTCGGGCGATATATTTCGCATTGTTTGCCACGTCGGGCGATTGAATGAATCGATTTGCCTTGCGTCTGGCGATTGATTTGTTCGTGATTTGGTTTCGTCAACAATGCATGAATAAAGAACAGAAGATATTTTTTATCGTAAACGAAAGGAATCGATCCGGTAAACTGTTCAGGGAGATCGTCTCTTCCATAAGTATAGAGCGTTTCTTCAAACGCTTTTAAGTACATTTCATCCCCTCGATGAAAACACGATCGTTGGTCTCTGTTGTCCATGTCGAAATGTCACACACGATTTTGCACATAACAAAGCTGAAAGACTCATGAAAGCACATTGCCTTCCCTCAGAAGACTATCGCTAAAACGACTATCGCCGCCTTGTGAATACTTCCACGTACAAATAAAATAGCATCTGACATGATAAACTTTCAAACTTACCTATCACACTGAAAGCACTGAAAGCAAAGGAACTTTCCAGGGATCGACCATGGGTGTTTATCCTGCGCATTCCATTCTGCCGATATGGCCGTGATAGCCGCTGATTACGGAGGACAGATCCGCTGATTACGTAAGCGACGATACTGCAGGGCGCAGCGGCATTGCTTTAGGGCGCATTCATCATTGGGCGATAGCCGCTGATTACGTAAGGACGATACTGCAGGTCAAAATCATCCATCTCTAGCTAGCCCACGAAATCGACTTTGGCTTCAGTAATATCGTGCGCCACAGGGATACCGTTCGAAATAGTATGCTGCTCGCTACGCTCGCAGCAATATTTCCACTTTTTTTAGCGTTCTCGTATTTTTTCGGTTCTATAACTATCTCTTTATGTTTCTTCAATAAAATATTTAAGTTTAGAAGAGTAATATTTTCGTTTACCAAAGTTATTGCCTGAGAACTTTTTTTTAGCTGATCAAAGTATCATCTCCCAACGTTTTCAGCCTTTTTATCTTAAAATCATATCTTTCAATTTCGCTCAATATTTCGATATTTCTTTTTGGTGACTAGAAGAGTGAGTATGAGGTATAAAAATAGAATCTCGAAATCATTTTTGGGTCCTGTCGTAGCGAGCGGCCGGGGGCCTCGACCACTTACCCCTCCCAGCTGTGGGCCAAAGGCCTCTAGTTTTCTTCATACTGCCTTTGTTTTTAAGTGTTTTTCAGCTAGGGCCCCTAGAAATTGTTTGCCATGTCAGAGCCCCCCCCCCCCCCCCCCCCCCCGCCATTTGTGACTCTGCCACGGTGCTAATGCTACATAATTTTTATTGTGCAATTGTACTTGAAGGAGTAAGACGTTGTACAAGCATGACTGCTCGGACGGGTCCAGGGAAAGACGTGACATGTCTATACAAATGAAATAAACCATAACATATACAAGATAATGTTCTCTTGGTTTAAAATGCATTTGTCCATTTGTTAATCAAAATAAGACCATTAGCTTTTTTCGCATTTCTCTAGATAACATTTTGCCTTCGACAGCTGAAGAAAACTTTAAAGGGATTTCAATTATACCGTGGCTTGTTCCTGCTTATTGTTCCTGAAAATAATCCAGGCCGCTTTCAGCCTATTTAACGACAAACGCAATAAGAATAATTTTAACTTACGAACTTATACTATAAATGCGTTCTCCACTAGGATGCGGCAGAGTATGGGTAACGGATGGCGTATGGAAATTGACATGATGAAAATAAAGTTATTATTGTGTGTTTAAAGGAAATATCTATACCTCTCACGGGGGTCAGTTGACAATTGACCCCCTCACACCTCCAACTCTTTTTCCACATGCATGCCTGTGATTGACGTGACCCTCTGGAAATCCCAGTGAGTTGGATAGGATCCCCCCCTTCCCCCGCCTTTGCAAATGTTGTCTTCTCTTCCACATAAAAGCCCAATCTCAACATGCTCAAGTATCACAGTCGGATATACTGCTGGGTCTTTTCTATTTCAGCACGCTAACAGTAAAGGGTATTTCCGTTTCGCAGTAACAATGGACAGGATATATTGTTTCGACGTAATTTGAGCTAGTTGATTTACTTGTGTGATTGGAAAGCTTTTGAACTGATTGAAGAAACCTTTGAAACTAGTCAACATGAAACAATTGAAGTTCGTATCTTGCTCAAAGGAAAAGTTACAGGGTAATGAAATCTCACAATTTTACAGACGTTTTGTATGACTGAGGGCCATATAAACGCCTGTAAAAATCACGTATTCGCAGGCTCAACGTCGCTCCTAAACAGGCTACAACCCCCAAACTTGGCAATTTGACTACTTTCAAAGAGATCTTTCATCGGTTCAAAAAGTTTTACAATCAGACAAATACAAAATTACGTCGAATCGGTCTATCTCGGGGCTACTTCCCGGCCCGGGGTATTTATTTTGTAAATTAGACATTATTCGGGTATGACCGTGAAATGGCCGCACGCCTAATGAATGGTCATATTTACTAAGCAAAACACTCCTAAGAACTATGTAATATTGGGGATATTTAATATTTATTCACTGAGGAACCAAATTTTCAATAAATGCGTGTACCTGACACATAAAACTGCTGTTTTGTAAAAAGATTGTTGTACGTTTTAATGATGGCATCAATTCGAAAAGTGATTTTCACTCGCTTTCTATGAGCTTCTTGCAAAACTCGAGCCTTTAATAAGCAAGAAACCAACTCAAATGCGGGAGCCCATCCCGGCAGGCGAACGACTTGCTGTCACACTCAGATTTTGGCCACCGGTGAATCGTACGACAGTCTCCAATATCAGTTTCTAATCAGTGCTCCCTCTCTATCAATAATTATACCCAAAGTATGTAGAGCCATTCTTCTTGTCCTGAAAGAAGTACTTCTCCTGTCCCCGAAACCCCGAGGAATGGCGTCTTATCGCTGACGGATTCAGAGATCGTTTGCAGCTACTCAACTGCATAGGAGCTGCAGATGGGAAACACATCCGTATTTTACATCAGTAACAAAATAGACAACTCCTTCCCCTCGAGGACACGCCACAATGGTACAGTTACAAGTTTACAAATCATTCCCAGCGCAAAACACCAACAACATGAGCGACAACATTTACATCACACATAACAGCTTGCGTTAACCTATTTGTCTCCCCCATAAATCCCCTAAAATTCCTTTAATAAGTCCTCTTAATAGTATACCCAGCCCCATTCTGAAATATAATGTGAAAGCGGTTCCCCTTGTAAGGTACCAAGGAAGGTACTTAAGGAAATTTAAGTTTTCACAATAAAAATCATTTTTCTCGCGGCATGTTTAGATCAACTCAAAGATCTCTATCAAAAGAGATGGGCGAACCAGAAATGCTTAGTGCTTTCTTCAGTGATTTGCAAGGAGTTGAGGGCAATTTGTCTTTCTCAACATTTTTCTTTTAACTTTCTTTTAACTCAACTTTTAACTGGAATTATTTCATTATCCACCTTAATCAGTCCAAAAAGGTCGGGATGAAGGCTCTAAACTCTGGTATTTAGTTTTACCGAAGGGAAGGCGTTCGAATTTTGTTTGAAAACAACGTTTTGGAAGCGACCGGGGCAAATCAACATTAAGTAACTTACAGTCTGTAAAGCTGTATAGTTTTCAATTTGTAGTCTCACTAGTTGTGAGTGTGCAGCCAGGGGCAATTGTAAAATATCTAAACTTTAGGCAGTTAGGCCAGGCAGTCCAAACTAGTAGCAGCACATATTCCCTGCAAGCAGAAGCTGCTTTTTACGTTTTGTTTTCTTGTGATTTTCAACTTCACAAAAGTAGCTTCAAAACACAGAGCAAGACAGCAGCCTCGGAAATCTGATTAAGAGTGCGTTTCTTGGGAAAATCCGGATTAAGATTAAGATTAAGACTGTACGGATTTCTTACGGATGAATGAAACGAATGATCTGAAAATGGATTTTTGTAGCTAGTCCCGTCATGCAGTTGGGCGTTTTTTGGCGCCAAGATTCAAAATGGCGGCAAGCTTGTTTACATTATTCGAAGAAATATTGTCCGAGGATTTTGCAGTACATGATCTAGCATTCCAAAATTCAGATGACGGAGCTGTCCTTCTCCTTTTAGCAGGAGTAAAAAGAAGAAAACGTCGCTATAGAACAGATAATTTTTATGAAGTCACTGTGCCGAGATACCTTCCAGATGATTTTCGAAGCCACTTTCGAATGGCGAGAAGAACAGTTCAAGTCATCATAGAATTGCTCGCCTTTCATGGTGACCTACCGCAATTTAATTCTCATGGAGGTAGATCGCCTGTTGAATTGGGAAAGCAGATTTTATTGACCTTGTGGATTCTTGGAAATCCAGAATGCTTGCGTTCCGTTGCTGATAGATTTGACGTTTGTAGAGCAACTGCGTATCGCGTTTATCGCCGAGTTTGCAGAGCTATCGTCACTCACCTTACAGAGGACTTTATCAAGTTTCCAACAGGGCGGAGGGCTCAAGAGGTGATAAATGAATTTCAGAGAAAAAAGGGCCTTCCAGGAGTGTTAGGGGCAGTAGATGGTACCTATATCCCGATCACAGCTCCCACAACAAACAGCGAACAGTACTTCAATAGAAAGGGTTTCCATGCGATCCAGCTTCAAGTAATATGTGACCACGAGCTGCTTTTTACCGATGTTTTCTGTGGTTATCCGGGCTCTGTGCATGATGCTCGTGTGTTTAGAAACTCTACTTTCGCCCAGGAGGTAAATCGTAACAAGGCAAAATATTTCCCTGGCAACGACACTCATCTCCTGGGAGATAAAGCTTACACATTAGAGACTTGGCTTCTGACCCCGTTCCGTGACAACGGGCACCTCACAGCCCAACAAACGAGGTACAACAAGGCCCACAGCTCTACCAGAATGACTGTTGAACGAGCCATAGGCCTCTTCAAAACCCGATTCAGGAAAGTTAAAACCACAATGCTTGTCAACAAAAGTACTGACATTCCAGAAATTGTTGTTGCTGCCTGTACATTGCACAATATCTGTATTATTGAAGATGACATAGATGATTTTGTTGATACTGATGATGACGATGATGACGATGGTGATGGTGACGGGGCTTTCCATGCAGGACCTGGAGCCAATGAGAAAAGGAACATGATAATGAGACTGATTCCCTGAAAACAGCATTTGACTTCAAAACCTGAGAGTGATTCTCGGTAACCAATTGGCGACTGTATTTCTTACCTGCACCTGGCGTTTCTCAGACCCCTGGAGTTTTCAGCCTCAAAGACACACCCCTCAGCTGAAATGGGCAATTCCAGAAAATCTATGTACCCTGGGGATGGGCAGCATTTGGAAATTTTGAATGGGAGGGTGGTTTTCAAGCTCGGAATTCTGCCGCCATGGGGGGGCGGGGGGTCAAAAAATAGTGCCGCCTGTGGTGGGGGTACATATATTTCTGGAATTGCCCAATGCTGATTTCGTAGGGTAAACAAATCCCAGACAAATCCTCACCTGGGATTCTTTTAGTGCAAAAAAAATCAATCCTTGACAGTGCAGTTTATAAATGCAACCAGCTATTCCCCCTCACATGGGGATTCAAATTTGATCCCCCTCACCACCATCAACCCATCCAGCCATCAGGCGCATATGTATGATTTTTAAAAGTTGAAGGCACAGCCAAAGGGCCAATGCAGGATTTTGCAAATCCAAACTCTTCAATATGCAGTGCAGTATTTTTGCCAAAGTCCCCCCCTTCCAAAGAAAAGCAGTCCAGTGCCTGCAACGTCACTGGCCATACACTTTCTACCCAAGACATCCTGGCTAATTATGGGTGGGTTTAACAGTCTGCTTATAATCTGACTTGCGAGACAGCAAATTGTCCACTCATACATTGTTTTTGCCACATATACTTGTTTTACATAGATTCACTGTACATGCCAATCAATTGCTTTCTTTCATTTAACTATATTTATTCTGTAAACCAAAATTGTAATGTGAACCATCAAATGCAGCATCACATAGGGGGCATTGAGTCTATTCACAGGATGGTTTGTTGTATTAAAATGACTAAAAACCTTGTAAATTATGTGCTGTTTTTCCTACTATATTATAATGCTGGACAAATAACAGCTGCCAATTACAATGGCGATATAGAGATTACAGAACTGGGGCATTATAATCTAAAAATGATATTCTGAAACCACACGTTAGATAAAAGAAACATACTTTTGTAGCAGAAAAAGAACTGTGTAGAATTTCAATGACCACAAAAAATAAATTGCACAGCTTGGGCATTGAAAAATTGTTATCAATATTGTGTAAAAAGAAAACATTGCCACCCCCTCCCCCAATTTCTAATGGCCTACCCTAAGCTCCAAGCCCTCATCAAATATAAGCCCTTAGCCCTGTCAAAAGAACGTTTTAAAATATAAGTCTAGGGGCTTATTTTTTTGGACTTTTATAGTAATGGTTTCCACCTGCTCTGACCAGGCCACCTTGGTTTAGATAACCTCAGAAGGAACATTTCAGATTCAACTCAAATAATGACAAATATCCTACATATAAACAACATGTCAATTATACTTTTATTTCTCTACCATGCAAACATGGCAAAACTATAACAAGTAGCGTTGCTTGAAAATACAACAATGTAGCTTTCTGAAGCCTTTTCTGTCACATGGCAAAACTATAACAAGTGGCATCATTTGAAAATACAACAATGTAGCTTTCTGAACTCTCACCTCAGACAATGGTTGCCCTTTCATGGCTTTTTTCTTAAACCTTAAAAAAATAAACCTTAAAACAATTTTTTAACAATAACACAGCTTTTTGAAGCTTTGTCTGTGTGTCTCTCTCACTATACTATATCTCTCCCAATCTTTCTCACTTCACACAGATTGTTCACATTTGTCATTTCATGGCAACTGTATATAATGATTATATATAATTTTAACATGACAATCAGATTTCCTAAGCTTGTAACTCTTTCTCTCTCTTTTTATCCCAATCTTTCTCTGTCCAGACAACTTGTATCACTTTTGCTATTTTATGGTACCTTTTTCTTTCACATCATAACATTTTCTTTTAACCTCAATCTTTTTTGACTGATTTTTCAAAAACATCAAGGAATCGATTCATTACGGTCATTCTTTCATTGTGCATAGTTTCCATTTTCTTGATTTTATTTTCCTCATCTTCTTTTCTGTCTTTTGTAAACTCTTTGAATAAGGAGACCAAATCCTCTTCCTGTTTCTTTGGTTTCTTTGTGGCTTTTCTTTTCCTTGTAAGCTTTTGTTTCCCTTCCTCGCCATCACTTGAACTTTCCACACTTGCCCGGCTAGCTACTGCTGTACCATCTATATTGCTACACACAACTGGGGGCTGCATGGCATGATCTTTCCCAAACAAACTTTCAAGTTGGTCAAAAAAGCTACACTTCTTCCTTTCATTCCCACTTCCTGAGTTATGGTCAATACACTGGGTGTATGACCTTTTCAGGTTCTTCATTTTAGTTTCACATGAAGTAACATCTCTTCGGTATCCTTTCCTAGCCAGCTCTTTACTTATTTCCTCCCAGATAACTTTATTCTTGATGTTTATATCTTTAAACTTTTCTCTCCTCAAAGCATAACAATCAATCAAAAGTAGCACCTCTGCATTTGACCATCTTTTGGAGGTGGTCTCTGCATCTGTATCACTTGAACTGGGATGAGGGCATGATTCTGTAACATAAACAAGTGAACTGTTGGTGCTTGCTGCATCACTTGGACTGAGAATTGAAGGAGGGCATGACTCTGTAACATAGACAAGTGAACTGTTTGTGCTTGCTGCATCATGTGGACTGAGATAAGAAGGAGGGCATGCTTCTCTGACATAGACAAGTGAACTGTTTGTGCTTGCTGTGTGATCTTGAACACTGTTATCTTGTGCATTAACAATTGTATTCCCCTCTAAAAAATTCCTCCAGTAATTATTCAGAAAGCCTGAGAAGTGAAAAAGACAAACAAAATAAAAGGTAATTGTGGGCTCATTCTATGGACTTACAGTCAAAAGACACGAAGCGTGCCCCCTAGAGTTGAAGAATCAATTCATTATTCAATTCTTGATTTCATTATTCAATCCAAAAGTGCAATTTTCAATTGAATATTGAAAATTTTATAATCTAAATAATCTGGGTGAGCAATAGGCTGTTATCACGCAAAATTGATTACTAATAGTTAATAGTTATCAGAAAATGAAATCCAGTTTCAATTCTACACATCCGTATTAGTAAAATGGCAAAATTTCAAAATAATTACTTGAAAACTGTGCCAACAATTCTGGAAATCTGAATAATTTTTCATGGTCAAACATGCGCTAGAAGTTTAGGTCTATTTCTGCAATAAATACTCGGGAGCCACCTTAATATTGAACTCAAAAATGCATTTTTGGATCGAATCATGAAATCAATAATGGAATAATGAATTGAATCTAGGGGGGCACGCTTCATGTCTTTTGACTGTAAAACAAAACACCTATCAAGATATAAAAAGCACATTACAGCTAATTTCAAATTCTAAATTTTCCAAATATAATATGTTGTAACTTCTAAATTATAGCGCACAAAAAATGGAAGGCTGTGACTGTGGACAGAGATTTATTTTGGAATTCATATAGACCTGCCATTACTTTCACATAATTTTAGGCAAAGTACTTTTGATTCTGATAATAAATTTTCAACATAAGACGACAACGCTCCAACCAATCCCAAGAGCACCCCAAAGACGTCCTGAGTACATTTGGAAAGAAATAGAAACATAATCTCCTTGACAACGCCAACAAAATGTACACATTATAAAATTAACACTAATCCTCAAAAACTATTATCTTGAAACAACAATGTCATGTGTGTCATCTCTGGCGTGATGACCGAAGAGCCGGTTTGTTAGATAGAGAATATGGAATTTGTCTTAAAGAGAGATTAAATTTAAACACAAACCTGGTGCCCATGTATTATTCTGTTTGTTATATAAACTTTCTTTGTAAAAATCTTTCGATTTGATGAATTTTGCAATATTGGGCATTATCATAATTATTTCACATAAGCAAATTACAATGTCTCAGTCGCCAAAATCCTGATAAAACACTGTAGTTTGTGCAATAAAAATTATTACAGTCATTCTCAGTTACACACGGTCGCCGGGAAAAAAGCTGGCAAGCGAAAACTCGTTTTTCTGTCTTGTCCGAGTGCGACAGGCCGGCGAAAGGACGTGCGTCATGGAAACTTTGACAAAAAACGAGTTTTCGCTTGCAAGCTTTTTTCCTGGTGACCGTGTGTACTGAGAATGGCTGTAAGTTTATTGACAAGGGATAGATATTGAAAAAAATATTTTTGAAAATGACTGAGAATCCGAAAGCCACGTGTCGTTCTGTCCTTTATGCGAGAAAACCGGCAAAATGCGAGGGCGTTGGCAGGTCTATTCATGATTTGATAGGAATGTTGTGAGTTTACCTTTTGGTCGAGGGTCGAGGGTACCTAGTCGAGGGTCGAGGGTGGACATGTCGAGGGTGAGGGTAGCTGGTCGAGGGTACCTAAAAATGGCTCAAATTTTCTCGCGGAATATTGTACACAAGACTGGAGATTTTTTAGCGAAACACTTGTGTCCGCGTCCGTAATCTGTGAGTAACTTGTGTCTTTTGGCGTCGTGTTTATCAAGCGGGGACGTGCAATATTTTCGGGAACTGTGTTAAATACGAAGCCAGTGGAAACTGCAGTTTCTTTTCGCCCAGTTATATTTAAGTTTAAAGCTAAACTAAAAACGTTTCTTTGTTTGTATTTGTACCATATACCGTTATCTCCCCGGAGTGCGAATTATGTACGTGTAACGCATATACATCATCTGCAACGCTTAAATATTTTCTTGTGAACTTGTGTAGGATAGTCTGCGAGAAAATGATATTGGAGACGTATTCCATGTCTCCCCTTGTTTTTGATATGGAAAGAGTTGACCGAGAGACTTAGGAACGTGAAACGAAGCAAAGATTGTTGAGGTTGACATAAATATCGGCGAAGGTGTGAAAACAACGCTAAAAAATCTACGGTCTTGTGTACAATATTCCGCGAGAAAATTTGAGCCATTTTTAGCTACCCTCGACCAGCCACCCTCACCCTCCACCCCCGACTAGGTACCCTCGACCAAAAGGTAAACTCGAATATTGTAGCATGCACTCTTATGGCTCGAGTTATATTACGCGTCATATCATTGCACTATCAACAAAATAGAAGTAAATAGGCAACTCAGGGCTGTAACAGAGCCCCATGTGAGATGTACGTCTATAAATCTCTACTAAAAGCACTTGAAAAATAAATAAAATACCTTGATGTTCATCCCCCATGTTCACGTTCACTTCGTTGTTTCAAAATGGCGACCGCATGGAACTGGCTGCTTACCCCGAGTACAACAGGCTCACGTTTTCAGTCTAATAACCGCTGCCATCACGTATCGCTTTCGGATTTATCCCCAAATGAAACGACAAGATCATGAATCCGTAAAATCCGGATTAAGTTTTAATCCTTTGAATCCTGCCTTGACGTGGATTCGAAGGATTCATAACCCATTTTCAGATTTCAGTAAAGAAATGAAAAATCCACTTTTGGATTCAAAATCCGGATTTAGATTTTTCCCAAAGAAACGCACTCTAAGAAACAACAATTAAAGAACAGGGCAGAGGAGAGGCATTTCTGTAGCACTGAGCCGAGTGAGTTGGATTCACTGATAGAGGAAATGATAGATCTTCAAAAGAACACTGTGCCAGTGGACGAAGGCAAGAAGACTAAAAAACAAGAGGAGAAAGGGGAAGATATCCGTAGAAAAGCCATGGAGAAGTTGTCTGAGACAAAAAGAGGCTGAGGAGGGTACAGCAGAAATTAAGCATAAGCGACAGAGAAGGTCAGGTGGGGAGGCCATGGAGTTTTTAAGGGAGAGAGCTGGGAAAGCCAATGCATTAAGGGAAGAAGAGCTGAGGCTTAAAAAGGAACAACAAGATCAACAAATGCTACAACAACAACAACAACAGTCAGACAAGATGACACGTCTGCACTTGCAACAGCAGCAGTCTCAACAGCAGCAACAGCAAAAAAAGCAGCAAATTCGGCAACAACAAATGCTGCTGATGCAGCAAGTTTTAGGTGTAATGAGCAAACTGCAGAACAAGTAAGCTTTTTAAATCTTCCATGCAGTTTCAAGCATGTTTGAGATAAGTTTTGACATACACAGTCTGTAATGTTAATGAGCAAACTATTCATTTGGTGTCAGGTGTTTATCTGCTTATTAAAGGTGTTCATTACATTGTAGTTGTACTTCATTTGCTTTAGCTGAAATAATCAACCAATGTTGGTGGATCAAGCCCAAAAAATCAAGAGTGGTATTTGAGTACAAGCATGTTCATGCATTACGCAAAAGTGCACAAACAATGTACATTTTTCCAACACGGCTAAGTCCTATCTTGAGATTCTTTTTGTAATCTACAAATTTAAAGTACTAAATAATGTCACCAAACATTACCATTCTACACGTGCCCTCACAGGTCTCATAGACTCATTGAAATCTTGCATTGGTCTTGTCAAAATACCCACTCCCCGCTCCTGCATGGGCCTCTGCAACCTGGATTTGAGCCAGGGCTCTTGCCTCAATGAACATATACTTGGCAAATGTTGACTTGGGTAACCTTCCAACATTTAAGCCAGCAAGTTTACCAAGACACATCGAATGACGTGCTCAACATTTGCACAATATACGTTCATTGAGATCAAGTCTATGTAAACCTCACGGATTTCATCACAGTACTTCCCCCCTGAAAAAACAATAGCTCCTTTTCCCCAAGTAGATTACTTAACTGTTCCTCTAGCTCTGCTTTGCTGTTTTCTAACTCTCTAACACGCTCCTGTAACTCCTGTTCCTTTCCACGTACTTCAACATTCCTCGCCTTTACTCTGTAATAACTTACCTGCTTCTGAGCTCTCTTCATCTTTCCAAGCGTATCACTCAGCTTACTCTCTACATTTTCTAGCACACTGTCCTTCCTATCTAGCTCCTCTCGTGCCTCACGCAACTGTACTTCCTTGCCACGCAATTCCTCTCTCAGTTCTTCCATTCTCTGCTCTCGCCTTCGTTCCCTCTTTCTTACATTTCTCGCACACAGTTTCCTTAACTTCTCCATCGCGCTCTCTAACTTCCTGCTCTTACTTTCATACTCATCTCTCAGTCTTTTAAGCTCCTGCTCCATGCTCCTCTTGTCTTCACACTCCTCCACTGCTTTACTTACCTGGCCATACAGTCTCGCTAGCTCACCAGTCAACGTCACAATCTCTCTACTCTTCTCTCTTGCCATTTCCTCGCACTATAACAACATACCCTCATACTCTCTCACCATTCAAGACAACAGCTCCGCTATTAATGTACTGCTTTATGTACTATTTCAGACAAACAACCCACCAAAAAGAAAAATCATTCATAACAATGTTTTTAAATAAGACTTTAGGCACTATCTGTTGCCCAAGTGAACACAACGGTGGTGAAAACATGGAAACGTCACATGCATATTGTTTGGACCTATCTATGGTGTCTTCTACTATTACCAAATACTCTAACTCAACATCTCACAATGATAACTTATTCACAGGAAACGTAGACACCCTGGCTGGTTAAATTTCCTCAAACGACTTATTTTAATTTTGTCTCTGAGGTGATTATGGGTTCAATCGCAAAATTGAATACTAGGTCAATTTTAAATAATTATAAACTACTACTACTAGAAACTGAGCTATGGGATTCTATATCAATCCCACATAATAAATATTTGTTGTCAAATGGACATTTGCTCTGTATTGTGTAGTTTCAGAAAATATCCCCCCAATGGAAAGGATCGGAAATTCCAGAGGTGTGTATGTGTGTGTGTGTGTGTGTGTGGGGGGGGGGGGGGGGGGAGGGGGGTTAATTTACCTGATTTCTTCTATACAGTCTATACGTCTAGATACAGTGTATCTTAGCAAAAACTCCAAAAATCAACTCAAATGGAACAGCGATCTTGAGAATTTAAAAGTTTTCTTAATAGAAACTCTCGAGGAAGGAAATGACGAAAAGCTAATAAGTACCAATTCGAATAACTCGACTGAAGTTTTAAAATTTGAAGCGGCAACGGTCAATTTTTACACGAGCACTAAAACACTTCAAATACAAGGAGCAGGGAAAGATAAATATATAAAAATATTGTTCGAAATCATACAAAAGGAGTCATGGAAGGGTAATGGAACGGAGGACCAAGTTATTGAAGCGACCACCAAGGAAAGCGAAGATCGGAGTATCACAGAATCAACTGGGACGAAACCAACGGCAGGACCGACCCCAGATCACGATACTCGATGGGAGCTTCTCGAAGAGTTCGTGGCCAAACAACGTGATTTCAATGAAAAAATCGGAAAGCAAACCACAGTAAATGCGATAGATATAGGAGAGCAAGCAATCGATTTTGAAAACTGGAAGCAGATCACAAAAAATGGCATGGCCGAAGCCAAAATGCATTGTGACAACAAGTTGGAAAATGTAAAATGCGAAATAGACAAGCATATTCAGGATCTCACCAAACAAATCACAAGTTTAAATTCAAGGGTCTCTGCGGAGCTCAAAACGATCAAAACCAAGACAGCGTCAACGGGGGAAGCCATTGGAAAAATTCTGACCCAACTCGCCGAAATCAAAAATCAAGTCTCCAAAACAGAAGAAGCCGTTGTTTCACAACTACATGAGATCAGTCACTCGTCGTCGCATCTGCAGTCTCCATCACCAGCGTTACTAGTCACATCAGAAACTGCGGGAACTATCGACACAGAGGGAGACAAAGCTTGCAACTACACCTTTACTGTTGACACCAGTAATCGTTTACAGCCCTTGAAACAGAAGCAAATAAAACCACAGAATTAACACCAGCGCCGACTAGGAGGCCGCATCGAGAAACAGAACCAGAAACGCCTGTAACCACGATTGAATGCGAGTCGAGTAGACAACACCACGGCGCGGAAAAGAATATGTCGTTGCGACCGCCACTAAACAACGGACCAATCCTGATGATCAGCGACTCTATGTTGAGAGGGATTCAACAAAGGAAGTTTTGCCCAAACCGTTTTGTCAACAAGCAATATATACAAGGAGGAACAAGAGAAATGGCGCAATTTATCAACTGCATGGAAGACAGAAATGACTATGAACATATCGTTATCCATACAGGGACCAATGATGTTGAAAGATCCAGAGTGAACGATATTGCCGACAACATGGAAAGCTGTATAATCTTGCTAAAACAGCGTTGGCCAGATGCAAAAATAGCTTTGTCTGGGTTGACCTATGCTCCCAAGAGGGACAACACCAAGATAGACGACGTTAATTACTGGTATGAGAACATATCCACGGAGCATGGAATCACCTTTATTAATAACAAAAGAGTTACATGCGACTTGTATGGAAATCTGGACCCGGAGGTATTCTTTGATGAAGTCCACCTGAACAACAAAATAGGAACCAAGAAACTAGTAGCTAACATCAAGGCATGCATGGGATTGAGACGAGACATCAACAGAGGAGACAGTGACAGAGAGAGGCATGACAGGCAGTACAGACCACGACCACAGAACAAGCAATGGAACCGCAAGAGTTCATACGATGAGATGTACCCGCCCCTTGATGCACTAAATGCACTTGCTGAATACTTCAAGCGGCACCGTCCAAGATAAGTGCTATATATTTTTACTGTAACATTCTCTCTTAACTTTGTACGTATCGGATGTTGGAATATAAATGGGTATAACAGCACAACACTAGGAAATAAATTACATCAGAATAATGCATTGAACGTGATAAACAATCATGACATTTTTGGTATAACAGAAACTCACACAGATAGTCAATCAGATATAAAAATTCAAGGCTTTAAATATTTTGTAAAACATCGTGAAAAAAACACCGGCAGTAAACGAAACTCGGGGGGCATTGCTGTCTTTATAAGAAATAGTATCTGCAAAGGCATTTCATATACACCCACACAAAATCAGAATGTACTATGGGTAAAGCTTGATAGACACTTTTTTCATACAACTAGGGACATTATCTTGGAACTGTTTATCTGAGCCTGCAAAATCTACAGAAAAATAATGAAGATTTGTTAGACGAATAAGAATGTGAAATCTTAAGCTTTTCAGTTAAAGGCGATGTCATTATACACGGCGATTTTAATGCAAGGTCCGGATCCTTGCAAGAATTCGCGTTGGACGATGAAGGAAACACTTTTCTCGAGCTGCCAGAAGATTATGAAATGGACGTAGCAGTCCATAGAAATTCGCAAGACAAAAATACCACCGATTGCAGGGGACGGAGTTTAATAGAGCTGTGTACCGCTATAAACTTAAGAATTCTGAATGGCAGAACTGTGGGTGACCTTGAAGGTAGAAAAACCTGTTTTAAATATAACGGCAGCAGCTTGGTTGATTATGCTATCGCCTCGTGCGACTTACTTAATCACATCAATTACTTTATTGTCAATCCCCTTGAGCCCCATTTAACGGACCATTGCTCTTTGTCGTACGCTCTCAAGCTAAAATATGTCAACAAAGACAATGAACAACATGACGATGTCGGGATGAGCGAATTTAGAAAACTTGTTTGGAATGAAAAATTAAATGAAACACTGAGTCAGATTTTGATGACTAACGAGACACAAGACAGAATTTATGCCTCATTGAGCAACAACAACGTGGACACAATGACAGAACAGTTCACGCAAACGTTGACTGATGCATGCAAACAAGCTGGCTTGAAATATCAGAATAAGAAAACGGAGAGAAACATCAAAATAAATTATGGTTTGACGAAGAATGCAAAACCGAAAAAAAAAACTTAGAAACCTAGGCAGACATATTGTGAGATCGCCCAACGATGAGTCGATAAGATCAGCGCTGCATAGTAAAAAGAAAATATTTAAACGTCTATGCAGAAGAAAGAAACAACAATACCGGAATAAAATTCTAGATAATATGGATTTCAACAACTCTAAAGTGGTATGGAAACAGTTAAAGAAACTATTTGATATGGGAAACTTTAAGCGTCTAAGCACTAGAGGTAACACAGAGAACGACATAACAGACACTACACTTGGTAACAGCGAAGGCCTGCTAGACTTCGTAATCACAGAACAAGAAATAACGAATACAATAAGTAAATTAAAATCGGGAAAAGCTCCAGGCGCAGACAACATTTTGAATGAATTTCTTAAATATAATAAAAGTATACTAAAAACACCGCTAAGCACTCTTTTTAACAAAATCCTAGCCAGGGGCGAGTACCCGAGCGTTTGGAGTTATGGGCTTATCGTTCCAATTCATAAGAAAGGCGACTCCTTAAACCCAGAAAACTACAGAGGAATAACTCTTTTATCTGCGATGGGGAAAGTTTTTATGTCAATAATGAACCAAAGGCTGTATTCTTACCTTGTAGAGGAAAAAATAATAAGACCAAAACAATGTGGCTTTAGAAAAGGGCAAGGTACAACAGATAGTTTATTTATACTAAAATCATTAATTGATAAATACGTGAAAGCCAAGCCAAACAAAAGGTCAAATCATCTGTTCGCATGTTTTGTGGATTTTAGCAAAGCGTTTGACAGCATACCCAGAGAAAAATTGTTCGATAAACTCGGAGCAGCGGGTGTAACGGGACGTTTCTTTGACTTAATTAGATCCATGTACTCCAAAGACAAATCGTCATTGAAAATAGGAAGCCTAATAACCCCAGGTTTTCAATGTAACGCAGGCGTGAAACAGGGGTGTATGATTTCGCCGACGTTGTTTAATCTTTTCCTAAGCGATCTGCCAGCAAAACTTGACTTAGAAAACGAAAGTGATGTGACCATTAACGCGAGCCCACTTAGCTGTCTGCTCTACGCTGACGACTTGGTGATCTTTTCAAGGTCCGACAAGGGTCTGCAAAAGTATCTTGACTGTCTTAAAGAATACTGTGATCTTACTCAAATATCGGTTAACCTAGACAAAACCAAAATTATGATTTTTAACAATAGCGGTAGGACGATGAACAATTATATATTTTATTACAAAGGAAACCAATTACAAAATGTTAAAAGTTACAAATACTTAGGCCTGCACTTTTCCGTCTACGGCACATTTTCCCTTGCTAAAGAGGAGATTAAGAAAATAGCTTTAAAAGCAATGTATAAACTTAGAAGTGAGATGGGCGTCCACTTTAGGTACAACATTCAGCTAACGTTACGATTATTTGACTCACTAATCAACCTATTCTTCTATATGGAAGTGAAATCTGGGGAGTAGACTCAAAAGGAAAGATGGAAAAAGACGCAATCGAAATTTCGCATTGTAAATTCATTAAATGGTTATTAGGCGTGAATAGATATTGCACCTCTAACGCATGTAGGGCTGAAGAGCGATTACTTTTTGGAAAAAATTAATAAACGATCAGGAACAAATCAAATTATCGAGCAAAGTATTTTTCGACACCCTCTTAAATGAAGAAAAGGAATTTTGGCACAAAAAGCTGAAGAGCATTTTGGATCTCGCCGGCATGAGTGACGTTTGGTTTACAGGACAAATCACGATTGAGAGCGTAAGTCAAAGACTCTGCGATATCGAACAACAAACATGGATAAGCTCTTTACAAAATGACGAAAGAAAAGACGCACGACAAGGCAACAAGTTGAGAACGTTTCGGAAATTCAAGCTCTCACACAACTATGAAAGTTATCTCACGAACGTCACGAATGTCGAACATAGAATCGCCCTAACAAAATTGCGACTAAGCAACCACTCCTTAGCAATCGAAATGGGGCGATATGCAAAACCCTACCAAGCTCCAAAAGACAGAGTCTGTCAAATTTGCAACACAGGAGCCGTAGAAGACGAAGAGCATTTTTTGTCAAATGCATAGCTTTCAAGCCATACAGAATAAAATTGTTTGAATACCTCGAAAAGGAAGCAAAGGTCGCCCTCAATGGTTTACCCGCAGCGACTGTATTCCAAAAAATTATAAAACTAAATCAAACGGAAGTACCCAAAAGCAAATCGCGAAATTTATATGGGAAAGTATGTCAGAAAGGAAAAAACATATTAAAGGCTGAACAGTAATGGCATCGCCTCGCCCCGCCGGACTAAACTTTATCTATTTTTGTTTTTTTTTAACTACACATTTATTGGAACCTAATACTTATGTATTTTGATATACACGGTACCAATAAACCATGTCTATGTCTATGTCTATACAAATACTGTATTTTCCTTTGCACAACTACCAGTTACCCACCCCACCCCTGGAATTTCCAAAGTAAGTTCAAAACCTGAATCATTTTGCTATGGGATTCAAGATCTATATAGTACTTTTTGCTTCAGCGGCCAGGTTCTTGCTGGAGTTTGTCAGTATTTAGGCTTAAGGTGACTCCACGAAAAGCCATTTTATGTAAATATATATTTGGTCATAACTTTTATAATATTCGTGTGACGGATATCAAACTTAGACGACAGTAGAAGGTGTCATTTGGCAATAGTTTAACATGTTGCGATCTTTATTTGCCTTAATACTTTTAATAATATTCTGGCTATAGTGGACCCCCTTTTTCTTCTTTAAACACCTCTAAAACAAATTTTGCTATCACTTTTGCACGAAATTTCAAAATTGCTGTTCAATTTATTTGCTTCAAGTATTTAGAAAGTCTTAGCCAATTCGGCTAAGCCAAATTGAGATTTGTTTATTTATTTGTTAATTTATTCATTTGTTTATTTTGGTTCCGCCGAATTGGCTAAGACTCTCCAAATAAAGTTGAACACCAATTTTGAAATTTCGTGCAAAAGTGATTTGGAAATTTGGAATTTGGGGAAAAAAATTTGTAGGTGAAAATACTGAAGTGTTTTTAGGTTTCAACTCTCATAAGATCTTAAGTCTATTGGACCGATACACATTGTGCAAAACAATAAGGAATAATACAATAGAACAGAAGAATGAAGCTGTTTTTTGGGCTCAAAATTACAGGGACGGCGGAACAGTTTTCAAAGTGGTGGGCTCATTTTAGTAAGATTGTATGGCAAGGTGGGGGGACTAAGTTTAGTGAAAATGTATGAAACTGAAGGCAAACCTTAAGAGATATCTTATAATCTAAACGATAATTTTGCTACTAGCTGTATGAACAATTCTGGTCACTAACACCCTGTATATTGCTACCGGGTTTTATGCCCCCCCCCCCCCCCCCCCCCCCGATGCATATAGCATTCCAGGCAGATTAAGCCCCCCTCACCTTCAGAAATTTCAAATCCATCCTCCCCTTCGGAATCGAAATAAACAACAGAATTAATTGAAAGCTTGTTTATTATTGCGGGGAAAAAGGCAAAATTTGCGGGGATTGTTGCGGGAATTTGTTTAATTTGGCATTGAAAAACACATACAAAAAGCGCATAATATAGTTTCAGAACATTTAAACAGAGCTTGGTAGTCTGATTTTGGAACCTTTAAATAGGGACAAAACTTGAGAGTTTCGCCATTCCATCATGAAATTGGGGAATAAACATTTCACGTGAAGCGTGGAAGCTATTTACTTGCAACACACTGCATTTTTCTTCGCTTTCTAAACAATTTTTCCAAATATAACCAATAGGAACACACATTAGAATGAGCTAGTTTATCGGCAAGCTTTCACGGTAATACCGAAACGCCTACTACTAGTTTTTTTTTTTTTTTGCGGATCTTCGAATATTTGAAACTTATATGGTAAAAGCCATATAAGCACTCTACCTCCTTAGGTACCCAATAATAATAATATTTAATACTTGTTATGCGCATTTTAGCATGTGGATATGATCAAATGCGCAGTACATGAATATTAAAATGCAATTCCTAATAATATGAGATGAAAAATATTTATATATGTATAATAAAAAGTTAATAATGATTTAAATTAATACTAAATAGAATAAAGCTAAAAAAAATATACAGCTAAAAATGTTTAAAGTAATTAAAATTATAGAATAAAGTCACTGTATGCTAATCTAAAATAGTAAGTCTTGAGACTTGACTTAAAGCAATTAAAATTGTCAATGTTCCTTAAATTTGATGGCAGATTGTTCCATACTTGTGGAGCAGCAGCCGTAAATGCTCTGTCTCCAAGAGTCTTCTTAAATCTAGCAGAACGGTCTTGCAGCATAATGCCCATTGACTGTGAGCGGAGGTTGTAACTACTGTTTTTACTAATATTAATAAGATCCCTTTTCAGACCTCATTTTCTCAGAGCATGATCTATGGGTACCTGACTCCTCTCGTTGCGAGGAAAGCGTTGGAGCATTCACCTTTTCAATATCTATACTATTAAAATTGCATTGTCATCGGGTCACCCCCCGCCAATCAGAGCGCGGTATTTTAGCGCGTTACAACGGGCAGGCGAAGGTAAAATAAAGGGCCATAAAAGATAACGCCGTTTTCAAACTCTAAACATTTCACAGTCCATTGAAGAGAAAGTTTAAATCTCACATGTAGGCGTGTTTTTGTTGGAAAAGATTAATCGGCAGCGAAGTTCCAATTCAAGCGATTTCTTATGCAAGGGGCAAAGCCGCCACGTTGAATTCTTCCACAGAAAACTAAGAAAGAACTGAGTTTCAGATAACTAATTTTTAATTGGTTGACTTGACCATTTTCATTTGGTTGAACGATTGGTTGATTTGACCATTTCCATTTGGTTGCTCAAATTGGTTATTTTAACCATTTTAAAATTGGTCATTTTACCCAATACATTGGTCATTTCAACCAATTGTGAAAGATTGTTTTTACCTTCAAAAAATGATTGGACTCTTGAATGACCCGTTGCACCCGTAGTAGTTCTGTTCCTTGAAAATATACGCATACACACACACGTTTTGGCTATAATCACTTTTATTTAAGACTTTAGATAAATACATACAGGCTAATGTTACACAACATGAGGCATATACAGTAGAGAAACATTGGTCTCTGCATATTAGACCAACACACTGAAATTACATAGTTATCATTTTCTCGGCGATTGCAATTTTCTACATATTCGCTAATGAAAAAGGAAGCCATATGGCATATGTACTAGATTATAGAACAGTTCAGGTCCAACTTAGCTGTAAAGAGTTCCTCACTTTGCAATAAAACACAAACAGCCGCTATTTAGGTTAACAGTCTCTTTCAGATTGTATCATCCAAACAGCGAGATATCGATATAATTCGTGTCTTAAATGGGACCACAAACAAATATTTCGTATTTCCATAATTATCAGTAGGCATTTTACACAAATCAAAGCAAACCTATGTACTCGTGAAGTTACAATTCGGGCTGAAACGTAAGCTTAAAGTGCTACTAATGCTTTTCGAGAGACTTTTTGAGCAAAATCCTCTAATCAAGTAATGAGCTTCTATGAAAAAATTTTTCGATTCGGTTAAATCCTGATTTTTAGGAATCATTTCATGTTGCAAATTTCCCGCCATCTTTGAAACACTTAACTCCGCTGACTGCATTTGTTTCTTTTGAGATCGCAGGCTCATTACAAGATAACCGGTGCGCGTGAGTGCGCGCGCTATCTGTCACAACAAGCGGAGGAATCTTTTATTCTTTTTAATGAGTTTTTAAAGCGAGAACAGTTTATTGTGAGTACAACCTCGGGTTTGCACAAAATTTCTTCGCAGTAGTCGCTAAAATACCCGACATTTTCTGTGTTTCTTTCCGGTAGCACCGCTCAAGAAGACCATTTTCAAAATGGCTTTGCTGTTCTAGACGTGGGTCCTTTATCATCCCACTATTATAAATAACGGGGACATTGAAATTTAATATTAGCTATTTCACACCATAAAGGACCCTCATAGAAGACAGATAGAGGCTATTTTATTCGACGGAAATAATACGTGACAAACGGTAATGGCGGCAACCGTTGTCACTGAAATCTAAAATCTCCACTCGCATTCAATGTTCTGACGTTAAAAACTTTAAAGATCAATAATTTAAGCAACAAAGAAATACATATCAATAAATGGCCTACATTCCACTAATACCAACATCGCAAAAGAACGATAAAACAAGGGAATTCTTGCCAAGAATATGCTGTAAACTGAGAAGACGACTTGAACCTTGAACGTCCTTATTTGGGCATTGCTTTGATCTTGGCCGCGCGAAGACGATCCGTGAGGGAGACTGGTAAGTGTTTCAAAGATGGCGGGAAAATTCCAATATGAAATGATTCGTAAAAAATTCAGGATTTAACCGAATCGAATTTTTTTTCACAGAAGTTCACTACTTGATTAGAGGATTTTGCTCAAAAAGTCTCTCAAAAAGCATTAGTAGCACTTTAAGGTGGATCGACCCAGTAATTTTGCACCCATACCGACCAACTTTGAACCTCTCATATCAAGACAGGTTAATTTCTATCGCGCAACCAATATAACACAGATACTACCCATAGACTGAAATAAATGTTGGTGCAAAAGTTAGGGAGATCAGAGCTAGTATCACGTGACAACTGGGTCACGCCTGTTTTTACTCCCACCCCAGTTTCAGGCTGTATCGGCATTTTTCGAGAAATGCTCTACGGTACCTCGAGATTGAGTGATTGCCTTCCTGTAACTGAAGTTTGATTAAATTCTACAAGCCCGATTTGAAGATATTTTTAGGATTACTAAATCAGGGCTATAATTTATGTAAAATCTTGTGTAGCGAATTAATATGGCAAAATGTGCTACTTGGTGGTAATAAATTGAACGCTTTTATAGCTAATTTTATTTGTATATGTTAAAAGAAGTTCGTGCTTTTTATTAAATTAAATATTTCTTTACGATTTCGAAAGGGATGGAAATGTAAGTATCAACATAATGGCCCTACGCATCAGCTCACCGCGAAATTTGAGCCTACTTACACGAAATTTGGTCTGAGTTTAAAAATCGCATTTTTTTGCATCAAATTTTCACACGACTCTGACTGATCAATTTACAGTTTGTCTCTAACGTTTCATATCAATTGAAATTCTCTAAGATCGTCAACTATGGACGCAAACATTTAACCATTATCCTGCGAGATTGCGCAGAATATCGTCTGATACTTAGCTGACGAGGGACGCAGTCCCGAGTTGGCTAAATCAGTCGATATTCTGCAAAAATCGAGCAGGATAATGTTTTATTATTCAGCACATCGATAGCACAAAAAAGCCTGAAAAACATTACTTTTGTATATTATTTACGAGCTCAACACATCATATTTCCCTCAGAGACGGATATCGCAGGATATCTGTCATGTACAGAATACAGCTATTGGGGTTCCAATGACCATATTGGGGCAGTGCATCGATGTGCTGAATAATAATGGTAAATATTGGATGTATTTCTGTAGTTTCTGCTTTGGGATTTGCTTTTGTTTCCCGCTTGCCAGAGCATCACATTCCATTGTGCTTGTTCGCGCTTGGCTACTCTCCGAACCTTCTCCGACGTATGATAATTTTATTGTTTGCTTTCATTCTGTGGTTAGAATTTGGCAGCATCAAGAGATTTGTTAAAATGCCTGGAGAAAAAAATCTAAAATCAAAATGGCTACTGTTCTGAATAGTGTCCGAGTACAAGTTATAAGCCAACAGAGAGAATTCCCAAACCAGGTATGAGACAGTTTAAAGATAACAATATTGTAACAAAGAAATCAAATTTGCTAAATTTACACTTCTAAAGTCAGTTAGTTATTGTCAGAAGGAACTTAATTTTTTTGTAGGAGGCACCCTCCGACAGAGATCTTTGCCGACAGAGAGGCAAACCAGGAAAAGAAAAGTCGAAGAACACTGCACAGCTATGAGGGCTAAAAAACGTCGAATTATAACAGATGATGCCGATATGCAGACTAGCGCTGGGACATTTGAGGTCTCCAATCTCAGGGACCAGTATTATGTTCATAGTGCCATACGAGAAGGTTAATGGCCTTGATCAATCTTATGTAATAAATTTAGCAATGTTGACTGATTCACTAAAAAGTGTGAGCATTGCAATGAAGATCTCGAGTTAAAGAACGTATGCGAAGATGTGCGATCCGAGGGAGTTGTACCGGTACTGAAAATAATATGCAACCACTGTGATAATGTTAGTACAGTGAGGCCAGCCGAGAAGCATGAACAGGAAAAAGGGGTCCAGAAACATTAGATGTTAACACCAGAGCAGGCTTGGGTTCTATACACGCGGGAGTTGGTCATACACATCATTCAGCTATGCTGTCAAGTATGGGTCTTTCGTCACTCACCTCAAGAAATTTAAAAAAGAGGGAGTGTGAGGCGGGCGCTGAAATAGAGAGAGTCGCAAAAAGATCATGTGCGGAAGCTACGACGGCAGAGAGAAAGCTGTCATGTCGGCTGAGGGCGAAGAGGATGTTGTGGGATGGGCGTGTCATACGACATGGGGTGGAGGAAGCGGGGCAAAAGTTATGACTCTTCTTCGGGAGTGGGCACGGCGGTGGACCTCAAAACTTGGAAGGTGCTCAGTTACGCCACACGAAACACGATGTGCCGCGTTTGCCAGGAAGCCATTGCAAAAAATGAAGAACCCGCAGCGCACGACTGCAGGGAAAATCATTCCGCGTCATCTAAAAGTATGGAGTCCAACGTTGCGGTTGAGCTATTTACTAACGCAGTGGAGCAAGGTGTCTCATACCACCTACGTCGGCGATGACGACAGCACCACCGAAAGTCGTTTAGCTGCTTTAGTGAGCTACGATATCCAAAAATTCAGCGACGTCAATCACTCAAGCAAAACACTTGGCACACACCTGTTCAATGTCAGGTCAAAAGTGAAGGGTTGACTCCGCCCATTATTTCCTATTTCCAACGCTGTTTTACGAATTTTAAGCAACAATTAAGAAAAATATTGATACATTTGTAAGAAACTGAAAACGATTATATTGGTGTGGATAAAATGATCTTGAGGATGCCCAAACTTTCATTCGCTTAATAATATCTTTTTAAATTCATCTTACTTAATTTTCTTTCAACTTTTTCTACTTTTTCGCTATTTCCCTTTTATGTATAAACAAGTGATGCAGCTCTAATGAAAATATTAATAATAATCTGTTTGTAAATCTAGTGCCATCCGCCTCGACTAGTTTTTCTATTTGCGGATGGCGCTACCTTATTTCCTACTCTATTTATTTGCAAAATAAACTTCTTGGTTGGTATCTTGGTACCTATGCTGTAAAACAAAATGAGAACAATCCATCGTCTCTACTTGAAAGCTGGCAGGCCATAATTCCGCATGCTTTTGGCGAACACATTTTGTGCAAAGATTGGTGCGGATACAAAAAAGATCCCGGAAGCTATACTCACGGCGACCTGCCTAGAGGGAAAGATCTCACGGTAAGGCCGAAAATAAATTTAGGAAAAATATATATATATATATATATATATATATACAGCGGTTTGCAAAAATTCTGTCTGAGAAGTATATAAGTATATAAGTATATCGCCGTTTGATACCTTTGCAAGTCCGATGCACTTGAATTATATTATTTCTCTGTTTAGGCTTTGTTGCTGACTGTTTTTTAGCTTTTTCCATGCATATAATGTGCCCGCCATGCGTTGTTTTGGAGACTTTTAAAGTTTCACGAAACGCCTTCTCGGCTGGATGAAACGCCATTACAAGAACGCGTAACTGAAACCCTAGATTTTGCTGCTGTTTTTAACGAAATGTTTATTTTATTCAATCTATGGATTTAGAATTGGTTTTATTTATGTGTTTTCGGTAGTGGTGATCAACAGGTATCTCTGAGAAAGGTGAATTTGACGTGTATTTAATGACTAATTAAATATTCAAAACGGCGTCTTCTACGCAAAGCACGTTTAGCAGAACGCGACATTGCCTTCATCTTTCGATCTTTTCGAAATTTAACCACGGAAAAGAACAAACACTCACTGTATAGTGGGGAAGTTATAAGAGTTATCTATCTCCGTTTTCGGTGTCAGTTTATTCTATTTTAATCGATGAGAGCTGTGTACATCCAAAGTCTCGGTGACAGTGAAGGAAGCCATTTCGCAGTTGTTGGTTGTTCTTCCCCACTCTGCATTTGAATAAATAAATCATTCACCAGCATTAACCAATATTCAAAGTTTGTCATTCAAATATATTTTTGTAACTCTCCTACCCCATGCCCGAAATAATCTAATTAATTACTTTATCAAAATCAAAATTACATCAAAATTAAATTTTGTTTCTCTTTTCGGTCTAATTATAAATTCAAAATTATGAAAAATATTCCTTGGATCAAAAATAGAAGAAATAAATATAAGGAAACTGAAGTAAGTTTTTTCGCACCTCATTAATATTATAGAGAGTGTTTTGAGTGTCTTTTATTTCGGAAACATCGGGACTACTTTCCGATGACAAAAAAATACAAAGAAATGAACTCTATTTAAATCCAGGAAAAGTTTTTATTTTTTGAATTTATAATTAGACCGTAAAGAGAAATACATTTTAATCTTTTGTCGATTATAAACGTACTTTTCCAACACAGAGATAAATCGGCCTGGAAAATTAATTAGATTGCTTCTGGTATGAGTGAAGCGATTTAAAATCTTTGAATGAAAAACTTTGAGCGAAAAATGTAAGCGGTGAATGAGTTATTTACTCAAATGCCGAGTGGGAAGAACCCCGGGGAAGAACTACTGCGAAATGGCTTCTCATTCACGCCAGTACATAGCTCCATCGATTACAACAGACTAAACTGATAACGAAGACAGATATTTATAACTCCCATCTTCCGCTCTATACACTCAGTGCAGAAAAGTTAAATTTCGTAGAAAAGTTAAATTTCGAAAAGAGAAAACGCCAATTCCGCGTTCTACTAAAACGTGCATTGCGAAGAAGACGCCGTTTTGAATATTTAATTAGTCATTAAAACACGTCAAATTCATCTTTCTCAGAGATACCTGTTGATCACCAATAACGGTAACACATGAATAAAACCTTTTCTAATTCCATAGATTGAATAAAATAAACATTTCGTTAAAAACAGCAGCAAAATCTAGGGATTCAGTTACGCGTTCTTGCAATGGGGTTTCCTCCAGCCGAAAAGGCGTTTCGGGAAACTCCAAACGCCCAAACTACGGATAGCAGGCACACTATATGCATGGAAAAAGCTAAAAAACAGTCAGCAACAAAGTCTAAACAGATAAATAATATAATTGAAGTGCATTGAGCATGCGAAGGTATCAATCGGCGATATACTTATATACTTATATACTTCTCAGACAGAATTTTGTAACCGCTGTATATATATATATATATATATATATTTATAAAATAACTAAGATAGTACGCGCGCTCTCATTGGTCGACAGGTGTGTTTATATGAGAGTATATAAACACGGTTGTGACGTCACGCCGGGACGATGTTTGCGCTGTCTTCTTTTTTCATTCTTTACATATTTTGACAAAAATTTATCCAAACACTTGAAGCAATGAAATTGTGAAAGCAGTGCTGTTTTCTTTTTAGCTATCATTTGTCGTCCCATCCTTAAACCACAAGTTCAAAGAATTGGCTTGACTTACTGCCTATGTCCCTTCACCTCATTGGTCCGTCGGACACACGCGCTATGAGTCATAACGTTGCCTCACCACGTACACTGGTCATTCTATTGCGAGCTTGCTCGAGTTTACACCAATTTGCGCTATCAAAAATTTTCCCACCCACCCTCCGCTTAGCGTTAGCAATGCTTGTAATCAGGTCACGTAGGCACATAGATAAATGGCGTCCATGTAAACTATTATCTATTTGAGTTTAAATACTTCAATAAAACTGGGGGAGCTCTCCAGCCGTCTGCGGTTAGTTCTGTCTGGCGACTTTCCCCAAGCGGGGTTGGTTACTAAATCGTTATGCATTTGCTGCCATTGACCGACCAATACTCCCGTCCGATCCGGTCGCGTGTGTGACCTGGGAGATGGGTGAGGTCACGAAAGGTCACGTCTCGCTGTAAACATTGTCACATCATGCGCTAGTCGTCACGTCAGACTAACTCGCTCTCGGTCGGACTTGCCTCCCCCCTCGTTATCTTGCCAAAACCGTATGTCGTGGTTACTTCCGTTTCTCTCGCGCGCAGAGCGACATTAATATATATATATATATATATATATTTATAAAATAACTAAGATAGTACGCGCGCTCTCATTGGTCGACAGGTGTGTTTATATGAGAGTATATAAACACGGTTGTGACGTCACGCCGGGACGATGTTTGCGCTGTCTCCTTTTTTCATTCTTTACATATTTTCACAAAAATTTATCCAAACACTTGAAGCAATGAAATTGTGAAAGCAGTGCTGTTTTCTTTTAGCTATCATTTGTCGTCCCATCCTTAAACCACAAGTTCAAAGAATTGGCTTGACTTCGACTTTTTTAGTCAAACGCGTGTAACCTTTCAGGATTGTCAACATTTTCGTACGATTATAAAAGTACACGATATTTTTGTCCTCCGAAATCCTCTTCCCTCCCTTTATAAAACGATTTATTTGACTTCTGGGAACTTTTTAAAAGTATAAAGCTCGTACTAAGAGGAGAAAAAGAACACAAATCAAGTTATAAAGCGACCCAACTAAAATTCTGAATTTGGAGACTTTCGGCGAATCGGCTAGCCAAAAATGAAGACCAAATTATGGAACAAATCACAATTTATTTCCACTTACTTTCCTATTCAATTTCCTATTCAATGATGATCTTTCACAAGCCGAGTAGGCAAGAAATCGTTTGCTAGCAAGTTAACAAGATTTGGAGTATTAACAAAACATGAAATTCTTACCGGCGATCGGCGAACACCGACGGCACTGTCGACGAAACTTTGACTTGAGTTGCTTCAAAAATTCAATATTCGTTCATGCCATCAGCAACAATTGAAGCCCCATAGTATCACTCCAGTCTGGTATTCAACATTTAGCTTGATTTGAAGATTGAAACAAGACACGCTTTTCATTTGCTATCCAGCTTTTTCGATGCCGGCCGAATTTGCCTTTCCAAAACTCGTCAAAAGGCTCAAGTCAACACGAAGGCTATTGTTGTACGGAAAATTCCTTTGGCTTTTCAATTCTTAACCCGTACATCCCTTCATTGACATTCACTTATGCTTCAATTACAATAAACACCATAGAAGAGGTCAATAAAGTCGTCAAATGTTTCTTAGAAAGCAGTTTTCTCTCGTCTCCCCTTCGCAAACTTGCAGCCAACTGAGTGATAAACTTGAACACATGCGATATAACACGCCCTCTGATTGGCCCGTTCAGGCCGTCGTGCGGTAAGGAGAATTTATATATTCACACAAAATGTTGAAATAAATTCATTTTACATCTTTCGCTTCAAAAAGTGAAAGATATTTTATAAAAGTTCTCTATTGCTTAAATATAACATATCGGTGGAAACAATTGAAATATTAGGGTAGACGTGGCAATTCGTCAAATTCTCCGAGAAAAGAAAAAAAGAAAATAATTTCATAGCTAAGCAAGATATTTATGTCGCGGGTTTCCTGTGCTGCACGAGTGTAAAAAATATGGCTTTTCGCACAGATACATCGAAAATTATTTAGTTTAGATATTAATACCTATTGTCTGTACTTATGAAGGGAGATGACCGCTTGCCAGAGCATCACATTCCATTGTGCTTGTTCGCGCTTGGCTACTCTCCGAACCTTTTCCGACGTATGATGGTAGGTGTTCCCTTCTTCGATTGTCTCCGGTATACCCTGCAAGCAGATTTTTTTCTTACTTTTATAAACGTATGATACGAGTTAATTATTGTGCACTAGAAGAATACCTAATTATGCTGTTTTAACTTAAAAGTATAGGCAGATTCTTTGCGACGCGAGGTTTGCTCGTATGCCTCCTTCGTGTAAGTAGGCTCAAAATGTCGCGGTGAGCTGATCCGTAGGGCCATTATGTTGATACTTACGTTTCCATCCCTTTCGAAATCGTAAATAAATATTTAAATTAATAAAAAGTACGAACTTTTTTTAAACATGTACAAATAAAATTAGCTATAAAAGCGTTCAATTTATTACCACCAAGTAGCACATTTTGCCATATTAATTCACTGCACAAGATTTTACATAAATTATAGCCCTGATTTAGTAATCCTAAAATATCTTCAAATCGAGCTTGTAGAATTTAATCAAACTTCAGTTACAGGGAGGCAATCACTCAATCTCGAGGTACCGTAGAGCATTTCTCGAAAAAATGTCGATACAGCCTGAAACTGGGGTGGGAGTAAAAACAGGCGTGGCCCAGTTGTCACGTGATACTAGCTCCGATCTCCCAAACTTTTGTACCAAAATATATTTCAGTCTATGGGTAGTATCTGTGTTATATTGGTTGCGCGATAGAAATTAACCTGTCTTGATATGAGAGGTTCAAAGTTGGTCGGTATGGGTGCAAAATTACTAGGTCGATCCACCTTAAGCTTACATCCGCCGCAACGGCTCGCTGAAAGGTATTTAATTGAGGTTGAATCACGGATCAACTGTGTAGTTGCTTTTGATGGAATCCAAGGAAAATCCAGTTGTTAAATGGCAGGAGGCAAGAGAAATAAATAACATTCTTAAGATCTAGTGTGATTTGTGGTGCTCCTACTATCAAGTTTAACTATCAGATCACTGAGTCGACATGAGGTGTAAGCCGGTAACAACGGGTTCGAATGAACATCGAAGAGAACGAGAAAATGTCGTGCTTATTGCGTTGAATAAAAATACTTGCCGTTTTTATTCGAATCCTTCACTTCATGCGATTAGATGTGGAAGTTAAATGGGACCAAGAACGCATAATTCAGGAGTAAATACAGGAAACAAACGCCACAAAGTCCAGCAATCCAACACAAGGCGCCCGCCCGCCGAATGTTCAAAAGACTAACGAACCGTGCACGTCACCAATAGAAGCTAGTGCCAGTTTTCCTTCACCACAGGAAGTTCACATCGCTGCACATAGTGCGGCGATTTGTCGCGGCGATTTCGGTCCTAAATATACATATACATTTACAAGCCCTTTCCCCACCTTTTTTCTGCGGTATTGAAATTCGCTGAATATTATTTTGCTATAAACATGCTCTCTTTGCTATTTATAATTCAGCAATGACCAAAATTGAAATAGTTGTTATCACTATTCTTTTTTGGTAACTTATTTTAACCAATTGACTGGGTTGCAATATCAACCATTCAACAAATTGTTGAAACAACCAGTTGATATTGGTTTGAACCAATAGTAATTGGTTGTGTTAACCAGATTGTTTTGGGTCGCAACACTGACCATTTAATAAATTGTTAAAACAACCAATTAAAATTGGTTCGAATCAATAATAATTGGTTGCTTTAACCAATTTATTTCTGGTTGCAAAAATGACCATTTAATAAATAGTTGAAACGACCAATCGATATTGGTTCGAACCAATTTTAATTGGTTATTTTAACCAGTCCGTTTTTACAGAACCATGTTGAAATCTCCCACAGAAACTAAAAAAGAACTGAGTTCACACAGCCGAAAACACCAGAGACATCCAGACCAAAATGGTTCTGTAACAGATTACGTACAGGAATGTACAGGGGTTATTCTCATTCGAAAGCTTTGAGCTGAGAAAATTTTCATTAAGCTTGAACAAACGTACACCATTCTCCTTTCCGGAATTCATAGGGAGACTGGGGTCGAATTCGTCTCGCAATGCACTCTGGGCCTGTTTTAGGGGACTCGTTGAAAGCCGTGACTAGAAAAACATGGGGAAGCACAACTGTTGTGTTCCAAATTGTAAGAATAATTGGAGAAATTCGGCGAATTTGAAATTTCACTCACTTCCAAAAGATTCTAAAACTCTTGCTCAGTATGTAAAGTTAATAAGAAACGAAACTCTCAAAGCGTCTTCATCGAATACAAAGATATGCGGTAAACACTTTCCTGGAGGCGAAAGAGGCAGTCGTAAACAACTTCCTTCGATTTTTCCCTGGTCTAAAACGTCAACAAAACGCCGTGATATATTTAAGCACGACATTCCGATAAAGGAAAAAAGATCTCGAAGCTCTTTCACTGGCAATTGTTCTGATGGAATCCAAAATGAGACCGCGGCAGCGCTTTCAAAGGAGCAAGAAGAAAAACATGAATCTTCTTCGTCAGACATTGAACATGAGCCAAATCTCAAAAGAGGCCTGGAAAGTGACTTTCGTAGCACCCCCCTATGGGACATAGTGAAATTGGTATCAAATTAAAGCCTTGAACTATATTTTAGAATCTACTTGTTTGCCATTTTCAAATTGGAGCGTGAATGAGCTGGCGTCATATTTTCACAGGGGGTATGGTGGGGGAAATTTGCTCAGCTAGATTCCTGATTAAATTATTTTGGTCTTTATATTGAGTAAACATCAATCTTATCGATCCAAATTTACAGTATATTGATGTACTCCATCGAATAACATAAAAACACATTCTAGGCTAATTATTAGGTTTCCATGACAACGAACGCTGATCATTTATACCGAAGTATCTGAATATAAGCTATTTTTACTCATGTTATCCTATAAAAGTGGGTATTGAATATTCATTTGGGCCTATTTCATGACGAAAACTGAGCAAAATAATATGGTTCACCTTCTTGAGACAGAATTACCTTAATTCGGATGATTATTATTTTTTTTCTATGAAAATGGCAATTAAATCCCCAGGGACCCTCTCCTGTGCTTCCAGGATGCAATGAAATGCGAGGATATATCAATGTTCATAATACTTCAGACATTATCAAATTGCTATCTCTGCATATATCAGCAACATCAGTCTAGAAACTTGTCTCTGTAATATCAGAACGTTCTGTTGCTATGGCAACTCCAATTTAAAATGCCCGAAAATAAAACTATATATCCCTGAGTTCACTCTTTGTGCAAACATTATCATTCAAGGGATGCGTATCATTTTGTTGGAGAAATTTTAACTCTGTTTTGTAAATATATTACCCAAATTTGACCTATTATGCCTTTGTAAGCAAATACTGCGCGAAACAATAAACAATTGAAGGTTGTCTCCAGTACCCTTTATAGGAGGATCCTTTGTTTACATTTTGAGCTCATTAGCATAAGCAATGTTCAGAATCAGACCGTTCGAGGGAGCTTTAAAATGATGCGTTCTGAATATCAATAGACTACTGTAAATAAAACATAATTTGAAAATTTCAAGCTGATATCTCGAATTCTAAGCGCGTGGTGCAACGTTCAATTTAGAGGAAACATGTGAGCAAATTAGCGTTTTGCCCCAATGATTTTCACACAATTTTGAAAAGCTTCAACTATCCTGAAAAATGACACAGAAAGAAAGGAAACAGGTCAAGACTGTTTAGAATGAAAAATAAACTTGTTTTGAGCTTTTCGTTGCATTTTCAAAGTTAAAAACGGCGTTTCAAAATTCCGAGAATGTAAAAAATGACGTCAGCAAGGATCCTCCTATTGAGAGCCTCGTTTCCGTGCCGTTTCGCGGGAAATTCAAGGTGGAAGAAATGATAGATGAATGTCACCAGCAGTTAAACCTCAAAACGTTACAAGGTGAGTAAAAACAACGACAAAAAATTAACTCAACAGTTGCCAAATAAAGAATCTAATTGTAGTTTAATACTACATTTTATCATTAATTCGGAAATAAAATGTACAAATATTTGAGTTGCACTCTGCATGCGATGTGATCGATGACTGGAATATTTAAGTACTGTATTTCTCTTTTCGATATTAAGTACTGTGTGTATTTCTCTTTCGATAGCGAATGATTTACTTTGTATTATATTCATTGATGAAATTTAACTAACTATTTATCCTGCTAATAAACTTGCACTCTACAAAATGCGCATTTCGCTGGCCTTTCATGTCGCTGTCTCGAAGCTACACCACGTAGAAGCTTCAACTTCTGCAAACAGAATGGAAAGACGTTCTAGAATTTTACGGATGCTTATAAGCGCCAATTCTTTTTATCACCAAAAATGCAAAGTTTAAAGTGTTATCTACCGAGAGTCATTCATGTGTTTTCATTTCATAGATTTGTGGGAAAAAATTCATTCACACTCCCAATGCTCTTAGGTAAAGCTATTATTAGAAACAGAGTTGTAATAAAAAGCTCGTAGTTGTTTTGCTTGCAGTCTAAGCCGTGCTTTCTGTTTTTTAAAACATTTTCATATCACAAAAAAACATGTCCTGCTGTCCGTATGATGCAGTTCTACTGATCTTATAAATAAACGGCTAGAAAATTATAAATAAGACGTTAGTCTTTACCGGTAGGTAGCAGTGATTAACTGAGGTGCGTACAATCAAAAACTTGATAGTTGTTATTACTTATTGAATTGAAAGAAAAACCTCAAATCACCATACAAGTCGTAGACTTTTACTGAGTTGTTCTCGTAACCTCTTTATCAATGTGATGTCAGAGCTTATGTAATGACAGCCATCCAAAAAATTAATATGATTTGTTTCAACATAACACCCTTCGGGCTTTCGCCTGACAAAAATGCCCGTTCGCTTTCTTTTTCGTTGTTATTTTTCGCTCACTCGATTTTTCCCAAAAGGTTCTATTGTGTTCTAAAATTTCCTCGCGCTCTGAGTGCTGGTGTTCTATACATTTTAGCATATACTAAAACTGTTTATCGAAGCTTCCGTTTCCACAAATTTATCTGATCTACAGAATTGGCTTTGCTATCACAATATGCAATTCTATTTTCAATAAATTAACTTATAAATGTAATGTAAGTAAGTAAGCTTATTGCTAGATATAATGTTAATACTTAAACCCTAAAATACTTACAGAGCTTTCAATGATCCACCACCAACCAACCGCTTTCACTAGATGAGTGCACTTTACGCCAAGACTATAAAGAGCCTCCAAAACAACACAAGTCTTAAAACCGGACTGTGAAATCCAACCTGGAATCTCTGTTAAGTTTGCCCATTGAAGTAGATAGTTCCCATGCAACCTTACGTACATTACAAATCGTTCCACGGCAATGTCAATTTTGATTGTCTGTGATTGTGAAAAGCAAAAGCTGAAAGTGCAATGATACCGAGCTGAGTAAATGGCTTGTCCAAACCCGATATCAGACCAAAGCGAAAAAACGAAAGAGTGCAGCAATAGCCCTTGTCACATTTTGCAGTATCCTGTAGTATATCGTAGTATATCGCCGTATGTGAAATTCTGAAGCCGTATCTTTATCGTGCTGATGGCAGCAATTACATTTTGTCCAGTTCACTGATCCGAATTACATGTAGCAGCATAACTTAAGTTCAACGGCGATAGAAGAGTATTTCCTACTTATTTTCCTGTGATATTTTAGACAAAAAAACAGAAGAAAACGCCAAGTACTTGCCGCACTTTTAGCTGTAGAACGTTCAGCTGTATAAATGCTAACGTTTTGATGCCACGAGGCCGATGACGTCACGCGAGGCACATAATTGACGGGGTGAAAATTCTATACTAGGCCCCTCCGAATATAGGCCCTTGACGGACATATATTCAACAGTTTGTACCGCTGAAATCACCTGCAACTCCAATGCTTTGAACATGTACTTTGAAGATCATACATAATTAGTATAATAGAGCGGTTCAAATGACTGCCGACTAACCGTTCTATGCGCCCCTATAGCGCTGTTCACGCTGACGTCAAAATCGATTGGTTCACAGAACAAAGGGCGCTATTCAATCTACGGTTGGCACATTAGCATTACAATGGCAATGTTGATAAACAGTGAATAGCGCTATTGGTTGATAATTGGGGTATTTCAATAATTATACTTGTACTATACTACTACTACTAATATAATAATAATCTTTTATTCAAAATCTAATAATAATGTAACAGTACGTAGCCGCATTTAACGAAGCCTTGATGCGTTTAAAAGGAATTTGAAAAATTAACTTTTAAGTTAAGCTAAAACAAATTGAATGGAAGTCGTACACACTTGGTTAGTTAGGGAAGGACCATTAGAAATTGGGGGAGGGGGGGTGGCAACTTTTTTGCGCATGAATTTTTTTTTCGGGGATCAGGTTGTGCAAGAATTTTTTTTCGGAATTTATATCATGTTTTTTTTACTAGCTTGGATCTCTGCAAGATGTTTTTTTTTTGGAAGGATTGGCCTTGCTCGAATTTTTTTGGGGGGAATTGCCCCCCCCCCCCCCCCCAATTTCTAATGGTCCACTCCTTACTTTGCCTTTAACTGGAAATCGCTGTAGCTGTCATAATATTTTTCACGAAGCACTTGTTTGTTTGTTTTTTTTAGGTTGAGCTTGAGTACAATGTAAATGCCTATAGAGATATAAGAGGTACGCTCCTGTAATGGAGGCCATGACTGAGAGAAAGCGCCCCGCTTGTAGCCTAAGTTTGTCTCCCCAGTGGGATCAGTGTCTCTGTCACATTAAAACAAATACAAAGGATAAATTAACGGCTTTCACTGAGCAAAGTTGGCAAACGTTCGAGAACAATTCGTTTAAGCGAAAGGACAAAATATGGCTCAAGATGAAAGACCATTGGAAAAATGGCCCTCGTGGAGGATACCACCGTCAATGCTACCAGAGATACACAAATGCAAAGGACACCGCACGGATAGCTGCAAACAAACAGCCGACACCTGTAAAAAAAAACAACCCAGTGGTGAGCCCCACCCTGCCAAGCGCCTCTGTCGCTCTCAGGTTCAACCTCTAGATAAGACGAAGTGTATGATATGTCAAAAGGACAAGTTTCTGAAGAGGCGAAACCGAGGCCATACAAAGACAAGAGAAGCACTGGTACAGAGTGTTAGTGAGACTGGAAGCCTTGCTATTTACAACGCCGCTAAGAGAAAACATGACACAGAGTTGAATGTTCGTCTGCAAGGTAACACCGCAGCAATATTTTACCACCGGTCATGTTACAAAGAGTATGTGAGACACGAGAACAAGAGATCAAAAACTGAAACGTCCAAGACCGATGAGGAAAATTGCGAAGAAGATGACGACGACAAGAGATCTGAATGTTATCAGTTAGCATTTCAAGAGGTGCGCGCGTACGTGCAGAGCGAGGTCATTATCGGCTCAAAGGTTGTTAGCATGACGGATCTCCTCGCGTTATTCATAAATAAGCTTAGCGAGCAAGGAGTAGAGGCTCCGGTATATAGAACATCCAAATTAAAGCAGCGCTTAAAGGTGAGTTTTGGAGACTGCTTATCATTCCTCAAGCCATCCCTACAAAACCAAGCGGAGCTGGTATTCGATGCAAACACGGAGAAAGACATGATCGAAACCGTTTATTCAATCACGGGTGGCAACGAAGTTACTACCACAGAGCCGGTAAGTCAGGATTTGAAAAGCAGCTCAGTCATGCATCAAGTTTACCATGCATCTAAAGCCATGAGGAGTCTCCTAGTCGATATCAAGTCGGTTATGCAATGGCCCCCAACCCTGCAGGACTTTAATACTGAAAATGAGCTTGTTCCAGATCTGCTTTACAACATGCTGGCGTGGACACTCTCTTCCGAGACCGAGTACTCAGATGAAAGACTCACAGATGTACCGCCAGATGTCCAACGCACTGTTCTTTCCATTGCTCAAGACATGCTCCACGCAGTTTCCAGAGGTCGCGTGAAACACCTAACATGTTGTCCTTCCCATGGCGGTGAAAACTCTGTCAGGGAATGCAGAAGTTATTACGCTACTAAACAGATTTGGGCATGGACTCTCGTACTCACAGATAGAAGAGATAGAGACCGCCATCGCTGAAAAACAGCTCGCGAGCCAGAGACAAGGTATCGTTCTTCCAAGTATCTGTAGTCCAAATGTGCCAGCCATACTCTGTTGGGATAACAATGATATCCAGGAGGAAACGTTATCAGGTATGAGGCTATATAAAACTGATTGGCTTCTCTGGGTCTATTGACATTAATAGAAACTGCTAAAAACGACTGTCTAAGCCAGAGTATAACAGTCCTGCGTTGCCTATTTCTTTATTGAAATCATAACTTTGTTTTTATAGGGAAAGGAACGACGCATTGTACTAACGGAATCGTGATACAACGCCAGTCACTTACATGCGCTCCGCCCCCCGCCATGTGCGCTGTTGAGCCTCGTTCAAAGAAGCGATCATTGACTGGCATTTCAGGTGACGTCCTGGCTTATCACTCTGGTCGTCGCCAGGGTCCGAGCCCAATTCAGATCAATGCCACTCAGGTGCTGCTGACAACCCCTGACATTTCAGAGTATGCCCGCGTCGTTGATTTCGGGTGGCTCCTATGCCGACAACCAGTTGAAGACACCCTATTTAACTTCTCAGATGAGCGACAGGTAATTCCAGCGTGGACAGCATTCAACGTTGGTCTTTCAAAAGAACAGATCCCTCGACAAAGCTGTGTAGGTTATTGTCCAGTTATTGACGCAAGTCCAACAGAACTTCCAACAGTGTTTACCGTCCTGCAGCGTTCTCTTGATATTGGAAACCAACTTGGGCAAGACGATGTGATTGTGGTATTCGATCAAGCCATTTACGCAAAGGCGTTGGAAATCCTCTGGCAAAACGGGCAGCATTTTGAACGCCTAGTTATCAGAATGGGAGCCTTCCATGTCAGTTGTACATATCTTGCCGCCATTGGAAAGCGTTTTGGAGATGCCGGGCTCTCCGATATGTTGATTGAAAGTGGTGTGATAGCGTCGGGATCCGTCTCGGGTGTCCTGGAAGGTCGTCACTACAACCGAGCAGTGCGTGCTCACAAGGTAAACATTAAAGGCTTTTAAGGAGGGAAGATAAGATAAAATTGTTGCTCCATATTGTGACAAACCACAAACAAACCTTGTACATCCCTTGAAACAACAGTTCATTTTTTGTCTCTGTTTAGATTGTATTTGAAGCGTTACATCGGCTGCTATGGCAAAGCTTTGGCGAGTGGCTTCGGCGGCGCGGCGTGACTTCGAACCACGTCCACCTTGTCCAAGCAGTGCGTACCGTCCGACAAGAGTACTCGGTTGAGAATTTCAAGGCTTTGACGTCACGAAAGGACTTTCTAGATATTCTGAATCTCTTTCGGCAGTACTGCCAGGAGGATGCAGGTCCGCTCAAGACATTTTGGATGTCATACCTAGAAATGGTGGGTGTTCTTCTTGACTTTATCCGAGCTACGAGAGAGGGGAACTGGGACCTGCACTTGCAATGTGTCAAGGAGATGATCCCCTGGTTCTTCGCCTGTGATCACATTAACTACGCCCGTTACCTTCCAGTGTACTTGGTACACATGCTCTCCTTACCAGAAACCCACCAACAAGCACATACGATGCTGAAAAATGGCGACTTTGGCGTCCAAAGAAGGTCCGAAAACGGCTTTGCACAAGTACCAGTCGACCAAACCATCGAGCAGACACTCAACAGAAATACTAAGACGAAAGGCGGTATTGTTGGGTTTAGTCTAAAGAAAGGAGCAGTCCACCGATCGTTGCTTACCGCTCACTCGCGTGCTGCATTTGTTGACAAGTGTCGAGCTATGGCGTCACCTGAAGATAAAGAGCAAGTTCAACGTCACAAGGAAGCCACATCACCACGTGTGCTAAGAGATGAATCTGATGTGCCTCAGACGAGCTTGTGTGTATCAGCTCTGGTTATGTTGCGAGCGCTAACATAACGAACGACCTGCTGATGGCTAAAACCAAGGGTACAGCAGCTGCAGTCAAGTTTGTCGAGAACCGACTCACCAGCAATAACATCGGATTCTTTGAGACTCTTCCAAAGCTGAAGCTAGCAAGTTTTGGAGATGCGAGGAAGAAGACGCATATCAAAGTGAACTCCAAGCATGTGATACTTACTGCCGATCGCAATATTTTTGCACGACTCCTAGTCATCGGACAAGGTCGGCAAATAAGTCTGCAAGTACTGCTTCTTACGAGCTTGGCCCGATCCCATGGTCAATAGCGACAACAACCGGTTCGTTGGTGAAGACAAAACAAGGCGCTGCTATCCCGGTATTTGGAGGAAAATGTAGACCACCCCCAAGAGCTACCAGCAGACACCACAGCTATCATAATTGATGCGATGGCAATGTTGCAAGCGCTTGTTCGTGTGCCAGATCGGTTTGGATACTTAGCTGTGGCGGTGCTTACTGCGATCTTAAAGCAGACTGGCAACGCCTCCAGGGTCGACTTCGTGGGAGACCAGTATCCACAACTGTCAATCAAGAACGCGGAACGGGGTAGAAGAGGGGAAAAGACGGCGAGCTTACTGTAACAATCAGCAGTCCCGATCAGTTCTGTCCGCGGCAGTGGAGTAAGTTCATGGCCAATGGGCACAATAAGGCCAACCTTATGAACTTTCTTGTTCAAGAATGGTCCCGTAACCCACGGTGTGCTGAGCTGATTGATCGCGTGATTTATGTTGCTCACGGAGCATTTTGCACCATGATAGCCAAGGAGAATGGTAACGTTTCAAGCAAGGCAGTCGTAGAGCTCAATAGCAACCAGGAGGAGGCAGATTCTCGAATGTTTTTACACTGTTCCCATGCAGGTACCACTGGCCATACGAAAATCGCCATCAAGTCGTCCGATACCGATGTTGAAGTCTTGGCTTGCTACCACCAGAGGAGAATTGGAGCTGAGATTATGATTATCAGCGGCACAGCACAAAGGTCAAAGCTAATCAGTATCGCGAAGATTTGTGATAACCTTGGAGACGAGGTATGCGAAGCGCTGCCTGGCTTGCATGCGCTAACTGGTTGTGACACAGTTAGCGCATTTTACGGAAAAGGCAAAAAGAAGGCCTTGGAGAAAATTGAAGAGAGCGACACACTCAGAAGGAAGGTCAAGATACTTAGCGAGATTGTTCCGCCTCGCCTAGCTGATGTAAAAGCTCTAGAGCATTTTGTGTGTGCTCTGTATGGCGACAGCCAAAGTTTGAGTGTTAATCAGACACGGTATGACATGTTTCGCAAGAATCCTACCAGAGAATCCCACAAGTTTCTTCCAACAGAATCAGCCCTCCTACAGCATGTGAAGCGCGCAAATTATCAGGCCTACATCTGGAAAAATGCCTTGACAGCAACCATGCCCATCCCACCACCTGTCGGTCAGGGCTGGAAGATCGTTGACGGCCAGCTAGAGGTCGAGTGGACTGATCAACCACCAGCCCCTGACAGCGTAATGGAGCTGATCTGTTGTGGCTGTAAAGGAAACTGTTCGACAAGACGGTGTTCCTGCATGCGGAATGACCTCCCATGCACAGAGGCCTGCTCTTGCACCATGGAATGTGAGAACTGCACGAGTGAGGAGTACGATCAGGAGGATGATGTTGAAGAGGACGGCAGTGATGACAGTGACTGAGATAATATACATATAACCGAAGAAACTGAGTCGGAGAATGACGTCTTTATCGATCGTTTGTTTATCAAAAAGTTGACTGATGTTATGATAACTACAGGTCTAAAGATCACAGATGAATTCCTGTCTGTTGTACCCTGTTCACCCTTCAAGCTTGATAGGACATGTAACCGCCCTGCATTATATTTTACTCGTATTGAAATTAAGGGTTGTACATGCCACAAAACAGATAAATATAATGTAAGTCACACGAGTTATTAATATTACGACGATAAGCTCAAAATCTATATTTTTTAAAGGAAACGTCTACATTTTCAAGGGAATGGGCTCGTTGAATCCCTCGTTGCCATTGTAACTGTAGAACCGTTAAAACATGTTCAACACTGACGACAAGGAAAAACTATTCTGGTAAAGTATATGCTTTCTATATGGGTTTGCTGTAAAAAAAACATGAAATATATGCCCATGATTAAACACGTTTTTTTTTGTTTCTTTGAAATTTCAACCATTTGTACTGTGAATTTCTGTTTGAGCCTTTAGATAATTACGGTAGCTCATCAGTATAATTGTTAACTATAAGTCTATAAACGTTATTCAAATATTTTTTTCGAAGGAAATACGTTTTGGCAAAATGACTTGTATTACTTGTATGACTTGTCGTCATAAACATGACAGCGGAAGCGTTGCCATGGTAACAGACATGACCACATTAAAATTCCACACATGCCGTATTAGATTTCTATCAGCAGACCTGATCAGCTGACGTGACCTGATTTAAAATAATTTCAAGTATACGGATATTAAGATATCAAATATATTTCATGGAATATTTCCATAAACATGGTCTCTCGTTATACATGCCCTCTATTTTTACGAAAAGCCATCTGGCACCCCAATTTTGTCTATTCACAACTGCAATGCAGTGATATTACTATCACAATGGAATTTTGCTGAAAGTTATTAAGACTTTAGAAATTAAGACTAAATATATTGATCTGTACTCTTAAAAAACACTAATATTCGCACTACCAATTAAAAGTGTAAAGGTAGTCGTTGCCATGACAACCGATATTTAAGATCTGAAGTCGTATATTTAACAATTATTCGCCGAAGGCGAAGTGAATAGTGGCGAATAGTCCCCGAGACCGGAGGTCGAGGGGACTATCGCCACTATTCACTGAGCCTGAGGAGAATAATTGTTTTAGTATATACTACACGGGAACACTCCAAAAAATATCCGAACGACACTAAATGTGGCATTTGCCGACATTTTTGTAGCCTCTTTCTGTATGCGTGACGTTTGTCACGCACGCGACATTACGTCAGACTTCACTACAAGCATTCGGCTACTCAACACATGGTGAAAACTTGCTGCTGTTTTAGAGAAGCAAAAACCCTAGAAACACTTTTTTTTAACCTTAATATCGACTACGATAAATGATTTAAGTTTATAGAAGGTTGCAAGGATGGATTCGAGGGATAAATTAGCATTTTGTGCCTTGGATTATGGATTGTGAACTGCAGAGTTGCTTCGCTGAAAACACTTTGCCTTTGGTCGCCATTTTCACCACCGATAGATGACTATATTTTTCAACCCGCTGGCAGAGAAATTCAAGATTCGATTGGAATATTCAAGCAGAAATTTGGGAAATTAACCTCTTCAAGCTCTGGGACAATGAGGAAGACCTTGTTCATAAAAAGAGATACCACTTAAAATACGTTTGCTGTCGGATGGCTCGTGATCAAGCGAATCAACATGGCGACGGTAAGCTTAACTGAAATTCTCTCTTAAACTGAGCTCAATGACTGGCTACGATTTACTGTGCCTTTCAACCGACAGGTACATGTTCGGCAAAGTAGATTAAGAGTTTCTTGTGATATGTTTTCGACAGAATTGCCTTAATTAATATGTTGTTGTGAATGTAATTTGTCTCTCAAAAGTGCCGTGAACGAATCATCGATCTCTGATTCCGAAGAACTGAAAAAAAGAACAGCAAATTTTCGAAGTTCAAGAAATAAGTTATCTCTCTGATTCACCTTGAAAACTAAAGAGCCAACATAAGTTAATTGAGAAGGATTTTTGTTGCATTTCGAATCAGATAATTCCTTTAGAAAGTAAAAACATCCGAACGACTTGCACTCGGGCTTCTCAATCTCGGGATAATGCTTTCGATCTCGGAATATAGTGGCAATATCCCGAGATAGCGAGCCAATCAAAACGCACGATCTATGGAGGTTCCCGTGTAGTATATACTAAAGCTAACATATGCCATAGCAATAAATTGTAGCAAATTACAGTACATTTGACCAGTCTTTGTTAAAGATATGGGCCAAAATAATTAATCCGAAAGTCTAACGGGACAAACTTCCCCCACCCTCCCCCCTGTGAAAAAGTGACGCCAGCTCATTCACGCTCCAATTTGAAAATGACAAACAAGTAAATTCTGAAAATATAGTTCAAGAGCTTTAACTTGATACCAGTTTCACTATGTCCCATAGGGGGGTGCTACGGAAGTCAATTTTTGGGGCCTTGGCTCATGGAAAAGAAGATATGGCCAGTACTTCTGATACTGTGGATAATGCGGAAGCCCTTAAGGAAAATCTAGAGTCCCTAAAGAAGGAACTTGAAGAATGTAAACAACAACTCTGTTTAACAAGAAAAGAGTTAGTACAACTAAAATTCAAACACGAGAATGAACCAAACTTTGAAATCAACGATTACAAAGATAGTCATGAGTCTATAGCATTCTATACAGGATTTCCTAGCTATGCTGCAATGGTTTTGTGCTTCGATACATTGAAAGACAAAGCTGAGAATTTAAGCTATGGAAGTCATGAACGGTTGGACTTTGTGAGTAGGAAGTCTGGTCGAAAAAGAAAGTTATCACTTTGGCAAGAGTTTACTCTTGTACTCTTACGCCTGAGGCTGGGGCTACTAGAAAGGGATTTGGCAGACAGATACAGAGTATCTGTTTCAACAGTATCTGATATTTGCAGAACTTGGATCAAGTTTATGAAACTGGAATTATACCCTCTGTGTATTGCATGGCCAAATAAAGAACAACTGAAATTCTATATGCCCTCTGTTTTTAAAGAACTCTACCCTGACCTTGTTTCTATTATAGACTGTACTGAGGTACGAATGGAATCCCCATCTAGTCTTGACAAACAGGCAATGTGTTATTCAAGCTACAAGAGTCACACAACAATGAAATCACTACTCGGGATAACTCCAAATGGTGCAGTTTCATTTGTTAGCGAACTATTTAGTGGATCCATCAGTGACCCAGATATTGTAAAGCAGTCTGGTTATCTTGATTATGTAAAACAGGGCGATCTAATAATGGCAGACAAGGGATTCATTATACAGGACCAACTGGCTGCTAAAGGTGCCCGTCTAGTGATACCAAACTTTTTGAAGGCCAAGAATCAATTTTCACATAATGAAACTGAGCAAACAAAAACATTGCTAGTCTTCGTATTCATGTGGAGAGATACATGGAACGGTTGAAGAACTGGCATCTTTTTGACAGAACTATCCCTATAACCATGGCTTCAACCATCTCTGATGCTTGGATTGTGGTTGCTTGCTTATCCAATTTTTTGCCACCTATCATTGGCTAGAAAATTGATCACAATGTACACATGAAGTCTGAGAAATTGAACAATTTACTTTCAATTAATTGTATAATTTAATTACAAAGTTTTCTGAAATTAAATAATGTTCAGAAACAACAGCCCTGTATCAAGCAGCTATGCAGTTCCTCAAATCTTGAGGGTGGCAATATATACACAGGTTTGGCTGAAATTGAAACAGTTGTGTTAGATACTGGTTAAGCATAACCCAACTATTATAGTTAAATATAATTTGTTGTGAATAATTCATTTTAGTAGAAACCCACTCGCATACTTTAACAAATCATGCAATCTGATTGGCTCTGCTACTCACTATCTATCACGTATTAGTCAAATCACACTAGTGGTCTATTATCAATGCTGCGTTCTGATTGGTTGAGCTACAAGTAGGCTATAAGTTATAGTCTACTAGTAGTGAAAAGTGTCGGATTTGAAAGCCAGAAAATGGCAAATGACCAGACCAGAAAACGTTTTGGCTATACAAATTGACTTACTAGTGTGATTTGACTAAAACAATTATTCCTCTTGCCCTCATGGCCTCTGAGTCAATCTAGCCCATTCGACTTCGGCCTCATGGGCTATTGACTCAGAGCCCATTCTGGCTCGAGGAATAATTGTTAAATAGTGAGTAGCGAAAACGCTAGCACAAAACATTCTAAAACAATAAAAATAAATATGTTGTAGCAACAACTCGAAGGTAGTATGCTAGTGGGTTTCTACTAAACCAATTAGACTACTCGTTCTCGTTTTCTATGAGTCAAATAGTCGCACTGTGTTAACTACCTATCTATTGAATCATAGAAAACTCAAACTTGTAGTCAATTGTTTGTGAATAAATATTATAAGTTGTTGATTACATGTTCTTGATTTGCATACTGTATACTAATAAATATAGCATTTCAATGTTTTTTAATCTGTGACATAACAATTCTTGAAATACTAGTAACCATGCTGATTGCATTTTTAAACTGCACCATGGGGTTGAGGACCTACAGGTGTATTGGATTCTGGAAATTCCAGGGGAGGGGAGTGTCTGCCGCTTGGAAATTCCATGTGGCAGGTATGAAAAGGGTAATGTTCCAGGCCATGTTACCTGAAAATTCCAGGGGAGTGAGCCCTTTATGGGTCTGGGAATTCCAGGGGAGGGGGTCTTTAAAGGAGATCCTCAACCCCCAGGTGTGGTTTAAAAATGCAATCAGCCACTATGTCATTCCTTATAGGAGCAGACCATTTGACTTTTTTGGGAGGGGGATTATTGAAAGATTTTGTTACTTCAGGAATTTTTTCATTTCTCTTAGTTATAGTTGGAAACTTTTTTGCAAAATACAGCTGAAATAACATGTTGTAAAGAAGTTAAATACTTTACTTGAAAAATACTTCTACACCCCCCACCCCCACCTCAAAAGTCAAATGGCCCACCACTCAGGTGGAAAAACAATTTAAACAATGTAATGCAGATCACTGACAGCCATTTTGACAAAATGGCTGATAACAGTGTTTTGAATTTGTTAGATTAAGAATGTAGTGTAACTCTAGAATGTTATTATATTATGACACTAATCTGGGGAAATTGATTACTTTGTTCCAGCGTGGTTGTCCATGTAGTATTCTTGAATAAACAATCTCTGGAAAGAGGTTACTGAAATAGAAATCTTTGAGTTTTGCTAGCACATTTTTCCAGAACATTTCTTCAAAGACAATATCCTTTATCTTGAGCCATTCACCATTTGATACAATAAAGTGACAAAGTTTCTTATTGGCACAGAAAAGTTGCTGTTGAACTTGATAGAAGTATCTATGGTTTTTGTTTATGAAAATGTCAGATCCCTTTCTGTGGTATATTCCTAATCTACAAAGGGTAGCACTCTTATCTTCATTTTCTTTTGAAGTGACCTTCTTTACTTCAATTAGATTACCTTCCTCTGTCATACCGTCTGGGCTAGCTCCCAAGAAAGGATATTTTTCTGATATACAAAAGCCACATTTAGTAACTTTATGTCCTGTTTCCATACTGAACTTCTTGATGATTTCAGGTTCCATTTCAATACCCTCCTTCATTTGAGCAGTTTGTTTAAAAGTTTTCTGCATGAGAACCTCCTGTATTGCTTTGGTTGGACTTGTAGAGTCTTTTAATAGACAGCGTTTTGCTTTTGAAGCAGTTATTCTTATTTTCCTTACATTATACCATAACATGGAGGAATGTTGACTCCTGGTTTTGCTTTCTATTTCTGTAATATTTTTACTTGAATCAAATAGTCTTCTCTTCACTCGATCAGCTTTTTGTGCAATGTCATCTAATGACATGGGTCCTTCTTTCACAGGGGAATGTAAATTCCATAAATGTTTGTCTGGATCACAGTTTGTAACTGAACTACTTGTAGCAGTACACTCATTTTGTGGAAGAACATGAGGAAGAATATAGCTAAGTGCCATTCTTTTCCCAGTTATTTTTTCAACTTCTTTGACTTTTTCATAAAAACGTTTTTGGGTGTCACTATTGAAAGTTCTCTGATGGGGGGCTCTTACATCATCAGACTCTCGCTTTCTATGTTTAACTTCCTTTCCATACTCATGTTTTTCAAAATGAATGGACTGAATAGGTTCAGGAGCAATTTTCCGTTTCCGGCTGGGCACATTCCATGAGCAAGGTTGGGATGTACAGGGTAAATTGGAAGCAACATTAGGTGAGTCTTTTGTGTTAACACCACTTTCCCTTGTAAAATGGTCTTCAATGGCAAATAAAGTGGCAGACAGGTGGTTACATCTACCATCTACCCCTGCTGGGCATCCACACATAGCTTTGAGAACATTTCCATTTTGTTCTTTTATAATGTGAACAGTGTAAATCTTCTTTTTTGACATTGAAGGCATAACTTTGCTTTTAACATAGTGTTTATTATTCTCTTGTTTGGAAAATAACTGTAGAACATGCCCAGATTTAAAAAAGTTATATCCCTTGACAATAGGCTTTTCTGTTCCCAACTGCTTTTTGTAGTCCACATCATCAATTAGATATTTCCATATATTACTATATGATATCCTTGGGATGCCTCTAATTCCAGATTGAAAGCCTGTAGCTGGAAAGTTTTCCTTAACGTCTGGGTCAATTTCTTCAGATAAACCAAGTTTGAGTCTTTTCTTTGCAATGTTGATACCATTATCAGGGTCAACAATGTCCTTGTCAAGACCATTATCGATGTAGTCATTCACTCTGTAAACAAATGAAAAATAACTCAGGTAAATGCGACCTAATCGAGATATTTGCTTTCATCTTTAATGATTATTTACGTTTTGAATTGAGGAAAGCCTGAACCTGATAAAAAAATGCCCTTCAAAATTATTCATAAATTCTAAGTTTACATAGCTGTCAACTCACCCGCATTAGGCGGGTGTCACAAGATTTTAAGGCGTGTCACCCGCATGATGTTTGCGAAAATGTTCATACATTTACTGTATATCACCCGCATTGTCACTCTCAGGATTTTTTCATACATTTTCTGTATTTATTTGCCACGCGAGGGAGAATCTCAAGATTTTTGACGAAGTTGGGTTGAAAGGTATGAGTTTATAACTCTTATGTCCCCGCGCGCGCCCAAGTATTATTCTCTATTCGTGACCAGTCATGTTTTAGGATAATCAACATGGCCTATATTGGCATATATTGTTCTATTGCGAGATTTCATGAATAGAAACGAAGAAAAGATATCGTAATTCATGACTCATAATCATATGAGAAAGAAAACATTTGTTTTGCTAACCTTATCACAAGATCTTCTTTCTTTCCGCTAACTTTAGCACCACGACAGCTTAACCAGCGCTTAAGAACGTTTAATGTACATTGCTCGACAGGTTTATTGAGCTTTGCACCAGGCACATCGTCTTCTTGTAACTCGAATTCTTTTAAATCTGTGTTGTCTCCGTTCGGTAACTCCGCCATCATTTCGCGCGGATTTTTCGCGCGTCCCCAAAATCGTGTCCAGAATGCATTGCGAGACGAATTCGGCCCTAGTCTCCTTATGAATTCCGGAAAGGAGAATTGCCTTTCTTTCCAGAGCGCACGCTAAGTCGAAATAACACACTTACACAAAGCAAAGCCATGAGCAATACTCTCTAAATATAAATCCTGACGCTGTATCGCAAAACTAAGTTCACAAGTCTAACGAGAAGGGGGAAATCTCTTCAGTGGGTATGATTTTGTTGGAAAAGATTTATCTTGAGCAAAGTTCTTATTCATGAGTGATTTCGTTAAGCGAGAGTCAAAGTCGCGAATGTTGAAGTCTCAGGAACTAAAAATTATTCAGTTCGCACAGCCGAAAGCACCATTCTCCCTTTATAAACACGAAATTCTTAGAATAATTTTTACTTGACCTGTTTCTTCTCTACCCTTGCTGAGATAATTGCTACACGTACAAACGAAACATTTTCACCGATTTGAGAGACGCGCGAGATTTTTGCACCAAAACCAGGGACGGAGCAGTGCAAAAACTTTTTTGGAGGGGGCTCACTTAGTTTATTTCGGCATGGAGCGAGGGGGTCTAATTGGGGGAGGTTATTTCTAAATCATGTTGAGGGTGTTTATGGAAGGGGAACTCAGGGAAATCATGCTCCCCCTCATTATGTTCGTTGTGATTTTTCCTAAGAAAATACTAGTAACAGTAAACGAAATATCCGTGAAATTTTCACGGGCATCAGCTAGTAGTGTGTGATTGTGCTACGAAGCGCCGTCGAACGTGTGCCCAAGTTTAGCTCTAAACGTTTTAGTGAGTTTCTAGGCCGCTTTTATTGCTGTATATGTGTTGTAGAACAAATGTAATAACGGCAAATAAAGTAGTGTTAGCGGAGCACCATACCTAAGGGAAAAACGTATACCATCGAGTTGATTTTGAAACGTCACGGGCAATTTAATTCATTTTTTCATTTCATTAATAGCGCCATGCCCAACTAATTAGTGCTTTGAAAAGCATTTTAAGGTACCGCTAGTTTTACCATTTCGGTTTTAGATATTTAGGTTGTGAAAAATTGTTTTTTGACTGAAAGAGGTAGAATTCACATTGCACTTCAATTCTTTCAGTTTCTTTATCAGGTTATCAGTTATTTTATCACGAAAGACTTCGATCTTCTTTTGTCTTTAAGTTATGTGTGTGGTTTCTGTCAGGGGAAAAATCTCCAAAGCACAGTTCCACTCATGGGTAAAGGAAATAGTAAAAATTACCCATGATAGAGACTTGGGATGACAATATTTTTGAGGTTTAACATCTTATATTAAACATGGTTTGGATATGACTTATTTAAAATTCATGTCTCCTAAAACAGTCTCTTATTTTAGCCATTATAACCTGCATGGGTTTGGAATATTTTTTCCTATGTGGTTCTAATTTATTTCTTACTGGGGTTAAAAATTCACCAAGGTTCAAGGTCCAAGTTTCAGAGTCCAAGGTTTCCATGCTTTTAGTACAAGACACAACACTATTTTAAAAGGATATCAAACTCCTACCCTGAAATTTTGCTATGTTATAGAGGACCCACATTGTCATTCCAAGCTCGATTTTATCGCCACCCACCCGGAATTGAAGGGAGTGGGGAATGCTCCCTAAAGGGAAATTTTGTAATTTTAGGCCTCGAGACAGCCACAAATCCAGGGGTGGGGTTATGGTGGGCGGCCCTAAGCGATAGGGATGCCTGTTTGGAAATCAGAGAAACTACCCTAAAAATATACCAAGCAGTGAAAAAAATGTGACCCTTAAAACATTAAATTGTTCAAAATAAGGCCTAAAAAATACCTAAACCACCTTGGTACTTACAAATTGTGATACTTCCACGATTGAGATTATTTACGATTGAGAGGGGGCTTTGTCAGAAAAGTGGTCTTGCATTTTTTTTTGGCACCCCAAAGGAGGTTCCGGACTTCCTGAAATTTATTCATGTAGATTTGTGGTGCATAAGCAGTTTGCTAATTATGTGATTCCAGAAATTACCAATGCCCCTCCCATAGTAGGGGTTTATAGTAGTGGGTTTATTACAGCCCACCGCTCTGGAATTTTCAGTTAAAAATACAGTTATTGTTTTGAGAAAAAAGAAGTTTAGTATCACTTCATCAAATACAGTACCGTACCATGTATTCATGTTTGGCACGAAACAAAAAAGAAAGAAAAAAACAACATCAGATTACCAAATAAAATATTTCTACACCTAACAAATGTTCTTTTTATACCATCTTTGATACACCTTAAAGCTCCGCTTTTAAGCAGTGCCTAAATCTATATATTAGCGGAGCTAAGGCCCGCGCAAGCGGAGCACCATACCTAAGGAAATAACGTCTAGCATAACTATGGAGTTGATTTTCAAACGTCACGGGCTTTCTTGCTCATTTTGCTTACGTTATTGACGGCGCCAAGTCAAATGATTAGGGCATTGAAATGGTATCGCCCAAAAGATGAATGTGTCCAAGTTTGGTTGCCACAGGTTGTTCCCTTCTTGAGATATGAATTTTTTTGTTTCTTCCTGGTATTAAAGGTATAGCGTACGTCCGTCCGTCCGCCGTACGCGGAAACTCATGGGAACCCTGTGGTATACTAAGAAATAATTATTTCTCTTCAAGGGAACATGCTAAGACAACCGAACTTGGGATATTTCCTCTATGCTACCAGGGGGGTGCTGTAACATGATCACGTGACGTGACGTCATCGATTACGTCATCTAATAGAAAAATAAAATATCTCAGGAAGGGATAAACCTCAGACAACCAAACTTGGGTGAAGTTATCTAAGTGTCAAGGGGGTGCAACTGCACGGTCACGTGGTATGACGTTATAGGAGAAAACGAACATATCTCAGGAAGGGATAAACCAAACTTGGGTTAAGTTGTGTTAGTGGCAAGGGGGGTGCAACTGTATGGTCACGTGGTATGACGTCATCGATGACGTCATGATAGGAGAAAAAAAATGTATCTCAGGAAGGGATAAACCTCAGACAACCAAACTTGGGTGAAGTTATCTAAATGGCAAGGGATGTGCAACTGCACGGTCACGTGGTATTACGTCATCGATGACGTAATCACAAGAGAAACAGAACATATCTCAGGAAGGGATACACCTCAGACAACCAGATTTGTGTGGTGGAAGTGGCAAGGGGGTGCAAGTGCTTAGTCGAGTGGTATGACGGTGCAAGACTACGCCTATGTACAATGGCAACCTTTTTGCCTCGTTAACAGAGAAATATGTAACCGGGAGCTCCGTTTTTAGCCAGTGGCTAAATCTATATATTAATATTAGCGGCCGATTTGGTATATGAGATTTACCATGGCGAGCCTGGATCATACATGCCATTGATATTTAAAGGCCGAATGAATTACAAAGGGAACTTTCAAGAACAGCAGGCTAGTTAGAGGCATTTCTTGCAAAAGCGTGGGCGAAAGTGGTCGGCATTATAGCTACGATCAATACTGATTGGCCCAAATCTATGCTTTGTTTCATCGATAAACTGATGGTTCTCCCCGCTATATCATAAACGCATCACAACACAATGTTCTGGTGTCTCTCCCAACATCACGCGCTCTCTAGCACCGATAAAGTCATCGAAACTTGTGCTCTAATAATATATATCAGCTGTTTGGTTCTTGTCAAATTATCATTAGTTTACTTGCCCATCAAACCCATCTTATATTTTTGACGTCAAAGTGGCCAAAGACCATTTGGGTAACTGGTTTCAGGGTCCTTGTGTAGTTCTTAGTACAGGAAATGTGTTAAGTGATAAATTACCTTGTTCGTTCAACATTGTCTTCTGGGCCGACTGATCAGCAGGGACCTCGTATCCCCTGTCTTCTTTCTCTGCACCTTCAATAAGTAATTAGGGAGTTACTTTGGGAACAAGGCAGCTGTTGTATTGCTCTGTAATTGACTTCGTTCAGCAACCCAACCATGAAACCAATATAAGGTGTAAGGGGAGGGGGCAATAGCTCGCATGTTTCATGTCAAAATGGCCAAAAATTGGTATGGTTAATAAGTAAATGGTTGGTCCTTTTGTAAAGTTGATTAGTACAGAAAACGTTCTGATGACTACCTTGTTCGTTCATCATTGTCTCCTGTGCAGTTTGATCATCCTTGTCTTCCAAGATAAATAAATAAACGCGCGCAAATTCATTCAAATTGCGCCGTACAATTTTCTCCTACTGAGTTTATTTTACCGATTCCACGCTTTTAGTACTTCGCGAGCTCTTCCCTTCTTCTTGGTGAAGGCATGAGCATCATATTGAGTCCCATATTCGTTCCCGCGTTGGCTTGCGACTTTAGGGCTTTGTAGCCAAGGTGAATGCTTACAACTTTTTCGTCCCGCTTTAGACGTCAAACAGGCCAGAAGATTTTCATTTCACTTCTTGTCGCAGCACCTGTGTTCCTTATTTTATGCAATGGACGGCAGCTGCACCTTGTTAGGCCGTAGATCGGTAGCGAAGAGTGCAACTCGTAAACGAAGACAAGTGTAAGTGCCTTTGGTAGCTCACGAACCTGTCGCATCTTTATCTGGTGGTAGTGGACGCCTCCTGGATATGACTATTTCTTGTTGTTTTTTTATCAATGATGTTTTCTGGCTTTTTTAGAATGATTTCACGTTTCGTAGCTTTTACTACGAGCCTACAGTAATTTCTGGTAATTGCCATTGCTATGCTATTGTAGTGCCCCTGTCTACACGTCGTATTGTCAAGTGTATTGGTTTTTTTTCTTCTTTTGTGTGTGGGTTTGTTGTTAATGTTATGGTAGTCAACAAATTTAAAAGATACATGAATCCAAAGAGTTTGGAAGAGCTTCTCTCAGTTCTCTAATAATTCATTAGCCTCCGTTTGATAAAGCCGAATTTTCGGCAAGCCGATAGCAGGCCGGTACTGTGTTCTCAACTGTTCTCGAACCCTCGGAATAGGAAATGACTCAATATGACGAATGATGAAGTTCTTTTGCCATTTTGCAATCCTCGCCAGTTATTCAGTATTCCAAGCAAGCGTTTGTGTCGTGTTCGAGACGGACTAGCCTGTGTAGCTGGTGTTTTTTGGTGTGTGCTCTTAGAGTTTTATTTTACGATGAACGCACTGTTTTTTATCCGTTAGCGCATGCACCATGTGCTGCACCATTTGTGTGATAAGGTCCTTTTTCGGACTTATTTTTACTCGGGAGTGCAATGTGTTTATCTGTAAGCGGTATAAACGCCAAATTGAAAGCGCTTACATATAAAAACATTGCGCTTGCGAATGAAAAAAAAACTCCGAAAACACAAAAACGCCAGCCCGATATCTTAGCTTTTCTTTTTGTTTTGGTGAATTTTTCGCCGCCCGAGGAGCATACCAATATCAAAATTATGCTTTACAATAACGTCAATAACTCTTCCGCCTTATTCAAGCTAGAAATTGTGGAGAAAAAGACTTGTAGCGTGTAGGGAGTCCTTGCGTTTATGACAGCAACACGGAAAACGCCAGGCGTTCCTTGCTTCGTCTAGCACGTAAATCATGCTAAAAACACGTTTCCATTACATTTTTTTTACAGTTGCAAGTTTTGAGAGCCTTCACATTTTATGTGATTGCCTTAAGCCGTTTTATTTTGACCCCTCAAAGGTACCAACAAGTAGGTACCGAAATTTTCTCTCGTAAAAATACGTCTGAAATTCAGGCTACCAACAAGTGCGATTTGCTTGATTTACTAGAACGGACGACTAGCAGGTACCTATCCGAAAAAAAAAATAGAAAGTTTACGAATTTTATGTATCAGTCAATTCCAGCGGTGACCATCCCCCCCCGGACACCGTGGGGCATTTGCACACCACTGCCTTCCCTGGGGTGGGGAATTTTGAAAATTTTGCTGGTCCCGGGGTCGGGAGTTGTTTTTCCCCGGGGGAGGGGGGTGGGGAATTTTGGTTCTCTCATCTCAAGCGCGTCGAGTTTTGCGGAACGACAACACCAGTTATAACTATCGATTGGCAGTTACAATGTCCCAGTTACAGAACATAACGCCACATAAAGTATAATGCAGAGCATGGCCCGTATACACCACGTTTGGGGAAGACACATTTGCAAATTTCGCAGTTAACTTCTTCTTTACAGAAGAAATAGCCTGAATTTCAGCCGTCTTTTCTTCCTACACTTCCGAACGTTGCGGGAGAAAAAACGACTGAACGCCGACTTCCAAAAACGTGCCCAGGAGTTGCGTGATTCTCAAGATCTTGAGAATGGATGGTGATTGGTCAGTCTTTTTAATGAGCTATGTTTATGCATAATTTTCAGCGACAAGAGAACTGAACTCAAAGGCAGAGACATGGCAGCCCACAGAACGGCTATAATTTATCCAGAAAAATATACCTCAGCCCGGTAAGAATATTATGTGCCTGTCGCTGAAAATTAACATAAAAATGAATTGACACTATAAACAGAGTCCAATTTCGCAAAAAGTCAAAACATTACTGCGAAATAGTTGCTCTGCAAATAGAATGAAGGTAAATTTCGCATTGAGAGATTCTGGGGACAATCATAGCGAATGGCCTACAATGGTATGTCAAACGATATTGTACTAATACCTTAGTAGAATACTTTTTGTGCCACATTTTTATAGATTTGTTTCACTTCTTTATTTGTATGTTTCACTTTCAGTGAAATGAGAACTCGTTCGAAGACGAGAAAACTAAAGTACATTTAAAAACGAATTATAAATGCTCGGACAGTATATGGAGTTGAAGTTTTGAGCGGAAATGTTTTGTTGTGAAGCTTTGTCACGCAGTGTCGATGGAATCTTTGTCTTTTTCTGGTCCCGGGGGAGGGGCATTTTCCGTTTTTTGTCTTCCCCGCCGTGGGGTATTTTGCATTTTTGCAAGCCCGGGGGCGGGGAATTTTCAGTTTTATTTTTGGAAATGACCAAAATCCCGGCCGGGGGGGGGGGGGGGGCATGGTCACCGCTGGAATTGACTGATACATTACCCCCGTAAAAGGTACCAGAGGCCTGATTTTATACCCTAAAAGGTACGACGAGCACCCCCGCCCAAAAAATACCACCCTTTCGCCCCCCTCTCGGGGAGGTTGCACATGACAAATGGTGACCAGCTCCACAAGAAAAGATAACGGACCGGAAGGCGTGTGAAAACCCACGGAGAGTGGGTTTTCAGTGTGAAAACCCACGGAGAGTGGGTTTTCACACGTGTGTGTAAATTATCATGACAAAGTTTTCAATTATCGATATAATTGTAATCAATATATGTTGGACAATCCATTTTACAAACTGTACATTCAGTATGTTCAGAAGCGTTGCTTCAAACAATATTGATTGGTGTGGTTTTGTTTATACTCAAGTTGGATTTTACGAAAAGTTAAATGTTGTCATTCCGAAGTTCGTGAGAAATTTAAAAATAGTTCAATATTGATGTATCGAAAAGTTAAATCTTGTTATTCCGGATTTCACGAAAAAGTTAAATATAGTTAAATATTGATATCGAAAAGTCAAATATTCTCATTCCGGATTTCACGAAAAAGTTAAATATTGATATAGTTGTTATTCCGGACTTCGTGAGAAAGTTAAAAATAGTTCAATATCGATGTATCGAAAAGTTAAATATTGTCATTCCGGATTTCACGGGAAAGTTAAAAATTGTTAAATATTGATGTATTGTTATTCCGGATGAAAAAGTTATGCATAAAATTATCCATAAAATGGTTGATGGAATCCATGGGCTAATTCATTGCCATTGCTAAGGTGGAAAAAAGTAATAAAGAAATAAAAAGAGCGAAAATACACCTAGTAAAACAAAAAATAGAAAATTACAAATTACAAGAACAGAAACTGGACGTTACAGCAACAACGGAATAGCCTTGATGGCACTTAAAGCCCCGTCAGGGGGTACCCACAGGAGCGCACATGTTCAAGGTGTGGTGGGGATAAACTGACGTGTGATCCAGATTGTAAATTGTCTCTTGGTGGCGCCATGTCCGTCGGCCTCCACACGGGCGGAGGAGAGTCAAGGACGAACTGTTGTAACAAAAGGGCCTAACGCAGCTTCCATTGGCCACCCTCACCCAAGAAACTTGTATTAAAGAGTGTACAAGAATCTTCATTAGAAAGAGATGAGGGAAATCAAAGCAGAAGAAGAATACTGGAACAATGGAAACTGCCAAGTAACAGGTTAAGGTTACTCGGGGCCATCCGTCTATGTCGTCTCCACCGCAGGGTACCCAACAGTCAAGACGTCACGAGACCGACCTCTCGTCATTTTATCCTCACCACACCCCTCCCCGGCGCTCCGTGCTCCCTGCCCGTCAGGGACTGAAAGACTACCCCACTACCACAGTCTGTCGGTGTCAAACGATCGGTCGTACGTCCCGTCCTGTCGTCGACGTTTTATCCCGTATTGGTCGATCTGTCCGTCCCCTTCCCCCAAAAAACTGCCCTTGACGACCTACTCTCCTTCAACACCATTTTTTTTTTGGTAAATCTTTATTATTTATATATATTATATTAATAAAAATTACAGACACACCTAACAAGAAAAAACATATATACACTCCAATTTCAACATACATATACCGATATGTAACATTTCAAAACACATACTAACAACAGAAAAAAGGTTATCAGGAATTACACACTTTTTAAAAGAGGATCCCATTTCTTTAGATGACTTAGAACTTTATATTTTTTGGAGGCGATGGAAAGCTCAATTTTCTCGATGTCTTTCACGTGTTTCCAAAATAACTGTAAATTTCTAGGTACATTTAATTTTCTTAATCGACAAAAGTATATGTAACGCTTTGCCAATATTATTAGAAAATTCTTATCGATTTCCTTAGTTACTCCTAACAGTATTTCAATTTCTGATAGATTAATATCCGATTGTAATATATTATAGTCCTTCAGGCATCTTTCCATTGACCTCAAGAAGTCTTAAACTTGTATACATCGAAAAAATAAAACTTCCAAACCTCCTACGGGTGCCGATGAAAGTGGCACCCCTGCCTCCTCCGTGAGTAGGTCGAGCCTTAGCAATGGTTATGAACTAGCCCATAGGTCACACCACCCCATCAGGCTAGGGCCTTAGTGGCGCCGATGGAAAAAGCGCCGGGCCCTAGCCCGGAAACGTGCCCAGCGTCCTCTTCTGGGTACATCCTTCCGCTCCTGTTGAGAGATCAAAAAGGAAATACAGATGTTCAGAAATTTGCGGCGCATATGCGTGTTTTAATACAGAGCCATTGAGAGAAACGACTGTCTGCGCATGCCCCAACATTCAAACTCAGCTATCCAACGGAAGCCCTAGAGTGGATGTTACCAGAGCCTTACCTGTCCTCGAGTGGATGTTATCAGAGCCTTCCCTGCACTAGAGTGGATGTTACCAGAGCCTTCCCTGTCCTAGAGGGGATGTTACCAGAGCCTTCCCTGTCCTAGAGTGGATGCTACCAGAGCCTTCCCTGTCCTAGAGTGGATGCTACCAGAGCCTTCCCTGCCCTAGAGTGGATGTTATGAGAGCCTCCCCTGCCCTAGAGTGGATGTCACCAGAGCCTTCCCTGCCCTAGAGTGGATGTTATCAGAGCCTTCCCTGCACTAGAGTGGATGTTATCAGAGCCTTCCCTGCCCTAGAGGGGATGTTACCAGAGCCTTCCCTGTCCTAGAGGGGATGTTACCAGAGCCTTCCCTGTCCTAGAGTTGATGTTACCAGAGCCTTCCCTGTCCTAGAGTGGATGCTACCAGAGCCTTTCCTGCCCTAGAGTGGATGTTACCAGAGCCTTCCCTGTCCTAGAGTAGATGTTACCAGAGCCTTACCTGCCCTAGAGTGGATGTTACCAGAGCCTTCCCTGCCCTAGAGTGGATGTTACCAGAGCCTTCCCTGCCCTAGAGTGGATATTACCAGCCTTCCCTTCCACCACTATTCCCCTCCTCTTCGGGGGAAACATATATCAACCCACTCCAAACCCACGGTAACAGTTAAGTGTTTTAAATGGAATTATGGTATATACCCTGTATATATCGAGACCTGTATATATCGTTTCGCGTCGCTGGTATGACGGGTAAAATAATTAACGACAGCGCGAAATACCAGCGACGCGAACGGCCTCAATAAAGTAAAAAGACTGAAACCTCCTCGGTATTTAGGATATGTGGAGGATATACACACTATTTGTGCAATCAGGTCTTTTTTTCCTCGCGCAAACGCCAGGAAAATGCCGAGACGAAAACCAAGCGTCGCGTTTGATTCACCTAAGATGCATGATATCCCCTCCCCCTCGGGACTCTTTCAGGGAATCATGTTCTCTTGAAGAACCGACTGGAGTTTAAGAACCTGATAGGCTAAATTGTCCATCCAAACCTATGCTTTCCATAAATCAAATACTATAATATATAGGTTCTAATATAAGGTTCTTCTACGTGCGGTTTTATGAATTATGATCAGACTCACCCGAATGCCTGCTCCTGCGGGTAGTACACAGTTGCGTTCTCGTGTTGTACCTCGTTGGGGGTGGTGAGGGTTTTGCTGATGAAACAATGGAAAATTTTAAATATTTGGGTAATAAAATGGAATAGCTCTTGAAGGACTTCTTGTATTATTATTATTATTATTATTTCACATACTACAAACCCCTCATAAGAGGATTAAATGTAGGGGGTCAGGAGCTAGTAAGATGGACTAGCTGGAAGCTGGCTCCTAAAGACCTTGGGGTCACCAGCGGCTTTCTTGAACAAGGTTTCAGGGAGTAAGTTCCAGTCACTTATTGTTCTTGGGTAGAATGAGAGACGGAAAGTTTCGGATTTACATGAGATGGGCAAAAATGAGTGTATCTTAGTGTTTCTTGTTTGGCGTAGTGGTTTCCTTAACAGGTCACCAGGGTCGACAGCCACAAGGCCATAAACGATCTTATATAACAGTTTTAACCGACTGTCGGCCCTTCTCTGCTCTAGCGATTTCCACCCCAGCTCCTGCAGCATGGATGACACGCTGTCTAGGCGGTGGTACCGGGTCAGTACCCAGCGGGCGGCCCTTCGCTGCACCATCTCTATGCGGTGCGCACCGTTGCTCTCGACTCCTTTCCTAGGATCCCAAATGGATGCGCAGTACTCTAGCTTAGGTCTTAAGATAGCTAGGTATGCCTTTTCCTTAAGAACAGCTGATCTCACTTTAAGGTTTCTTTTTAGGAACCCAAGCGTACTGTCGCCCTTTGCCGTTGTTTTTGCGATGTGGTGGTTCCATTTTAAATCACTTGACAAATGAACGCCAAGGTATTTAGAGGTGTTGACTGATCTCAGGACAACACCGTGCAGGGTGTAGTCGTACATGACCAGCATCCTTTTACGGCTCACACGCAAGACTTCGCATTTTGTGGGGTTAAAGGACATGAGCCAGTTACTCTCCCAGGCCTCCAAGCGTCGCAAATCGGCTTGTAGCTGGTTGCAGTCATCCTGGGAGTCAATTGCGAGGAGCATCGCAGTGTCGTCAGCAAACAGATGGATGGTAGACCTGATGTTCTCAGGGAGGTCGTTAATGTAGATGAGAAACAGAGCTGGGCCAATGGCAGAACCCTGCGGTACACCTGACTTGACGGGTAGGAAAGATGATTGGATTCCATCAATCACAACACACTGTTTCCTGTTCTTGAGAAAGTCCTCAATCAAGAGCAAGTTTTGACCTCTTACTCCATAGTAAGCAAGCTTGGACACAAGTTTTACATGTGACACTTTGTCGAAGGCTTTGGAGAAATCGAGGACGATCAGGTCGGTTTGCTTACGAGCTTCAAGGTTAGAGTGCAGACTGGAGACCAATTCTAATAGCTGTGTCTCACATGAACTTAAGGACCTAAATCCGTGCTGTAGCTTGTACAAGATATTGTGACGTTCAAGGTGCGCCATTAGGTTACTAGTAATGATGTGCTCTAGTAACTTGCTACAAACACAAGCGAGTGAGATCGGGCGGTAGTTAGCAGCACAGTCCTTATCACCTGACTTGTAGACTGGAGTGATGATCGCAGTTTTCCAGTCATCCGGGACCTGGTGTGACCTAAGCGATTTAGTAAAGATCACCTGGAGGATGGGTGCAACTTCAAGTGCCAGCTCTTATGAGGGAAGCCATTTTAAATCCTCCCTCCTTCCCCCGTCACGCCTAACAGTGATATACACAGCCTATAGGCCTGTAGACACGGGACTGCAAATGCTTGGGGTAATTTTGATACAAGTACTGTACTGCATTCATAAGTTTGCCCTGTAGATGTACAAAATCCTGCTTATGCCCGAGGATGTGATTGCAAATTTTAAAAATAACGCGTACGTCCCTGTCCGGGAATGCTACATTAAGCTGAACACATTCAACACATAGAACTTACTTCTCTTCGCTGGGGAGTCTCGACGCTGGTACTGTGAACTCTGTTACAATAAGGTGCAATTAATTATTTGATTCGTATCATATCTTATGGAGATGCAGTATATATGAGGGGCAACCAACGAGACAATGGTCATGTTTTATGCCATTCAAAACGTCCAGGGGATCTTAAAACGTATCTACAAAGGAACATTCGATTGTTAAAGCCTCAAATTCTGAATCGAAAATGTCAGCTCTTCGTAGCGCCATCCGAACAGATCATTATTTTTTACCGAAAATGATCGTTGGCTTTGCGGGACGATGCACTAACTTCAGGTTTCCTTGGGCAGGGCTGTATGGGAAGGGAAAGGGGGCGATAGATTGGAGAAGGGAGAGGGAGTGTCACGTAATGCATAACTATGTATAGGTTGATTAAAATTGGGTTAAATCTATGAGAGTGTATGTTTTTACCTTTTGCCCCAGGATTCAACTTTGAGCTTTGTATTAACTGTCAAAGAAAAAAGAAACATTAATTGCCATGAACTTAATTGCTGGTATATGAATATTCTATCCATTTGCCCTTTTATTTTCTTCAGCTTAAATAGCGGTTCAAAAAAGAGGATGAATCTGCAGAGAAAATGTACGCATCTCCTTTCTGTGTCCTTCCCGCTAGCTCTCTCGCTATTTTTAAAAGGCGGACAAAGGGAGTTTCTCTCGTGACAGGACAAGCGAAACGAGCATCTTAAGTTAGCCCGCTGCCGTTTCCAGCAAACTTTTAATTAATGTTGCGGTTTAGTTTGCGTAAGTGTTTGTTTCGGATAAAATGACACTGTATCGACCTGTATCGGTTTGAAAACACAACAATCATTTGGACTTTTATACTTACAAGTCGTCACTTATGCACACGCATTATATCAAATGAAATCCTCTTGCTAAACTTTAATCTTTAGTCATTCTTTGGAGCTCAAACGCAAACTACTTGTAAACACCAGTTGACCGCCATACATTCTTATATCTGTTTTGTCTGATTACGAATGCAATAAAGTTATAGCATTGTGTGTCAGTGACAAACCCAGAAGGGAAATGTTGAAATGGCCGCTTTGAAGGTAGCCTCCTGACATGCTAAAAGGTATTCAATTTAATAGTGTTGGGAGGACGCTAGACTGCGAGACTTTTACGAAATGCGTCAGTTCAGAACTAGAAGGTCTTCCACCTACCGGTTGGTCTTTCAGCTTTTCGTCCTGCATGTTTATCGATGAACTTTATATTTTCTTTAGTGCGAGGTAGACATGGTAGAAAAACTGATCGTCCGAATGGAAATTGGAGACTTTTGCGTATCAGTCATTGTGACGTATTGAGCTCGCTGTAACTGGGAAAGCAAGAATACTACTTTGTCTTTACAGCATGCATTTTGTCTCAATGACAATATCAGACGAAATAACGGAAGCGCTTTGGATGCTTTGGAGGTATCCTTTTGATGTGAACCGCGTTTGCTTTCTTTAGTGTTCTTAAGTGTTCGGACCAAATGACAATGTATCACTTTGAAAACACAACAAAGTTAGTTTTCTAAAGCCCTTGGTGAATACTGGGAGAAAAACAAATGGATTTCTCAACTTAAAAGTCGTCACTTATAAGAAAAAAGAATGCGCGCGCTTATCAAATGAAATAATCTTCGTCTCAACTCCTATGTTTTAGTTTCTTTGGAGCTCGAAAGCAAACTACATTTTAACATCGTAGTCCATGAGCCAGACCGTGAAAAACTCCCCCCCCCCCCCCCCTTGGGTATTTTGGGAGACATATATCGACTGAAAGCCCAACCCATGGGTAGTTCAAAAATGGATGTCTGCACTGGATTCGTTGGTGGGCGTGGCGGTGCGGCGTCATTTCTTGTTTTGAGCCAAAAAACACAGGGTACCCGCGTCGAGTTTTTTTCAAATTTTCAATTAAATGCCGTACAAATGCCGTTTCAATGGTCCAAACTTTACACGATACCTCTACTCTTTGTAATCAGATGGTCAATGAACACTGGAGGTTGATATAAGTCGCAAAAGTGTCTATTGTGCATGTCAATTATACCCAACAGTGTGTTGAGCGAAAAAAGTGAAACATAGCGATAATATATTGGGATTCTTGTATTACAAATAGACCAACCTCTTTATATTATGCGTTGACTTCTTATGCAGGAGTTATTGCTCATCCTCGAACAGTGTGTCCACCATGTTGTCGAGGTCGACTGTGTCGTATATCTCGTCTTCATCTTCCGCATCGTCAAGTGTACTGGTGTTTGTTACAATCTCCACCAATTCCTCGGGCATCAGCGCTCCATTCGTCCAAGAGATCTCGAGGTCCCCTTCCTCTGAAATGCACCAGCCATGACCTACAGGGTTTGGTATCACTGGTGATGCAGTGTCACTGAACTTCCATACGAAAGCCTGGTAGTTGGCTCTTCTTATGTGCATCCGTAGGCTTTCGCGACAAGGGGGAGGAATGCTCAGGTCAGCCCCATCATAGTTTGTTAGCAATCTTCCTGACCTCGGGCTAAAACAATGAATGAAGCGATTATACCTCAACATGTTAATGTCCTGTGACTTGGCACCATACATTAGACAGGTGAACCTCTCTAACTCCTCGTAAATAGCCAGGTCCAAGTCTAGAGATGTTCCTAAAGCTTGAAATGTCTCTATGTACCTAGGATGTTTCTTTAATAGCTTCAAGGGCTTGACTTTGCCTCTTCTCACAAACGCACTTGTGGAATCGCAACCAGAAAATGTGTGCAGGCCAACAAGAGCGAGACTCAGGTCGGCCCCAAGGGCGCTTGAAACAGGTATCACATTTATCAGACGGCGCTTGTTGCCTGTACCGGTGTCAAACAAAGTGTCGAGCCAATATCCGGCGCGAAATAGAGAAGTAAAATGAACACATCTGTGTCGGGGGATCGCACCGCAATAACTAACTCATTAGGTGAGTTCATTGCAAAATGCAAACAGTGCAAGATTACTCTTGTGTCAGCTTCCTCATGCGAAGAGACAAGTTCTGGGACGTCATGGGACGTCACACTCGCTCCATCTAGGCTTGTTAGACTGACGCACTGTCGTTCACACACCACAACTAACTGTTTCCCTTGTAGCGCAGGGGCATATTTGTCCTTACACCATGTTGCTTGTGTGTATACACAGAATTCCAAATTCGTAAACTCAATAAACCGTTTATTTTCCATCCAAATTCTCTCCAAGTCTCACAGTTCAAAGCGCTTCTGAGCTTTCTTTACACATTGGATCTGATCTTAACTGTACGGTTCTACGGTTCTACGTGATTCTACGTGATTCTACGATTTAAACTATAAACAAAATACAAGTATTAGGACCTTAACAATGCCCTGGACATGTTCAAATATATTCTAAAGCTGTACTTACGACTCTGTGGGACGTTGTTTGCCCGTGCCGAATCTTGCACGCCGGCCGCCATTCCAAAACACACAAACACACCGAACACGTGGGTGCACGGGCTATAGGAAAAGCTAAATCGGAGCTACATAGCCGCCCCGATAGACTGACGAGTCTTTCTAAAGTTTAACTAAGCGACGATACATAATCATGCATAACATACAATATATAGTTCATAATACATAGTTCATAGTCTGAATTATAAAGTCAGTATCTACTCAGCTTCCAGCAGACACAGCTTTGCGATCGGTCGTCTCAGCTCTGCACTTCCTCTTGTCTTCACCATGACCGATCTTACGAATCCATCTCGTCCCTCGAAGACCTCCGTAACTCTACCGAGCGGCCAATGTCCTCGCTGGACTCTCTCATCAACTAGCAGTACCAGATCGCCGGTCCGAAAGTTGCGTCTGGGTTTCCGCCATCGCTGTCGATCTTGCAAGGTAGGCAGGTACTGTGCGATCCAGCGCTTCCAGAACGTACTTGCCAAATACTGAACTTGCCTCCATCTTCTCTTTGTGTACTGATCATCCTTAGTAAACAGCCCCGGTGGCATGTTTACATTCGCTCGTAACAACAGCAAATGATTAGGCGTTAACGCATCAAAGTCATTCGGGTCGTCACTGCTCGGTGTTAGCGGCCTGCTATTAAGAATACTCTCCACTTCTGTCATAAGAGTTCTTAGCACTTCACCAGTGACGACTTGATTCTTCAACAGTGATTTCAGAACCTTGCGTATAGAACGTATAACCCGCTCCCACATCCCGCCCATATGGGACGCTGCAGGTGGGTTAAACTTCCAACTAATACCTTTCTGGGTAAGAAAGTTGCCGATCTTCTGCTGATTCCAAGCCTCTAAAGCCTCCCGTAATTCACGTTCACCTCCTACGAAATTCGTGCCGTTGTCGCAACGATGACACGTGGATGCCCTCTTCGATTAATGAACCTCCTCAAAGCATTAATAAACGTAACGTATCCGTTTCTAAGGACTCCGCCACTTCTATATGCACAGCCCTCGTAGTTAAGCATGTGAAGACGCACCCGTAATTCTTCACACTGCTCCGTCCTCTCACAACGTAATATGGCCCAAAAAATCTGTTCCTACTCTAGTGAATGGCGGATCGTCAGGTGTCAGTCTCCCGGTAAATCTGCCATGTACTGTTCTCCAACACGAGCGTTCTGCTTCCGACATTCAAAACACTTCCCTAACACACGTCGTACTTGAACGCGTCCCTTTAAAACCCAGTACCTTTGCCTCAGCGTCGAGAGTACGTACTCTTGTCCGAGATGTCCGACCTCTTCATGACATTCACGTATAATCAAATCGGTCACGTGATGTGCTGGCAGGATCACTTGGTGCTTGGATTCATAATCGATAGTTGCATTTTCAAGTCTTCCTCCAACTCTCAACAAACCACTTGCATCCACGACTGGGCTTAGCTTATGGATGGATCCGTTTGACCCTGTCGCCTTAACAACTCTCTTGGTTTGTCCTCTCTTACCATCTTCAACATTCTTGAGATCCCCTAGACACTCGACTACTTCAGGCAGTGCCTCTCTCTGTACATACTTGACTATTTCTGTCTCGGCACACATTACTTCTTCGCACGTAAGATTTCCTCTCGAGAAAACCGCTCCTCCTTGAGACTTCTCCTTTAGGTACTTCTTATATCTCAAAAGCCACGCTCTCTTCAACTTTATCCACGACGAATATCGCTTGAGCGTCTTGCTCAAGCTCTCTTCGGACTTCATCCCTCCCATTGCATTAGATTGCGTCTCTTGTTTAACCTCAGGGTCGTCTGGACTTAGTCTCGGTAAGGTGACTGGTTGCTCTATCCAGCTGTCTTCATTCCTTCATAAGAAAGTTGGTCCATTCGACCATCTCTCGCTTCTCATCAGCCATGAGGAGCTTAGGTGCGCCAAAAAATTAATGAAGCTACGGATTGAATCAGTAGTCGGCATTCCCTCAAAGGAAACGTTGATTACTATAAGTGGTATAAGTGTCAGTCAGGATTAAGCTCAATTGCAAACGCTGAGACGTCCATGCTTCGTAGTTCCATGCATAAACAAATTACTATTTTATTTTACGCGTACTTTTAAGCAGATGACGGAAAAGAAATGGCAAAGCCCGGGCGCCAAAGTGACAATCCTAGTTTGTAGGTTCGGGGCAACTGCCAAAAGATGGGACATCTTTGCAGTTTTGTTACCTAAAGATGCAACATCTTGACAACAACTTGGCCCATACCCAATACCGTATGTCTCTTATGTCCGCTGGAAATGGCATATCTCTCATGTTATTATATAAGGTTCCAGACAACTGCCAGACAACCAAAGATGAATCATCTTGACAGTCCGTTGCCGAAAGATGCAACATCTTGACAACGCGAGGTCTTTTCCCCTAATAAAAAGAACCAAATAAACCCGGCAAAATGGAATTACATTTTTGTCTGGTGCTCGTTTGGTAACACATCGTTCGTCGTTCTTAGTGCATTGTACAAACTGGCCTGTAGCTTCAGTGCGGAAATCAATTCATTTTCTTGAACAAATTGTGCATGAAACCCGTATGAAAGCTATGAAAATCTAAAAATACAAGAAAGTACTGATCTTAACCGCCACAACGATACGGAACAGCAATGCTATTTCAGAGCACGCTCTAGACATTATACTTCACTGAAAGATTACGTGGAGAATGAGTTCTGCATCTAGCTCTGTTCAAATGCTCTAGCAAAGTCAAATCCTAAATTCCGAGAATGATGGTTTCTTTATTTGATTATTATTATACTACGAAGTAAATCAACTCTGGTACATTTTGCGCGCGAAATTGACCGTTGCATGTTTCGCTCAATAAATCAGCGTTTGCAAAAGCCACATTAGTAGTAGTAGAGAAAACAATTCCTGACCTTTATACAAATTGAAAGAGACAAAAAACCTTTCCCTTCGAATAACAGTGAGTGTGCCAGGTAAACGTGTCATCCCTGGTATTTTCCGAAGTTTAGCAGCAAAATAGCGCGGTAATATAAACATAACAAAGCTGTGCTTAGTATACAACGTCAATACTTCTCTATACTGATCTCCCGGGGAAGTTCTACCACTGCTCGTGACACAGCAGCTCTCGCGATCAATTCGCTGCTTAGTAAATCGAAGAAAGCTGGCCATCCTTGCACAAAATGGGCCAGAGCTCTTCCTATGCTTGTTCGAACTACTTTGTTCGAGCGTGCAAAGTACGTAGTTTCCGCTGTGACCTTTGAGGATGCTAATTGATGTTTACCAGCAAATGTCAATAAAAACGAGAGTGACTTGGCAGGGATTAACACCTTTCTCAAGTGGTGGGGGCGCATTTTTTGCTTGCCCAAAGCTCCTCATGGCTCTGGCGTCAGACCTCTGCTCACGTCGTCAACAGGATTCTCATCAGTACTTATATACCTCCACTGATGTGCTTTCGAACCTTCATGGATCACAGTTAGCCTGTTAGCTACAAATGTGTGGAAACGCCGATTCTCGTTCCGAATATACTGTAAAACTGCCATTGAATCAGACCAAAACACACTCTCATCAACCGTTAGCTCTAGCTCGTTACGTAACATTTCATCTGATTTCACAGCTAGAACCGCGGCCGACAGTTCCATGCGTGGTATCGTCATTGGCTTGATATGCCCTAAACGCGACTTCGCCAGCATGAATGCGCAATGAATTCTTCCTTGTTCGTCAACTAACCTTATGTAAGATACGGCTCCATATGCAAAAGCTGAAGCGTCAGCGAAGTGGTGTAACTGCACGTTCTTGACCTTTCCGAAATCCTGTGGCTTTATGCATCTCTCTAGCTCCACTTCCGACAACTCGGGTAATCCCTCGAGCCAAGCTTCCCATCTTCTCGCCTCGTCTTCTCCTACTTCATCGTCCCAGCCATATCCAAGTCTGCATATATCTTGGAGAAGAACCTTCGCAGGTAAGATTACTGGTGATAGATATCCGATCGGATCGAAAATGGAACTCGTTATGGAAAGTATACCTCTCCGAGTGTTAGGCCTTTCTTTCACCTTGACTGAGTACTCGAATTTATCCGTCTTTACGTTCCACTGAACCCCTAGTGTTCTCTCTATGGGAGCATTCTCCATATCTAAGTTCAGGACTGATGGTGCACGCTCGCCCTCTGGAATAGACTCAACTACGTCCTTGTCATTGCTAATCCACTTGGTTAACCTGAATCCTCCGCGCGATAGCAGTTCTCTCATGTCGTTCGACAGCTTGACTGCTTCTTCTGTTGTCTCCACAGATCGAAGACAATCGTCTACGTAAAAATTGTTCTTGACGGTGCTGACGGCCTCTGCATCAAACTCTTCTCTGTTGTCATCCGCTGTGCGTCGTAGAGCATAGTTGGCGCAAAAGGGTGAAGAAGTCCCTCCGAAAATGTTAACTTCCATTCTATAGTCGACTGGCTCTTTCGTGTGATCATTATCAGGCCACCAAAGGAATCTAAGCGCGTCGCGGTCTTTCTCGTCGACTTTCACCTGGTGGAACATGGCTTCCACGTCGGAAACCATGGCGATCTTTTCTTGACGAAATCTTGTCAGTACACCGACAAGATTACTAGTGAGGTCGGGACCTTGATACAACTGATCGTTCAAGGATGTCCCTTTAAATTTTGCCGCGCAATCAAAACTACACGCACTTTCTTCCGCGCATGCGCAACTGGGTGATGCGCTAAATACCACAGCGGCTTACCGGATACTTCTAGCTCTTCTTCAGGGACCCTTCTCGCGTATCCCTTGGCAACGTAATCATCTATAACGCTCGCGTACCTTTCAAATAACTCCTTGTCAGCTTGGAATCTCTTCTTTAGCGAACGAAGTCTCTGTTCGGCTAACTGCCTGTTGTTAGGAAGGTAGGGTGGATCTCTTCTCCACGGCAAGGGCATCTGGTAATGGCCATCTACAACTTTAACTGCCTCTTCTATCTTGCTTATCTTCTACTGACATAGAAACGTGACTATCGGTACCCGTGTCAACAAAATCTGACTTCCAAAACATCTCCAACTGTTTCAACAAAGGATCGTCGGTTTCCATTTCCGGTTTTTGCCTAGACGCACGAAGTTGACGCTCCCAGCTTGGTCTTCTGATTCTTCCAAGCGTTCTGTCGGACCGAGAAGCGTCCATCCTAGCAACGAGCGCACTGCATAAGGTTCGCCTCTGCCGCCCCGTTTCTCTTCTAGGACCCAAAATGCCTCTGGCACGTTACCACCGATGAGTAGCCTAACCTCTTTGGCGTCAATCTCCGGGAACTCTACGCCCTCGAGATGGTTCCAGTTGACAGCATCCTGTTCCGTAGGGATACTGCTCGGCGACACATTCAACTTGTCAACCGTCCACACTTTGGGTATGTCTAGCTTCTCACTTCCATCGAGGGAATCGACCCTTAACTTCACTTCTAAACCCGACTTCGCACTATCTTTCTTTTCTTGCGTTGTTAAGAAAAATGATCGTTCCATTCCCTTTATTCCTAGCTCATGTACTAGACGCGCGTCACACAACGATACATCCGAGCCATTATCAAGTAGCGCGTACGTTTCAACACTGCGACCTTCGTTACCTTGAACCTTGACAGGTACTATTTTCAAGCGCACCTTACTGCCGCTGGACGTGCTCGTACTACATTGGTCAGTGTTGCTCGAACTTGCCGCCTCGTTGGAACGAGTGTCTTCCCGAATGGCGCTCGTCCTATTTGTACCACCTTCTCCACTGGCAGCCGTTCTGCCCTTCGTGTTTTCTCCGTGAGATTCTGACAGGTGTAACAGCCGATTGTGTTTCAGCGTGCAACCAGCGACCGTGCAGGCACTATCTCTATAACAACGCCTCGATACATGTCCGCCCTTGAAACAGTTAAAGCACAGTTTCTTATCTTTCACGAATGAAAGGCGATCCTCGTGGGTTTTCTTAATGAAATCCTGACATGCCGCTAGCATATGCGCGCCTCTACAAAGCTTGCATTTTGGCCCATCTTCGTTTTTCCCGGAACTATCACTCGCTCCTGACTGCTCTTTCTGGGCCCCATGGGTATTATGAGTATTCCCCCTATTCGAGCTACCCGTGCCACTATTCTTGCCGCTTGCGCCTTTCTGCTTATCATTGTTAATGCACACTGTTCCAAACACTGGGTTGTTTGCCGCGCGAGCCTTGGCGCTTACAAAACTAGAAATGTGATGAACTCTTGGCTTCTCGCCCAGTTCCTGAATCGCGTCAGCCCTATCTAGCCACCTTGTCCTCATATGAAAAGGCAGTCTATTCACGACCTTCGTCAAGTTATCAGCGCTGTTTATCTCATCGATATACCCGATAGAGGTAAGAATGTTTTCACAGTTTTTTTAACTTGTCAGAAAATGCAAGCAAACCTTTTGCATCATTGGGTTTAATCTGAGGTCCTTCTGTTACTTCCTTGACATGCGCAGCTGCGATAGTATATGGGTGACCGAATCGTTCTTGTAATAATTTCCTGGCCTCCCCATATCCCTCCAATGGGTCCATAACTGAGCAACTACTTATTACCCGGTGAGCATCACCCGTACAGTACTGTAGCAGATAAGTTAGCTTCTCACTCTCATCCTGGGCATTTTTCTCAATATTATTGTCAAATGAGCGGATAAAGTTCCAGTAGTCCAAAGGATTTCCATCAAATTTCTTTATGTCTGGCCTCGGCAGAGAAAATCCCTGTTTCAAGGCAGAAGCCAACCTCTCAAATGATTCGCTATCAATACTGCTATTTTGTTTCTGGGGGGACCAAGTGTTCGCTCCAGGATTCAAGTTGCTGGTATCATGCTTATATGATTTGGGCATGGGCTCACATCTAATTGTGGATGCTGGGGAGTGTCTTTTATTTCTGCTGCTTTAGGTGTGATTGGGGTACTATTAGTGGGTACAGATGTAGAGGTGTTTCCCGACCCTTGACCCTTGCGTGGCATCTCACCCTCCCCGCTTGTTTCCTCATAAATGCTCGCTACTAAATCAGCTTGCTCGATTTCACATTCCACTTCTAAAAGTTCATGTTGCCGCTTCAATTCAAGTTCCTTTAATTCTAGTTCTTGCTCTTTCTGCAACTGCTGTAGCTTCAATCGAGCAATTGCTACTTGAGCCTTTGCACGCTTTATCGCTACCGAACTAGTAACTGACGCGTGGCTTACACTTGAGCCTACTTCGCTCACAGACCCTCCCAGATCTATATCGCAATCTGCAGCTTCCAATGCTTCGTGTGATTCCCCGTTGCCATTTGCAACCCAAGGCCCACCCTGTGGTAATTTATCTGGCCCAGCATTTTTATCGAGCCACTCATTTATTTGTTGGTCGAGCTCTTTAACTTTATTCAATTGCTCTTCATGTGAAGCCAAAAACCCTTCCTTTCCCTCTTGGTCATCATCGGAAAGACATTCGTAGCATAGCTTGGAAGCCTGATTGAATTTCTCATGCGTTTCTTTAAGTCTAAGTTTAATTTCGGTAACTTCATTTGGATTTGTTTCTCCCTTCAATAAGCCTTCAATTTCTTTGGAAATTTTTGTAAGCTGCCCCAAATAACCCGATCTCGATCTTTTGGCGCCTTCAAGTTTTTCATTCTGTACGTCCTCTTCATTAAAACGACTTGCGGGCTTCCTGTGCCGCGTATCACCATATTTGGGCAGCCCCTTTTCCCCAATTTGCATATCCACATGTACGCTTTCTTGACTGAATTTCGCTGCCATTTCTAAATCGAATCAAATGTTCCGTAAACTCGATTTGCAGCCTTGATTTCCGATCAAGAGTCTTTAAGTGAATGTTGCTTGTGTGTATACACAGAATTCCAAATTCGTAAACTCAATAAACCGTTTATTTTCCATCCAAATTCTCTCCAAGTCTCACAGTTCAAAGCGCACCTGAGCTTTCTTTACACATTGGATCTGATCTTAACTGTACGGTTCTACGTGATTCTACGTGATTCTACGATTTAAACTATAAACAAAATACAAGTATTAGGACCTTAACAATGCCCTGGACATGTTCAAATATATTCTAAAGCTGTACTTACGACTCTGTGGGACGTTGTTTGCCCGTGCCGAATCTTGCACGCCGGCCGCCATTCCAAAACACACAAACACACCGAACACGTGGGTGCACGGGCTATAGGAAAAGCTAAATCGGAGCTACACACCATTCCTCTAGAAGAAACTTGCACAATCGGAGTTTGTTTTCGTCACAACTCAGGAATTTTTTCCAGTCGCGTGGAACTTTTGTGGCTGGTCCCTTTACGAGGTGCGCTTTGGTTTTCCCTCTCCGTGTCCGTTCGACTTCCTTTATTGACTGTGGACGGTAAGAGTCAGTGACAAAATCCACACGTTGGGCTTTAGGTAGTATTGCTAGAATACATTCAGCTAATTCCCCAAAGGTTGTTTGGCAAAGACACCATGGAATGCAGTATTGCATTCCCATCTATGACGTAGCAGTCAATCCCGCCAGCTGGATTCTCGGCAGGCTTTACGCCATCTTCTAACGCATGCATCAATTTAGCCTTATCGGTCTTAATGGGAACTCCATCCGCTGTAGCTAGAGCCCAGGGTACCGGGCCCAAGGGATAGCTTAAAACACATTCCAAGTTTATCTCATGTTCGAGAACGAGTAAAACGAGCTGACCAAAAACATTTCGTTCTGCTGTAATTTCATTGGTCTTTTTGCTCTTGCTCTCAATTTTGGACGATTTTGCCTGACTGGCAAATGTTTTCAATTTGCTCTTCTTTATTGGAGCGTTGAAGCTGAGTGTTTTATCCACAAGTCTTTCCTGAACAAACTGTTGCTGTGCTTTCACACCGATCTCGTCAGACTTCAGGATGTCTTCTTCAACTTCCTTGGAGACAGGTGCTCCCGACGAAAGACAGTACAGAGCTTCCTTGGCTTCAACCTCGAAAGAGTTGGTGAAGCTGTTAAGTGCTTGAATGACAGCACGCGTGTCTTTCTCGCTCGTCAGTATCGTTGTTTTCCTCGTGTCTTTATGGGATGTGATCTCGTCGTTGCCCATACCAGTAAGGTCTTTGGTGGCTTGAAGGTAGCATGCCCTCATGTGTCTTGTACGGCACCATCTGTGGTAAGCCGCCTGGTTGCGGCTGAACCCCACAATCTCTCCATGTGACTTAGCATGTCTATTGATTGTCTGTTCGATGGTGATGTCCACCGCGTTGCTTGAGGATGGAACATCGGATCTATTCACGCTGAAGCCATTCCTTTCAAGAAAGCGCGTAGCTCCAGGGTGCGATTTCTCAAGGTTGAGGATATACACAAGGTACAGCGACGAGTACCTCGCATAGTTCGGATGATTGAAGCTGGAGAACATGGCATTCATGGCCTGAATGCTTCTAGGTGTAAAACAAGGTTGTTTCCTTTCGTAGCTCGCTGAAACAAAGGATAAGGGACACCTTGTCCATGTAGCTTATCCAAAACTGAGGTGTTTTCCCGAGTTTGCCGTTGCGGACACTGCTTTTGAATTCTAGATAAGATCTCAAGGCCTTCTTGCAGCTTTCATTTGCCAATGTAGCTGACAGGTTCTCTCCGCATGGCTCCTTTGCAAGTCTGTCAAGGACAGCAGTTCCATCTTCATCAAGAAGGTGACCGTGCAGTGACTCGTATACATTAAGGAGCATGCGTTCTAAGGCTTCGTAGAAGGTTTTGTGGACACGTAGAGCTCGGTTATAATGTTTGCCGGTTAGAACTTGCTCAACAGACCCACTTGCACAGATGCCTGACTCAATAAGAATCTCTTCAAATCCACTCCCCCTGACCATTTTCCTTATTGCCCCCATGTATGAGCATGTAAGGTGGAACCCACCCATACGCACGATAACGTCTTTAAATTCCTCTGGATATTGCCATACTAGGGAGTACGCTTTTTTTGCTACCGCAAGAGCGAATGTAACTACTGTGTAGGCTTGGTTGACCTCCCTTGAGGCTTGTTGTGAAAGCTTAAGAATGTGCTGCACCGTTGCATTCTCTGTGACAGGCGCAAAAACAGGTGCCATGTAATCAACAGTGGATTTGCGTTCACACAAGTCTTGGTGTGCTTCTGTTATTGAAACCCAGCCGGCCCATGGGGGAACAATCTGTTCAGCACTTTGTTGCGCTCTTTCTCGGCATAACAACCACAACGTATCGGCGAGTTTTGCGTAGTTTAGGGCTCCAGAGTCAGTGGCCTCTGTGATGCACACAGATATATTAGGTTCTACCTTGTCTTTTGCAAAACAGGGCTCTATATCAGGTTGCGCAATGGTCCTAACAGATCTTGCTTTGGATCGTGGTTGACATGGAGTTGTTATTGGGGTCTCGTGCATGCTTGGTTCTTCGACTTCATCATTCAGCTCTTGAATTATTATGCCATGTGCCGAATGCGTAGTTCCCGACCCCGAGTGCGTTTCTTCGCGAAGATCAAAGTTGTCCCAGCATAAGTGAGTTACCGCGTTTTTAGTTGGATCTATAGTGGGTGTGATTACGCCTTCTCGGTCGTCAACTGCTTTGCACATTGCGGTTTCAAGCTCAAGAACTTGTGTGTATGTTGCACTGTGACCAAATCGATTGACAAGCGTAATAACCTCGGCGCTGCCAGTTAGGTGACGGAGGGTCATTCCTAGTAAAAGGTGCTTTGGCAGAGTCCATGCGCCGCTTGTAACTGCCTTACACATATCTTGAGCAAATGAAGACACTAGTCTCAACCTGTGGTCTGAGCTGTCCTTCGTGACTCCCAGTAGGCATTCTAAAAAGTGCTGCAAATGTGAGGGCGGAGTTAATTCGTCGCTTACAAGAAATCCTGCAGATGGTGGCCATGGTATTTCTGGTGCTTCAATGAAAGCTGTCTTAATCACTCTGCGCAATAAACACGCTGCCTCCTCCAGTCGTTTAGATTCTGAAGCTGCTATCTCGAAAGCTAACTCGATAGCTTCTCCCTTTTGGATAGCGGAAGAGTAAACCAATTCACTTTTATAACTGGGTCGCCAAAACTGAACTGACGGTCCAAATCGTTTTATCAACTTAGTTTTTAGTTTTTCCGTCTTGTAATTTTCATTATGAAAATCAGGGTTGTTATCTAAAATATGTGCCAAATAGCGCTCACGCAGCATGCCCATCCTTTCAACGTTTCCTTCAGTTATTATTGACTGGATTATGTGCTGACACAAGGCTTCAAATGCCGATTTGTGAGCTGCTTCCATTTCAGTTTGTGGTTTTCTTCGGAAACAACCGTCTACCAACTGTCGAGCGAGTATAATTTAAACGGCACGATGCGTGATGATGAGGGAAGCAAGGTAGAGGTTGTTGCCGCTGAGGGCGTTGGTTGTTCTGACCTTCGCCGCTTGCTTGGGCCAGGACCAGCTACCTCTGCATTGTCTTCCTCTTTCTTCATTAAACGATGTATATTTGTGAAACGCTTATAACAAATTCTATGGTAACCGTGTTTATCTGGGACAAATGAGTCTGGTATTGCTTTACAGATATTCTTAAACTTGCTACCACCGCTTGATGACTGCCAAGCGTTTGCAGCCAATTTTATCTTTTCGAATGATATAGCGCTCATTTTCGTGATATGTTTTCCTTTACGTCATCGATATGGATTACGCATTCTGGTACCTTGTTCTTTTGTTTTACTCAGCGCGCCGCTTTCAACTTAAGCGGCTTATCACGAGAACTTTCCATGACACGTAGATCGTATAACCAGCTCTAAAACACCGCAAAAAAACACTTTCAGTTCCCAGATTTTATAATCAACTTGATATTTAAGGCAATATATTGGAAACAAGTAGAATTATTGAACTTCTAAATATAAATTATGCATTGTCTTACCTTTGGTTTTGACGACGAATTCAAAATGGAGGATATGGAATATGGGATTTCGATGCATCATGGGAATAGGAAGGATGGAAATGAATTATGGGAGACGTTAGAGCGGATTTCTCATGACTGTCAAGACTTGTTAAGTAATTGCGATTGCTTTGCGTTCTGATTGGCTACTGATTTTTCTCAGCCAATCACATTCTGTAGTAGAGCGGATTTCACATGACTGTCAACCCTTGTTGTGTAATTGCGATTGCTTTGCGTTCTCATTGGCTACTCGTTTTTCTCAGCCAATCAAATTCTTTAGTAAATAGAATTGCGTAATTGGTTCGGCTTGTGATTGGCTGAGAGAAAAGCCATTTAGGAGCAAGTGGTGATTTCTCTCGATTCTGATTGGCTAGTGATTGCTCAATTGCAATTGTTTTCACGACAGTCATGTGAAATCCGCTCTAAATACAATTGTGTAATTACTCAGTAATTGTTTCGGCTTGCAATTGGCCGAGAAAAAAGCCATTTAAGAGCACGTTGTTATTTCTCTCGATTGTGATTGCCTAGTGATTGCTCAATTGCAATTGTTTTCACGACAGTCATGTGAAAATCGCTCTATCTATTCCAAAAGTTGATTTATTTTGGAGTAAAAGACAACCTTCCTTACGTTCATTACAATAAGGATCTTGGATTTAGTAATAAGCAATGAAAATGTTATATAAATTCCAAGTTTAAAGACTAAGTCTCTTTATTTGTATTTGATATGCGCATTAGACACTTTTGCGACTTATATCAACCTCCAGTGTTCATTGACTATCTGATTACAAAGAGTAGAGCTGTCGTGCAAAGTTTGGAGCATTGAAACGGCATTTGTACGGCATTTAATTAAAATTTTGAAAAAACTCGACGCGGGTACCCTGTGGTTTTTGGCTCAAAACAAGAAATGACGCCGCACAGCCACGCCCACCAACGAATCCAGTGCAGACATCCATTTTTGAACTACCCATGGGTAGGGCTTTCAGTCGATATATGTCTCCCAAAATACCCAAGGGGGGAGGGTTTCACCGTCTGGCTCATGGACTATCGCTTGATAGCAATAAATTCCTGATCATCTGGTTTTGTCTGATTACGAATAGAATACAATTACAGCATGCTGTTTCAGTGTGAGAACCAGACGGGAATGAAACAATTTGAAGGTAAAATCCGATCCTAACATCTTAAGAGGTATTCAAGTTAATAGTGCTGGGAGGATGCTAGGCTGCAAGACTTATACGAAATGCCTCCAGTGCAAATGTTTTCCCACCTACCGGTTTGTCTTTTAGCTTTTCTTCCTGCATGTTTGCGTGATGGACGTATTTTCTTTGAGACATTCTAAAAAAACTGATCGTCGTCCATGGGAATTAGAGACGTTTGTGTATCAGTCTTTGTGACGTATTGAAAACTCGCTGGAACTGTTAAAACAAGATATTCTATCGCGCGCGCAAATCAACATCTTCATGAGAACTTTACTGTGTACAGTTTCATCCGATTTGCTTTTTACAAAAGAAAACAAAAAGCCATATCGCGATCCTGTATACTATAACGTATCAATCAATCATTGTCGCATTTGCTCATGCGCAGTTGGGAGGGCTCGGTCGAGTCGCGCGCGTGTTAGCTGTGGGCTATTTTAGCGTGGTTACCAAGTCAACATCGAGAACTCGAGTCTGTGTAATTCCTGAACGTTTTCATAAATTTCACCGTTTCTTGCCAGTTCATTTGCGAAATTACTATCACAATAGGATCTCTGTCACTTCCTTATAAGGTAAATGATTCCAAATATGGTTTTGGCCGTGAGGTTTCGACAAACGACAATTCGCCTTTGTCACATGGGCGCCATCTTGAATTTTTCAGCGATTTAGTCAGCATGGAAACGAGGCCAAGCAGGGCGTGGGTTTTGTTGATGTTGGAAAGCAAAGCCTGATGTTGAGATTTATGGTACAAAAGTTGACCAAGCTGCTAAAAATACTCCATATTTGTTTAAGAACCAAAACGTTGATTGGCTCATTGCTTTTTTCTACTCTGCCGACAAAATGGCGGCGACGTGTGAAAGGCGAATTTTCGTCGGGGTTGGTTGCGCTGAACGCACACAAGATATTCGCTTCGGATACTGGCGTTGTTGAGGTAGTTATTGCAAGTAGGTACTAGGTTCTTGATGTTGTGTGACGCACGACAGCAAAGCGGGAACAGCACAGTAATTTAGCAAACTAGACTCGATTTATTCTAAAATAAAGAACTGTAACTATAAAAACAAAACGAAAAAAACACCTGTAAAAAAAGATGATACGTATAAAGAGTATTATTATTATATTAGACGTTTCCTCAACATGAAACATTTCAACATTTTTTACAGCACAAAATTTTATGATTTTTTTCCCAGCGAGATCAAGGAATTGGCTGTGGAAAATATATTTTTGCGGAACAGATTCTTTTTGTGCACCTGCCAGTCGGTTACATTATTTTACTGCGATTTTCATAATTCTGCGAACTCTCATTTTACATTTCCAAACGCCAAACTGTGTTTTGGCTTCCGTCAATCAGACCTAAAAGACAAGTTTCGTTTGCATTTTCATTATGTATGGTGTACAATTTGGTTTTGAACCTAGCCAGTCATTATTAGTTCAAAAAACCTATCAAAGCGAAATCACCCAGAGCTGTTTAAGAGCGAGTTTCTGTAAATATCAACCAAGTCGGGAAGAGTCAAAAAATCAAAATTTCCCAAACTTTCCTTAAACATAGTCTATGATGAGGTGTCTTCGGCGCTGAAAGAATTTTTTGATTTAATTTAAATGTCGGTGAGAAAACCCGGACTTTTCATTTTTTGCCCAAAAAGGGGTGAAAACCTGGTAATTTTTGCCCAAATTTAACGTCTCCCTGCAGAAAAATCGCAAGTATTTATCAAAATACCAAGTTATTTTCTGAAAGTACATCATATGTGCGTTCGTTTTAACTTCTTTGCACAAACATCCGTTACACATACAATATTTTCTGTATTTTTAAATATTTTTAAAAAAGTGCACGTTTTAGAAATGTAGAAAAATAACCATATTTGCGACCGAATATCACCCATGTTGGGACGAGTTCGAACATAAGAAAGGTATCATAGAAAAGGGCATTCATTCTCCTTTCAGGAAATATAAAAACATTTTTGTGCAATTAAAATGGCGAGCTTCTGCAACCCTTAAAGATGACGGCCTAGTCGCCTAAAATAAGATAGATTTTCCAGGTATATATAGAATATTTTGTCTGTACCACGCAATACCTTGTACATTTTTCACGAAAAATAACTAAAGTAGCTACTAAATACATTGAATTATAGCAAAACATATTTCATTGCCACATTTGACTAATTTTACAGCATTTTAGTGATGTTTGTACAAGGGAGGGGAGAGGGGAGGCCACCCCCCTCTGAGGTTTACTGGCTAGTGATATTTTCGAGAGGGTTTAGAATTAGGACATCAAATTTTCAGTAGCTTTGGTGTTTCCACTGCACAACGTTTGTTGGGAAGGTGTCATTTTGTTACCATGGTAACGAGGTATAACATCAAAAATGTTCAGCAATTTCTTTGTCCGCGCAGGCTTTCGATGAAGATGTCCAATACTATTATCAGGTTCAATACTTACTTCCTAGCAATAGGTTACGGAGGTTTTGCAGACAAGATACCTTGACGGGATAGAGAACCCTTATTTGCATAAAAGTCGACATTTTTGTGAATATATTTGCCACCCTTTGTGCTGAGTCTGTGGAAAGTTGGTCAAGTAGGTAAGGTAAGAAACTCTAAGTTGTCCACTAAAAAGGTTTCGATTTGGTTGCAGCGTAATGAAAAGGTAGAAAAAAACTCAATATTCAGTTTTGCTGATTCAGCACTTATTGGCTAAAAAATAAACTATTAAGCCTGTTTTTCTGTATTTTTTTAATTACTTTTACTGGAAATGGACTAAACATTAATGTAATACTTAGCAGCAATTTGAAAAAAATATAGTAAAAATCAATTTCAATGAAATGCTTTTGTTTGGCTTAACGATTTATAGATACGTGTTTAAATTGTATATTTTAGCATGCGGGTTTCTTCATCTCTGTTTGTTAATCATTCTTTGTTCGTTGAAAACAATGTCGTTTGAATTGATGCAAACGAAAAATATATCGAACTATTTTGACAAATAAAACAGTCCATACATTATTAGGCGCTACGAAATGCCTATGTGTATCTCCACTTTATTATCTACGGTAAAAATATCACCTTCATTTCTTTATCACCTTAAAAATTTCCTTCAATTTTCAAAGAAGAAAAAACACATTTTCTTCAAACTTGAAATTTAATTTTAGCGGAGCTCCAGCAGAGCCCATAGCTACATACAGAAAAAGAAGAAGAAAACAAAAGTGTATATGCATCGACCTCAATCTCCTTCCCAGAGCCTCTCGGTCATGCTTACTCGGGACGCACACGAAATCGGATGTATCCGGTTCTCCATATATGGTGACCGTCTTTGCTCGTTAGGCAAGTTTCAAAATAGCGGGCGGGAATATCGGCCAATACGAATTGGCTACGATTATCTGCCGTCAGTGCCTACGACAAACAACAACAGCAGAGTAGGCTCTGGGAACGAGATTGGCATCGACCTGTTTTGTCATGGACTTCCGGTTTGTGCGTTCGTCCGGGTCACACAGGCAACCCACCAGTTTTTTTTTTAGCAGAGCTAAAAAAAGTTATGTATATCATTGGAAGGGATGAACCTTCCCATGGCAAGGGGGGTGCAACAGCATGGTCACGGGGTATGACGTAATCGATGACGCCATCAAACGAGAAAGTGTATATGTATTGGGAAGGGATGAACCTCATACAACAGAACTTGGGTGAAATTATCTAAGTGACAAGGGGGGTGGAATTGCGTTGTCACGTGTGATGACATCATAGATGACGTCATCAAACGAGAAACGGTTTATATCTTATGGAGGGATGAGCCTCAGACAACCAAGCTTTGGTGAAAATGTCTAAGTGGCAATGGGGGTGCAACTGCGTGGTCAAGTGGTGTGACGTCATCCAAACAAGAAAAGGTTTATGTCTTGGGAAGGGATGAACCAAATTGTTTCCACTTTGATAATACATAGAGGATATCACATGGCTGCGCGGAAATACGAATGTTATCTTCACAAATAGAGTCAAACATGTTTTCTTCAAAGTCGAAAATGCAAATTTAATATCTGTCTTGGCGCATAATCCGCTGACACAGTTAATGCCAGGGGCGTGTCTGCCTTTAAGCCAAGTGAGTACGGCTTACACTTTCTTTTACAAATTGAAAATATCCGTGTATTTGTTTATTTTTCTAAGCTAAAATTAATCGAAGCTATATTTACTAGATATATGGTTGTTTGGTTTGCGGTAGTCATTGCCAACCAATGAAACGTTTATTAGCCAAAAGTGCTGAATCAGCAAAATAGAACTCACCGTTGTTTCCCTGTATTTTTATTATGTTGCAAACAAACTGAAACCCTTTTAGTAGACTACTTAGAACGCCTTACATATTTGACCAGCTTTCCACAAAATCAACACAAAGGCTGGCAAATATATGCACAAAAAAGGCAAATTTTATGCAATAAGGGTTATCATTCCCGTCAACATTTTTTAAGGATGGCATGATCGAAATTGATTTGAAACCTCCGTAACTTATTGCTATAGGTAGTAAGTCTTAAACCCTAAAAATTTTGATTGAAAGCCAAAAGGAGAAAGAAATTGCCGAACATAGCTCTAACTTGAACATATGATGACGCTCTAACTCGTTACCATGGTAACGAAATGACAATTTCCCAATAAATATTGTGCGGTGGAAGCATCAACATCCGGTTCTGGAAAAAAGCTCATGTTCGTTTTTGAATAGCGATAAAATTCCTAAGTTAACAAGTTTGATGCGTCAATCTTGCGAGGGTCGCATTTCAGAATCAGAATGTGCCGCTGTTCTTCCGACTTTTAAATTAAATAAAACACCAGGTAATGACGGACTTCCAATTGAGTTCTATAAGGTGTTTTGGTCTGATGTTTCTTGTATGTTTGTAGAATCAATTAACTACGCTTACGAATATGGTGAACTTTCTACGACCCAAAAGCAAGCTATAATTTCACTTATTGAAAAGAAGAATAAGGATCGCAGGCTAATTAAAAATTGGAGACCAATCTCTTTGTTAAATACAGATTATAAAATCGCTTCTAAGGTTATTGCTAAGAGAATTGAAAAGGTTTTACCGGACATTATACACTTTGATCAATATGCATTTATTAAAGGTCGAACAATTTTTGATGCAGTGCGCACAATCAATGATGTCTTAGATTATACTAGAGTCAAATCTCTGTCAGGTATACTAGCTGCGATTGATTTTGAAAAAGCATTTGATAAAGTTGACCGCTCTTTCGTGTATGCCTCGCTAGAGGCTTTCGGGTTTGGTGGGTCTCTTATAAAATGGATTCAAACTTTTTACAATAATCAATGTAGCTGTGTCATGAATAATGGATTGGTTACGCCCTTTTTCCCCTTAAAATCTGGCGTCCGGCAGGGCGATCCTCTTTCTGCTTTCCTATTTATCTTAGTGGTTGAGCTTTTGGCGATTAAAATTCGTGACGACCCTCAAATTGAGGGTATAAAAATAGGTGGTACCGAAATCAAATTAGCATTGTTTGCGGATGACCTCACGGCTTTAGTTAGGACTAAGGTGTCTTTTGCCCACCTATTTGATACAATCAGATCTTTCGGAACGTTTTCTGGTCTTAAAATCAACCACGAAAAAACGGAGGTTCTACCACTTGGGCCTATTAAATTAGACAATAACGAGGAGCTTAATGTTCGTAAAATCAGTTCAATGGTTAAGATCCTTGGTATAAACTTTTGTAATAATACAACGCTATTTCATAAGGTTAATTTTGAGTCTATTATTAAAGATCTAAAGGAACAACTAAATTCCTGGAATTGGCGATCCTTGACATTACTAGGCAGATTTCAGTTAATCAAATCACTAGCCATCCCTAAATTTTTGTATCGAATGTCTCTTATATCTTGTCGCAAGGATATGATTAAACAAATAAATAGTTTTCTTTTCAACTTTGTTTGGAAAGGTCGTCGTGACAAAGTTAAGAGAGCTGTTTTGATTAGCTCTATTGAATTAGGAGGCCTACGGATGCCAAATATCGAAACAATGCTTTCTGTTCAACGAATCATGTGCATAAAAAAGAACAATATTTAGCGAGTCAAAAAGGCCTGCTAGATTTACATGATAAAAAGTGGAAACCTTTAAAAGTTGTTCTTTGTTAGTTCAACAAAGGGAGTATACTAAGATAGGAAACCGTCAGCCATGAGTGTGTTTTGTTGTTCATTTATTTTTTATTTTTATTTTTTGTTCTATGGTGATTATTGTATATTGTATGATTGTTGTTGTATATTAGGAAATATGTAATAAAATAAAATAAAAAGTAAAAAAAAAAAATCAACAGCTACTGAAAATTTGGTGTCCTAATTCTAAAGCCTGTCGAAAATATCGCAAGTAAACCTCAGAGGGGGTGGCCCTCCCCTCTCTCCCTTGTACAAACATCACTAAAATGCTATAAAATTAGCAAAATGTGACAATAAAATATGTTTTGCTATAATTCAATGTATTTAATAGCTACTTTAGTTATTTTTTGTCAAACATTTACAACGTATTGCGTGGTAAAAATAAAATATTCTGCATATACATAGAAATCCCATGTTAATTTAGGCGGTTAGAGCGTTGCCTTCAAGGATTTGCAGAAACTCGCCATTTTAATTGCACAAAAATGTTTTTGTATTTTCTGGAAGGGGAATGAATGCCCTTTTCTATGATATCTTTCTTATGTTCAAACACGTCCCAACATGGGCGATATTCGGTCGCAAATATGGTTATTTTTTTACATTTCGAAAACGTGCACTTTTTCAAAAATATTTAAAAATACAGAAATATTGTATGTGTAGCGGATGTTTGTGCAAAGAAATTAAAAAGAACGCACATATGATGTACTTTTCAGAAAATAACTTGGTATTTTGATAAAAACTTGCGATTGTTCTGTAGGGAGACGTTAAATTGGGGCAAAAATTACCAGGTTTTCACCCCTTTTTGGGCAAAAAATGATAAATCCGGGTTTTGTCACCGACATTTAAATTAAATCAAAAAATTCTTTCAGCGCCGAAGACACCTCATCATAGACTATGTTTAAGGAAAGTTTGGGAAATTTTAATTTTTTCGACTCTTCCCGACTTGGTTCATATTTACAGAAACTCGCTCTTAATCGTTTGTCGATTAGCAAATCCGCGGATTGTTAGTTGGCGCAGAGCGGTCGTTGAGCTATGAAAATTGCAGTGATTCCTATGAGATGCGTATTCTGTGAACGCAGAATATTTTATCAATTTTCAACTCGATGTTGTCATTGACTACAATTGAAACCATGGCTTTTGAAAAGCTTTTCTTTGAATCAAATGCCACGCATTTTGTCTTTCTCAGCAAGAACATGGCGAGTGTAGACATCTAACCTGATTAATAAGTAACGAAGCGCAAATTTAGTAGGAAATGAAAAAGGGACTCGGAAAACAATTTTAGTTAAGATTGGACACGCGCTAGGTCGTAGCGTAAGTTTAGTAACCAAGGTAAAGGGTATTTTTATAATATACAGCTATTCCAACAAACGGTGTCTGAGAAAGCGGGGCTCTACATACAGCCTTTAAGAAAATGAGAGAACAAGCAAAATAAGGAATTTATAACGTGTGCTTGAGATCAAATAAAAGCAAGGAATTATTCTGGAGGGCCAGCCAAGGGATAAGACATGTGACTCCTTTGTTCCTGACTGACGTCGAGACATCTACATATTCGTATTGCTTCTTTAGCTCTTCTTCCATTTTCTTCGCGGTCTGGGCGAGTACGCTTGAGCGCTCTACCGACAACACGTTTCTCGAAAGAGCTGTATACAGGGTTTACTCTGACTTGCATGGGAGTACCAGTACTTTTAAAGGCAATGTCAAGATGCTTTCTCTTTGATAACACGATCAACGTTTCACTTGGCATTGCGGCAGACGGTTCAAAATGTAAAACAACTGAGATATTTTATTTGCAGATCTTTTATCTGGTGCAAGAGCAAGCAGTCTCCATCGCTTTCTCGATCACTGAGGATGGAATTCCTGGTCGAAAAATCTTTCATTGGCAATCTGAATATTTTGTTGGTTATAACACTAGCTACGTTGTCATGGCAACACGCAATCGCTTCTTCGCAGTGCGGTTCTGATGTTGAACGAGACAAGAGTGATATTATTCTCGCAAATCACGTGATCCAAAGCATCGAGGGAGAAAATTATGGCACATGTTGGATGGCTTGTTCCACAAACGAAAACTGTCACTGCATTAACGTTTATCTCGATACTCATCTAAGCCACCCAGAGAATATGACCGCTAGACCTCATCGGAACTACATTATGTATCCAATTCGTCCACTCTACTGTAGTCACACGTTATGTGGACGACCAAACGCGACATGTCACACGAATGAGGACGGAGCGACTTACACTTGTGTTCCAGGTAGGGAAAATGTTTCCTAGCTAGCCAGAGGGAAGTATGTGGAATATATTTGAACATTTTGCGAAATAGTTTCGCTTGTCACTCTCTTTTAACATGCCTTTGCTTTCCTAATTTCTTTTTTCTCTTTCTCCAGGTTGGGAAAAACAAGAAGCAGCTCCAGTGTGTTTTGGGCGCTAAGGGGAATTCTTTCGGTCCATTCAATGTTACCAGAAGTGGGGAGACTCGTAGCTTTAGGTTTGTCCATGACTCGGGTGAAGTGTCATGCGCAGCGAGCGTCCAATCCTCCTTCAGGAAATGGGGTTGCCATGCTGGGAATCAACTGTACCTGATCATAAGTAACAAAGAAAACATGCGGATTTTTCCAAAAACTGGATCGAAATGTTATACTCTCCCAGTTGTCACCAATCATGCCCCTGTGATTGAGCTACCGGAATTTTCACCCCCACTCAAGGTAACTACAGGACAAGAGTTCAGGCTGTGGTATGGGGAAGATTTCTACAATAAGGGCGAAGACAACAATGGAGGGACATCATGCACTTACGTGTTTGCTAAATACATGGACATGTGAACAACGCGTGGACAAACATTCTTGTATTAGGTGCACATCACGTGATCATCGCGTGGACAAACATTCTATGCACAGCACGTGATCATCGCTTGGACACACATTCTTGTTTTAGATGTATGTACAGCACATGATCATCGCGTATACAGACATTCCTTGTTTTAGATACACAGCAAGTGATCATCAAGTGGACAAACATTCTTATTTTAGTTGCACAGCACGTGATCTTCGTGTGGACAAGCGTTCTTGCATTAGATGCATAGCACGTGATCATCGTGTGGACAAGCATTCTTGTATTAGATGCACAGCACGTGATCGTCGCGTGGACAGACATTCTTGTTTTAGATGCACAGCACGTGATCATAGCGTGGACAAACATTATTTTTTAGATGCAGAGCACATGATCATCGCGTGAACAACATTATTGCATTAGATGCAGAGCACATGATCATCGCGTGAACAAACATTATTGCATTAGATGCAGAGCACGTGATCATAGCGTGGACAAACATTCTTATTTTAGATGCAGAGCACATGATCATCGCGTGAACAAACATTCTTGTATTAGATGCATAGCACGTGATCATCGCGTGGAAAAACATTCTTGTTCTAGATGCACAGCACGTGATCATTGCGTGGACAAACATCTCTGCTTTTGCTAGACGGACTCAATGGCACGCGATCGGCACGTGGACAAACATGTTCTTCTTTTGTGAGATACATTGACATGCGATCAGTGCGTATCTTTTTTTAGATACTTGTCGATGTGGAAGTGGTTCTTGCTAACTGAGTGACTCAACAACAACGCATTTTGTGTGATCCGCGGATGGCAGGATAAAAACACGGAACTATGCATGCTCAGTTCCAGTAAATAGTTTATTAGATTTGCCCGACGGCCGGGAAATCCTCACAGAGCGAGGCTCCAATTACGAGGTTCCCTTGGTCAGTGTGGTGGGTTAGTAATTTGTAGGTCCTGCACTGAGGATGGGCAACTTCCGACGTCCCCGTGGTTGTTTAACGTCCCTCTGGTTCAGGTTAGTAAAGTTAGCTTGTCAAGTAAAGTTTTCCGCAATCTCGTACCCAGAGCCCGTCATCTTTTGGCCAGCGGCATGATTCGGGGCTCTGGGGGAATACGATTTCTGAGCATGCGTGGCACGTCAATATCATGCAGAAAACTTAACGAACCATTCTCGTACCCAGAGCTCCCCGGCTCGTCTGCTCACAGGGGAGGCTCTGGGGACATCCATTTGAGGGCCGTCGCTGATTGGCTGATTTTGAGCGTTGGAGCATGGGCTGAAAGGTCTTTCTCTCAACGGCTCTGTATTAAACCTCGCGCAAACGTCAGTGGCTGTCAAATGGATGTCGCCAGAGCCTGCCCGCGAGCAGACGAGTCGAGTAGCTCTGGGTACGAGAATGGTTTGACTGAGAATGGTTTCCTGACCTCCCCGTGGCCAGAATTAGAACAAAACATGAGGAAGACGATGCACAGCTTTGCTTTCCACCCCTCTGTAACAGACCCGACGAAATCTAGATTCCCACCGGGTTTTCAGGAAAATGTCATCGGGTTAGACAAACTTCATGGAGTGAGACAATTTCTTGCGCGTCGTTTCCTACTTGTTTTATTACTTTTCATCTATTAAATACCGCTCTTTAAGTTCTGACCTCTGACTTCTTCTTGATTTAGATGATTCGGTTGATTATGAAGAAATGGCATGTGATGAAGTAGGCGAAGGAAAGGCGGCCAGCCACGATCACTGTTGTGTCCCCAAGTGTAACGGGAACGCAAGATATAACGCTGCCCTCTCGTTTCACAGGATGAAGGAAGAGTGGATCGGGAAGATTAGAAGAGATGTTGGGGAATTTTCCAAGTACTCCTCTGTAGTTTAACACATTTTAAGTAAACAATTCTTACAATTACTTATAGTTATATAATGTTGTTTTGAAAAGAAGGTTAGTTAATAAAAACTGATAGTGATATGAACGAGTTTTATGAGTGAAAATCCTCAACCGAACTGTGCATTTGAAGCTTATCTTATCAACTTATTCTATGTTCTTCACCCGGGGGGGTTCTTCACTTGTCGACCTGATAGGGGTGCTCCTCGTATTTTTTAGGGGTCAAAATCGACTCTCGGGTATTTTTTAGGGGGTATCGGAGAAACATTGTGGCTTTCACTAATAAATGGTATTTTTTAGGGGTACGCAAATGAATGAAAGGGTCACAAACCAAGTAAACGTTTTCTTTCTTTCTTTGTTCATTTATAGTTCTAAAATAAGCTTGTTTTGAGATGAAAAACAATAAACAATAACAAAAAAGGTTTATTGTTGGTATTTTTTAGGGGTTGGATTTTTTGCATCCTGGTATTTTTTAGGGTATATTTTCTGATGTCCCGACGAGCACCCCTATCACTCTTACATGGGAGAACCCAAAAAAGGTTGGAGGCACAGCTGAGAGAAAGATCAAAAGATATAATTGCATATTTGACTTTTGGCATTGAACGCTTCTCAAAAGACAATGAGATGGTAAAGTTTTATACAGGTTTGCCATCCTATGTTCACTTTTTTCATTTCTTTAAACTAATTGAACCAAATGCCATGCATGACATATTGTTATGCCTCAGGGGTATCTGTAATTAGTCAAATCACACTAGTGGTCTCTATTGTCAATGCTGCGTTCTGATTGGTTGAGCTACTAGTAGGCTATAAGTTATAGCCTACTAGTAGCGAAAAGTCTCGGATTTGAAAGCCAGAAAATCGCAAATGACCAGACCAGAAAACGTTTTTTTGCTAATACATACTAGTGTGATTTGACTAATACTACTAGTGTGATTTGACTAAAACAATTATTCCTCTCACCCTCATGGCCTCTGAGTCAATAGCCCATTCGGCCTTCGGCCTCATGGGCTATTGACTCAGAGCCCATTCGGGCTCGAGGAATAATTGTTAAGTAGGCCAAATCAACCTGTTCTGCAAGTTATTGATGAATTATTCCTCTCCTGTGAGGGTCAAGGCAGGTCTCCTAATCCAAGATCTTGCTGTTAGATTTAATTTACATCCATCCACAATTAGTAGAAAAATAATAACTTGGGCCAATTATATATATTTCACACTAGGCAATCAAGTAATTTGGCCCTCTCGTGAGGATGTGAATATTCAAATGCAGGAGGCATGCAAAAAGTATTATCCATCAACAAGAGTTCTTTTGGATTGTACAGAATTTTTCATTCAAACGCCTTCTTCTTTGCTATTGCAATCTCAACTTTATTCCTCTTACAAGAGCATGGTACCACTGTTAAGGGTCTCACTGGTATTGCTCCACATGGTGCAATCACTTTTGTTTCATCTTTGTATAGTGGTGGCATTTCAGACAAAGAAATAAAACTAGAGCCTCTGGTATCTTGGAGCTTTTAGAGCCAAAGAATAGTGTTATGGCTGACAAAGGGTTTGACATTAGCGAACTTTTAAAGGACAGATCAGTTGATTTAAAGCTACCACCATTTCTGGAGTCAAGGGGGCGGTTTACTGCCCATGAGGTGCAACAGACAAAGACCATAGCACACCTTCGCATTCATGTGGAGAGAGCAATTCGTCGCATAAAGGAGTTCCGTTTTTTTTCCACTGATCTTTCTCTCTCAACCTTTGGAAGCATTAATCAGATTTACACTGTCTGTTGTTTACTCACAAATTTCCAATGCCCTTTGATTTTAAAAGACTGATTTTTTGTGTATGTATTTCAATTTATATATTTATTTATATAAATATGCAAGGTGATTGAGCAATAAACAGAAGCTTTGAATAATTTATACATTTGTTAATTATAACTCGTCTTTGCTTTGAGGTTAGTCCAAATTTAGTGGGCTTAGAATGAATGATTTCGGGGGGCTCAACATTTAGCTTGGGATTTTTTTTCATACCCTCCCACAGAAGTGGTTTAAAATATACCCCCCTACACACACACAAACACCAGTACACACCTGGAATGGGCTGTTCCATATTATACCCTTTACACCCCCCCCCCCCCCCCCCTATCGAAGAACCTGGTGTCACAGGGGTGGCTTCAAATTTCCACAGGGGTTGTACAGGAGTCTGGAATTTCCACAGGGGTGGGGGGTAGGGTTTTTTGGAACAGCCCAATTTCCAGTGAAGAATACAGTGATTGTATTGAAAATAACAGGCATTTGAGACCCTGCCCCTCCTGAATATCCAAATCCCTTCTGTAGGGGAGGTATGAATGTTCTGGATTCACATAATTCTTTAATTCATAATTGGACTAAACAATACTTGAATTTGCAACCACCATTCCCTGTCCACACCGCACCAGAACCTTTAGAGCGTTGATTGGCCTGACCAGTCATCTCAGCGCTCACAGGAACAGACTCTCCCAGCTCCAGGATGATAGATGGTCTTCATTGGTTCGACAGACTACTACTGCTAGTACTAATTGAATTTGTATCAATACTTCAACTTTAAATTACAAAAAAAAGTAAATAAAAAAACAGTCCACTTTATCCTTACTGGTACAAAAAAAAGCATGATCATAAGGGATTCTTTTGCAAAAAACCTTATTGTCATTTATGTAGACAAAAAAGTCGCACCAATGGGAGACCAGTTAAACCTAGCTGACACTGAACTTGATAATATTATAATCATGGTTTGCCTTTAGCTTAAATGAGTCATCTGCATCCTTTACCAAGTATCTTACTGCTGTGAAGTCATCAACCCCTTCCATTACCACTTTGATTTCAAGAAGGCCATAGGGACTTTCCCCCCTCGCAGCTAGCTCCATATCATAGACCTTGCGGTCTCGGCTGCATCCCAACCATGGACACCTTGGGTTGATGATAAGCCCTGACGGGTAGAGGTTAACTGTATTCTTTTTGTGCAGTCTGGCATATACCTCAGCTGCCCTGCCCTCCAGCTCAATCCCCCTTCTCATTGGTGCTGTCACAACCCTTCTGGATGGGTTCAGTTGAGACACCAGGGGGTCGTTTCTCAAAACGCCCGAAAACTTTTCGAGCACGATAAATTACCCGAAAATCGTGCGGATGACGAATTTTGCGTTTCTCGAAACTCCCGAGTTTTTCGCGCCCGATAAAATTGCGTCATTTTTCGCCCCTTGACTTTTTCCCTAAACTTTTTCGGATTTCCGAAAATCCTTAGAATGGGGAAGAAAAATAACAAAATTAACTAAGATTTTTCACTCCTCTGTGGCTTTATTTATCCCTCTAGTACCTGCGAAGTTGAATTTCCCCGAAAGTGCATGTTTCCTCTCGTAAAACAGCCATTTATAAAGGTGTCTTGCTTTGTTTCCAAAATTTATTTCTCTCGAGTTGCTTTTACCGCCATCCCGATAAATACACCAATCAGATGCAAGCATCTCGCTTCTTGACCAATCAAATTCATTCTCTTGACAGTTCGCCTGTCAAATTTGACGAGGGGATGTCAATCGTTTTTTTGACATGTTGTAAACAAAGTACCAATGCATCTACAAGAATTCGGTGCAAAATGCTTGTTTTTTCGCACATTTTGTCTAATTTCTTGGCATTTATCGATGGAAATACCATATGGCGATACACTTTGTCGAATGACGAAGTTTCCTGTGTTTTCATTGTTTATTTATGCAAAGTATTCGCAAAGTTTGGAAATTATAATTTTGATTTGGGGTTGCCGATAATTATCGGGGGTTTTGGGAGTTTCGAGAAACACTTTTCGGGACTCCTAAATCTCGCCCGAAAAACCACCCGAAAAGTTTATCGGGCCCGAAAATATCGGGCGATTTCGAGAAACGACCCCCAGGTTCTCAAAATTAGTCTGCCTTTTGGCAACAAGTCCAAATTTACTGCCAGTAATCCTTTTTGCTCTGAGTAAATGCCACAAATTATTTGCACTTTGAGTTAAAGTTCTTTTCTCTGTTTCTATTGAGACTTCTCTGGACATGCTGAGGGATTTCAGGGCAGCAAGCTCTTTCTCATCCAAGCAGCAACTAAAATTGTTCTTAATATTGACATATGTTTCAATAACTGGAAGATCAGGAACTGCAAAGTCATTTATAATATATTCATGTGATAATGTTTGTTGGTATGAAATCACACTCCCTTTAAGTGCATTGCCAAACTTTGTAGGAACCAAGGGAATGTTGGACAGGTCTTCGCGTTTTGGAAGTACAGTCCCCATGAGTGGCATGGGGTCTACTAATCCCATGAAGTTGGACTTAGCTAGAATCTCATAGGTGGTACAGGGTGAGTAGAGTGTACATTTGACATTTGTGTAGTCAGCTTGAGGTTTTTGACTAAAATATCTTGCACCTGTCTATTTTGAATTTTCCTCCCCCTTGGCACATTCCATCGCTGGTACATGCTGGTGCAGGTAAGGTCATCTGGTAGGGCTCGAAGCCCCATCTGCTTACAATGAGCCAAGTAGAACAATAAACCCACAACAAGGTTGCAAAACCCTCCAGCACCAGCCACACAACTGCATAGCCCACCAATGGCTTTGTTTGCAGATTTTATAGTCACTTCCAACTTGTGTGGTGCCTCACTTTTTTTCATGTGACAGTTTTTTCATGTCACAGTTGCGCTTTCAGTGGAATAAGTAACTGAAAGAAACATAAAACACACTTGACATTCTGAAACACAAGTAAAACCCCATGTGAGAACCTGTGGATCTAAGGACCAGAAATTTGTTTTTAATACTCCTAATTAATCTAAAAACCTGTTTAGCCATTTAAATTCAAACAGATATTTTTATGTGAAGTTACATTTTCATGAGGCATTATTTCTACTATTTAGTGAAACAATTTGGTATAATAGCGGAGCTCCATACCTAAGGGAAAAACGTATACTATCGAGTTGATTTTTGAACGTCACGGGCATTATGGATCATTTTGATGACGTCATTGATGGCGTGAGGGCACGTGACTTTGGTGTAGAGTTCCTCTTATGGTCTTTGAAAGTTTGTCCAAGTTTGGCTTCTATAGAAACTTCCCTTCGAGAGATATTATTTTTCTTTATTTTTCTGGTATTAAACCTATAGCGTACGCCGTCCGGTGTCCGTCCGTCCGTCCGTCCGTGTACACATGGGAACCCTGTGGTATGCAAGGAAAAAATTATATCTCCTCAAGGGAACATGCTAAGACAGCAATACTTGGGATATTTTGTCTATGCCACAAGGGGGTGGTATAACACGGTCACGTGATGTGACGTCATCGATGACGTCATCAATTATTTAAAAATTAATATCTCGTGAAGGGAAGACTCTAAAACAACCAATCGCGAAATGAAGTGGTCACGTGATGTGACGTCATCGATGACGTCATCTATGCTTGAAAAATTAATATCTCGTGAAGGGAAGACTCTAAAACAACCAAACTTTGGTAGTGTAGTCTAGATCATCAGATGAGCGAAATGAAGTGGTCACGTGATGTGAGGTCATCGATGACGTCATATATGCTGAAAAATCAATATCTCGTAAAGAGAAGACTCAGGGGCAAATTAGCCGCCTGGAAGACTCTATAGCAACCAAACTTGGGTAGTGTAGTCTAGGTCACCAGGTGAGCGAAATGATGTGGTCACGTGATATGGCGTCAGCGATGACATCATCTATGCCTGAAAAATTAATATCTCGTGAAGTGAAGACTCTAAAACAACCAAACTTTTGCAGTGTAGTCTAGGTCACCAGATGAGCAAAATGAAGTGGTGAGGTGATATGACGTCATCGACGACGCCGTTTATGCTTGAAAAATATTCTCTTTATTGCACTTTTGAATCATTCTGTTTGGAGGAATTAATACCTTATTTTTTCTGAAGGAGGTTTTTATCTCACTTGACACAGGATGCTTATTTTCGTCCCGTATTTGTATTGTGTTAATGCATCAACATACCGAAGAAAACACTGTTGTATACATATCAAGAGACATTTTTTTCACCGGGAGCCCCGCTTTTAGCCAGTGGCTAAATCTATAAATTAAGGTGGATCGACCCAGTAATTTTGCACCCATGCCAACCAATTTTGAACCTCTCATATAAAACAGGTTGATTTCTATCGCGCAGCCAATATAACATACCTACTACACATAGACTGAAATACATGTCAGTACAAAATTTGGGGAGATCGGAGTTAGAATCACGTCATGCAATCAGACCACGCCTAATTTTACTCTCATCCCAGTTTCAGGCTGTAACGATATTTTTTCAATAAATGCTCTATGGTACCTCGAGATTGAATGATTGCCTACGTGTAACCGAAGTTTGACTAAATTCTCCCGATTTGAAGATATTTCAGGATTTCTAAATCATGGCTATAATTTATGTAAAATTCAGTGTTATAGTGAATTAACATGGCAGAGTTTGCTACTTGGTGGTTATAAATTGAAGGTTTTTATAGCTCATTCTATTTGTATATGTTCAATGAAGGTCATGCTTTTTATAAGAATTACATATTTATTTGCGATTTTCGGGGGTAGAAGCGGAATATTTTCAAACCAACATTCATTATTCAAACCTCAAATATTCAATATTCAAACATCTAAATTCAATATTCAAACTTCCACCTCGACTAATATTCAAACTTCCATCTGCTAATATTCAAATTTCTGCTTACCGTTTCAACTATGAAGTGAGGTCAAAACAACGGTACTCGATAGGTATCAGGGATGGTGAATTAGCTGGTTGGCGTATCGGGTACTACCACCCCCCATAGGTATCCAGTGGTTATTTTTCGAAGCACAAATAAGTGATACCCGATTTTACTGCAGAAATGTGATGTTCTCTTCGTGTAGAGCACAGCGATAGGTTTTCGCCATGATGCATCAATTATTTCACAAGGTATCGGCAGTCGAAATCCCATTTTTAAGAAAATTGAAAGAGGTGGTAGATTTCGGGTACCAACGTCCCTAAACTGGCATCGTTGCTTTGAGCGTTGTTTGTTTCATGAAATATAAACTTTCGAAGGGTAAGAGGATTTTGGGTAATACACGGTCAAAATCAATGATCCTCCCTCTTCTCTTTGATGCCCCCTCAGAACTGCTAAACGTTTTCGTGATCACCCACCCCCCTTTGTGCCCCCCCCCCCTCCCCTCAAGTGACATAGAAGACATTTTACAAATTTTGATAAACGCATTTCATGACGATGAACATTCCATTTTTTGTGCAGTAGTAAAGAAAACCTGCAAGTTTTATTATTTAAGCGCGCAACTGCGCGCAGCAAATGACGAAATTATAATTTATTTATTAGCGTGAAGCGCGGCCCAAATGACGATTTTCTATGCTTGTAACGTCTTCTTTTCTTAGGTTTTTCGGTCTTTTGTTATGCATTTTTAAATTAAAATTACCATATGTCGGGGACGATTCCTTGAGCAGTCAGGCGCGAATATCTACGTGTGCCGCATTGGAATTCGATTTTATGCCGCACAAAGAACAATAGCTAGTCCCCGAGCAGAACCTTCATAAATCCATCCAATATTTATCGACTTTTGCGTCCAAACTTGATAACCATAGAGGATTTCAATTGATATGAAACGATGGAGACAAACTTTACATTGATCAATCGGAGTCGCCCAAAATTTGACGCGAAAAAAAATACGATTTTTTAGATCAGAACAAACTTTGTGAAAGTAGGCCAAAATTTCGCGGCGAGTTGATGCGTGGGGCAATTATGTTGATAATAACATTTGTATCCTTTTCGAAATCGCCAAGAAATATGTAATTCCTATAAGAGGTATCACCTTCCTTAAACATATTCAAATAGAATGAGCTATAAAAACCTTCAATTTATAATCATGAAATACCAAAGTCTGCTATGTTAATTCACTACACTTAATTTTACATAAATTATAGCCCTGATTTAGAGATCCTAAAATATCTTCAAATTGGGCTTATGGAATTTAGTCAAACTTCGGTTACTCGTAGGCAATCATTCAATCTCGAGGTACCATAGAGCATTTATTGAAAAAATATCGTTACAGCCTGAAACTGGGGTGAGAGTAAAATTAGGCGTGGCCTGATTGTCACGTGATACTAACTCCGATCTCCCCAAATTTTGTATTGACATGTATTTCAGTTTATGTGTAGTAGGTATGTTATATTGGCTGCGCGTTAGAAGTCAACCTGTTTTTATATGAGAGGTTCAAAATTGGCTAGCATGGGTGCAAAATTACTGGGTCGATCCACCTTAAGTCCAGCTGTAAGTCAGAAGTTGAGCAGCAGAGTTCTGTATGAACAAGGTTTTGTGGGAGGCAAGATTAAGTGAATCCAATCTAGAAGTAACCAAAGGCATGGATGTTTGAGTGGTGATACCTTTGATATCATGTAGATATCCCGGCTCAGCAAAGAACTTGTAGGCCTTAGTGGTCGTCACACAGCTAGATGCCCTTTGCACGTATGCTTCCACATCCCCAAATGTGAGAGTTGGAAAGCGAATCAAGTCAGTAGAATCTCTCTCAGCTATTGAGTAAAACAATAAAAACAAATGTTTCTTAAAGAAATGCATTACTGTGGTGTCGCAGTCTTGGACTACTTTTCTGTTTCAGAGAAAGATGTCGTTTGTCGTTTTCTGGAGGCTCTCGTGGCGTTGTTTCGAAGCGCGTTTTGTCCGTCTTCGTTCGTCGAAATGGTAATACTCCTTCAATGCATTTTCACTTGCCTATTTTTGTGAAAGTAGTTTTACGATGTAACACGTTGACCTGGTCACCAAAACAAGTAAGGCTCGCAGCCTTTAACGACAAAGTTCAATGAGTAAGAGTTTACTTACCGGCAGAAGCGGCAGCCATTACTTAAGGTTTGGTGTCAGAGACGACAAACTTTCTGCTGGTTATGAGAAATCAATAGATGAAAACAACAAATTTCTCGTATCTATGCAAGCATCAGGTATCTAAAATTTAAGCACTAAAAGTACTTTCCGCGTGCTCTCTGCTTTCTTACAAACACGAGGGGGATGTTGGGAGAACTGATCAAAACTTGAAACTCTTTCGAGTTTTATCAGTTCGACCAACATTTCCCGAGTGTTTGTAAGAAACCAGAGAGCACGCAGAAAATATTTTTATTGCTTTTAGAAAATAACATACACACGCGCGACAGCGTTGCGTGACAATCGTGTTTCTCAGGTCTCTTACAAACACGCCTTTTAACCAATCAGGATGCGCACATTCACAATACAACATAGGTGTTATTTTCTAAAATGAATTGGTAGGTTTGAGTAAAAATAAAGTGATATTTGCGGTGAAAGAAGTTGATTTTACCACTCACAATGTCACCCGAAGTTCGTTTTGTTTTCGAGCTTCGCTCCAATGGCCGTGCGACCATGCCAGTCAGCTGTGCGTTGCTATAGGGATGCGCCGTTGCAAGTCACGTGATAAAAGTCCTGCAAAGAGCCTATTAAAAGCAGTAGTACCGAATTGGAAAATGATGAAAAAAATTTTATCCCATCTTTGGACTGGGTTGTGCCTTGAAATGGAACTATTGCTTTGACTTGAAAAATTTATATTTTCTGATATTTGGGATAGCATGGTTGGGCGGGGACGTAAACATGGACAACAACGACCAAACGTTGAGATGTTCACGCCGTGGAGAATGGCCATTTCGATTTGTATACATCTTTTGAACCACTATCACTTCTCTTGCTGCTTCGTTCTTTCCCAACCTCTTTCCAGAAGTATGTTCTCAGACTTTCCATTTTTTTCCGAATATCCTCGCATGAGATTCCTTAAAAAAGCAAGCCAAAGTGGCAAGGGACTATATACATGTATAAAATTAAGCTTGTAGTGTAAGATCAGCCATTTTCGGAACTTCGCAACAGCATACGATGGTTGTAGGCGAAAATCGTACAGTCTAAATCTAGACCTCTTTCTGATAAGACAAAATGATCCCCAATTTAATATTGTGTTCTTCCTTTTCCTCTTTTTTAAGGAATTGGGAGAAGCTGGCTATCCCACTGATGTGTAATGTTGAAACATCTTTGGTATTTTGGGGTAAAAATGAATCTGATGAACTCCGCCGTTTCAAATGCGTAATTGAAGAGAGTCGAAAAGAGTAGTTTGCAGTTTGAGAACAAGCCCGAATAGCTTGGGAGTCCAGCAGCGGTTCCATTCTTGGCTTTCACCTGTCCCGTGACACAATATATTTATTTCAATGTCAAATAAGGCTATAACGCAAATATAAAATTATGTTTGGGGAGAACATTTGAAGGCAATTGCGCTTTTCCCGACCATGATTGTTTGTGCTCCTGCTGAGGGGCACACATATGTCCGTAAATTATTATCTTACTCAAATGCTTAATTATATCGACCAAGATGTTATTTACATGCTTCAATAATAACTCATTTAATATGGTGGTTCCTTTCAAACTAAAGAACACTCCAGCGAAATGGACACTCCAACGAAATTCAACCTACTCTGAACGGACCCCTTCTTGCTGATCTCCTATCATTTATCGTTTGCCGATTAGGCTTAATTGGTCCTTTATATTTCCTCGAAAGACACCGAAAAGGAAAAAGGCCACATTGATGAGCTTCCGGCGTCAACTGTTGGGGTTCGGGCTTTAGAGTCACAAGGTATAGTTACTATAGTCACATTGTATACTATAAAACATGCCGCACCATTCCCTAAGTCATTTCTATTCTGAAATGACTTAGGGCATGTTTCAACGTCGATATTTTTACCGCGTCGAATCCAATTCAGCCGACTGGTCTTCTCCTTTTCACAACAAACGACAGAATAAACAAGAAAAAATAAACTTTTTAAAAATGCCCATCTAGATTTACCTTTTGACTAGAAAAGTGTCCTTGAAGCTGCAAGTGAAATTTCTAACAATTAGATTCGACGCGGCAAAAGTTTGACGTCTGAAACTGGCCTTAGCCTGCGAAACAGTTTTTTCCTTCTGTGTATGCAGGCTAGAAATGATTCGTTATGCGTTGAAAATAAGTAGGAAGAACTACTATGCCAGCCAGTCAGGACAATTTTCAGATGATTCTCTTCAGCCGTTGGCTCTAAGTGGACCTTTAGAGTCGCGTGGGGGAACAGACGCGGATCCATGGGGATCATCGGGTGCAAATGACCCCCCTCTCTCCAACGAACCGGTTTTTTGAGGATCGGTTCGCTAAAGACCTTTTGTCATTTCAGAGTGATTCTTTTCTTTTATGTGAAATCGTGTATCCGCCGGGGAGTGCCTTGGCACCCCCTTGCTACGGGCCTGCCAATTTGTACTTGGATCATTAGTACGTGAACAAACAAGGGAACTTTGTGTGCGTTTCGAATGTGAGCAAATCCTATTTGTTTTCCTTTTTCATACTGCACTCTTGCTGTTTAAGGTATAGATAGATACATTTGCATTGACAAGAGATGGGTGAACACTCGGCAGGGTATTGGAGGAGTGCTAGGAGGATGCGCCTAGGATAGGACAGGATTGTATCTTTACTTATACACGGCGAATTCATCAGAGTGCGACCTGGCGAAAAGACCTGGGGAAGCAAAACTGCCTGAGGCACTCTCGTGGCCATCAGTTTTATTGTCCGCATAGTCTTAAGGAAGTTTTTTGTAGTTTTCTCTCGCAAAATTAGCCAGCCAGGGGGCGGGGGGGAGGGGGCTTGAGAGAGTGCTTAGCGGCCTGTATACCATTGAGTAGATTAATAGGCCTGTATACCATTGAGTAGATTAATAGATTAAGAAAGCGAAGGGACACTTTCAATAATTTTTTAGGTCTGTCGAATCACCATCACAAGCTTTCCTAATCGTGCCCACTCGCTCTACCATGGTCTGTTTACTCACCGCTGGGGGACGGTTGTCCTGGTGTACGACAATATGTGCTACCTTGATGGAATGAGAATAACCCGCGCACCGCTGCCGTTCCCTTCGCCGTGGAACACCATATGACAGGCGATTGATCGCGCTTCCACTTCTCAAATCGCAAGGACGCTTGTTGTAAGGAGAGGTTCAACGTCCAACTTGAACAGGGGTAGAAGGGAAGGCAGACGGGACCTCGGTTTATTGTCTCATCCGAAAGACTAAAAATAGAGCGTTTACGGTCTATAGTTTGATAGTTTTTGGCGGAAGTGAACAACAAAGTCAAAAATCAAAACATAAGTTGATGTTTTTGAAAACGTGCGTCGCGATGCAACGTTTTTTGCTGTAATTGCCAACGAGCAGCCGAGCCAAGAGGCGGCAGCATAGAGCCGTCCGATCGAGGAGAAAAATTCTCGAGTTCAGAGTGGTGTAACCACTAGCCAATTTCGAAAGTGGTAACCAAATACTTGAGCACTATCAGTATCAGAAGAGAAATCCTACTATTTGACCCCTTGTCCACTCTGAAGTGCGCCCGTGTAGCCAACGCCGCGATGCTGTGTTTGTATATATTTCTCGCGCTGTTATTGGAAATGCAACCTTACATGTATGAAATTTAGAGGTAGATATTTGTCTCTTTAGTCGACCAAATGAACTTAGTGCAGCAGTAAGTCAGAGGAACTCTTTTTTTCAAAAGGGCAAAATATGATTCACTGTCTTGCTCGTTGGTACTTTTAGCGAGAGCTACAACTAGTAGTATAGATATACAGTATAGATGTTAAGATCATTTGTTATTTATAGCGGAGCTCCTTGCGAAGGCCGCCGCAAAGCGGAACACCATACCTAAGAAAACAGCGTCAAAAACTGCAAATATAGTATTGGGTGCCCTGTGTGAATTTATTGAGTAACCTGTGGAAATTGCTAGGGGTCGATCCGATTTTTGGACGTCTCAGCAAGCCCCGGATGTTGTACGTGTTCCTGAAGCCTGACGTCACAATAGCACTATTGTGACGTCAAGCATGCCCAACTCACTGGGGGAGGGGCGCGTTGTCAGGAGGGAGGAGGGAGTGCTCAACTAACGGGGGAGGGGCGGGGCGCGTTGTCAGGGGGGGGGGGGTGCTGATGCTGACGTGAAAGGTAAAATCGCAGGCACAAATACCAGCATGTTTTGGCAACATCCAAAAAAGACTGCAGGGCTGCAAGCGGCTGAAAAAACGACCTACAATAATTACTCAAAGGAGAAATGCCCGAAAAGAAGCCATGGAATCCAAAGATTTGGTAGAATGGGGAATAATAATCAAGTTGGAGTATTTCTTTGCCGGCTTGCTCCTGAAATTCTTCCAGTCGGAGTTTCAAGGCCGAGAAATGACAGCTAACTGCAGAACCGTGCTATCACGCATTACGCCTCAAAGGATAAAAATACGCGAAGAGGAAGCCATAGAATACAAACATTGGGTCGAGGGATGAGGAAGGGATCGAGGAATGATAAATATTTGGTTAAAATTATCTCTAGTAGAAGAGCAGAAAGCAGAAAGAAATGGAAGCACCAGAGACTCTCAGAGAGACCTAGACGGAAATTGCGCCCGGGAAGAAGGGGAAGAAGCCGGGCAAAGCATGAGATCAGAGCAGAAAGTAATTCACCAAAGAGAGGCATCTTCTTTTCCATCATATCTTTTTGAGACTACTCGATAGTCGAGGATTAACATGGAAACGGTTTCGTTTGTTCCCCTATGGACTAACACTATTTGTTTGAAACAGAAACTTTCGGTACCTTGAAGCCCTTGAACGACACAACGCCTGGCGAGCGCCGACACCGAGCGTCAAATCACTTCACTTTACAGGAAGCGGAAATAAACTGGAAACAAGTTTCAAAGTTTCTATTGACAAACGTCTTTGTTCATCACCACCACGTGACCCGAAGCGGCAAGATTAGTGAAAGTAAATAGTCCATGAGCCAGACAGTGAAACCCTCCCCCCCCCCCCCCCTTGGGTATTTTGGGAGACATATACCGACTGAAAGTCCTACCTATGGGTAGTTCAAAAATGGATGTCTGCACTGAATTCGTTGGTGGGCGTGGCTGTGCGGCGTCGTTTCTTGTTTAGAGCCAAAAACCACAGGGTACCCGCGTCGAGTTTTTTCAAAATTTCCATTTAGCACCCTAAAAATGCCGTTACAATGCTCCAAACTTTGCATGATACCTCTACTCTTTGTAATCAGATGGTCAGTGTACACTTGAGCTTGATATAAGTCGCAAAAGTGTCTATTGCGCATGTCAGTTATACCCAACAGTGTGTTTAGCGAAAACAGTGAAACGTATAGCGATAATATATTGGAATTCTTGTATTACAAATAGGCCAACTGTTGACACCTTATGCAGGAGTTACTGCTCATCGTCGAATAGTGTACAGAGGCGTAGCCAGGGGGCACAGAGGGCCGCGGCCCCCCTTTCTCGGGAGATTTTCCCATACATTTACTGTATTTGCTGGAAGAAATTTGAAAATGTTCGTCCCATGTTTTTTCTTTTGCCTCCCCCCAACCAAAATTCCTGGCTACGCCCCTGGTGTATCCACCATCTTGTCAAGGTCCACTGTGTCGTACATCGCGTCATCATCTTCCGAATCGTCAAGTGTACTGGTGTTTGTTATCTCCCCAGTTCCTCAGGCATCAGCCTTTCATTCGTCCACAATATCTCGAGGTCCCCTTCCTGAAATGCACCAGCCATGACCTACAGGGTCAGTGGTGATACAGTGTCACTCAGCGTCCATACGAAAGCCTGGTAATTGGCTCTTCTTATGTGCCTCCGTAGGCTTTCGCGACAAGTGGGAAGAATGCTCAAGTCAGCTCCATTATAGCTTGTTAGCAATCTGCCTGACCTCGGGCGAAAATGGTAAATGAAACGGTTACTATACATCAAAGTGTTGATATCCTGAGACTTGTAACCATCAATCAAACTGGTGAACCTCTCTAACTCCTCCTAAATAGTATGGTCCAAGACTGGAGATGTTCCTAAAGCTTGAAATCTCTGTATGTACCTCGGATGTTTCTTCAATAGCTTCAAGGGCTTGACTTTGCCTCTTCTCACAAACGCACTTGTGGAATCGCAGCCTGAGAATGCGTGCAGGCCAACAAGAGCGAAGCTCAAGTCGCCTCCAAGGGCGCTTGAAACAGTTTTGACATTTATAAGACGGCGCTTGTTGCCTGTACCGGTGTGAAACACTAAGTGTTGAGCCAATGTCGGGCGCAAAATAGAGAAGTAAAATGAACACGTCGGTGTCGGGGGATCGCATCGTAATAACTGACTCCATGGGTGAGCTCATTGCAAAATGCTTACAGTGCAAGATTGCTCTTGTGTCAGCTTCCTCCTGTGAAGGGACACGTTCTGGGATGTCATGGGATGTCACATTCGCGTTGCGATTCCACAAGTGCGTTTGTAAGAAGAGACAAAGTCAAGCCCTTGAAGCTATTGAAACATCCGAGGTACATACAGACATTTCAAGCTTTAGGAACATCTCTAGACTTGGACCATACGAGATGACGAGTTAGAGAGGTTAACCTGTTTGTGTGGTCATCAAACACTTTGATGTATAACCGCTTCATTTACTATTTTCGCCCGAGGTCAGAAGATTGCTAACAAGCTATGATGGAGCTGACTTGAGCATTCTTCCCACTTGTCGCGAAAGCCTACGGAGGCACATACCTAAGAAGAGCCAATACCAGGCTTTCGTATGGACGCTGAGTGACACTGTATCACCAAAGACCCTGTAGGTCATGGCTGGTGCATTTCAGCAAGGGGACCTCGAGATCTCGTGGACAAATGAAGGGCTGATGCCTGAGGAACTGGGGAGATAACAAACACCAGTACACTTGACGATGCGGAAATGATGACGCGATGTACGACACAGTGGACCTTGACAACATGGTGGATACACCAGGGGCGTAGCCAGTAATTTTGGTTGGGGGAGGCAATAGTAAAACATGGGACGAACATTTTCAAATTTCTTCCAGCAAATACAGTAAATGTATGGGAAAATCTCCCGAGAAAGGGGGGCCGCGGCCCCCTGTGCTCCCCCTGGCTACGCCCCTGTACACTATTCGAGGATTAGCAGTAACTCCTGCATAAGGTGTCAACAGTTGGTCTATTTGTAATACAAGAATCCCAATATATTATCGCTACGTTTCACTGTTTTCGCTAAACACACTGTTGGGTATAATTGACATGCGCAATAGACACTTTTGCGACTTATATCAAGCTCAAGTGTTCACTGACCATCTGATTACAAAGAGTAGAGGTATCATGAAAGTTTGGAGCATTGTAACGGCATTTTTAGGGCGCTAAATGGAAATTTTGAAAAAACTCGACGCGGGTACCCTGTGGTTTTTGGCTCTAAACAAGAAACGACGCCGCACAGCCACGCCCACCAACGAATCCAGTGCAGACATCCATTTTTGAACTACCCATGGGTAGGGCTTTCAGTCGATATATGTCTCCCAAAATACCCAAGGGGGGGGAGGGTTTCACTGTCTGGCTCATGGACTAAAAGTTGTAGTTGTGATAGCCTGCTCTGTTTGTTTTCGAGAGTATTCGTTTTCACGAGGAAAAATTACAGGCTGCAATTCTATTTAATCAGACATATGTTCTACTTCTCCACTGAATGCGAAAGTGTCAGGACTATAGCTGAATTCACAGGAACTGAAAAGGTTTGTCACGAGTTACAGTACTACAACAATGGCGCCCAAAATCGAGCGCGGGAGTTTTCGTGTTTTGCCGTGTTTTGTGGGTTCTTCAGCTTATGGAATAGCTTTGAAAGTCACGGATATAATGGGTGCGGTGTGGATTGGAAATTCACTGTTCGCTGGAGTTGGACAAACATTCAGTATGAAGTGGATTAACTGCAAGCTCTTTGGTAAGAATGTTTTTTTTGTTTTATGAGAAATATTTTCTCTGACTAGACGATCTCTTCTGGGAATTTGATTCCTCGGCCGTACGATTTAGAAAAGATGATCATGACTTTCAACTGTGTTTTGGCCATTCATTGAATTAAAGAATTGATTACTTTATTCTTTCTATTGATAGCTATCTATCTATTATAAGTTATTTCTTGAAAACTTTCGATCGACCTGTGTTTCAATTTGTTTTGGATTCTTCGTGAGTAATGCACTAGTCAATTGAAACCCCCACCCCTAGGGACCCAGGGAAGGGTGGGGTTATCGTGGGGGTTTAAAGAGCATTTTAAAACAAGAGTCTGTTCAGAGGGGGTGGTGGATTTGACTGGTTTTGATTCTGGAACCTGTCCCCACCCCCCGGGGAATGTTTATTTGCTTTCAAATAAATTATTTCGGTCAATCTTTCACTTTGATTTTGGCCATGCAAATCTACATGTTAGCTACGATGCAATTCATTGGAATCATTCGATTTTAATGCATTTTTCTGTACTTGCATCCCTTGTTTCATATAGGATACCACACTAGCTGAGGCCCGCTCCCCTTTAACGATCATAGAAAGGTGTGTTCTTTCTTTGATGCTTGCAAGTAAAAGGTGATTTCGGAGGCCCCAAGGGTAGGAGCATTTCACAGGAATTTCCTCCCGATGGAGTGGGGACTTAAACGGCTTTTTTCCAGGGGTAAAATCAAATCCCCAACCCTTCCCTGGGTCCCTAGGGGTGGGAGTTTCAATTGACTAGTGCATAACCGGTTTGTCCCCAGCCAAATATAAGTTAAATGTTATGCAACAATAATATTCTCCTTGCTCAAAGGAAAGTCAGCAGAGTGCACAGAACATTTTCCCATTTCTGTTGGATCAGAATAAAGAGAGCCTCTGTTATATGTTTCTGCCATAGTTTCATTGTTTTCACCTCTTTCAAAACCCAATAGAAGTATCTTGATCCAAGTTTTTCAAACTTTTCTCAGGGGGAGCATGCCCCCTCAAACAGAAATAATTTTGGTTTTCTGTCTCATTTCTATTTTCTCTCCCAACCCCCCTCCCCCCAACCCCATTTTTTCAGTATTTTAAGTGCAATTAGGCAAAATTCAAGTAATTTTTTCCTTTCTGGACATCTTGTAAACCTGAAACTTCATGCATTAAAAAAAAAAAAATTGTTTTTTTTTCATGAATTTTAGACCCTTCTACAAAATTGCTCCACCCATAATATGGAGTTATGTATTTGGAACACTTTGGACTTTGCGGCCTTCTGCTTAACACCCGTATGGCCAGGAGTAGTGTCTGGTCCAATATCTTTTGAAGGGTCTGCACGCAAGTATAGTAACTTGTGTTATTTCCATTATGAAATCTAGTTGGCATCCTGTTTCGATATATAGCTGAGGGTTTTTATAGAATTGGGTCAACATAGAGTTCATTGTAGTATTCCAGGGTGGAGAACTTTGACATTATATTTCTCTGTTTTTCATTTTGTTGTTCATGGCATACTAGACCAAAATCAAGGAAGTGATGGATTTTTGGCCACTTTGCCAAAATTGTCCGGAATCCTGGTAAAATGTCTCATATTAATTTCTCTGGTGTATCTATCGATAATATTATCTTGTGAAAATATTCTACTTACTATTCTGTCAGATAATGCAGTTTTTTTCCACTGAGGAATAAATTTGTCCTGAATAAATCATGAAAGTTATTGTGTCCCCTGGTTATTGTGTCCCCCAGCTGACCCCCAGCCAGTAATCCTCGTTGAGAGTAGTAGGCTGTATTGGAAAAAGTAAAGTCCCCAACCCCCTGCCCAGAAGGGCGTTGAAAAGTGACCCCCACCCCAGTATTTGTGTGGAAAAGAGCAGGGAGCATGCTAATTCTGACTGTAAGCCGTGGGACATGTGCCAAGCAATAAAATAAATCAAGCCAATCAAGCAATCAAATTTAATTGAAAATTAAAAATTTAATAATTACAAAATTTGAAACTGCAAACTTTTTTAGGGTTGAAAAGATTACCAAATATTTTAGGGGATATTTTTCGGATATTTTGCAGGGATACAGCTGAGGCACCAAATGAGGCAAGATATGGGGGGGGGGGGATTTTGGTCCCCAGACTTGCCTCTAGACAATCCCTCTGTGTTGAAATCAAACAATTCACTTGTGACCGAGACAAACTCTGGGCTGAGAGATATGGTATTTGTGTAGGGACAGCATAAAACTGTCTATCTCAGGGGTCATATGAGTCAAGAAATAGGACAGGGCAATTCTTGTTAGGGGTTGCTGTAAGGTCTAACAGCCCTAACAGTCCCAAACAGCATAGGCTGCTGTTAGGGAAAAACAGCTGGGAGGAAGCATTCCTTACTCCCACGTCTTAAAGGCGGGGCACATATTATGATCAACACCTACAGCCCTGGCTGGCCTGACAACCCTAACAGCCAACAAACCTAACAGCCCTAACAAACCTAACAGTCCTAAACAGCAGAGAGGAAGCATTCCTAAAAGGCGGGGCACATATTATGATCAACACCTAACAGCCCTCTGTTAGGGCTGTAAGGACTGTTAGAGCTGTTAAGGCTGTTAGGGCTGTCAGGTCTGTAAGTGGTGTTAGGGTCATTAGTTGTTTATCATAATTTGTGCCCCAGGTCTTTTACAGCTGTTTTGAGTATTCTGCGAACTCTTGAGATCGATTTCCAACCGTCAAACCGCTTTCCGTCAATCAAACTTTGAAAACTCTTTGAAATACAAGAAATCAGTTATTGCCATCCAAGTGAAATGCTCCAAGAAACAGCATCTTGTACTATCTTTCTCTAAATAAATGGCCTAACTTACGGTCGGCTAAGACTCAAATCAGACCTCAGAGTTTGATTGACGGAAGCCAGAACGCCATTGGACGTCAAATGCGAGAGTTCGCAGAATACTCAAAACAGCTGTAAGAGGTGGGAGAAGGAATGTTCTTCTCGATGCTGTTTGGGCTGTTAGGCCTAACAACAGCCCTAACAAGAATTTCCCTGTCCTATTCCTTGACAGGTCAGGGATGGGCCAACTTTCTTGATTGTGCGTGCCCCATGTGTTAGCCACAACACCAAGATATCTTGCATTCTTTTTCTCATGTGAAACAGGTGCCAGTTTTGTCCCTACCCCAAAGTTGTCCCAGGGTCTTCTCCATCGTTTTTCAAAATGGTGGTTGACTCGGGAGAAGACCCTGGGGGGGGGGGGGGGGGAGGCTGAGTCACATGACCGTTTCACAACAAAGGACAACCTCGTTCCCATGTTTTCAAACAGTGGTCATGTGACTCAGCCTCCCCCAGGGTTTTCTACTCGACCAACCGCCATCTTGAAAATTACCCACAAGACCCTGGGGACGAGGTTGATATCTCGCCTCATGTGAACAAGCCCTACGGGTGTCTACATTTTTATTAGTTGAGTTGTCCTCATGCTTTTTGTGTTTTGTAAAAGGCAGAAAGGCAATAATATTAGTCTAAATCTAATAAATGTATTTTTGATACTACAATTAACTACTACCATCTTTTATTCCTTATAATAGTTGGGAGCTCCGCTTTTAGGCAGTGCCTAAATCTATATATTAGAGACTAATACCGGGCTGGATTAAACGACATAATTTTTCCATTTGTTTTCATAGCTTTTGGGTTAAATTTGTTTCTGCCTCAGTTTCATTTGTGATTCTTGAATGTTAAATAACTATATTAAATATAGCACTTTTATTGGCATCTCTTAGCTTTGTTGAATATAGAGCAGCTGTATAAAGCTATCGCGGTACATTTGACTAACTGAATGCATGTACAATAAATTATATACACCCGGGTAGATTTGTTGGAGGAAAAAAAATCTATGCCCCGGTACTATTTTTAGAACCCGGTACAATATTGGCTGTCAGCAGACTAATCAAGCAGTCAAATATCTGCATATCAGGACACCGCGGGTTACTGACGGAAGTTGTTTCAAACTGGAAGTCTTGCGCATGTAGCTGTTGACTTATACGTGAGTTCAGTGTCCTTTGTTCCTGTCACGAAGAGCACGCATAACTGTTTAAAACCAATCGAATATGTTATACCGAAGGTTGCTTGGGCATCAAAATTACTCTGTTGTAGTAGCACGAAATTTATTGGCTTATCATTCCACTACGAAGAGCTCTAGACGCTATACAACAACAGCTACGGAACATGGCGTTATTCGATCAAGGTTTCCAACGCTTGATATTCCCAGAAATAAATCCTATGTCGAGTTTATTCTTGACTGCTGCGAAAGACATGGCGACGCAGAAGCGATAGTAAGTACCACATGTCTACAATAATTGAATATTATTGTTTGAAGGGCTGAATAAGATCACTAAAATATGTTTTGGTCAGAACTGTCCCATAATACTGTATACATTGTTACTCAAGTACTCAATCGTCAGAGCGTTACGACTATTGTATTAAACGTGTTTATACATACCAATACTCGTGAACTCACAATAGCTATATAAATGAGGAAAATTCTGTAAGTAAGGCATTAAATTCAGTGTTTACATACGGGATGATCGAATCTATTTATGAATTCGCACCCACTCTCGCTTGTGCAAATTTGATTTTTGGATGTTAAAAACAATGGAACCCCGGGCTCGTATTTCAAAGGGTGTCAATCAAACATGGCGTGGTTGTCTTTCATTATTTATTATTCATGGTGAAGTTATTATTTCCGGGGAGGTTTCAGCTATTGTAGAATAGATATGGGGGCTCCCCTCCCTGGCTCTTGGTACTTGCGAAGTGTCCGAAGAGGAATAAGATCCGTCACACAACTACCCCCTCGTGGAAAACACACTCTATAATTTATTACCCTCTTTGCATACAATCCGAAAGTATTTCTGGTATTTGTTTTATAAGTATCATATTAGTAGAAACCCACTCGCATACCAACACACGAAGCCTGGGATCTGATTGGCTGCTCTGAGTCGATAGCCGATGAGGCCGAGGTGGGAAAAGGCTATTGACTCCAGAAGCCACGAGGACGAGAGGAATAATTATTGTTTCTGTCAAATCACACAAGTAGGTAAGTGAGCGATTCCAGCTAAATGGGCTCTGAGTCGATAGCCGATGAGGCCGAGGTGGGAAAAGGCTATTGACTCAGAAGCCACGAGGACGAGAGGAATAATTATTGTTTCTGTCAAATCACACAAGTAGGTAAGTGAGCGATTCCAGCTATAACGCACGCACGCACGCGGTGCGTGTCGGTAAATAAGGGACATTTGTCGAAAAGTTTGGGCCATTATTTCTGAACAAAGAAGAGCGCGCGCGCTTAATTAGCAATTCCTTTGAGTGTGATGTGGAGAATTATTCAGATCGAGGGGATGTTATCCATCGAGGCCGAAGGCCGAGGTGGATAACACCCCCGAGGTCTGAATAATTCTCCACATCATACGAAAGCTGAATTCATTAATTGTTTTATTATTCATTCAAACTTTCAATTGTTTTATTATTCATTCAAAATGAATCTCCCCGCTTTAATTCTTTAAGCGAGCAGGCAGTTTTGCCAGCCTGCCTACAAGTGCGATGCGTGACGCGTTACGTGACGCGTGCAATAATTTTTCAACTTATTCAACTTTTACGTCATCGATGGGATAAGTCGCTCGCCTTTAAAAACATCAAAAATTCGCCGGGGGCGCTCAACCAATCAGAAGCGGGAAAATATGATGAATGAATAATACAAGCAATTACTAGATTTAGTATTTGTGATATCGGGAATAAACAATAAATGACGAGACATTGTTTATTCCAGATATCACAAAAACTGAATCCAATATTTTTCAATATACATTGATTCAGTAAAAGTACTTTCGCGATGAACAACGTTTTTCTCTCAAGCAATTTCGTTTGTCTCAATCAACTTTTCTCAAGTAGATAATCTGTGAGAATCTCTCTTGTTGTCTTCTTCACGTTTTTCGAACCTTTTCTTTTCTAGTATTTCAGCAATTTTGTCGTCGTTTGAAGATGCGAAACGAGAAGCTATCTTTGCTTTTAACTGCTTTTAACTGCAAATTTTTTAATGTTACTAGTTTTTTAATTAATGTACATAGCTTGTATTTTTAGTGTTTAGAGGACCACAAGTTTATTAGTACTGTGTACTATTACGTGCCATCTTCTCTAAATAAAGTTTCTATCTATCTATTTCAGATGACCGCCGAAAGTAAGCCAGACTTGCGTTTAGTCAGCGTTTCTATTGGTCGAGAGCAAAGTTTTTCGTCTTTCGACCAATCAAATTGCGAGCTAGATAAAAACGCGCCATTGCTGACGTCATGACTAAACGCAAGAGTTTGTTGTTGAATGGCTTCCACTCCTGAATGTCTCGTGGTTTTGTATTTGCGCTATTTGCGTCATCTGAAATCTACGATGGACGAGAAGGGCAGACTTCAGACTTCAGACTTCAGATAATGAAATTGTCTGATTTACCTGATTATTATTTTAAGAAGACCCGCCGAACACCTGGCCGCAAGATAGTAATAGGATAAAGAAGCATACAATTTTTTATTCATAGATGTTCAGGCAAGCCTGTGGCCGCGTAGCACTAAGTGCTAAGTTCAACAGAGTGGAGATAAGGAATTAACCTTGTGTGAAAGCTGAAGTGCTAATGAAATATCCCATGTGTGCTTCTGAGCGTTAGCCCTAGTAAGCGGAGAAAGAGAAAAAATCTCTGGCCCCGACGGAGAGGGATTTATCCAATTGCAATAAAAGGAACTAGTTTATTTACCCGTGAATAAATTCGCTCGTGCCGTCTCCAGTGGATGACAATTAACACTTATTGGATGAGGTTGAGCATGATAGTGAGATTTGGCAACGCCGAGGTTTGTGTTATCTGCCGAAGCGAAGCTGAGGCGGATAACTCTAACTCGAGGCGTTGACAAATCTCACTATCATGCGAAAACCGAATTCAATAATTGTTTTATTATTCAGCAACCAAGAATTCTTACCTAGCTAATCGAAGTCAACGATGAGGCCGTGCACGGCGACACGGTTTTTCAACTTCATCTTACGTCCATTGGTATTTTCCTTTTGTATTCAATTCAAGTAGCCATAGTTGATGTTTAGATATCCTGAGCAATGATCTCTTGGCAAAATCATAACAGATTCAACGAGAATATTCGCAAAACCGGCTTTCAATTCGGAAATGAAACCAAGATGGCGGCCAAACCTATTGGCTTGCGTTATGACGTCATTAGAGTGTATCAATCCTAATGTCTGTAGTATGACGTCAGGCACTGCGCGCCAACAAGGTTTCGCTGCGTACTCTTAGCCAATCAGAACCGAGATAGTGGCATGGCTGAATAATAATACAAATTGTTTAATGGTGGTGCCTGTTTTTTCTTGGCGCACGCACTTGAAAATATAATTCACAGCTTTTTTTGTTCAAAAAACTACATTGCGATGTTTGGGCGCAAAGACCCATGACTAAAATTTTAGAATGCAGTTTGGATGTATTTCAAGAAATCTTTGACTTCCTAATTATTTTCTAATACAAATACTGCCAGGCATTTATTTCAAGCAAAAGTCCATTGAGGAGCTCGGCGAGATCACTTTTTTGCTAAACAAAGCCTAAAACAACATCATTTGCCCGGGTTTGAGCTACAAATTGTAAAAACAAAACTAATTCAACTTAAATGGACGCGGCTCCTGTTAAATGAAATGGTCTAAATTTCAAGCTTTCATTCACGGAAAATTTAGCTTTCTTTTGCGAAGCAACGACGACAAACATGGCGGACGGCGCCCCGGACGGCGTCTCTCCGCGCTAAAGAAAATGCCTGAATGGCAGCTTCTCTCCTCGCATCGATTTAAAAAAACTAACATCATCCTGCAACCCTGAGAGTAGTATGTATCACATCCACGGTGGCAGTTAGCTCGACAGTCTGAAGTCTGATTTTTGCGGCCCATCGGCACAAAAACAACGATGAGTAAATTAAAAAGAATAGATGTGCATGCTTCTTTATCCTAATATTGCTATCTCAGGTGTTGTGCGCTTCTTATTCTAAAAGGAATCAGGTAAACCAGACAATTTCATTATCTCTGAAGTCTGAAGTAGCCCTTCTCGTCCATCGTAGAAATCTGCTCTATGGTGTTTTCAATAGTCAAATCACACTAGTGGTCTATTGTCAATGCTGCCTTCTGATTGGTTGAGCTATTGGTGCATGTCTTTTTGGGGCGGGAGTATGAGTAAGGAATGTTTCCTCGCTGCTGTTGGGGACTGTTAGGTGCGTTAGGCCTAACAGCAGCCCTAACAAGAATTTCCCTGTCCTATTTCTTGACTCATACGGCTATAAGATATATCCTATACTAGTAGCGAAAAGTGTTGGATTAGAAAGACAGGTAAATGGTAAATGACCAGGGGCCCGTTTCTCAAAACGCCCGGTAATTAACGGGCCCGTAAAACTTATCGGGAGAGTTTACGGTAAAGTTTATCGAGGAACGAGCGAGCGTTTTAGCTCCCGGTAACCTCCCGATAGTTATCGGGGCCCCGGAATAAAATTTATAATTTCCGGATATTACAAATAACTTACCCCAAAAATCAATGAATTAACGAAAAACTCAGCAATTTGTCGACACTAGATTACAAAGTGTACCGCTAAGTTTGTATTTCCAGCGAAAAAAGTAAAGAAATCAGCTAAAATGTACGAAAACAAGAGCAATTTGTAGTGCAATTGTGCACTGAGATTGAACATTTGTTTACATTCTTGCAATCAATACGTCAAACTGATTGACAGCTTGACAGCTAAGCTGTCAAACGAATCGTTTTGATTGGTTGAGAAGCGAGATGGTCGCATCTGATTGGCTAAAACTCTCCCGGTTTATCGGAATGGCGGGGAAAACAATCCCGGTAAGTTTACGGGAAACCTTGGAACTGCAAAGCGAGAACTTTTCGTAAAAAAAAAAGAACTTTTCGAGGCCAAACGAGACAGGCCAGAAAATGGTTAGTTTTGAAGGAAAAAGAGGTAAATTTTCAGTCAATTTTAACTTCGCAGAGTCTAGTTGAATAACTAAGCTTTACCTAGAGTGAAAAATTTCAGGAAAACAAATCAATTTTCGACCTTATTTTGAGACTTCAAAATGCTTCCCGTTAATTAACGGGAGGTCAAGAGCTCCCGTAAAAAATCGGCCGATTTAACGAGAACTTTTACGATTTCGAAAATAACGGGAGTTTTGAGAAACAGTCAAAATATATCGGGAGGTGTTAACGGGTAGGTTTACGGGTCCGATAAGTTACCGGCGTTTTGAGAAACGGGCCCCAGGACAGAAAACGCTTTTGGCTGTACAGACTACTAAGTGCGAATAGGAAAACAATTTTTCTCTCGCCCTCATGGTCTCTGAGTCAATAACCCAGGCTGTGTTGGGGCTCGAGGAATAATTGTTAAAAAGAAGTCACGAAGAAAGAAGATGGGCACAAGGCTTTGTCCGAACGGTATTGTCGGCATGATAATTTGAATGGCGTTTTGAAATTAATTTTCTTTCAAAATCGCACGCCTCTAGATTCTTCTTTCTTCCCACGTAACCAACTTTATTGAAAACACTAAAAGAGCGCGTTTTTCAGCATACACTTGTTTCAATAAACGTTAGTGCTCCATAAAGCCATGCATGTATGGTGAACCATGCATCATAATGAAGTCGCTTTTTTCGAATTTGACAGACCAAAGTACACTAAAAGAACACTCAATGATATTGTGTTTACTCGTTCTTTCAGTCATAACTTGACACGAACACCTGTGATTTCAGACAAGAATCATCATTGCAAACATGAAGCATGGTTCATGTTACCATGGTTTCACGAGCAATGTCAATAGGCCGTTATCACGCAATATTGATTAATAATATGTAATAGTTATCAGAAAATGAATTCCAGTTTCCAATTCTACACATCCGTATTAGTACAACTGCAAAGTTTCAAAAGAATTACTTGAAAACTGGCTGAGATATGAATTTTCAAAACTTCATATTCTGGCTAACGTTTTACAAAGAAATGTATGGGCAAATACGTCAAGTCGAGGCCCTCGTTCCGATGTATTTTCCCATACATTTCTTTGTAAAAAAATAAGCCAGAATACGAAGTTTTGAATATTCATATCTCAGCCAGTTTTCAAGCAATCTTCACCAAACTTTGAAGTTTTACTAATACGGATGTGTAGAATTGAATACTGGATTTCATTTTCTGATTACTATTACATATTATTAATCAATATTGCGTGATAACGGCCTTTTGAAATAGGTGAATACGTAGCATGTATGTTATTGCTGACATGTCAAAAATAGCATTTTAAGTTGCGCTTGCCTATGCAGGATGACGCTGAGTTCCTTTTTTTTTTACTGTTCCAGGTTGACGATGCAACCGGCAAAGTTTTCACCTACAACCACATCAGCAACTATTCTCGAAAATGCGGGTCCGCGCTTGTCCGTGCGGGATTGAAGAAAGGCGATGTTGTTGCTATGTTTCTGCCCAACATTCCGGAGTACCCAATGCTCATGTACGGTATCCAGGCCGCGGGAGGAATCCCAAGCACCGTCAACCCCCGGTACACCTCGGACGAGCTGACATACCAGCTGCGAGATTGCGGAGCAAGGTTTATAATTGCACCACCAAACACATACAAGACTGCTATAGATGCCGCGACACACGCTAACATCGAACATGTCTTTGAAACGGAGTCGCTTTTCACGGATGTTTATGCAGACAATGGATCTTGTTTGACGCATGTTTACACCACAGACAACCCTGTTGGTGAAGTGACATGCTTGCCGTATTCTAGCGGCACGACCGGGGTCTCCAAGGGCGTCATGCAGACGCATTATAACTACATCGCGCATGCCATGATGCTCGGCAATCAGGATTTCATGCAGAGAGACAAGAGACTGGTAGTGATGTCCCTGTTGCCTTTCTTTCACGCCTTTGGGTTAGCTGTGGTGATTGGGATGCATTTCTACTTGGGTTCCAAGTTAGTCGTCATGCAGGAATTTGATGGCGAGATTTTGCTGAAGCTCCTCGAGAAATACAAGGTAGGACGATGACATCTTGCGCATGCAGGGCCCTAAATCGCGACCAATGGAGCCGCCAGTGCGACTAGATTTTTATCTCTGGCGATTAACGTTTCATCTCAACTCGCCATCTTGTGTCTTAATTTGATAGAACAACCTTCTCTATACAAATATGCTGGCGACCAATATTTTTAACTTGGCGAACACTTTTATCATCATTTTAAAAGAGCCCAGTGGCGACTTCATAGAATAGTTCATTTCGGGCCCTGAAAAAGGTTAATGAAAAAGGTTCCTCAGATGACTATTGTAAAACCAATCACCTAGTGATTACACCTATTCTGAATAAAATCTTGTAATCACAATAATAGTGTTTACAAGGTAATTGGGAATTACTCGCGACAGTCGTACGAAAACTGCTCTAACCGCTTAAGTGTACACATCCAAGTTTGTTTTTTTACCCTTCACATGTGTTTATTTGTTATTGTTTATTTATTTATTTATTACTATGTATTTATTATTGTTTATTATATCTATTATTGTTTGTGTCAGGTCACGGACTTCCCTCTGGTTCCCCCTCTAGCGTTATTCCTGGCCAAACATCCTCTTGTCGATAATACGACCTCTCCTCCTTTGAGAGTTTGATTTGCGCCGCCGCTCCCGTTGGTAAAGATACATTAACGGATCTTAAGAATAGGATTCCAAGCTTGAAAATCGTCCGGCAAGGTAGGAATCTGTTTGCACGAGTTACCGTTCTATCATTAGAATCAGCAGGAAAGCTCTACAGTCCTCACGGGCGAATATTCCATTACTATTGAGCTGAGGGCATGAAGCAAGATATCTCGGGTGATAGGGATATCTCGCCCTCCACTGAGTTGTCTCCGGCCGAGTCAAGTTTCTATAGGATTATTCAAAGCTTCAGGAGGCTAAATTCCGCTAAGAATCCCTAGATACCCTAAGGTTCCATTTCATTAGGGACCGGTCATTATTTATCGCTGGGGGGGGGGGGGTGTCAGGAGAATTTGGTACAATACATGGTCAAAATGCAGTGATCCAGCCTCTTTAAGTACTACGTTTAAACGTGAATGCCCCAGAGCTGTTTAAAGTTTTCGTGATCCCCCCCCCCTCCCCACCTTAGGCTGGTTTACTGCAAGTCTATCTTCAGTTTTATTGGAGAAGTGTGTTTCTAAAAATAGACAGTTGTGAATTTTAGTTGTAAGTAAGACTGGATAGAGCGGAACGTATGGGTAATTCACAATTTCGTACTCACTCATATAGGTTTTGTTCAGAATTGAGGCCTGTTATTGGACCAAAACTCGCCTATTCCCGCAGCGGGAACAGGCGAGAATAGGCGAGAATAGAGAATTTTGGCAAAAATTGACCTGCAAGAATAGGTGAGAATAGGCGAGTATAGGCGAGAATAGAGAATTTTGGCAAAAATTGGCCGGCAGGATTAGGCAAGAACAGAAAATTCTGGTCTAAAATGCTTGCGGTAATAGGCAAGAACAGGTGAGAATAGGCACAAGGCAAGAATAAGTGAAAGTAGAAAAATGTATAAGGCACTTCACAACCCAAATACATCCCTCCAAATTATTATTTGAATTCATAACAGCGTTACGGATTTTATCACTCAATCCAAAAACGCAATGTTCAACACAATATTAACATTATTTATTTAAATAATTACGTACTCTTGGTAAAAAAAATTGCATATTTGGAAATCAAATTTCTTAAAAAATTAGCATTTTTAACATTGAATTTATTTTGGATTGAGCAAAGTAATAAATAATGGAATAATGAATGGAATCTATTAACTGTAAGACAAAAGTAGAGTGAGAGAAAAAAAATTACATCACAATGTACCAAGATGCCATTTCCCTTTAATTATAGCTACAGTTTATATCTACAAAGTTAGACATGTGTATACCATGAGAAAAGTTATGATGGGAGGAAAAATAATTGTATGAGGAAGATATTTTTTTCAATATTCTAAAAGGAAGAAAAAAATTGTGCAATAAAATTGTGCAATACAAATTCATTGGGAAAATATCCCAGTTATTCGGAAACTCCTCCCCGAGTAAGTAAATCAAGCGGGAGGCAAGTTCATTGGTTTCTACTTTGTGGGTTTTTGTTGTTGTAAATCATGTGCTTGCTCAAAAAGTCTCTAAAATTGTGATTATCAATGTATTATTCAGTTTGGTAAGCTCTAAATAAAACCATAAAGTAAATCACAAAAAAACGTCCTTACCTTTCTTTACCGTAAGATAAGCAAAAGCAGTGAGTTTTGCTTTTGCTCACACAAATTGATTCCATCATATAATATTTCACCTTCGCCACAGCGCCATCTTGAAAATTACCCACACGACCCGGCGACCCACGACCCAGTGTTTTGGGCGGCCTGTGGATAAACCCTTACTCCCTGGTAACGAGGTCAAGTCAAACAAATAAAATGGCCGCCAATTACGTTTCTGGAAAGAGATTTTATGGATGGATTCAGCCTAAAAGCCATTAAGAAATTCATTTGGAAATTCATTGCTGTGTCAGGTGAAGGATTATGGTCCAAACAGTATTCAAAGAGCAAAATGGGGGAGGGGCGGAAACTGGGAATGGGATATACCCAATCACACTAAAAGGTTAGTGAATACAGAAATTCGAAGTTGTTGAAACAAATCTGGTGATGAAACGTTCAGTCACACTAAAAGGTTAGTGAATACAGAAATTCGAAGTTGTTGAAACAAATCTGGTGATGAAACGTTCAGTCAATTTGAGACCTATTGACATTTATTTACTTTCGCTTCATTGGTTTCAGCTAAAATGAAATTATTAATATGATGAAGTTTCTAAAAATAATACATAGAACATTGAAATCAAATAATTTTTATTGGTTTTGGCATTAGAAGATCTGACCTAATGTAACTTTTGGATCCTTTTTTATGACTTTGAAGCTTGATTGCCAGTGCTGAGTAAGAAAACTCAGTAAAATTGACAGTAAAAACGTGTACTCCTACCCTGGTCCCAGGGTGAAGTTTCTGTGTTTTGGAATCAAGTTTTAAGTCATATTTAGGTTATTTCACTGTAGTTTGTTTTGCCTCAGTGATTCTAGTTTCTGTTTCTTGCTGAAACATCACCCTGGGGACACTCACTAGGATTCTCAGTTCTATCAATCAAAAATGTCAGTCCCATAGGCAGAGCTTCGGGCCTCCTATCATTGGATGGTGAATTCAGCTCGCCTTCTCATTGGCAGCAGGATTAGTTCCGGAATGAGATCGTGCCAATAGGCCTTTTTCACGACCCCTGCGCGATTATCGATTAGCCTGCCTGTCACCTAGCAACGGCTATCTGGCTGGCAAAGCCGTCAGATAGGACGAAGAAATACAAAGGTTTCAGTGAAGGTGCGTGTGGCAAATAAACGGAAAAAATAGGTTTATTATGGAACCTTCTGCGAATTATTTTAGCGGAAAGCTTTTCTAGAGTATCTTGGCCGAGTCACTGGTAAAAAATCTAGACAATCGAGACAGTGGAAGAGTTTTAAAACCGAGGCAGAAGTTCGACTGCATTTCCTTCCAGAACGACAACATGGCGGCCGCTGGAGGTAGGTCATTGGAATTTCTGGCCAATTTTCAGCGCAATATTTAATTGTAGCCTTAAGAAACGGTTTAAAGTTCAAGCTTTAATATTTTTGTCTTGGATGTGGCTCTGAGAATATAGAGGATGCTTGAGAAAATAAGGAGATCCGCCCAAAGAAAGCGCGGTAATTAAATCACACGAGTGCTAATTTTTCCCCTCCTTTTATGCAAGTAAGCTTATTCATTTTGAAACTATTTTCTTGACCTCAGCATCTCTTATGAAACTGGTGATGAAGAGCCTGTGGCTGAACTTCTATCTGGAGAGTATATTTGTCATTCTGGTAATAAAACAAGAGAATTCCACACAGAGAGCGAATCTCAACTTGACGTCCGTGAAGTATCCATGGAACTGAATGGAAACAATAATATTCAGAGAGCTCAATGACAATGTGTCAACTCATAGACCTTAGTGGACAATTCATATAACATACATACTGTAAAGTGTATGTAGGTACAGCAAGCCAGAGAAACAGACAGCAAAGCTCAGACAACAACTTGATTACTATGAGCTGCAGATATTGATAAATGAATCAAATTTTAACAGATAATGGGAAGTATGAAATTTGGCATAGAAAGATTCTAAATGAATGAGCAAATTTAGATAAATAGATGTGCAATTCCAGAAAAAATCCATACCGGGCACCATGGAGAGAGTGCAAAGACCCGCATCACTTCAAAAGGAAAATACAGTGTATGGAAAAGAATCACATGAATTGACCCCCAGTCCCCTCAATTTTCCCCTGGAATTTCAATTCCCTCCATGGTGGGGGTATGGATTATTTTCTGGAATTTCACATTTTATGCTGCCTTTTCATCATTTGATACTCGCTTTCCAAGTCCAAAACATCTTGTGCTCTTTGTTTTCTTTCAACCCTGGTATGTCAAGGCCATAGCTAGAACTCCCCCCCCCCCCCCCCACACACACACACACACACTAGCTATGGCAGTGCATGTCACTGTATTAATTTCACCTAAAAACAGCAAAAGCACAATAGCCAAACATATCTATTATTGCTTCGCCATAAGACAAGCCTGGCCAATTTAATTTTGTTTTATATAATGTCTAAAGGCTACACCTATGCACTCTTTTGTATATGGCTGTCTGTCTATGTCAATGAAAAACAATGAGCCTTCACTAAAGAGAGAGATACACCTTGGATTTCTCCTAGCCCAACAAACAAGCTACCCAAAATCGCAACAGAATTTGCAAACAAGCTACCCAAACTTCGCCACGCCAGCTATCACAAGCGGATTTCTCCTAGCCCCCTAGAACTCTAACTAGCGCCTGTGTGCAGGCTACTGAAGGATCTGCCAGGGCCTTGTAGGTGTTTTAGCTGGAGGGAAATGTAACCACGTAATTTGGCTTGTGTACTTCTGAATTTGAAGCATAACTAGGGGGGTGCCATTAGAACATTTGCTAGTCTTGGGATGAAATATAATAAAATGCCCTGATTTTGTTCAAGAAAATCCTGATATCCTATTCTCCGTCATTGGGTTGAAATCTCCCTCATTTTACATGCAGGCTACAAAAACTGTTAACACCTGAAATATGTCTGAAATGTGGCTTAACAATTGTTGCATGCAAGAATCTATGCAGAAAACCCTTGAAATGGATCAAATCAACCAAATGATTTCCAGAAAAAGAGCACCATATAAAAACCACCAATGCCAGAAGTTGAAGTAGCTCTCTTTTGGAATAAGTTAAAATACTGATTAAAACTTGTGGCAGCTTTCAGGAGGTGTCCAAGGTTTTCGTAGCCTGACTATACATGTAATAAACTCTGTAGTTTTGTAAAGATATTTCACAGTGCAAACTAGACACTTTGAGAGACCAAAGGTGTCATTTCCTCAATTTCAAAGTTGACAACTGTGTGGCATTTTGCAGAGGAGATATGATAATGACTTCTGAGAAGACTTGAACCATGCAGACTTGGGTTTTGGTTGTTGGAAATGGGGGATATATGGATTTTTTTCTGGAATCACACAAGATGTGCCTGATTTATTCACCTGCATAAGAAGTAGTACACACAATAATTGATCAATGTTGTACATACACTGCAAAGTGCCAAAAATATCTCCTGATGATTATACTAGTGGATATCCTTACAGTCATTTTCAAAAGGATGGTAAGTCACAGTAGCAACCATGACTTTTCACATAGATAAGCTCTTAAATGTGATATTCCAGACACCAATGTCATGTAAAACCTCTTATCATAGCCATTGTGGGTCAGCCACCTCAAAATCCTAGGCCATTTTGGAAATTCTGGATGCATGGGGGGGGGGGGGGTCAAAAACTAGTGCCGCCCGTGGGGAGGGTACCTTTATTTTCTGGAATTGCCCATTGCACCATGTCGTGTAGTCCCTGTACAACAGTGATTGCAGCAAAGTGAAGATGGTCTTTAGACATACATTTCTTTTTGCCTCTATTTTATTATCTTGCAGTAGAATATTGTATAAGTTGTATTGAGACATCTAAATAAGTTGTTTTCCTTCAGATTTCCATGAACACATGGGTGCTGAATATTTACTTTCTGTACCAAATTCAGTCACTGTAACCAGACCCATGTTCTCCAGATGAAGGTTTGGCCACACCAAAGTTCTTCATTGCCACTTTCATCAGAGTTGCTGAGATCAAGAAAAGAAGTATAAAATACTTGCATAAGAAGGGGGGACTGCCAGGATGAAAATTTTATGTATGTGATGCTTTCAGCTGTTTCAGAGATGCCAACCCCTGAATTTCAGACTGGGAGGTTTTTTCTAAACTGTAGAAGCATTGAATAGTAAATACTTTGTGTCGTCACTAAGGACTCATCTCCATTAGCCTTCTGAGTCTTTGGAGAAAAGCCCTCTCTATAAGAAAATGTGGGAGATTCTAGGGTAAAAGTGGGAGTAGGTCTAGGAGTAACTTTGCCCAGCCCAACCCCTGACCCTTTTGTTATTTTGAAACAACAGGGACCCTTTAAAATACAAGCGAGGAAGGGGATCGAGGAAGCCAAATAGTCACAAGAATATGGACTGATTAATTCAGTTCAGTTTTCGTAGGCAGTGTTCCTTTGGAATTCATTTAGGAAATTAGTCTTAATAAGCAAATTAGTCATAGACCATGCGATTAATACCACACTTCTTTGAGACGATCTCCGTGTTTTCTCAAGTATCTTCTATATTCTCAGAGCCACATCCTCGACAAAAATATTAAAGCTTGAACTTTAAACCGTTTCTTAAGGCTACAATTAAATATTGCGCTGAAAATTGGCCAGAAATTCCAATCATCTACCTCCAGCGGCCGCCATGTTGTCGTTCTGGAAGGAAATGCAGTCGAACTTCTGCCTCGGTTTCAAAACTCTTCCACTGTCTCGATTGTCTAGATTTTTTACCAGTGACTCGACCAAGATACTCTAGAAAAGCTTTCTGCTAAAATAATTCGCAGAAGGTTCCATAATAAACCTATTTTTCCGTTTATTTGCCACACGCACCTTCACTGAAACCTTTGTATTTCTTCGTCCTATCTGACGGCTTTGCCAGCCAGATAGCCGTTGCTAGGTGACAGGCAGGCTTATCGATAATCGCGCAGGGGTCGTGAAAAAGGCCTATTGTCTCCCCTTGAATAATACGATTTTGTTCGGGAACTAATCCTGCTGCCAATGAGAAGGCGCAAAATTTGTCATCCAATGATAGGAGGCCCCGAAGCTCCACCTTTGGGACTGAAGTTTTTGATTGATAGAACTGAGAATCCTAGTGAGTGTCCCCAGGGTGATGTTTCAGCAAGAGACAGAGACTAGAATCACTGAGGCAAAAGAAACTACAGTGAAATAACCTAAATACGAGACTTGATTCGAAAACACACAAACTTCACCCTGGGACCAGGGTAGGAGTACACGTTTTTACTGGGGGGGGGGGGGGGGGGGGGGGGGGGGGGGATACTTTCTGGAACCACACAATATAAATCAGCAAACTCCTTGATACTACTGTAAGCTTCACAAAGAATTGGTTATATAAATGTATTATTATAAATAAGCTTCCAGCCATTCTGCACCATTTTTTAAATGAAATTTTTAACATGACTGCAATGATAAAAATAGGAATGGCTACAATTTCTGGAAATACCAATTTTTCACCTACTTAGCTTGACTTATAATTTAACTGCAATAATCAAGCTTGCTGATTACAGTCTATGCATAGAATCTTGATTGACAGCTTTAAGTAACTAGAGATTTGATTATCAGACGGCATAAGAAAAGTGGTAAAGTTGAATGCAGTTAAAAGCGTACAAGTTTAGTGAATGTAGACTGTGAAATGCTATTTACAGAAGAGCAGGCAAATAAAAAAATTTGAGACAGTATGGTGGGAGGAGGCAGGAATTGCCAAATATGGGATACAGTAATGAGAGAGTAGAGGCCGGAATGTGCGGGAATAGGCGAGAACAGGCGGGAACAGAAAATTTTGGTCTAAAATGCTTGGCGGTAATAGGCAAGAACAGGCGGGAATAGGCGAGTTTTGGTCCAATAACAGGCCTGAATTGGTGTAATAAGCGATTAGTTTCACTACAGTCATGAATTCGCTCTATTCTAAAAAGTGCATCAACCTTACTCATGGTAATGGATCCGTAATTGCAAACTTGAGCAGAAAGTCTTCTATTCTCGACTCAGGTTATGGCCTGACTGAGTCCACGGCAGCTGCTATCGTTAATCCTGTTGATCCTGCGCAAACCAAAGATGGATCGATTGGACTACTATTACCAAATATGGAAGGAAAGGTTAGCGGGTGTTAGAGGACTTAGTCTATTGGACTCGCATTACTAAATGTGGAAGTAAAGGTTAGCGGGTGTTATAGTCTCTTAGGCCTAGGGCATACGAATTAAAGTCGCTTCGAAAACATTTAGAACAATAGTTAATTTGTTATTTGAAAGTGTAAATGAGTCGGCATCCTTTGAAAATAATGTAATTGACTCGACTTTAATTCGGCGTATGCCCTAGGCCTTATTAACTCGCATTAAAAAAAAGATGGATGCAAATGTTAGCGGGTGACTCGCATTACTAAATATGGAAGTAAAGGTTAGCAGAGTGTTACAGTCTATTGAACTCCCACTACCAAATATGGAAGCACAGGTTAGTGGTTGCTAGACTGGACTCGCATTACCAAATATGGAAGTTAAGGTTAGCAGATGTTGGAACTAAGTACAACTCCTTAAACTTTGCAATGTTTCTTGAACGATACATTGTCAGGAGCTCCTGACATTGTATAACATTGTACAAGTGCTGAAGATGCACCGATGATTGCGGCTTTCGTTTGTTTGTTTTTCAGGTCACCGATCTCCAGACCGGACAACCCGTTGGGCCAAACCAAGATGGCGAGATATGCTTAAGAGGACCTGTGGTGTGCAAAGGTACTGAGCAACGGGACTGTTTTAAAGAATCCGTCTCACGCTGCCCATAATGTATTGCTTTGTTTTTGTTCACATGATTCATTACCATCAGAATCCCTGGCTTAATGCAAAGGAATTCTTCTATTTTGAGTTTTCTTGCGCTTGTACAGTAAAATGCTCTCTGACATATTTTGTTGAGTCCGGCTCTGATATCGAAAATGGCGGCGAAGCAGTGCATTATGGGTAGGGTGAGACGGATCCTTTTATAGAGCCTAGATGTTAGGGACTGCAATAAGCCATTCTCGTACCCAGAGCTCCCCGGCTCGTCTGCTCGCCAGGGGAGGCTCTGGGGACATCCATTTGAGGGCCGTCGCTGATTGGATGGTCTTGAACGTTTGAGCATGCGCTGAAAGGTCTTTCCCTCAGCGGCTCTGTATTAAATCTCGCGCATGCGTCAGTGGCTGTCACCAGAGCCTCCCCCGCGAGGAAACGAGCCGGGGAGCTCTGGGTTCGAGAATGTGATTTCTCTTGTTTAACAAGAACAAAGAGACGTTAAACAAAAGATTCGGACTAAAATGCGCACTGAACACGAAATTTAAACTCCAACTAAGGCTTATGGAGCTGTTCAGAGGGCAAAGTTTAGTCTTTCAACCAATCAAATTCCGTCATTGCTCAAGTCATGACTAAACGCAAGTCTGACTTACTTCGCCTCCTGAATGGTTTGTTGTAGAATGACTTCCCTTTCTGATTGGCTAGTGGTTTGTATGTGCGTTTAGTTGTCGATAGTCATCTCAAATCTGCTAACGCAACTACATTTATTTCCTTTTGTGGTGACAGCACTTTTAAAGACCCTGTGCTTGATGGGTTACCCTGCAAGCAGAGGTTTCTTTCTGTCAGTCGTTTACGTCCTTTTATTGAGGCCGTTCGCGCTGCTGGTATGTCGCGTTGGTACGACAACGCAACATACCAGCGACGCGAACGGCCTCAATAAAAGGTAAACGACCGACAAAAGAAACCTCTGCTCGCAGGGTACCGATGGGTGTGACAATGTTACGAATGGTTTGTTGTGTTTATCTAATACGGTAAGGAACTTTCAAAATAACACCATTAGTTTGTTGTTCTATGACTTCGTGTCACCTAAATCAATTTTAGACTAAAAGATGGATCGAAAGTGCACGAGATTTTAACGGATTGAGTTCGCTACTTTTATCGTTACCTCATTAGCAAAGAGTTTTATGGGCTACGAAACAATTCGTCACGCCAATTGTCACAAGGTCTTTAATCAGGGCGATGTGTTGTTTAAGGAGCCGACGCACCCTGCCCAGAATGCAATGCTTTGCTGGCAGTTTTGGTACCATCGTAAAACATAATTATTTTGTCAGCATGTCACATTCTGCCTAACAAACACGAGATAGACAACAAGTATGAATCCTTTGCGGAAGTCGGAGTTTCTGATGCACTGAATGATGTAAACAAAAACAAAGCAATGCATGATGGGCAGCGTAGGCTGCTTTAAGAGGTGTTCTTGCGCTTAGACCCCGTCCACACTACACCGTTTTCAAACGAAAACGGATACTTTTTGCTCCGGATGCGGCTATCATCCACACTACAACGCCGAAAACGATCACCGAAAACGGCGAAAACAATACGAAAACAATGAGTGTGGACGCAAATATTTTTGAAAACGGAGCCAAAAGTGTCCGTTTGCGTGTGGACGGGGTCTTATTCTTGCGCCATTTCCGCTTATTGGGGGCATGTACGGTTTGCGATCCTCATTGGGCGTAGCCAGGATTCAAGAAAGGGCTCGTTACATGAACTATACAAATATATGATGCCCCTAATATTTTTCGAAATGTCCCTAAAGATGTTTAGTATATTCTTCATCCCAAATGCTTTAGCCAAAGACAACATAGAACGTTTCGATACCCTGCTAGAGAACAGGATTGACTGTCCTGTCCTTCTTAAAGGGAGCCTGTCATGATACGCGCATGCTCCAATCACTGAATTATCAGCAAAATTAATAAGACCAAAAGCTAGAACTAAATCCACTTGTTCCACACGTACTAGCATGCAGCGCGTACATTTTGCTCTATGTGTTTAAAGTGCTGTATTTTTGAAACAGTAGTGAGCTCTACCTCAGCACACAGTACGTCCCCATACACCGCGGTCGGTTAACAGTGCAAAAATCCCCCTCCCCTCCCCACACACACTGCAATAGTACAGCTCTCCTTTATGTTTTGTAGGTTATTTGAACAAACCAGAGCAAACGGCCAAAACGTTTAGTAGTGATGGCTGGCTACACACGGGAGATATCGGACATTATGACGAAGACAACTATTTCTACATCGTGGATCGGCTCAAGGAACTTATCAAATACAAAGGGCATCAAGTGAGTGGGCCTTTGGAAGTTCGTCTGGTTTCAAACTTTTTATCCACATTGTAATGACGGCAAAGAAGTCAGACCTCCCGTAGCTATTGTGTGGCCAGTAGGTGTTTTAATACAACAAAATCGGATTTCTACATCTTGTTGCCGCCCAATTCAAACAGGGTCCTGAAGGGGTAAAACGGGAGCCGGGATTCGCCTTTTTTTAGGCCGGGAAAACGGGATTTGGGTTACCGGGAACGGGATTTGTCTACCGGGAATGGGAATCAAGATGCTTCAACGGGAACGAGATTTTCAAATCTCTCCTTGTATATCCTGTGTATCCTAATAAAAAGTCGTCCATTTATACCATTTTTCGCATTTTAAGACTGCTATCCTAACAGCAGGCTACCTGAAAATAGAATTTCACTTCTCGCCCCTTCTAAATTAAGGCCCTCGTTTTGCTTTTTTGGTCCCTCGGAATCTGCGAGGTTTCGGTCAACGGCTTGATAACTTGGCATAGGCATTTTCAAAACGGCGGAACCACTTTTTGAATAGAATCGTATGATATATCTTTTGTATCAAAATTGAGGACGAGATATCATACGGGCAGAGGATCATTTCATTTTGGGGTGGGCGAGAGGGGGGAACTCACGAAACAAGCCCTGGAAGGGGGGATCACAAGAAATTTTCTGCGGAATTATTCCAGCAATTTCTATATCATTTGCATTTTTGTAGTTCTCTTCTTTCAATACGTTAAACATTTCGCATAAGGAAGAAACATGTAATATTGCGTTTGAGATCTCCCGCAAACAAAGACAATATGCTCGTGCCGTTTAAATGGAATGCCCGTTACAAGAACATTTGTATCTTAGCGAGGAAAAACAAACTCCCCGCGAAAAGCCCTCCAGTGATAGGCCTGGCAGGCAATTACTATGTTCGAAAGAAGCCCGTAAGCGTGAGGTCGACGTTACAAACGTGGGCCGCAAATATGACGATTTCGTCATTTGCGTCGTGCACGAAGAATATAAACTACAGGCTTTATTTGCTATACACAAAAAATGCAATGTTCATCTACCTTTTTTCTGAGGCTGATGAAATTCGTTTATCAATTAAAACAGGGCGCGCTTCACGCGCAACAGAAGAGAAATTCCTGTAAAATATATCCCATGTTCAAATAGGGGGATCACGAAAAGCCTTTATAGTGATAGGCCTGGCGGACAATCACTATGTTGGAAAGAAATCGACATTACAAGCATAGCAATTCGTCATTTGGTTGCAATAATAACAATTTCGTCATTTGCGGCGTGCATGAACAATAAACCTACAGGACCAAGAGATAGTACCGATAAAAGCAAGAATCTCAATTTTAACATCACAGTTTTAATTCGTGCGCCGGGATTTTACCGACTTGTCCTACCGGGAACGGGATTTTACCTACTGGGAACGGGATTTTGCGAAAAAAGCGGCCGGGAAACGGGATTGGGACCCCCCCTTCAGGACCCTGTTCAAATCATGTGGTGATTCGTGGTTGGGTGGATACTCGTGCACATATACACTCGTGCACTTGGTCGAGTGAGAACCCAAAGGAATCATCACATGATCTGAATAGACCTCTTGACCTTGGGCGTAATGTTGTCCCATTTCAGATCACGTGGCATTCCCATGAGTATTCTTTCTTTGTTTTTCTGCTACGCACGAAGGATATACGAAAATGGAATCAAACCAAACAAAGAAAGATTCTTCAAATGAATGCCCCGTGATCTGAAATGGGACAACATTACGCCCAAGGTAAAGAGGTCTATTGGGTGGCAACAAGATCAAAACACCGTTTGTCGATTTTGTCTATATAGTGCTCCATCGTGTGAAAAAAGACCAAAATGTGTACACTACGTAAAACAAAATTGGATATTGAACCACTCGTGGCAGGGCGCTTATTATTGTTATTTTATTGAGAAGTTTGCCATTAATTATTTGATATTCAATAGAAAATAGAACAGTAGGTCGCGGGTGACAATAAATGTCGCGAATGGAAAATTCGCGAAAGGTAAATTGCCAGGGAAGGAAAAATATTTTGTCGATCCAAAAAGAGTCTTCCTGTAGTTACCGGAAAGTATTGCATTAAGAGATTATTAATCAAGTGCGAGGTCTGTACAAAAACCCCGAGGTCTGATACTTCCCGTACAGACCGAGCAAGTGAGGTTGATAATTCGTTTATTACATGACACCCCCCTACCACTGACCTGGTGAAACCCGACCTGGTGGAGATTTTTAACCTACCTGGTGGATTTTTTGCTTCCCTGGTATCTGCTGAGTTTCAAAATCTCCCTGGCAGATTTTCCCCTTCCCTGGTACAAATTCCGACTGACCTGGTACTGTCCCGGTGCATTTTCCCCAACCGAAAATAGAAGAGGATGTTTAGGACAATAAGCAACCTGTTAACATAAGGTCAGCTATCAAACTATTCTAGCATTACTATTTTATCTTGTGAAACTCTTCCCCAAAATATCTTCCAAAACGCGAATTTTGTCTGAAAATCTCCCAACTTAGCCAAAGTACTCAGCGCAGTGTCAATCTCTTACCATGTAATAATTTATTTATATAGTGTATATATATGTTTAATGTAATGTTCTATAACAGACTTCACATGCACTTTTGCCGCAAAAGTGTAGGTCACTGCTTCTAAGGGACGGACCATTAGAAAAGTGATGGGGGGGGGGGGGGGGGGGGGGGCAAAAAAAATTCCTACAAGGGAAAAAATAAAATAAAAAAATAATGCGGCCTCTGTGGCTCCCCAAAAAAAATATTGCAAGTTCCCAAGCTATTGAATTGTGTCGACGGAACAAAAAGGCAAAATTGGTGTTGTCCATCGAGTACTCTAAAAATTTCGCGCGCGTGCGCCGGAGTAGCGATTACAATATGGTTTTTGAGAACTCGCGCAATGGAGCAATACGATCGCACTCTCACTACAAGAACATGTATCTTGGCCAGGAGAACAAACTCCCCCTCCCAACATTTGGACCGCACTTCTCCATACTATACAACAAATGGAATGTTCTCTAGGGCTTCATCAATCAATCAATCAATCAATAACTTTATTAATGTGTCGAAATACTTCTAGCGTGCCACAAGTGACACACTAATCGGGGACACCTATATCTAAATAAAGCTAATAATAAGTCGATAGTATAACTATGGTATAAATATAATCAGAAACATGTTATATGTTTCTGATATAATAGAATAAGATAAAAAAAAATAGAGAAGATATAAATAGATAAGATGAAATGAAATGCGTTTATCAAAATCAGGGCGCGCTTCGTGCGCAACGAAAGAGAAATTGCTCGAAGCTCGAGAGACTTTCGTACAGCGCCGAAATTAAATTGTCGGAATGCGATGGAATCCAGAAGGCCAGTTGGAGGTTGGAATTCGTCGCCGCGAATCACGCGAAATAAATTGCAAACCCAGAAGTGGGTACCATCTTCCCTCTCCCTTGGAATTCGCCAATGGAATGCACATCTACCTGTACTAAATCTCGACTAAATCACATTGTATTCTCTATTTCTCCTCACAGGTTGCCCCAGCGGAAATAGAGGCCCTACTTGTCTCGCACCCACACATCACAGATGCGGCAGTGATAGGGATTCCGGAAGAGGCGGCCGGGGAACTCCCTAAAGCATTTGTGGTCGCTAAAGCACCAATCACAGAAGATGAGGTGGTCGAGTTTGTTGCGGAACACGTGTCACCTGAGAAAAAGCTAAGGGGAGGGTGCGAAATAGTGGAAGCTATTCCTAAAACTGCAAGTGGAAAGATTCTGAGAAGATTTTAAAAGAACAGGAATTACTGAAGCATCAGAAGAAGTAAATTGGCGGGGAAAAATCCGGACACGATTCGAAACATAACATCTACATTTTACATTTCATTTTGTAACTTTCTTTTCAAACGCCGGTTTGCACTTGCAATTTTCGTTCTATTTGTCGCCGCGATATTTCTCGCGCGAGTTGCAATGCCAACTCTCTAGTGTAAATGATATGCAAATCCAGTGCGATTTCTGTGCTCTCTTTTCTTTAAATCGCAATAAGTTGCAAAGAGTTTCGGACATCTCCGCGACATCACGCAACAAAAAATGCGGTCGGTCGCACCGAGTTTTAGTGATTTTGAGTTTGACTTGTACGTGCGAGAAAAATCGCCGCGACTCGCGCGACAAAAATTGCAGCAAAAATTACAAGTGTACACGCGCCTTTAGCCTACGTAGCAAGCGTTCTCGTGGAGGTTTCAGGCCGAGAAATTCCGGCTGCTAAAAACTCGCTCGTCGAACTTCTTTCCGCTTTCTCCTCTGTTTGCCTGGGTTCCTTTTCCCTGGACACACAGGGAAACACTTGCTACGCAGGCTATAACTTTCTCTGCTTTAATGGACCCACACGAATTGTACGAAGCTCTCATCATGTGAATGTTGAATACATAATAAACATTCCATACATTTTGTAAAGAATCTTCATATGTTTCTTAGGTCTGTTTCAAACGTCCATCTTTTGCCTCTTCGACTCGAATTGTTAGGAACTTCACTTGCAACTTACTTTATGAGGATGCTTTGTCTGGTGCAAAAGATAAATCTAGATTAATCATAGCAGAACATAATGGAATTTAGTAAAATCACACTAGTGGTCTATTGTCAATGCTGCGTTCTGATTCGTTGAGCCTACTAGTAGCGAAAAGTGTCAGATTTCAAAGCCAGAAAATGGCAAATGACCAGACCAGAAAACGTTTTTGGCCTACTAATGTGATTTAACTAAAACCTTTCTTCCTTGTGCCCGAGTGGGCTCTAAGTCAATAGCCCATGAGGCTGAAGTAAAGTTTGATTTTCTCGTTTATTTTTCCTTGGTTGTGAAGTGGAGCCAATTTGCTGAATGAGATTTGACGCAGCAAAATATTGACGTTTGAAACAGTCCCTTCTTGTACCCAGAGCTCTAGGGGTGTCTCCTACCATTGGTCACGAAAATCCAGAAATTCCACATGAGATGTCAATAGAGTACTCAAGTGTGGATGTCACAACAGACACATTTTTGACTTAGCAGTATTGGTCCATTGATTTAGAAAGGACATATCGAATGAATGCTACACACCAAAAATGAGACGAATCGGTTGAAACGCGACCGACATATGGCCTGCTGAATACAAAATTGTTTTAACAAATCACTGCATTTTTAATTGGTTCCGTTCATACAGTTTTGAACTGTGTCAGAAATACAGTGATTTGTTAAAGAAAATTATGAATTTAGCAGACCATATTTTGGTCGCGTTTCAACCAATTCGCCTCATTTTTTGCATGCAATGTTGTTTGGAGCTGGTCTTTCATTATTTGTGGACTAAAATCTGAAATTCAATTTTTTTCAAATTTGCGACGTCACACTTGAGTACTGTATACTTCAGTCAATTTTTTGGTTCCAGTTGTGTTCAACCCTAAAGCATGACAACTATTTTGCATAATAGATTTAACTGGCACTTTGACCAATGAAACATCTGCGTTGATGTTCATTAGCAATGGATCCAGAATGTAACATCAATAGGCTATTTGCAGTGCCGGATCTAGTGCGGGTTTGAAGGTTTCCATGGAACCTCCCTTGAGTACCAAAACAATGACGATTTTATTGTGATACTAAGACCACACATGGCGGAGCTCTGCATATTATATCGCCTGTATCCGTCTTCGAAGGAGCGACAAAAACGAAACAGAACCCCCCTCTGTAAAATCCTGGATCTGCTACTGTTTTGCATTTAGAGGTCACATGACCTGGTCCCCCTTAAAATGAGCAGCTTTACTCAAATGATGCTCAGAAATTAAAAGAGCATGGTGAAAAAGTGAAAAGAGCATGGTGATTTTAGGAAAAAAGCTAGAGCAGATTTCTATGATGCTTACGTGAAATGAGAGCAAAAACAAAACTGCTTATTTTAATAGGATTTCAATGACCAGAGAGCAAGGCTTGCTCTCCAGCCATACAAACCCTATTAAAAAAGCTAGTTTTATTTTTGATTCCATTCTTTGAGTTTGAGTAAAACCCCTGAATTTTGGCAAGCTACAATGCAAACTCAGGGGTTTTACTCAAATCACCATGCTCTTTCATCTCTGAGTATCATTTGGGAAAAACTGTTCATTTTAAGGTGGAACAGGTCACATGACCTCTACATAACTGCAAACTTCTTGGGGATATTGGCATTACCGGTATATCTTTGATTTACCGGTAGGTGGAATTGGAATTTTTGTGATAAATAAATGAATCTACACTCCAATACACAACCTGGACATTTTGAGAGCAAACTGTCACAACCAGACAAAACCTTTAAAAAAATGAAAACCCCAAAACTGTCATGCTTTTAAGGTTTAACAGAAATTGTAGAAATAAATAAATTCAGTTTTATGGATTAGCGATCATCTTGACTATAGTCTTTCAATGTACTTTCATCCAAATGGACATTCAATTTCTTAAACTGCTTTCTTCTCTTTGCCTTTTTACGCTGTGGCATTGTTGTTGCCTCTTTATTCCTGAATCCTGCATAGTCGTAATTCCTGCATTAATTAAATACTTTTCAATGTCAGCTTCCCCTATCCCATCAACAGATACTGCACGCCAGTGCTTCTGGAACTCTTCATCAACCTCTATTTTATGCCCTTTGTTATTATAGAACAAAATGATTTCTTATCTGCTGATCTTGTTATAAACATGATGCGACTACTGACTGCTCTCACCACACTATCAGCATCTGGTAAACTTTCCCTGATGTCATCAAGTAAAATTCCCCCAAGTCCTCTCTCCTCGTGTTTCTCTAGTAACTTAATCAACTGTTTTTTATCTCTTATTTGGTATTTAGGATGAAACAAAATTTACCATCTTTGAAGCTCAATTTGTGATTGTCCTTTAGTGCTTCGTTTTCAAGCCAAGCTTTGTCATTTGGGTTAATGTCAGTGTAGTTAATTTGATCCAGAATTTGGTCAAGCGTCAAGGCATCGAATTCTCTTTCTAGATGTCTTTTCTTCATGAAATCAACGATAGCAGCGATTACTACAAATCTCTTCTTGCTTCTTAGCTTCAGGTTGTTAGCCAAAGTAGGATTTGGAGCCTTTTTAGGTTGCATCAATTCTTTGGGTAAGTGCTTTGGAGGTGGTTTTGGTTTTACAGTTGATTTGCCGGTAGGTTTTGCTTTCTTGGCCTCGACAACCGGCTGACTTGAACTTCTTTTTTTGAAGTCTGCCAAATCTTTAAGCAGTGATGGATCCATTTTGTTTAAAAGAAGCGTATCGAACGGGGCAAAAGAGAATAAGAGCGATGAAATTTCAAAACTCCTCAAAATGGCCGCTGCTGAAGCTTTTCTTTTAGAAAAAGAAACCGCTATCTTGAAGGGATTGCAGGCTCACGAATGACGGGGTCCCTGTGGGTTTTATTTGTTATCCGCTTTCGCAATGCGGGCTCAGCATGTTTTGGCGCGAAAGTTTGTATAATTCGTGATGCTTTGATTGAAATTCTCCTGCAAAATTCCGCCTGAAAATGTCTGCTGCCGTAGATATTTTCCAGGTTAGTTCGCCATAGTATATTTCTGAAGTTTATAGGCTTGTAATCTGAGGATATTTTGTGTTTTTCTGTAGAATTTGGCGGCAAACAACGACCTTTTCGATGCAGAACTCGAAGACAGTGATGGCGAGGATAATGGCGTCCTTTCGGACTCCGAGGAAAAACCTTCGAGTTCGCCCGTAGATCGCGGCCAGCATGACTCGGATGAGGACTCAAGCAAGGGTTTAAATGATGAACATGTTAATGGTGATAACAGGAGCGAGGATGATGAAGAGGACTCGATTAGTAAAATTCGTCAGGAAGCCAAAGCGAAGGCCAAGTCGAGGGTTTGTATTCACTTTTTGTACATATTTAAACAATGCTTTGAATGTCTACCGCATCAGATTTATCTTTGTCATCGAGATGTTGAGTTATACGTCGTGTGTTTGTTTTTAGTCTCCTAAGCCACGGAAAATGAAGAAAGCAGCAATCCAGATGATTCACAGCGAGAGCCAAAGAATGGTTCGAGGTAAACTATTACAGGGCCAGTCCATTTTTTATCCACATACCCCTTATTGACGAGTTTTTCCGAGGGGTTCTGAAATCTGATTTCCGAGGGGTGTTAATGGAAAATAACTGCTGTTTTGGGTGTATTTAGGCTCCTATTGACGAGAATTTCCGAGGGCTTCTATTGACAATATTGTCCGATTTTCCGAGGGGTTTTGAAGCCTGTTGTGGGAGAAATTGGGAAATTTCCAAGGGGTCTCCGGCTTCTGAAGCAATTTTCTGAGGGGTCTAGTCAAAAAATCATTTCCGAGGGGTCAAATTCTTAGTCATCTCGTCAATAGGGGGTATGTGGATATGAAATGGAATGGCCCACAATATCATGTTGGGATATCACAGCCATACCTGCCATCTCTCCGGTTTACACGGGAGACTCTCGGTTTTACCCTCAGTCTCCCGGGAAAAAATTGAACCTTTCCATATGTGTTTACTGTATTCTTGATTTGCAATCATTCCTTTGGGAATAAAATAACAAAAGCACGGTGGCCATGTTGGTGCCCTGAATAAAAGGAGCAAAATGAACTTTCTTTTGTTCTGCACCACCAACATGGCCGCCAGTGACGTCACATGCAAACCAAGAATATCTTCCGCGTAAATTTCTTTCCATTTTCTCATACAGTTGTATTTCAAACACAATCTCCCGGTTTTGGAGTTTTTGGGGTTGGCAGGTGCACAGCTACAAGAGAAAATGATATAAGAGAACATATCCCCGTGCCCTATGAAAGTCGACAATAAAAATCTTAAATAGATTTCGAGTGACTTCCGGTCACGAATCATGATGTCATATGCGTCACACGAGGCCAACACAGGAAATTTTTCAGAGGATTTTTTGTGACAAAACACAGTGAAATAATATTCACAAACCAACAAAACCACAGAAAAATTCAGTTCCAGAACTGTTTTTCTTACTACAGGAAAGTACTTCTGGAAAGTACTTTTCTTTTAAATTGATGAAGTTAGTCAAGACTGAAACCTCAACAAACACCAGAAAAACAATAGCCATAGAACTTGATAAAGGTCTAAATGACTCAGCGATGCCAAGAGCTGCATTATCAATGAAAAATAGGAGGAGCAGCGGCCACACAGCGGGAAGTTGTTGAACCAAGAGCTGCATTATCAATGAAAAATCGGAGGAGCAGCGTCCACACAGCGGGAAGTTGTTGAAGGCATTGCGCGACACCGTGACAGCACTCATCAACTTCCGGTTTCTAAAAATAGATTCTTATTGTCGACTTTCATAGGGATGAACATGAATATGCGCAATGGATTCTCTTATATCATTTTCTCTTGACAGCTATCACAAAAAATGTGACAGTTTTAAGGCTGGACGATTAATGGTTAACGGCAGACTGAGAATGTATTAATTAGGACTGGAATTGTTTACTTTCCTGGCAACGTTAACCGTTACTTGTCGACCAGTGAAAAACAACTTCCTCCAGAAAATTCAAGTTTTTAGAGAAACATGCTGGGTGTCTATTTATTTATAAATCTGGCATTAAAAAGCTGAGAGAAAAGCCTGACTGCTTTGTGTTACACTTCATCTCGTGTGCTTCCTATTTCTTGCCAAATTGGGTGTTGCCATGGAATCATTCCCCCTTTATAAAAGAACCAAACATTGAAAAGATTTTGCGCACAACCCAATATTAAACTAGGGAAGGGGGCACATGTATGTCATGAGTTCAGAGTGCCATGCTGCAGATGTGGCATGTGTCACTTGGCTTTGGCGTGTATTGTATTTTTGAGTATAACCCTTTATGCGCTAGTCATTTGCTTCCACCGACCCTCAACCCCCATGACATAGCAGGGGAATATGAAACAGATGTTGTCAAATTTGAAATAATTCCACCGCCTACCAGGGGAGAACGCCTTGGCAAATTCCCTACACCCCAGGGAAACATTTCCTACACCCCAGGGACAAATTCCACCGTCCACAAGATGGATACAAGAAACTTTCCTAATACTACCCAAGACCAGTAGAGCGTCTTTCCGAAATCAGAAAGACAGATGTTTTGTTTCCCCGGCCGGTTCCCCGGGTTATCTGAGCCATAGCAAATTTGAAGTAAACTCCCTGGGAATTGGGGCACAAATACAAGACAAACCACTGATATTTCCCCCACTATTGCCTGGCAAAATCCCCGCATGTCACGGGGGTTGGGGGTCGGTGGAAGCAAATGACTAGTGCATTATATACTGAGGAAGTTGTGGATACTAGATGTGGTTCAGAATCCATGTTTATTTTATTAAATAAATAAAAAATTTGGGTTTCACCAAGCATAACATCAGTATACTTTGTTTTTAGAATCTTTGCTCAAGTTGCCATACCATCAGCCAGAAACCACTCCCATTTCACATTTCCTAAAACGGGTTCCTGTTGTGAAAGAGGACACTAAAAAATTGTAAGTTGAGATAATACAAAAAATTGCAAAGGCAATGGATGGGTGTAGATTGTAATAATGTGTTTCATACTACATGTATTCCAGGTCAAAGACTGCAAAGAAAGACAGCCCTAAGCAGATGCCGACTGTCATTAATGACGATGTCAGCAATGGTGAAGATATTGCATCTACTCCTGTTCCCACTGAAAATGCTACGGACCAGACAAAAAAGACTGTAACACCTAAACTCAGTTCAGCAGATGATCCCTTCTTCTTTGAAGAAACACCAACTCCTAAACTTTCAAACAAAGGGGTGCAGAGCTTAATGGAAAGGTAGTGCTCTTTAACAGCCCATTTACGTATTATTGTGGCAGGCAGGCTTGCTCAAGGAACCCCGGTTTGCTGTACAAACTCTAGAATTTCACTTTGTGTTGTACGGTATAGTGTCCATTTGCCTTAATAATAACAGCAATAATAACAATAAACTATTAAAGTCTAAAGTCTTCTAGCTTGACATATGCCAAGCTAATTGGGGAGAAATGATGAAACTCAGCCAGGTTATCGCCTGCCTATGTACATGTATACATACCAAGAGAATATTGATTTAATTTCACATTAATGTTAGTTTCTACCATTGCTACTGTGTAATTCAGGTTTATGAAGCACACAACTAAGCCTTCTCCAAAATCTCAGAAAGTGGAAAAACCTAACGTCACTGGAACTGAAGATAAAAAAGATATTGTAGTTACCAAGGTCAATTCTCCTATCCTGACACTTGTTCCTGAAAACAAAGTGGAGAAACATACACCAGGTATGCTGGCAATATGATAATATGGTTATGATGTGTTCATGTACGTATATGCCACTGCAAAGTGATAACACTGAATTGTGGATCAGTAATGCCACTCTGAACTGAACTGAACTGAACTCTGCTCATTACAAAGAACATAGAAAAACATTCAGTGGCTAGAGTGTGATTGATGACCTCTTAGATTGAAGTGTGAGTTTTCACTAACAACACGTACGATTTTCATTTTTTTTTTTTGCTTGCACAAGAGCTTTTTAAAGCTCATGCCAAGCCACACAACACAACGAGGATGATTAAAAAACATTCCAAGTTACTGCAGGATATCACACTCGTAATATATTTTTTTGCAACATGCAATACACCTGCAATAAAATAATAAAGTACCATGGCTTATCGGAGTAAAAACATGAATGGTATGTGCTGATTGGCTAATAAGAAGAAAACATTGCCTTACAAGTTGCAGAGACATGTCACATGCAGCAATTTTGCTCATAATGTGCAAAAAGTAGAAATCAAATCTACTTTTTCTGCAACTTGCAATGCAACATTTTGTTGTCGCTGTATGCCTGACATACAATATTCAAAGCAATCTGCAACGCAACAGAAACTGTCTCATGTGACATGGCCTTTAGCAGTGCTAGAATGTCATACTTCCCCTAGTCTGTTTTCGATCATAGCCAATTAGACGTCAAAGTTTCATCAACCGATGTCACTACTTCCCCAGTCTGTTTTCGATCATAGCCAATTAGACATCAAAGTTTCATCAACCGATGTCGCCAAGTCGACTTTCTATCATAGCAAATAGACATTAAGTCTTCTGTCTGTATTGTTTTGCTGTTCCAAGCAGGGGCATGAGAATGCACGCCATCTTGGATTTGAAAAAGTCTTTATTTCACCTTCTCAAAATTCTCAAATATAGATGAAATCTGGATCTCTGAAGTTGCTGCATTTTTATTTGGGTTCTTCATCCCACAAAGTAGCTGAAATTTGCCAAGATTACATAAGTTGATACAAATTAATTAACTGATAATAATTAAACAACACATTGAAATTATATAATTGAAATTCTAACAAAGGTGCCAAAGACGTAGTGCACACCGTTGTCGAGCTTATAAAAAATGTGAGATTAAAAATTCTGCTGTGTCCGTTTCAAACATCGTGAGCAAAACAAACTTCTAGTGATGCACGGGCATTAGGAATAACTTCGGGCATTAGCAGAATTCCGTTGATGTTAGGAATTTGTAAATTATTTACTTAGTCAACAACCTTCAGGCCAAAAGAAATGTTCCACAACAATTGGGTCATAAGACGTGGTCCAGAAGCTCTACATCAGAGTAAATCTAAAAAACGGTTTCTTCTGATTAAAACCAGTAACTTTTATTTGAACAAATAAAAAATACCATCCTTCTTCCATGAGCTCGCCAATGGTGCTTTGATTGGTAGCATGAAGACAAGGTTATCAAACTAGAAAAATATTACAGAGAAAAATCTGTGCACCATTTTATACTGGTAGAGTTGGAGAGTGGGTTTATTTTGAGCACTATATATTGGCGTATTTTTTCATTGTAGATTATTCATTAGCACTACTATGTTGTGTAATTCGTTTCAGGATCAAGATTACAGGTATTAAAAGAACAGCTAGAGAGTAAGATGAAAAACCAGAGAGCAAAGATGAGAGAGATACATGAGAGCCAGAGAAAAACTGGATAATGAAGAGATGAGTGAAGAGGAAGAAGAGAATTTGACAGATGAAGGTATGTCAATACCAAGCAGCAAAGCACCAGCAACTTGAACTTGGTTACCTGTCTCAAATTCCATTAAAAAAAGGTTCAGTTTGCTGTTTCATTTCCAAATAAGTGTTCTTCCTAATTTTGAAAATATAAGAAAATATTTTAACAGAAAAATAACAGAGAAATCAATTGATTTTCAATTTTCTACAAATAGAGATGTTACTAATTTTAAACGTACAGTATGGCATGCAGTATGACATGCAACATGACATAAAGTATGATGTGCAGTATGACGTACAGTATGACGTGCAGAATGACGTGCAGAATGACATACAGTATGACGTGCAGGATGACATACAGTATGATGTGCAGGATGACATACAGTATGACGTGCAGAATGACATACAGTATGACGTGCAGAGTGACGTACAGTATGACATGCAGTATGACGTGCAGAATGACATGCAGAATGATGTGCAGTATGACGTGCAGTATGACATGCAGTATGACGTGCAGTATGACGTGCAGAATGACGTGCAGTATGACGTGCAGTATGACGTGTAGTATGACATGCAGTATGATGTACAGTATGACGTGCAGTATGGCATGCAGTATGGCATACAGTATGACATACAGTATGACGTGGAGTATGACATACAGTATGAAGTACAGTATGACGTGGAGTATGACATGCAGTATGACATACCGTATGACGTACCGTATGATGTACAGTATGGCGTTCGGTGTGACGTACAATATGACGTTCGGTGTGATGTACAGTATGACGTGCAGTATGACGTACAGTATGAAGTACAGTATGACGTGGAGTATGACATGCAGTATGACATACCGTATGACGTACCGTATGATGTGCAGTATGACGTTCGGTGTGACATACAGTATGACGTGCAGTATGGCATACAGTATGAAGTACAGTATGACGTAGAGTATGACATGCAGTATGACATACCGTATGACGTACCGTATGATGTACAGTATGACGTTCGGTGTGACGTACAGTATGACATGCAGTATGACGTACAGTATGAGATACAGTATGATGTACAGTATGATGTACAGTATACGTTCAGTGTGACATACAGTATGACGTATGACAATCTAGGCATACGATCTTGGTTGAACTTTCATTTTCAGTTGTAAAATCTTCTCAATTTCATGCTATATGGCAGGCACTGTAGACATGACCATAGCTTTGATTAACTTTACAGAATCAGATTCTGATTATGAGCTTGACAAATGGAATGAAATTGATGAAAAGAGACAAGAAGAAGGCATTGACTTTGGAGAAGAAATTGAAGAACAAAAGAGAAAGAAGAATGCATTTGTGGATGACGAAGCAGATGAGGATGACTGTGATGATATGGATGGTGGAATTGATTCTGGATCAGAAGGGGATGTAAGTGATGAGGGGAACAGTGATGACGATGATGATTATGTGCTGAGGAAGAAACAAAAATCAGTAAAATTAAAGAAAGACAAAGCTGTGTCCAACCAAGAAGAACAGACATTAGATCTATTTAACTCTGACAGCCAAACACGAGTGAAAATAGCAAACTAGAAATGGAGCATGTTCCTGCTAAAAGGAAAAATAGAAGTAACAGCGAGGAGAGTTCTCAAGGACTTTGTCTTCGACTTGATAGCCTGGAGGATGAGGACGAGGAAGATGATGAGTTAACTAAACTGAAAGACTTCAAATCTCCTGCACCACTTCAACGGCAGATACGTCTAGCCAATCAAGTATGAGCCTGCCAGTAGCATCTGACATTGAGGGTAGTAACGAGAGCAGTAAGATCCCTCCTGGACAGGGGAGTGGAAGTGGGCGTGGTAGATGGGGTGGCAGCACGACTCCAGAGCTACTTTCCCTGTTCCCAGGATTGCGCACAACATGAAGGAGACTGATGATAGCACTGACAACAGTTTGAAGAAAAAGGTACAATATGCTTTGAATCCAATGTCTAAAGTATCAGTGAGATTGTGCACGCTTTTAAAGGCCCATACGCACCCAAGCCGCATTGCAGGCGGACAAGAATAAAGCGCAGTTGAAATTCCGATGCAAAATTTCAGTTTCAACTTGTGAAATGTGAAGAACAATAGGAACCCTTTGGGACCTTCAGTATCAGCCGATCACAGCTGTTGAATAACAATAGATCCAATTGAAAATAAAGCGCATAGGTCCCCGGTTGACTTGGGCCTTAAAAGTTGAATTCAACAAACCGCATGCAACCTAGCTTTTTTGCACCTTTTGGCTTTCATGTGCAATTGCTCATTTTGATTTAGTCGCAATTTGATTGCCTTACCATCACCTCAGCCATTTGACTGCCATGGTTTATGATTAAAGTAATCTATCTATATCTACGGGTAGTGAATTATTATATGGCTATGGGATTCAAGAAAAATTCATCATCGTAAAATTCGTCTATCGCTTCAACCAAAGTTTCACCAATTTTACTGCGGACCTCACTGGACAGGCAATGAATTAATCTATAGTATTATGCAAACGGGTTAAATTAGGGTTGCTATGCAACAGTTTCATGGAGATTTAAAACAGAGAATGTTTTGGAAGAAGATCAGACTGGGCTTTTTAGGTCTGTACATCTTTACCTTAACTTAACTAGAACAACTATTTCATGCCTTATTAGAATGGATTTCAATCAGCGTTTCTATTTGTTGAGAGCAAAGTCTTTGGCATTTCAGCCAATCAAATTGCGATTAGATCAAAACGCGCAATTGCTCACGTCATGATTAAACGCAAGTCTGACTTACATGTACTTCGCCTCCTGATTGGGTTGTTGTTGAATGGCTTCCAATACTGACTGGCTAGTGGTTTTGTATTTGCGTTTATGGGAGACATTCAAAATTATTATTATTTCCCCATGGAACATCGGTAACGTCTGGGAAAAATGCGAACCGCTGTAGAGCAAAGAAAGAAACTTCAGCGCACAGTTCGCGCGCAAAATATGTTGGTAAGCGAGCAAGCCAACTGTGTTTTGGGAAGATGTGCGAAATATTTCGCCAGCCCCTCAAAAGACGTGATGCGCGCCTTTTGAACTCTCTCGCTGAAACTTTTTCTCTTTACGGACTTGGCCCTTTCCGCAATGACTTCCCTAACTTTAGCGCCAATCATGTTGACAGCAAGATTGTCATTTTAACGTCTATGAAGTTTATTTTTTCCATTCTTTTACAGATGTGCGTGATATGTTTTACAGTTTGACGTAACATTTTTTGATACAGCATATATCAAATAAGATTAAAGTCCCATTTATGATCCTAATTTGTGTCTTTTTCTTTTAGCCTGCAAGTTATCACAGCTGACACTCCCAATTGAGGATTCTCAGGTAACACAACCGGGAGAACTAAAAAATTGTACATAATAGAATTCATTTAGGAAATGTGGATGAAGATGAGAAAATTTCCAGGGTGGTACTGGTACCTCATAAAGATTTCAAGCTGTTTTTTCTGTTGATTGCAAAGTTTCCATTCTGATCTGAAAACGAGAATAGACAGTATAAATACTTTCTGTCAACCATCCGCTCATCCATAGCTTTCTATTTGACATAAACATGCTTTTGGAACCTGCTGAAATCTTTTTCGTGAGTCATTGGCAGATCTAGGGATGGTGCGTTGGGTGAGGATGCACCCCCCTTTTGTTATAATAAAATGGTTTCAAACTGCAAAATACAGGCTAGGCCTACAGATAAGGTTTTAACAGCCCAATGACAACTCTGGCTCTTCAGATCAGAAACGCACCCCCCTTTTCAAAAACCCTGGATCCTCCCCTGAGAGTGAACACTTTTGTAGAAGTGTTCCCTTAGAAGTTGTCCCTTAGAACCTCGTGTGTAAGGACTCTCCTCTGTATCCTCCAATGATAACGGTCATGCGACAGGATCCCGCATCCCGAGCCAAAATCCTGATTCCTGGGAAACAGTCCAATCTCGATTCACGCCAAACTATCTTGCGTTTCACCCGAACCCCGCATCGTGTCATCTGCCTCAATCCTAGATCCCGTAAAATACTGTACCCTTCGATAAACTGTAAGGTATCATCACTCGTGCAATGCGTAATTTAGTTCTTTCAATTTTTATCTTTACTCATTTACCTTGAAACTTGCACTTGCAAAAACATCTGATATCTATATGGGCGGGAAAATCATAGCAACCATGCACTAGCATTTCATCTGATTTTTCTATTTCATCACTGCACTGCTACCCTACGAGCGGTGATTTCCTCCTCTCTCTGCACTGCATACATGTACGTTAATGTTTCTGTTTTGTTAAAGGACTTATTTGACCATGACGCTGACAAAAGGGAACAAGAGAGCACCCAATGTGCCGTTGTGAGCGATTTTCACTTCAGCCTGGATGAGGACACCCAGTTCACCCAGATGCTGGATACACAAGGGTGAGTATAATAGCATCAGGCACTGGTGCCATCTTGATATTTAAACGAAGATTTACAGCATGTTGTCGGGGCCAGTTCGTATCAGGGCTGGAAAGTATCTTTTTTTCTTAGTCGCCAGCTGGCGACCAAGTGCAAAATAACGGGTCGTCTGAACATGACTTTTAGTCGCCAGCTGGCGACCGAGCGCAAAAAACTGGTCGTCTGAACATGACTTTTAGTCGACAGCTGGCGACCGAGCGCAAAAAACTGATCGTCTGAACATGACTTTTGGTCGCCAGGTGGCCTCAAGCTTGAAAAGAGTACCAAAATATCTGGTCGCCAGCTAGAGCCTAAGTTCACATTTTAGTCGCCTAGCCCTGATGGCCTAGCCCTGATTTGAGGTCGCCCAGGCGATCATCTGGCTGCCATTTCCCTACGTATGTTGTCAAAGAATGTCAGTTGGGGAGAGTACTGAGGAGCCACATAATTGCACCGTTTTTAGAGCACTTTGTAAATGCGCTTCTGTTAAAATGATGAAAAGGGGGGGGGGGGGAAATGATGAATGACACGGAAATTGCACTGAAGCAGTGGATGTTTGGAGTGATTGAGAATCAATGCTGATTCATTTTCAATCTAGTGAAGACCAGCCACCTCCCTGAACAGATATACTGTACCTAATCATTATCGATATTGCGTTAGTCATTAGGTTGTTAACAGACCACTGGGGGCACAAGGAAGTCGGTGACTCACAACCACACACATTTCAAGAACATTTTTATCTTACTTTACTCTTCACTTTCTTCATTTTTGTTTCCAGGTATATTTTCTCCTCCAAGAAGCCACGGAAGCCTAAAACAAGTCTAAGCTTTGGCAGCAAGCCGGCTAAAGATGATGATGAGGATATGGGAGAACTGCTGGGTCTTTGTTCAGGGAAATTTGATGCTAATACGCCATCTACGCAAGAACCTGAGTCTAAAACTGCTGGTGAAGACTCTCAGGATCGAATATGGACGAGCTCATAGGACTGTGCTCTGGGAAATTTGCGGGTACATGGAAAGATTTATCAGAAGATGAGAAGCAAATTTCAGGAGATGTTTTCATGGAGGATAAAGAAGAAGAAAAAGAGGAACTTGTTGAAGATGATACGGAACTTGGGGTCAATGATGATGAAAAAGATGACACGGACGATGATGATGGTGGAGATAGTGATGAATCTGACGATGATAATGATAAGAAACGCCGCAAGAAATATGGGAAGACTTATGGGAAATCCACCAAGTGAGTTGTCAAATTAAGTTGTCCCTTGGAAATTTAAAAAAAAAAGTTTAAGGTCAGGTAATCGTCAGAGAAATTTGGGATTAGTGAAGGAAGCTTGAAAAACAGACCAAACGTCAGAAAAGTCAGAGACTATCTCTCTCAGGTTTCATTATTGCAGTAAATTTTGCAAAACTAGGGTCAGTGAAAATTTCATTTTGCGTAAGTAAAAGACAGGGAAGAGGGAATGAGCGGGGACCCTGGCCAACTAACACAAAGGCTTGCTAAGTTGTATTTGCTTGCGATTATCATGACATTGGCGAGTGTTTCATTAACTGATTTGATATTAACAGTGATTCTGTTTGGTTTTCTTGTAGAGTATTTGACAAGAAGAATTTCCTGGAGGAGGAGGCCGAATTATCAGGTAGTGACGTAGGGTCGGATGAGGATGATGATATAAATACTGATGATGACGAGCTGGAAGAGGACTCAGCACAGGAGGATCTACCGTCTGATGAGGAACTACAGGATCAGATCAACAAAGTACACATGTAAGTGAACACATCTCACGATACACAGTGCAAACCAATTGTCGTTACTAGGAGTAACAATATCCCATATTAGGTCCTTCTCCATCAGCGTCTTCAAATTGTCTATTTTTAGAAACACATGCTCCCATAAAATTGAGTGTTTTTAACTTGTAGGGCACTTCTGTACGTGTAGTTGTACTTTTAGTTTTTGACTAATAGGAAACTAACCATACAAAGAAACACACAGAAAACGATGAAAATTCTCAAAAAAAAGTAGACACTTGTCTGAGTTGTTATATTTCGTCACGGCTGAGATCCATGTCAGTTGAAATTCGGTTTACAAGTGTATGAGGAGCCAAGTCCCTCTGAGTCAGGTAATTGTAGAGCACTTTAGATTATTTGTAGTAGAAGACACCAATTACGGCCATGCGCTTATCGAAGGGTGGCGTTTAACTCAACTAGCGACCGGTAAAAAAAAAAAGACTTCGGCGATCGGCAACCATGAGTGCCTTATACCTATTTGGTGTTTGCAGGAAAACCTTGCTGGATCAGGACAAAGCCGAATTGCGCCTGATGAAGGAGATGTACCTACAAGATGGCGACCTTTACACGGACGGAGAGGGTAGACGGAGAAACTTCAGATGGCGAGGGATTGACGAGAATTCCAACCTGGATTTGTTTGACAAGCGCCTGTGGGGGGAGGAGGAAGGGATGAATGTTGAGCTACCCACAGAGGAGGAAAGCAAGAGAAGGAAAGAGAGGTTCGAGAGGGACACCTTTATGAGGGATGAGTTGGTGAGTAATGAAAAATAATGGGGATAATATGGATGGGGATAAGGATGAAGGTACCATCGTGACGTTGATGAGTAAGAAGATAAGGATGAAGGTAACCATGGCGACAGTGATGATGACGGGGATGGAGGTAACTATTGTGATAATGAATAAGAAGATAAAGATGAAGGTAACCATGGCGACAGTGATGATGACGGGGATGGAGGAAACTATGGTGATAATAAGTATGTTGAAAATATGTGGGACATTCTAATTGTGTAATTAACTTACGTAATAATGCTCGCGCATGTAATTATCAGTCATTCTCTTTTTCGGAATAAAATCACTGAACCAGGGAATCATCTCAACTAATTCCGAAACTGGTGCCGAAACCCGGCCTTTAGACGTAATGTCTAAAGAGCTTTCGAGGCTAAAATCGGTCAGGAGAGCCTATCGTGGTCATTGTACTCAAGACATCAAGAAAGCCGAAAGGTTATTATCGGAAGAAAGCGATGACATCGACGAACTACGCGCGTTGTTGGAGCGTCTTACAAAGCGCGCGCTCGAAATTTCCGCGATGGATAATAATATCATACTTCATCTGGAAGAACCCGAGGACATCAGCCGCGATACCGAGGAAGCTTTGTCGGTCCAGGACAAGATCGAATTGTGGAAACTGAAGATAACAAGACTCCTTGAAAGCAAACAACCATCACCGGTAGAGCAACCTCCGAAAGGTCAGTCACAAAGAATCCACGTGCATCTACCAAAACTAAGAATCAAGCAATTCAATGGCGATCCGCTGAATTGGCAGACGTTTTGGGACAGCTTTTCCGCGACGATTGATGAAAATGATGATGTTCCAGATATAGAAAAAATGACCTATTTGAAAGGAAGTCTTGAAGAAGAAGCTGCGCGCGCGATATCAGGGTTGCCATTGACAACCAGCAATTATCGAAAGGCAATCCAAATCCTGAAAGAACGTTTCGGACAGAAACAAATTCTGATCAATGCACATATGGAATCAATGCTGAATATTCCTCCACCATCCAACAAACTAAGCGATCTAAGAAAATTCTACGACACATACGAAGCTAACATTCGAGGTCTAGAGGCGTTAGATGTAAATTCAGATTCATATGGCAGCTTACTCATTCCAATCCTTTTAAAAAAGCTACCAGAGGATGTTATGCAATTCATATTCAGGGCAACTCCATCGGCAGACAAGTCTCTGGATGAGCTGAGAAAAGCATTCCGAAGTGAGATTGAGAGTCGAGAAAGATGTCATGCACCACAATCTGCAGCAAATCATCGTGAGTCCGAAATATCAGAATTGGCAGACGAAGTTCTTATACCAACGGCAAGCGCACTGCTTTCTGGCCAGCGCATATCATCAAACAAACCCAAACCATGCGTGTACTGCAATAGACTCCACCGACACGATGATTGCACCGAAATCAAATCAGCACTTGAGAGGCGAACACACTTGGAACGACAAAAGCGATGCTTCAATTGTTTGGGATTTAATCACACTCAGACCCACTGCTACGCTAAAGGGAGATGCCTAAAATGTGGACGAAAACATCACACCTCCATTTGCAACGAGAATCTAGACACACCTTCACCCACGAAAGCGGGAACATCAAATCCGCAGGACGAAAACGATAGTCAGGCAGATCCAGACAACAACAAATCAGAGCACGTTGGAACAACCTTGATGATTGACTCTAAATCTGAACTCACGTTAATGCCATCAGCTTTGATCACAGTCAAAGGAAACAACCACGACTACAAAGCTCGTGCATTGTTCGATTCCGGCTCAAGCACAACATTCATCACCCAACACCTGAAGGATAAGCTGAATCTCCCATCTTCAGGAAAAGAGAGTCTAAACCTGACAACCTTTGGTTCTACTGAAAGCAGAAAGACATGCCTTGAACATGTAACAGTCGCATTGGAACTAGCAAACAAGGAGATCATACAACTGTCCACTCTGGTGACACCGATCATCTGTCCCCCATTACCGACCACAGTCAGACACATCCAAATACCATCTGAACTACAGCAATTACAATTTGCTGATCCTTTGAATTCAGCCCACGATCTCAACGTGGATATCCTCATTGGTAACGATCAGTTTGGCAAACTCATCAACGAAGTCAAGATGATAAAATCAAACAACGAACGTCTAATTGCGACAAGGAGTAAGGTTGGGTGGCTACTATCAGGACGAGTTCCACTTGACCAGGACACTGCACTGCTTAACCAGAACCAGTGTGGACTGACATACGTACTCTGATTCTCTACAGGAATCAATTGAACAATATTTCTCAGAACACTTGGAACACTAAAATCCGAAAATCATTATCAACTTGCAGCTACTTATAATCTTGTTAAAACCTATTGCTTCTTGCTGGCCCCGGAGGGTGTTGAAAATATGTGGGACATTCTAATTGTGTAATTAACTTACGTAATAATGCTCGCGCATGTAATTATCAGTCATTCTCTTTTTCGGAATAAAATCACTGAACCAGGGAATCATCTCAACTAATTCCGAAAAAGTAAGAAGATAAGGATGAAGGTAACCATGGCGACAGTGATGATGACGGGTTGGAGGAAACTATGGTGATAATAAGTAAGAAGATAAGGATGAAGGTAACCATGGCGACAGTGATGATGACGGGGATGGATGAAACTATGGTGATAATGAGTAAGAGTAACCATGGCGACAGTGATGATGACGAGGATGAAGGAAACTATGGTAATAATGATGAGAAGTAAGATGAGGATGAGGTAACCATGGCGACAGTGACGATGACGAAGAAACTATGTTGATTAGTGATAATGACGAGAAGGTAGATGAGGATGAAGGTAGTCATTTTGACGGTGACGATAGTGTTGAGGAGGATGAAGGTAACGATGATGTTGGCGACGAGAGAATGATGAGGAGGGTGTGGATAAGGATGAAGATAGGCATGGTGATGATGAAACGGAGGACAATCATCAATGTACAGATGATGGCAACGATTGCGATAATTGTGTTTAATTCATGAATGATAATTTGAATACAGCAAGAGGTTGCTGCATTTCCTCTGACTTCACTTTCCTCTTCTTCCCTTTCTTTAGAGCAAAAATAAGAAAGATACTATCATTGAAATAGACGAGAACAGTCAGAGTATATTGAGTATTATCAAGGATACAAGTTCTACCTCGGCTGGTAAGCTATAACTAACTAATCTAAGCACCAGCCTAGAGTGGGTAGCAGAAGCTGGAATCCTCAACAAAGTTGTTGGGCGCACATGTTCGTTTGACGTAGTTAAAATTAGTCATGTCAGTCACAGAAAATGGGCAGCAAAAGAAATACACGTACGGACAATTTTCGATGACAGGCAGTTATTTACAGCTCTGAATGTCTGTTTGAAAAAAAAAGTCTATCAACTAAACAAACTTAAACTTACATGTCTTTCGTAGTACTGTGAAACTACAAAGCGTCGTAATTCGTTTACATTTTACAGAAATAGATTCAACGGTGTTGTTTTAGTGAGGTATTTCATGAGAACGCTATCTGATTCTGCTCACTTTTACGACACAGTTACGCCAAAGGCGCAGCAAAATACCGTCAAACCAGCAAAGAGTTCGTCAGCACCAAGACTTCAAAGAATTCCGGTAAGGTGTTTCAACATTATCAGTTCCTTTAAACTTCTGTTTGTATGCGCTACTTATGCAAATGAGCCTTAAATCTGATGACAAAGACCAAACAGAAGCAGGATTAAAGCCAACGTTTCGGACATTTAATTCTGTCCTTCATCAGGGCGGTTAGTAGATTAAAGAACGGTTTACGTGCAGCTGCGTGAATATTTCTGTAACTGATATAACCTTTTTCCTGCTCGTCGCTGGATCCGTGTTCTTGGGATTCAGTTGATTTCTTTGGCGACATGTTAGTTAAAAATACGAAAACTGTGCTGTTTGGTCTTTGTCTTCATATTTTCATATAATATAGTCTTATCTGTCTCATCAGTCGACCGTGAAACAAAAGAATAATTCCAATGTTCATTGTTTCACGGTCGACTGATGCAACAGATACGATAGATAAGACTATATGGAAACTAGGCTTTAAGTACTGTATACTAGCATCCAATAGGATCCAGAACCGCCGCTGTTAACAAGTTTTCTTATTTTGTAAATGTACAAAATGATGTGAGCTGGGAGTGGCCTATAGACATCAACCTTATCCTGCACACCTTGACATGAACATGTGTTTTTCTAGTCCCAAAAGGGATCGTTTCTGAACCGAAGTAAAGCGACTCTCAACCGCCTGTCATCCATCACAGCCAATGTGCCAAACGCGTCTAACTCCGGACGGACCTTCGTCTTCCAGGCAGTAGAGAAAGATAAAGCCGAAAATTCCAAGGTAGGAACGCTAGGGCGACTGTAAGACAGGCGTGACCCGAAAATTGTAAACTCCACAGCTGCATATCACCAGCCTAATATCCGTTTCTCGTTTGAAAAGTACTAGCAAAAACTTCCGAATCAATGGGAAGATTAGAATTGCCAGTGCGATCAACGAGTATCATGCTTTCATATCGCGTTCTGCTTTCAATTTCTGGATCTCAAAGTCATCTGACGCCTTTTCTAAACCTGCCTTAAGGTATGAGTATACCTTTGAGGGGTGTCGCGGGAAAAAAATTCGTGTCGTGTCACAATTTACACCACAAACGTCGTTCATATATCATTTTAAAGCTAAAAGGTTGATCTATCTGATGAATAATTTTGTTTCATTATATTGTGCACGAACATATATTTTTTTAGCTCTAAAGAAAAAGGTACCGACTTTCTTTAAAATTGCACAGCTCCAAATTTAAGCAAAATGTTTTCCTTAGAAGGCGATCCAAAAAAGGGTGTGCGGGATTTTTGACTTTCCTTTTAAAACATATTTTATGCTAATTTTTGTGTTAGCATTGCCAAAAATATCGATTTTCAACCTGTTTTACGTGACATTTCCGCAAATACGTAAAATATCAATAATCCCGCACACCTTTTTTCAGATCACCTTATAAGGAATACATTTTGTGGAAATCTGGAGCCTTTAACATTAACTGGAAGTGGCAGGAGTTCTTAAAAAGCAAAAATTGGTACTTTTCCTTTGAAGCACAGAACGGCGAAAACGATCCATCAAAGTAACGTTGCATAGAAATATACCACTTTGTAAGTAAGGCCGTTCCATAAGCTTTAAAACGATATATAAATGGCCCATGTAGTGTAAATAATGATGCGACAACGATTTTTTTCGCGAAAAATTGACATCCCCCGTGCAAAGGTTTACTCATACCTTAAGTCTTATAAAGCATCTGACATGTTTGCAATCTAAAATTTCCAAATACAGATTGAACAGAACACTGAACGTCCCTGGATATTCCTAATAACAATGGAGTACTTGTAGAAGTTTGCATCAGTTTTCAAGTCCATGAATATGTTCAACTGTCAACTGAAATGACATATGCCTAATTAGTAATGCGTTCTTCGTTTCACTCTTCTTTTTTCTTTCAGAAAATGCCTCGTACAATGTCCGCGATAGAGCCAGCAGCAAAGCGGCCCAAACTAGACCGCAGCATGAGTGACACGCCGAGTGGTAGCATATTTGCGAAGCTATAACCCAAGTCACGTGCCCTTCATCATCAAGGGTAGTATTTGTGATTGTTACGTTCAGTACAATAATGAGAAAGTCCCATCACGCACGAGTCGTGTAGCAGTGTAGGATCTTACCCTATAGGATTGAAACACCTCACTACAAACCAAAAGAAAAAATAACGAGAGAGCAATAGGACAATGAGGTGTATCAAGAAAACAGCGTTAGATCTGAGTAAGCTGCTACACTAGTGCAGATTTCGGATGACTGTGAAATGTACCGTGACGACGGCGCGGTACTGTCGCGGTGGTGGTACGGAACCTGGCCTGCTGTTGATACTGAATGAAATCGCGTAGTCACGGTCGCGGCGCGACCGTACCTTTCGCGGCACTTTTCACAGTCATACGAACTGGCTCGTACATCACAGGACTTGAAATTGTACTGAGAGTGCCGCAAAATGGCTAGTTGCGGAAAAAAAACAAATGGCCACCGGGAGGTCGCGGACTTCGATTTGAAGACTCCCCTCCTCTGGAAATTTTCACACAGACCCCCTTTCCTAGAATGTCAGGGTTGCAAAACATCCCCTTTCCGGAATTGTCACTAAAAAGGTCACTGTGCAAACAGTAAATCCGTGAAACATATAAATGAGTACCGGTAGTAAAATATTAACAAATTGTATACGCATGAAGCGCTGAAACAATGGCTTGACAAAGAACCTAGACTATTTATTCAATTGCACAAATGTGTTCAATTTTGTTTTAGATCTGTGGGTTTCGCGGTTTACCTTGCTTTCTACTCACAGACTTTCAATTGATGCCATCTAAGGCCCGGTGCAAACGTCGAACTTCTGTTATACCTTTCCTTTTCCAAAGGAAGCCGTTTCATTAGACCAGAAAGATTAGACTTTATAATAGAACAATTTCTATTGTTTTGGATTTGAACGGCGCGACTCTGGCACGGCGTTTGCCGTAGGTGTTAGCGTGTGAGTATTTTATTATCTGCTTCAAATTGTAAATACTACAAGTCGTATAAGCGCGAGCGAATCTCGACGTCATTGGGCCCCGTGAAAGTGTTATCTTTGTATACAGTAGCAAGTGAGAATTGAATCTATCGTTTCCTAACTTGGCCGTTTTCAGCCAAATTCGTAGCCCTGCGATGATCCAAAGTCCGAATCTGCCAAATTAAGAATCTGTGATTCTAGACTTTCGGGATATTCGCGATACCACGAATTTGACTAAAGAATTCAATGGTTAAAACCTGAAGTCGAAACACAGGTTACAGTAAAAACCCTCATAAAAGAACAAGTGGATTAAGAAAACTCATGCTGAAATTTGGTAAAAAAAAACACCTTATAAACCTCTATAAAGAACACATGCAGCCTGAAAAATGAAATTGTTCTTGTATAAAAAAATGGCTGCCAGTTAGATTCGAGTACAGTAACCTATTGTGGTAGAGGACTAAGTAGATAAATATAATGTGCTAGACCATTGCAAACAGAGTTCTACAGCAGGTACTGTATGGGGATTTCCAGGGTACATTTAGCAATCGTTTTTGTTACCTTCTGCCAATCACATTATTTATTTGACTGTTGGCTGTGTATGTAGTACTTGATGTTAACAAACAACTTCAAGAACACCGAGCTGATTTTGCAGAAAACACCCAATGTACAAGAACAAAATCAGCCTGAATCACCAAAACACCTGTTCTAGTATGTGGATTTTTACTGTATCGCGCGCAAAGAAAGTTCAAAGCTCGAATCACTAATATAATATCAAATCTTTGCTATAGGATTCAAGAAAAATTCATCACTTGACTCGTGAATTCCACGTTAAATTTCACGTGAAAAGCGTTATCTTTTTTGAAGTTGAAATTTAACGTGGAATTCACGAGTCAAGTGATGAATTTTTATTGAATCCTATAGCAAAGATTTGATATAAAAGATAACGCTTTTTCACGTGAAATTTACCGTGGAATTCACTCGTCATGTGATTAATTTATCTATAGAATCTAAGCGATCTTGACTTTCCTAAAACATGACGTTATTGATTTATTACAGTGGAACTATATTTTTAACCGATTAAGCTTCCGTGGAAATCAAGATTATTATTGTAAATACCTGATTGCTATGTACAAATAAAGTCATCGTTGAAACAGTTTTATGCATTTTTGAGTCACGAACAGAGAGTTGCAGAGTTCTGCTAGTTTCGTTGAAACTAGTGAATATTTATAAAGTTTGCTTTCCTTTTTTAACCATGCCAAAAACATCTTTGCAGATGCACAGTGCTTTTACAAGTTGTTCACGCTTGTGTTTTGGTGAAAAAGTTCATGGTGTGAGGTCTTACCTCAATACAGCACAATTGGCCATTTGCAGCTGAACAGTCATGTGCTTGTTATTTCGCTACGAGCCTATGAATAGACCTAGATTCCTAAGGGTAAATCAACTGGGCATGACTGGAGGGCAAACAAACTTTTAGTTGACTTGTTTGCGAAATCGCAAATAAATTTAACTGATAACATGGCCTATTAACGAAGTTAATTCATGGCAGCATAAATGAGATGAGAACAATGCTTGTCTCTTGAATAACAAAAGCCGTCTTCACCAGAACGAGTCGTAACAACTCGTTCTTACAACATGGTGAAAACGGTCAATTAACCAGTTCTTTATGAGCAGGTAAAAAGATTACAGATCACATACAATCTCATACCCAGACGCTTTCCGGGTTTTTTTGGGTGCGCAATGGTTTGTGGGATAGTTTTAACAGGGTGCGATGTTCCACAATTCATTGCCCGCCGTGTCTAGTACTCGTTCCCAGTCCCTACGGCTCCAAAACAATTTTCGCATAGAGAAATCGATTGGAGAACTCAACGCAAAAGACGCAAAAAAATAACGTCTGGGTACGAGAATGGATTAGATACGTTTAAATTCTGTTTTGCTCTCCTGTACAACCACGTGACAGGCGAACTGCAAAAAGGCCTATAACCTATATGCAAGCATAATGAAAAGGATTATTGGAAGAGCAAGAATTAAAACATTCTCGAACCCAGAGATCCCGGCTCGTCGCCTCGCAGGGGCAATGGCAGGGGAGCCTCTGGCGACATCCATTTGAGGGCCTTCGCTGAAATAGCGCGCACGCGTACATAAAAGTAGCTTAATCCCGCTTTATAAAAACGTATCTATCGAAATAACACTGGCATTCGCTTCCTAGTCGTCTTTTCAACCTATGCTTTCGAGTTGAACGCTCTAAAAGTAGCTGTGAGTCCATAAAACAACATTTTCTTTTGAGCATGCGTCAATGGCTGTCACCAGAGCCTTCCCCGCGATGTGACGAGCCGGGGAGCTCTGGGTACGAGAATAGAATTAAAAGACCATTGTCTCAGTGATGCGCAAGCGCAACAAGCTCGGCTCAAGGATCGCGCCGGTTAATCGAATTCTGTGGTAGTTTTTGTGCTGGTGCAAACACTTGGAACTACCTCTTTTGTTGACTGATTCAAGTGGTTCACGAGCTTGATGCGAAACTTGTTGGCATGCATGGTCAAATAATTACGATATCTATTGGGCTATCGTCGAATTTCTATTTACTGATGCTGTATCTGCCCTGATTGCGCCGAGTACTATCCTACACTGGCGATTTTACCAGAGCGTTCATGGCAGCCTTCGCTTGAAACTGAGCATGCGCGACCTGAGAATGTTTGCTGATCTAGAGAGTGGAGATAAGGAATTAACCTTGTGTGAAAGCTATGGTCCCATGTGTGCTGATCTAGCAAGCCAACCGTGTCAGTGCTGCATATCGCAAGAACGATGCCCAAGATGGTATTTGTTTACGTCTTCATCGTACAGCTGAGCCTTTCTAAAATGTTCTTCTCTCAACTTCAGGCCTTTACACAGCCATCATTTTCTAACAAAACAAAGATGCCATTAGGTATATTGTTTACTACTTATTCACATGTTCAATGTGTATAGTGTTTGTAGGCTTGATTAGCACATGCAAGGTTTTTTAACTAACTGTTTTACATGAGAAATTTCCCTGTTTTCCTAGAAAGCTAGCTCTCATGAAAGGTGTCAAGACTCGCCGAAGGTTCCATGAAAGGTCGCACGGAAGTTTCTGAAAAAGGTCACTTGACAAAATCGAGAAATATGATATGCCCCCAAAACAGTCCCATGTCAGAATCCACGAAAGTCCCTGAAATATTCACAATATTACATTATTAAGCAAACGCACTTACCCGTAAGCTTGCTGATAGAGGTTGTTGATGGACTTGTGCTAACGTATTTTCGCTTCATGTTTCTGCGGAAAAACAAAAACAAGACGACTCTTTAAAACACAATTATTAAAGCAGTGCTCTTCACCCTTATTTCGACATTTCATCGAATTGGATTTGATTCGAATTACAAAATTGGCATGATTGAGGATCGAGCCCACATTTTAGTGTTTTAACGTTTTAGGCTAAGTTCAAACGTCGAATAAAAATTCCTTTTTCAAAATGGGCCACCTTGTTCGGCCTTTTTATAGCAGAACTCCCCGCGCCGAAGGCACGTAGTGGAGCCCCATACGTAACATTCAACGTCACATGAGAAAGCAACCCATCCAAGCCAAAACGGAACGTTCAACGGTTTACGAAAACATCGCAGGCTCCTATTTACGCATGCGTGTATACAGCCAATCACAGTCCGTCTTGGATTACTGAGCGCGCGCTTCGTCTCACATCCAGCACAGCGCCGCGCCGGTGTTCGGTTTGGACTCCAAACTGCAAAACCTCGTTGCATTTTGACGCCAACTCCCCAAAAAATACATTGATAACCACAGAATATGAATTCTTTAAAGAAGTAAAACAGGTCTAGTACATACGCCGCTCTTATCATGAGCCGTACCAAACTTTTACAATGAAATACTCGAAACTCGCGGCGTTAAAATCGATTCTACATTCCTGGTTTGATTTAGAATAGTTTAGGCTACAAGAAGACGAGAGATTGCCAAAAAATATGTTTTATTGAGATTTTGCATTAGGATCGGCTTATGATAAGAGCGGCGTATGTACTAGGCCTTAGAGATGCAAGGAGAACAATTCTCTGTTGCTGATAGCCTGCATGGAAGAGTTTTTTCAACCTAATCAATCAATCGGTCATTTACAACCGTAAAATTCCAGGTTGGTGTAACCATAAATTCCAGGGTGATCATTTCAAAATTCACTGAAATTCCAGGCTGGGTATCCCAAGCTGGGCTCCTCGGAATAAACCATGCTTCTGCCATGCAGCAACAAGCGGGGTGTGTATGATTGGAGTTCCGCTTTTAGGCATTGTCTAAATCTGTATATTATTTAGTTTTCTTTTTTTCAAAGGCTTTAAAATGATATATGTCGAAGCACTCCTTCAACCTTTCGGCCCATGTAAAGGGATCCAGAGACGTTTTGGATCCCGGATCTCGACCCGTCGATCACCCATGGATCCCGGATCCCACACTGCGCATCTCGGATCCCAAACCTCAAATTTAGCTGGATCCTGCTAAATTATTAATCAAATTATTATCAACTATTTTCCCATGCTTTTTTCGTTGGAACATAACGTTCTTATGGCCTTATGTCTGTGCACCGGGCTTTAGCCTAAGGAAGGTTGCTTGTCGCGGGCATGTCGCCAACCATGTTCTGGTAACGTTAATAGTAGCTAGATAAGCAAAGCATAAATACCGTTTGTTCTTGTATATCACGATGATGGTGATAGTCAGCAAAAAACACGTTACTACCACAGCGATGATGATGACCAGTTTGTTACTGAAATGGCCTGAAAACAAAATAGTAAACTAAATTTGAGGTGCCTTAGTCATATAATATAGCTACGCGCGCGCGCTCTGATTGGTCCAAATCTATGCTCTATTACAATGACAAAGGAATGGTTCTTTCCCGCCATAGAGCGGTTTTCACATGACTTGTAGTGAAACCAATTACAAAGTAATTACATCAATTCTGAATAAAACGCATTGGAGTGGAGTAATTACAAAGTAAAATATTTTTTGGAATGCACATTAGTTGAATATTATTTCTGGAAATTTATACGAAGAAAACGCTAGTGGCTGCAGAGATTTAGTACCAAACCTAGCGTTAGAAGTTTTGTTACGCTCGTGTGCGCAACTCCGTGCGCGAGGCCAATTGCGAATTACTCACGACAGTCATCTGAATTCCGCTCTATCATAACAGCATTAGATCCGTCTTGGATCACTGAGCGCGCGCTTTGTCTTCCACATCCAGCACAGCGCCGCGCCGGCGTTCGGTTTGGACTCCAAACTGCAAACACTTGTTGCATTTTGACGCCAACTCCCCAAAACGTACATTGATAATCACAGAATCTGGATTGTTTAAAGAAGCAAAACAGTTAGAGATACAAGGAAACCAATTCTCTGTTGCTGATAGCCAGCATGGAAGAGTTTTTTCAACTTAATCAATAAATTGGCGCTCTCCTACTGAGTACAATTTTATTGGATTTGCCCGAGAAATCCCCACAGAGCCAGGTTCCCTGGTCAGTGTAGTGGGTTAATATTGTGAGCACTGCACTGAGGATGGGCAACTTCCGAGACGTCCCCGTGTTTCTTTGACGTCGCTCTGGTTTAAGGTTAATGTAAGTGCATGTGAGAGACGGGACCTACGGTTTTACGTCGGTATTTATCAGAGAAGAGTAGACCGTGAAGGTCTAACCAGCTGCAAGTCTTGCAACAAAGGCAGCACCTTCTCCTCAATTATTTAAAGACCCAACCTTTCGCACATAAGCCCGGCGCTCTACCACTGCGCTAACCGATTGGCGGTTCTGTGACTGTATCAGCGAAGAGCACGCGTGATGTTGAGAGAGACACAAGAGCGTTGTATAATAGAGCCACAGACTACTGTTTAAGAGTGCACATACCATACTTATATTTGTTACAGCCATCATGACACGTGACCTCTCGTGACACAGGAATCCCATAACATGACGAAGTCACCTCGTAGCATGTTCTCGTCTCTGTAACTCTGCTGTGGTGTCTCCGGCACTTTGATTTGCATTCAGACAAGCTCGCTGACCAGGAACTCAAGTTAACACCTTGAAACGAAGTTTCGCAAACGGATTTTATATAAAATTACTCGATATACTAGCGTATTTCGAATTCCCCAGAAAACTAGTTCTTTATATATACCAAGTGTCAAAGTTCTCTTTATCTACTATCTTATTGTTTGAGAGCGTGAGCGTGAAGAAATTCGACTGCTTCCCCAGCGACAACTGGGAGGGCAACAGTATACACTTAATGACTGCTCCTGAGGGAAACATACATACATACACATACACGTTTTATTTATACACGGTAAAAATCTTCAGTAGTATACAAACATGTAGTGGATAAAACAAATACATATTAATACTGATTTACAAGATTGCCGTGTGGGAGTCGAATAGTATGTCATAGGTATTCCATAATTTTTCGTTTGAACTGCCCAAGAGAAGATGCGGTACGAATATCGCAGGGCAGAGAATTCCAGAGCCAAGCCCGTCGTAGCTGATCGCCCTTTAAGGTAGTTTGTTCGAGGCTTGGGCAGATTTAATTGGTTTTATGGTCTCTTAGTGTATACGGTGTGGTTCGGTTAATGAAGAGATCTCTTAAGTAAGATGGGGCAAGGTTATTTAATATTTGAAAATTAGGATGGATTTGTGTTTTTTCCTTCTTATCGATAATTTGTCCCAGTGTAGGCTCTAAAGGAGTGCAGTTGCGCTACAGTCATAACTGGATTTGGTAATTACCCTGGCCGCCCTATTTTGGGGTTTTTGCATTTTGTCGGATAGTTTGGCACTACATCCATCCCACACAGGACTACAATAGTCAAAGTGGGGCTAGATGAGTGATTGGTAAATTAGGGTGGCTGAAGCGGATGAAATGAAAGGCCTTATGCGTTTGAGGGCACCGATAGCTGCAGAGATCTTTTTGGATTTTTTCCTCAATATGATTGTCCCATGAAAGCCGGGTGTCAATTGTTACGCCCAACGATTTGGCGGTGGTAACCCGCTTTATGGGATTATTGTCTATTTCGATATGAATATCGTCACTTAAGGTCGCTAATTGTTTTTGGCGGGAACTTATAACCATAAATTCTGTTTTCGCTATATTTAAACTAAGACGATTAGACTGCAGCCATTTGTTCAGGTTCTTCAAGTCTGAGTTAATCAAGGTTTGAAGGTTATTGGTGGTATCCGCAACAAAGCTAATATTCGTATCGTCAGCAAACATCCTTGGCGAGCCTACACTGAGACAATTTGGGAGGTCGTTAATGTAGATAAGGAATAATAGGCAACCTATAATGCTGCCTTGAGGGACACCACACGTGATCGGCAAAGGGTTTGACAAATAGCCATTGACATTACATTTCTGGTTGCGATTGTTAAGGTAGGACTCAAACCACTTGAGGGTAGGGAGGTCAAAGCCATAATAACTTAATTTACGCAGAATAGCGAGATTCGAGGGAGATTCGAGGGAAAACAAAACTCGCTGTTTCCCGAGGGTGCAGTCATTAAGTGTTTTATTATATAGCAAAAAGAAAATACGGTAAAAATAGTCCGCGCGGGCAACAATTTTTTAATTGTAGCCCGCGCGGGCTACATTGAATTTGTAGCCCGCCACGTGACCATGATAGAACCAATCAGAGCGCGCGCTTTGATTGAATAAACACGAGCTTTATAATAATGAAAATTGTTGCCCGCTTGACTTTACCACGTGACAATGATAGAACCAATCAGAGCGCGTGCTTTGATCGAATAAATACGAGCTATATAATATATCTTTTATCCACTGCCACATTTGCGCGCGCTTTTGCACATGGAATTCATTCACGTGAAAAACTCTTTTTTCTCTCTTTTTGTTTTGTTCCCTTTGACACTTGATATGATAATGAAGCACTTATTTACTGGAACCTCGGGTGAGCAGTATGTTTTGTGGTCCCTCGACCGCTGATGTTTCATCTCCGCTTCGCTCTCGGGACCACAAAACGTGCTGTTTCTCTCGATCCCAGTAGATAAGTGTCAACTATCGTATGTTGCCTACAAACACATACCAGGGACGGCGGAAGCTAGAGTATGCCTCTAGATAGGCTCGAAAGTCTCCAGGTTATTCGCTCATTTATTTTATAGTAACCATCAATATTATTGGAGGCTAAGCTAACCCAGCAAAATTATTATGGGAGTGGGAGTGCTGTCCATAGAATAGGCTGCGCAGGACCATAAAAAGTGGGGGTGCTCATTAGTAAGGATGTATGGGAAGAGTGAAAACACAAAATACAGTAAATGTATGAAAAAATTGGCGAAACGTGGGGGTGCTCGAGCACCCCTGCCCCCCCCCCCCCCAACTTTCTGTTGCAGCTTTGAAAATTTAGACGTAGTTGTTAAAATAAGAGTTTTTGTTACTCAAATAAATAGGATGCACCAAGTAAAGCGCTTTTCACTAACCGCTGAAGCAACGCGTTATCATCGAAGTGTAGCCACGAAAACGACAAAAGGGAACAAGGTAATTAGAATGAAATTGGGTGAATATAACAACTACTAAAATACATTGCCTTTAAAAATGACACACATTATAAGCGTCTCCTCGTGTGTTTACCTGTGTAACTCAAACTGGCAGTGAGAGATTCGGGAACAATCTGTAGACTGTCTAACTTGCCATTCTTGACAGCATCCATCAAAGTCTTTTGTGGATCGTGAATAGAGGACGTATTTACTCTGCTAACCATATCGAACTCCGCAATGACGCTTCCTTGAGAGAAGCGCACGTTCTGAATCACCATGAACCACCATATTTTACGAACTGCAAATAATGAGAGAAAATAATGATAATGCTTAAAATGATGCCGAGTGGAGAAACATTCGGCTACAACCAGAACTGCAACCTATATTTGCATATGCTGCGCGTTTTCAAAACTTGCTTCCGGTTTGAGATTCTTGGTCTTTCTCCGGCAGTCAAACCATCTAGTAAGCCAATCAGGTCCTTGCCCTGTTTCGGCTAAGGCAGTCGCCTGGCTTCTATCGCCACGAAAAGCCATTTCGTTGAACAACCGACAGATTTGATAACGGTTTAACAGCTGACAAAGAGAAATCGAGGTCTTTTGAAGATGGGGCCAACATAACGTTCAACAAAATGTCCATTTAACATTTCGTTTTTTTATCTCAATGATTTAGAAAATTACGTCAAACATGCATTTGAACCAAGTTTCGTCGGGTTCTCAAAACTTGTTCCCGAAGAAATGTCGACCAAATATTCACAAACGTTGAATCAATTGTTGAACTGATTTGGCTCCAGGCTAAAAGTGCGTTCACACTTGTCAATGAGTAAACATGTATACAAATGTCCACCACAGTACATATCATTAGAAGTAAGCAACGCATTGGCAATTGTGATGTTAGTCACAGGAGGTGTCCTAGTGTGAATGCAGTATCATAGAGAGGTAGAGAGTAGAAGTAGAGAGGAAAAAAGAGAGGTTTTCGCCTCCATTTGATGATCTTACCAAGACAGTGATTTCTTGCTTCAGCTTCTGGTAATCCTGAGTCGTCACATCCCCCAGATCTTCAGTATACTTCCTTTTCATCTTGAAACTACACGTCACTCTCGCCTCTGTAAAATCAACAACGTTTGACATCAGGGGCGCAAAAAAAACACCAGGTATAAAAGATGATAACTCGAGACTTTTTAAAAATTAAAAAAATAATTTTCTCTGCCACCGGTGCCCTCTGTAGGATAGATCTGGTCCCATTAATATAAGCACCATTCATTTAACAACTTGTTTCGATCAAGTTCTTTTGAAAGGGTGAATACACATATTTAGGAAAAGGTTGCGATTGTCTGTTGTAGCGCGCGATGCGCTTCTGCCGTGACCCATCACAATTGTGACCCATCATAGGTATACCTGACATGGGTTTGCATTTGCAATGTTTGCGTCCATGCGGTGGTGTCCCGGAAACCGGAGGATTCGTGTTTCTTTGAGCGTGGTCATCATCATCATCATCATCGTCGTCATCGTCGTCGTCATCGTCGTCGTCATAACGGTCGGTTCTTGGAGTGGGATGGTTGCCTGATGCTCTTCTAATAGAACAAAGAAAAAAAGCAAGGAAAGAAAGTAAGAACGAAAAAAACTTAGTAAGTAAGCAAGTAAGAACGAAAGAAAGGAATAAAAGAAAGAAAGACAAGGGTTACATTCAGATCTTCGGTAAGTCTGCCATAGGAGGAAATCATATGCAAGTCAAAATACCTACCCTGATGATGGCGTTGGTGACCCAGACGAGCGAGTTCCAGATGGTGTATGATGGTGCCCGCCGCCGGAGTGATGTCCTCCAGCGGCTGTGTGATGCTGAGGCTGATGCCCTGAATGATGTGAGGAGTGATGCCCTGTGTGGTGGGAGCTGTGGTGATGCCCAGCATGGTGGGAGGGGGGCTGCCCTGTGTGATTAGAGCCGTGATGCCCACCTTGGTGTCCCGAAGGGGCCGGATGAGGGCCGGTATGTTGATTGCCATTTGGTGGGTGGTGAGAATGGGGCCGAGCAGTAGAGTGAGAATTCGAAGAACCGCCGTGTCGTGGTGGGATTGGACTTCCTCCCTTTGGTTTACAGATGCAGTTTCCCTGGCGGTCTTGGTAGCCACGGGGAGCTGTAGGGGACCTGCATTCTACGTAAGCTAGAAATCAAGATGAGGATATGGTCTATAATAGCAGGGGCGGCGGAGCACTCTATAAAGTGGGGGTGTCGAAGAGGCAAAAAATGAAGCAATATTTTCTTCCATCTTACATTCCATGGTGGAATGACGTCCATTTTTTTTTTGTTCGTGCACTTTGGGAACAATGTGATTTAAACGAGCTAGTTCTCTTGCAAATAACAGAAATGAAGGTACAAATGTACAAATGTGTAGCGCCTTTTTCCTTAGTAATGATTACTGTATTTTTCTTCTAAAAAAGGGGGGCACATGCACCCCAGGACCATCTAGCTACGCCCTGGTGCCTCTTCTACACAGACTGAACTAGTGGCAGTTTCGTCGTGAAGTCCCGATTCGGTTGGATGGTGGTTATTTCGATAGCTTTTGCATTCTTTTTGTTAGTATTCGTAGGCATACACGAATGACGATCGGTCAATTATGACTCTATCTCGATATCGATTTTTTCGCGTGAGATTTAGTGTGGAATTCCTGAGTCGGGTAATGGATTTACCTATAAAATTTGCGTTGCTGCAGTGAAATCTCCTAGTTATGCCGCTACACTACAATATTACTGAACTAGTCATCTGCCTACTCTTATGGCAAAATATCCATTCCCACCCGAGAATATGATTGAATATAAAATATATATGTCGAAATTTCATAATGGGAACGCTATCCTGCGTTAAGTGGGTTTCGCTTTAGTAACATCCGCACAAACGTATTTGATAGGTTACGCAACCGTATAGAAAATTATTCTGGAAATGACAGACATGCATCCATTGATTTTCTTTGCTTTCATTAAAGAAAGATTGTTTGTAATGAAATGATTAGATGATGAGAAAACCGGCTGAAGCTTATTGTGGAAAATTGAGAGAAGAGATGTTGTTAATCATTATATTATATTTCATGGCCAGTTTTTCGAGCTCAAGTAAAGTCAAGTTTCTTATTTTTATCTAACATACAGTAAGACAAATACCTTGAAAGGTGACACATAAAAGCGCGAAAGCAAATAACGAAGACGTCCTTGATTTTTCCATGACCGAGCTTCTTTTCCTGCAATGACACAGCGCTTTTTCACCAAGAGGTTCTTCAAGTAGGTTATACACAAATTTCAGGCAGCCATCACGAACATCGCTGTTGTTTTCCGTCCCTCCAAAATAATCTATTGTCAACAACCTAGCCGCGGAACAATGAGACACAAAACCTCGTAAAATGATTGGAGCAAGTTATCACAAAACAGCTGGGGCAACGCACCAAAGACGACCGGCTAGAACTTGCATGATTAGATCCCAGAATATTTCCAAACAATCTGTTATTAAAAATTTCTACGACTGCAGCTGTATTCAAATTTTGATAAGTTAATATTTATTTCTACAAGTTTATTTGGACCCCGATTTGAAGTTTGGAACCCAGCTGCGTCAAAAACCCTATTTCCTCAAAGTTTGATAATTGCTCGTTTGTAGGATTCGAAGAAAGTTTAGCATATTTTGGTAGTACTCATTAGATCTCTGATGCGAATGCGAAATATGTAGGAATGTAACACAGGGAATTTCTGCAGAAACCCATCCATGGGAAAAGCTAAATGCACACGCATGGGAAGTGTTCGGAATTGACATGGATAGCAGTTGGAAATCCGAACACTTCCCATTCTTCTACCATGGGAAATTCAGCTTTTCCCGTGGATTGTTTCTGCAGAAATTCCCTGTAAGATTGAGGATCGTACGGTTTTTGTACAGGAACATCACAAACACTGCAGGCGAACGTTTCGTTTTGCAAATTACATGCGTTATTGAGCACAAACGAATAAGGGACCGGTCACTATTTATCGTCTGGGGGGGGGGGGGGGCGGCGAGGATTTTGGGAGGGATCACTTCATTTTGGGGTGAGCGAAAGGGGGGGTGGGGGGGTGGCAGAGGATTTGGGAGGGATCACTTCATTTTGGGGTGAGCGAAAGGGGGATCTCTCAAAACCTGAAGCCCTGATAGGGGGGATCACAAGAAATTTTTTAGTAGTTATTCTAGCAACTTCTCTATCATATGTATTTTTCTACTTCACTTCACTCTGCAATACATAAAAATTTCGGCGCGCTTCTCGCGCATAAAGAATATAATTTAATGTAGTCTTTGGCAACTCGCGCGACGAATACACTACCTTCGCACCCTTCACAAGAACAAGTGTATCTTGGCGAGAAAAAACAAAATTTACCAAAAATGTCCTACAGTGATAGGCCTGGCGGGCAGTCACTATGTTTGAAAGAAGAGTAAACGTGAGTTCGACGTTACAGGCATAGAAATTCGTCATTTGGGCCGCGCTTCACGCAAATGAATAATAATAACAGCTCACACTTGCCATCACCATCAACATCAGCTACAATTTATTTAATAGTCATTTCGGCGGTTTACTATACAAAATAAAACGAGAATGTTCATCTACACTTTCTCTGCTTGATGAAATGCGTTTATCAAAATTCGGGCGCGCTTCGCGCGCAACGAAAGAAAAATGCGATCCCCCTATCTGTAAATAGTCTTCTACTACGTGAAATAGGGTGTGTGTGTGGGGGGGGGGGGGGGGGGGAAGGGGGTGGGGGGATCACGAAAACGTTTAACTGCTCTGAGGGGGAATTACGTTAATCACTGTACTTATGGAGGGAGGATCACTTTTGACCGTGTATTACCCAAAATCCTCTGACCCCCCTCCCCCCATCCCACCCATGCGATAAATAATGACCGGTGCCTAAGTTCTACCAATAAAGCCATTCCCTGAGGACACTTTGTGTTTAGTCACTATATAATCATGATTGGTTCAACCTTCGTTCTACCAAACAAAGAAAGCTTTGTGACGCACCTTGGTGAGTTCTTACACTGGAGCCCAGGGATTGTCCCCTAGTCTGTGCCGGCCTATACACACTAGAAAAAATGCGCAATTTGTCCCAGGGACAAGTCCCACGAATCAAACCAGTTTGATGAGACTTGTCCCTTTACTAACTATGGTCCCAGGGACAAATATTTAGTCCCCGCGACTGAAATATCAACACAAAAACAGGAGTACACACTATAGGGGACTTGTCCCCGAAGTTGGGACAAGTCCCTGGGATTTGTCCCCTAGTCTGTGCCGGCCTTCATAGTCCCTCTTAGAAGTCGCAGCTAAAAAAGGCGTGTTCGCGCGCTGCATATTTTAAAACCTCGCTTTGGGTTTGGGATTTGGGGCTGTTCCTGTTCCGCCAGTCAAAGGCCATCTAAAACCCATCACAGTCAAACGAAATCTGCTGTATTAGAAGAAAAGAGTGTACCACGTGACACCCCTGAAGAGATCTTCCTCATTAATATGACAACACATTGACTACAACCTTTATTTAACAAAACTATGAAGATTGAAGAGTACATAAGTCATACGTTAGAAGGGTTCTAAAAAAAACTACACGGTATTCACAATGATTATTGCAATTCCAAAAGCTGGTTATGGATTCTTGTATTATGTACAATTTGAATTCCTATGTGCGAGGGTCGTATGTGGACACAAGAGAACCCACCTTTGGGAAAGCATTAATGAAATATCTTGAAAACCTGTCAGTTGAAGATCCAGAAACATTTTTCAACATTCACAGGCTTCCAGAGTCATACACAGCGAGGCATACAAGCGGTATTATAAAACCGCCATCAGTTTTTTCTTTGCTTAATTTATTTCGTGCTAAAAAGTATATTTGTAATTTTCGACCGCGTTGGTGTGATTCGGGTTCTGCAACCAGCGCTCTCGCGGACTAGGAAGAAATGGAGAATTTTGAAGTTGTGCTAGAAATTCAACAAAACACTGTATAAACATTCCTAGTAAACCGATAAAATTGGTTCAAAACGTGTACAATGAGTATTCCACTCCACTAAAAGTACTAGACGCTCAAAGCGACTTATATAGTATACTGTCAGACTGGGGATTTACTAAGATAAATATATACTAGTTCACACAGATGCCACTATAGGGCAGACGAAATTTACGCCAGAGGAGTCTTGGTGGGCAGTGGGCCTGCGCTGTAATCATTATCTGAAAAACAGAAATAAAAAAAATCTAAAAGTTATCTTTACTATATCGGATGCTAGACTGAAAACAATGCCTTCAGTATCGCGAACATCTGCAAAGGGAGAGGACAGTTTAGCGAACAGTACGCTCGACAAGAGTTGAAAAGTCACCCCTTGATGAGCTGGCTTTTGATCATCCGCGCACGCAAGTTCCTTTCATTTACGGATGTTCGCGAGGGACTTGCAGTCTAGTGGGGTGCTGTAAGTTTTCTCGAATCACGCTGTATGCTTCTTCGTCACTGATTCTTTCAAGAGGTCTGTTTACCGAAGGCGGAAATGTTGATACTCACCAGTCAAGGTTTTCACATCACTTTCAGATGAAGTCTGTTTGATGTACTTCACGCTTACCCTCCTAAGACAACAGTAAAAAAGTACTTTTAAAACCAACGTTTTAATAATATAAATCTTGATATGCAAGTATTAGTGAGAGGATGACCACGAAACGTCAATTTTTGTCGCTATTTTCAACAACTGCACATAAATTCTTAATTACTGAGTGATGACGCAGTCTTTTCAAAAGCTTCTTTTTCATATGTCCATGTCACTTCTGATTCATGTCACTTTTCTAGCATGGGTATTTTCCATATCTTGCTCAGCGCCATTTTACAAAAATTGATTTTCTCAGTTTTATATCGACGATTCAAGGGAAATGAGAACACAAGTACTTCAAGTATAAGTACATCATATGTTTTTTAAGAGCATGTGAAAAAAATACGCGACGCTCAGAAGTCTCGTGTACTCTCCGGCTCTCCCTAATTTTGCCGCTCCGTGTTGCTTGAAGTGTGAAAAAGATTTCAAGTCGCCGGAAGGGACGCAGGTTAGGTACCGGCAGTGTGTTGAACATAGTTACTAATGAATTGAAAAACGTTACGAGGAGATGTGGATGGATGCGACGAGGGAATGTTGACGAATATGATGAGGGGATGTGAAGGGATGTGTGAGCTTACCTGGTCTTGAGCAAAGCGACAAGCACAGTGATCAACAGCACAGCCGCGATTATCCCTCCAACTAGGAAGAAGATCTTATGGCGATGGCCGTGAGTGTACTTCCCTGCAGAAAAGAAAAACATAGATTAAACTTGATGACAATTTAGCTCCGCAAAGGCAACTTTTGTGACTATTGAACTCAGTATTCAGATTCGAGAGCCAGACGTCTAGTAGGCAGTGCAGTATTACGAGGAAAAACCATTGAGTTAAAGAGCCCTAGTCAGCCACTCCTTTGTTATTGTTTTCATTCGATATCAGACAACGAATTACGCGTATAAATCTTGAAACAGTCTTCTTAAAAACAAAGTTTTATTATTCATTTTCGGAATTCAATCGAAAATATTGCACTACATCCCCTAAATCAGCCGGAGGAAATGGATGCTTTCTCTGCCTCGGTATGTTGCTAGGCTGACAAAATGGAGGCTGACAGAGGCTCTTTAATTGTTACAGAGAAAATCCTAAGAAAGATAACGTCTGTGCAATTTCGCGACGATTCCCTTGTTTGCATGGAAGGTATGGTTTTTCTACAATCACGCATTTCAGTAGTCTACCCCTGTTTCAGCAGTCTACCCCTTCTCTGTCTATCCAATTCTTGATAAGGAAATTGTTTAAGCAAATGAAACCAGTAACTTACAGCATCCATAGTCTGTCCACCTCTCGGAGCATCCCATCCTACAGGGAACCATCCTCATCCGAGGGACTTCATCACATGAGTTGTTCACCTCCTGGCAGTGGCGGTGCTGCATGACAAAGCATTCCTTCTCATCATCATCGTGCTCATGATCGTGTTTCTTGTGCTTCTCGTGTTTCTTATGCTCTTCGTGTTTCTCGTGCTCCTCGTGTTTCTTGTGCTTCTCGTGTTTCTTGTGCTCTTCGTGTTTCTTGTGCTCCTCGTGTTTCTTGTGCTCTTCGTGTTTCTCGTGCTCTTCGTGTTTCTCGTGCTCCTCGTGTTTCTTGTGCTTCTCGTGTTTCTTGTGTTTGTAAAAGCGAGGCTCGCATATGGCATCGTGATCTGCGTCCTTTGTCTCCCACTGGCCTATCTTGACGCCTAAGAAAACCAAAGTCGACTTAAGATAACTGCACGCAAACGTTTATTTGGCATTTTTACAGTATACACTCCAGCTATATGGAATCCTATAAACATTCTACTAAATGATAAAGTACTGTTCACTAAGAGGCAGGTTTTTTGAGTGGAATTCGATAAATTAAGTAAACCTGTTCATAGCGCTCACCCTGCGCTCACCCTTCATTAATTTTGTTCAATAAATTGTTGCTCATATTGCAGCGAATTCCGATGCCTTGCATTTTAAACTGTCTGGGCCAATCAGGTTCTTCGCCTTGTCCTACGTAAAACAGTCGCGTGGCGATATAGACATCGCTGGCAATTATAGCCAACATTCCTACCAGCGAAAACGCGAGATCTAACAAAAACACGGGAAGCAAAGCAGAGACGCTTTTGAGGGCAGGAGGGCGCTCGTACACGTATAGAGCAAGTCTTTCTTTGTTTCGAAATCAGAAATTCCATTTTCAGTTTACGCACCTGGGTATTTATCAAAGACGAAGAGATATTTCTCATCCATTTTGAATCCAACGAATTCGCCCTTCTTGATGGCAGCCTTCAGCTTTGTCTCGACCTCGTCTACAGTCATGGGATGCTTAAGATCATACTCCACTGAGATGTATGCAACCACACTGCCCTTGAAGAAGTTCATGAAGCCGATAGCCTTGGGCTTCAGGATTTTCATTATCTGCGGAAAATGGACCAGCAAAAAGTATAAGTTTAGTGACTATAGCAATCTGATGCTATATATAATATTTCCAGTCCGACAAGCCTTTTGAGACAGTTGCGCACTTGGACTTACCGGCTTCTTCAGCTTAGCAAACAGACTTTTGTAGGCTTTTGATTTGGGGTTGCTCAGATCCTCGTGGAATCCTGAAGGATCTTGATCTTAAAGTTCATGCTTTTTACTGGAAGAGGAATAAAAGATAATTTATTGGATAACATTTCAAAGAACCAAAACTCAGAAGAAAGTTACACGAAGCGTACGAAATCTGTTGGCTTCCGTAATACGCTAATCTCTCGCACACCCGAAACACTAGTTTCTATAGGATGAGTTATCCAAAAATGTAAAGCGCTTAGAGCTTTGAGAAGCGCTATATAAACACCTACTTTACTTTTTGTGTCGACGGACATACAACTTCTCACACTTCGTGGCCGACACAATATGAACGGTTGCGCGGGAGACAAGTATGATGAGGAATTACAGCCTCCCAGCTTATGCTAGTTAACAGCATCATCTGAACCTCTGAAATCCACTCTGATTCTCAATGCATGCAGGACTTTACCTGTAGGCTTTGGGAGACACTTGCACCATTCAACATGTGGCAGGCCATGGTGTTTCTTGCCGTGGTGTCGGGGGCGTTGGTCGGTGAGGTTGTGATGTTTAGGCGGGTGAGGTTTGTCATCTGGACAATGACAAGTATCGTTCTCAGCGAACCGAATTCCCCAACGAACCTTCTTCTTCGGTTTCTCGGCTGATACAACTAAAGGATGAGAAATAATACGACATACGGATGAGTCCCAAGAACACACAGGTATACACAAAGGCCGCCAGTAGACTATCAAAACGATCGCGAAAAGCACCAGTGTCAAGCAAATACCGGTTGTAAATTCAGCGCATATATAAAAAGCTACACTTAACACTGTATGCATTGCTACGCGACCTCAAAATTCGACGTTGCGATGGGGCGATTGGCGATTTTTAGCTGTTAATCAAACCAAAACGCTGGATTCGCTTCAGTGGTTCAAAATTGATTGCCAAATCAATCAAAATGGTTCTAAGCTATCCGGCTTCCTTGCCTCAAATGTTTAACATTCTGGTTCAAGAAAATTAACGTTACAGTTTTCTTGCGTAAAATCGTCAATCGCAACAGTGAATTTTGAGGTCGCGTATAGAAATGCATCGTTGAACAGAATCGCATAGGCTATCAATTTTTCCAAGTACTATCATGACCATAAAGGACCGGGATGCTCTTTCAAAGAAAATATGCCGAACAATTTTCACTCAGAAAATTCTGAAATCTCAGTTTCAACAACACTCTAATCACTGATTTCGTTCAAAATGTCAGAACAAAAGCGTTTTCCTATCAAATCTAGAGAATGCCGGCTCTACGATCGGTTATGATTGTTTAAAATACTATATTTAAAATACTATATTTGCAAACTAGCGTCTACGATTGACCATAGCATTGCCGTGTTATTGGAACCATAGCTAGTATCTTCAGTATTTTTATTTTGGTTTAGAGAAGTGTTAGAAAATATGTCACCCTTCTCTGCCTGGTATCATAATTTTGCGAACTTTCCGCCGACTTCAAAGCGTCCCTGAATCAAACCTCTAGCAAACCGGTAGCTCTTGCAAAAGAGTGTAGTTTCGTAGAGTGAGAAAGTTGTCCCGGGACGAAGGGACTACGCCTGGGCTACGTAGCTATCCCTAAGGGTTTTATTGCGTTTTAATAAAGAAATGTATGAAAAAGTGTCTCGCCCCGAGAAACTTAGCTAGGAGGGTTATCCCTTCTTCTCGGCAACTTTCCTTTATACACGGGCCTAAGACTGAAAAAATACATGGCAGTTCCGGGGAACTCAACTACCAGGAAAAATTTAACTTGAATAAATGTGTCACCGCACTCTAAATACAATTTTTGCCGATAAAGAAAAAAAAAAGCAGCTCTCCAGCCAGATGTTCCATAGTAAGATTTGTAGAACCCTGGTAGAACCCTTTCCAAATACAAGAGTTCATAAAAGTTAACATTTTGTATAGACCAAACAACGACAGTAGAATTCCCTATTGTAAATGAACATGTTATTTAGAGCGTTGCTAAGCTGTGGTACTACATTAATTTTTCATGACTTCCAAAAGGAAAATATTACGGACATCATACTTTAGTATAATGCCACTCAACTGTTCGGATCCGCAATTCAGATCCTTTAAAAAAAACTTTCTGGCTTGATATGATATTTGCAAATTCTCAGCACTCAACAAGGAACAGGTGTGCATTAGAAATTATACTTCTCGCTGAGGTTATATAACAGTTCCCTTCTAAGGAATAAAGTCCTTTATTTTCGTCAAACAAAATCGGAACTCTAAGGTCTTATACTTAGGTTATTTTTCATATAATCTTTAAAGTATACATAGCTTTAGCAGTGTGCAAATTTCTGAGTTATGTTCAAGCTATTGGAAATATGTCTGTCAGATATTACATAATTAGTCTTTATCCTTCGCAGAAACTAATACTGGGAAAAGATATTGGAAGAAAACTTACCTTCGAATGCAACCCATGCGATAGCGATCAACAGCAAGATTTTATTCAAGCCCATGGCTGTTGTTTGTTTGCGAACAAATTCCCCGAACCGAAGTTCGAAATACTGCTCGAGACTCACTCAGCTTCTCTAAAGCGAAACGAGTTACGTATTTGGCTTCATGCAAATTTACCAATACACAATATACAGTTTTGACGTCGTTCAATGCATTAGCCTGTAAAATTGCTTGTTCGCGATGTAGCTATGGAAACCTTTTCGGGTAATTGCATTTTAAACAATAGATTTAATACCTAACTGGGTTTTGTGAGCTTTGTTTATCTAGCGGTTGCCACAACCGAATAATTCTATTATTAGACAATTACGCATACTTTGAAAAGGCTTTGAAGAAGTTAAACTTAAAACAGAATGTTATGTAGTTTTTATTGGCAACTTTTTATCTCTGTAAGCTAAAGAATTTTGATAAGCTTTCGTGGCAGCGCTTACAGACATATTGCATGCCATAATGATATCAGAAAGCATTGAATCACATAAATAAAGCGGGTAAAAAGTTAATATTCTGCTAAATACTATCACACAAATTGCTTTCATCGTAAAGAACAGTCTATGAATACAACAACCGAGTGTTTTTATTTTTCTGGCGCAAAACAGTGTCGCAGGGAATTGTCAAAAATCAATTGAAACTTGCGTTTATTCCGCCTTGAAGCACCTGTGTATTTTTTTCTTTCCGTGAGTTGAGCCTGGAAGCTCAGGAGATGGATTGATTAGTTAAATGAAGGAAAACAGTTTACCGCCATCTTGAGCCATCTTATAAAGATAATTCATAGCAATACTAACAGATAAAAAGTATTTGCCACAAGTACTGCTCGTCTGTCTGTCAAATTTGGCCACAACTAGTTCACCAAAGTTTAAAATCATATTATATCTAAATTGTGCAGAAAATAATGCGTACCGTATTTGCTCAAACAAGCGCCGCCCTCGATTAAACGCCGCCCTCGAATAAGCGCCGCACCTTGAACCAAGAAATATATAAGCACCACCCCCAAAAACCCTCCGTATCCCATTATTGAGCACTGCAATCGAAAATGAAGCTATCCGCGCCGGCAATGACTACGGTAAATTTAGCTTTGCGTTAAGTAGATTTGTGCTCTGTGAAAGGCCGGAAGATTAATTAAGCGCCGCGGCGCTTATTCGAGTAAATACGGTATGTGCATATTTTGTGCAAAACATCTAAAAGATAATTTGAAATACAACAACTATGATATACAAATGCAAATGTGAAGATACAATGTGAAGAAACAGTGAAGAACAAGGTAGAAAACCATCCTTTGCTTTTGCCTGATCATAGTGGTAAGAAAGGCCTACGGCACATCGTACAAAAATTAGTTCAAGCCTTATTCTTGTCGCACAAAATGTCAATTAGTCATTGTTATGTTTAGTTAGTTAGAGCTTCAGCTATTTGTTTGGAGTAGCTTAATATAGCCTACTCGTAGGCGCAAGGGAGTAATTTTAGATCGAAACCCGAGTTTGCTTTCGCGAAATCTAGATTCCTAGGTTTTCATGAAAATGTCATCGGGTGAAACAAAATTTGGGTCGGGTCAGTTCATTTTTTCACTGACTACAATTTGTTGCGCGAAAGTTTCCAAAAATTCCCACAAGTACTTCTGTATGAGTGCTGTTTGAGTTTCCAGTCCTTTAAAGTGCAGTCCTTTATATATAATGCATTTATCAGCCTCTCTTTTTACGTTTTTATGTAATATTTAATATTTATAGCACGTAAAACTTGGTAAACACACTCAAATTTCGCACCAGGGAAGGGAAAAAACGTCCGGGTCAATTCAGAAAATCCGTCGGGTTTTGGGGAGGCTACAAATTCACGGGTAGGGTCAAAATTACCGTCGAGTCGGGTTTCGTCGGGTCTATTACAGACGGGTGTCTAAAACACCTGCGAACAGGTTATTTCGAGCTGTTATGTTAGATAATTATATTCTCTCGGGATAAATAGCCACATAAATCAGATATGCAGGGCTTCCCTTTACTGTACTACATTCACAATATACGGCGCATCTCCAAATATTTATCGAGGGAATGCCGCCAGACTTTAGGCTATGCCAGGCCGTGGAATGCGAGGTTCGAACGAACCTACTTTAAAGGTGCCAGAAAAATCGGGTTTTTGGTCACAAAACAGGTAGAGAACACGACAAAATGCTGTAATTTTTTTTTGGGGGGGGGGGGCAGAGGATTTTAAGGGGATCACTTCATTTTGGGGCGAGCGAAAGGGGGGATCTCTCAAAGCCGGAAGCCCTGAAAGGGGGGACCACAAGAAATTTTCTAAGTAGTTATTCCAGCAACTTCTCTAACATTTGCACTTCACTCAATACATAAGAAAAACTTCGCATCTAAAGAATATAATAGAGTCTTTGGCAACTCGCGCAACGAAGACACTACCTTCGCATCGTTCACAAGAACAAGTGTATCTTGGCGAGGAAAGACATGCTCTACCAAAAATGCCCTGCAGTGATAGGCCTGGCGGGCAGTCACTATGTTCGAAAGAAGAGTAAGCGTGAGTTCAACGTTACAGGCATAGAAATTCGTCATTTGGGCCGCGCTTCACGCAAATGAATAATAATAATTTCGTCATTTCGGCGCGCAATTGCGCGCATGAATAATAATAAAATCTACAGGAATTGTTTACTATACACACCAAAAAATGGAATGTTCATCTACACTACACTTTTTTCTACGTTTATCAAAATTCGGGCGCGCTTCGCGCGCAAAGTAAAATGCGATCCCCTCTATCTGTAAGTTGTCTTCTAGGGGTAAGGGGGGGGGGGGGGGGGTCACAAAAACGTTTAACTGTTCTGAGGGGGGATCACATTAATCATTGTACTTATAGAGGGAGGATCACTGCGTTTTGACCTTGTATTACCCAAAATCCTCTGACCCCCCAGGCGATAAATAATGACCGGTCCCTTAGTCCAATACTTTATTACCTCCACTGGCTGCCATGTACATTATCGCATACATTTTAAGATTATTATTTTAACTTTTAAGGTTATTCACGGCATGGCTCCCAGTTATATAAGCAACCGCCACAATATTTTTAGATCGCCCAAAAGGGGTCATGCGCACAACTCTAGGTGGTTGTTGTACAGTCGCAATTTGTAATAATTGTCGCAATTTGTAATACCTGTCGCAATTTGTAATAAAGTCGTCGCAATTTGTAATAAAGTCGTCGTAATTTGTAATACCTATCGCAATTTGTAATAAAGGTGTCGTAATTTGTAATAAACAGCTATATATACATATGAGCAGTTGAAACGCGAAACGGGCCTTATCCCAAAACAGGGCTACGTTTTCAAGGACTGCGAGGCACCATCTCAAGTTCGGCATTTCGCTTGCGCAAAACCGGCGTAGGCATTTCGCGTTGCGTTTGCTCATATATACATACATATGACTTTATTTGCCCACGGGATTCTTATCAGTCGCTACAATACTGAAGCATCTCCCAAGAGAGGTTTTCATCGATTGTAATTGCTAAAGATTTAGCGGATTTCACTCTTTGATCTCAGTGCCATTAATATTTATATTAAGGTTACTACTAGGGTAGAGGAAGACAGCTTTTGAGCTGACCCAAGAAGCATGTCTTCCGTCTTAACCACATTAAGACTAAGTTTATTCGTTATCAACCAATGACTTACATTAACAACAACAACCAAAGGTTGAGATTTATGTTAAACGCCGTGGAAAAATGGTGTTTTGCTGACGTTTCGAGCGTTAGCCCTTCGTCGGAGCAAAGAGAGAAAACTGAGGAAGTGGGGCTGTATATAAAGTAAATGTAGAGCCGTTGCTAGGCAACAGATAAACATCGGAATGACTAAAGGCGATAATTGGTTAAGAATAACAAAGGATGCCATGGGCCATTGAAATCGCAAACTAGTGATAAAAGTAAAGAAAGAGGAAATATGATGAGATGTAGAAAACTAGGTATAAGAGAAAAATTCATTGATGCCGTGGGGTGATCGGCAACCGAGTGAAAGAATAAGTCTATTCTCTTTATGGAAGCGAGAATGATTAGACCCGTTGTGAAGAGAAACACCGCAAACAGTCATATGATCTCTAGTGTGACCGGGAAGATTGAAGTGTCGGGCCACTGGTTTGTTACGGTCATTTTTCCTCACATCATTGCGATGCTGGCAAAAGCGCGTAGAAAGCATGCGCGGGGTGCGATGAAGAGAACAACAGGTAACCATGAGAATCAGTAGGTTTGTAGTGAACCGAAGTAGCTAAGCGATCTCCGTTAATAGTAAGATTGATATCTAAGAATGTGAGAGAGGTCTCCGAAATTTCCCATGTGAATTCGAGCGCTGGGTGAAAGTTGTTGACAAAAGAAATAAAGCGCTCGAGGTCAGGCTTAGGGCACGATGTAGCGCCAATGCAATCGTCAATATAGCGTCCGTAGAAATGAGGCGTGGGGCCATCGTATTGCTGCGCACCCCGCGCATGTCAAGACAGCTATCCCGTTCTCCCAGTTTCTCCGACTCCGTCGCTTGTGCAGCGAGGAGGCCGATTTTATGGCTAAATCGGACGAAATGAGCGAGTTTTTCAGAAATCGTGGTTACCCTGACAATGTCGTCGCTAACGCCCTTAGCCACGCCCGTTCGATCGACAGAACCACAGCCTTGCAGCCATCAGAACCCACTCTAGAAGATAGGATTCCCTTCCCCCTTACTTTTCATCCTACTAACCTAGCAATCAAGCATTTTGTGTCCAGGAACTTTAAGATCCTACAAAGGGACCCGGAAACAGCCGCAATTTTCCCCAAGCCGCCTTTGTTCTCTTTTAAGCGGGACCGAAACTTGCGCAATTCTCTTGTTAGAGGCGTTCTCACGCCTGGCGGTCTACAACCCGGCACTTTCAAATGTACTAGATCAAAATGCACAACGTGTGATCATGTCGTTTCCACCACCCGGATCATCGGCCCTAACGGCGAGTCTTTTAACATCACAGATCACTTTGATTGCACCACCGCCAACGTCATATATTGTATTACTTGCTCCCTTTGCCGCATGATCTATATAGGACAAACCGGTCAAATGCTTTCTACGCGCTTTTGCCAGCATCGCAATGATGTGAGGAAAAATGACCGTAACAAACCAGTGGCCCGACACTTCAATCTTCCCGGTCACACTAGAGATCATATGACTGTTTGCGGTGTTTCTCTTCACAACGGGTCTAATCATTCTCGCTTCCATAAAGAGAATAGACTTATTCTTTCACTCGGTTGCCGATCACCCCACGGCATCAATGATTTTTTCTCTTATACCTAGTTTTCTACATCTCATCATATTCCTCTTTCTTTACTTTTATCACTAGTTTGCGATTTCAATGGCCCATGGCATCCTTTGTTATTCTTAACCAATTATCGCCTTTAGTCATTCCGAATGTTTATCTGTTGCCTAGCAACGGCTCTACATTTACTTTATACAGCCCCACTCCCTCAGTTTTCTCTCTTTGCTCCGACGAAGGGCTAACGCTCGAAACGTCAGCAAAACACCATTTTTCCACGGCGTTTAACATAAATCTCAACCTTTGGTTGTTGTTGTTCATGTTCACGTCTCCGCCGACGCAGACCACCTAGTTTTCCCGTAAAAACTAGTCATACCAATGACTTACATTGCTTTAAGTCTTGATTTAGCTTGTTTTGGATAGTCACGGTATCAGCAGATGAAATTGTAAGATTAGTATCATCTGCAAACATCCTAACTCCCGAATAATCTAAACAGTTTGGCAAATCATTGACATAAACTAGAAACAACAACGGTCCAATCAAACTACCTTGTGGGACACCGCAGGTCACTGGTCTGGGAGCAGACAGAGCAGATAGCATGCCATTTGCAAGGCGCCGCTGTCTTCGCTCCGAGAGATAGCGGAACCAGGCAAGTGATAGTGCACCCATCAGGCCGTAACTCTCACCCGTTTTCCGAGGAGTATGCGAAAGCTATATTACGTTGCGAGTTGCGAGAAAAATGTCCTGGGTAGTGTATATACGACTGGCATTGAATTTGATAATGAATATCAGCAACGCGTATCATGATCAAATGTTCTCTTTACTAAGGATTCGTGTTCCTTCATTACATGCCTTTACATTTAAGACCTGACACTTGCTCAACCGATAGCGTATACCCTGCCTCCTGAAGCTCTTCCACGATCTCACCCTCGTCGTCATAAATCCCGTACGCTTCATGCTACAAATCTCATTCTTCAACTTGGGCGAGAGCTTCTGCTGATTAGGTGACGTCTTGCAGTCCGCCATTATCTCTTTCACCTTAGATTTAGCAATAATCATCTGCTGTTCTTTTAAGTCGCGATAAATCTTCTTGGCGTTCAATCCTCGCGCTGTACCTCTACAGATAGTCGACTGAACAAGTGGGTTATTAGCATGGCAATCTGCGTGGAAGTCTGTGTCAGCGGCAGCCTTAGTCACGATTTCCTTGACGTCCTCGAAGGACGTATACGGCTCTCCGTACTTATTTCTACATTCCAGCAACTTGTAGTGCTTTGTCGACAGAGCCTTTTTGTAGATGTTGCTAAGGTCCTGTACCCCGTCTCTGCAATTGTTGATGACCTTAAAAGAAGGAAAGATAGTTTCGTTTAATTGTTTTGTTGCTGCAATTTTCATAACTCTGCAAACTCTACGCGAACCAACAAACGGCCGTTTAATTGGCTTTCATCAATCATATCTAACGTAACGCATGCAAATACCTGCCAACTCTCCAGGTTTTCCTGGGAGTCTCCAGGTTAAAGCATCAAATCCTCAAACTTTTCATTATATTCTATGATTCATATTCAGGAAAAGGCTCGGGGAAACAAGATGTGGTTCCGACGAATTCTCCAGTTCTCAGAATTTCAGGGGTTGACAGGTATGCTGACGCTTGTGCAATAAAAGTGAATTGAATTGAATTAAACAGGTCTGGATGATTTTAGGCAGGCCAGGCTGAGTTTTTTTGAACGAATAAGGGCTATCTAGGCTCCGAAACCCAATTTCCACCATGAAATGCAAACAAAACTAATAAAAAAATCCATGCGCTTGTCTTAGTAAAAGGTTTGATTGACGGAAGCCAAAACGCAGCTTGGCGTTCGAAAATGTAAAGTGGGAGTTCGCATAATTGCAGTAGGCTCAGTCTAGCATCACTGCACAATGTCGCAAAGCGACTTCCTTATATGTTCCGCTGCCGCTGCAATTGCAGTTTTTAGACGACCTTTCGTTCATACTAGTGCTTTCTGCCACGGCTTTACAAAATGTTATTTCTCTTGTTTTCGCCTATGTTTTGTTATTTCTGATAAGTAATGATTTGCCAAAGCAAAAACTAGCAAACAAGATTGTTAATAATATTTCTTTATTCTCAATCTTGTTTGCTAGTTTTTGTTATTGCTGTTGTTATTCTCTCATTCACACGCATATCGATTTGGCGCACAGAAGGACGACCTACCTCAGCAACCAATCTCGTTTTCGCTAGCCAACACTTCATGGTGTACTGCAAGGGCTTCATACAATCCTCAGTCACCTCAGACAAGTCACTGTTGATGGTAACTAGATTGTTTGACGTCGGGAGAGTTTGTGTGACGCGAGGGATTAAGGATAAGCATGACTGGTAGTCCCAGTTCCTTCTCCTCGTCTTCTCCATACCATCAATAATTCCACGGATGCCGTCCAGTGATTGGCGGAGCGCCTCTTGACGAACTGACGGGAAGAGTGTGTCTCGCTTCTGAAAATTATCGAAAAATATCATTTGAATGGTCTAATGGACGATTCTAGCTATAACGCACGCGTGCGCTGCATGTCGGTAGATGTGGAGCATTTGTCGAACAAACTGTTAAAAAGCGCGCGCTGCATTCTGGTACTTTTGTGGGACACGGCTTGGGCATTTCTGAATAAAGAAGAGCGCGCGCGCTTATAGCTGGAATCGTCCATTTATCTTGTAGCTAAAGGTCGCTTGCGAACCCCCGAGAATTTGCAAGCAACCGGGAAGAGACCGAACATTATGTTAAAGCCAAAGCGAGTAGAGAGCTCGGTCTTAGCAAAATTTCGTTCACCGAGCACTACCACAGCAATATGCTCTTTATGGGAGACTTAGTACGGCAGTTGCCCTAATACATAGACATGCCCCTATGCTGAAACATGTTTATGTTATGGCCAAAGCATGGCTGTATTTTGTGGCGTCCGTGCATGAACCTCTGAGTGCCACGCCAAGATAATACTATTAAGCTGAAGTTATTTTGCCATTTTGTCAGGACTGTGATTGAAAACAAACAAAAGATAAAAGTATATATTATATTGTAAATATAGAGTTGGACTTCTTATATTGTAAATATATCATATTATCTTCACATCATAAATTAGCATCTATTAGCTGCTTGTCCGTCTTTGAGTTTGACGCCTATACTTGCACGTCTATTTTCTTTGTTTCGGAAATGGAGAAATAATGATCTGTTATAGCATTGCGCCACCTTAAATCTCATGAACTCACATATGTTTCGAGTATAGCGGTGAAGGTGTTGAGCTGAGTCTCACTTTCGTCCACTTTTCTCTTCGCTTCCTCCACCTCGGCCATCGCCTTCTTCGCCTGGTCGGACTTCTTGCCACATTGCACAAACGTACTGATCATGCTGTACAGATCCAGGCCTGGAGAGGAACATATTAAGTAATCTTATACTCTATCAGACGAGCGATCAAATGTTTCTGGTTGTTTTTGTTACTTTAGTTGTTATTCAAAGATGTCGATATGGTCATGAGTATGATCATCATGACGATTCGCGTTATGACAAAATAGGAATAAAAGCGTCACGAGCTTCCGGACCACTTGAAAGGGGTCTGGAGATGGACTTCTATAACAAAAATCATCATCATTATTCATAGCTAAAGTACTATAAGAAACCTATATCTATTCTATAACTGCTTTCCATGAAACTTTTATGAGCGGATTTGAGATGACTGTCGTAAGTACGGCTCGCAATTACTTTGTAATCACTCCTATAGGTTTTATTCAGAATTGGTGTAATAACTTTGCGATTGGTTTCACTACAGTCATATGAAAACCGCTCTATCACATAGTTTTTGGCTTGAAATAGTTTTGAAAACACTAACAGCGATGGATCTGGATCCAAAATGGATGCAATGTCCCAATAAAATCGAATACAAATAGAGAGAAAGGACAAAACAGACAAGATTTGTGCCGACGTTTCGGACTCTTTTACTTTCAGTCCTTCATCAGGGCGGTTACAGAAATCAGTTACATATGCATACGCGTATATACAAACGTACCCTGCGTGCGCAGACAAATTCTGAATGCGCGCTCTCAAAGAGGAGAAAACGAAAATAAGCTAAGTCTAAAGAGTTCTAAATTTCTTCTCTAAGGTTAAGTCCATCAGGGATCATGGTTCTTAACTTGTCGATCCAAAGGCCCTCGACAGAAGTCAGATCCTCCTGTTTAGCCACCTTTTTAATGCACTTGATGCTGAGGTCTGATATTGTGTGCCCATTGCTTGAATTGAAGTGTGCCGCGACAGCATTAGCGTCGTGCACTTGTGGGTTCTAAAGCGTGCATGTAACGGGAGGCTCGTTTCTCCGACACATACTGCTTTTGGCATTTTTGCACGAGATGAGGTAAACCACGGTGCATTAAAAAGGTGGCTAAACAGGAGGATCTGACTTCTGTCGAGGGCCTTTGGATCGACAAGTTAAGAACCATGAACCCTGATGAACTTAACCTTAGAGAAGAAATTTAGAACTCTTTAGACTTAGCTTATTACTAAATTGTACCATTGTATTCAGTTTCGTTTTCTCCTCTTCAGAATTTGTCTGCGCACGCAGGGTACGTTTGTATATACGCGTATGCATATGTAACTGATTTCTGTAACCGCCCTGATGAAGGACTGAAAGTAAAGAGTCCGAAACGTCGGCACAAATCCCCGGGGGGGGGACTCTAAGGTTAAAATGCTAGGGGTGACCGTCGGGAAACTCGAATTTTGACCCTAAAAAATACCTGATCGGAAAAAATTTCCACCCTAAAAAATACCCCTCAGTCTGAAAATACCCTAAAAAATACCAACAGTTTTGACAGATTAAATTTTATTCTGGCCGTTTATTTAATATACATCAAATGTATCCTCTCGACTTTCAAAAACACTACCTTATTTGCATGAGAACCCCCTAAAAAATACCTATTTTTCTTACTATACCGTTTTTTATTTTCGAACCCTAAAAAATACCAGATCACCGATTTCAACCCCTAAAAAATACGACGGTCACCCCTAGCATTCGAATATAGGGAGTCCCCCCCCCGGGCACAAATCTTGTCTGTTTTGTCCTTTCTCTCTATTTGTATCACATAGTTTTTGAAATGCTTAACAGGAGGAACTGTGGTTGCCTTGCCTCGCGCCGTAAGATGATCCATATATTTTTTTTCTCGAGCAAATTCGCAGCAGATAAATTCACAGCAGGTATTTGGGTGCCGGCTCATGAAGCAGATATCGTATGACTCGACACGGCGCGGCACTGTCGCGGTCGCGGCACGGAACCTGGCCCGCCCAAGGGAATTAAATGGCGTAGTCGCGGCACGGTCACGACCGCGACGCGGCGCAACGTTTTGTCGCGGCACTTTTCACAGTCATACCAAATCTGCTCTTAGATAGCGTAATCACTTGCCGGCAAAACGTTTTCCAGCCAAGAATTTCAAATAAATGGTTAGCATTGGCATCGAATCTCGAGTCAATACTCGAGTTGCTCTATTTTACATTTTCTGTAACTGATCCCGTAGTGAGACACTACAGTTCCCCCAGAGGACCACCTACCAATGCTAATCACCGACATGACCGCGCCCGCTGCTTTGAACACTTTAAAGAACTTGCCAACCTTGCCAGCCTTGGAGCCAAACTTGGCAAGAGAAGTTGCCTTCAAGAACCCCTTGGCGGCGTCATCAGTAAAACCAAGAAGTTTCTGGGCCTTTGGCGCGGCATTAAAAACTTTCTGGGCTTGTCCGGTGGTCTTGAGTGTCTTGTAGATCTAACAAGTAAAGAAAGGTACAAGTTCAAACGCCATCACTTGTTCACTTGCCCATCTTCGCGTAGGGTTTTACATTTGAATCACGTTCATATTGCTAAGCGCATTTGAAATCCGCGTCCTAGAATTTGCTTGGTATAAATGTGACCATCATTAACTACCTAACTGCATTTTTACCTTTTTTCAAACCTGTTGCTTTATTCTTTCATAATTGTACTATTTTTACCGTTTGTTTGTTTGTTTTATCTTATTCTATTTTACTCATTATATTATGATTTTATTTGGATTATTTTTTTATTTGGTTTATTTTATAGGAGATATTGTACAGAGTACAGAACAGCAATGTATGTTCGCTATAGAAGGCCGTTCTCAGTAAGACGCACAGTTAAAAAATTGCTTGCAAAGCGAAAACTCGTTTTTACCACTGTATGCATTGCTACGCGACCTTCAATATTCACTGTTGCGATTGGCGATTTTGCGCAAGAAAATGTTAATATCAATTTTCTTGAACAGAGAGTTAAACATTCTAGGCAAGGGAAGCCAAAGGATAGCTTAAAACCATTTTGGTTGATTTTGCAATCAATATCGATCCAGTAAAGCAATCGAATCCAGCGTTTTGGTTTGATTGACGGCTAAAAATCGCCCATCGCAACATCGAATTTTGAGGTCGCGTAGCAATGCATACAGTGGTAACTCGTGGATGTCCGAAAGACAGGAACGAATTATACTTAGGGCGAAAATAGTTGTCGTTAGCACGACCAAAAGGGTCTGGGGACTAGATTACGACTGTGCCGGCGATATTTTACCACAGAAAACCCATCAAGATCCGGAATGATGACAAGCCATAGCCAAGGAGCTAGCCAGAGGGCCACCAAGTCTTCTTAGTTTTAAGTCAAGATAATGTGTACATCACTGATTGATTGCAAAAAGAGTAGAATATAGTACTATCGATGGCTCACCATTCACGAGTTCGCCATTGATTTTGTCTATGATTCCATGACAACAATGTTTAGAGCACAGATATACAGGCATCAAGAGTTCCAGACTCGCGGTGCACGAACAATGCATCATTAGTGTTGAACAAAGGAAAAAAGTGAGCCCAAAGACGTTTTGATAGCAAGGGGCTCACTTTTTTCCTTTGTTCAACACTAATGATGCATTGTTCACGCACCGCGAGTCTGGAACTCTTGATGCCTGTATACAGTGCCAAAGCGTAAAAAAGAACGCTCTTTGTCATGGAGCTCGAACACAAAAACGAGTTTTCATTTTGCAAAAAAACTTTATTTTCAACTGTGCGTGTTACTGAGAACAGTGTGAATAAGTGCAGTGTGCATCCACATGACAAATCACTCGGGAAAATAATTCCGAGCCCCCAGCGGGAATCGAACCCACGACCCACTTGATGTCGGTTGGACACTCTAGCCTCTGAGGTATGGAAGACTCATATGGCGGGCACCTACCCCGCAACCTACGACCCTTCTGATACCGGTTGGACGCATTACTCCCCCCCTCCCCCTCCCCGAGCTATGAGGCTATGATGATGACGGGCACCCACACCTGGAACCACGATCCACTCGCCATGTGGGGGCTATGGGGTTCGGCTCTCGCTGGGAGCTCGGAATGTTTCTGAGCGTTTTTAAAATGGATATACAAAACGCATATTCACTTAAATACAACACCATGCAATTTCCTTTCTTTCGCGAGAGACAAGAGATACTTCTTTCACATCTTGTTCTGTTCAAGATTTAACTACTACTACCTTACCTTCCCGACCTTGAACTTCTTGTACGCCACGGATGCAATTTTTTCCGCGCCCATCATGACCGGCCCCGTTGTCCAGGAGAAAAACAGCATCAGATTCCTCTTAGTAGGGTCCATCTTGTTTTCAATTTCGGCAAGGGACATGCTGTCGATTCCTTGGTGGTTTTAGATGCTTTTCTCTGCAAGCAATCAATGTAAATGTATGTGTAGAGACCGACTCTCCAGATTCGCAGCCGGTAAACTGAATTACGCTGGATCTCACGGCGCCAATATTTACATATATCTCATTACCTCATTAGCTGGTAGAGCATCGGGCGTAACAATTCCGGAGGTCGTGGGTTCGAATCCCTCTCGGGGTCAGATATTTTTTCTCTTTCTCCGCTTACTAGGGCTAACGCTCAGAAGCACACATGGGATATTTCATTAGTACTTTAGCTTACATACAAGGTTAATTCCTTATCTCCCTCCGCGAAATAAGCCCTAATATATAGATTTAACCACTGGCTAAAAGCGGAGCTCCCGGTTACATGTTTTTCTGTTAACGGACGCGCAGTATTTTCCCGCCGAAATGAAATACGGTTGTTGGGTTGCCTGTGGTAGGGGCGCGCAGACACGGACGCGCCCCCGATACCCAAATGGGAATACCGCTGAACCATGAAAAATGAAGTCGATCGTATACCGGAGTTCTATTGTATTCTTCCTGCGATACCTATGGTGCTCCGCTCTGCGGCCTTCGGCCGCTAAGGAGCTCCGCTAAAAGGTCTTTTGTAAATTATCCATGGACCTAAATTTTACGGTGTCGATTTCAAACAATGCATTAAAGGCGCTTTAGGCCAAGCCCACACTACACCGTTTTCAAACGAAAACGAATACATTTTGCTCCGTACAACGCGTATCCGTACGAAAACGCTCCTGGCATTCAGTGCGCATGCTCAAATAAGCTCAACGCATGCGCATTTCAATCTGTCGGCCCGCGAAATTGGTCGGGCATGCTGTGGTGACGTCATCGTTTTCAGAGAGCATCGTTTTCACCCGTCCACACTAGAAGACAGCGCTTTCAAATAGCTCCATTTTCAAATCGCTCCACTCTGGAGAACGTTTTCGGATTGCCGTTTTCGGAGTGGACGATAGCCGTTTCCGGAGCAAAATATCCGTTTTGGTTTGAAACTGGTGTAGTGTGGACGGGGTGGTCTTTTAATCTTCTAGTCATTATAATTTTTAAAGGCTTACCGTGACTTTGCGCATCATTCTATTCATAGTGCTGAAGATCTTTGGGTCCACGGTCCTAAGAATTTTCCTCTGTAGCTTAATAATTCTATTTATCTCTTTCCACGTGTTCTCCAAAGAATCTTCGAGATTCTGGATATTTCCTTTTTCTTCGTAGCTAAAACAAAGAAATAACACATTAGTGTGATTTCAATATGATATTTCAATCTTTTCCTTGGGATAGAATGCCCCCAACACCCTCTGCCAGTGGCGTAGCCAGGACCACTTTCAAGTGCAGGCAAAACATCGATGCGAAGGGAGGGGACTGCCGCTGTTACCATCAGACAGGAGTTATTTTGGGAAGTAACGCGTCGGAAATCATTCGTTGCGACATTTTGGAATCACAATAATAGTCTAGTATCAGGTCTTCTCGATCAACGCTCTCACTGTGGTGCCTTGCTGGTACCCTGTCTCCAACGCCCAGAAAAGGCAAGTTTGTTTGCTAAGATTTTTGTGTAGGCATGGACCCCTTTCGTGAGGCGGAGACAACATTTTTTTGGCAAAATAATTCAATTGTGTAGGCAAATGCTTTTTTGCCTAGAGGTAGCTACGCCGCTGTCTGCCCCATTAATCCCTCTTCCAACATTATCGTACTTCCGCTGCCTTTGGTTTTGGACAGGAAAGAACTAGTTTTGTTGTCTTGATTTCTTGATTTCATCACTGAAGCCTTCATTTTCGATCTCATGTCATATTTCTACTACCTTGTTCAATTCTTCTGTCCACAGCCTTAGCACGGTCTCCTACTGCTGTCTTTTCACGATTAAACTTGGTCTCAAACCCGCATAGATAACTATAGCCTAATCCACAGCAGCCCTTGATGTCATATATAGTCTCCACTGTTGTGGCGGCAATGGTGACGGCAAGGCTTACGAAGAACAAAATCAGACCAAACAGACCTGAAAATATATTTCAGCGATTAGTCGTTTTACCGGCCTGGGGGGACTCATCCTAGGAGGGGGACTCGACCATGGGGGATATTTAACAATTAGATCACGATTTCCATGAGTCAATAGATACCATGCTGAGAAGTTATAGAACATAAAAAATACGAGAACGCTCAAAAAGAGCAAACTATAATGATAGTGAAAATAAGGGTCTCAGCCATTTTTGGTCTGTCCGCCAGTGCGCACATATTCTTTTCAAATTTCCCTCCTTATCAGCGATAAGAAGAGCAATACACTTGGGGAAATCATGAAATCTTGTTGCATTTTATAGGATTTGGAGTTGAAAAATCGTTATTCGTAAATATACTGGTACCTTGAACGCGTTCAAGGTTGTTTCACTTACGCTTTTGTGCCCTAGAATGCCTTGCGAGCCCTGATGTAGAATCTATAAAAAAATCAAATAGTTTTTATATAAAATCAGGATTAATCTTAGTTAATGGAGTGGAATGGTTGGGAAGCAAATTTCAAAGGGTCAACACAATAGCGTGGGCTGGATGTGGAGAGGGACTATCACGTGATATTGACCCTGCACAATCTTTTGTTTCATGCTAATCTAATATGCATGTCTTGTTGTACACTGAATCTTACTGGCTGAATTTTGGTATTTATGTACCGTGACCCTGCACAAAGAAAAGGATTTCTTTGAAAAAAGTGAACAAAGAGATAGTACAATAACAGGGTGTCAGGTTCCCCCCTCCCCCCCCCCCCCCCTCTATAAACTATGCTTTATAGCGGAGCTCCTTAGCGGCCGAAGGCCGCAGAGCGGAGCACCATAGGTATCGCAGGAAGAACTCAATAGCTCAAAGTAGAACTCAGGTATACGATGTATACGATCGACTTCATTTTTCATGGTTCAGCGGTATTCCCACTATAGTATCGCTGGCGCGTCCGCGCGTGTCTGTCTGCGTGCCCCACCACAGGCAAACCAAGACTCTTCTCCGTTATTACTAATATCTCAGGAAGGAATGAACCTCAGACAACCAAACTTGGGAGAAGTTGTCTAGGTGGCAAGGGGGGTGAAATTGCCTGGTCACGTGGTATGACGTCATCGATGACGTCATCATAGGAGAAAAATAATATATCTCGGGAAGGGTGAACCTCAGACAACCAAACTTGGGTGAAGTTTTCTAGGTGTCACGCGGAGTGAAACTGCCTGATCACGTGGTATGATGTCATCGATGACGTCATCATAGGAGAAAAACAATATATCTCGGGAAGGGATGAACCTCAGATAACCAAACTTGGGTGAAGTTGTCTAGGTGGCAAGTAGGGTGAACTGCCTGGTCACGTGGTATGACGTCATCGATGACGTCATCATAGCAGAAAAATAACATATCTCGGGAAGGGATGAACCTCTGACAACCAAACTTGGGTGAAGTTGTCTAGTTGGCAAGGGGGGTGAAACTGCCTGGTCACGTGGTATGACGTCATCGATGACGTCATCATAGAGGAAAAAGAAAATATCTCGGGAAGGGATGAACCTCAGACAACCAAACTTGGGTGAAGTTGTCTAGTTGGTAAGGGGGGTGAAACTGCCTGGTCACGTGGTATGAAACTGCCTGGTCACGTGGTATGACGTCATCGATGACGTCATCATAGGAGGAAAAGAATATATCTCGGGAAGGGATGAACCTCAGACAACCAAACTTGGGTGAAGTTGTCTAGTTGGTAAGTGGGGTGAAACTGCCTGGTCACGTGGTATGACGTCATCGATGTCGTCATCACAGAAGAAAAAGAAAATATCTCGGGAAGGGATGAACCTCAGACAACCAAACTTTAGTTGAAGTTTCCTTCGTGGCAAGGGGATGCAAGCTATAGTCACGTGTGGTATGACGGTCACAGGCTACTTAATGTACAATGCATGGCAACTTTTTTTCTCATTAACACAGAAAAAAAAGTAACCGGGAGCTCCGCTTTTAGCCAGCGGATAAATCTATATATTAGATTATAGGTCATACTTCTGTGAGGTGCATACTCCTTTGTTTCGTCATCTGACGTGGGCAAGGCTTGGTTGTCTCCTGTATCAGTCTCTTGTTCTACAAAAAGACAAGGCATGAATATATTTAACCATTATATCCTGCGAGATTGCGCAGATTATCGTCTGATACTTGGCCGACGGGGGACGCAGCCGAGTAAATCAGACGAAATTCTGAAAAATCGAACAGGATAATGGTTTTATTAATTGGTTTTATTAATAGCACAGATAGCACAAAAACATCGGTAAAAGAGATGTACTTTTGCGTATTTTTTCGAGCTGAATAATGAAATTTCGCTAAGGTGACAGATAGGATAATGCACGTGCAGAAGAGAGATATTGGAGTTTCAATGACTATATTTCGGCAGTCCATCGATGGGAGGTTCGTGTTGGCTGGTTCAACATTTTGTGTAAAGCTTTATACAACACCATACATCATTATCTCCCCCTGTCAGCCCTTCAATTCCATCACTTACATACTTATCCTTGTAAAGCTTCATACATCACCATCACTATCATATCTCTTCCCTGTCAGCCCTTCGCTCCCATTATTCACCATACTTGTCCTTGTAAAGCTTCATTATCGCCATCACTATCATATTGCTTCCCTGTCAGCCCTTCACCTTCATTACTTATCATACTTGTCCTTGTAAAGCATTATACATCACCATCACTATCATATCTCTTCCTATTAGCCCTTCACTTCCATTACTTACCATACTTGTCCTTGTAAAGCTTTATACATCACCATCACCATCACCATCTTCCCTGTCAGCCCTTCATCTCCCTTACTTACCATACTTGTCCTTGTAGAGCTTTATACATCACCATCACTATCATATCTCTCTCTCCCTGTAAGACACCTTCACCTCCATTACTTAGTCACTTGTCCTTGTAAAGCCTTATACCCATCACCATCTCTCCCTGTCAGCCCTCCACCTCCTTTACTTACCATAGCTTGTCCTTCTAGAGCCTTATACATCACCATCACTATCATATCTCTCTCTCCCTGTAAGACACCTTCACCTCCATTACTTAGTCACTTGTCCTTGTAAAGCCTTATACCCATCACTATCTCTCCCTGTAAGCCCTCCACCTCCATTACTCACCATGCTTGTCCTTGTAAAGCTTTATCACCCTTTGCATGGTCATCAGGTCTGGGTGTAACAAGCTGGCCATGATCACGTGATGATTCATGATAAGCGCGCACAGGATCAGCGCACATCTCCACGTGTTGGAGAACCCCATCTCTGTATGAGTCTCAACAGCAACTACAGGCAAAAGATAGGAATAAATGCGCATGTCGCCTGTAGAGCTTTGATGGGGAAAATCTCTTCCTCGGAAACCTATAGAGTTTCTTGTCGATCGGTGGTTCCTGCCGAAGTGTCCCCAGTGCGCTCATATCCGTGACTTCATCGCAAGGAGTCTCTCGATCATATGTGATCGACAAAGGGAATAAGGAGACGGCTCAACTACAACAGAGGACTTGGTCGAGTCGCGCGCGGGCTAGTGTGGGTATTTTAGCGTGGTTACCGAGCCAAAATCAATGGTGGACAGATCGAGAACTCGAGTCTCTGTAATTCCTGCAGGTTTTCATTCAAAATTTCACAGTTTTCTTGATACATTTGCCGACATTCGTATCAAAAGAGGATCTCCTGTCACTTCCTTATAAGGTAAATGATTCCAAATATAGTTTTGGGTGTGAGGTGTCGAAAAACGACATTTTTAGTTGGAGATTGTTTCATTGGTAGTACTGGCGTCCTGTGATGAGGCTTGTTTCTAGCCGGCTCCCTGCTAGCCGGCTCTCCAGTGTTTTTTTTTGGATATTTTATTTTTGGCGCGCGAGATTCGTCACAGGAATCCCGCGCGCCAAAACCGTCAATATCCGGAAAAAAAAACACTCCCGACTGGAGAGCCGGCTAGCTAGTTTCAATAGACGTGGATCGAATATTGCTTGACAGAAAAACTCTGGGGTTATTTAGATGGTTAAATGAGTTCAGTTACTGGTTTTACTTAATCCCATAGTAGCCTTTCTACAACTGGAAAAAGTAATTTACAAATGAGTATTTTGAGACTTTTTGCAGCAGAGTTGGTCGGGAAATGAATATTTTTCAAAAACATTGAGGGCACCCACTAGCCCGCGCCTAGACCGCTAGGTCATGCTGGGAAATTTTGGTGTCCTGCGCAAAACTGTAGTCTGAATATTTGACAATTAAATTATCATCTGATATTCGTTCGGCAGATTTTAACGATGTCAAAATTAAATATTACGTAAATTCTGCATAAAAATCAAGGACGGGAAACCGAGAACATCAAAGGAAAAGCTATCAAAATGGTCTAAATAATTTGAGTATAATCCTGTAAACCCAAACAATGGTAACGAAAATAAAACACTCACCCTTACTTTTTGTAACTGTCCTTCGCTCTACTCGTTTGAATTGAATGCCCTACTATTGATACTAAACTTATCACTTTACTCGCCAACTCCATCGCAAGGTGTGAATAACCTTTTCAGGCGCGTCAAACAACAATGAGAGGAATTCTGCTACCAGTCACGGCTATAGGGTGACTAAGGACAATTGCGGGAATATTGTATTTCATGATCTAAACCAATGCTAGTTCCAAACAAGATTATACTATGATTCTGTGCACACGACACATTACCCTTGATTTTCAGAATTAATTAGATGTTCGGTATTTTAATTTCTAACTTTTGCTTTATATGGTGAACATTTTATGAATATCTCGTGCGTTAATTTATCTCAATTAAATGAAAAAGTCGACGAGGGATTACACCACCAGCTCGATGGCAACTTTCAGTAAGAAAGAGTTGAGAATAGGGTAGACCAGGAACTTTTGCGCTTTGTTTTCAATTGAATCTTTTTTTGAAAAAATATTCTAAATCATGATAGCAATTAAAAGACCTTGCATTCGCTGCGTAAACGTACGAGGAATATAGTACAAACGTTTTTTAAAACCTATGTACCAGTCGGGTCCAATTGTATAGGGAAAAAGAGAGGGTGTACATGAAGCAAGTGGAAGAGTTTCTTTTTTGCGGGCCAAAAGAAGAGTTATGAGTTGCCTTTATTATTCAATATTTCATTTTTACTTTTCCTTTAGTTATCAGCCATTTCTTTCTCACGACTTTGTTTTAATTAAAACCGATGGGCGTCGCATTCCGGGTAAAGCATCCCACTTTGCCACCATCACTTAAACTACCTGTTGGCCATCTAGTCCAGTCAATCTACGGTTTGACCGGGAACTAATTGCAACAAAAGCTTTCTCGACGGTTTTGTACTACATTTAGTCCCCAAATGAACATACTAAAAGTCCCACAAAATCGGAGTGCAGGAACACACCGAAAACGGCCATTGAAAATTCCCATACAAAGCTTGTATGAAAAAACACAGGAAGCCCAAATCTCGAAAAATGCACAATATTAAAATAGAGTCATTTAATGCAACTTTCGAGAATGCAAATGGTTCGAATTATTCGGAAACACACTTTTGAACATAAATAATACGAGTTTTAGTTGTGTTCTCGTACTTTTTATTAAATAATCACTCCGATTCTATATTATCTGGAACTAATTAATAGTAGGCGCCAGCTAGTGACGCTTTTGTTCGATAAATTATCTCCGTTGATGTTAACATGCGTTAAATATAATAACAAGAGGAAAATAAAAATATTCATTGGGATCGAGATATCACGAGATCGTTTAAATGACGCGTTAGCTGGTTCCTGAAACCCTCAAAGTCAAGGCAAGTTATTTCTAGCGTATGTTGGTAGATTTATTAGACACCTAATGTCCCTGAATTCATATTCAGTGTTAATTAATACCCACCAAAGAGGAGGCCAATTTTGCCAGCTGACCTGGTCTCAGTCCGTCCGTGTCCTCAGGACGGCCTCATCAAAGACGCCATAGGCGAGTTGGTGCACGCGGATCCCTTACGTTGTCCGCAAACAGTTTAAAAAAACTCAAGGTCGTGCTTTGACAAGAGGACCGGAGAATACTGCAGTCCTGAATGCAGTTACAGCGCCCAATGTGGAGAGGTTACTGTGGAGCCGCTGGTCGGTCAGAGTGAGGAGGGGCGATTGACGATCAGGCCCGACCTGCTCCCAGTCTGACATGATAGCTCAGCTGGTAGAGCATCGGATGTACAATTCCGGAGGTCGTGGGTTCGAATCCCTCTCGGGGTCAGAGATTTGTTTCTCTTTCTCCGCTTACTAGGGCTAACGCTCATAAGCACACATGGGACCATTTCATTAGCACGTTAGCTTTCACACAAGGTTAATTCCTTATCTCCACTCTGTTGAATTTAGTGCTACGCGGCCACAGGCTTGCCTGAACATCTACATCCGTAGGAGGGGGGTTTCAGAGGTTCGAACGAACCCGAACCCCCTTCTGGGGACAGAAAAATCAGGAAGGAAACAAAACAGGAAGGAAACACGACAAAATGCTATAAATTTAGTTTGTACAGGATTTTTCCCCCTGTAAAACTGAGGACAACTAACCCCTCTCGAAACCTGGCGATGATGTCACCGCACAATTTCCATCCCCAATTTTCACACCTTGATCTTCACTGTTTCACTGTCTGACTTGTAAATACACTCGTGGCTGTGATTTTCAGCAACAGTGGATGTTGGAAGGAGATTCTGTGGTTGGATGGACCTTTTCTCGCCTGTCCCGTTTCTCAGAGCGCACTGCAGGTACCTTAAATCATGTCCAGCTTCTAGCCCGGTTTGCCATCATAGATACAGTCAAGAACATTTCCCCTTTCGAGCTTGAGATCTTTCTGTTTGTTATTGTGCTTTAGGGCGTCGAATATTGCTACTTGCTGACGCAAGTATGGAGAGCTGGCAAATCATGATGCCTCTTGAAGGCCGCGCGTGCCCTTTTATATCCCGTAGCGTTGTCCCGAAGTGGTGTCTTTTGCTGAGAATACGGACCGAGAGCTTAGGGAAGGCAAGCTAAGATGGCACTAAAAGTGGCCACCTCTTTCAAACTATTGTTCATTGCGGTGGCTATTAACTGAAGAGGAATTCAGAGACATTAGTGTCAAGAATATATAAAATCCCTTGACTTTGAAGTACTTTCAGGGGACCGATCGTTTATAACGTATACGGGGGGGGGGCGGTGGAATTTGGGTGGGGGTAAAAATTTAGAAGACATAGATTTTAGGGGGGTAATTTTTTGGCACCCTCTCTCAAAAGAGGGGGTAATTTTTCAGGGACACTGTGGTTCAAACTAAATAATATGTACAAGCTATCGCGTCGTGGCATACAGCGCTACGCCATATAGCAAGTACGCGAATTTCGGCGCGCTTCGCGCGCAACGGAATGTACAAAATAGTTTTTGAGTACGTGCGCAATGGAATGGCTACGAATGTCATTACATGAAAATATATCTTAGCCAGGAGAAAAAAACTAACTCTCCCCCAAAAGACGCTCTGCAGTAATAAGCATCGGAGCTGTCTCAGTTCGAAAAAAGAAGGCCTAATTATTAGGCAAGCGTGAGTTCCACTTTACGAGGATAGAGATTCGTCATTTTGACCCTGCTTTACGCACGTCATTTGCGATCTTTGTTTACTACACACAGCAAATGGAATGTTCATCTACATTTTCTTTGAGGTTTGGTGAAATGCGGTCATATCATGCATAAAAATTAGGGCGCGCTTCGCGCGCAACAAAAAGAGAAATTTCTGTAAATTGTCTTCCATTAGTTCAAACGGGGATCTGGTTACAGGGTGGGGGGTAAACTTTTTAGAACATCGATGCTATGTGGGGGTTATTTTTGTATCGCCTTTTTAATGAGGGGGGTGCGAATTTTAACATTCAATAAATTTAGAAAACCACCGCCCCCCCCGTGGACGTAATAAACGATCGGTCCCTTGAGGGTTTCAAGAAACCAGTCACAACGGTGTCAATCAAACGATCTCCATATCTCGATCCAAATTATTTTGATTTTTAGTCTGGGTAACCCAGGTTGTCTTCAAATATTTGTTAATCCGAAATTAGTATGGCTATCAACGGAGATAATTTAGCGATCAGAAGTGTTCCTAGCCGGCGCCTTCTATTCCGAGATCTCAAACTCTTGCACCAAATAGAATTGAGGGATTATTTAATAAAAATAACAGAAAACAACTAAAACGTGTGCCATTTATGTTCAAAATTATGTTTCGGAATAATTAGAATCATTTGTATTGTCGGAAGTTTGCACAAAACGAGTCCGTTTAAATATTGTGCATTTTTCGAGATTTGGGCTACCTGTGGTTTTCCATACAAGCCTTGTATGGGAATTTTCAATTGCCGTTTTCGGCGTATTCCTGCACTCCCATTTTTGGGGACTTTTAGTATGTTCATTTGGGGACTAAATGTAGTACAAAACCGTCGAAAAAGCTTTTGTTGCAATTAGTTCCGGTTGACCCCATTTTGAGCGTAGATTGACTGGACTAATCTTGTCAGAAAGCCCGTGTTTCTGAGAGGAACCTATTTTTACCCCCTGATAGCTCATGACTGATGATGCGCAAGTGCAATAGAGCGAACAAAACTAATAGCAGACGATGAAAAAATTAATGTCTGTCTTACAGAGCGCATTTAACAAATGTCATTCGATTTTCCGTGATATGTTATCTTCGGGCCGTTCACACGGCGCCATTTCAGCTGCGATTTGAGGTGCGATTTCTGGGGCGATCTCACGGCGATGTGATATCACGCGGTGTGAACGGCCGGCGATTTCACCGGCGATGTCGCCGCGATTTTGCCCAGTAATTACTGGAAGCAGCGAGGTGGTACTCAATACCGTCACATGCGAGTTTTGCGACCTATTTTTCTTAACTTATAACGTTTTGCATTTGGCTACTTTGCACTATGCTTTATAGAGAAATACGTCGAATTATCTACTTTTCAACTGTCTTTGATAAATATTTCTGATAATATGAGCAATTTTATCTCCTTACCGGGTGGGGACAGGTAACCCCTGTAGGTTCAAATCTAGTGAGCCTTTGGCAGTTAAGTTTGCTGCGTAGTCAATCACAATCGTGTGAGCCAATCGGATCCTTGTTCAGTGCACTCCTTTGGCTTGTTTTTCGAGACATGTCGCACTAGGCGAAACTAGGAAAGGATCTGATTGGCTCACGAGTTTGATTGACTACGCTTGATTTTCTTGACAAAAAAATGGTCTTCGAAACGCTCTTGACCTATTTCTTCAAACTTATAGTCTGACCTCATTGGCGTTGGTATTGCGGAAAGTTATCTTACATGTCTGGGTGGATTCTTCAACTCAAAAAAGGAGGGCCGCCATTTCGTTGCCATGGAAGCGTCAATTTAAACGATCAATTGCATGTTTCTTGCAAAGTGGCTTGCCTTTCTGTGTATGTATCGTACGTGAGATACAGGCCATACCAGACCGAAGAGTCAACTAAAAACTGCTATAAGCCACCTTAGAGTGCAAATTTTCTTAGTATTAATAACACGCAATGGCAGTGGTTCAAAATACATTTTTTTTTAAATACAGACAACGCTTCAAATACCTATTGTCTTGAATAAACTCCCGTTGATTTGGATCTAGACTAAAACTACATACGAGTAACATACGACTACATACGAGCAACATACGACTACATACGACTACATACGAGTACCATACGAGTACATACGAGTACATACGAGTACATACGAGTAACATACGAGTAACATACGAGTACATACGAGTAACATACGAGTAACATACGAGTACATACGAGTAACATACGAGTAACATACGAGTAACATACGAGTACATACGAGTACATACAGATGAAAAAACATCAAAACCTCTTTTTTAGCTTTTTTTCAGCGAATAAAAAAATTTTCATCTTTGACTGTCGTCCCGGGGGGGGGGGGGGGGGGGTACTCCCTATATTGGACTATACGGGGATGCTCGGCCCGAAAGGGGTAGGGTTTTTTTGATCGTCTATATATTTTATTCCATTGGCGTGTGGTGGTGGGTTCACTAGTGGTTGGTGGGTGGGGTCACTAATGGGTGGGGTCACTAGTGGGTGGGGTCACTAGTGGATAGTGGGTGGGGTCACTAGTGGGTAGTGGATGGTGTCACTAGTGGGTAGTGGGTGGGGTCACTAGTGGGTGTTTGGTGGGGTCACTAGTGGAAGGTTGGTGGGGTCACTAGTGGGTGTTTGATGGAGTCATAAGTGGGTGGGGTCACTTGTGGGTAGTGGGTGGGATCACTTGTGGGTAGTGGGTGGGGTCACTAGTGGGTGTTTGGTGGGGTCATCACTTGTGGGTAGTGGGTAGGGTCGCTAGTGGGTGTTTGGTGGGGTTATAAGTGGGTTGGGTCATAAGTGGGTGAGGTCACTAGTGAGTAGTGGGCTGGGTCACTGGTGGGTATTTGGGGAAGCGGTCAAAGCATTTGTACTAGAACGCGACCCGATTTTATCGTGGGAGGTGGTAGGTGCCGGGTTGTACCTACCCACCCGTTTTTTCAATGCCCATTTTCTCCATGCTCAAGTGGGGTGTTGGATTTTATTGCATGGATGCGTTGCTCTCACTATAAAGAAGACGGTGCTGAGCCTATCGTTTGTATTCATTTATTATTTTACGAGATATTCGCATTTAAAAATGGCCATTTTTCCTAAAAGAAGGTTGGTTGCGGCATACACCACCCCATCGGGTCCATTCGAGTACAGATGTTTTGACCACTTCCCTTGGTGGGCCATTAGTGGGTGGGGTCACTAGTGGGTGTTGGGTGGAGTTACTAGAGGGTGTGGGTGGTGGGTTTACGATTGATATTTATGCTATATGTGATTTCTTACTTGTTGAAATCACATGAAAAACAGAAAACCCACAACCCACTAGTAACAACAACAACCACTATTGACCCCACCCACCACCCACTAATGACCCACCCACTAGTTATCCCACCCACCACCCACTTGTGACTCCACCCACCACCCACTAGTGACCCCACCCACTTATGACCCACCACTAGTGACCTAACCTTGAAACACCCACTAGTGACCCCACCCACTACCCACTAGTGACCCCACCCACTTTCCTGACTAGTGACCCCATCCACTACCGACTAGTGACCCCACCCACCATCCACTAGTGACCCCACCCACCACCCACTAGTGACCCTTCCCACCACCCACTAATGGGATAAAATATATAGACGATCAAATTATATAGGACGATCAAAGATGAAATTTTTTCATTCGCTAAAAAAGCTTAAAAAGAGGTTTTCATTTTTTTCACCCGTATGTACTCCTATGTTACTCGTATGTACTCGTATGTTACTCGTATGTTACTCGTATGTACTCGTATGTTACTCGTATGTTACTCGTATGTACTCGTATGTACTCGTATGTTACTCGTATGTTACTCGTATGTACTCGTATGTAGTCGTATGTTACTCGTATGTAGTCGTATGTAGTCGTATGTTACTCGTATGTTACTCGTATGTAGTTTTAGTCTAGATCGTTGATTTGCGATAAATGTGAAAGTAATCGCGCGCTAAAATTATCTGAAAAACAGAAAAAATGAAGAACTTTTCTAAACTGTAATGAATTTCTTCCGAATTGCATAAATTACAAAAATAACATTGTGGGTTTTAAATCTCGTGTGTTATAGGCGAAATCTACCTAATCTGTGCGAATGAAATCTCAGATGTATATGTATTTAAATAGTTTGAGCAAAAAACCTTGAATTTTTTTAAATGTAAACGAAGAAATTAGAAACAAACTTCGGTAGCAGTCACATTTGCTGTCGTTTGTTTAGATATGCAAATTTTATGAAGTGGGGGACAAAACTTTCAGTAAACTTCACGCCATTCCTAAACTCTCTCAAAATAGGCTATAAGTCCGGGCAATAGACCAAATGGCTGCAATTTTACTAGACCACACATCTGTAGTTTCTTAGTGCAATAAGGCTTATGGTTATCTATAAATTAGAGGAAATGCAAACCCGGTCGTATTATTATGCTTTAAATTTTGGTGGGGGACAATGCTTTCAGTAAACTTCAAAATTATATTTCCAAGAACTTATTTCCGATCTCAGTCAGAATGCCACATTTCGACAAAAAAATCTATAGACCACAGTTGGCTCAGTTTGTTTCATTGCGGCGTTGCTTATTTTGACAATAAATCTAAAAACCTGAAATACGCTAAAATTCTGAAATTTTTGGGACACGAAAATGGCAAAGACGTTTTCACTAATAATATCGAAGAAGATGCATATATTGAAGAAAATACCATATAATTTATTTCATTTAGGATTGGAACTTCGATTTATGTTTTATCCATGAAGAAATAAGTAAAAATATTTTACACCAGGCGCTGAACGTGTGACGCTGGGACATGCAAATTTGCATAAAAACAGAGATATTTATAATGATTTTTCGATCCTAAAAAACTCTTTTTCACAAAAAATATTTTTCCAGGGAAAGTTGAGTATTAGGTGCATAGACTTATGCTTAGAGAATGAGCTTACTGCAAACCGATGCTTTAAAAAATTGATTTTAACTGCAAAAAATGGCGCATTGTCTAAATGTACACCAACTCGCTGCTTCCAGTTCAATACGTGAAAAACGGTAGCTTTGTCAGCGGTGCTAGCCATGGCACATGCGTAGTTGGCTCACAATGTTGCGACCCTTTTGTAAACATAAACTGTTTCCCTTTGTAAATCTCTGGATTTATCATGAGTGATGATGAACTGTCCGATTCTGCTATAGCATGCCTGTGAACAACTGTTGCTTTATGCATCCACCATGCGCCACGGATAAAGTGATCAAAATGTTACAGTAGAACAAGAAGGCAAAAATAACAACAGAAACAGCGCGCGCACGACCAAACGGTTTACCGCGCGCGCAGCCAAACAATGTCTTGTTTTCATTGAATCTTTTAGTGCGCGCGCGTTCTACCAGTCAGAATTCCACCAATCAGAATTCGATAAACGCGTGCGTTGTGGTAAGGTTACCATTATTACTATTACAATTACGAGGAGCTTGGTGCCTCTGATCTGGTTGCTGTGTAAGGGGTCCGTACCACAAAATGATGCGCATGGGCACGGGATTTGAGACTGTTTTAAATAGTAACGCATCGGACGTCTCATGTTTTACGGGAGGTACAGGATTCGTCTATCGGTGAGACTAACACACAGGCTCTTTCCAAAATAATAAAGGATAACGTACCACGTTTTTGATTTAATATTTCCCATTTGATACACCTTAGCGTCTTCTCTGAATCGAATGCATTTGGTAGGTCCTCCAACTTTGCTCAGTTCGGTAACACAGGAGATTTCTGCAGAAACCCATTCTTGGGAAAAACTGAATTTCCCTTAGGCTTGCCGCGAGCTCTTGTTATTCAAATATATATTCGCTGTATTTAAACCCCGCGCGCTTTTGTACGCTGTTGGCCTGCTGATGGTTTAGTAATAAACCGAAATATCGCCTCTTTTTACATCGTTTCCTTATCATTTTTGGCGAATATCGCCACGAAGAAACTGACCCTATTCTTATTTCTTTAAACTGTCGACTGGCCATGGTTTCTGAATTTCCCATGACACAAGAATAGGAAGTGCTCGGCTTTCCCATGACAAACATGAATTTCGAACATATGAGAAATTCAGCTTTTTCCATGAATGTCTTTTTTCAGGAATTCCCCGTGTAATGCAGCCTTGCCTTTTGACCGCAAGAACGATGAACAAGGCATACAGACAACGAACAGATGTAAGAGAAGAAGGAAGTTTGGGATACACTTTTTAAATCCCTCCCTCCCTCCCTTCTTTCCGTCACTACTTTGACCAGGTGATATATAATTTAGTTGTCTTTTATTTCATGCTTGGAATAATCTACAACTCTGTTTTTGCTCCCTTTTGCATGCATATTTTCCCATTCCTCTGTAAGAGGAATGATCTCGAACACATGTGTATAGATGGATTCCATTCCTAGGCCATTCCAACCTTTACATATGCTCTTTATTCGCCTGCTAGTCCGGCACACTCCAAGGTTTCGACAGTAGCTACATCAGTACCTTGTATCATCGCTATTTCCTCGTTACTGAGGGCCTCCGAGAGCTTGTGCTCACAAATTTTGTTCCTCTGTTGGGGGTGAGCTCTGGCACATCACATTTACCCATCACTTCAGCAATCTTGCCCTCCGAGACTTGAGTGTTGATATCTTGAAACCAAGTTTGAATTTCCTTGGCGCTTTTTCCCTGTCCGGCTTGTCTGCATACCTCCGGCTTAAACATGGGGCCATTGGCGCGGCACTCCATGCTAAATTTCGTGTCCTCTGCTGCCTTCTCTACGATTCTCCTTACATCTGTCTTGTTGGTGTAGGGCTCTCCGTGTTCGTTAGTACACTCCAATCGGGTGGCGTAGTTCTTGTCTCTAGAGGCGGTATAGATCTGGTCAAAGGATCCTGACCCACTGCGACAATTTTCTATAACCTGAAACGTGATAAATGATTACTAATTTCTTGTAAAAAGTTCGTTTATGGCTTCGATCTACAACCTCATAACAATGAGAGAAGTATCTATGGGGCAATAAGTACCACATGCAAGGCAATGAGTACCCCATCATAAAAACAGAGAAACTGCTGAAGTAAGATCATCATCTGATTACATTTAAAAGAAACTTGACATAACATTTTTCTTTCAAGCTTACGTTCTATGTCTATTGTGTTAACCTTTCAAATAATTCCTTAAATTCATTTCTAACATATTAAAATGAAATTCATATGAAAATTTAAGAACCTTATCTTAATTGGTAGTCTAAAATTTGCTTAGAGTATCATTTATATAAGAACCTGTTTTAGGCTAAATTAAAAATCCAGGTTCTTATACGCGGGTTTTTACTGTACGTCATACAGAGGGCGATAAGTATCTCTGCATGCTGTCCGGCCTCATAACACTCTGATAATTTAGAGACTTTCCTATGAACGGACTACAATGTTACTGGCATAAACTAAGCTTTCGCAGGCTTCCTGTCACGATAGATTTTTAAAATGTTTTTTTTTCTGAATAGCTATGTCACTTGCGATGGCCAGCTTGTATAATGTTCTCAGCACTTACTTCACTTATCATCCGGGTCTTATCCAGCCAACATCGCATGGTGACCTGCAATGGCTTCATACAATCGTCAGTCACCTTTGACAGACTGTTGTTAAGGGCAACCAGATCCTCCGACGTCTTGAGTGTGCTGATGGCATTAGCAATCAGCTGATCACATGACTTGTAATCCCAGTCCCTCTCTACCGTCTGATCCATATCGTTGATCACTTCTCTGACTCCTTCTAGAGCTTGCGACAGACCGTCACTCCGTACCTCAGGCCACAAGGACGCCATTTGCTGGAAGAGTGTTCAGCTGTTTTGAGTATTCTGCGAACTCTCGAGATCGATTTCCAACCGTCAAACCACTTTCTGGCTTCCGTCAATCAAACTTTGAAACTCTTTGTAATACATAGAATTCAGTTATTCTAGTGAAATGCCCCAACATACAGCATCTTTTAGTATCTTTTTCTAAACAAATGTCCCAACTTATGGTCGGCTAAGACTCAAATTAGACCCGAGAGTTTGAATGACGGATGCCACAGACCGCCATTGGAATACTATTGGAATAATATTTAATACTCAAAACAGCTGTAAGAATCAGGGAATTTCTGCAGAAACCATGGGAAAAGCTGAGTTTCTCATTGCACTAGAATGGGAAGTGATCGGATTTCACGTTAAAGTTTGTCCATGCGAAAGGCCAACACTTTTCTTGTGTCATGGGAAATTTTACTTTTTCCATGAACGGGGTTTCTGCAGAAGCTCCCTGTTATTATTAGTCCATTTTTGACGTTATATCAGTTACGACATAAATTTCCCTTTGCCTGGCGAGACTGTTATGCCTAGTCGCTAGTAATCTTTATATGCTGTAGTTTATACCCCCGTACGTCCCTATACTTCCCTAGCCATGACTAACACAGAGATCGCGGACCGCACTTCAATTTGGTGGACTAACAAATAAGAATGTATTTCTGGCTGGAATCGAATGGAAAATGGAACACCTGGGTAAAAAAAAATGCCACTGTGGGGATGTCTTTGAGACTGTGGTAGAGCATGGGAGCTATATTTGGTTGTAAACGCTTGACATGAACGTGTTGTAAATAGTCGAGTTCACAAGAATATGAATCAGTTAAGGAGTTCGCCTTCATAGCGTTGTCTCTGTGTAGTTTCTTTTTTGCTCTTATTCTCTCTCGCAAGCCGCTCGCCTCGGTCACACCACCAAAGCAGTGGCGTAGCCAGGAATGGGATGGGGGTGGGGGTTGGAGGGGGGGGGGGGGGGGGGGGGTCAAATCTGTACAAATGTATGGTGCCCTTTCCAGCTGTCCGTTGTTTGTTCTTAATGTTTACTGTATTTTTCTTCTAAAAAGGTTGGGTCATTGACAGCCCAAGCCCCCTCTGGCTACGCTCCTGTAAAGTGAGAACATATGTGCAACTTTCACAACAATCTGTTAGAAGGGTGATCCCCTGCCAACTTGGTAGATGGTTCTACTCACAAATGCCTGCAACTCTGAGTTAAACGACGCCAGCTGTCCTTCACTATTAGTAACGTTTGTCTCGGCTTTCTCTAGCTGCACCACGGCGTCTTGGGCTTTAACTGTCTTCTCGCCACACTGAACTAGAGTACTGATGATATTGTACAAATCCAAACCTAAAGAAACAAAGTACAGCCTTGTAGAGATATTCTGTAGGTTAAAGTATGTAAATATCCATGTATCAATAGTTAGTTGTATAAACGTAATGATCGTTCATTTTATGAACACTCGTCATTTCGATTGCACCCCACGTTTTCGTCATTATTACCTTCAACGTCATTATTACTAAACCTTCCTTCCTCATCATCACCATCTTCGTCTTCACCATCATCTTCTCCTTCACAATCACCTTGTTTATCTTCCAAACATATTACGCCCGAGAACAAAAACTATAATACTATTAGAATAACCTTGAGGGCATCCAGTTGCTGAAACACTTTAGTGATTATTGATTGGCTACTTGAGCAGCGCTTTATTCATTTTAGCCCTCGAAATGCGCCGAAAAGGTATTATGGGTTTATGGTCACCAGAGACACATTTTTATCTGATTTTGGCGTCGGAAGCCAAAATAGCTGAGCACAATGCAAGAAGACATAAAAATTAAAACCCGTAGGACAACTACTCCATACCTATGCCGATAGCGGAGACAACCCCTCCACTGATTTTGGCAAATTTAAAGAACTTTAGTGCCTTTCCAGTAGAAGCCCCAAACCTTGCCAGTGCTGTTGTTTTCAGAAAACCCTTAGCAACATCTTCGGTGAACCCAAGAAGTTTCTGTGCATTTGGGGCGGCGTTAAAAAGCGTTTGAGCTTGTGCGGCTGTAAGACCTTTGTAGATCTGGAATAGTAAAACAAGCCATGTTTTTTTATTATTCACCTGTCACCTGGAGTGCACGATAACTTCGGTGCCCACCACTGCCACCATCATTGACAGTACTCAAGCCGGTCACTCATCAGGCACGGCAATGCAGTTTTTTTCCAACATAAATATTAAGGCCGGCACAGACTAGGGGACAAGTCCCAGGGACTAGTCGAGGGGATCAGTTCCCTAGTTTGAACTAATAAGGAACAAATCCCGAAACAAAGTCCCACGTACTGTACACACTACGGGAGAATTCGCCAGGACCGAGCGGGAACTCGTCGAACCCGCTGACACCACGACGAGTTTTTACTTCCTTCTTTACTACCTTCAAGAATGATGATGTTTTGAGCGTTCGCCATCTTGAATGAGATCGTGAATGGCGTGTTTTCATTGACTAGAATCAGGGGCGGATCCAGGAATTTCAGAAAGGGGGGCCGGAAAAATCCGCCCCTGAGAATTATCTTGGGACGCGGGAACAAGTCCCGCGAACCATACCACTGGAAAAAATGTACAATCTGTCCCAGGGACAAGTCCCTCAAACCAGTTCGATTCGTTGCGACTGAAAGTTCAACGCAAAACGCGAGTGTACACTAGGGAACTTTCCCCGAGAGCTGATTCGTGGGACAAGTTCCTAGCTGGGACTTGCTCCTAGTCTGTGCTGGCATTTAATGTTTGAACATATACGTTAGACCAATACTTATGCACCTTTCCAATCTGCATCTGTTTGTAAGCCACAGCTGACAATTTCTCCACGCCCATAAACCCTGATCCAACTGTCCAGGAGAAGAAAAGCTTGACCGTGCGTTGTGTTGTGTTGACCTTTTGCTGAAATCCTTCAATTGTCATGCCCTCAATGCCACTAGTACTCTGCTCAGCCTCTGTCTGCAAGACATTATGATCTCGTAAAATATTAGCAGGGAAATGAGAAAAAAAGAAAAAGAAAGATAAGAAAGGGTAGCTTCCCCTCATCGTGCAAGTAACTCAAAGCGGTCGAAATACACGACCGCTAGACAAGGAGAGGTTGGAGGACTTAACGGGCTGTATTAGATGGCGCAAATTGCAGCCGCGCAGCTTACCATCATGAGGGCTAAATAAAAACTCCACATAGATCTCGGAGAAAAACTAGCGTTTGAAGAAATTTGCTACATTTTATTGGAGCTTTTATTTGTTGTCTATTAAATGTTTACAATTTTAGTAGTAAGTCGGTCCAGAACAGAGGCGAGGAGGGGTTCCGCTGCGGGAACCCCTCCCCCCCCCCCCCCCCCCCCCCTGGCTACGCCCCTGTGGAGGACTTCTTACGGGCTGCATTAGATGGCGCAAATTGCTGCCGCGCAGCTTACCATCATGATATGAGGGCTGTTTTACAGTATATGCCCCGAGAGTCAGGCCATTGCACGAGGAGACAATCCCCTACTCTTACGAAGTGTGCAATAGGTTATGTAGCTTCCACCTTGAACAGCCGGGGTAGAAGGGAAGGCAGACGGGATCGTCTGGTTATTATCTCTTCCGAAAGACTAAGGAAACACAGTAGAACTAAGTTCAATCCACATTATGAACTTCTCTCAATCACGACTCGAACAGAAAGAAAATTTCCTCTGTACAGTTTCTTGACAAAATAAGTGGGAGACGAAAAATGGGTTCAGATAGTTAAGATTAGCTGAGGTGAGATGATGTAGTGGAGAATATATGAGGCGGGATGAGCTTGGGAGATCATGGAATGCCATGTCGTGAGGACAGTTCATCCCACCTCATATGACTGTAGTTAGGTTAAGGTTGAGAGAGATGAGATTTTATGTGATGTTGTTGTAGGTAAGTAGACGGTTATGAGGTAGAGTGAAGTGAATTGAATAGTAAAGTGAAGTGAAGTGAAGTGAGGCTAGGCGGGAGAGGCAACGGACATCTTCATTACCCTGACTTTTCTAATCTTAATGTTAAGCATATTTAGGATGTTGGGGTCAATGGCCTTCAGGATCTTCTTCTGTATTGTTATGATGTTGTTTATCTCTGTCCACGCATCCTGAAGAGACTTGCCAAGGTTCTCGACGTTGTCTTTAGTCTGTAAAGCTATTAAAAAAGAGAAAACATTGGCCAACATTCATCTTCTTTTCCTCCAGATTATTCTTTGTACATTATTAATAATAATAATAATGGTTACGCAAATCGGATTCCACTAGGTGGCTATTCTACCGTTGCGGGACCTACGGTTTACGTCCTTATCCGAGAAGACGTGCAGGTCTAACCATTTGCAGATGTTAGAGCAAAGGCAGCACCTACTCCTCAGTTATTTAGAAAAGACCCTGAGTGTTGGCCCGGCCAGGGTTTGAACTCCCAACCTCCCGCAAAACAGCCCAGCGCTCTACCACTGCGCTAACGGTCGGCTCGTTGCAAGTTGTATATCTCTACCATATCATGACCACAAGACACCCGTTGTGATCATCATCATCATCATCACCCTCACCATCATCATCACCCGTATTCTGTTTACTTTTGGACCAAGGGTGAAGCGGAAGCACTGGAAAGGGGACAACACACAGCAAAGGTCCGTAATATTGCGTAGATTACATTACCAGTCTCAAAAATTCGAAAACTTTGGAAATGTCCATGAAAAGTTTACAAATGTACCAAAACAGGGCAAACTTCAAACGTCCACTGTGCCCCCCTGAAAGTCGTTGGACAAAAAATCCAGCAGATCCTTGTTCTGCGTCTCAAGCTCTACAAGCATGCCAAGTTTCAGCTCTATCATCGCACGTGAATGTTGATAACCTTGAAGATACGCTTTTGGTCCTATGTATTACGTGTTTCTAACACGTACTCGACATAAATCTTTTCTTCAAGTTTTTTCAGAACTTTGCTCGCAAAAAAGGTAGTTCCTTTTAAGTTAGAGCGATCAAACTTACAGAGGATAGTAAGTGGGGTCAAGCGATCATGATGGAGTTTAGGGAATTTCATTTCATGCGCATGCGCAAAAGTTGAAAAATGTGGGTTTGGTCCAAAAGTCACCCGATTTTCAAATATGTTTTTGGGTTGAACCTTTCTATAAAATAGAATTTCAAACTTAGCACGGTAAAAGCCTTTGCTTGCTTTATAAACCTATATGTATTTTTTCAGGGATTGGTTCTTGGGTCTTGAGATATGGCATGAATTAGTTCGCGAGCGTTTACAATTGGACCACAGTATTTACAAGTGCCAAGAGCACCTAATACAAGATCCTGGCAATTTAACTGCATTTTTCGATTGGGCTTCTTGAGTACTTTAATATGTGTACGCATTGTATGAATGGAATCTTTAGTTACCAAGAAAAACGATATTCAATTATCAATATTAAAGTAGCAAAACAGCACATCAAATTTATTCTGAATGTTATGAAATTCGGAAGAATACTAAATCTTGTTACAGATAAGAAGCCACTTGGTTTACAAAACATTTGAACAAAGCCTTAACCAGTTATGATTTTTTGAAATTTTGCAATTTTCCTCATTACGTTAAGGTTGCCATGACAACAAAAGGTCACATGTCTTGTATAAAGGTGTCATCTGATGCAGCTTGGTGAGCTCTACAACATATGTAAAATGAACCATACTAGCTTTTTTTCTTCAGGTAGAAAAACCGGCTTAAATGGGTTGCCATGGCAACACCTATAAAAAACTTATGTCATTGAAAAGATACGAATAAGCCTAAAAACACCAGCTACTATTTAGGGACTACTTGCAGTTGCTTCTTTTATAAAATTTGACTCGAAGTACGCTTTTTATGAAAATTGTCCATTTTTAACTGCTTCGAAAAAAATGAGGAAAGAGTTATTTTGAAAACCTGGAACTTGAACTTAGAATATATTTTTAAGAACATGTTTTCTTTGCATGTAATTGCTCTAACAGGCTGTTGCATCCTCCTGACAAGCTAGACAATTTTCAATAAGTTTCCTTCTTCAGATATGTTTTTTGCTTAAGCCTGGTGCACACTTGCGACATAACGACATAAGAAACATGTCACGCGAACAAAATTTAGTGGTTTCATGAAGTTGAAGTCGTCAAAAAATAACATATAAGATTGCTTTGGTGAGGTAATCTAATGAAGATCCATGGAAAATATTGATTGTTTCAATTATTTTCCCGTACTTTTTTCGTTGCAACATAACGTCCTTATGTCGTTATGTCGCTAGTGTGCACCAGGCTTTACACGAAGACTGTTATGACGTAATCGATGACGTAGCATCACGTGACCATGTTAGTGCGCCCCTTGTCATCAAGGCAAGTCCAAGTGTGGTGTCTTACCCTTTTCGTTTTTGTGATAAATGTGTGTTCCTATGATTACACGAACGCCTTTACTTGACGTCATCGATGAGGTCATACCGCGCAAACCATGCTGTGGCATTGCCCGGACGTTTAATTGTCTTGCCATTTTCTTGTTCAGATATGAATTTTTCTTTGTTGAATCAAAGGTTTCCAAATGATGACGTCATTGAGGAGGTCACATCACGTGACAATGTTGACGTTTTCAATAGGCGATTCCAAGTTGTGTTACATTCCAAAGGAAGTAGAGCGCGCTCGCGTAAAGCTGGAATCGCACATTAGCACTAAGTGAATGTTGTACAAGTTTATTTGTCTTACTGCCTTTGGCTCCTGAGATATGAATTTTCTTGAAATATATTATAACAAGGTCATGTGTGCACGTATGGCGGCGTACGGACGGACGGATGGATAGATAGTCCGGTAGCCAAACCGGAAAAAATGTGTCCACTTACTTGAAGAATAAAATAACGAACTACTTGACAGACTCAGCCCGTGGACGGTCTGACCGACAGTGAAATTATTTCAAAAACTGTACTTAGCCACAACACTTTACGCGAACAACTTAATGCTAACTAATAAAAGACTGACAGAAACAAATCTCTGCTAGCAGGTCATAGCAGGGTACTTTAATGATCACCGGAAAAAGAAGGCTTGACTGTCAATCTAAATCCACCATGTATTCACAGTACCTGAAGAAGGCTGGTTTTGACCAGCAAAAAAATCGCACGAGAAAAAAAAAATAACTTAATTCTACATTGAAACGCCTAGCCAGAGCTAAAAATTACCTTCGAAGTCACAAACGCGCAAGTCGTCGGCTCTTCGGATCAAGTGGCCGATGGCTTAACGGCAAGTCATCGTCTTTTATTCGACAGGTCGGCAAGTCATCGTCTTTTGTTCGAGAGGTCGGTGAAAAATCATTTTCAGCGCCATCTTGGATTCGAAAAGAAATATGGCAAAATTCTAAGTCCTTATTTCACTTTCTGGTCGCAAAACTCTTAAAAATAGATGAAGTTCGGATCTCTGAAAGTAGCTGAGATTGTTATTTAGGGTCTTCACCTCACGAAGTAGCTGAAATTTGCCAAGATTGTCAGGTGTCCGCTTCTTCGAACATCACTTCCGAGTGATACACGGGCGTTAGGAATAGCTTCGGGCATTACCAGAATTCTGGCATTAGGAATTACTAGAATATTTACGTTTCAGCCTTTTGGACTTGATAGTATTACAGAAGGCTGTTAGATTGAAGATACCCAGAACGTACGCGACAGAGCATAAAGCCCATATTGGCTCTTGTTCTAACTATATTTTTCACTCGAAGAGGTGACTGAATTTGAGTCATGGACATGCCGACCAATACTCGAATCGGGTACATTTTTATAGGACTATTCAAAGCTTCAGGAGGCTAGATTCCGCTAAGAAAATAGCACGAAAAAAGCGATATCGCACGATTCGCGCAGCGACGAGAGCGATATTGCCTTTTTGAGTGCTATTTTTGGCGGAATCTACCGACCTGAACGCTTTGAATATATTTTAATCCTATGACATCTTGTCCTCAAATTACACAAAAAAGAGATATCATAGGATTCTACCGGATATACCCATAACCCGTTACAATCTTGGATGTTCAGAAAAGTACAGTTGCTTCACAGAGTAGACGGCGAGAACTCTCGCTTCCTTAAAGATTATGGGGAGGGTTAAAATGCGTACACAAAGAAACCGACATGGAACTAAAATCTGTGATTAATAAAATGAAAAAATACCAATATGCTAATCCGGAAACACCGCACTTAGTTCACAACTCATATCTTGAAAGCACTGCCATAGACTGTAGACTGGATATGCAATTTGGTGAAATGTTTCTGAGTCTTCTTAGGTATCGTTATATTTGATTCTAAATTAGCTTTTTTCGATAGAAATGCCTAACTTTTTCTCAATTATCCCGAATAGAATACGCAAATAAATCAACCACACAACTTCACTTACAATAATTATTCTTTGGATTCCTGTAAATTACGCTAAAATGGAAAATATTGCTTGGCTAAAAGGAATTAATGCTTAAATAAATGCTTAAATAAATTTTCCTACTATAGCTTACGCTAATGTCTAGGATGGCGCCTATAAGGTCTTATAAGCGTCTTATAAGGAAGTCACATATTGATAACATAAGAGTTTCAAATCATGATACAAATGAATGATATCTTAGTTTTAAGAATCTCAAAGGGAAAGAGAGTCTGCAGTGAAAGTCTTTTAGTTGGCGACACACACGTAAATCGAGTAAATGAAACTAGGAATTTAGGTGTGTTTTTCGCTGAGTTTCTCGACCATATTAAGATGGTTCAATCAGCTTTTAATTAACTTTATAATATCAGGCGTATAAGACAATACTTGCATCAGCAAACTGCAAAGACCAAGTCCAAGCTCTAGTTATTAGCAGGATTGATCTTTTTAATGCTATATTTATTCGGTTTATCAGATATTCATATACATAAATTACAGCGCGTTCAAAACGCCGCCGCCGCCAGGCTGCTGGCAAACCCTCCACGTTTTCGCACATCACTACGTGTAATGATAGATCGTTACTGGCTGCCTGTGAAATTTAGGATTATTTTTAAAGTCAATGTAATGACTTATAAGGCTTTACATGGCCAAGCGCCAGTTTATCTCAGTGGCATGTTATCTCCGAAAAAGCAAATTAAGAGCTAACCCGGGACAGAGCCTTCTCTGTGACCGCACCCGTTCTATCGAACGCTTTGCCATCTAAACCTCAGGGCAATGAACAATATTAAATTATTTTGACAAACGTTTGGCCCTGGGGGATATGCAAAATACGCCGCTCAGGACACGGATGTAGTTTCGTATTAGATCTACGAATATTTCACAGTAAAACACTCAGGCCCGTAGCTCACGCCCTATACCATTTGACAAATGAGCAAAATGAGCGAAAATACCAGTAACGCATTTACCTTGGGCATATGGTGCCCCGCTCGCCAGCACAACCTTGCCATCACTGTGGGTAAAACAACAACGGTGGCCAAATCACTATATTCCCTCACTCACGAATATGGACTTATGCCAAAAATGTCGAGGTATATCGTGGCATCGTGGGCGCGACTGGCCGCTGTAGCTCCTCCTTGTGACTCCATCCTTGAGTTTCTTGAATGTTTTCGTTTGTATGTATAAGTCAATAGAAGCATTTAGTATTGACTTTTGTTTTATTTAAAGTGGTTCCTAGAGGAACCATTGCTGGAAGAAGCCAGTAGATCTCAGGTTTGATTTCCGCCTTTGCCTCTCCATCTTTTGCCAGTCAATCTTTTCCCAGACACTTTTCGTAAACCTTCCTGTAGTAGCCTTACCAAAACAACAGAGAACAAAGGCAATTCCGCGTATTTGATGGATGAAACAAATATGTATTTATAAACTGTCGCATGCAGTGATATGTATGTGATTAGAACAGATCAAAAAACAAGAACATGAGAAATAAGAATGGTACTCTCCTTTTAGTTTTCGTCCTTCGCACTCAAATCCTTCTATTTTTAAATGATTTCATCTCAATGTTCTATAAACAGACTGTCGGGACGGACTGTAGTCAACCACTTGAGTCTTGGGTATACACCTATCTCAAAAAAGATTGTTTTTGCCTTTAGTCGTTAATTTTATTTTTCTGTGGTTACTCAAGAGCGGAATCCCATTAGGTTTATTTCTTGTTTCGTATTTGATATCTAACAATGTGACCATATATCGGTCTTTCGAATAAGGAAAGTCTTGTTAACAACGGCTTTTGTCCTAATGTTTACATATTTCTCTATTTTTGAGCGGCTTAGTCAAATTGTAAACGGCTTCGGTCCATTTGTAAACTGTTTGGTCTAAATGTAAACGCCGTCGGTCCATTTGTAAACCGTTTGGTCTAAATGTAAACGCCGTCGGTCCATTTGTAAACGTTTTGGTCCAAATGTAAACGGCATTGGTCCATTTGTAAACAGATCGGCCCAATTGTAAACGGGTCGGGCCAAATGTAAACAGGTCGGCCCAAATGTAAACACTTTTGGTCCATTTGTAAACAATTTTGGCCCAAATGTAAACAGAATAACCATCATCATCATCATCACCAACATCATCACCCTCATTGTCATGAATGGTCGGCGTCGTTGCTATTTACGGCGCGGACGTTCAGGACTTGCACATTTGGCGCCTACCTTCTCCAAGTCTTTTATCAACCTCCTCGGCTCGTCTGGTTAAAGATGTCTTCCTATTGTCAAAAGTTTGCTCGAATGAACATAGATAGCTGAAGCCGAGGCCACAGCAGCCATTAATATCATAGATGGTCTCCACTGTGGTGGCGACGACGGTTGCGACTAAGCTCACGATAAACAGGAAGAGAAAGAAGAAACCTGTTGGAAGGCAAACGAGAACATCAGTTAAATGTATCGAGTTTTTCAGGCTGCGACAGTTCATCGTCTGTCGCTGAGGGCCTCTGCACAGAAATAGTAAATATATACTCCATATTCACTCATTGCGAGCACGTTTGTGCAATCCCCCCTTGGGCACTATCTATTTTTTGATTATTTTTTCTAAACTGATGGCATTTAATGGCTTTTAACAATTAAAATTGTCCAATAAAGTCGTCAAAAGCGTACCCGAAAACGTGTCCAAGGTCGTCCTCTGTGCTTTTTCTTACGACCGAAGCGAACGGCACGGCCTTTGTAATTTCTACGGACAAATGTGATATGTATGTACACCCCATACTGTATGTTCACGTTCATCATGTTCATGTTAGGGTTTTCTTTTGAATCCAGACTCGGTTTACGCGAGCCATCTTTGCTTCATGCATACTCACGCTTTTGTGCGTTCTGATGTCGTGCAATTCCAGACGAAGAATCTGATGAAAGATTTAAAGAAAGAACAGTTCAACTTGCTGTTGTAACGTAGTGTTAAGATTACGTTATCGTGATGTCTCAAAGACACACCATGAGTCTCCTCCTGGAATATCATCCTTATGCGTTTTGTGTCTGCAGACTATCTAGGGCATAGGGGCGGACCAGGGTGGGATGGTGGTGGTGGTGGGGGGGGGGGGGGGGGGGGGGTGATTGGGCAGGGTGCTCGAGCTCCCCCACTATTCGTCAAATTGTCACACATTTACTGTTTTGTGGTTTCGCTCTTCCCATACATCCTTATACATCCCCCCTCCCCCCTCCCCCCGCCCACTTTATATAGTCCCGCGCCGCTATGTAGGGTACGCTATTGCGTATTCCCTGGCATGTTGTACATTATCCCGGGGGGAGGGGGACTCCCCATAAACATAGACAGGGGTGCTCGTCCTATCCCCTAGGGTGTAAAATGCACCCAATAAGTGCATTTAAGTTTTTGCTATTTTTTAAGGATAATTGGGCTTTTTTGTCACACCCAATTTGCTAGCCCTTGGATTTAAAATCAATTTTCCCCGACGAGCGAGCACCCCTGTCTATTTTATCTTTGTTTTTTACGAATAGGCGTGCAAGAGATGATGCACTCACTTCGATGTGTACGCAAAGGTTCGATAGCTGCATCATATGATTGACGTCACGATCCGCTCCACCGCTCTCTTATATAAGAAAGACGACAATGGCTTTTTAATGGCTAATGGCGCTTCATTAGGAAGTAATTCAAACGTTGTTTTGCCCAATTCATTTTACCAACACCATGGGTTATTCCATGACATGTTGCTATGCCCCTGTACCCTTGTTGGCATTTGTTTTCAGATGTTTTCTAACGAGAGTGGGCGCGCGAAAGTTGCACTCACTTCGATGTGCACTCAAAGGCACATTAACTGCATCATGATTTATGTTACTGTCAGCTCCATTGTTATCTTGGTCACCTACAACAGTAAGAAGACATGGCTTTTAAATGGATATTGTTTATGGCGCTTCATACAGGAATACTGAGTTTGATGGTCAAGCATTGTTTGTTCAATTCCTTTTTCTAACGTTATCCTTCTATCCCGTTTCAATTGACCGCCCAGGAGATAAGACAGTCGAGGATAGCAACTTTAAAGCTCTATGAGAGAGTCAGCTGGTTCATACATCACCATCACTATAACAACTATATCATATCTCTTCCTGTCAGCCCTCCACCTCCATTACTTACCATACTTGTCCTTGTAAAGCTTCATACACCCCATCATTATAATATATATAATTAGCCACTGGCTAAAAGCGGAGCTCCCAATTACATATTTTGCTGTGTTAATGGGACAAAAAGGTTGCCATTGTACAATAATAGCCTGTCACCGTCACATCACGTGACTAAGCACTTGCACTAAGCACCCCCTTACCACTTAGATAACTTCACCCAAGTTTGGTTGTCTGAGGTTCATCCCTTCGCGAGATATTTTTTTCTCTTGTGATGACGTCATACCACGTGACCACACGGTTGCACCCCCCTTACCACTTAGATAACTTCACCCAAGTTTGGTTGTCTGAGGTTCATCCCTTCCCGAGATATATTCCTTTTCGCCTGTGATGACGTCATCGATGACGTCATACCACGTGACCACACAGTTGCACCCCCCTTATCACTTAGATATCTTCACCCAAGTTTGGTTGTCTGAGGTTCATCCCTTCCCGAGATATTCTTTTTCTCCTGTGATGACGTCATCGATGACGTCATACCACGTGACCACACGGTTGCACCCCCCTTACCACTTAGATAACTTCACCAAAGTTTGGTTGTCTGAGGTTCATCCCGTCCCGAGATATATCCTTTTGTCCTGTGATGACGTCATCGATGACGTCATACCACGTGACCACACGGTTGCACCCCCTTACCACTTAGATAACTTCACGCAAGGTTGGTTGTCTGAGGTTCTTCCCTTCCCGAGATATATTCTTTTTCTCCTGTGATAACGTCAACGATGACGTCATACCACGTGACCACACAGTTGCACACCCCTTACCACTTAGATAACTTCACCCAAGTTTGGTTGTCTGAGGTTCATCCCTTTCCGAGATATATTCTTTTTCTCCTATGATGACGTCATCGATGACGTCATACCACGTGATCAGGCAGTTGCACCCCCCTTGCCACTAACACAACTCCCCCCCTCGCCCACCCAAGTTTGGTTGTCTGAGCTTCATCCCTTCTTGAGATATGATTAATAAACGGTGAAAAGGGTCTTGGTTTACCTGTGGTGGGGCACGCACGCAGACACGCGCCTGCGATACCAAAATGGGAATACCGCTGAACCATTTTGGAAAAATGAAGTCGATCGTATACCTGAGTTCCACTTTCAGCTATTGTATTCTTCCTGCGATACCTATGGTGCTCCGCTCTGCGGCCTTCGGCCGCTAAGGAGCTCCGCTAATATCTCTCCTGTCAGCCCTCCACCTCCATTACTTACCATACTTGTCCTTGTAAAGCTTCATACACCCCATCATTATAATATCTCTCCTGTCAGTCCTCATCCTCCATTACTCACCATTAAACTTGTTACAAACTACTAAGATGTCTTTTTATTCTACCATTATTTCCGAAAATGCTTCAAACACAAAAGTATTGTTTAACACTGTCGACCGATGGCGATTATTAAATCGTTCGGCTGAGAAGCTTTATCCATCATGCAGCTTGAAGCAGGAAGTTTGCAACAACTTTTCCTATTTTTTCATTGATAAAATTAATTCTATAAGATCTGGGCTGACTCCCTGTGTTGACAGATACTTTCTAGGATTTTGTCAGGATCTGGACAGTCCTCGCTTTATCAATGCACTTGAAGAATTTTCCCCTGCTGATGAGAAAGAACTGTTACCACTGATACGTAAATCTTCCTCTAAGTCTTGCTGCCTTGACCCTTTACCTGCTCGATTACTGAACTACTGTTTGGAAGATCTGTTGCCTATTATTGCAAGGATTGCTAATCTATCCTTCGATTCCTGTGTCATGCCTACATCATCAAAACAAGCTGTTCTGTCACCACTGTTGAAAAAACCGCTACTCGATCACGAATTTTATTCAAATTTCAGGCCGGTCTCCAACCTGCAGTTTCTTGGCAAATCTATTGAGAAGGTGGCTGCAGTCCGAGTTATGGACCATATGCATGACAACAATCTGGACGAGCTACTGCAATCATCTTGTAAAAAGCACCATAGCTGCGAAACCGCTCTTCTTAGAGTCCAAAACGACATCTTAAATTCCATTGATAATAAACGCTCTGTTATACTTTTACTCCTTGACCTTTCGGCAGCCTTCGATACGGTTGACCATCCTAGATTCTCCTCTCTAGACTGGACTCGCACATTGGAATCAGAGGCAATGCTCTATTATGGTTCAAGTCTTATCTCAGTGCCCGCACACAATTTGTTGGAATTGACGGCTCTTCATCAGATGTGCGCACACTTACCTGTGGTGTCCCCCAGGGATCAGTATTAGGTCCGTTATTGTATTTGATGTACACCTCACCACTAGGAGACATCATACGCCATCATGGTCTTAGCTTTCACCTCTATCCCGATGACACTCAGATCTACTCTTCTTTCTGCTTAGATAATGAAGATGACTTAACTGCTACTAAAAACCGCATCCAGTCTTGTATTTCCGATATCGACAAATGGATGGCGCTAAATAAGCTGAAACTGAATAAGGATAAAACTGAACTCCTCTTATTACACTCTCGTTTCCGCAGCTCTCTTACTCTTGATTACCTCACCCTTGGAAATGAAAGCGTATTTCCAGTCACGAAAGCTCGCAACATCGGTGTTATTTTTGATTCCACGATGTCGCTGGTAGTTCACATCAATACTATAGTAAAATCAGCCTTCTACCATCTGAGAAGCATAGCTAAAGTCAGGAGGTTTCTTTCCCTAGAGACTTCTAAAATCCTCGTTCAGTCTTTCGTTTGCTCTAAACTTGACAGCTGCAATGCGCTACTCTACGGCCTTCCAAAATCTTTGATAGACAAGCTCCAGAGCGTGCAAAATGCTGCTGCTAGGGTCATTGCTAGAGTCGGCAAGTACGAGCACATAAGTCCTATTTTGCAGCAATTACACTGGCTCCCGGTTGAATACAGAATAATTTTCAAAGTAAATCTTCTCACATTTAAATGTCTTAATGGTCTCGCTCCATCATATCTCAGTGAACTGCTTGAAGTGTACACACCCACAAGATCACTTCGCTCTTTAGCTGGCCCACCCAGATTGAATCCTACAAATTTTCGGACCAAAAGCTATGGGTTAAGATCGTTTGCAGCTCATGCTCCGCGACTTTGGAACGATCTACCCAACAATGTAAAATTAGCTGATTCTCTTTCCGAATTCAAGACCATGCTAAAAACCTACCTGTTCAGGCGAGCATTTGACCTGTAACTTTTCCCATCCTTTCCCGTCCCCCTGCACTTTCATTGACATCCCGTGGCAGCGGTCCACTTAACTGCGTGAATGCTGTCATTGGATGTCTTTGTTAATGCTCTATATTTTAGAACTACCCTCATTTTATTGAACATGTATGTAAATATTTTTTATCTTTTTGTTTTTATCTTTTTTGGTACTTACCTGTTTTTACATTTATTGCTTTTCTTTTTGCTTTTACTATTTTTATACTTCCTCCAGCGATTGTTTTTAATCTTTTTATATTTTAGAACTACCCTCATATTATAGAACATGTATGTAAATATTTTTATCACTATGTAATTTTTATGTTTTTATCATTTTGGTACTTACCTCTTATAAATATTTCTTTTAATGCATTATTGTAAAGCGCTTAGAACGCTGATATAAGCGCTAAAAAATGTCTATTATATTATTGTCCTTGAAAGCCTTATACATCATCACCATCATATCTCTCCCTGTCAACCCTCCACTTCATTACTTACCATACTTGTTCTTGTGAAGCTTTTACATAGTAAAGTAAGTAAAGTAGGTGCTTATATAGCGCTTATCCTCAGAGCTCTAAGCGATTTACATTTTCGGATATCTCATCCTTTATAGAAACCATCACTATCTCTCCCTGTGAGTCCTTAACTTCCATTACTTACCATACTTGTCTTTCATCACCCTTTGCATGGTTATCAGGTCTGGATGTAACAAGCTGGCCATGATCAAGTGATGGTTCATGATAAGCGCGCACAGGATCAGCGCACATCTCCACGTGTTTGAGAACCCCATCTCTGTATGAGTCACAACAGCAACTACAGGCAAAAGATAGGAATAAATGCGCATGTAACCTGTAGAGCTTTATCTTGGAGGACCTCACCACAAATGGCGTGTGACTGTAGCGAAGATTGATTGCAACTTGATCAATCATGTACACGAAGGAGACACATAACAGGTGTACGAAATTTCCGTGTTTGACTAAAATGCTGCTTTTAATGTTGTCTAATTTATCGTCTTCTCATCGAGTAATCTCTCTTTCTTTCACGGTTTTTAGAAGCACCATCGTGAGACAAAACAATTTGGACACGAATTTCGGCCCTAAACTACCAATGTCCCGAAAATTTGTATTGAAGGTCAAGATCACCCCTAAAAGAGACCAAACTTCTTGCTTTTAACCCCTAAAAGATACGACGCTCACCCCGACCAAAAAAGGGAGTCCCCCCCCCCGGGAAATGTTGAATGAATATTTTTTTAAACCTTTCTTGCCACGACACGGGCCTACGTACACGATTATGGAATGTCACAAGAGGTTAAACTGTAGTCATCAGAATATTCAAAACTCCTAAAGTAGTGTATTTTTCAAACCGAACAAGAAGTCTCGTTGAAATAAACTTGGCTTGCGGGCGTTTATAAAAAACCCGCCTTGTTAATCGAAATAGGTGCATTGAACGTCAAGAAAAAAAAACTTAAAGCAAATAAGTGAAGCAAATAAATAGTGGCTATATAATAAAAGCAATTGAAAGCAATTGTATAATACCTATAATTTTAGCGCCTCGAGTGAGTAGCACAGTTCTTTTGTTCAAGGCGTTGAAATGATCACCACCACTCTCACGCGAACAGACGATTCATTGCGCGTCATATCAAATTGATCACTGTTGTTCGTTTTTCAGCTAATTATGTTACCGTGAACGTACTGATCCTTGTATCCATAGTGATCCAGCCCCCGGGGCATATTTGCGACTGGTGCTCGTCCGCCGTCCGCCGTCCGTGTACACATGGGAACCCTGTGGTATGCAAAGAAAAAATTGTATCTCCTCAAGGGAACATGCTAAGACAACCATACTTGGGATATTTTGTCTATGCCACAAGGGGGTTCTGTAACACGGACACGTGATGTGACGTCATCGATGACGTCATCTATACTTGAAAAATCAATATCTCGTGAAGGGAAGACTCTAAAACAACCAAACTTGGGTAGTGTAGTCTAGGCCACCAGATGACCGAAATGAAGTGGTCACGTGATGTGACGTCATCGATGACGTCATCTTTGCTTGAAAAATTAATATCTCGTGAAGGGAAGACTCTAAAACAACCAAACTTGGGTAGTGTAGTCTAGGCCACCAGATGACCGAAATGAAGTGGTCACGTGATGTGACGTCATCGATGACGTCATCTGTGCTTGAAAAATCAATATCTCGTGAAGGGAAGACTCTAAAACAACCAAACTTGGGTAGTGTAATCTAGGCAACCAGATGACCGAAATTAAGTGGTCACGTGATGTGACGTCATCGATGGCGTCATCTATGCTTGAAAAATCAATATCTTGTGAAGGGAAGACTCTAAAACAACCAAACTTGGGTAGTGTAGTCTAGGCCACCAGATGACCGAAATGAGGTGGTCACGTGATATGACGTCATCGATGACGTCATCTATGCTTGAAAAATTAATATCTCGTGAAGGGAAGACTCTCAGACAACAAAACTTGGGTAGTGTAGTCTAGGCCACCAGATGAGCGAAATGGGGTGGTCACGTTATATGACGTCATCGATGACGTCATCTATGCTTGAAAAATTAATATCTCGTGAAGGGAAGACTCTCAGACAACAAAACTTGGGTAGTGTAGTCTAGGCCACCAGATGAGCGAAATGAGGTGGTCACGTGATATGACGTCATCGATGACGTCATCTACGCTTGAAAAATGAATATCTCATGAAAGGAAGACTCTAAACCAACCAAACTTGGGTAGTGTAGTCTAGGCCACCAGATGACCGAAATGAGGTGCTCACGTGATGTGACGTCATCGATGACGTCATCTATGCTTGAAAAATCAATTTCTCGTGAAGGGAAGACTCTAAAACAACCAAACTTGGGTAGTGTAGTCTAGGCCACCTGATGACCGAAATGAGGTGGTCACGTGATATGACGTCATCGATACGTCATCTACGCTTGAAAAATGAATATCTCATGAAAGGAGGACTCTAAACCAACCAAACTTGGTTAATGTAATCCAGGTCACCAGATGAGCGAAATGAAGTGGTCACGTGATGTGACGTCATCGATGACATCATCTGTGCTTGAAAAATGTATATCTCGTGAAGGGAAGACTCTAAAACAACCAAACTTTGGTAGTGCAGTCTAGGTCGCCAGATGAGCGAAATGAAGTGGTCACGTGATATGACGTCATCGATGACGTCATCTATGCTTGAAAAATTAATATCTCGTGAAGGGAAGACTCTAAAGCAACCATGTAAACCATGTACACATGGGAATCCCTTTCATTCACACAGAAAATTTTATAACCAGGAGCTCCGCTTTTAGCCAGTGGCTAAATCTATATATTAATTCATCAAGCTAGAACACACGGGACCCAAGCTCATATTTTGTGACTCGAAAATTTGTAAGAAATTGTTAATAAAAATCCACGAAACTCACCTGGTAGTTAGAGGTGTTTGTCTTCATTGCCCCTGTGGAGTTAATCATTTAACTTCACCTTTTCGAAATATATGAAAATATGAGCTTGGGTCCCGTGTGGCTAAAACAGTTAGCGCGATGAAGGCTTGCAGCATACCCGGGTCGGGGATGATCGTCGTATCTTGTAGGGGTTAACACGGAGTTCGGTCTAATTTAGGGGTGATCTTGATTTTCAATAAAATTTTAGGGAATTGGTATCTTTTAGGGCCGAAATATGTGTCCAAGTTATTTTGTCTCATGCATGGTGATGCTAGATAGATAGATAGATAGATAGAAACCTTATTAATGTGTCAAAAGAAACCTTGTACAGGGTCTCAATGGGGTTAACCGTCAAGCGTCAAAAGCCGAAAAAATTAAACGTCAAGCGTCAAATTGCGAAAATACTAAACGTCAAAAGAATATTAACCATCCTCAAAAAGGTTTACCGTAAAAAAAACGTATTTCGTCTGGTCGCGGTCAATCAAGAGAATTTTCCAAAGAAAATTTTTATTTATAGCCTGGGGGGGGGGGGGATTTTGGGGGGATCACTTCATTTTTGGGTAAGCGAAAGGGGGGATCCTTCGAAACCTGATGCCCTGAAAGGGGGGATCACAAGAAATTTCCTAAGGAGTGATTCCGGCAAGTTCTATATCAGGTGCATTTAAAACTTTCGGCGCGCTCTAATACAATCTTAGAAAACACGCGCAACGAAGCCAATAACTCCCCAAATAATCCCCCACTAACAAGCCTGGCGACAGTCGCTACTATGTTTCAAAGAACTGGCACCTTAGGTCAACGTGAGTTCCACGTTACAAGCAATTCATCGGGCCGCACTTTACGCACATGAATGATAAGAATTTCTTTAGACGCGCTTTGCGCACATAAATAAATTCCAGACAGGCATTGTTTTACCCTCCAAAAAAAATGTAATGTTCATCAACCTTTTCTCTGAGGCTTGATGAAATGTGTTTGTTATAATAATAATAAGTTTAATTCACCCTCTTGCAGTTTACTAACTGAATTACAGGGGAGTCAGCAGTGTGATAATGTAAATAGATAGCATAAGCAACACTCAGTTTAGGCAATTAGCAAACTTTACAGTTACAAAGTCTCTAAATCGATTGGTGTTAACGGGCCTTTGATAGGAAGTACTTTTTGATCTAAGGTTGTAACCTGACTCGTGGTGAACTAGGCGATGGGATATAGCAGGTTCCCCGGTTTAATGCGGGAGACGAACCGCTGGCACGCATGTTTTCTCCTCTCATACAGCGTTGGAAGGTTTGCGAGAAAATCTGTTAAAATCTGTGCGCGCCACAGAAGAAGATTGTGATCCTCTCTTTCTGCAAAACGTCGGGAGTTGCTTTCATCATGATTCGTTCTACTACGAAGCAGCAGTGAGTAGCTTGTGAGTTGTTTCAGGTTCGTACACAGGAGAACAACCAAAACGACTTCCACTAAAAATGGGGGGATCACGAAAGCTTTTGACAGCTCTGAGGGGGGTCACTCGTAAACCATAGTACTTATAGAGGGGGATCACCCACCCAGGCGATAAATAATGACCGGTCCAAGAGCTTCGATGGGCTGCAATTGTTTGGTAATTGTTTACTATTTGCTAAAAGTCTATCATAGACGATTATTTTCATATCAAGATAGCAGTGTCGCCATTCTAGAGATTGACCGGGCTTCCTGTGGTATCTTGTCTACCTTGTTGCTACTATCCCGCCATCAAATGCAGAGACCATTTTCCAATAAATTATATTTAAGGTCAGAGGTCATACATTTGTTGCCATAGAGACCAACATTGGTGAAAATGATCGAGAATGACCAAACGTATGGAAATGCAAATTGATTGGATCCCTCAGAGGCATTGGTTTAGAGATAGACTACCCCCCTCAGTTTCAAGTCCGCCATTTTGGATTTGGCTTTCACCCAAGCCTTAAGTTACCTGAGATCATCCCCGACCAAAAAATATGGGAGTCCCCCCCCCCCCCCCCCCCCCCCCCGGATTGCATACTCGATCTTATTTGCATGACTTTTGGGATTTGTCATGTATATCAAAAATTGGACAGTGTCTGGACGAAATCCTGATTGAAACACTAGTTTATATAATAAGTATAGGAAATCATACGTCTTTTCTCGTTTTTGTCTTTTCTCAATTTGGAATTTATTTATTACACGAAGTAAAGTAAATTCTAAATTGAACGAGAAAAGTTGTATGATTTCCTTTTACATGTAATAATACACAGTTGCTTCTTGGTCACTATTTACTGGATATCTTTTCTACACATTTTGGCTTACAGCAAGTGATTTAATAATGGCACACCGGGTTGCTCCTGGTGTTACTATTGCCTTTGTTGCAGAATCCATCTCACACGCTAGAGCGTGACGGATTCCTGTGGTATTTTCACACAGGGATCCCATATTTCACAACTCATCTACACGATCGAAGGCATGTTTTGGGTGACGACAGGAATTTCCCCGAAGTATTTTCACAAAAATGAAGCGGAAGAAACCATAAATTACTTAGAATATGTCTAGTAAGGCGTCTTAAAAACATTGACAATATTACAAAGTCTTTATCAGGCCATTTTGTGCCGAATTGTACTGAATATTAGACCAACCATGGCTGTTCGATTCGAAGTCGTGTTTGTCACGATTGTGGTTGCTCTAGTTCTGTACCAAATACACGTTTATCGAGACCAGCAAACACGCCAAGCAAGGCTGAAGCGATGGCTGAAGGACAACGACTTAGAGGAGTTCACAGAGAAGCTGTTAAAAGCTGGTGAGTTTCCGTGAAGACTATCCCATACTAGGGGACTGTTCGTTCGTTAATTACGTCGCAGGGGGAGGGGGGGGGATGCATGGGCCAACTAATTTCATACTAAAGATTTCTGTCGAACTTCTCCTCTCTTTTGTTGCCAGTTTAGAGCTTGTTCTACCCGTACATCCTCTTCAACAATCATCCTCACTTAGTTGTCCCTAGTCCAATACTCTGACAAATTTATGCATGGTATTGTTCTCCTCCATTGTATTGCCTCGTTCTATAATAGACTCCATTGTTTTAGACAATGCCTTGCATAAATTTGTCAGTGTATTGGACAACCCTCATTTTTGGGGCGGGGGTGCTTGTCGGGAACTTTCGTTTTCACCCCTAAAAGGTACCAAACATGGCGTCGCTTAGTTGATTTTGACCCCTAAAAGGTACCAAACATGGCGTCGCTTAGTTGATTTTCCCTCGTAATTTTCTCGTGTATTTTGTATGAGGGAAAATGCATCTGAAATTCAGGCTACCAACAAGTGTGATTTGCTAGAACAGACCTCTAACAGGTACCTATCTCGGAAAAAAATACACGTTTTCGAATTTTACCCCCTAAAAGGTACCAGAGGCCGGATTTTAAACCCTAAAAGGTACGACGAGCACCCCCGCCCAAAAAATATGGGAGTCCCCCCCCCCAGGTGTGCATATGTCAGATAACTTTAAAGATGTAGGTTCACACCATACTGTAGTTTAAGTATTTCACACGTGTATTTTTTTCCAAGATAGGTACCTTACTTGTGTTTGCCTTTCGCTCCCACACACAAACAACTTTACTTGCTCATAAAGGAGAGACTGACAGAAAGAAACCCTTGCTTGCAGGGTATTTTCTAGTGGTGGCTCTTTTGCTATAGGTACATATATATGGCAGATTTGCTAACAATTGACATTTATTATCTTCATTAACAGGGGTAAGATCTCCAGAGTCCTTTGCTGAAATGAGCATACCAAAGTTCCTTGCCAAGCAGTATTCCTGGACAAAGCTTCACGAATTTTCAGGCTTTCATCAAAAGCTTGAAATGGGAGTTACCAGAATGAAGGATCAGTTATTCCTTTACAACTGGCTTGAAGCCAATGGCTTTGAAAAATACTACCCACAGTTAATGTCTCAAGGAATTCGGAGCATCAAGAGCTTTTCTGAAATGGATGAGGATAGTGCGAATAAATTAACTACATGGGATCCTACCATGAGTGATCTGCCAAAGCTTCGGCGAGCAGTGGAATCAGCAAAAGGAACAAAAACCCAAAAGAAATACTATCATGCTTCTTTCGGAATTTTTCTATCATAGGAGGCATTTTCTCTTCGATTTGGTTTCTTTTTACATTATTAGGTAAGTTGCAATGTTTACTGTACTGTCATGCAGGGATGTCAACTTCAGGACTTAAAAATCTGGAGACCAACCTTGAAATTGTGGAATTTCCTTAAATTCTCCTGGGAGAAATACAGTGAATGTATGGCAGTAGTCTTGAATTTTTCCAGGGAGACAGAAAAAATCTTGAGATTCCCGGTGAAACCAGGAGAGTTGATGTACCTAATGTCATGTATATGTACGTAAACTTAAGAGGGAACTGGGCATTGAAAAGGGAGGAAGGTTCAATTTGACTTGCGTAAATCTAGATTATGTAGGACCATTTTTCATTATTGTATTGTATTGTAAACTCACATTTACTGTAAAGTACTGAGATTCTCAAAAGCATGGGTGGCACAGCATTAATGGCACTCCTTTCTTGCTGCTGTAGCCCAGGTTCGATTCCTAGCAGGGTTGTGGAAATTCTTTCTCTTCTTTCCTGCTGCAAAGATAGCTAGGATTCTGCTTCCTTAGTCTTTCGGATGTCCCCCTAGAATTGGATTTTACAGTTCTTCCGCAGGTATAGCATGGATATTTTTTTAGTGGAAAACTGTATCTCTTCCAATTTGCAGCAAAAAGTATGGCATATATTGTTGTAAGCATTCTGTTGCTGCTTGCTGGACGTAAATCTCTCCGTCGAGTCAATCAAGTATGTCAGCATCACAAAGTTTCCTTGTTCAGCTACATGATTGGTAATTACCTACAACCCAGCAATACAGTGGTGAACTGGGAGTGGCAAGATCCTGAGGTGGTTGGCAAAACAATGACATTCTTTTTGAAGGTATTTTTATATGTGATGTGAAATAATATCATCCCATACTGTAGATACTGTAAGTTTATCCTTGCGATACAATAACCACCTGCATAATTGCATATTAAGAATAAATGATTTCAGAGGTCCGAATTATTGGGTACTAATCCATAGTCAGAAATATTGCTGTTGATGTTCTTAAACTTTGTTATACCATTACATTTTTGGGCTGGTACATAGTGGTTTAAAAGCTCCTCTCTGGTTTGGCAACACCCAAAACCTAAATACAAAGAAGGAGGGTACTAGAGACAAAAGAACTCCTTTTGTAGAACAAAGATAATGTGTGGTTCCAGAAAATATCCATCCCCCCCAGAAGGGATTTGAAATTCCAGAGGGGTGGGGTGGAGTCACTTTTCAACCCCTTTAGGGGGGGGGATGGATATTTTCTGGAACGACACAATAGAGACATAAGCAACTACGTCCTAACCACATTTACTAGAGGTCTAACTAGCATTATTTTATTTCAGAATAAAACGTTTTTTTCTGTGCCTTCATAGAGTTTTGAAAATGGAGGCGTTGTTTGGGAGAATTCGTGAGCAGATCATGAAGCACGAGATGAAGTCAAATGCTTCACGATATGACTCGAGAATTCTCCCAAACAAATGCTGAAGTTAATTCAAAACTCTATGAAGGCACTGAAAAAATGTTTTATTTCTTTTATGAAATAATTTCTAAAGCCAGAACAATAATCATATGCGGGAGGAGAAGTTTCAATAGCGCATCTGCCGATTTGCCGCATTGTGGTGTCATTTCTATGACCTTCATAGAGTTTTGAAACACAGATCTTGACCAATCAGAATATAATAATTAAATACTGTAAATTCATATTCATATCAGAAAGAATTGTCATTTTAGCACTGTTTTGCAACAAATTTGGCTAAGTCTTGGTTTGTGTCAAATGTTTTTTACTATTTTTTTTATTTTGACATCATTTTGCTATTAATTGATTAACAGTTTTCTAAAATATTTCTTCAAGTTCTATAAATCAAACAGAACTCCTCATACAGTCTCCCAAGGTGGTATAGTTATAGAAATTCTGCATAATGGAACACTGATAGCAAGTTCTCTGGATTTTGGGGGTAACAGATGGCAAGAAAAGAACAAAGTAAAAGTGACATTCACAGTTCGTCAGGCAGGGGAGTATTCCATATCAGTTTTAGCTGCAGGCCAGCATATCTGCGGAAGCCCATTTATGAAGACTTTCCTGCCAGGTAGGTCATATTGTCTTTGTCTGTCTGTCTTTCTGTCAGCTGCCAGCATTGTGTGATTCCAAATATTATCCATACCCCTCCCATGGAAGTTTGAGATATGACCCCTTCACCTTTGGTGTTTCCAGTGCAACAAACAGTAATTGTATGGGAAATAAAAGGCAAATTAAGCCCCTCTGGAATTTCCAATCCCTTTGTGGGGAGGGTATGTTTTTTCTGCCATCACACATTGTATGTGACATGTATACCTGTCTCTTGTCCTCTCTGTGTCTCACGTTTGTGAGTCCTACTTTTGTCACCAGTTGATTTGTTTGTAAAACCAATGTGCCTCCTGCTCAGTTTTTTTTGTGTTTGTGTCCCTGAGGTAAATACACTGACACATAAGTTTATACTGTTATTTCATTTGTATTTGCTTGTAGAATACATGATTGTACTAAATGAGAGACTTTTCTTCTCAGGCCCTGTGGACCCATTAAAGTGCACTATAATTGAGAGGTCCTCTATTTTGGTGGTACAAAAAGGTGTGTACTCACCTCTTCTAGTGGAAGCAAGGGACATGTATGGTAATATAAGGAGCATCACCAAAGGGGAGGATCTGCTCAGGTACAAAGTGCACATAACAGAGGTGAGAACTGTTCCTAGGGGAAATGGTTGCACTAGTATGCATAGCAAGGGAAGGGGGAAGGGGGAAGGGGGAAGGGGGAAGGGGGAAGGCTATTTGTTACACAAGTGAAATGTGTGAAAAAATTCACAGTCTTGTCTGTATGTGATCCGACTCTCCCTTCTCTTTCCTCTGCTCCAATCCGTTTCCACTCCTGCATGTATCCCTTTCTCCAACAATAACAACAACATTAACAGTTACAGCAGCATCAACAGCAACAGCAACATCAGGAACTTCCATTTTCTGCATTAAATTTCGTTTTCTTCATAAGTGACTACCGGTACATACCCCTTACACTCAGCTCCTTACACAGACATTCTAAAATACATAGCATTGTCTACAGGTTGGAGGAGGTGAATTGCTTGACCCAGAGCTATTTGTGGATTCAGAAACAAGGTCCAGCAACAGCTTGAACATAAAACTTGAGGAGGAAGGCTGTTTTATTGGCAAAGTAACCTTTAATGGAACTGCTATCAGCAACGGAGAATTAACAATCATTTCTCTTAATGGTATGATACATTTATGAGAACTAAGAACGATTCACATTTTAATCTACCAGGCTATATTTTAATTAACGTTGCTTGTGAAACCGTGTACCATGTGTCTTGAACCATCAACATTGTGATTCTGTGCTTGAGTGACCGTTCCAACAAATAAGGCAGGATGTTCCCTGCCGAGCAGAGGGTACTTTTTTCTCCCTGCATTTGCTTTTATTTTTAGTGCTGTTTTCTTGCGTATTTTGATTTTCCAAAAAAAAAAAAAAAACAAAGCAAGATAGAAGTGGCCTCTGCTAGCAAGGAAGGAACCATGTTTAGGGACACTTGGTCAGAAAACGGAATGCAAAGTACACTTGACTCGCTGAGAAATGCAATGAGATCCATTCAAACGACAGTACTACTACTGCTCTATGTGGGAGCAGAAGCATAGGCGACGGAGCCATACATCAAGGGGGTGCTCGAGCACCCCACTTTTCATCAAATTTTCATACATTTACTGTATTTTATGTTTTCACTCTTCTCATACATCCTTACCAATGAGCAACCCCACTTTTTATGGCCCCGCGCCGCCTATGAGAAGTGTTCAGTTCATTAGACCCTTTCATTTGATAAAGACTTCACTCTACAGATCAAGAGTGGAGCTCAGTGCAAAAGAATGTTCAGAAGCACTGTTACAATGTGTGGTACGAGTCCAGCCTGCTACCTAACGTGCTGACAGATGCCACCACCCCACCCCCCTCGGGCAGTAGTGCTGTTGACGGGTCAAAGAAGGCTAGGAAGGTCTACTGCTATTTATCTCCTCGCGTAAGTTCAAGAATTTTGCCAGGATTGCCGATGAGAGCACAATAAATAACGTGTAGTAAACGTAGACGCCACCCAAAAATAACACAGGAAATCATTCAGAAAACGAAGAACAATCATTTTGGTAGCATCCCCTCCAATCTATATCAGGAGTAACCCGGCAAGCGACAACCAAATGTGCCTTTTTGATCATGCTGTTCGTTGTAGCTCCGTCTGAATTTGTTATCGAAGGACACTTGGTTGCTAGCCCCTTTTTTCCGGGCTAGGTCTGATGAGCAAGATTAAATTTGCTGTCTGCCAAGCATATCGACAGTAAATTAGCCGCCCTAGTTAGGCTAGTTATATAACCCGATGCTACATTCCACATTGCAGCTCTTTTACCTTTTTTGTTCTGTCACAAACATGCAATAGCGCCAGTATCTCAGCGGGTTTCCAAAATGATTGTATTCTTCGCTTTTTGAATTATCGCTTTCTGTATTCCTGTTTTCAGTACGTCACAGTAAAAGAATTTTACATAAGAATCATCCCGCACAAGCTCCATGCCTTCCGAGTGAGCCCAAGAACAAAGGTTGGTGTTAAAAGTGACAGGATACCTCGAACGTTTTTATGTCTCTGATTATTTTAGACAAGTATTTAGCGTGATTAGGAAACTAACTTCAAACAAGACGATAAACACTCGTCCCCGTCCTCTAAAAAAGGTAGCATGCTAAGTTGCAGCTGGAGTAGCTTCTAGTGAATAATGGCGCAGTGTCCCATTTTCCGTCAAGACAAACAAATGTAAAAAATCAAACGCAAAATGCTTCGTTTATACGAATAATTTTCACGAATATTTTGGCACGCAAATGTTTTTTTTAAAGGGCTCTGAAACTTCATACAGCAGAAATACAAATAAAACAAGACATTCGCTTGCAAACTGCCTAGCATTTGGCTGATAACATTTTTAAACCGCACCGTGGGGTTAAGGACCTCCCTTAAAAATACCCCCTCCCTTGAATTTCAGCTCGTGAATCAGACCCCCTGTCCTGCAATTTCTAGCCTCATAAATGACCCCCTGCCCTGGAATTTCTATTTTTTCTGGTAAAATACCCCTGGAAATATATTTTGGGATAAAATGTTCCTGGAAAGTCACCTTTTTTACCCCTCCCCCTTGGAATTTCCAAGTCCAACACCCTCCTCTGGAAAATTTTCCGTAGGTCCCCCCCCCCTGGACCCGCGCCTGCGATGCGGTTTTAAAATGCAATCAGCCACATGCACGAGTTCAACAATACCAATTTACGGTAATACTCTACTGACCCGGCACCGTACACACCACACTACGTTTGGAAGTCATTACTCTATTTTTCCTGCAGTTTACGCTCCACCCTCCCGACCCTAACTACGAATATCCAACATTCACCCTGAGTGATGGCGCCCAGGCTCCCGTGTCCATAATGTGCAGGGAGAGAAACAAACTGGTGGCGACATTCTCACGCATGGTGCTTCTCAATATAGGTACAGTATAGAACAGATATTGGCGACATTCTCACGCATGGTGCTTCTCAATATAGGTACAGTATAAAACAGATATTGGCGACATTCTCACGCATGGTGCTTCTCAACATAGGTACAGTATAGAACAGATATTGGCGACATTCTCACGCATGGTGCTTCTCAATATAGGTACAGTATAGAACAGATATTGGCGACATTCTCACGCATGGTGCTTCTCAACATAGGTACAGTATAGAGCAGATATTGGCGACATTCTCACGCATGGTGCTTCTCAACATAGGTACAGTATAGAACAGATATTGGCGACATTCTCACGCATGGTGCTTCTCAATATAGGTACAGTATAGAACAGATATTGGCGACATTCTCACGCATTGTGCTTCTCAATATAGGTACAGTATAGAACAGATTTCGTATGACTGCGAACAGTGCCGCGATAAAGTTGTGCCGCGCCGTGACCGTGACACGACTACGCGATTTCATTCCATATCTACTGCAGGCCAGTTTCCGTGCCGCGACCGCGCCGTGTCGCGACACTTTTCACAGTCATACGAAATCTGCTCTATTCCTACCAGTGGGCCGTTATCACTATGAGTGATTTTGTTTGTTAATCGGCCAGCGCTTGCAAATTAACCAATAGATCTCAATGTTTTCATGCGTCTGTGCTGTAGTAGATGCACAGAGGACATCATAGCACCTCATGAACAGAGAGGTACGTGACGAGCTCCAAGCATGCTATCACGTCTGTTGGTGCACACTAGCGACATAACGACCTAAGGACGTTACGTTAAACGAAACAAGCACGAGAAAATAATTGAAATAATCAATATTTTCCATGGATTATCATTAGATTGCTTCACCAAAGCTGTGTGTTCTTTTATTTTTTGTGGACTTTTGAAACCGCTAAATTTTGTTCTCGGGATATCACGTTATTTCGCAAGTGTGCACCGGGCTTAAAGGCCCATCACCAACCGGGAGCCTTTGCGCCCCGTTTTCTTTTGTTTTCAAATTGATCCATTGTTTTTCGGGTGCTCTGATTGGCTAATAGTCCGCAAAGGCTCTCGGTTGGCGATGGGCCTTTAAAGGGAGCCTGTCACGCAACTGCGCAGCCGTTCTGCGCATCTCAAAACAAAGGAGTATCGTCCCGTAACGAAGGCTAAAAACACCGAAAACAATCGTTTATAATCTCGCTCTTTCTCGATCCATAGGAGCATTCCTTTTAACTTTGCGTATTCTTAGATTTAAATAGTTATCTGATAGTATGGTCTAATTAGTTTTGCTGATGAATCGCTCCTGGAGCATGCGCGTATTGTGACAGCCTCTCTTTAACAGTACAGGCACGTGCAAAAATGAGATGCATTTGCTATACAGCAATAAAGAGGATTTTCTCTCGGTGAAAAGCCCAAACAGAGGGCGCATTTCAAACTCTGTCATGGCAGCATAGTCGTGCTATGACGTTAACCGTGCGACAAATTCGCTGCGACAAATCGGCCTGCGCCGGACAAATCCGTTCAGCACTTTACTAGTGTTATTGTATTATAAACGACAGAATGCACTTCCATCTTTAGGTGGTTCAGAAAGTTTTAAGAAGAAGCAGGAATTCTTTAATCAAAAGCTGCTATCCTATCAAGGTACCAAGAGTGGGGAAGTGCGGCTTAAGATTAACCGGTCAAACCTGTTAGATAGTGTAAGTATGATATTTATAACAGCTCTTTTTTTTAAATTTCCGCATGAGACTGGGAATGAAATCGCACAACATTTGATTCAACGCCATCTTCAACATTCATGGTTGAACGAATAAGTGTAACGGAGGGGGTTAGTGGGAAGAAAGGGGGAAGGGGGTGGCAAACTAATTTGACATTGTTTAACAGACCCGTTCAACATGGTTCATTGAACAAATGTATGGTATTGAATCAGACGGGGAATTAGTTTGATCCAAGCCTTCGACGAAGCGAAAGAACGTTAAATCCTTTGGAGCGATTTGTGTAAGTGATGGATCACTGATGCACTGTGATGGATGCACTGTGCTGTATGCACTGTGATGGATGCACTGTGATGGATCACTGACGCCCCAGTGTTAGATGGCTCAGTTACCGAACGCACAGAATCGACCCGGTGGTCAGTAATCGAGCGCTGGGTTTTTATGCAATGACATATGCCCTGGGTTGTCTTGTGATTGCATTTGCAGAGCCCTAACCGTATAGTTGTATCTTTTTCTTAGTCCTACGCAGCGTGTAAGAGCATGGGCAGTGACTGGCTAAGGTTATTTCACATTAAATTCGAAGGAGAAGAAGGTAAGAAAGTGTTTGTACAAACGATTTGTCTTAGACAGCCCGTAGATGTATTACATCCAGCGCATGTTATCAACTGTCTTTGTGTTTAGTGTTGTATCTGTATGTTGATGTATATCTTTACAATCCAAAATGCAATAAAATGAAAAATGAAATAACATGTGATAATAATAATACAACTGTTTTACAAAAGAAGATAAAGCTACTAATAACTTTGTATTTGCTCTCTGACAGGCTTGGATTGGGGCGGAGTACAGAGAGAGTGGTTTGATTTATTGAGCGGCACGCTTTTTAGCCACGAGAAAGGGCTCTTCACCCGGTTTAAGGAAGATGATCCCCAGGCTCCTGTAAGTACTTCGGACAAGTTACCACAGCCCTTTCAGGTTACTTTATTTTACTTCAACCTCCCATCACGATGAATGAGCGAGCATCATAGTCATGAGTGACCATAATTCAACTAAAGAGAGATTTTACCAGGATTTTGAGCAATTTTAACCAAACGTGACCAAAAGTTCAGTTACTTGGTTTTAGTTTGCTTGGGAAATAACTACATGTGGGCATTACTTTTGTTCGTCCCGACAGAATAAGTCATGGAAATCGGAGGAATTAAATTTCAAAGTTCACCAGCTGGAGTATTTTAATAGGAAAATTCCATGTCAAGTGAAATTCTATAGGAAGCCCTATATATTATATAAACTTTGAAATTAATTTGCTAAAATAAAGCCAATAGGTTTTGTACTTTCTAGTAACCAGATTTTGGGCCACACGTTGCTCGAATCACTAAACACATATGTCTTGCATGTAAATATGATAATTTCCCTTCTAATATCAGTATTGCTATATCGTCAACCTCTTCTTATGAAGTACTATGAGCCAATGATTCCTTATTTGTGTCACTAGGTCCACCCGAATCCCAAACGGCCACCTCATCTGAAGCTCAAGTACTTCGAGTTCGCTGGCCGGATTGTCGGCAAGTGTATGTACGAGTCAGCGGTTTGCTCTACAAGGCGGCAAAATGTCAAAGCGAAGTTCACTCGTTCCTTCTTGGCGCAACTACTGGGACTTCGGGTCAGCTACAGGGTAAGAAAGATGGGACGGGAGGGTCAGCTACAGGGTAAGATAGATGGGACGGGAGGGTCAGCTACAGGGTAAGAAAGATGGGACGGGAGGGCCAGCTACAGGGTAAGAAGGATGGGACGTGAGGGTCAGCTACATGGTAAGATAAATGGGACGGGAGGGTCAGCTACAGGGTAAGAAAGCTGGGACGGGAGGGTCAGCTAGCGGGTAAGAAAGATGGGACGGGAGGGTCAGCTACAGGGTAAGCTAGATGGGACTGGAGGGTCAGCTACAGGGTACGAAAGATGGGACGGAAGGGTCAGCTACAGGGTAAGAAAGATGGGACGGGAGGGTCAGCTACAGGGTAAGATAGATGGGACTGGAGGGTCAGCTACAGGGTACGAAAGATGGGACTGGAGGGTCAGCTAGCGGGTAAGAAAGATGGGACGGGAGGGTCAGCTACAGGGTAAGAAAGATGGGACGTGAGGGTCAGCTACATGGTAAGATAGATGGGACGGGAGGGTCAGCTACAGGGTAAGAAAGCTGGGACGGGAGGGTCAGCTACAGGGTAAGAAAGATGGGACGGGAGGGTCAGCTACAGGGTACGAAAGATGGGACGGGAGGGTCAGGTACAGGGTAAGATAGATGGGATGGGAGGGTCAGCTACAGGGTAAGATAGATGGGACGGGAGGGTCAGCTACACGAAAGATGGGACGGTAGGGTCAGCTAGCGGGTAAGAAAGATGGGACTGGAGGGTCAGCTACAGGGTACGAAAGATGGGACGGGAGGGTCAGCTACAGGGTAAGAAAGATGGGACGGGAGGGTCAGCTACAGGGTAAGATAGATGGGACTGGAGGGTCAGCTACAGGGTACGAAAGATGGGACGGGAGGGTCAGCTACACGAAAGATGGGACGGTAGGGTCAGCTAGCGGGTAAGAAAGATGGGACTGGAGGGTCAGCTACAGGGTACGAAAGATGGGACAGGAGGGTCAGCTACAGGGTAAGAAAGATGGGACGGGAGGGTCAGCTACAGGGTAAGATAGATGGGACTGGAGGGTCAGCTACAGGGTACGAAAGATGGGACGGGAGGGTCAGCTAGCGGGTAAGAAAGATGGGACGGGAGGGTCAGCTACAGGGTAAGAAAGATGGGACGTGAGGGTCAGCTACATGGTAAGATAGATGGGACGGGAGGGTCAGCTACAGGGTAAGAAAGCTGGGACGGGAGGGTCAGCTACAGGGTAAGAAAGATGGGACGGGAGGGTCAGCTACAGGGTAAGAAAGATGGGACGGGAGGGTCAGCTACAGGGTACGAAAGATGGGACGGGAGGGTCAGCTACAGGGTAAGATAGATGGGACGGGAGGGTCAGCTACAGGGTAAGATAGATGGGACGGGAGGGTCAGCTACACGAAAGATGGGACGGTAGGGTCAGCTAGCGGGTAAGAAAGATGGGACGGGCGGGCAGCAGGATAGACGAATTTGCTAGAGAGGACAACATAATTAGTCATTGCACACAGTTCGACGGGCACAGTTTTTACAGTGAAATTCAATGTTTTGACGGGAAAACTCGAACATTTTTGGCACAATATTGAAGTCCGCAATTGTCCGTTTCAACAATCCATTCATCGAAAAAACTAATATTCAGTTAGCTTTTTAGCTTTTCTCGTCAAGAAGGAATAAAACAACCAAACCGCGTTTTCCTTTTCCACTCACGAGCGCCGTCAAAGCTTCGCACATGGGCTGGCCAACTTTGAAGTTCAACTGTAAAAACTTCGAAGTCTCACTTACAGACACAACATGTTTTTGTTGAGCGTGTAGACGGTAGATGTAACTGACGTTACACTGTCTCCTTGCGCTCACAGGGTATTGAAACGTTCTAATGCACACGAGAGCAACGGAAGAACTCTCATGTCAACGACTTAAATATCTTGAGCGCCACACCTTACGAAGACATGTGACAGACAGAAAGAGAGACACGCAGAACTGTCCATACCTCACGTCGCAGCTGTAAGAAACATGCGCTGTAATAAGTTACCTTATTCTGATTAATTGCAGTATTTCGAGAGTGACGACAAGGACCTCTACCGCAGTAAGATTCAGTACATTGAGGAGAATGATCCAGTGGATTTGGATCTCAAGTTCGCCGAGGAAGAGTACAGAAGTGATGGCCAACTGGAAAAGGTGCGGCTAAATGTCTAGTTTGCATCCTAAGCTAAGGGATAAGAACGGCTGAAAACACGGCTAACAGGTTCAATGTTTACATTGAGCTCCACGATAACAACGCGTATTTTTAGCGGTCCGCAGTCCATCAAAGCCAACGGTCCGGAAAGCATCAAGTGGCGCGCTCTGATTGGCTCGCGAGTGGTCCGGATTTCATCAAGTGGCGCGCTCTGATTGGCTCGTGAGATGATTCCATCAGTGGCGCGTTCTGATTGGCTCGTGAGCGGACCGGATTCCATCAGTGGCGCGTTCTGATTGGCTCGTGAGTGGTCCGGATTCCATCAGTGGCGCGCTCTGATTGGCTCGTGAGCGGACCGGATTTCATCAAGTGGCGCGCTCTGATTGGCTCTAGGCATAAATCCATTAGGAGAACAGTGCAAAGACAGCAAAGTTAGCGTAAAATGAAACTTTTTAAGGCTGGTTTCCATATAATCTCTTCGATCTCATCAGTCTCGCCAATCGCATGAAATAGTGCACTCGCGATCCAAGAGAATATATGGAGACACTTCTCTCGCGATCGGAAAAGACTGAAACGATCGGGGCGATCGCGATCGCGCGGATAGAACACTGTTCTATCCAGGAGATCGATGCGATTGCGTGAGATTGAATAAGATTATATGGAGGCATTCAAAAGCGACCTGATGAGATCGGGATGTATCCCAGAATTCATTGTTTCGAGACGAGAAGTCATTTCGGTCGCGTACACTTTCAAAATGGCGCGCAAAAAATTAATATCCTGGACTGACTTGATGCGATCGGCGGGATCCTATGGAAACATACGATCGCATGAATCTCATGGATCGCGTATGCACTATTTCATGCGATCGGCGAGACTGATGAGATTGAAGAGAAACCAGCCTTTAGGCGTATTATTACGCCAGCATCGTGCACAATTTCGAGCCCTGACACGTCAGTGTTTTAGCAAGTATTTCTGAATTCGCGTACGTCTGTTTTCAGATTGTGGAGTTGCGGCCAGGGGGAAAACAGCAGCCTGTTACTGAACAGAACAAGCTGGAGTACCTTGACCTTGTGGCTAAATATCGCCTGGTGGATAGCGTGCAAAAAGAGATCGACGCCTTTCTTAGTGGTACGCATGGCTAGTGCCATTTTTCCGCAGAAGGGCGGTACGGGAGTCCTTTTAGAAGGTCCCCCTCCTGGAATTTCCAGCATAACAAGAAAGTGCTGTCGTTTTTTACGAATCCGCGCGGGCTCCCTGTGGTCTTTAAAATCTCGATCCAGGCCTTTATGCCTATAATCAGCGACAAAATTGCTGAGAATGCTATGTATACTTACGCAGTTGAAATGAGGAAAGGCTTTTCGAAGGGAAATTCTCAACTACTTATGTCGCTGATTGTAGAAAAAAAATGGCGACCAAGAGTACGACGTTTCTCATGTACACTACATCAAAGTTAAAACTAAACTCGTCATACCCCGGATGACCAAGATTTGTGGTTAAAAGGCGCATCCATAGAGTGAACAAATAATCGGGCGATGTGACACAAACTGAATACAAGAGTCTCCACAAGCTCCATTTCGTTGAAGTTTTCACGACTTGGACACTCTAATGTCTAGGGAAGCAAGTCAAAACTAGGCCGACAAATTGAACTTTCTTTTTTTGCCGGTCACCTACTTTTGAAGAAATCACATTTCCAGTGGACAATAATATTATCTGCATTTGGCATCATCAAGTAAACCTCAGTTTGAGCGTGTCGATGATTGGACGTACTTATAGAAAGAGGTTGACGCTATGATAAATTTCTGCTACTGAAATAGAAATCCTTTTATTTCAGGCCTGAATGAAATCGTGCCAGACAATCTTCTGGCGATATTTGACGAGTACGAATTAGAGGTAAGGTCTTTAAGAATCACATAGGAGACTATTCAATCTACGGTTGCGCATTAAGTTTCGAATGGCAATGTTCTTATTGCTGTTATTTTTAGGTAGCACGCGCACCACAATTCTGTTGTAGTATTAATGTGCGGTTCCGGACATATCAGTGTCTCGGACATGACAGCCCACCACAGTGACCGTTGGTGGGACAAAAGATTAGTGACCATGTGTTCTTATTTTGTTGTAGTTATTAATGTGCGGTACCGGACATATCAGTGTCTCCGACATGAAAGCAAACCACACAGTGACCTATGGAGGGGGCAATAGATTCGTTAAGGTCAGTACTAGTGGATTGTGTAACATATATCTCTCTCACTTCGGAATCAACAGGCACAAGAATCTTACGGACGAGGCAAAGGCTCGTGACGATCTTATTTATAGACATTTTAACTCAGATGACCACTTGGGTCTTTCGGATGTTATTGTCCAAGTTATTGATCAGCGTACTTCAGAGGTTGCTCTTAGAGATAGGGAGGCCCAATGGGCGTACCGTCTGAAGGCTATTACACCACGTGGCCGTAATGTAATGATTTCTCAAACATATGTAAACAACATGTCATTGTTGCTGTGCGCGCTCCTTTTGTTCCTATTTGTTATTGCGCGCGATAAGCGCGCGCGGTATCTTCACGCGTGTATATTTAACGGTTTCTGTAAACTTCATCAGTTGCCCTGATGAAGGCTTTTAAATAAAGCCGAAAATTTGGCACAAGAACGTTTATTGTCATCTTTCTGTATTTAATGTTTAATCTCTCACTTCGGATGTAGATATGAAGTACCTCTATTACGCGGCCACCTATTAAGGGACCACTCTCTATTAAGCAGCCACTTTTTAAAGTCTCAAAATATTTGTTAGTACTAAAGATAAAATCATCACAAGACTAGTGAACTCGTGCGATATCGTTTTTCGCGTGAAATTTACCGTGGAATTCACGAGTCGAGTGATGAATTTTTCTTGAATCCCATAGCAAAGATTTGATATTATTTGATATTACACTTAAAAGTGTAATGATTCGAGCTTTGAACTTTCCCTGCGCGCGGGTAAACAGTTTTATAATAATAATAATAATATACTTTTATATAGCTCGCTTATACGACCGTTCTAAGCGCTTTACAACTAGAATGACATAAATAAAATGAAAAATTATAATATAGTTAAAACAAAACAAAAATGAGTAAAATCGTAACACTTAATAAAATAAAAAAAGAGAAATGGCAATTACATGAAGTGTAAAATAATATATGGTAAAAACAGGGTAAAAATAAGTAAAAATCATAAAAAACTCAGATAATACTAATTAAAATTGAGCCTAAAAAGATGAGTTTTCAGCTTAGATTTAAATTCTGTTATGCTCCCTGCACCCCTTACACTCGATGGGAGCTCATTCCGTAGAAAATGCCTTGAAGAATAGTTTTGTCGAATCGTAGTTTTGTCGAATTCAGGCATTACTATCACTCGTTTTTCACCCATCAACGCGCGCGTAAGAATTGAGCTATGGGTAGCCTGCTCGCAGGCGTTGGAGAGTAGTTTTAAGTCGAGAAACGCGAGTTTGCTTTCTCTTGGCCGCTGTCACAAATTCAAGATGGCGGCCAAGCGAAAGCAAACTCGCGTTTCTCGACCTAAAACTACTCTCCAACGCCTGCCAGCAGGCTAAGCTATGACATTCTGTATAAATTCCTCCACTAAGCGGCCGCGGCGAGTTTATGACTTTTTCTTGTGAACTCCCATTCCGAGGGCCGTGGTCTTAATATAGAGCTAGCTTCCCCTGTATCTCTTTATTACTTACTATTTTATTATGGATGTATTTTAATCATAGATCTGTGACTGGTTCTGGACGATCGCGTCGTCGCTAACACAAGATGAGCTCGCCCGGTTGGTACAGTTTATTACCGGAAGCTCTCAGCTCCCGCCTGGCGGCTTTGCCGAACTAACCCCTCAACTCCAGCTCACCTACGTCCACATGACTCAGGCTCTGCCAACTGCACACACATGGTACGGTATTATCTCAATTGTTGATCGCCTGTTATACATCCTGGTGTGAGACGGCAGACCCGTAGCTGTTGTGTGACCAAAAACCTTTTTTTTTCTGGCCACAAGGGGGGAGCAGGGGACCTTTATGTGACGCATGCGCAGATGCACGGCCTGATCGGCCTGATTTGTCTTCAGCTGAGCAAATGCTGGTTTGTTGTCGTGTTGACCGAGTTAATTTCTCCATTTTTATGCGGGAATAAGTAATGTAAACCACAAACGGAGTTCAACAGAAACAATACTTGTACTTGGGGAATGAATTTTGAGCAGTTTGAGCTTGAGATTTCTACGCTATTCGCTTCGGCAAAGCAGCTCTATTCAAGGATTTCGATGTAATATGGCGGATGTCTGTGATCTGTGGTGGAATTCCCAAGTTAACTTTCTGCCAGCAGCTGAAAGGTGAAGTGTCAAATTATCCGCCAAGGTAAGCTTTTGATTACTGTTGGCTTATGTAGGTCTCTCTTTGAGAAATCGCACCAAGGGGTTTTGTGGAATCTTTCGTTGAGCTTCCTTGCTGTAATGCAATAAGCCGATTTCTTATCGTCTTGCCAGAATGTGCTTTCAAAATCTAGTCGTTGTACCACAGAGTTGTCAGTGAAAAATGGAAGTACTATCATTTTGAAATTCGTTTATCTGACGGGGATGAAACAGAAAATGGGGGAAGTTATGTGTTTTTGGTTCGACAGTTACGCACATGAGTTTCAGTGGTTGTTGTTCTTGGACTCCCACTTTCCTCACGGGGAATATTAGATCTGGAAATAAGTCACACGCAGTTTCTAGGACCCAGTTTAAATGAAACCATTTGATTTCCTTGAGATCGGCAGCAAAATCGGGTCTTCACTCGAGTTCTAAAATCTGCTTGAAAATGTTGACTCATGAATATTAATTAAGTTAATTGAACATTTTTCGAAAACTGCTCGTTGTACCACTGAAGTATCTCTCGAAAACAAAACTACATTCTATATGTCTTCATTGTGTGGTGCTATTTTTTTGGAAATAATGGGGGAAGTTAATGATTTTTTGGTGTGTTCACCTTCAGGACACCTATGCTTGGGCATGCTCCTTAGAAATATTTTCACTGAAATAGCTGTTGCAAGAACTGAAGTGCTCAGTTTGTTTGCCCAGAAAGCAAAATAAATTGAAATCTGAGCTGGTATAAAAAAGAACTGCTAGTTGTGTATACTTACTGAATTTAAAATAAATTTGGTGAGAAATTGGATTTTTTGATAAACCATTTGACTTGTGAGTGGAAATTGTAGATCATGTTACGGTGAAACGAGATGTTCTCTTCCCTACAATTTTGCAATATTGCCTAGCAACATTGATGGACAACTTGCTTGAATCAAATTCCAAAAATCTTTTGTATCTGTCTTCACGATATTGTACCAGAACTAGAATTATTTGTTTCCAAAATCGTTCAATTATGGTCTGCCTCTCCAGTGCTCAGACATGTGGCGAATTAAAGTTGCTCACAAGAAATTGCAATTTGATACCAAAGTTGTCCATCAGCGTTGTCCATCAGTGTTAAGAGCAAAGAGAACAACCTGTGTGACTGTAATAATACAAATTTCATTTCACTTCTCCTAGTTACTATGCATTAAAAAGGAAAGTTTTTTGGAAGCACCTGATAAAAGATATAATAGAGGGTAGGACATTCAGAAGTAACTTGTTGTGCATTGTTTGTTGCAGGTTCCGAAGGTGTAGGTGTACATGTATATGCCCAATTCACAAAAGGAACATAATGCCATTCTTGTCTGGATGACACAAAACAACTGCATCCTGCAACCAAATAGCAATTTCTAGCACAAGTGCTGGTGGTTCAGGGATGCAACATGTTAGATGTTACAGTATTACGAGAGCATTTTATCGATTGATTTCAGAAGTAGAACTATAGCAGGGGCTCCTTTTAAGAGTTTTCACTACAGATAGTTTACTGCTCAGAAGAACATCATGGTGCTGTATCAAAATCCTCTTTGTGAAAATTATGTTGCCACCTCAAAACCCAATGTTGTCAACAGGTGTAATTTTGTCAACTGCCCAGGTTCCACTATTACAGAACTTGTCAGAATACTCTGTTAGTTATACTAATAGCACAATAAAAAGTTCACCAATTTGGAGTCTCATCCTTTTCATGGACATAATCCACCATTTAACCCCAGGGAAGGGTGGTGAAAACTGAGCTTGTATTTCCAGGGTGGGTACCCTTCAGTCTGGGTATTTACACATTGTTTGACAAAATCCCAGCTTGGTTAGATACAAAATCTGGGGTTGTAAATCATCAGTAGTCAAATCAATTGTATTCCAGGATAGGTTATGGTGAAACTTGTCCAGACATTTTCTAATAAGGTTATCACACAAACTAATCAACATGTTTGTTTGGTCACCATGACATTTTTTTTTCATTATACCAAAACAGTGTGACCAGGTTTTTCAAGCAAACTTTATGTATCTGCATGGTGCAGAACTTTTATTTCTCAACCCCAAACTATGACATCTTTCCACTTGATCTAATTCCACTGGAAGGCCCTGAAATATCAGGGTAAACTGATAGGATAAAAAAGGAAATCGTTACGATTGCTAAACAAAAACAACGTCATTTTTCTTGCACTTGCAGTCTGAATTTCAGTCTGACCCAATTTAAACAGTTGCAGATGAAGGTCCACAGATCCTAAAATCAAACAGTTTTTATTTGCAATATACAGGCAGCTGAATAAACGTTTAATTTTATCCTTCCCGCTTTCAGAATAAAAACAAAACAAACGAGAAATAGAAATAGAGCGCTATTTGATTACAAATTCGTGATACTCAACAGTGCTTTTCCCTGAGTTGAGTCTGCAATGTAAACTTGGAGAGCAGCGGTTATTGCGCATGGCATAAACAAAAAAGTCCCCTGTTCAAGGGGGGTTCTAAAAGCTGGTCTCGTTGCCGTAATTATGTTATTTGCTCCGTCTGTGGAAAATATTTTATTGTTTTATTTCTTTCTTTCAGTTTTAATCAGCTTTGCCTCCCCGACTATCCATCCTTTGAAGAAATGCAGCGCAAATTACTTATCGCTATCAACGAGGGAAGCGAAGGATTTGGCTTTGCATGACGAACATATCAACTGGCATCAACTGGCGTTCCCCATGTGCAACCTTAGGACCGTGGCGCGAGAAGCAGGCGATTTTAGACAGACATCCGCGCTAATGATTAAGCTAATGATTCTGGCGAGTATGTCACCACTATTCTGCGGTAGACTCGTACACATGCAGTTCCATCAGTTGCGCGCCTGCCACAAGTAACGCAACGCCAGTAACAGCCGTCCAATAACGCAACGCAATAATGGAAAAAAAAAAAACAAGAAACGATCCTGATTCTGCGGCAAAATGCGTAGAAACCTCTACTCCAGGGCGCAGAAACCTCTACTCCAGTGCGCACCCTATTTAGGCCAGGAGGCCGCTTGGATTAATTAAGGATAAAACGTGAGCGTTGGTTTGGGGCGTAGCCTAGTTGTTTGACGCAATACACGGACACCCAGTCGCATAATGGTATGAGCTGGAAGTCTTGACATGTTTTAACTTGTAGGCGTAATCGCTACCAGACTACCAGTTGTCGTAGCCCAAGTTGTAAAATGAGGTCTTTTTAGTGCCATAATGGAGCCACGTCCAGCACACGCCGTGGTTGTCCGCTGTCCATCCGTCCATCCGTCCGTCCGCCTGTCTATTTGTTTATGGTTTATGTTGATGTCTTTTGTTCCATATACTTATCTGTCACGTGCACTGGTTTTCGAAGAGGTCCGTATATGACGATTACAAAAATTGCAAAAAGAACCTTATTGAAATGTAATAGGAGGATCCTTGCTGACGTCATTGTTTACATTCACGAAATTTTGAAACGCCGTTTTTAGCTTCGAAAATGCAACGAAAAGCTCAAAACATGTTTATTTTTCATTCTTAAAAAAGTCTTGACCTGTTTCCTTTCTTTCTGTGTCATTTTTCAGGCTAGTTAAAGCTTTTCAAAATTGTGTGAAAATCATTGGGGCAAAACACTAATTAGCTCACATGTTTCCTCTAAATTGAACGTTGCACCACGCGCTTAGAATTCGAGATATCAGCTTGAAATTTTCCAATTATGTTCTATTGATATCAGAACGCATCATTTTATAGCTCCCTCGAACGGACTGATTCTGAACATTGCTTATGCTAATGATCTCAAAATGTAAACAAAGGATCCTCCTATAGATGTAGAATGCTCTACCCTTGAACATCTAACTGAATTTGTAAAAAGGTATTTTTGGGAAATAAATAACTCAATTTTATAGTTAAAGAATAGGTACACAATATTTTAGAGAGCAAAAATAAAATGCAACATTTACGTCCGATGAATTTCTTCTGGTTGTTCAGTTACTTCTGGATCACAGCTCACTCATCCTTTCTGGTGTTATGTCCCGGCGTAACAAATCGATAAATCGATAACCCAATAAAATCGATGTTTGTCGATACTAATCGATTTTAATCGATTGATTTTATCGGTAATCGATAAAAATTGATCGCTAGCTCTGTTGTGATTATCGATTTTTCAATAATTATATCGATTTTTATCGACAGGCCCCGGATTGATTAATGTATCGATATTCTTTGAAGATGCCTCTAATAGAAGAAATTCCACTTCTAGTCTTGGGTAGTCTACCCTGGAAACCAGGTAGGCTTGAGGTCCGAAGAATTAAAGATCTGAGTTTCCCGAAACAACAGAAACGCGAGCGGGCAGAGTTTCAGCCTCTGGTCCCCAGGGTATCGGGGTAGTCCAGAATCTTCTCGGATCTTTGTCTTACCACTGTATGCATTGCTACGCGACCTTCAAAATTCACTGTTGCGATGGGCGATTTTACGCAAGAAAATTTTAATATCAATTTTCTTGAACAGGGAGTTAAACAATCTAGGCAAGGGAAGCCAAAGGATAGCTTAAAACCATTTTGGTTGATTTTGCAATCAATATCGATCCAGTAAAGCAGCCGAATCCAGCGTTTTGGTTTGATTGACGGCTAAAAATCGCCAATCGCCCATCGCAACATTGAATTTTGAGGTCGCGTAGCAATGCATACAGTGGTAATAGCATGGTATAGTTTGCTTCTCGTCTGCTGCGTTCTTGGTCGAGACACATAAATTTAAATAACTTTTATCTTTGGATCTGATGTTATGATACTTTCGATATCAAGTGATATCGATTTTTATCGATTGCCGATATTAATCGATAATGATCGGTCAATCTGATCGACAAATATCGATTTATTGATCAGTTTCGATGATCGATTTCTATCGATTTGTTACGCCGGGTGTTATGTATATTATATATAACCACCAATATTTAATTAACAATTAGTCGCCGATATTTACGGAGCCTGAGGTGACTCTGTAGGTCGGTTCGTGTAGGAAGAAGAGCTGTGACTGTTGAGACTCGGTGTGTGTTAAGTACTTTTTACAGACCTATGAGGGATATGATAAGAAAAAACATTCTAATGTTAATCTTGGTTAGTGATTGATTCCGATTTAGAAAAATGCCTGTGTTTCATTTGAAGTTCAATTGGGTTTGATTGAGTGTTCGGTAATCGAACGTTCGATTATGTTCGATTGAAAAATATTTTGGTGAGTTCGATTATGTTCGATTACCGAACTCAATCAAAATCAATCGAACGATTGGTGTTCGATTAAGTTCGATTACCGAACGTTCGATTAGTTATGCCGGGACTGAGAGGCTGCCATTATATGGTGCTGGGCATTGGCTGATAGACATTAAGAATGAAACATGTAGGGCACACTGTTTCACGTTTCATAATTAGAAGTTTAAGAGTGTTGCTATTTGCGTAAATATCGCGTTCTTGGCAATAATACGCATTTTTATAATTTCACGCGTAATAGACCTTTTTCCAAAATGGCCGCCGCAAATTCACATGTCTTAAAATTAAACTGACTGAAAATCAAATACTGGCACTAGAAAGAGCATCATCACATTAGATAAACTTTAAATTTTCGTTATGCCAAATGCCATGTCGGCTGAGAAAGCAGAGTCTGAGCAGAGTCAGTCATACAAACGTCTGTAAATTTTCAAATTTTCAACGTTCGTTTTCTCGGAAGATATTGGATATAATGCAGCGAAATTTTGTAGTTTTACTAAAGAGATGATGTGTGTTCTATTGCTGGTGTTCATTTTAACAATAATCGATTTAAATTTGCGGCGGCCATTTTGGAAAAAGGTCTATTCCCTTGCTAGACATGATCGTGGAAAATGTCACGCTTGATTGGTTTCTGAACATTGTGGTGCTCAGCTGTCTTGGGACGCGTTAGTTCACGTTATAGCCAGCAAAAAATTAATTCTTTGAGCAGAATTTTTCTTTGATATTCTAGACTATTGACAAGGAAATAAATGTCTGTAATACTTGGGCTTTAGGACAAGAAAGCCAAGTCAAAGCTTCTTTAGGTGCAAAAAACTAGTTTTCTCGAACGTGTTTTGCGCGGAGGATAGACAACTAAAATGCTTCTTAATAGCAGTTTCGCTTCAGAGAAAAGAGATACTAGTTTTTAAATGTCAAAACACAGAAGTTATTTTTACTAGATTTCATTGTTTTTGAAAATGTTATTATATTATTGTAGAAAGTGTGTACGTCTTTTCACCGAAAAAAAAAACATTTACGCCAAACTGAGAGCGTTTCCGACTCGGTACGAGAAATGCGGTTTGCAAACCATCTGGAATTTTCTCTATCTCCTTTGACCCCCCAACCCTTCTGGAATTTCCTAGGCCTTTGACCCCCCCCCCACCCCTCTGGAATTTCCAAACTCTTCCGTGATGGTGGGGGGGGGGGAGAATTTCTGGAACCGCACAATTTGATATAACATTCTTTCTTAAGTCTGAGGCTCAGGGCAATAAATCAAAAGAAACCGCATCGGCATCGAAAAATGAATATTTATTTTGTTTAATTCCCCTGACCCTCGTGTTCAAGTTGGAATTTTAATATACTCGAAAATCGTCTATTCCCTCCATACTCACCGACTTGGCCCAGCAGCGCTTTGATTCTTCAAGGGCTATGTCCATCCTGACGGGATACCTTTGGGATGAGTGAGAGCAGGACTAAACCCTACGCTGGTTTCCAGGCTTCCCTCGACTTCTGCTCGATGCTCGCTCAAAGGTTCTCGAAGTTGAGCATTTTACGTCTGAATTTCTTCATGTATATATTTCTAAAGTATGATATTTAGGAGGCGAAGATCTGTGGTCTTATGTCTACTATCGTGTTGGCTTCTAGTTATATTCTATTTTATATCAGATTCATTGTTCATTGGTCAAGCCCCGAAGGTGAGTAAACAAAAGTTTACGCGTGTACATTTCGGGATTTCACCTCGTTCGATTTTTACCGCATCCAACTTCCTTGTAATTATTTTAAACTGGTAAAGCTTCTCACTGATGCAAGAGATATTGTACAGCGTTACTGTGAATTGATGTTTATTTCGTAGAACTAATTATCACTACATTTTAAAATGCTTCTCTCTGCCCTCTAGGAAACCCCCTCTAGTTAAGTTATAAGCTTAAGACCAGACGTGTTCGGAATCAGAGGCCAAGTTCAAATTCATCAATTCCTGCCTGCTTTAGTTCCTCAATAATTTTGCCGTGTATACACAATGATCAGTTAGTTCAACAGTTAAATTTTGTACAGGAAATAAAAGGGTTGGAGAAGTTAGGTTTCCAATTATTTAAGACGTATCCAACTGCAACAAACAGACGCGATGGGAGGCCGCAAAGTTGATAAACAGCGGCTCAGCGTGGTTTCTATCCCGGAGTAATTAATCGATGAAACCGATAATCGATGAAAATCGATATTAATAGATAATAATCGATGCTAATCAATCGATTAATATTGGAAATCGATGGTTAATCGATGAACAGCAAATTTGTGACCTTTTATCGATTAGCAATCGATGATAGTATCATCATCGATTAACATCGATTAGCATCGATTTTCATTGAATTCAATTCACCCTGAAAAGGTTCCATATAGGATATCAGAGTAGCGCAATGGAGTAGTAGTGGATCCGTAGTAGTTGGGGGAAGCCTGCGTAGCAAGCATTTCCATGGAGTTTACAAATACGAGATTCAATGACTTGACCGCGCGCAAAACGTTTCTCTGACCTCTGAAACACTGACGGGAAACGCTTGCTACGCAGGCTCAGTTGGGGAGTAGTAGTCAACTCTCGTTACGGAGAGTCCGCAATAGAGACCTTACATGCGATGACGGCAATGAGGACGACAACGGCAGAGGACAATGTACTTGATTACAGAACACAAAGCGCGCACGTGCAAATGTATGAAATCAAATGCATTTCAACCGTTTTCTTCAGAACTAAGGTCCTGTCCTACCCTGCGAGCAGTGATTTCCTCCTCTCTTAGGCCGCTAGTCGCCGGCCTAAGAGAGGAGGAAATCACTGCTCGCAGGGTAGGCCTGTCCACACTAACGCGTTTTCGTTTGAATCCGTATACTTTTTGATACGTTTAGGCCTTCCGTCCACACTAACACGCTGATCGTTTTCATCGAATCTGTATAAGTTTGAAAACGCACTAGAAAGTGAATAAAAACGAATCCGCATACATATCGGTTTAGCGTGGACGGTCGAATCCGGATAAAAATGAAAATGATGACGTCAACTGTACCACTTAATTTGAGGCTGTCCTTACACACTGAACATCAAATAAAAACTGATCGCTTTTTGTGTAGCTAAATTTTCCGAATCTCCCGTCCACACTAACACGCTGCGAATCCGTATAAGTTTGAAAACGGATACTTTGAAAACGCGTTAGTGTGGACAGGACCCTAGGACGTGAAACTGCTTTGTTTTACGGTAGTGACGAAAACGTGAGTGCGCTTCCGATTTTGTCAACATTTTATTTGATATGATTGCAGTTGGGTATCAATTTGCAGCTATCAAAGTTGAAATACAACGTTGAATTCCAAACTGTTGTTGCATATTGAGAAATATGAACAAACCAGTAGACGAAGCAATGCCGTTCCAATACAAAACAATAGATATTTATTGATTATAAAGTATAAAGCGGCATCCTATGAGTGATCATTCTATGAGTGGCATTTACCGTAGGCCTTAGATGGGGGTCCAACTTTTGTCCATAATAGCGAGGTGTCCGTAATGTTGGCGTATCCGCAAGGCGAGAGTTGGCTGTAATGCCGGTACTATTTTCATTGATAACAGAGCTCCTCTTTCTAGTAAATATTAGTCGATGAAATTTAATGTTAATCGATGAAATTCGATGTTAATCGATGACAGTCGATAATAATCGATGGAAATCGATGAAATTAAGATTATCAACGTGTGACTATCGATTAATCATCGATTGTCAATATCAATCAATATTAATTGACTGATTTGATCGATTAATATCGATTATCGATTGGCTATCCGATGATCGATTTTCATCGATTAATTACTCCGGGTTTCTATAGAAATACAGTGTAACTCAGAAATTAATTTGCAAAGAAAATTCCCCTACACTCTAGGCAACCAAGGAGAACGGCCGTTTTGAAGTGTGAGTTAAACTTGCTGATTAAATTTCGTTGGTAAAATAATGGTTACCCAAAAGGTAGAGTTTGTTTGAATATGTAATGACTGTCAACACAGGAACTCCTGTCTACACAGGAAAATAGCTTTGTCTAGCTCCGACATCCACCTGCTGCAAACATTAGTCTACTGCCACTCTTTTATGCTTCAATTAATATGACTTCCATATACATGTAACATGATATATTTTTTCTTTTAATTGTGGTCAGCATTTTTCTTTTTTCCTCTTTTTCTTCATAAAGTGCACTTGCATACATGGCAGTTGTTTCATGTAATCAGGTTTACCATAAAACTTGAGAATTTATTTTTCCAGGACTGCCCCCTAACATTTGTGTGAAAACACCCTGGTAATGGGGATGTGAACTCAGGGGGTTGACAATTGCTTTATAAGACAAATGGTAATTTAAACAGGAAGAAGAAAGAATGTAAATCAGTGTCGTACGCAGCCTATAGGCCTGCAGGCGCGGGACTGTAAATGTTTGGGGTGACTTTGGTACAAGTACTGTACTGCATTCATAAGCTTAGCCCGTAAATTTGCAAAATCCTGTGCATGTGACTGCAACTTTTCAAAATCCTGCATACGCCCCTGTAAATGTATTATATAACAACAAAGAATTTTTTTCCAGCAGATGATGCCAGGAGGGAATTTACTTCCTGAAAATGTTTTCTTTTTCTCTTAGTGATACTAGAAAGAGTACTAGGCAAACTTGCAAAAACAGAGCCCCTGACATGGAGCTAATTAGTTTTTAAAATATTTATAACAAAACACATTTTGTTGAAGACAGGTGTTTGTGATATTTATAAAGACTTGCAGAGCTCTCGGAATGCTTTTAAGTAGGCTGCTGCTCCAAAAAAGCAGGTTTTTCATGTTATTTATTTTTATTGGAAAAATGCTGCATTATGGACATTACACAAAATGTCACAAACATTACAGTCTGTAAATTTAGTATCACAAAAAAAAATACAATTGATTCCTGAAGTCACACAAAGTTGTAAAATCCAATCAGTTGTACAGTAACTCTCTTCTAGAATATGCACCAGTGGCAGATCCAGGATTTTACTAAAGGGGGGTTCTATTTCTTCTACAGTACATTATGGAAAGCTCGTCAGAGAGCAGCCTTGGTATCACAATAAAATCCTTATTGTTAAGGCGATCAAGGGGGTTTCCATGAAATCCTTGGAACCCCTTCTGGATCTGGCAATGCCCTTGTCAAGATTTTTGAGAAATACCTTTAGGATTTAAACGATGTGTTACTTGGAAGTCATGGTCCAGCAGCATTAGCTCATTAAAATGGCACAGCAAAATATTTAATCAATCCTTTAAAAAATATATATTTATTAAGAAGTTATTTCTTTTTTGCCATAGCCCACAGTCCATTCTATAAGCTTTCCAAACTAAAGAGATATATTATATTGTTTTTCCAAGGATGTGCTGCAAAGGTTCTCAGTGACCTTGATGTAATTGTCAACCTAACTCCCAGTTCAATTCTGATTCCCTTGCAGTATGAACATCATGAGGAGGGTGTGTCTAGACCAGGTTTTAATGAGGCAGATTATCTTAGAGGTGATGCATTAAAAGCAGGGGAAGATCCTTATGGTAAAAACCAGTTCAATCAAGTCATTAGTGACAAGATTGGTAGTGAAAGGAACGTCCCAGATACCAGGCATTCGCAGTAAGTTTACTATTATTATTTTGATTTACATGTAAACTTTAATTTATAGATTTAGCCACTGGCTAAAAGCGGAGCTCCCGGTTACATATTTGATATGTATACAGTATTTTCTTTGGTGTTTTGTTACAATAACATGCATAAAGGTATATGTACAAATAAGCTTGGCCTGTCGAAGTAAGGTAAAGAACCCCCTTCAGAAAAAATAGAAAAATAGGGTACTTACGTACCCTCCCAATGGAAAGATTCTAACTTTAGTGCAATAAAGAGATAAGTAAATATTTGTTGCAAGTCTTTTTAATTGAAATCACAACACATGTACCATTTATTACATGTGCAGTGTATTTTTCCTAAATTAATGTGTCATTCAAGAAAATACCAATACCCACCATTTAATGTGAAGAGAAATTCAGAAATAAATGCCTGCCAATTTTAGTCTTTTTATTCATACCTTTTAAAATTTATTGCAAATTCCGCTGAACCAGAAGACCTTTTTTTCGGGGGGAGGGGGGGGGGGGGGGCTCGGAGGGGAGGGGCACCCTTGAACAAAATTGATTCTGTCTTGGTATTTAGTAATCATAACACATGGACGGCAGAGCTGAGGGAGGGAGGGGGCTTCAAGCAGCCCCTCCATTTTTCAGCAGATTTTCAATTTTTCATCTCCCCATCCCTCACCCACCCTGGATTCCAAAGGAAAATAGCTGAGTATTTGTATGAAATTCCTCCACTGTAAATGTCCACAAGTCCTCTTTTTTTGTCAGGTCTGTCCCAGTTTAGAACAGCCTTCCTCAATGCATTTTTCCAGACCCCTTCTTTGCCTTTGTTTCCTATCAAGCCTCCCTGGCAAGCTAATTCGGTAATGGCAGTTCTACGACATCTGCATGCAATAACTATTCCCCCCCCCCCTAGAGTTGAATATTCAATTCATTTCCATTATTGATTTCATTATTCAATCCAAAAATGCAATTTTCAATTCAATATTGAATTTTTTTAAATCTAAATAATTACTCTGGGTGAACAATTTCTTATTCAGAAGTCAAAATTTGCACATTTAACATTTTTAATATTCAATTGAAAAATGCATTTTTGAATTGAATAATGAAATCAATAATGGAACAATGAATTATATTGGACTCTAGGGGGACTTGCTTCATGTCTTTTGACTGTAATAAAAACAAATTTCATTGTTGTACGCTGGCACATTGTCGTCAACCACCCATTGCCAGATTAGCTTGCTAGTGACAATTGATTAATTAAATTAAAGTTAAAGTTAAAGAAAATTGCTCAAGAATTTCGAATCCCTTCCTTATACTTCTGGAACCACACATTTTATGTGTTTCTGGCTACAGTCATTATTGAGTACATTCCACTGGTGTGATGACTGCAGGGCCAGGGATGCAGCCAGCGAATTCTCACAGAGTGTTCCCTATTCGAAACGCAAGCAAAGGTGTTTTTGATTTCTTTGTTTATTAACATTATTATCATTTTTTGCAAGGAAAAATAAAACTAGTTACAGATACAAATGATATTGAAGGTTGTTATTTATTATTTAATTATATGCCAGCGCAAAATCCATTGTTATAGACTGTCCAATTATTTTTAAATTGGATCGCACGCGCTGAAATTGGACAATTTCTGCATTTATCCTTCACTAATTAATAAATAACATTTATTAGAAAAATAGATGATTCCTCGAAACTCCAGCGGTCTCGTCCAATTTTAGAGTTCCTCTGAATCATCCATTTTTTTTCTTATTTGGACAGCATGGAGTCCTATTATATATACAAATGGTGAATTATCTATGAATTATCTGTGGGGTTTTTTTAACTGAAATATATTGCATCAAAAGACCCCAAGCTTGAAAGGCCAAATATCATGAGGGAGATTGTATAAGAAAACTAAATTCAATAAAATTGATCCCCTTAAACTAAGAACGTATGCACTTTGTGAGTTGTTCCCAGCAACTTCGGTTTTATTAATTAAGTACTTTCAGGCCTGTCTTTTGCCACGTCGAATCTAAGGGACTGGTCATAAAGTACAGGGGGTGGGCCGAAAAAATCGTACAACAGCAAATCATCTGAATCATCCAATTTTTTCTTATTTGGACAGCATGGAGTCCTAGTATATATACAAATGGTGAATTATCTATGAATTATCTGTGGGGGTTTTTTTAACTGAAATATATTGCATCAAAAGACCCCAAGCTTGAAAGGCCAAATATCATGAGGGAGATTGTACTTGTTCTAAGAAAACTAAATTCAATAAAATTGATCCCCTAAAACTAAGAACGTATGCACTTTGTGAGTTGTTCCCAGCAACTTCGGTTTTTATAAGTACTTTCAGGCCTGTCTTTTGCCACGTCGAATCTAAGGGACTGGTCATAGAGTACAGGGGGTGCGCTGAAAAAATCATACAACAGCAAGTAACTTTTCGTGTGACCCACCCTCTCTTGTTGGCCAATATAATCAATGGCCCACTCTTATTTGCAAGAGCAGAAACAAATGACCCATCCTCAGTAGCTACTGTTGCCCTTGTACTCCCTTTCTACTTTTTCTTAGAATATGCAACAGGGCCATAGCCTCCAAAAACTGGGGGCATGACATACAAAAACACACAAGGCAGTTGTTGTCAGACTAAAAGCCAGCTTGATTTCTATGTGGCCCACCCCAAATGCATGGCTTGTTTTTTTAGGCCCACCCCTTTTTGCAGGCAACAAAATTGTGTTTCAGTTTCAGTTTCTCTGGACACTTTTTCCAGTGCAAAAGGGAAATTTAGATAACCATGACACTGAACAAAAAGAAATGTAAAGTTTGCCTATTAAAAACTTAACCCTACAACATAAACTCACTTTGCGCTACAACTCAGGATTGATTTGTCTTTGATTAAATTCTCCACTTGCCTGTAATATGACCGTGAAGCACACCCTATCATAACCAGAAAATATCTCGGGAACCTACAAATTAAATCAAGCATTCAATAGTTAGCTTATCTCCTCAGTCGGTTAGTCTCCTCAGTTATCTCCTCGAGCGAAATTAATAAAATAATTCGAAATTCTAAGAATTACAGGTTAGTAAATTTAAAAAAATACTGTACCTTTGCCAAAATCAGAAGTCTGATGGCGTTTGGAAATTGCGTTCCATAGTTTTTTCTGCTGACCAAAGTTCGATCACGTTCAATTCAAGATGGCTACCTTGGCATAAATTCTCCCAAGTAGAAATACCACATAGCTATGGCAACGGAAGTAAAATCACTGTCAAACTGAAAATCACTTAAAAAGTGAGACGGTATTTCACTAAGGAATCCTCAAACAAACAACAAAACGATCGTAAGCCAGCCGCCGGGGCGCGAAAAAACTCTGAATGAAAATTTGCGGTAGTTGTGAAATGCCACTTTTAAACTTTTCAAGGTAAAACCTTTCATTTTTAAAGCTAAAACAACGAACGAAATTAGACGAAGTTAAACATGGCAAGCACATACCTTAAGAATGCTTTTCTTTATGTTTCACTTCACGGCACAACCGCAGTCTTCCGAGTTTTGACCTTCCCTCTCCGGTTAATTAAGTTTTATCTTGCGCTTTCGTTCAATCTTTCCTTCGGAGACTCCGAGAAATATTCTGGACATTTTTTTCCGTAGTTTTAGTCTCTGCCGTAGTTTTAACCTCAATCCTCCTGCTGAAAACATTAATTTCCCGTTCTCTCTCGATCGGGCAGTCGTGTTTGTCTTCCGACTTGTCATTCCCGCTGTATTTCTCCCTCATTCTCCATCCTTCGCTTATCAAGGTTTTCCTCGTGAAACTCCCGTGTTCATCGACATATAAACCTCACATGGACGCGTGCGCGTTGTATTTTCCCGCCACTCACGAATTTGTACATTGGTTTGCCTGTGTAGGGGCGCGCAGACGGACACGCAGACACGGACGCGCTAGCGATACCCAAATGGGAATACCGCTGAACCATGAAAATGAAGTCGATCGTATACCTGAGTTCTGCTTTGACCTATTGTATTCTTCCTGCGATACCTATGGTGCTCCGCTCTGCGGCCTTCGGCCGCTAAGGAGCTCCGCTATTAAAAACATTTGTCCCAAGGGCATCTAGGAAATTCATGTATTTTCAGGGGCAGCGGAGCACCCTAAAAGTGGGGGTGCCGGAGAGGCAAAAAATGTAATTTCGTTTTTTCATGTTTTTACCTCATATACATTTCAGATGAAAATATGTCACAATGTAATCTTAACCCCTACGTTCTCTGAGCCTAATGTCAAAACAGAAACAAAAAGGACACCCTTCTGTTGTTCTGTTCCTTTTCTCCTTTACGTGAAAATACAAAAAATATATTTAGCTTCAACAAGTGGGGGTGCGATCCCCCCCAGTTCAAAAAGTGGGGGTGCTCGAGCACCCACTGGTCCGCCAACTATGATTTTTTACAATTTATATTTTACAATAATAATATTGGCTTTTTTATTTTGTTTTTCATAACACTATATTTTTTTAGACGAACACACAGTTAATACATGAAGAAAGTTGGCCAGGACAAAAAAAAGATTAAATTATTAACTGAGTTGTTTAGTTTCCTTTCCATTACCATTAAAATCTAAATCAGGATCAGGATCAAGAATGTGAATTTCCCTATTTGACTTAGAAGATTTCCAGATAGTGCTGGCAATTCACCTGTTTGGTGCTAAGTGTCACATGATGGATGTTCCAACATTGTCAGGGGATTGCCATTTAATCACACAAGCAGGTCATGTGACCAGCACAAACCTTTCTTAAAATTAAATTAATTTAGCTCATACTTCGGTGGAGGTGGGGTGGGGGTCAATACATCTCCTATGCCTTCTGATATTGCGCACGGGTGCAGGCCCATGAAATTTAGGTAAATCCGTGAAATCCCGCGAACTTCACAAAAGGCCACGAAATCCCACATAATTTGCGGATATTGCCTTCAAAACCGATTCAAAATCAATCAAGTTTGTTGCCATGGCAAAAACTGCAAGGCATTCCAAGTGTAATACTGTTGGAACTAGGCGCTAAAAGCGATTAGAACCCAGCAGTTCATTGGAGTGCATTTTCTGCAAGTATGGTTTTAAGAATAGCAAATCAAAAACTCTTTTCTAAACTTGCAAAAATTGTGTGGTCGCGTGAATTGGAAAATTCTGTATTCCTTTCTTAGTAAGCACGATAGGCCTTTCAAGATATCAGCTCATTTTATTGAGGAAGATCTTTTTGGCTGCTTAAATGTTGAAAAGTTTCTCTGCAAAGTACAACATTAAAACTCAGCACAACAGCAGTTCTCAAACAGTTTGAATTGGTATAGAAAGTGCACGTTGTGTTCCTATAAGTGTGGTAGATCAAAACGCATTTTAGAATCGATCACTGCAAGACGACCAATTTTCCACACCTTGTCAGCAATTTTTATTGCTATGTTTCTACTACCTGTACTCTACATGTTAATTGTGTTTTTTTTTCTCTTACAGCTGTAGATATACAGGTTATCCTGCAAATCTTCCATCAACTAGTATTATCATAACATTTCATAATGAAGCAAGGTCTACATTACTAAGAACTGTTAAAAGGTGAGCAGAATTAGTACTGGATTATGAGAGCAGTGATTACTGTTTAAGAAAACAACTTGATAATTATTTTGGCGTAGCAATCATAAAATATTATTTTGCAATGCAGTTGTTCATTGTCCTAATTATGTACATGTATGCTATTGTAATTATGTATTTTCAGAGATGCCAACTCACACATTTTAGCCTTATCTCCAGCATTTAGTTGAAATCTCCCGCATTTGATAGAATTAAACTTTTTAAGTTTTTGATCAGATAAAATTTTGCAAAACATAGGGGTGGTGAAAGGAATTCAAAATCTGAGAATTTTATTTTCAAAAATCTGTAAAAAAGAAACTCAGTTTGAGATTTTGCCATATAAACACAATGCGAAAATCCAAAATCCAAAATGTGGAATGGCAGAGGTTGAGTACCACGTTTAGTCTAGTCGCCAGAGGGGGTTTACGTGCAACCTCTGGAACACAACAGGACCCAGGTTTTTTACATCCGGCCTTAGGGCATGGTTGAAACTGGTTCCAGGTTTCCCAACTTGAAAAAGTGACCCATCTAAATTCTCAAATCTTGATGCCATTTTCTTTGACGAGAACGAGAAACAACCCGCCGTTGTTTGCCGGTGTTAAGAAAAGGCTGATCGGATTTTCTTCACTAGTGAGAAAAACTGTCCGTGGCCTCTGATTGGTCAGACGATATTTTTCACTAGTGAGAAAAACCGTCCAACCAATCAGAAGCCAGCAAACGCACGCAGGGATGGTATTTATTTCATTAATTTTTGGCACAAAAATCTCAGTATGTATAGAATATTTATGAGACTGCAAATGCATAACTAGCAAGACCAGAATGGCTTTCTGAAAAGCGTCACAGTCTTTAAAATTCCATAAAGTTGGGGACTAGTGTGATTAAAGGATGTCAAAAGATCTTCATAATGGCAAAATGAACATTGTGGACACGTTTTCGATCCGGGGACACCGAAACCAGTTTCAGCATTTTATATGCCCCATTAAAATGTCCTGGAGGGTGCATGTAAAGCCCCTCTGGCGACTATGTAAGCTATTTTTGGAAATTAATTAAGAAAGTTGATCGTCAGAAACACTATAATATTGTTAGTAAATGTTTTTCTTTTTTTCAGTATTTTAAACAAGACCCCTCCAAATTTAGTCAAAGAAATTATACTTGTAGATGATTTCAGTGAGGATGGTGAGTCCTTTGTTTATTAACCTTTTGATGGGAAGCATATACAAATTAAACAACAAAATTAGCTGTGGCAGTGGGTTGGTTATTTGTAATCAACATATTGCTACAGCTGTATTTGCATTTATTGCCGTTCTCAGTAACACGTGCAGTTGAAAAGAAATGCTTGCAAATTGAATGGTCATGGAATCGTTTCGCAGTTTCACACATTTCTTACCGAGAACGCTTGTTTCTGAGAATGGCTATAATTATGCACAGAAACTAAATTGTTCTCATTGTCTGAGGTGAGGGGGAAAAGCAGGCATGCTTTCAAAATGCTGCAATTTGATTGGTAGCGAACTGTAGCATTCATTCCATCGGAACACAACTTTGCCACGCTCAAAACAACACCCAAAATATTTGATGTCCATGCAAATAGCAGTATACACTTGTGTTACTGAGGGAATCACTAGAATGTATTATTTCAATGGCTGTCACCAGAGCCTCCCCCGCGAGGTGACGAGCCGGGGAGCTCTGGGTTCGAGAATGTGAGCGAAACTACTGTGTGGTCCTATCAGAAAACTATTAAAGAATAAGCAAAACGTAAACATTTGGTCTGATGGATCGAGAAATAGCGAGATTAAAACGGATTGTTTTCGTGGTTTTCAGCCTTCGCTGCCTGTCGTTACGGGACAATACTTCTTTGTTTTGAGATGCGCAGAACAGCTGTGCCATTGCGTGATAGCCTCCCTTTAAAACACCGTTAGCCAATTTGGACTATTGTCCTGACACTGAAACTGGACACTTAAAAAGCTAACTCTGATTTGTAATTGATGTCATGTTAATTGTGTTCATGTTTCAGTAAATGATGGATTACTACTAGAGGGCCTGCCGAAAGTTAAAGTGTTAAGAAATAATCAAAGACAAGGTACAATTGTTACACTAAAGAAAAAATATACCTCAGTAGTTTTTATTTTTGATGTGAAATTGTATAATGGAAAATCTCTGGTACAATGGGATGATGTGAAATAAATGAAATAAATAAATAAACGTTAGGAACAAAACCAGACTCCTAACTTTCCAGAAACCCATCAGGCTTTTGAGGGACTTTATACAATCTTCAGGTTTTGTACTGCCTCCACGGATTGCATCATGATGCCCTAACTGTTAGAAGAAAGAAAACGCACAGTGTACATAATGTCCTACTTTATATAATATGATACTCTAACAAACAATATTATTGTACTTCACATCAGGTCTTATTCGTTCAAGAGTTCGAGGATCAGATATAGCAAAGAGTGAAATTCTCACATTCCTTGACAGCCACTGTGAGTGCAACACAGCCTGGCTTGAGCCTTTACTTCACAGAGTAGTTCAGGTGGGTTAGAAAGCATTGGAATCTCGCACTCTGACCAGTTGATTGAAGATCCTCTCAGTTCCCAAGAAGCAGTCTTGCACATCAAAATAGTTTAACCCATTACAGCCAAAGACGCTCAAGCGTCCCCCTCTAGAGTGCAATAATGAGTTGATTCTTGGAATATTGGATCCATTATTGGATTCAATAATGTAAAATGCTGGACCACCTTAATCCTGGACTATAAACATATTTAAATCCCGGAGCCTAAGGTTGTTTCCAAGCTACATGAACGTCAATGTGACATTTCTCGAATGTTTCTTACACTTGCAGCACCATTTCAGGAAAAATGTAGTTTTCAACAACGAATCTACGACTTACAACTCTTATTTATTTCTCACAACACTTACAAGAAAATTGCACCAATTAATTTGGCAGGAAGAGAAAGTGCACGGGAAGGTTTAGGGAAGTGTAAACAGAAGCTTGGTCCTTTCTCTTTCTCCTTCTTCTTCTCGATATGGTGATTTCTGTCTTGCAGAGTCCCAAAGCTGTTGTCAGCCCTATCATAGATGTTATCAGTATGGATGACTTCAATTACATAGGAGCATCGGCAGATATTAAAGGAGGTACATGTATAATTATGAAAATTAGCTACTTTCAATTGCCTTTTCGCAAATTTGTACCCAACATATAATAACGATAAGCAAGAACTTATCAGGAGTTGTGCTGTGGCGAAAACAGTGGCATAGAGCAGTTTTCACATGACTGTCAACACTTGTTATGTAATTGCGATTGCTTTGCGTTCTCATTGGCTACTAGGTTTTCTCAGCCAATCAAATTCTGTAGTAAATACAATTGTGTAATTATTTAGTAATTGGTTCGGCTTGCAATTGGCTGAGAAAAAAGCCATTTAGGAGCAAGTTGTGATTTCTCTCGATTCTGATTGGCTAGTGATTGCTCAATTGCAATTGCTTTCACAACAGTCATGTGAAAACCGCTCTATTAATGCAATTTGTTGATCATTCAGGGTTTGACTGGAGTTTGCATTTCAAGTGGGACAATCTAACTCCAGCTCAGAAGAGTGCTAGAAGAAGCACGCCTACAGCGCCTATCAAGTAAGAACGCTTTCTACACTCTTTTGAAGTTTCACTTCGTTAACAATGTACATGGGCAAGGTATCTCAAGTATTTTGATTTTTTTATACAGACGAGCTAAATAAAAGAACTGTAAAATTGCAAACGTAGCAAAGTAATAGTACTGTATTTGGGCAAAAAAAGTTTGAACTTTTAAAAATCACATACAAAATTTGTACACTTTGTATAGCTACATCTTTGATAAATTTTAAGCCTGTGGTACTCACACTTGGTAATTTTACTTATGGTGCCGTTAGATTTTCAGCTAATCTTGTTTTGATAAAGAAAAATTATATGTTGCATCCACACAGTTTTGCATAACACTGAGGAGAACTTGAGCATTTTATTCTGATCTGTTCTGTTCTGCTCTTTAAAAAATAAATACCATAAAAAGAGGTTTTCCAAACGTGATATTCGAGAAAAAAGAACAAGAAAATAAATTGCAATAATTAAATGAGAGAACTTATATTTTATCAGAACCCCAATGATCGCAGGCGGTCTGTTCGTGGTTGGGAAGGCCTGGTTCGAGGAGATGGGAAAGTATGACGTCATGATGGACATCTGGGGAGGCGAGAACTTTGGTAATAGGGCATTTGTAAATATTGCCAGGGGAGAAACAAAAACAGAATGCTTTCGTGTTTTAGTACTAGTGTGGGTGAGGAAGCTGGTTTGAGCTGCTCACTCATTAGTTTTGACATCTGTTGCAGAGATCTCGTTTCGCACATGGCAGTGCGGAGGCAGCATGGAGATAATACCTTGTTCACGTGTTGGTCACGTGTTTAGAAAGAGACATCCGTATACCTTTCCAGATGGCAATGCCAACACGTATATGAAGTGAGTACAGTTTGACTTGCTCTGTTTTGACGCTTGTTTTATTGATCTGACAAAATGCAAACATTTGTGACACGGGGCAAAACCTGAACTGTCATTTTAGTGACAAAATATCAGCTGAATTCACTGGCACGTAATGCGTTGCTAAAGTTGCATTGTAACAAGCAAACTAATGTGAGGCATGTGCTTTTGTATAGGAATACACGGCGTACTGCAGAAGTGTGGATGGATGATTACAAGAGATTTTATTATGCTGCCAGACCAATGGCAAGGAGCACGCCATATGGAAAGTAAGACTCGTAATCAGGTCTTCCTCCCCTCTTCCTTCTCCTCCTCCTCCTCGTGTCATACCTTCTCCTCCTCCATTTCATATACATCACTCATCGTTATCATCATGGCATATCTCCTCCTCCTCCTCCTCCTCCTCCTCCTAGTGGCATACCTTCTCCTCCTCCATTTCATATACATCACTCATCGTTATCATCATGGCATATCTCCTCCTCCATTTCATATACATCACTCATCATCATCATCATGGTATATCTCCTCCTCCATTTCATATACATCACTCATCATCATCATCATGGCATATCTCCTCCATTTCATATACATCACTCATCATCATCATGGCATATCTCCTCCTCCATTTCATATAGATCACTCATCATCATCATCATGGCATATCTCCTCCTCCATTTCATATACATCACTCATCATCATCATCATGACATATCTCCTCCTCCATTTCATATAGATCACTCATCATCATCATCATGGCATATCTCCTCCTCCATTTCATATACATCACTCATCATCATCATTATGGCATATCTCCTCCTCCATTTCATATAGATCACTCATCATCATCATCATGGCATATCTCCTCCTCCATTTCATATACATCACTCATCGTTATCATCATGGCATATCTCCTCCTCCATTTCATATACATCACTCATCATCATCATCATGGCATATCTCCTCCTCCATTTCATATACATCACTCGTCATCATCATCATGGCATATCTCCTCCTCCATTTCATATACATCACTCGTCATCATCATCATGGCATATCTCCTCCATTTCATATACATCACTCATCGTTATCATCATGGCATATCTTCTCCTCCATTTCATATACATCACTCATCATCATCATCATGGCATATCTCCTCCTCCATTTCATATACATCACTCATCATCATCATCATGGCATATCTCCTCCTCCATTTCATATACATCACTCATCATCATCATCATGGTATATCTCCTCCTCCATTTCATATACATCACTCGTCATCATCATCATGGTATATCTCCTCCATTTCATATACATCACTCATCATCATCATCATGGTATATCTCCTCCTCCATTTCATATACATCACTCATCATCATCATCATCATGGCATATCTCCTCCTCCATTTCATATACATCACTCATCATCATCATAATGGCATATCTCCTCCTCCATTTCATATACATCACTCATCATCATCATCATGGCATATCTCCTCCTCCATTTCATATACATCACTCATCATCATCATCATGGCATATCTCCTCCTCCATTTCATATACATCACTCATCATCATCATCATGGCATATCTCCTCCTCCATTTCATATACATCACTCATCATCATCATCATGGCATATCTCCTCCTCCATTTCATATACATCACTCATCATCATCATCATGGCATATCTCCTCCTCCATTTCATATACATCACTCGTCATCATCATCATGGCATATCTCCTCCTCCATTTCATATACATCACTCATCATCATCATCATGACATATTCCTCCTCCATTTCATATACATCACTCATCATCATCATCATGGCATATCTCCTCCTCCATTTCATATACATCACTCATCATCATCATCATCATGGCATATCTCCTCCTCCATTTCATATACATCACTCATCATCATCATCATGGCATATCTCCTCCTCCATTTCATATACATCACTCATCATCATCATCATGGTATATCTCCTCCTCCATTTCATATACATCACTCATCATCAGTCTCGCCCTTGATATTAGTCGTCCTCGTTGTTTCACACTTCTCCTCTTATACATCGTCATCACATCCCTCCTCCTGCTCATCTTCATCAAGTTTCTCTTCCTCAACATCAGTCTTCTCCTCCTCATAGTCACAACCCTCCTGTGCCTGTTCATTATCACCGGCATCATCATTATCATCTTAGTGAATAGTCCTCCTCATCGTTTAACACTCCTCATCATCATCTTCGTCACATCGTCTCCGTCCTGCTCATAGTCTTCTCCTTCGTCATTATCGTCTTGATCACAGTTCTTATCATCATCAAAGCCCTCTTCATGTGCCTGTCATCCTCATTGTTTTTAGCACTTCCTCATCGTCATGACGACAGCCCCCAACATAATTGTCATCACTTGATAATTTTCATCAGTCTTCCATCTTCCTCCTTATTCACAATCCCCATCATCACCATCATAGTCCTCCTTCTCCACCACCTCCTCCTCCTCATTTTAATGAACCATCATGGTCATCGTAGTCATCACCATTATCAACGATATCAGCACAATTGTATCTGTATTATAATATTTAACATCATCATCAACCTCATCAGTTTTATTCCCTTTCCGTTATCATTATTGAGCTTCGCCTTCGACATAGCATATGCAACACGAGGACAAAAAGGCAGGGACACCACAACAGTTTACATCCATTACTGTTATAATATTTAACATCATCATCAGCCTCATCAGTTTTATTCCCTTTCCGTAGTATCATGTCAAGAAAAAACCTTCGACAGAGACTGAAGTGCAAGCCGTTCAAATGGTACCTAAAGAATGTCTATCCTGAATTACAGTAAGTACACTGTAACCCTAAAGAACTCGCATCTACGAAACACCGAAATCTGTATTGTCTGCCGAGACACACACGAAGTGATAGCATTGAATTGTCTGCCGAGACACACACGAAGTGATAGCATTGTATTGTCTGCCGAGACACACACGAAGTGATAGCATTTATCAATTACTGGACGACTTTCAGCCTGTCCGTATTTGTGGATACTATGAGAAGAAAATCAGAAGTGATGTACACCCTACTACCTCACCACAGAGTTCTCAGTAGCTCAGGCGATAGAGCATCCGACTGGTAACTGGACTGAACTTGAACACTACCTCTGACGTTTTCTGACTTTTTTCACATTTTTATTGCCAGTCGCGTTTTTGTAACGCTGGCGAATTGACTTCCGTAAATTGTTGTTTTGATATTTATAACGTTAAACACCTGGGCATTTGGCAAGCTTTCTCAAGCCGTCAAACTTGCACTAGCCCTCCCCTTTTCTTCTGGCATGACTACAAAAATGTTCTTCTTACAACAGACCTATCCAACAGCAGTCAAATCCAACATGCGGTCTATTCTCATTTCTGCATTTTGATTGGTTGAGCTACTGTAGGCTATAACCTACTGAGACCTTACCTACTGAGTAACCTACTGAGACCTTACCTACTGAGTAACCTACTAAGACCTTACCTACTGAGTAACCTACTGAGACCTTACCTACTGAGTAACCTACTGAGACCTTACCTACTGAGTAACCTACTGAGACCTTACCTACTGAGTAACCTACTGAGACCTTACCTACTGAGTAACCTACTGAGACCTTACCTACTGAGTAACCTACTGAGACCTGACCTACTGAGTAACCTACTGAGACCTTACCTACTGAGACCTTACCTACTGAGTAACCTACTGAGACCTTACCTACTGAGTAACCTACTGAGACCTTACCTACTGAGTAACCTACTGAGACCTTACCTACTGAGTAACCTACTGAGACCTTACCTACTGAGTAACCTACTGAGACCTTACCTACTGAGTAACCTACTGAGACCTTACCTACTGAGTAACCTACTGAGACCTTACCTACTGAGTAACCTACTAAGACCTTACCGGGACTCTCCCCATCGTGTGTTCTGTGTCAAGCAATATCTCAACTATTTCGCTCATGTCTGTAGAATGGACAATGACTATTCAGTGACACACACGGAAGACGTTTCCCTGAAGTTAAAAAACAGGAAGCGTGACCTCAGATGATGGGCAAGAACGACCGTTCCTAATGCGTTTCAAGAAAGACCGCTCTAAGGCAAATGACCAGCTGTAAAACTTACTTTTGGCTACACAAAATGACCTTTTTGTTGGATGCGACAAAAACAATTATTCCTCTCGTTTTCATGATGTTGTCGAACAAAGCGCATGCAGTGCATTCTGTTAACAAAGGTTTCTAATATCTAGGATATTTTATCTTTCTCCAGAATACCAGATAACGAAGATGTCTCATTTGGAGAGCTCAAGCAGGGAAAGCGTTGCCTAGATACGCTTGGCAGCCCGGCAGATTCTCACGTGGGAACATTCGATTGTCACGGACAAGCAGGAAACCAGGTGAGTGCCAAACCATGATTATTCGAGACCCTAATTGGCTACGACCTTTTCCAAAGCATCGACCGTTTCGAGATAGATAACAGTGGCCATTCATGAGGCAAAGACCGAGACAGAATTGTCAACGTGGCCAGTAGCCTGTGGAAAGACCGTTTCTAAGTTGCATGACGTACTGACCGAGTTTGAGAGACCTTACCTGTTGATATCTTGATAGGAATGGGCACTAACCAAGAAGCGAACAGTCCGGCATCTTGATATGTGCTTGACGCTTGCGGGTGCTAATGAGGTGAAACTTGAGGGGTGCAGGGACGCAGATCCAAAACAGGTTGGTATCGTGCGACCCTTGGTAGAGGGCGACAACCTCATGTTAGAGGCCGCGCTATTACTGCATTAAACCACTGTTCACTTGTGCTCAACGATCATGCCCCTATTTTCCTTTAAACGCCCACTTGGGTTCATTTAAAGTGTAGTTTTTTAGGCCCTCCGATTTTCCAATTAGAACAACGAACAAATAAATAGTGAACAAAATGGTTTTCCAACTTCTGGCTTGGTCAATGCATCATAAAACTAATACCCGAAGAAGCGACCAAACATGGCTTTACTTCATTTTGTAAACGTAACTTAGACTTGACCGTTTTCACGATGTTGTGAGAGCAGTGCCCTTGAGTTGGCGAAGACGGCATTTCTTATTCATATCAGAGAAGCATTGTTCTCATCCCATTTATGTTGCGTGCACAACATCGTGAAAACTGCCAGTTAACAGTTTTTCGTTCCACTGCAGGTGTGGGAACACACTCCCCAACGGACATTGCAGCATAAAAAGACAGAACTATGTTTAGACAGCCATGACGTCACTGGTGGAGGTCACGTGACCGGAGAGCAATGCGAGGATGGTAAACACTCCCAAATATGGCAATTCTCGCTAAACATGAACAACAAGTAAAGATCGATAGCGGGAATACCATAGTAGTGGGTGAGCGCGGAATCGAGGGAGGCCCACACGGATCACAGGATCGCAAAGAGCGATAAAAATGAACAGTGTGGGAATTGAGATGCGTTTATAATCATAGTTGGGAAATAGCGTAGAGAGCAGGCCTCCCTTCCGCTGCTGTCAATGAGAGAATGAATATATTCAAGTGTGCGCGCATGGATATATGGGAAAACATGACCAGATATAGTACATTCTCGAACCCAGAGCTCCCCGGCTCGTAACCTCGCGGGGGAGGCTCTGGTGACAGCCACTGACGCATGCGCGAGATTTAATACAGAGCCGTTGAGAGAAAGACCTTTCAGCGCATGCTCCAATGTTCAAAATCAACCAATCAGCGACGGCCCTCAAATGGATGTCCCCAGAGCCTCCCCTGCGAGCAGACGAGCCGGGGAGCTCTGGGTACGAGAATGGATATAGTATTGCCCAACATGCTTGATGTTGCGCGAGATGCTTGTTGTCAGGAGACGGCCGTTCTCCTTTACCGAGAGTATAAAGCAGGAGTGAAAGTGATGCCGACGGCATGGATGAACATTTGAAATTATTATACGTGCTATTAGAATACTAACGTCCGACGCTAATCGTGTTCCAGTCACAAATTAGCACAATGAGGAAGTCCGAACAACGCATCCAAGTTTCAAGATTTTCCATTAACATTTACTGTATTTTTGAAGGAAATTCTGGTCGCTATATTTTCTGGTCGCTATATTTTCACTATCGGGCCACCTCCTGTCTGTAATTCCTGTATTTGCCCCTTCGCAGTGCAATGGAACTTACGCTGTAGTCCATACGTTGTAATTCATTCTGATGATTTTGAAAACAGAGCGTCAGAAACAGCGATCGACTTGAAATTGATAGCGCACTTGTTTACACTTATGCTTAATTTGAAAAGGGAAACGATAGGCTTGTGTGAACTTTAGTTCGTATCTCGGGATTCCCTTTCCCCTACGAATCTGAATTATTCTTCTATGCATACACTAACATATTATTTGATATAATAAATGTAGTGATTGCTGGGACAAGAGAAATTTACATTCACTCACGATCCTCTGCCGTATTAGATTGAGAAAGTATTTTTAAGTAAACATATTGAATTTACTTCAGTTTTATCCCTGCGTCAACGAGATGTAAAATATTTTAAAATGTGAGTCAAACCGCAGATGAATTTATTGAAAATAAATTAAAACATTGATACACTATATGGCTTGCTTATTAAAATGTGATACAGTATTGTTACTGTTTGCGTGTTTGCGTGTCTGTTGAACTTTGCTTTTCGATCGCCAATCACCTTTAAGCCTGGTTTCCATACAGTCTTATCTGTCGCATCAGTCGACCATGAAACAATAGAAATTGGAATTATTCTTTTGTTTCATGGTCGACTGATACGACAGATAAGACTATATGGAAACTAGGCTTAAGGCTTCCTGTAATGCCTGGTGCACACTTGCGACATAAGAAAAATATCACTTTAACAAAATTTAGTGGTTTCTAAACGTTGAGGTTCACAAAAAGTAACAGAAGATTCCTTTGGAAGTAATCTAATGATGATCCATGGAAAATGCTGATTACTTCAATTATTTTCCCATGCTTTTTTCATTGCAACATAACGTCATTATGTCGCTAGTGTGCACCGGGCTTAATGATGAAACTGGTAAGGGACCGGTCATTATTTATCGCCTTGGGGGGGAGGGGGGGCAGAGGATTTTGGGTAAAACAAGGTCAAAATGCAGTGATCCTCCCTCTAGAAGTACAATGATTAACGTGATCCCCCTCAGAGCAGTTAAACGTTTTCGTGAAAGACTATATTAGACCATATTCTTTATGCGCGCGAAGCGCCGAAGTTTTTATTGTTTTGAGTGAAGTGAGGTAAGAAAATGCAAATGATACAGAAGTTGCTGGAATAACTACTTAGAAAATTTATTGTGGTCCCCCTTTCAGGGCTTCAGGTTTTGAGAGATCCCCCCTTTCGCTAGCCCAAAAATGAAGTGATCCCCTCCTCTTGCATGCTCCGTGCATGCTGCAAGTCATAGTTATATTCTGCGGAAGAGACTGCTAGCAATCTACAACACAACTCTCAACAGGTGCTATCAATCTTATTATAAAGCACTTGTACCTCACATCCCAATCCCAAGGGGTGCGTATCTATCTAGGTACAGTGACCGTGTCATCCTCAATCATCGAGAGACAGTTACTGCGATTTTCATAATTATTCTGCGAACACCGACTTTACTGATATCCGACGCCAAACTGCGTTTTGGCTTCCGTCCATCAAGCGTGTTAAGGGGGGGGGGACTCCCTATATTCGAATGCTAGGGGTGACCGTCGTATTTTTTAGGGGTTCAAATCGGCGATCTGGTATTTTTTAGGGGTTCGAAAATAAAAAACGGTATAGTAAGAAAAATAGGTATTTTTTAGGGGTTCTCACGCAAATAAGGTAGTGTTTTTGAAAGTCGAGAGGATACATTTGATGTTTATTAAATAAACGGCCAGAATAAAATTTAATCTGTCAAAATTGTTGGTATTTTTTAGGGTATTTTCAGACTGAGGGGTATTTTTTAGGGTGGAAATTTTTTCCGACCAGGAATTTTTTAGGGTCAAAATTCGAGTTTCCCGACGGTCACCCCTAGCATTTTAACCTTGAGTCCCCCCATCCCCCGGGGGTGTTAAGTGACAAACACATGACAATTTTCTAAGTTTCGTTTGCATTTTATGGTGGAAAATTTGGTTTTGAAGCCTAGCCAATACTTATTAGTTAAAAAAACATCAAAGCCTGCGTTAAATCAGCCAGAGTTGTTCACTCGTTTGATTGACGGAAGCCAAACCGCGGTTTGTTAGTTGGCGTAGTTCGCAGAATTATGAAAATTGCAGTAAAATCCCTGAGTTTCCTGAGTAGGATGTGATCGCGTGAAGACACTAAAGTTTACACTCACGCTCACTCTTCACAGTCCACACTAATCTGCACCTAGACTTATCTTGGAAAAATGTATTCTGTGTATTTACATATCGCATTATTATTATTCAGGTATCGGCCAGCGTCTTTTATCGACAAACCCGCACATAAAATTGTCTCTAACTGAACTCTGCATGTCTATTCAAGCCTCTGTGAAACATTTACCACAAGTATTGCAAAAATTACTTGTGGCGGAGCACTTGTTGGTGCACTTTGGACAAACCCGGCCAACGACATTACTACTATGGGGGGGAGACACCGGGATAGGCACCGCTGGTCGAGAGGTGTAAACCACAGGCTCAGCCTCGCTGGTACTGCCTGTAGAGCCGTGGCGTCCTAAAGAGCGTCTTTCATGAGAGATGTATTCCAATATCGGATACGTATAGCCTGGTTGTGGGCCATATACCGGATATCCGGTAGTACGGACACCGCCGGGACTATAGGCTGGACGAGAAGCGTGATACCCAGTACGCATGCTCGGGCTGTAAGGTGTATACATGGGCTCAGGGGATTTGAGAAGTGCCATGGCTTTCTCGTGGCTTGGTAAGACGCACTCTATTGCCTGGAGCACGTTTCCATGACAACCCTTAAGAATCAGTTCCAGGACGCTGCGTTTTTGTGTCGGGAAGAGCCTGGTGAGGAGTTCTAAGGGTGGGACGCCACCTGGCCGCGAGTTCCTTATTTCCGGTTCCGGTTCTGAATGGAAGCCATTTTGTGACGAGGCACTGGTGATCTTCGGAGGAGAGTTGTGAGGTTGGTTGTGACAATACTGCTGGTTCATTTCTGTGCGCGGTTGGGTCTGCGCATGCTCGGACCTCGGCTCGTCTGATTCGTAGAACACGTTGTCGTCGGTAGCTTCGGGTGGTGACGGAAATGTTCCGTTCAATTCGGAGAGTTTCTGACGTTTAGGGGGTGTGTCTGCAAGCAAACAATTTCCTTAAGTATTAAAATACTTTTTTGCGACTTTGGTGCAAAGTATTTTTTACTCTTGGTTGTTACAGTTGTGAAACAATAATGCAGCGGCCATGTATACATTGTAACACGGGCGGTGGAACAGAGCCCATTGCAGGCAAGTATACTAAGGGAATAGGTCAAAACATCCGTACTTTTTTGTTACTCAATTTGTGGGGGTAGGGTAAGTGCCGGAGCCACCTACCTCTCAGAGCTGAATTTTAGGAGCAAGTAATAAAATAGATATTAAAAAGGTGAATGCTCCAACGCTTTCCTCGCAGCGAGAGGAGTCCATATGTGCAATAAAAGCAGGTATACCCCTAGATCATGCTCTGAGAAAGGGCTATTGGGTACCTAAGAGGGTAGATGCCGGTACCCACCACCTCCCCTGAAAAAATTGGGTACCAGTCGAGTACAAGAGTTTTGACCTCTTTCCTAATGTATGGCAGATTGTGGGGCGGAGTTTACAGTTAACATTCGGCACACATGTGACCACGCTTTTTTGACACTTTGTCAAACAGTAGTACATTAGTCTATCCTTCCAAATAAATCAAAGGTAAAAACTGTCATAAGTAGCCACAAGAGAAAATATATTGTAGTAAAATTTAGCATTGTTGTTTCTGAAAATCTGCCCAGCCCCAACCCAGCTTTCCGGCGTCCATGTGTAAAGGGACATTCTGCATCAAAATCTTATTTCTTTTGCTGTTTGACAAAGAGATGTTGTAACGCAATGAAAAAAATGAAAACGTATTTGATGCTTTTGATTGTTTTCCCGTATCTATAGGAATTGCTGGAAAAAGAAAAGAAGTTCTAGCACGGTTGGAGCGGAAGTTTAGGCCAGTTTCAGACGTCGAACTTTTGCTGTGTCGAATCCAAGTTAGAAATAGCTTAGAGGATGAACCATAGTAGAACAAAAGAAATGTAACGCTCGTTTTTCTTGTTTATTCTTTCTTTGGTTGACTGAATTGGATTCGACGCGACGCAAAAGATCGACGTTTGAAGCAGTTGAAGCAGGCCGTAGCCGCGCTTGACATCCCTTTCCGTCGTTGTATGCTTGCCGTAGCATGTTGTTGCCAAATAACAACGAAAATACTTCCAACTCCTGTGCTTTGTTTACAGCTGAGCTTTGCTAACAAGCACGCAAGTGTCTCCACAAAACTGTTTGTGCGATTCAATTATAAACCCTTGGCGGATCCAGACTAATTACAGCCCTGGCTTAGCCGTGGCACTTTCTTTTCTACTCTTGGCAGGTCGCTTCCGGATTTATAAATCCGAGTGATTGGTAAAAACGTTTCCAATTAAATTGAGTATAGTATATTTACTTTTAACGCGCGCTTGGGTCGCACATTTACATAAGGACTTCAAAAATTGTAATAGGTGCTACATCTTAGTGAATCTTTACTAGCGTATTCCAAAAGAGTGGTTTGTGATATGCTTAACACCAGACTTGTTTTGCCAATGAAACTTTTGATAAAAGTGTTTCGGATTAATAAAATGTTTGGAAAAATAATAAAGAGAGTTTTGTTTTCATAATAAGCAGAATATACTGACTTCGTAAAAGTCTCTTATTAATCAATATGAAGCCCTTTTCAATAACGTGAAAATATTAAAAACTACCATAGCAATTACAATTCTACTATCCCCAAGAAGAGTATTAGATGAAGGACAATTGGGTGCCGATATAAAATAGCTTTTCCCTTAATTTTCTTTCCTAGTATAATTGTAGTAAACATTATACAATTATACATTTTTTTTTGCTTTTTTGTGACCACATGTGACCATGCCTCACTAAGAAATCCGAAGTTTCTCCCAGGGAAATATACAAAACAGGAGACAATATCCTTCTTCAAACAGTATTGATATTAGTTCCATTTTGTATTTGCTTGAAGTCTTAGACGATTTGAATTTTCAAGTTAAGTGCAAGTTGAGTGAAATAATCGACACCCCAATCACGATTCCACTTAAAATCTGTCACTCCCTTTCAATTTAGTAAATTTATATACTTCACGAAAAGGCTTGAGCTAACAGATGTGAAGTGGACGCATTGCGGAAACTGACCGTTAGTGTATTTTGTCAGGAGCTTTTTTCGTATTTTGTAGCGCGTTTATACTCGTTAGATCTCACACATTGGCGCTTTCATCAGGCAACGGTTTGTTAAGTTTGTCTTTTTTCTACAGAAATTTTACTTCCCATTGTCAAACCTTAATTATGAAGATATTATTTGGAGTTCTATTTAGAGAAAGTAATAATTTAATTTTGGGTCTTGTAGTAATTTCTTAAACCGCAATATTCTGGTCAACTCGATCGATCGTCCGGTGACTTCGCAACAAGTAACAACTTGATTCAAGCAAGGCAGTTTAGAAATTAAATCGTGCTTAATCTGATATTTTCTCAGCCCATTGCCTTAACAAACAATCCTCACTGTATGACTCCACGCAAAGATCGCAAGGTCATAGTAAGTTGTTTATTACCTTCTGTTCTCCCCTCGCTGGCAGTGTTACCAAACCCAGCCCGGGCCGGATTATTATTTCTGTCTGGTGAACGGAGCTCCTCGTCTGAGGCCCGCCTATAAACCAAACATGGTGGTGGTTCTACCACAGGAGCATCGCGGTACCCAATGACGTCTTCTTCTTCTCTTTTAAGTGCGACCTGGGCTGCCATGAGGCGCTGTCTTTCGATTATCAGACTGCATTTCGTACAATTGCACTCTCTCCATTGGCAATAGCGCTTATGCCCTTTCAAATACGACACAATGCCGTGGTTCCGACAACGCGCACATCTAGGTGACCTGATCAAGTTCTCATCTGGCGGAGTGGTCGACATAACTCTTAAACTATTGCTGCAAATCTGCTCAAGATATTCCTGTGAAACTGTTAGTTTTACGAGTTGCAGTGTCAGATGCGATTTCACCTTCACTACTCTTTCACACTAAAGACTGATTGTAATATTTGAGTGAATTCTTTGTGCGTTCTCTAATATGATTGGCTAAGTTAAGCTACTTTTGAATAGCTTTATACGAAATTTGCCTGCTATATTATTAGCATTGTCGCCGCCTGTAAGCAGACTATTCTCATGCAGATTTGGCCTGAGCACACAAAGGCTCTTTCGCCGTTGTTCCATTCTTCTATTTGTAATTGGATTTCTTGTATTATGTAATTGAAGCTGAGAGCTGTTTGGCAGTTCTGTCAAGTGAAATTTCAACAAAATGTGGCGTTCTGAAGAGTGAATGCTTTTGGTGAGCCGAAAGTTCAAAATCTACCAGATTATTCAAGAACTTCAGACGTGTATAAAGCTACAAAAGGAGACTCGGAAAATTATTTTAATAATAAGCGACAATAGGAAAACCTGAAAAGAAAAAAACCAAATCTCAATAAATCCACAGTATTGTTAGTGCTTTACAATTTTCATCTCATTCTAACTTTTGGGATAAACTAGACAACGCCTGTCTTTGTCTAGTTTCGAGAAAAATATACAATGAGTCGATATTGAAGTGGCTTCGTACATTATTAATACACACGAGAGGTTTTTGCTGAAAGAGGCATCAGTTTGAAAGTTTTGTATCTATGTTGATATTGTGCCGCCAACACACAAGTCACCACGGTGATCAAATTATAGAGTGAGTCTCAAGGGAATGTATTGTCATATTCCTGCCTACGGGTAAGACTATCACGATTATTCACGATTATTATTCGTTCGACATATTTTCCCGTTTCTGATTGGTTGAGCACCACCGGCGAATTCTTGATGTTTTTAGGCAAGACTTATCCCATCGATGACGTCAAGGATTGGACAAGTTTAAAATGTATTGCACGCGTGACGTCACGCTGGCACACTGCCTGCTCTCTTAATAAAGAAGCAAAGCGGGGGATTCATTTCGAATGAATAAAAAAAAAAAATACAAGTTTGAATGAATAATTAAACAATTAATGAATTCAGCATGATGTGAAGAATTATTCAGATCTCGGGGGTGTTATCCACCCCCTCGATATCATGAAAATTCTCCACATCATACTCAGCGGAATTCATCAACTGCTTACTGTCATATGCTTCGAGAGTGAGGCAAAGGAGAGCAGCCAAGTATAGCTAATGCTTTTTATATCTAAACTAGATCGACTGTCTGCATGCCCGTGGACCCCCCCCCCAATAACTTTTTAGGGGAACAGGGTTACTGAAGAACAGGTCCGTTGTGTACCCATGAATACTTTGGCTCCAAATAGATAAGATTGGGCCAACTTTAAACTGATTTGTCGGAGACTCGTTTAGCAATAACGTAATGCACTTGTGTTGTTTATTTTATACGTGTACGTGGTGGCAAAGCAAGCAAGGCAAATTCTGCTAGTACGATAAACGATTCTGTGTATTTTGCTTGTTCTCATGCCTGCCCCAAAGGAGCATCTGGTTGACAGTGCTAGTTTGCCCACCACGGGCCCTAAAGTCATAGTAATAGACGTTTTTCCAAAATGGCCGCCGAAAATTCAAATCGATTTTTCTTAAAAATGAACACCAGCACTAGAACACACATCATCACTTAGTAAAACTACAAAATTTCGCTGCATTATATCCAATATCTTCCGAGAAAGCGAAAGCTAAAAACGTGGAAATTGCCGCATACCCCCAGTCATACAAATCTCTGTAAAAGTTTCGATTTCCGACATGGCATTTGGCATAACGAAAATTTAAAGGATTACTATAATGTGATGATGCTCTTTCTAGTGCCAGTTTTTGATTTTCAGTCAGCTTAATTCTAAGACATGTGAATTTGCGGCCGCCATTTTGGAAAAAGGTATATTTAGACCGTGACCTCTGGGAACTTCCCCATGATGCAGAGGGCTGGCAATTGCGCCTGTATGGGTTTTTATTTGCGATTGAATTGACCCTTTTTGCGACTAAGCATTTCAATTAGTCGCAAGTTTGCGACCAGATTCTTAAGCTACAACAGCAGCATATTTAGCCTGCTAGCAGGCGTTGGTTGGTTTGTTTTTTAAGTCGTTTTATGGCGAGAATCCTGATGCGGGCGCCACTTGGACGGGTCAAAGTTCGGTCTGGAGCGAGTGACCGAATTTTGACTCGTCCAAAATGGCGCTCGATTCTCGCCATAAAACGACCTAAACAACAACCAACCGCCAACGCCTGCTAGCAGGCTATAGCATATTTAAAAAGTTAAGATTTCCGCTAGGCGGGGAAGCCGAGGTTCCGTATCCCACAGCAGGCCAAGGGGTCATTTCTCGAAATCGGCCGATATTTTCGGGCCCGATAAACTTTTCGGGTGTTTTTTCGGGCGAGGTTTAGGAGTCCCGAAAAGTGTTTTTCCAAACTCCCAATGAAACCCCGATTATATTAATTTCAAAACTTTGCGAATACTTTGCATAAATAAACAATGAAAACATAGGAAACTTATCGCTTCGTCGCTGTGTCAGGGGACAAAGTGTATCGCCATGTTGGTATTTCTATCGATAAATGCCAAGAAATTAGATAAAATGTTCGAAAAAGCAAGCATTTTGCACCGAATTCTTGTAGATGCATTGGTACTTTGTTTACAACATGTCAAAAAACGTTTGACAGCCCCTCGTCCAATTTGACAGGCGAGCTGTCAAGAGAATGAATTTGATTGGTCAAGAAGCGATATGCTTGCGTGCACCTGATTGGTGTATTTTATCGGGATGGCGGTAAAAGCAACTCGGGAGAGTTACCGGGAAACCGTTTCGCGACATTTTGGAAACAAAGCAAGACACCTTCATAAATGTCTGTTTTACGAGAGGAAACGTGCACTTTCGGGGAAATTCAACTTCGCAGGTACTAGAGGGATAAATAAAGTCGCAGAGGAGTGAAAAGTCTTAGTTAATTTTGTTATTTTTCTTCCCTATTCTGAGGATTTTCGGAAAGACGAAAAAGTTTAAGGGGCGAAAAATGTCGCAATTTTATCGGGCCCGAAAAACTCGGGAGTTTCGAGAAACGCAAAATTCCTCATCCGCACGCTTTTCGGGTAATTTATCGGGCCCGAAAAGTTTTCGGGCGTTTCGAGAAACGACACCCAGGTTCCGTGTCGCGTCACTTTTCACAGTCATGCGCGAAATCTGCGTTATGACCTCGTGGTATTTGAACAACTTTCACGTTCGCTAGTGCACACGGTTTTTTGCCTATAGCCGGTATGATAAAATAAATCTTAATAGATGTTCTGTAAAATGGCACGCCAAGACTATTAGGACGAATCATTTAAGTCATTTTTGTCGTCCGCCGAGAGTATCTTTGATAATATATTCCATAGAGATTGTTTTGTGGCGACCACATCTGTTCTCCTCCATTTGACCTTGGCGGCAAGTCATTTAGTAGTACGTATGGCCTTGTGAAGCGCCCTTAGTTTAGCTGTAAACAATACAAGTACCTCGCGAACACGATGTACCCGGTCCGCTTACTTGGTTCAGTGGATTTAGCGGGCGAACTCCATGTCACGCTTGTGTCACGTTATCAGTCATGCATCACGCCGTGCCGTTCACGATATACTTGTTTCAAGGTTCGTTGTCACGGTGGTCATAGAGCGCTTCTTGCCATATTTTGCTGAAAAACCAACAAATAGGTATTGTGAACACGAGAAAACACACGCTATCCTCGTGGCATAATGTGGCAGTTGCCGCACTGAAGTGAAAGTCAAAGCAGGTTTACTTTGTTTTTGCGTTTTTTTCTCGTTTCGATTGCATTGGCCGAGATCGCCTCTTTGCTCTCCCAGCCAATTAGATTGCAAACAACAACAACAACAACAACGAATGGTTACTTGCTTTTAGTGCTTCAATCGTCAGTGATTTCTTGGGTCACGAAGTAAACGCATGTCGCAATTACTTCCGCCTTTTGATTGATTGGTCGTTGAATGGGTTTCGATGAGATACACGTTGCAATGTTTTCTGCAATTCTTAGCTCGCAATGGTCGCTCGCAACGTATCGAACTTTTTACTATTTGCGCGCCAATTTCGAAGTCGTCCGCCATTTTGATACAGAACGCACATGCGTAAAGAAGCCCGAGAGGGTTTCTGGGAACGAAATTGCGAGACAAGTTGCGATTCGCTGTTGCTGGAAGAAGTAGAATCGTGTCCTTCTTGCTGCAACAGTCGCAGCAACCTGTCTCGCAACGTTGCAGAGGGTTTTACACGCTGCAATGGCTCGTGCAAGTTGCAATAAACATTACACCGTGTAACGACGGCTCTGCAAAAGACTCACTCGAGCCGACCAGCAGGGCATTCTCGAACCCAGAGCTCCCCGGCTCGTCTCCTCGCGGGGAGGCTCTGGTGACAGCCACTGACGCATGCGCGAGGTTTAATACAGAGCCGCTGAGGGAAAGACTTTTCAGCGCATGCTCCAATGCTCAAAATCAACCAATCAGCGACGGCCTTCAAATGGATGTCACCAGAGCCTCCCCTGCGAGCAGACGAGCCGGGGAGCTCTGGGTACGAGAATGACCAGCAGGGTGGAAATTTGTCGACGCTGACAAATGAATGCGGGAGCAGCCAAGAGGGCAGGCTTGCGAGTTTGCGCAAACGTCGCATTCCTGGCAAATTTTCATGCTCCGGGTAAACTAGTTCTTTGTTTTATTACATTGGCACGGATTTATTTTTGCGGTCAAGACCGCATATCAAAAGAAGTTTCGCATAATAGAACGCAGGGGTAGACAAAGCTTGATTTCATGTCGAGTGAAGGTATAAATGGCCCTCAAAATACCCCAAGACGATTTTTTCAGCCGATGAAACTTGCAAAAATAGGTCGGTTTCTATGCAAGAATGAACCTGTGAAAGTTTGGTTCTGGTGCAAAAGCTAGTTTCTCGAATATGTTCATAATTTGTATTTTTACACCCAACATTTGCCGGGAACTAGGTACGAATACAAGTTCAAGATCTGAGTATCAAGATCGCCCTGGATATTATTACACGTTAAAGGTAGATGTTTCTATGTGTTCAGCCTCCAGGGCAATAAGGATACGTGTGGCTGATAATTATGATCTTGTTGTTACTTTGTTCCAGACAGAGGCTGCGTGTAAAAATACAAAATATGTGACGATGCAATATAACAAAGAACGAATTAACCCCGCCGCACGAAAGTTTGCCAGGAATGCGATTTTTCCACGCTAACATAAACACACATTCTCGAACCCAGAGCTCCCCGGCTCGTAACCTCGCGGGGGAGGCTCTGGTGACAGCCACTGACGCATGCGCGAGATTTAATACAAAGCCGCTGAAAGAAAGACTTTTCAGCGCATGCTCCAACGCTCAAAATCAGCCAATCAGCGACGGCCCTCAATTGGATGTCCCAGAGCCTCCCCTGCTAGCAGACGAGCCGGGGATATCTGGGTACGAGAATGAAACTCACAAGCCTGTCCTCACTTTGACGAACGCATGCACTATACAAATTTCCCACCTGCTGAGCGGTCAGCCGACCTATTTTTTTTAACCCGTGGATCTGCAAAGCGATGTAACTCGCTCACTCACTCGCTCACGGCCGCACAATTCGTGAACTTGAATATGTGCCTACCTTTTGCCTAGTATTTTGTCTGTTTTATTATCTATTTTCTATTTCTAAGTCATGAAAAATTCAATAATTTTGCGCCTTTGAAATGTCAGAATTCGAAACACACCCCACACATAAATTGAAAATGGAAAGCCTGGTCCAGTATGATAACTCATTAGTTTATCAATGTACTGGAGAGATACTGTCACTTTTACTTTTTAGTTGGGCCAGGAACCTCCTCAAAGTTTGGTGCGCGCCTGAAAGAACCCGTTTATGATATAACCGCATACCTGATAATCCGACAAAGGTACATCCCCAAGCTATACTCCATACCCAGCCAATCAACATGAACACTACAGTCGCTAGCTGAGCCAAGCCCACAAAACAATTCAAGCACATGATTGATAATCTGTCAATCGTCGTGGACTCGTCGTCTGCCAGACAGAACGCGAATAGGCCAGACAGAACGGTACCTGGAAAGAGAAACTAACTTTTAGGAAACTAACAGGTTCGTAACATGGTTTAGTATAATTACCCAAGTGGTTATAAGAATTTCCGCGCGCTGATTGGTCGAGAGCTTTGTTGTCTCTTGATGCTATAATTACCTACCGGTGATTATGACATTGAAAGGATTGGGAGTGCGCGCGCGAGTTTTGCTATGATTGTGAAAAAATCCCCCAAAACAAGATTGTTTTTGCCTAAAAACCTTATGAATCCCTTGAGAAATTATTTTGGTTACACAGATTTCTTATTTTTGGTAGTAATTTTGACCCCTGAGTTTAGTTGGTTACCTTAATTTTTGATCCCTATCTCATTAACACTTCTGATCCCTGATCTGGACACTGCAACAACAATTGATCTCCATTCCTACCCTTTTGATCACCGAGCCCACTACTCGGAGCCCTGATCCCATTCTTGGGGCTTTGTTCCCCGAGTCCATATCCCATGTTACGAGCCTGAAACTAAAGGTATCGTGCGCACCAAGCCATGGCGCTGCTGTAGGCTTTTTAAGTCGTCTACAATTTTGCATATGACAATTTCAGAAACGAACGCTCCCTCATAGCAGTTCTTCCGACAATTTCAGAAACAAACGCTCCCCTCATAGTTGAGTTCTTCCGACAATTTGAGAAACAAACGCTTCCCTCATAGTTTAGTTCTTCCGTTGAATATCGTGGGATAGTTTGCCCGAGGACTTAGGGAGCTCAATCGAGGGCTTATATGAAGTTCGAACACCAAACGAGGGAAAACCATCCCACAAGTGCCTGCGACAGAAGAGCCCTACAGCGCCATTCTGTAGCTTGCTCGAAGGCGTTGGAGAGTAATGACGAATTTCTATGCTTGTAACGTCGAACTCACGCTTACCTATGGGGTCTTGCAGGTCATTTTTGGGAGAGTTTGCTTTTTATGACCCTCCCCCAAACAGGAGTGAAAAATACTTGGACCCTCCCTTTAGACGCGCGAAAAAAATTAGAACCCTCCCCACAAAAATAGGAGCCCTCCCTCCCCCTCCCCTGCTAAATAATGACACGTCCCTTAATAACAATGGATGACGTCAGCGTGAACAGCCCTAGAGCAGATTTCGTATGACTGTGAAAAGTACCGCGAAAGAGTTGTACCGCGCCGCGACCGTGACCGTACCGCGACTACGCGGTTTCGTTCGGTATCTACAGCAGGCCAGGTTCCGTACCGCCACCGCGACAGTACCGCGCCGTGTCACGGTACTTTTCACAGTCATACGAAATCTGCTCTATAGCGCAAAAGCGGGCGCTATCTGTGTCACGTGATCGCCCTCGACCAGCGTCAAGTATGTGTCACAATTAATGATTTAACAATGAAAAAATTTATCATCAAGTGCAATAGCATAATATGAGCGATCAATATGATACAGTATCGGTGATATCTGCTGAGGCTGCACTATAGCATTTTAAATGATGAATGCCGAAAGAATCTCTGTCGTCATAGAAACGGTTCTGCATGATTTACCATTATCTTGCGACATAGACGCAAAAACATCCAAGCAAATATTTTTTTTGCGTATTATTTTTACGAGCGTATATATATATCGCAGGATATATGTCATGTGTAGAAGACAGCGATCGTATTTTACAAAAAAATAATGCTTTATTATACCACACGCATCTAGCATAATATAGAATATATAAAAAATCGATGTGCTGAATAACAAGAGAAGTTTCAGCGCCGCCTTCCAGAGCAATAGGAATTGAAAAAGAAACCTCCCAAAGCGATTTCTCTTTAAATACTATTTTGTTATTTTTTGCAAGCAGGTAGGCTGGAAATGGCCTTCGTCGGCAGCCGACAAAGCTTTTCGATATTTTATTTCTTGTTTGGAATTAAATACAAAATATTATCATTGAATCCAATAAAAAAATTGGAAATACAACATCAAAACAAGTCAGACCAAGATTGTCTAATCAGTAATCATGGCGAGCAAATGATAACATTTTATATCAAAACAAAGAAAAATCCTATCCGAAATTCTCGTCATTTAAAAACATTGTAAGAACGACCTCCACGACGGATATATTGACGCCTAAAATGTTAAGCGTTAATTTGGCAATGACTTCTTTTCATAGGTGCATTTCCAAGCAGGTGTCTAAAGGCTCCAATTTCTCGGCTCTTAGTTGTAGTTTAAGATTTCTAATGGCCATAAAGTAGTTTTCATCGTGCAAGTTCGCTTAGTTTTGAACTTGTAGTTTGACAAATTCAGCCAGACAGCTCTTCAATCGGAGAGAAATAGTCTGAGATTCTGTGAGATGGTAAATCAAAGCCGCCCGTCACCAAAACAATGATTACTGATGTGAAAAATAAATGAAACTGGATGTCTAAGCAAACACACTCTCTAACCGTCACTTAATTACTGGTTTCCCCTTGAGAAAACTAATTGTTCTCTATCATCAACAACATTCGAATGTCTTTTTCATTGTTTTATTATTTGTTGGATGTCTACTGAAGGGAAGAGAAAGTTGGGAAAGAGGAATATGCAACAAACTTCCGCGAGAAAATGAAGTCTGAGAATTTTATAAGCCTTCGGGATTCTCTTTTTAGTTCCGGAATAATGAAAGGATTTATAGAGGCTACTTTGAAATTTTGATAAGTGGCTTTTCTAATCCCATGAGAAGTCAGGAAATTGCGGGTATGGGCTGAGAAGGTTTTCAATATTTATGTTTTCCCTTTTTATCGTGGATAACTTTGGTTAATACTTCTAGAGAAATATATAAATGAAAGGGAATCTGGAAAGAAAACTGAAAGAATTACAATGTTACAGTATAAATTATGTATCAGTCAATTCCAGCGGTGACCATCCCCCCCCCGGGACACCGTGGGGCATTTGCGCACCGCTGCCTTCCCTGGGGTGGGGAATTTTGAAAATTTTGCTGGTCCCAGGGTCGGGAATTGTTTTTCCCCGGGGGAGGGGGGTGGGAATTTTGGTTTTCTAATCTCAAGCGCGTCGGGTTTTGCGAACTACAACACCAGTTACAATAACTATCGTTTGGCACTTACAAAGTCCCAGTTACAGAAAATAACGCCACATAAAATATAATGCAGAGCATGGCCCGTATACACCACGTTTGGGGAAGACACATTTGCACATTTCGCAGTTAACGTCTCCTATAGAGAAGAAACAGATTTCGCAATTTCGTCTCAGTGGAAAAACATAAAAATGAATTGACACTATAAAAGAGTTCCAATTTAGCAAAAAGTCAAGTAACATAACTGTCAAATAGGTAAATTTCGCATTGAGAGATTCCGGAGACAATTTGCAGAAATGGCTACAACGGCGAATGGCCTAGGAATGTCTACCGATATTGTACTTATACCTTAGTTTCACTTCTTTATTTATATTTTGTCTCACTTTCAGTGAAGTGAGAACTCGTTCAAAGACGAGAAAACTAAGATACATTTACTGAAACGAATTATAAATGCTCGGACAGTATAAATGGAGTTGAAGTTTTTGTTGTGAAGCCGTTGTCACGCAGAGTCGATGGAATCCTACCGTCTTTTTCTCGTCCCGGGGGTGGGGCATTTTTCCGCTTTTTGTGTTCCCCGCCGTGGGGTATTTTGCATTTTTGCTAGCCCGGGGGTGGGGAATTTTCAGTTTTATTTTTAGAAATGACCAAAATCCCGGGGTTGCCGGGGGGGGCATGGTCAGCGCTGGAATTGACTGATACATTAACCTTATATAGAGCATATACATACAACATAGAATATATCGGCCAAGTTTGAGCATTCGTGAAAATATTGTGGCGTGTTGATCTAACAGATTTTAGAAGCATCATTTACGATGATTTGGAGAAAATGGTTTCTACATTTTGCTAATGAGGTGTAATAAAATTCTATAATATTTTAATGATTGCTATAAGTACACATGTACACTAATTTACCATTAAAGCCTTCAGATCTTTCTAATTTAAGATGATCTCAAACATGGAAATTACATTCTCGTTCGATTTCATAAAATATATGAGTCACTTTTGGCAGCTAGTGTCCATGGGGTAATAACACTAAGCACCTTTTAAAATTTCCTTACGGTCCAGTGAAAATGTGATGGAAGTCTAAATTTGAGCCTAATTATATATGATTAATATTAATTAGTAATGCTAGCAGCTCGAAGTAACTTTGGATAAAATAAATGATTAAACTGGAGCTTGGATCTTCTGAAGGTTGTACCAAGTTTGTCCATAAGGGTAAAAGGGAACAGCAGGGTATTGTAAAATAATATTTTCATCTTTTAAAAAACATTTTTCTTAACCGATATTGATATTAATTTGAAGAATGAAAAATTGATCAAGCAGGTAAAATGGTGTGGGAATGATTCTTTATATTAAACGTACCTGAACCTGGAACAAATATGTTTAAAATCAAGCAAATCACAGCGAGCGGTCGAGGTAGAATCGGAATAGCACCACGCATGGAGACGGACACTCTCTTCCTTGGTTTCGTTTCATTTGCTTCCCCAGGAACAACTGTAGTTTCCGGAACCTGAAAACCTTGAAATGGCGTGGATAAACTCATAGTCGAGATAGAAGTGCTACGGATTGCCGGGTTGAAGCATTCTGAGTCCTCATCAATGCTTTCCAAACGCCTGTTTCCCCTCAGGACAGGAGTCTCTGATTTTCGCCTTGTGCCAAAGTTTGTTGTCGTAGTGGTTGGAGATCTTGACGGCTCTTGGGAAATATTTACGTCCTCTGCACAAGGCGAATTTAATGATGTGTACACAAAGACTTCTTCGGGATTATTGTTTACTCCATTTCTATTTAATTCCTTTGTATCTGGGGAAATTTCATTCATTACAAGGCAAAGCGTGGAATTATTCGAGCCCTTCATATCAAGACATAATTGTACTGAGTCACCAAGGTTGAAGCTTATCGCTCGTTGTTAGTCAACTTACGTCGCCAGTGAGCCGGATTTATACCTCTGAAAGATTCTATTATAATTAATAATTTGACTTCAGTTCCGTTTGAACCAGAATATCCCAGTCTGTTAGGCAGCACGGTGGTGTTTTGAGCTCTGTTGCCACAGAATTCATTTTGGATGAATCTGACAAACCGAAGGTCTCTCCATGAACGTAATCCAACACCGGCAAAACCACGAAGCTGATATCCTGATCTAAATACTTCACATTCTTTTACTTCATTACTCATTAAGACTTGCAGCAGAAATGAAGTTCCGCTAGAAAGAGTTTGGCATCAATCACTTTTAAAGTAATTAACAAAATAAGTAAAAACATAAAAATGATGTTTTCCGCCCCGTGGTTCAAATCTCCGCTCCCTGCTGTTCTGCGTTGGAACTATTACGACCAATGACAAAGGAAAGAAAAGAGAATCTTATCGACAAGCCACGCCAAGAGGTATCACCTTATTTTCCGCCTAGTTAACAACTTTGACATGAGTTTTGCATATAATGTATTTGTAATAATTTGCTTCCCATGAATAATGAATGAAAATATAGACTTCATGTACGCGCTAGAAGTTCACATTGCAAGAAATTGAGCTACAGTCAGATTGTCGGAGATCGCTTTTTGTGACAACAAATGGACTCCCGCGCGGTACGGGGTCTTATTCAAACCTTATCAGAACAACGAAGTTTAGATTAAAAACAACAACAAGTAAAAACGTTTATTTCTAATATTCTGAAAATGTGCTTTTGACAGGAAAGAATCCGAAAATTCGCAACACATCTTCAGAAGGCTTCTGTTGCATGTTGATCAAACACATGGCAAATTTATCTTTGCATGATACATATTTTCAGCTTACGCAAGGTATTTCAAATTATACCCCATTTACTTCAACTTTTGTCCTCCGATATTTTTAATTAAAGGACCACCTGTTCAGATGAGAAAATACATCAGGGCTATATGCGAATCTATAAATGCAAAGGACAGTATCAGGTTACTTTAATTTAGATTTCTATCATCGATCGTTGACATAAAAAATGGCGACAAAGCCAGTATGGGTAGTTGGGTTAATTAGCTCCTTTACGTTCACTGGTTCTGCCTCCGAAAGAAGCATTTACGGACATAAGAAATGGCTTCCCATCTGGATTCCAATCATGGTGGATTAGCGTCATTAAAGTTCAACGCTAAATTTAAGCGCATTTCCAATTGCCGAGAGTGATGGCAAGGATAGCGCCCGCTTTTTCGCAGGCGACTATAATCAGCCAATGGTCGCTTTTTCGGTCATAATTTAGCATTGTACAATACAAAACAATAGGGCTTTTCTGCCTCGGGCACTCTTGCTTATCGTGTGGGATAGACTTTTCCCCTATCGTGGTATAATTTGATGTTCAAACTTCATACAAGCCCTCGAGCTACGCTCCAGGCTAGTATGCGTTGTGAAAATCAAATTTCCTGGGGCAAAACTATCCCACGACAGTGTGCCTTCGACGGAAGAACCCTATAGCGTTTTTCACGCTGACGTCACCCATTGTTTTCAAGTGCCAACCAGAGATCGGTTGGTTCACACATAACAAAGGGCGCTATTCAATTTATGATGGCACATTAGCACCAGAAACGGTAATGTTGATAACCAAGCTTAGATTAAAAGCAACAATTAACAAGTATAAGAAAGTTATTCAATATTCTGAAGATATGCTTGTGCTTGTGAAAGAAATCAAACTAGAGAAAATGGCAAATTTATCTTACACTACGAGAAATATTTTCTTCCGTCGAAGCGCTATTGTTTCATTGGTATAAAATAGTGCTGTGGCAGGGTTACCAGTCATTGGACCTCACAAATCGGGAGGAACCGCCTGAAAACTGCCAGGTACAGTGAATATTGTTACAAGAGGACAATTAAAGAATACCTAGGAGACAGAGGGAAAACCGGGATATCGAGAGATGGCTCCCTGCTCCGATGGTTCGGACTTTTCCTGTAAATGTTGTGAAGTACAAAAGGGGAGGGAGGCGAGAAAATGTGGTCATGTAATCTGGCGTTTGGACACCCAGGAACTAGGAAGACTGCCCTGGAGCGATGATCACGCAAAAGGCATTCCTAAGACTATGAATGTTTTCATTCATCGCTAAGACGTTTGTTATGTATAGGGGCAAATAGACAGACCGAGTGGAAGAACAGTAAGGTAAAACGTCAATCGCTGTAATAAATATTAGTAATACAGTGCTTTCAAGTGGAATACTAAGTAAAAAAACCTTCCGGTGTAGCTTGAATATATATTTCTGCTATGGTGGTAACACTATGACAACCTCTGAAAAAAGAACCAATCTGCTTAAAGAACCTAATAGCCTGAACCCAGAGAAAAAAATATAGGAACCTGTTCAGTCTTATCTCGAAAATACTAGGTTCTTATATGGTTCTAATATGCCTTGTTTTTGCTGTTAAAAATAGACAAAGCAATTTCGAAGCAGTAGCGATGGAAGAGATCTGTCGTTTGACTTTTATAACGTGAGCTCATTTTAAAAATTTTCAAGGCATTTTTTCATGAAATATCGGTGGACCCAACACTGTGAGGGCTGTGAATGACATGCAACTAAAAGATGCGATTGCTATAAGGACGAGCTCTTACAAATAGATAATAAGCAATTATTGGATGAGGTTTTTGTGATTTCCAGAATAAACAATGTCGAGACAAGTGGAATCAGGCGAGGCCGTAAGGCCGAGCCTGATTCCACTTGGCGAGATATTGTTTATTCTGGAAAACACAAAAACCGAATTCAATAATTGTTTTATTATACATTGATTCAGTGAAAATACTTTTTTTCTGTCAAGCAATTTCTTTTACACAAGCGCCTTGTTAAATAGGGGAAACATTCAAGGGCTGTAGTCCCATGAAACATTGCGCGCGTAGGATCAAGAATCAGCTAGCTGATTCTTCAAGAATCAGCATGCTGATTCTTGGAGACCCTTAAAGTGCGTGATTCCCAAAGTAAAGCGCGCGCTTTTAGCCAATCAGAATCGAGATAGTGAGTACAATGTATAATAATTAGGATAATCATCATCATCAGGTCGAGTCTCCCCGGGGACAGATGGTGGCTTGGCACAACGGCAGTATCCAACATTAGCGTCCGTAGCTCGCTAGCAGACTGCAGGCCAGTGTCACGCTTAAGGCTGATTAGGATAATACAATACAACAAAAGATAGGACGACCAATATTGCGCTCCCTATGCAACATCGAGTTGTCAAGCATTGCTTTGTTTTTGTTTGTATAATACCGGGAATGAGAAACTTTGTTTAAAGCTCTAATATTTTATTTTGACAAATAAAATACAATTTGCGCGAGACTTGTTCAATGCTCATAATGTTGATAAGAATAGAAGTCTCCTGCCCCTATCAATTACGGAGTTTATTAAAACACTGGGAACCTTACTACACTTGCACTGTTGAATTTGTGTAAACTGAATGCTACAGTGAAATCAAGATAAAAATACAAAAAGCTGGGTAAGCCTATAGTTAGGAAAATTTAAAAACGCGCTTTTCTTGTTCCGAACAAGAAAAACCGGTTTAACTTTTTTATTAAGCCCGGTGTACACTAGCGACATAACGACATAAGGACGTTATTTTGCAACGAAAAAAGCATGGGAAAATAATTAAAATAATCAGTATTTTCAATGGATCATCATTAGATTACATCACCAAAGCAATCTTATGTTATGTTTTGTGGAGTTCAACTTTTTGAAACCACTAAATTCTGTTCGCGTGATATTTTCCTTATGTCGCAAGTGTGCACCACGCATTAATATAAAATCAGACTTTACACAAAGGGGACAAAAACACAACAAAACGAGCATCAGAAACAGATGCAAAGGGATTGTACTTTTAGGAGCTTGTCTTTCCTTGTGTGGTTAAACGCGCTAAACGGACAAACATATAAAGCTTTTTGTGAAGTCTCTTTTTTGATAGTAACAAAAATGACGGCGATGCATGCAGTGCATTTTGGGAAAGGTTCGTCGACTCCTTTAAATAGGAAACAATGACAAGTTATCACGAAGTTATCAGTTGGATTTAGACAATCGACATTCCGCAAACAATGCTTTCTTGCATCATATTCTGGACAAAGAGCAGACAAATTTCAATAGACAGTGAATGTTTGTACAGGTAACAACTTGTCAGAATGATTTTTTTAGTGTTCTTAGTGTAGTTTGTCGATTCTAATCGAAATCGAGTACAGTTATGCTAGGTTCATGATATAGTGCATGGTCTAGTCTCACGGGGTAACTGAAATAGGTGTACACGACAACAGATTGACAGGTGTATGAGTGGAAAAAGACACTTAAACTCGACAGTTTTGAGGTAAAAAAAACTAGAATCCGAAAATAAGATCAGTGTGGGCGACTCATAATTAAATATCAATTCTACTTTTATCTTCCAAATGTACTTACCCAAACCAGGGACTAATATATTCATCACCAAACAAAGAACAGCCAACTTCTGTGGTAAGATGGGCATCAAGGCTAGAAAGGCTGCTTTATTATCGCCAGTAATACTCGCAACACTACCACGGCGAGCCTTATTCACCTCACCACCATTACATACACCAGTGTAGAGCTCGCTGCGGTCCCAAGCCGTTGTTAGTTTTCTAGGAGAATTCGCCAAGGTGCTTCGTTGAATGTCGTAGACGGACCTCTCGCCTTGGTTCTCGGAGGGATGCAAGGAATCGGAGAAGGGATGCGCGAAAAGTGTTGCTGGCGGCAAGAGAACATGTCCCGGCACATGTAAACTGTTTTGGTTACGGAGTAGTGGCTTATCAAACGCTTGGGAAGGTCTCTGTGTCCTTGATAAACCACTAAGCTCGTGATCTGTCACAAAAATCTCCATCTTAAACGCTCTTGGAGGAAGTCATTCTCCGTCGTAAAATATGACTATAGCAAGGCAATATCATTCGGCTTCGAGGTAATACGGAAAATGAGCGCTTATTCCAAAACAAATAGTAATCTTCCCAATGAATCTACAAAACCACTTTCAAAATTCACTTGTCCGGTAAGTCCTCAACAACGTTTTACCATAGAACTCTTGATTTAAACCTTGTTAAATTTGAATAATCCGCGACTTGCACAGCCCCTCATTATTTTTCAAGATCGTATTAACCGGCGCTTAAAAGACAAAATGATAATTAGGAGACGCAAGCAAAGGCTTGACGTGTGTTTACTTTGTGAGTTTACTTATAGGCTTCTCTTGACACAGGAATATAAGCTAGAACTTCCCCATTAATTACTGCTATAACGCAGAAAAGATAACTTTCGCTCTTGACGAAAATCCCTCAGCAAAAGTGGAGTACAAGTGCTCCAGAAGTATTCATGGTAGCATACTTAAAAAAAACGTGAAGCAAATTTAACACTTGATTATATGTCTTCAGAAAATGGTCTTCAAATTTTTAACTTCTCCTTTGAGTGAAAGATTAATTCCAAATCGTCATTACACACTGGGGAATCTCAGGCGAATTAAGGCTTGGTTTTCTAAAAAAATGGCATAGCACTATAATGTTTTCCAATAACAGCTTTTAGAGATCTCCTGCTAATCTATTTATGGGAGGTACATAGTCAGTCATGTGAAAGTTTGATATGGATTAAAATTTCATTTCAAGGGTCACGTGACCTCAAGGCATCTAAAAATGAATTTTTGAAAATGGGGAGTAATTAGCATTCATAAAAATTAAATGCCAAGTAAAATGCATATTATTTAATAGAGGCTTAGGCTAGCTATATGAATTAGACTTTGCAGGTTGACTACCGCTGCTTTGAAAGGAGATATTTGGGAAAATATCATATGTAAATTAGGTCACGTGGCCTATTTTGCAGGATAACTCGTTTTCTGAAAGGTTTCTTCAATCCTCAAAGTACTCTTGGAAAGGAACAAAATGAATAGGAACAAAATGAATAGTTATTTGGGGTATCCTATATTTCCCTTTTAATTGAAAAATTTGGCTCAAATTCCAATGCTAGCTTGTCACATGACTACTCCGGCGTACCAAAACAGAAATCAATTTTTTTGATTCAAGGTTTTCTATAAATACATATCAAAACATTTGATATTCCATCAGTTTGAAAGATGAAATGTCTTGAAAACCAATTTATTGAGCAAATTGATGTCGAACCAAGCCTTAATCCACCTGAATAGTTGTTAGAAGATCGACATACGGAATTTTAGTAGATAATTTTTAGCCTTCAAAGCACAGGACTCATCTGAAATCCGCTCTGATTCGCTAAGAGTATATACTTTGATTTCAGTTTTGACACTTTATGAAATCTAGTGAAATCTCCTCTATTTTTTTCCACACTTTTTTTATTTACATTTCAAACTACATAGATATAACACTACTAGCCCATGCATTACCTTTCTAAAATATTACTAATTTTTAGAAACATTTTACGATAAGATTTTCGATAACGCTGCCCACTTTTTTAGATGTAGAATTTCTTTTTTCTTGTTTTTTTGCTACTTGGCTTTTTCGTTTCTATTTAGGGTGTATATAAAATGTTGTAATGTCGGGAGAGTACCATTTTCTCTACCTTTGTATAGTATAAGATACTCACAAGTATCCTAAACGTCAACAGACTATTTCTCGATTAATAATAATAACACAGCCTTCATCAGGGTGAATCAAGGCTGTCTTGAACAGTTGAAATATTGGTGGAGTCAAGATTTCAAAATTTCTCTTGTGGTGTTAATATTTGTATAGTATAAGTTTATACACCAGTAAAATGAAATTAATTATTATTGAGTTATCTTGTGTATATGAAATCTCCTCTAAGTATCGTCGCGTGTTTAAAGTCCAGTTAGTCTCTTGTTCAGCCCTTTTGTCTCAAAGAGTCACCGCGCTCGGCAGCAACAATAATTTGGTCCACAACCGCTCACAGTACACGAGTGATGACGGAACACAGCCAGCCCGAGTTTATGCGAGTCGGTATAATCGTCGTAGTTGTCTGCTAAGGACGGCTGTCGTTTGTAGACGTGTAACGATTCCATGCATTTCCATGTCAGGTTTTGTACTTCTTTTGGACCCTACGGCAGGAAATAACAAATCTTATTCAACTTTTCTTTTGTTCCTCTCGGTGCTAAATTTTCAGCGATGCTCATTAGGTGCCCAACAGTTTTAGATGCGACACTCTTCAGTGCTAGGCTAGTTTAAGATGCGACACACTTTAGTGTTTGGTAAGGTTTGGATGCGACACACTGACACACCTCTGTGCACAAGGCTAGTTTTACGATGTGACACACTTCAGTGCTAGGTTAAAGATGCGACACACTTCAATGTAGGTTAGTTTAAGATGCGACAAACTTTAGTGCTAGGTAAGGTTTGGATACGACACACTGACACACCTCTGTGCAATGTAAGTTTAAGATGTGACACACTTCAGTGTTAGGTTAGTTTTAGATGTGACACATATCAGTACAGGTTAGTTTTAGATGCGGCACCACTTCAGCGTTAATAAGGTTTGGATGCGACACACTGACACACCTCTGTGCAAGGCTAGTTTTAGATGTGACACACTTCAGTATTAGGATAGTTTTAGATGCGACACACTTCAGTGTTAGGTTACTTTTAGATGCGACACACTTCAGTGTTAGGTTACTTTTAGATGCGACACAATTCAGTGCTAGGTAAGATGCGACACACGCACCCGGGGGGGAACTCCCCTATTTTTGGGGCGGGGGTGCTCGTCGGGAACTTTCGATTTTACCCCTAAAAGGTACCTAAAATGGCGTCGCTTAGTTGATTTTGACCTCTAAAAGGTACCAACAAGACGTACATTTTCCCTCGTAATTTTCTCTTGAATTTTTTTTCGAGCGAAAATACGTCTCAAATTCAGGCTTCAAACAAGCGTGATTTGCTTGATTTGCTAGAACGGACCCCTAACTGGTACCTATCTGGAAAAAAATGCAAGTTTTCAAATTTTACCCCTAAAAGGTACCAGAGGCCTAATTTTAAACCCTAAAAGGTACGACGAGCACCCCCGCCCCAATAATATAGGAGTCCCCCCCCGGGCACACGCAGTGCTGTACAGGTTTTAGATACGAAATATTCGAAGTTTCCTACCTGCATTCGAAGTTTGGGGTCGGTACAGATGGCTTTGCAAGTGTCTTTTTCACCACAGGTTCGTCGGACGGCGTAAATCAGCCCTGGCCCGTCAGAGGGAATAGCGGCGCAAATAGACATAGCAACCTCATCAAGGTAGTTGTAGAAATACGAGCGGAAACCGCGGCGGTAGCGCTGCCCAACTGAAATTAGGAAATCATATAGATTGAACACTGCCTGAAAATAGAAACCCTGATCTTATACTTTTGACTTTATAATAGCATATATCACTACGAGCATATCGAGAATGCTTTATAAATAGTATATGTCACTTTTTATTATAGAAACACCAATGAAATACCGGGGGATCTCCCGCGCGAAAACGTGATATCTTCACACGTGAAAATAACATGTTATTTCACTTGCCTTTGCTCAATGCTCGCGATGTCTTCGGAAAAAAAATTCTCGTCGCGTCGCAATTTATGCTATGATAATCAGCTATACATCATTTTACAGCTAAAATATTGCCTATCTTATGAAGTTGTTTAGTTTATCGAAGTTTAAATTTTTCTTGTATTTTTAAGAAATAAAAATACCTTGTTTACTTGAGAAGCTCCAGACCAGTAGCGGTTTGTTGCACAATTTCACACTTTGTCGGATTTTAATCTCGGAGAAATGAACTGCAAAACCGTGTCAGCGATTTTTGATATTTTGCATATTTACGAAAATATTAGGTCGCGAAGATGAAAGTCGCATTTTTTTACAGTTTGTGACCGCAAAATTTATCATAAAATATTTTTCAAGAAAAAAAATATATTAAAATTCCCTCACACGGTTTTTTAGTTGTGATCATTTTCTAACGACACAAAATTTGAGGCCGATATCTTAAATCGTGCGGGGTCAGGAGCTTCGCAAATACATTACAAACGAATGGGCAATGGAAGCCTAGGAAAACAGTTGACGCGTCATTTGAGGTTTTAGAAATATACTTTAGACTGTATCAAATCAATTTGTAATTTGTATGCTTATTGTAATTGTATGCTAGTTCGTGTTGCTGACTCCACTTATATCCAGTCTTTGACTGCAAACGTGGTAAATAAACGATTCATTCATTCATTCATTCAATTTCGGGAAAAAAGTCATTTTAAGAATTTTTACATTTTTACCTTTCACGAGACCTTAACTCAAATAAAATTAGAATTATTGATGTTTATATAGTAAACGGCTGCGCTCACTCGTGAGATAAATTTTGAACACTCGAAAATAAAATTCGTATCTCCGCGCGGCCATGTGATATCCTCTATATAATATTGAAAAATGACTTTATAGTAGAATATATCACTGATTGAAACATATCAAGAATGGTATCGGTATTTTGTTTTCTTTAGTGGGAGCCAATATCATGCCATTCACGTCCCGAGCCCTAATGGATAGACCTGGCCCTCTTATCGGAGACTAGCAAGGAAAATTAGAGTGAGGGGTACATCAAGGCGGCACATTTGTTGAACAGCAGTCATACGTAAAGACATTTTATGAAGGGCGGAAAGATTAGCTATATCTGAAAATATCCCTTTATCTGTAGAACAGAACATCATACCAAACATAGTACAGTCAAAACAGTACGGTAAGAGACATCTGGAGATATATTTTATTTTTTTACCGATAGAAAAAAAGTGTCTAAATTAAAACCAACAACCTGAAGTCACCTACCTTTCTCTTTGCTTTCCACAACAAAGTCACCACAAACCAATACAACTAAAACCAAGGATCGTAACCTTAGTAATTCCATTTCCAAGTATGACCAAGAGGAATTGCTTTCTCCTTTGGAAGGAGAGAAATTTGCTCAGTTTACAAAACGGGAACATGTTGTGTAGACGATTTGTCAGTAATGAGTGTTTTCACCTGCTGGGGTCAAGAGCAAAGGTGAGATGAACTACCGAATCGGCAGCTGGTCAATTGCAGTCCAAACGAGCGTGTGGTTTAAGATGAGGTTCCCCTTTTCCAACTTAACGTTATGCTCTTTTTTTATTGTATAAGTTGACTTCATTGTGGTGAAATCCTCTTCTTACACTAGGGCCATTTTCATTCAATCCCTAAGCATCTATCTTCCCTTTTATTTTTCGCATAATTATAACTGATAAAACCACCAGGTCCTAAAGTTATTGCAAAATAAAGCAAATAAACAAACGATGGAATAAAATCTATAAGAAAAGAAATGTGCATTTTGTTTCGATGTTTCTTTTACTAAAGCAATTCCCTGGTTTTGAACCGCGAATTTCCTCTGCGCGCACAGTAGAAACAACATAAAAAAACAAACATTTACTGAAAAGGAAATGTTTACAGCCATTCTCAGTTACACGCGATCGCCAGGAAAAAACTTGCAAGTTGAAAACTCGTTTCTTATCTATGATTCCATGACAACGAACGCCCTTTTGGAGCAAAAGCGTGCAGAATGTTAAGAGCACTGACAAAAAGTCGCCAAGGTGCAAAATAGAACGTGCGTTGCCTAGAATCGTATAGTCTAAAAAACGAGTTTTTAGCTTGCAAGCTTTTTTCAAGGCGACCGCGTGTAACTGAGAACGGCTATAAAGTAGAAAACAATAGTAAATTAGTACAACTTTCTTGCGGAGCTCCCGCGGGCGCCGAAGGCGCCCGCGAGCGGAGCCCCATAGCTACATGCAGGAGAGAAAGGAACAAAACAAAAGTGTATATGCATCAACCAATTCTGTTATGGACTTCCGGTTGTGTGTCCGTCCGTCGTCGCACAGGCAACCCATGACCAGTTTTATAGCAGAGCTAAATAAAAGGTTTATATCTTGGGAAGGGATAGACCAAATCGGCTAACGGCGTTTACATCTTGTTGCCACCCAATTTGGGTCATGTGATGATTCCCTTGAGTGGATACTTTTGTTAGTTCTGCACATGTGCTCGTGCAATCGGTCAAGTGAGAAAAATTGGATAATGTAACTACCCAAGGGAATCATCACATGATCTGAATTGGGTGGCAACAAGATGTAAACACCGTTAGCCGATTTGGTCTATTAACCTCAGACAACCAAACTTGGGCGAAGTTGTCTTAGTGGCAAGGGGGGTGCAACGGCATGGTCACGTGGTATGACATCATTGATGACGTCATCAAACGAGAAAAGGTTTATATCTTGGGAAGGGATTAACCTCAGACAACCAAACTTGGGTGAAGTTGCCTAAGTGTCAAGAGGGATGCAACGGCATGGTCACGTGGTATGACATTATTGATGACGTCATCAAACGAGAAAAGGTTTATATCTTGGGAAGGGATGAACCTCAGACAACCAAACTTGGGTGAAGTTGTCTAAGTGGCAAGGGGGGTGCAACGGCATGGTCACGTGGTATGACATTGATGACGTCATCAAAGGAGAAAAGGTTTATATCTTGGCAAGGGATTAACCTCAGACAACCAAACTTGGGTGAAGTTGTCTTAGTGGCAAGGGGGGTGCAACGGCATGGTCAAGTGGTATGACATCATTGATGACGTCATCAAACGAGAAAAGGCTTATATCTTTGGAAGGGATGAACCTCAGACAACCAAACTTTGGTGAAGCTGTCTAAGTAGCAAGGGGGGTGTAAAGGCATGGCCACGCCGTATGATGTCATCGATGACGTATATATCTTGGGAAGATATGAACCTCAGAGAACCAAACTTGGATGAAATCATCTAAGTGACAATGCAAGGGGGGTGCAAGTGCTTAGTCACGTGGTATGATGGTGACAGGCTATGACAATGCAACCTCTTTTCGACTCTTTGTCTCATTAACACTGACAAAATATTTAATCGGGAGCTCCGCTTTTAGCCAGTGGCTAAATCTATATATTATTGACTGAAACAATTTAATGAAGGCTTAAGTGGACCTTCTATATGTCGGAGATTCGACTTTAATTCTCGCAACTCATAGCCATATCAAGATAGTTCCCTTGAAAAAGTGTCGACATTCTCCAACTTCCTTATAAGGAAATATCGAAGAATCCCAGTACATTTTTCACTATTTCTATTGGCTTAGAAAGCTTAAAACTCAACCAAAACTCAAATATACTCGAGGAAAGATGCTATGTGCATTTTCCACTCTTGTGTTCACGGTCAAAAGCCTGGCAACAAGGTAGACAAGATACCACAGGAAGCCCGGTCAATATCTAGAAAGGCGACACTACTATCTTGATGTGCACCAAATGAACTGACTGATGGGGCATAGACGAGCACGGTGACCCTCTCTTTTCATTGATTTTTTAGTCGTAAATAAACATTGTTCACGCCAGGTTTTGAAAAAAGTTAATCAACAATTATTATCACTACGCGCGGCCAAATTGTAAACCGCCCTCTCTAAAACGCTCTATTTTTGCGGGCCAAATGGCAAACAGCGGGCCGCAAATACATTTACCGCCCTCATTCTGATTGGCCGTGGTGGCGCTCTGCTGCCACGCTACACCAATCAGATCACGCGGATACCATTTTAGTGCGAGTTTGTGGCGGGAATTCACTCGGTGAAAATTTTTCGGCGAGTTTTTCTAACTTCTCGTTTCTTTATCGCCATGGAATTGGAAGAAACCCCGTATTTCACTCTCAGTAGCCAAAACTCAGACTTGAACGTTGATCAGTTAGCTAAATGAACAAGCAAAAAACACAAAAGCGACCGAGTGGGGAATAAGGAAGTTTGAGAAATGGTGCCACAAGGCACAAGCGAAACGTTGTAGTCGATTTTACCATCGTAAAACAAGACAAGTCATAAGTGAAATTCTACGGAAATTCTACGCCGAAGTTAAAACAGAGAAAGGGAAGCCTTGACACCGAGTACTCTGACAGGAATTAAAAGCAGCGATTCATCGCCAAATCACACCGGTGAGCCGAAACCTCAACAACAAGAAGCTTAGTCTCATGTTCGAAGCGAAGGCGAACAAGTTGTTTACTAGAAGAAGAAAATAATATGGAACCGAAACATAAACTCGCTATCAGTCTGGGAAACAGTAATTAATTCGACAGCCACGGACAGAACACCGACGAAAAATGGAGAGCTCCGGAGAATTAAATTTATCTGGTTTTTGGTGTGCTTTCGTTTCGCGGGTCGAGGACGGGAGGGATGGCGAGAGCTGACTAGAAGTAAGCCTACAAAAAACAGTTAAAAAACATTTGCCATGTTTTCATTTGTATTGCCTTTTGGGATTCTTATTACCCTGCTAGCAGAGTAGATTTTTATGTGCTTTTAAAAGTTGCGATTCTTTTTGTTTCATGTATTAACCTAAGTTTGTAATCTCAACGGGCGAAATAATTGTGAACGATACGATTTTTTTGCCTTTATCTAAGCTTACAGTATTCAATTCGGTTGGACGAACACTATCATACTTGTATTATTTGGCCTTGTGTAGTGATAATAATGATAATAACATGACTTTTGTCGGGCATATAGTTTATTTGTGTCCCTCGTAGCATCATTTGCACCCTCGCTGCGCTCGGGCGCAAATGATGCTACTCGGGCCCCAAATAAAGTAAGATGCCCTCCAAAAGTCATGTTATTGTCCTATTAACTAAAATCATTTCAATGAAATTTACCTTAAAAAGACATAACACAGGGAGTTTCTGCAGAACTAGAAACCCATCCATGGGAAAAGCTGAAATTCCCATGGTAGAAGAATAGGAAGAAGTGTTCGGATTTCCCATGGCTATCCTTGTGAATTCTGAACACTTCCCATGCGTGTGCCATGGGAAATTCAGTTTTTCGTGGATGGGTTTCTGCAGAAATTCCCTGTGTGTAGTCTTCACATATTAGTATAGGAAATCATACGACTTCGAGTTCAATTTGGAATAATACACATGAAAACATTTCTAAGGAGTCATTCACAAATCACAATTTATTGCTTGGTTGAAATCTGGACCAAAACCTGACAGAATTTGAGCATTAACAAAAACCAAAGTTTCCATAATATAGCTCTTTGTTATCAAAATATTTTAGCATTTCAAAAGAAAATTTGCATTTTGTTAACCATTTTTGCACTTTGTTACCTTTTTTGCCACTTTGTTACTTAAAAACTGCACTGCTCTCAGCCAATCAGAATCCAGAGATTTTTTCATGTGTATTTTAAACACGAGGTTCCGGTATAAAAGGGATAACCCCGGGGCCCGAGAACAATCAGTTATCAATCAGCTGTCAACGAGTGAACATCTCACTTCATCTCTCTGTACCGCGAAATTCAAAATTTAGAATTCAAAACCGATGCAAAAGTACAAATAAATAATTTCCTAGCTCTTTAAACCCATGTGCCTTTTCATTTATTGCAAAATAATTTTATTCGAACCTATTTCTGACCGAACAAAAGCGGTGTTTTATTCTCAGGGGAGAGCGAGACTAATTAGTATTCAAAAGAGCGAATAATATTCTGTGCTGTGAAGAAAAGCGTTTTTATCCGAACCAAATAAGGTTCGAATAAAATTATTTTGCAAGAAATGAGAAGGAATACAAATTTAAACAGGTAGGAAATCATTTGTTGGCGTTTTTGCTCGCATTTGAATTCTAAATTTTGAATTTCGCGGTACAGAGAGACGAAGTGAGATGTTCACTCTTTGACAGCTGATTAATAACTGATTGTTCTCGAGCCCCGGGGTGGGAGGAGCTATCCCTTTTATACCGGAACCTCGTGTTTAAGGGACGTGTCATTATTTACCGGGGGGGGGGGGTCCTATGTTTTTCAAAAAAGACTAAAAAAAATTAGGACCCTCCCCTAGAACATAAAAATAAACGTGACCCTCCCCCAGTCGTAGGTAAAAAAATTGGGACCCTCCCCCATGTCATATATATGTTCTAAAAAAACAGCCAGATAGTCTATTGTACGAGTGAAGCAATGTCTCTTTCATTTTTTAACAGCAGAAATACTTTTTTCTTACTTTTGTCAAAGCTATAAAGAAGCGCGGTTATTTTCTATCGCCTCGATTATTTAAGTACAATGATTAACGATCCCATCACCTCTCCCGTCCCCTATTTGAAGACATTTTACAGAAAAGGGGGGTCGTATATCTTTTGTTGCGCGCGAAGCGCGCCCGAATGTTGATAACTATAGGTTAAGGCCACCACACACGGCCGATTTTTCGTCGCAAGACAACAAATCCTGACTGATCGGCTCGTGTGTAGTGACTCGCGACGAGCTTACGACAAAATATCGCGCGCCGCCACACACGAGACGATTTTATGTCGGCGACGATTTGAAAATCAAACATGTTTGATAAAACGAGCGGACGAAAAATCTTGTCGTAAGCTCGTCGCGGGTCACCACACACGAGCCGATCAGTCAGGAGTTTTTGTCTTGAGACGAAAAATCGGCCCGTGTGTGGCGGTGCGCGATAATCTTACGACAGAAAATCCTGTCGGAATCGGCCCGTGTGTGACGGCCTTTAGATGAAAGCTTCTAGCTATTCATGGGCTCCTGAGCCAACAAGGTTATATTATTCATGCGCACAACTGCGCGCCGCAAATGACGAAGTTATTAATATTGATGTAGCGCAAAGCGCGGCCCAATGGATGAATTTCTATGCTTGTAACGTCAACTCACGCTTACCTATAGGGTCTTCTTTCAAACATATAGTGACTTGGCCGCTATGCCTATCATTGCAGGATACTTTTTGGGGAGTTTGCTTTTCCTCGTCAAGATACACTTGTTCTTGTAAACGGCGTGAGGATGGTGTATTTATTGCGCAAATAGTATATTCGGACGTAACCCATTTCGGCGAAATTTTTATTAGAGAAGTTGCTAAAATAACTACTATCGGCATCTGTTGTACCCTCTTTCAAATGTTCAAATGTTGCTAGAAAAATTATGACCCTCCCCTAAACAGGAGTGAAAAATAATTGGACCCTCCCTTTAGACACGCGAAAAAAATTAGGACCCTCCCATAATGATACGTCCCTTATTATTATAAAAATGTTATAACTATATTTTTGTTGTTTTCTAGGAGGCCACGTCTCTTAATGCAATCAGTAGTCCTAGATATCTTGACTGATTAATAAACATTGCAACAGCAGTAGTTTGGTCCAGAACCTCCAACAGTACATGAGTGGTACCTATACACAGCAAGACCGAGCTTCTTCGAGTCCACTTCACTGTCATAGTTATCTGCCAAGGATGGTTGGTTCTTGTAGACGTGTATTGATTCACTGCATGCCCATGTCAAGCTTTGGAGTTCCGATGGAGCCTACATGGAGCAGGAAACAAGAATTCCCTATTATCATTATATAGTAACACAGTTAGCAATAAAAGATGGTGTGTTGCTGATGACTGTGACAATGTTATGATCTGCTGTTCTATGACTACAAATCACTTGAATCAGTTTTAGACCAAAGGATGGATCGAAATTCCACGAGCTTATGGATGAAGTTCACTACTTTTACTGTCAACTTATCAGGAAATAGTTTTATGGGCTACACAATGTGTCATGGGACCCCCCCCCCCCGGGGGGGGGGGGCACTCCCAATATTTTAGACGGGGTGCTCCTCGGGAAAATTGATTTTGACCCTAAGGGATAGCAAAATGGGTGTGGCAAACAGCAAATTTACCCCTAAAAGAAACCAAATTTGGTGTGGAGACCGCCGAATTTACCCCTAAAAGATAGCAAATTTGGCAGGTCAAAACAAATAAAAGCGAATTTTAGGTCTTTTAGGGTTTTCAACCAAGTTTCCTTTGTAAATATCGGTTCTGGTGTCAGTACTAATATATTTCTGGGCAAGAATTGGTCTGAGACTCCCCTAAGAGATAGGGCTGATTTTAAACACCCCTAAGAGATAGCACGTATGTCAATTTTATACCCTAAGGGATAGGACGAGCACCCCCGTCTGAAAATATGGAGAGTCCCCCCCCCCCCCCCCAGGGTCTTTACTGAATTCAGCTGAGTCACTGAGTATTATATGAGAATTATTCAGATCTCGGGGGTGTTATCCACCTCGGTTTTATTATTAAACTTTAACTGTTTTAGCATTCATTTTCCGCTTTAGCAGGCAGTTTGCCAGCCTACCTGCAAGCGCTTGACGTCACACCTGCAATAATATTTCAGCTTATCCAATCTTTGACGTCATCGATGTCATAAGTGGCATGGCTCGCCTTTAAAAACATCAAGAATTCACCGGTGGCGCTCAGCCAATCAGAAGCGGGGAAATATTTGAATGAATAATAATTATTGCAGAGAGGTGGGTGGAAATATCGCTTGGGCCGGAAAAAATCCTACAGATCAAAATTCCCGCTAAAGATCTTTGCATTTGACAGATAGACAGACAGACAGACAGACAGACAGACAGACAGATCGATCTAGTTTATTTAAAAAAAAATCACTTTGCAGCCCGTGGGCTGGATTACGTAATTTGTACAAACTTAGTAAAGATTATATAATAATATAACAATATCTTGATTTAAAACCTATAATATTTACAATAACAATAATAAATAGGAAATAAATTGTCACCACCATTTTGCCCTTTTATATCATAAGCATGAGATGGCGAAGACAATTTTGGAAAAAATTGAAAAGACAAGCTAAATTAATCCCAAATTTTACGAGGAACCCATGTGATCACCTATACTTACTAAGGTCTAGAAACAGAAATAACTTAAATAAAACTGAATAAAGAGTACCTGTGATTTGAGCTGGGGGTCTTCACAAATGTCTTTACAAGTTTCTGTGTCGTTACTGGGTCGTCTCACCGGATAGATCTGTTCTGCTCGAGTCGAAATGGCGGAGCAGATAGACAAAGCCACCTCATCGTAATAGTTATAAAAGTACGAACGGAAACCACGGCGCTGGCGAGACCCAACTGCGAGAGTAAAACAAATGGAGAGTTTGGCAAAATGATGTTCAAGAGAAAAGAGCACCTTTAATTGTACCTCGAGCTTTATAAAATTCCAGAATTGCTGGTGTCAATCGTTTCAACATTGATCGAGATATTTTATACAGCCCTGTCTAAAATTTATACATAATCAATGAGCCAAACACATAGGAAATCACAACCGTGGACGGCCGTACCTCGATAAAATCCCGATATAGGCACTACATACGGGGTATCTTCATATAGTAATGTGTATAATATAATAACTTCCCCAAACAATTTTGAACTACGTTTTTTGGTAAACGTTTTCTAGGATGACTGACCTGTAGGTACTTGTTATTTTGTTATTTCTGGATAAGGAGGCATCTCAGAAAATGCCTTTTGTATGCAAATGTTTCACAACATAGTGAACTTCATTGTACTCAGAAGCCACTATTGAAAATTACTTATTATAGAGCGTAAACGTCATATTACTGAATGCAATGCAAACAGTACTATATACTGGGTTATTTTCTCGCCTAAAACACGTTGAAAACTTTCATGCTCAATTTGCTAAATGCACCGAAGTTTGATCACAACCAAGTTTGGGGTTGGCCACCGGGGGAGCCATACATGCCTTTACAGCTGAATAAAAAGTTTTAGAAGCACTTTAAAATATAATGACTTTCACGGTTGAGAGCCATTTTGATATACGATGGTTCGGCAAAATTCGGCAATGAACACGCAAAAAAATAAAGGTGAGAAACATCAAGTCAAAATCGCAAATCGAGCGGGGGAAAGGACACTAAGGCGTCGTCCAGCAATACAGTATCTTGGATAATCGTAGACTAGCATTTAGCGAGCGTTGCAAAACAAGCAAACGGTTTATCCACTAATGTTTTTGTTGCTACCGTAATAGACCGCTACACGGTTTCTTGATCTTTTGCTATATGTACAAAATAGAATAATAAAACCTTGACGAAAATCCATGCAATGCAAACCACCTGAATTTTTTTTTCAGGGCGAAATGTTTTAAAAGGGTCGAGGTACAGGCCCGAGAATTTGTGAAATGTTATGTTGTTTCGATCGCGCGAAACAAAAGTTTGCCTCCCGTGGTGCTGAAACGTTCTCCTCGCTCGAAAGAAATGGCACTAAATTCCGTGACATCTTAGGGCTGTTGCTTTGCCATTTTACAACCTTTCGCCATGAATCCTACTAAAATTTACCGTATTTTCCTTCTTGACAGTTCTAAATCCTGATCCCGATTCTCTGTTCAGGATGGTTTAAAGCAAGTTGTGACAATCCTGTTCTGGATTTGTACAGATTTAGCTCTTTTGGACTTACTGTGCTTTGAATTGTCGTTGGATCGCCCACCATTAATGCCGAACACCGCAACAACAACTACGAGTACAAAAAATACAGCGAGGCGCGTCATCTTCATTTAAAGAGTGCCCTACTAGAACTCATGCACGCCTATCATAAATTTATACATTATGTGACATTACTAGTATATGACAACACGCTCTGATTGGTCGGCACGCCGCGTGTAATTACAGTGTACACCAATTGACGTCATAGAACGCGCATGCTATACCAAAACCGACTCTGAGACCCCGTTCACACGAGACCGGTACAAAACCGGACCGGTACAATTATGGTACCGTCGCGCGTTCACACGGGACCTACGGTACCGAACCGATTTTGACACGGCTAGGCCGTGTAAACACTGTTGCAAACATGCCAGAATTGCAAAACATGCCAAAACATGCCAGAATTGTACCGACGAGCCAAACGTTCTGGAGGAATTTATTATTTTTATTTGGCAGACCACGATTCTAGACTTCCGATTTAAAGAACTCCCTTTTAAATTCTGACTTAAAAGCGGCAAATACAAGTGCTTGGATTGTTTAATTATAATGATGATAATCCCTTGGAGGGCTTGTTCAACCCGATAAGAACCCCAAGACGACCTGGGCTACCCAGTCCACAATGGCTGATTGCATTTTTAATCCGCACAGGGGGTTTGAGGAACTATGGAAATTTTCCAGGGGGTCGTTTTGGACTCTGGAAATTCCACGGGAGGGGTGTGTCTGGAGACTGGAAATTCCAGGGGGGAGGGGTAAAAAAGGTGACTTTCCAGGACATTTTATCCAAAATAGATTTTCCAGGGGTATTTTGCCAGAAAAATGGAAATTCCAGGGGAGAGGGGGTCCTTTATGAGGTTGGAAATTCCAGGGAGGGGGTCTGTTTCACGAGTGGAAATTCCAGGGGAGGGGTCCTCAACCCCCCCGGTGTGGTTTGAAAATGCAATCAGCCAATTGTTGGTGGGAGAAGTCGTAATGGCCAGATTGGGAAGGACTAAACGATAATACTAATAATCAAGAGCTTTGCCTCGTCGCCTTCCGCTGGCCAGACGGCCGAAGGCTCTTGGGACGGGATTGTATTGTGATTCTGTAGTGAGGGTTATGATTATTTTAATGTTGGGTGAGTGAGTGTATTCTGGTGTGATTCTTTATTGTGGTTGTGGTTTTGTAATATGGTGTGATTCTGTAGTGAGGGTTATGATTATATTAATGTTGGGTGAGTGAGTGTATTCTGGTGTGATTCTTTATTGTGGTTTGTGGTTTTGTAACGTGGTGTGATTCTGTACTGTGGGGATGGTGAGATTCTGGTGTGATTCTGTATTTTGGCGTGCTGGTTCTGTAATGTGGTAGTGTTTTTGTGCAGCGGTATGATTCTGCATTATGGGGTGTTGTTTTGGTGTACTGTGTTGTGGTTCTGTGATGTGGTGTTATTCCGAATTGTGTGTTATTCCGTGATGCGATTTTGTATTTTGTTGTGATTCTGTATTGTTGTGTGATTCTGTATGACAACGTGTGATTCTGTATTGTTGTGTGACTTTGTATGGTGGTGTGATTATTAGGTATTCTGGTGTGATTTCTGTAATTGCGGTGCGATTCTGTATGGTGATGTGATTCTGTAAGGTGGCGGGATCCCGTATTCTGGTGTGATTTCTGTATTGTGGTGTGATTCTGTATGATGTGATGTCATGTTTTGTCATGTGGTATGACCGGTCAAATACATATAACATAATTCAATGTCTTACGTATTGCAGGAGTATTCAAGAGATGTTCCAACATCGTTTCATATTGACATGTGGAAACTGCGGTTTCCCGTAAGGTTACTGAGATCGGCCAGTTTCTTTTCCCATTTCCGCCATCTTGAAGATTTTATTATATAGACGTGTCATAGGAACTCTAAAAATGTATTTAAGATTTTGAAATGTCTGTTTATATACTGATTCCAGCCTCCCGACTTCCTTCCGTTCATTAAGGATAAACACTCTCAAGTCAATCTCTTTATGTAACTATTGGCTGATTATAGCGATATAAAATACCAGAGAAAATGCGGTTGCTATAGGCAACGCACGCAGTTAAGGACGTACAATTCAAAAAGGGAACTCGACATTCATTGATTGAATTAAGACTCCTGTAGCTATGTGTAGTGAGACAAAGTAAATTAAAATACACTTCATGTTGCCGTTTTGTGCAGTGAAATAGTCTACGATTTGAGTTTTGCGCTATGTGCGGCGCAATAATCGTAACTTGTTAGTAAGAGAATAGGACTTGTTGTAACAGGTTTGGTTAGAGTACGTTTTGCTAGAGTACGTTTTGCTAGTCGGTAGCATTCGAAATGTTCGGGTATAGGAAGATTCTTGGAGTGCGCTGGATTTACCATCGTACAAACGAGTCAATCCTCCAGGAACTCCGAAGCTAAGCGGAAACTGGCATTCTTTGGCCACACTACACTGGCTTGACGACAGCAAGGAGTGCACTGGCCTGTCGGGCGCCGAGTGCTCCGCTTTAGCACTCGACAGGCACGCTTGGAGGCATGTGTGTGGCCCCTAAGGTTCGCCAACCCTCAACTATGAGGAAGGCAGTAGGCAAGGCAAGGCAAGCACAAGTATACGGTATGCTTCTACACGATAACAACAATAAACCAACCAGTTGCATTAGGATTACTGAACGTTATAACAGAAAACTTTGCTTTTTGCTACAACCCGCAAGTATTGGTTTGCACGCGACTCGTGTGATCTAAAATATTATTTTAGGAATCTCAGGAATCCATGAAGTCCAGCAGCCCCCCAGGCAATATATCTTGTGCAATACTATCGTATTCTAGCCGTTGACAGGTCGCTACTGTATCATATCTACTGCAAGTTCGCGGCATGCCAGACGCGCACAACAAATCTACTCGGGTTTCCTGTGCTCGAATGTTCTGCAAGCTCAAAATCCGACCGTTACTGCAGACTATTGCTAAGCAACCGACCAATGCCACTGGAGGTCACCGCGCTCAGTCACATGATTTGGTGATCCTCCAATGGCAGCTTCTACTCTAGGGGTTGCGTGATCCGAAAACAAGCTCACGGAGAAAGTGAGCTGCATTGTGAAGACCACTTTAAGATATTTTGACTTTGAAAGTCTTCTTTGGCAATTGGCTCCTCTTTACACATCCAAGCCTAATGGAACAAAGAATGCTTAAAATAGCAACATTTCTTTTAAGGCTATTAATGTAATGGTATTATTTAGAATTGGAATATTCTTGAAGGTGTATCGATTTTCGGTTTATAGGTCCATCTTTTAACAGCATCGCTTATCTGGAAGACTCGAGACACTCACCGTATGAAAATCTCGGAGCTTTATTGTCTGTATATATTTCCTCGAATTGTATCTTTTTATAGAAATTTTTACAGTTGCAGCCAAAAATATTCCACTGAGCTTGACTAAGAGACGTTATGCCAGTAAAGTCCGTGTTAAACAATCTCAAAAGCATGAGTAACAACACTCAACACGCTAGGGTATAACATACAGGCGCACACTCACCAAATCGCAAGTAATTCCCAAACGAATGATATAGATAGTAATTAGAAAGTTAAAACTGAGTACAATGCATAGAGGATTTGTTGTCCGAAAAATATAGTTATTCCTACGTATTTTAGGCGCAAAATATATGTTATATACTCGGCGAGTGTTCTAGAAGAATCCACGCGAACGGAATTCGATTATCTTGAAACTAAATGTAACGATATGAGAACCTCTATGACTTCCCGCAGAAATATTCCCTTCTAGAAAAATCCGAGGAATTCTGCAAAGATATATGTACCGTGCGTGCAAATTACCGAACTATTTGGCAAAATGTTCTCTGGATGTGACAAACCTATCTATAAGACTTGAGTCTGAAAAATTTATTTTTGACAATTTTCCTCTCCGAGTTTTGGAGTACGTGCGCGCGAATCACCGGAGGGAACAAGGGCAAGGAACTCCTGCAACTGATAAAAATTTTTGCGCTGCTGGATCCCATGGAAAAACGAGTAAGTGAATAAGTGCCTTGTTAAAATAATTAAGTGCTAAGTATGCTTTCGATCATTTTCAACTGAGTTACACGCAATCTAGACGTAATTATAATACCTAGTCATGCGCGCACCCCAGGACGAGGTCGGTATAAAGTATAACTACATTAAAAGAGTAGATGCGCGCATTGATGAGTTGTCGTAGATTGAGCAAAATAATTGAGTACGAAAATCTTTAATTACACATGACTCATATATTATGGAGCTATTTTTTCATATGGAATTATTTGAGCTAGTTACAAGAATGATCAAATAGCATCTTGTAAATTAATTGCAACCATTTAACTAAATTCGTAAAATGTTTCAGACGTCGAAGTTTATGCGACCTTCTCTTTTAAAAAGTTAACTACTCTTCTTATAAAATATTATTTTATCTGAGAGATTGATGAAGTTTGAGAGACTTCCGCAGAAGACAGTTGAGATGAATTTCGCCGCACCATTTCACACCTGTACCAATACCGAGCATCTATTATCTGACCTTCCATCTCGATCCGTGTCAAGGCGAGCCCATTATCTCTAAATTCTAGCCGCCCTTAGCTGTGTTTACTGTCTTTATTACAGGAGCTTCCAGGTGTATTTGTTTACAGTGAGTTTTTCAGCCTCAAGGAACTTTCCAGTGGTGGTTAATATTTCATAGCTGTTTTAACTTGTGATAAACGGGGCAGCTCTTGCCAATATATCAGCTGAAATATTTTCGCGTGTTGTGAAGCGCTTGCTGCTGCTTAGGATTTTAGTAGGATCTATGTTCGTCATGTTATCTAAATACTAAAACGTCCGTTTTATATTTTAAGGCAAACTGATGTTTAATGTGTTTAGGAAACACTTAAGAGGAAAAACTTGACTTCCGAGTGTTCTGGGCGTAACACAAGAACAGGGTACTATCTAAAGTCGAGACGAGGTTGCAATTTTTTTCAATCTTGAGACTTGAATGAGATACCAAATGATATACCAGGAGCTGTTTTGTAGACACTTTAAATTTCTTTAGGTACAATCAAATAAAATAAACAACTTCATCAACAACATCAAAAGCTACTTTCGTGATTTAATAGTGGTCATGCCCATACCCTTTTCGTGAAAGCTTCCAAATTTCGTTTTATATAAGAAGAGTAAATTGTAGCTACTTCCAAGCCATTTCTTCGAGGGGCATGGGACATGCCTTACCAAGGGGCCACTTCTTTGGAGGGGCTTACTTAGTTGCTTTCAAGGGGCTTACTTAAAATGTCATAAGGCCGACTCCCCAGACTTGCAGCTCGTAAGCTGAATTGTGCTGGGTCCCATTAATCTTGCAGACAAGTGCAACTTAATTACAACATTCCCTGAAGTACCGAATTCTAAAACATTGTTCGGTTGAAGACGGCAAACGTTTTGGCGGTAGTGTGAATTACGGTGTCCCTGCAAAACACGTTCGCAAGATAAAAATGCTTGATTGACAAACTTGCAAAATATTCGGACTGACAAGTCACGATCACTTAATCGAACAGCTCAATAACAAAGCTCCGGCTTAACAAAGAATTCACTGTTATTAGTAAATGACTCTAAAAAAAAAACAAGCAGACACTTTTAAAAGATATGTATCTTACAATAGGCAATTTGTTGAGGACAAAATAGCTGATGCAATACATTGTACGATGCCGGCCACAATCCATTTCTTCAAGGAGTTATAAAAAAACTCAAAAGACGTGCAACCTGACAACATTATCTGAAGAAGGAACCTACGTCTCACACTTTGTTCGACCATTAAAGACCTCAAACTTTTTGGCGGTTGTGGCCCTGCAAAACATGCTCGTTAGATAATGCTTGTTGGCAAACTTACAAACTACGAGTGAGTCACGAATCACTTTTAACGAATAACAAGCTCTCTTAACAAAGAAATCACTCTAAAGCGGCTCTTAAATACCCAAGAAGACACCTAAAAGATGTAGAATTATAGAGAAATTGTTAGGGTACAAGTACACGAGCATATAAAATCCAGTGACTACATTTACCAGTATCACGAAACTGGAGGTGTGAACGGGTCGTAAATTCTCTGGCACAAGAAAATATACAGTAGTGTAGTATGACTCTGACCACTCAAATAAATCAGAATGTGCTCTATCAGATGGAAGTCTTTCGTGGCTGCATTTCTTGGATTTTAGGCAAGCGATAAAGTGGCATTGAACAATCCATAATGGATGATAACAAGATTGAAACAATATCACAAAATAGTAGCTAAATATCCTAACATGATCTACAAAAGAATCTAATGCCAGCACGAAAACACCGCGGCTTTCGCTTTTTCAAAATTTTCAGGTCACCTACAAAAATAATTTCCCGTGTCGTGATTCTTTACAAAGCAGGTTCATTTACTCTTCATTGGAATTCATTATTGCCCAGTTTACCTTTACTATCCTAAATCTTAAACTTATTGCAATAAAAAACTTAGATTAGCTTGCAACAGCTTGTTATTCGGGTTTGGGGGATTTCCAGAATTTCCAGAGGGTGTTTAGTTATTTAGTATGTATCGGTACGAGTTTGGCTTTCTGCTAGAAAAAATGCTCTGAAAAGGATAAATAGATTATGTCTACAACAACTTGGTTATTTGAAAATGTGAAACCTGGTTATTAGTTTTTCCTTTGAGAGGTTTCTTCGTCTCCTTTGGTGGCATACTCAAAGAGGTAGTTGGATTTTCTAGTATATTGCCCTGGGGCTACTGGGATATCAGTATCACCAGGACTCCCCTTCGTTATCTTATCATGAGCGAATTCAGTAAGAGGCTATCTTATCTTAAAACGGGCCAAAGATTAGCTATGGAGGCTGTTGACACATATATTAGCCAGCGATCAACTCTTAATGTAACTTTCTTTATTGTCTGTACTGCTTGGGTTTACATGAGTTAGAGAATTCAATAAAGATAAAACGCTTATAAAAAATATAACAACAATGCGGCTGACTTCTTTAAATGTTCATTAGGCAATTATGAATTGAACTTTTAGTACGTTCAAACCACGGCAATGCAGTACTTTATAGACGCGAGGCTTCAAGGAAAACCTGAAATTTTGCCAAATGCATGCTCTGGATATACATTAAACGACTAAAAATAAGATAAACCTGAACACTCTTTCTCATATTCAATTGAGGCTGGGGCAGGAATTTGAGCCTCCAATGTTCTTGCGTGTTGAAGTTTAAAAAAGCGACATTGTGACTTGTCAGTGAATGGCTTACCAGGACGAAGATAGATTCACCTCGAAAGACGAACAGAAAATTAAAATTGCTTATTAATGTTCATTTATTTAAACCGAAAAAAAGTGGAGACGTGAGGCAGAAAAGCTTGGATTTCAAATGTTTTTACGTTTAATTCCTGAGCTATATCCTTAGTGTGTTCTTAAATTTTTACTGCTCAACCTGAACGCCCTTATAAGCGTGGTTCGATCTTGAAAATAAGAGTGCGTTAACTGAAGGGATAGACGAGGCGTTTTAGGTAGTTGGACAAACGTCTTTAGTGGAAGATTTAAAGAGAGGGGACGTGGACATTGAAGTACGGAACATAATGCAAATAATGACCAATTCCCGAAAGCAACTCCTTTTCTGAATTAAGTATATTTTGTCAGTTGGTGCACAATGTCAGAACCATTTTTCACCTCGGGCATCTAAACGATTGAAATGATTTTCTAAGATAGTTCAGAAATACGATCCTGTAAACGAGTTTTTTCTGGAATCAACATAGGGTAAATAGTAAGATAGAATCGTGGGTGAGGTGGTCCTATGCGTCAATTAATAAGACACACCCGGTCCATATATTTAACAACAGAGAAGGGCCTTATACCACCACAGCCGGTCCATACCAGCTGGACTAATTAACCGATAAGTTTCCAGGTGAGGCTAATTAGCAAGACTATTTACAAAACTATATCATAGACATTTTACAACTCTCTGTCATCAATGTGACATGATATTACAGGACCAGTCAGAAAACCTGCTTTCATCGCGAAAGTTTTGCGTGCTCGGGACGACGTGGGAACGCCCGTTTGCGCTTGCATATAAATAGCCGTTACCTTGTTGAGGTTCGCCAGACAGACGATTCCGAGTTACGTGCAGGAGTTGTGCAGTTTGGACAAGGTAAGAAAACAAAAGCAGTTTACGTCTGTATACTAGCGATTCAAACTCAAAATCAATGGTCTTCAAGTACTATTCTACTTAGATTTAGTGTAGAAGTGACAGATAAACGAGCTTGGTCTATTTTATGCACTTTATCAGAGCTTAGTAACTAAGCCCAAGTTCTTCAAGATTATAGAACCTATTCCGCTAAGTAAAAATTGCATTATATATGTTCTTTGCAACTGTCGCTAATTGACTGCAGTTCTAATACGGTGTTTTACATAAATAAGTAGCTTTTAAGACATTGCATGAGCGTGTGACGCGGTCCGCATATCTTATCTTATCATCCTCTTGCAAGTTTACTGTTAAAACATTTCTTCTTCTATTCCATCACTTTGCACGGTAAAAAAATCAGGCTTTTGAGATACGTCATTAACATGACGGATATGGTTAATGTAAATTCCCTGTTTTCGATAGCACTAAAATGCACCACTAGCAGCTCAGTTACATGCAGGTTTCCCTATCCTGCATTAGTATAATTTTGCCAGTAAATATAGAGATTCGAGCGCGCTGATTGGCCAATAATAATCAACTAGTTATATTTACTGGCAGCGATCTTTTTCAAGATAGCTGCTGCAAACAGATTTGCAGAATTAACAGAAGGAGAAATATTTGAAAAACACGAAAGAAGCAACTAAGTTTGGTGCAAAACTCTTCAAAGGCGAGAAATGGAGTGCTTAGAATAAAGCTTTGTCGCTCGAGAAAAATGATGTTTCAAGCTCGCGCTTCTAGCTGCACAAAGTTGCGAATGTAAACAAACTTAATTATTCCGTCTGACGTTTTCCTCTGATATTTACTGGCAAAATTATACTAAAACAATTATTCGCACTCAGGCTAAGTGATCATCGTAGAATATTTACCTCGCCGAAGCGGCTCGGTAAATATTCTACATAATCACTTCGCCTTCGGCGAATAATTGTTAAATAAAAACCTGAAGCTAAAGCCAATCCTTTGCAGAAACTCACTTGGTTGATTACCATCATTACGCAATAACGCTGCAAGACAACTAAAAATTGTGCATTGCCGATTTCATCAGGTTAAAGTATATGATCAATTAGAGGGCTCAGAAAAAGAACTCTTGTCTTATACCACATTCACACCGAAACCGTGTCTAGGGTTTCCCTTACGCTTCGCAAAACGTCAAGTATCTCTGTAATGACGTTCCTAGCTAAATGATTGCTAAATGCTATGCGTTGTTTGCGCTTCTAAAAATAATATGTACAGTGCATATTTAAGTTTAAGAACAATCTCATCTCTTAAATCAGTTTAATTAAATCGCCTTTAAACTAGTTTAACAGTCTGAACGAGACATCAGCCTCGACAAAAGCAGTACTTTCTATACTATCTTGGACGTTGCAAGTTATGGTCAATAATTTGCCAAATTTAGTTTGTTGATAAACTCACAAAAATACGTAGAAAGATGCTGTCCAGGGGCTGAACGACAATCAAGAGACGTACGGTACCAATATAAAACAATATAAGTGCATTATCATTATTATGAGTATAATGCACAGGCGATATATCGGTCCACCCGATACAGAATAAACTAGGCTAAAGATCTAAAGATTTTTGGGGCTTGGAAGGAACATGAATTTTGTTTTTGTTGTTGAGACGTCTTCTTCTGCACATTCACACTGGGGCCTTACCCTTCTCCTCCATCCCCCTCCCCCCTCAGATTCTGGTGGCGCTGGATGACCATAGCAAATGATATGCGTTGTTTACGCTTCTAAAAATATGATAAGAATGAAACCAAGGATTTTTATAAGGCTCAAACATCGCTAAAGTTTTGGAAAGTCTTTCTTGTGGCCTTGTGTGTTGCCATCCAAGATGACATCGGCGATCAGATTTCACAGGGGTTTCTCGTCGCCAAACCCCGGGCACCAAACCAGCACTCTACCGCCGCGGAAATGCAAGGAGTCCTGCATGAGAGATCGGTAGTACCTTTAAGCATTTCGCCTCCTCGCCTCCTGGTTTATTTCTAAAAAAAATTACAGAAAACGTCAACGCTGCGTAGACGTAGAAAATAGAGTTTAAATTCCGGCTGGCCAAACCAGTCTTCTTCAGGTATTGTGAATACACCATTGGCATAAGGTTGATTACAGAAGATTGATCGAGTTGTAGAGTGGTGTTATTTCGGCGGCGTCTACGTCTCCTAACCTCCTTCCACTCGAAATTATGTAAAACTTGTATTCAGATTCCGAGTAACGCTGGATGAGCACGGCGAATGCTTAGCGTTGTCTCCGCGTCTAATGCTATGAGAAGTATGAAACCAAGAATTCTGACAATCCACCACGCATAAATGGGCCTATAGAATGGGCTAAATGACGCTACCTAGTGACGTCATAACTCCAATTCCACAACAACCATGCGGGGATCACTAAATATATCGGCTACAGTAGGGCACAATATACGTGAAACCTCTTGAATGTGATGTCATGTCCGTCTGAGGTTATATATGAGGGTACTCAATGTAACGAAGTCAAGTAGACTATCGTGACGGAACTTGCGTATTTGTCAAGTGATATATAACAATAGCGATCTCTTATACTCTTATAGTTTATTGTTTACTAACGTAAGTGTTGCTAAAAATGGCTTTTCAAGTGGCGCCTGATTTACAGCATGTTTCGACCTCATCGAGGCTATCCAGAGGACATACCTTTTGCTTTAAATCACCACAAGTTTCCAAAAATTAGTTTTCTTAGGAAAATCTGTATATTAGGGCTTAGATTTGGGTACTCAGGGTAGAATAAGTTTGACAATGTAAGGCATTCGCGTGAAATACTTGTTTAAATATTGTAGATTACAATAACTAGCTGTTTTTAAAACAATGGCAATTGAAAAATATATACTGAAAGCTACCCGAGTGTAGACAACGAAAGGAATTCCTGGAGGATGCGTTTTACTTGTCATCTTTTACACATTCTAAATTACAATGACTGTTACAAAAAGCAAGCAACGGCACTTGAAATATATGGACTCATCATTAAAAAAATGCTTGACTAATACTTCTACACTATGTAGCACGGGCTGCGAGGGATTTATGGCACGATAATCCCCCTCACGTTTGGCTCCTTTTTAGAGCAACTAACTATTTTGACACCCATTGCAAAGAAACTACATTGAAATGAAAAGTATAATTATTTATTTATACTTATTATTTATGTATACTTAAACAGCAATACTTATGGATTAAGAGCTATCCCGGAGGTAGGGGTGCTTGAGATGGGGGCGTTGTAACAGGAAATATACAAATCCTACTTTCTAGAATGTCTATTTCCGTGGACAATCAATAATTGATGCTCCGTGTATAACAACGGCCGGTGTCTTAATATCCAAACGTTTTTGCAGAATACTTTAAGACAATTTAACAAATAGAGCACTCGGCTCCAAGCATGACTGCCATTCTGTCACATTGTTAGCCAGGTGATATGAAGCATATATCGTACCGCCCAGCCGCCCAGAGCATGCAACATGAGTTCAAAAGCCATTATATTAAAACAAGGTAAGGGAAGCGGTCAAAACATCTGTACTCGACCGGGACCCGATTTAGGGGGTTGGGGTGGTGTATGCCGCAACCAACCTTCTTTTAGGGAAAAATGCCCATTTTTAACTCCGAATATCTCATAAAAAAATATAATAATAATACAAAGATAGGCTCAGCACCGTCTTCTTTATAGCGAGAGCAACACATCCATGCAATAACATCCAACATCCCTTACTTGAGCACGGAGAAATGGGCATTGAAAAATAGGTGGGGGTGGGTGGTACAACCCGGGACCTACCACCTCCCGTGATGAAACCGGGTTCCGGTCGAGTACAAATGTTTTGACCGCTTCCCTAATGTAAACACCCTAGGATGTGATAATACACACACAGGTGATTACAAAAAATAACTACAAATGCTTCCTTTAAGAACATAGCCTCGTACCCAGGAGACCCCTTGCTCTCAGTTCCGCTTTGTGCTTTCGTTATGGCGACCGCTTTTCAAGCTGACAAGGAGCGGGCAGCTAGAACATAGATTCTTGCTATTGTGCTGAGTTGTTATTGTGCTTAATTTACCGGCTTTGGGACCAAGACCGGAGGTCGAGGTCAGTATTTATCAAGACCTCGGTCACGGTATTTCACGATCTGGACAGACCCAAAGCCGGTAAATGGCATATATGTAGAGAGGTTTATTTTTCTTTAAATCAAGTCAAAAAGTACAAAACGCGCTCCCGAAATTTCGAAAAGACAAAGGAGCTTTCTTTAGAGCAGTAGAGATTGTCATTGTTTCAAGATCAAATGAACTATTGCCTACAGATATTTTTTTAATGAATGCCATGGAGGATGGACAAACAACCTACACTACAATAAAACAATTTCTCTGACTATACTTATAGCGCGGTGTTCACGATTTTAGCACGCTTTTGGTGATGTAAAAAAACATCCAACTAGTGAAGGATAGCCAAATTACTAGTCTAGGTCATAGTTTTCTAGGTTTAGCTTCAAGGATCTATTACTGAGCGACAATGATTGCGACGGATTGCGGATTGCGACAATGAGTTTTTGAAATCTTGATCATCGGTTTTCAAAGTTTGAAGTTACATCAAAATTTGCTTGTAAGTCATCGGCAGTCTTGCCGCTAAACCCTACCTACATTGCTTATTTAGGCTAATACCAAGTGATATAAATGATTTGGGGATGATTACATACCACGTTAGAGCTGTATTTACGCATTTATTCAAATGACCGTAACACAGCTTTTAGATGGAGATTTGTTGAAAACCTGCTAAAAGCTACATTGTATACCTGTTCGTACCCAAAACTCTGATGGAGGGGAGGGAGGCTCTGGTGACTGCCGTTTGAGGACCTTTGCTGATTGGCTAATTTTGAACGTTGGACTATCGCTCAGAAAGATTTTCTCTCAACGACTCCGTCTGTATCAAATTTCGCGCAGTGTCACCAGAGCCCTTCCCAACAAGGTGATGAGCGGGGGGGCTCGAAGTTGCAAACGAAAACCAAGACGCCCGCATAGCAAGCTTTCCTGTGGGGATTAAGTGCAAAGAAACCCGGAGAAAGGGGAGGACACTCGACTAACGAGATTTTGGAAGCGCGAAAAATGGCGCGGCCCGAATCTCGCCCTAGTTTCCCTCTTGAAAACTCCACAGGAAGGCTTGCTACATAGGATAAAAACCAAGGGACCAAGGGTTCGTTAGGGACGGACCATTAGATATTTCCAGGGAGGTTGCAGGTTTTTCTTGTGCAGGATATTTTTTTCCTGGCTCAGATGAGTGCCGAAGCTGTTGTGTTCTTCTGCCTGACCGGCTTCCAGCTCAGAAGTTTGCACTTTTTTTTTCGGGATTCTTGCAACCCTTCCCGGAGGTATCTAATGGTCTGTCCCTTATCGCTCCAGCAGACCTTTGATGGTGCCAGTCACTACATGTTATGTAGTTTATTACAGCAGGTGTTTGGGTTGATTCCCAGTCATACTGCTTGCAGGCCGACCACGTTGTTCCCAGTGAGACATTTTTGAAGTTATTCATAACATTACAGGATCTAATTCCGTTAAAGCTCGCTTTATTGTTAACAAATCGCATCCCGCAGCGCAGGCTATGGGTTTCACAGTCATTTAGAAACTAACATTACTATTTTAATAAGAACTCAAATTTGCCCCTTAATTGCGAACTCATAAAAAAGGGAAATAACTACAGAAAAAAAGGAAAACCAAGTTACGGAAGTAAGAGAAGCACCTCTGTTGCTTAGAAAAGCGAAAGTGGAACAGGAAATCTAAGCTAACCTTCAACCCTTACCTACAACCTTACACGAGAGCCTTCAGAAGTGCTGCTAGAAACAAGAACTTTGCAATAAATTATATGACAGAATACGGTACAAATATTGTATTGGCTATAAATCAGCAAACTGTCCAGCGAATCCTATAACCATTTCAGGAAAATGAGAAAAAAAATGTTCTACCCTTCAACCTTTAACGAAAAGTGCCAGCTGGCACAAACCAGCTAAATCATCTTTTTAGTAAGAACATGTATCCTTTTGATACAGCAACCCACAATGGCTGCTTTTTTAATATAGTAAACCAGCACCCTGCCAAGGAGCTATTCTTTGTCTATTGTTTTGGTCAAATTGTTGATATTTTTTACCATCAATGAACTTGAACTTGTAAAGATTCGCGGACTTATCAAAGGTTGTCTCAAACTGGGAGAGCTCTGTAGGCGAGTTTACGTCAGTCGGATAGTTCTCAAGTTATTAGGGTAAACAACACAGGAACCTGTGCTTGTGTTTTCATAATACTTTTTCAGACATCCCGACAGAAGAATTTCATTATCAATCTTTTTTAAGTGAGAACATCTTAAACAGAAATGTTTGAAAAAGAAGATTTGACTTCTCTTGCTTAGGTCATATAAGAGGTAAGAACTTTGTCCGCCCCCTTTTATTGTATTACAGTAACTTATCTAAACTCGAGTAGATTCACAACCAACCAGCCGATATTCAAGTTATAGGAAACGAAATAGTGTACTAAGAAGGAATCGAAGGAATCGAAGTACACGTTACATTTTATCAATGATATGTTTTGTGAAAAATAAGCTTCAACTATGGAGATGATAAGCGAGATCCAGGCATCATATAAATTTTGATATACGAGGGCGTCGATTCGCCCAATCACACCACTCAACTAACTTAGCACGGTTTAAAAAAATAAACGAAAAAACTGCCACAGCAACGTATTTTGCGCATTACTCTTTTAAACGTATTCAAGAGGAATTATTATTTATTTTAAAATGAAAAAAGGCTGCGAGGCAACAACGTAGAAAGAAACGTTAAAATCGTCAAGGAAAAGAATGGTCAAATTGAAGACGTCCGAGAGAACATTTGATGGAATAGCAGTTAAAGAATGCAGTTAAAAGATAATATAAAATTAGCTCCCTTCCTAGTCAGTTAAGCACCCGGACACTTGTTACAATGTTTCATTGATGGTCGAAGACGTCGGAAAGAACAATTATTTTAATGAATCTTTTCCAAGAATACTTGATGGAATGGCAGTTAAAGAATTCAGTTTAAAGAGAATATAAAATTAGCTCTCTTCCTTGTCAGTTCTAAAGCACTCAGACACATTGTTACAATGTTTCATTGATTGTCGCAAACGTGTCTGCTGGGAACCGAAGTGAGGTTGATGATGACGTCACGCAACGGCGTATTATGGTAATAGAAAATACTAGAAGGTCTCCTCGGAATGTTGGCTAAGAACCCTTAACGTGAAATATCATGGCATAGCGTTACCCCAGGCATTCTTACCCACAACCGTTAAGAGAGTATCACAGTTTACCACAAGCAAAACTAATACGGATCCACAGAACGAGAGCATTTTAGCGAGTGCTGTAGCTACACGGGTAAGAAACTTAGTTGGTTAAGTTGCACCTTCTTTGTGTTTACGTGCCTCACGTGTGTTAACATAAGAGAGTGGATCTATAACTCAAATGGTACATTGTTTCAATCTGTAGTAATTAGTTTAATCCCGTCTAGGTCGAGATGTGGTAAAAGAAGCTGACCTCGTCGAGTCTGTTATTTTATCAGAAAATTATTATGGTCAATCTCTGAGGGTTTATTTTGTGGAAAAAGAGTTGAGGCGAGGGGTTTCCTCCGTGATGTGTCTTAACTACGCATGGAGGTTTGAAAAAAGTTGCAATCAGGGAACAATGTTCATGGGATAGTAATATACGATTAGCTAACGTAAGCTCAAACATTGATTCATAGGTGATAAAGCAAAATAAAAATTATTTATACTCAGCACGAAGGGTACTAGACACTTTAATTGAGCTCCGACTTGTTTGTCCTTACGTATGGGTGAACGGGCAATAAAAATGTACTTTAAAATGACAAGAGTTTCTAAACGTAAAGTCAAACACAAAAAATATTCATTGCATTTTTTTAAATATAAGTATCAAAACTAAAAACGGTAGGAGCTCCAGTTTTATCTGTGTTTTTTTGTTGTTTTGGTAATCAGTGTAAATGTGGAACACCTACACCTGAAGTAATGCTATTCACCAAAATCCATTGCGCATTCTTGGATTCAACGAGATTGGATACAGAGTAAACATTATAATAACACAAAGGGGTCGAAAATTCCAGCCTTGAGAGCGAATAGCTAATACACATAACAGTGTATAATATCACTTTATGACGCCACTATTGTGCAGTGGAGTGAAGAGCGGGAATGACGACAGTTCATCCATGACTGAGCTACAAGAATTCGTCTCCCACATGACCAGCTATTTAGAATTTATCAGGAAACACTGGCGCCAATCCGGAAGATTCTAAAACAAGTATTCAGCACTAGGGATCTGAGCTTTCTTCAGTAACAGTGTGAGGCCTCTTGCGGTTTCCTTAGCTACGTTCTTTGTCGGTTGCTTAGTTGTCCAATACTGAGCGGCATAAAAGGCGATACAATACAATAAAACTGTTAATTATTTGAATCCAAAAATGGCTTTTCAAAACTCATTAACAGTCTTCCCACTATCATTAGATAACTGAGAAGCTAATTTACAATAAGGGGTTCAAAATATCAAACATGAGCCCCTGACAAAACTATATAAAATAAATACTTCTGAAATAAACTGTTTAAAAGATACTGCACAGCTGCGCGACTGTTTTCGTCTTTTTTTGCGAACATGAATTCCGTTCTTCAGGGTACATTTATGCTCTTTTATTTGAGCCTCGATTTTCCGGAAACCCGATATTAACATTTCCGTAAAGTCAAAGATGAAGAAATATGTTCCCTATAGCATATCAAAACAAATGTAAAAATAACTCAGACACGTTTTCCTTTCTATCAAACATCAATTAGAAATGATTTATTGACGCTCTTTATAACGCATGAAGTGGCAAAGTCCTTACGTGAACACACCCATTGACAATCCTAATCATAATAACACCACTAAACATCACCAAAGGAAAAACGTGAACAAACAAAAGCCAGAAGCCGAAGAGGTTCCTATTTCCTGAAAAAATGTTTTCACTCCCTCTGCCATGGCTAGTTAGATGTGTACATTTGGAGGCAGAGATATTTTCATATTACAACAGGTGTATTATTTATTAGGGGTTTGTAGATCGTGCTCCACGTTCCGCTAGTCCACATGAGTTTAGAGCGAACAGGGGCTTGAATCACCGGCAGTACACGATATGGAAAGGGTTAGTAATAACCGCGAGACTATGGAAGGGATATGACAAGGCTTTAGATCGGAAGGGAATCAATAGGATACAGACAAGACACTTGTAGTCTTGAGAGTTTAGTATAGGTCCACTTTTTGGATCGACAGTGCACAACAGAACATGAACAAATATTAAACACGACAAACGAGAAGGTAGAAGAAATGTTTAAGTAACTTTGCCGATGACGAGATCACTGAACATTCCATTGTGAGCAATTATTTCACTGAGAGTTTACAGAGTAAAGAGTTTGCTATTTTTAGAATGGATACACTCGCCATGTTCGTAGAAAATAGAGGCAGCGGTCGCCAGAAACTTAGCGCTCTATTACAGTCCAGTATTGCCCCAGAGATATAATCAATCATCTGCGATCAATTCACATCTATAGTATAGTTTCTTAAAGAGAGCACAGTAAAAGAAAGAAATTAGAAGGAATGAGGTCAAACAATTCAACGTGAATCCAGGCCGTTAATTAACAGTAACGGTTTTATTCAGTCAACAATTAGTTCCTCAGCTGACACAATGCACACATAAAAAAGACTAAGTACTCAAAATGGTACGTCAATGTTTACCAAGTGGTTTGACAGACATAGTTTTCTGAAATACCTTGCTAATGGGCACCTGGAATATGTCTTTGATTGCAGGACGTTCCTGAAAAAAGACCTCTGATGCCGCCCATGAGTCTTACAATCAACGCGACACAATCTGCCCAACAGCAGCAGCAACACCAGCGCTCACCAAAATGCGCTCGCTGCCGCAACCACGGTGTTATCTCCATCCTAAAGGGTCATAAGAGATTCTGCAAGTGGAAGGACTGCACTTGTCCCGATTGCAACCTCATTGCTGAGCGACAACGTGTCATGGCGGCTCAGGTTGCGCTGAGAAGACAGCAAGAAAGCGACGTAGAGCACTTTACAAGCTTCCCATACACCAATGTGCAGTTCTTTTATAATCCATCTCAGAAGACTCAGGATGGTCCGAAAGATCCTCTTTCCCCAAAAGATATGTTTGTATCGGTGAAGACTCCGATATCTCCCGTCTCGAGCAATGGAAGTGGGACAGGATTCAGTGATCACGGCGGCTCACCCTGCACTACGCCAACTGTGATCAACGGGGGTAAGTTGAACTAGCTCTTCTAGCCTTACTAGGGTTTCGAGCCATTGTGACAAAAAGTGGTCAAACATCCTGGTACTCCAAAGATTAGAACCTCTTGGCTTCATTTTGTTTTGTTTTGGGAACTAAATGTAAGTATTAACTTGGGTTCGTCCCGCCATGAAATTCAAATGGAAAGTGGAGAGATAAAATTTCAAAGTTCCCCAAATGGAGTTCCTAATTGGTACGCTAACCAAATCCCTATATGTTGTATATAAACCATTGATTACAGAAATGCATCTTCCTAGGTTGCCATCATCAAGAGATTTCTTAACGGGGCTAACTACTTACTACACTTACTACTTGCATATAAACCTTTCAAGAGATAAAACCAATAGATTTCGTACTTTCTATGAGTAACCAGATTTTTTGCCACACGTTGCTCGAATCACTAAAAAAACTGTTCTTCAGCAGACTGCGTTGTACCCCTTACATTTTGATCTGGCAGATAGAACAAAACTTCTTATTGCAATTCCACTGTTGTTTTATTCCATAACGCGTGATCTTGTTTCGAAGAACAGGAAACGTCCAGTGGTTGTGGATTCTTTCGCCCCACCTTACGAACACTAGCAGAACAACAATAAAATTAATGTTGAAAGGACGTTTTCATCCCAGATAACTTTGCGGCCTCAACGAGATCATCTGAAATTGAGTTTGCATAAAGCGTATTTAAATACATAAACTAGGGTTTTATCAGTGAAGGTTAAAGGACAACTGTCACAATTCGTAATAAAACGTGTTCTTTCGTCATCGGGAAATATCAGAAACATATATAAGTGAGTTACTCACTCACTTATATGTTTCTGGAAATATACAATTAGTCAAATTTACATAAAAAAAATTGATTTGGTTGGGAAAGGTATTAGTCTAGAGGACAAGAAAAAACCCTTCTAACAAGGGGAAGAGTTTACGAAAATGAAAGGAACAGTTTATTTGCGCGTTCTGTAAATTCAATTTCGTGATTTATACTCTACAAGAGATATATGGAATATAGGATATCGGTGAAGCAATGCTTAACATTTTCTTGAAAAGAAATGACTTTGGTCGGCGAATTATGCAATAATTATAATTTTATGAGAAATTTATTATTTGAATAAAACGAGGCTTGCATACAAAATGAAAAATAATAAATTTTAAGTGAAATATTCGCCGGTATTTCATACAACCATAAATTACAAAATCAGCCAAAAACGACGCTTACTAAGAAAATCCATTCAACTGCTCTGTTTTCTATAGGAAATGCTTGTCTGTGATTGGTCAATGTGCATATCTGAACAACTTCTCAAGTCATTCTTGATTTTCTCCGTTTCACAACAAAGGGAAGAATAAACAAGAAAAAACAAACTTTACATTCCTTTTTGTTCTGCTATGACTCATCTAGATTTACCTTTTGCACTAGATGAAGCGTCCTCTAAGCTGCAAATGAAATTTCTCAAACAATTAGATTCGACGCGGCGAAAGTTTGACGTAACTGGCCTAAGATATCCAAATGTTTTTCTTTCCAGAAAGAAGTCATGCTTTTTGTTCCTTTTCAGAGGTACAATAAATATTAACCATCATCTCAAAATAATAGTAACGCGTACAAACTGCGTGACTTCTATGTCTTCCTTTGAATTTAAGGAGCTCTTCTTCGATATTTTAACATTTAAAACAGCAAGCAACACTGAACAAGGCAAGAATTTTCGGCATCCAAAAATAATGTTACAGAACAGTATAAGTTCTTTTTTTGCTCTGTTTTGGAGGGGAAAAGTCATTTCTAAAGCTGAACCTCAAGGGCTGAACCTATTTACCATGTTGTTTTTATAAACTGTGTTCTGGAAGCGAACATTTTCGTGTATAATTACCCCTACAGTCATAACAAGTTTCGCTCTTAGCCAATCATAATAACTTTCTGAAACTGCTATATCGACTATATCCATATTGAAAGAATAAATAAATAGTCTCTCAGTTACACAAAACCAATCCTAAAACGACGTTAGAAAAACGTGGCAACTAGTCGGAAAAAGAGGCGAGGTGCAGCATTTCCGTAAGTTAATTTTATCGTTTTATTCTAATCTGTATTTGTAACAGGAAAAGATCCAAGATTCACTTAGCAATTCAACCAGTCTAATGTTTTTTTAAAGAAATGTGTGGATGAATTAGACACTGACTAAAGCCGAGAGTAATTTTTATCGCGTGCTCGCGGCCGCGTGTCCGTCCCTTGGCTGGAAGGAAATTTAGTTATAATGTCTTACTTTGTGATTAATTATTTCCACAAAGTTAACATCAAAATTGTAAAATAATTCCCGCACAGCACCTGTTATGGTCTAGCTGTTATTGAATAAAACGAATTTAAAACTTTACCCACGAACTTTGCAGTTCTATTCAAATGTTACATTTTCGTGCGAGGTCAGAATCATCTAAGAGATAAGGGTTTATTTCCGGAAACCGAAATCCCTTACACGCAAGATAAACGTATTTTCCTGCCAGGGTAGTCTATTTTTTTTCAAACGCAGTTGCCATTTACAAGAAACAAACAGTTTAAGAGATTGTATTTTTAGCTTGTTTACTTGACAAAACCGTTCACGGTTGAATTTCCAGTCATTTCAATCGCTAGTCAACGATTTCACATATATGCCTTGAAGCATGTTTTATGATAACCTTTGCCACAAATATAACCAGAGAACAATTGCTAACGTACTCAAGTTGAACATAATATGGCAGCACAGAAATGCATTAGTCACTTTGTCGAGCGAAAAAGTGCTTTATTCGTTTCTACAAATAGTTTCTGATACGTGAATCGCAGACAAAACTTTTATCCATACACAGAAATACGTTGATTGGTAGATTATTGGCTCGCTAAATGCGTCCGTGCAGAATTGCTTGACCTTATCCACGTAGCTTGTAAATTAGCATGTCTGAATTTCATTCAGCGACACAGCTTTGGTCACGAAACATTCCGAGTTACATATCGTTGAAGGCAACCCGAAGCGGGCAGAGTGACTTATCTTAGAGATATCAAACCCTTCTTTCTTCTCGAAATCTAACGTGAGTTACTGAAATCTGTTGTTTACTTAACGCGATATCCATCATGTCAAAATGCTTGACATATGTTTGTACCGAAAAGCCTGGCGCCATTACTTTCACTAATATTTTCTGGATCTATTTAATTCAAACCATATGATATCATGTAGACGTGGATCTTTTAGCAATGCTTTGTATTTATAAGTCATAAATATTTGCTTATTAAGTAGAACTTCTTTCGAAGTGTTTTCGATCATGCATGTTTTGTATTATGCATATTAGCAAGACTTTAGAACTTCATTTTTAGTCAAGTTTTCGTGACATGAATAACTATTTATGCAACAACGTTTAGAACACAATTTTATTTTATTTTCAGAATCTATCATGACCAGTAACAACGAACCAAGGTTCAAGAGACAGCGTTCGGAAGATGACGATACACTCTCGAACGGCGACCGAGGATCCCCCGACAGCAAACGATCACGTCCCGATAATATCCTCCTGACAAATGGGCTGGCAAACGATATTCGTGGACGTATTTTGAGCGCGGACCATGCACGCTCAATGAACATTTTAACCAGACTTTTCCCCGAACAAAAACGGAATGTTCTGGAACTGATACTGAAAGGCTGTGGTGGCGATCTGGTACAAACTATTGAGTGTGTCCTTCCAAGTCACGAGGAAGCACTGGTTAGGGCACATATGATATCTACAGGACCCCCCAGGGGCATGTTCCCTATGCCTACCCCCCTGAGAACTGGAATGTCAGCTTTCACACCACTACCCCCAACACTGCGCCCTTCTCTACCACTCATTCCTGGGGACATTCATGCTGCTTCATCATGCCCCACTGGAAAATGTCCTGCATGTGTGTACTACCCTGCATTGGGCCCTGTACCTGTGAGCCCCAGTCATATAAGGGACTTTGCTAAAGAGGGGCAAAATAGAGTAAGAACCCCCTCACCAAGGCCATCTTCCACTGAGCAATGCCACTCCCCTTTGAGGGAAGATGTTATGGACTCACATAGGGTACGTTCTGCAAGTGCGGCTCTGATATCTATGAGTACTGGTGCACAGTTATTTAACGGCAGTGAGAGATCGTCAGTCATAAGAAACAATACAAGTTCTGGGGACTCTCCTCAAAGCAACACATCACACAGTTCCCCTAGAGCTTCACCTAGACAACCATCTTCTGATGAGCTTAGTCCCTACAAAGAGTGAACATGTCATGTATCAACTGGGTACTGTACACAAACAGACTGAGCAGCCATCAATCTCCTCATTAAATATTATGTAGTTCAAGAAATGAAAATGCAAACTATGTATATTTAATACTGCCCAAATTATGAGATGTATATGGTACATGTACCTTATATGTGCAGGCATAGGTCTAGGGGAAGCTCCTGAACTTATGGGGTCTACATTACAGGGGGTACTCCAGATGTTTTGTGCTGGCGAGGTGCAAATGACTTCATACCAAGGTATCAAAACTTGGCATGCAAACTTTGTCTCGATTAAAGTCTCACTTTTGTTCATGAGATGTTTTGGGGGATTGGCAAACCATTTTTTCTGGCTTGGACTCATTTGCACCTCCCCACTGCCTCCTACACAAAAAAAATCTAGAGTTCCCCCTGAGAATGCAATGGGCCCTCATGTATATTGCCCTATATGTCAAGTGAAGGCTGTTGGGGCCTGCAAGATTGTAGAAAATAGAAGCATACTGTACATAGCCAGCCTGTTTCATTAACCATGAAAACATTATTGTTGAGAGCCTATAGTAGGACCAATTATGTCCCAAGGGAGTACTCGGATCTAAAAATGATTGGGGGAGGGGGGGTCCGATGTTTTTTTTGGGGTAGGAAATTTGTAAAAAAAAATTGGGATTGAAAATTCTACCAGGCATTTTTTTTTTTGGGGGGGGGGAGGGCATTTGGGTACTTTTGGGGGGTTGAAACTTCTGATAGGTTAGTTTTCCGGGAAACATAATGGGACGGGCATCATGTGTATGCTGATATTAAATAGCCTTTTTAGGCTAAAAAAGTTGGGTATTTTTTAGGGTTACGTATCAAATTTTGGGAACAGGTAGTTTATGGGGTATAAAATTTATGGCTCAGGTATATTTTTGAGTATGAGATTTGGAGCTCCGTCCGACCCCATCCCCCGGCATTTTTTATCGAGTACCCCCCAGGGAATTATGTAGCTATTTCAAATGATAAATGCACTAGACTTAGCCATTAATTAGAACTATAACATGCAATTAAGCCTAAGTCATTCTAACTAAATCATTCACCCTCTCAAACCTGCACAAATACAGACAAGATTGTACTCTCTTTCACAAAGTGGCCTTATTCATAATATCCATCATACATAAGGTGTTACGATTCAGAAGAAACTGATAAGCAATTTTAGCACTAGGGCACTAATGAAACCAGGAAGGGTCAATTTTCCCCTAACAAATGCAAAAAAAGATGTCTGAAAAGTAATTGATTGCTACATCAGAAAAAAGTGTTTTAGTATACTGGTAAACGTTTTGTAAGAGAGAGGTGATAATGCTGAAAAAAAGGTTTAAAAGCTGCCAAACTCTTAGTTATTTTTGCACTTTATTTTGAACATCACTTTGTCCAACATTTGTTTATTTAACAAAATGCATTTGAAATGTGGTTTTTCAACAATTAAGATGATGCACAGTAGACATGGCACAACATGGCAGTCATTGGTTTCAACTACAAGGCCCTGTTATTTTAACAAAATTACTTCTTTGCAATGCCTACCAGTATTGTGTTATTCCAGAAATTATTCATTTATAGCCTGAAATTCCACCTAATTCAGTATTTTCCAACTTCACATCTGATTTGTTAATCAGACAATATGGCTTGCACTCCCTCCCCCCCTTCTGGACTTCCTCCTTTCCCCTGTGGGGAGGAATATTATAATATTTGAATAATCATGGAGTTGACCGGCATAATAACTCCATGGAATAAAACAGGACTTTTCTAACAGAAAATATAATTAAGCATTCCAACAAGCACTTGCACCTAATTAATATTATTTTTGTTCATTTAAATGTCTATCTTCAACTTTAAAACAAAATAAAGATAGTGCTATTTCCTTTAATTTATTTGACCACTTTTTATTTTACATTCTTTGTTAATATTAGAGATTCTTTAGGTGTAAATATTCCTTTTTGGTTTAGTGAGTGACACAGAATTTTTTAAGATTATTTTCTAGAACTATATAGTTTGGAAAATTAAACCAGTTTAAATTGTTGATGTTGTCATATGTGCCCTGGCAATCCTTAAAGAATATTTTACAGTAACCATGACTTGAATAATATTTCTGACATTCTGCTCCACCAAGTAAAAACTGGGAAGGACCCTTATAGAATTTCTGCGAACATAGAATTTCTGCGAACACGAAAAAGAAATTTAATGCCCCATATAAACCCTTATCAAATTTGAAATTTAGACTGTCAAACCTCCACTTTGCCGTTCGAAATTTGGTAGCCCAATAAGTTAAGTGTTTAAAATACAGAATTAAAACTAAAACTATTCAAAACGAAAATTTGACAAAAGTAAAACTGTATAAGGTCCCTTGGCTTCAGATGAAGCCCATTTTTCTGTGGGTGGTGAAGAGAGGGAGGTCACTATGAGAATGGTTTATCCGAGGTTTTCTCTCTTATTTTTTCAAAAAAAGGGTGACCTAACCATTAATAGACAAAATCAGCCAACAGGGTTTACATCTTGTTGCCACCCAATTCAGATCACCTGGCGATTCATTCAGGAGGTTAACATTGTTCATTTTGTACATACTTGCATGCACTTGGTCTTTAGTCTCCCCATGCAGCTCATCCTTTGTGTTGGTCATGCAATGCTTAGGGGGGGGGGGTCGTTGTGTGACTGACACAAAGGATGGGCTGCACTGGAGACTACTCGGCCGTCTACTATGAGAAATTGCACAATTGCATTCTCCCAAAGGAATTATCATGTGATCTGAATTGGGTGGCACGGGCCATGGCAAGGTCTATATTGGCCAACTTCCTTTTTCGGAGCAACTGCAGAATACCCCCTCATGTATAGCTATACCTTCCAAAAAACTTGTCAATTGGTCAGCAAGTCAACTTGTCAATTCGTCAACTTGCATACCTGTCAACCCAACTTCGTCAGAAATCTTGAGATTCTCCCTTGCTTGGCAAATAAATACAGAAAATGGAACACATCAGCTGTCAACACATCAGCTGGTCCAATATGTAAACTTGTCAACACGTCAACGGCTTACTTAGTCCTCTCAAGCGCACTGTAGAATGAGGCTATGTGAATAATGAATTAGTTATTCTCAGCGTGTTGACGCGTTTCTTTTAGGGTATTCTTGGTGTGCATGTGACGTCACTGGTGGCCATGTTGGATGAACAGAACAAAAGAAAGTTCATTTGCTCCCTTTGTTCTTTCATCCAACATTGCTGCCACGCTTTTGTTCGTTTATTCCCAAAGGAATAGTTGCACACCAAGAATAGCTATAAGTACGTGAGGGGGTATTCTGCAGTCTAGCCCCTTTTTCTTCACTTCTATTTAATTTGCTGGTTTTAGTCTTGATAGTCCGAAAAATGGGCCCCGTAAACTTTGACCCCCAATTTCCTTATCACTGACCTGTAATCAGACTTGAAGACATTTCAAACGTGAGACCCCGGGTGATGGCAACCCAAAATGTTGAGCTTCAGTGCGGGTCTCCAACGACACAATATCGTGCAGATCCAGCTTTTTCACTCTTTTCACAGTGTCCATATGTTATTTCTCGTGATAAATATTTGTTATTGCATATTGGCAAACAAAGGGATCAGTTCAGTTGATAAGTTGAAGTTGTCTTTGCGACGAAAAACGTCGAGCGGCGGCAACTAGTGGCTGATGGGCGCCATATTGAAGGTGTGACGTCATTCTAGTTACACAGGAGCCCCATCACACTCAAATAGTGCCCGAATTTTCGAAAAAGTGCTCGAAATTAGAAATAGTGCTCGAGTCGCGTTTCCTGCAGATGTCTATCAAGCCCCACTGCAAGAATTTACTGCTACTATAATCGGCTCAATAATTTCTTCGACTTCGGAGTCGCTGAAGTGATTAGTTACCTCAACGTTGTAGTTACATTAAATTTCCACGATATAGAAACAATCACAAATAATGTTTTCGTGAGTTCGACGTTGCAAGCATAGACATTCTTCTTCATTTGCGGTGGGCATTGCGCGCATAAAGAATAAAACCTACAGGATTTATTTGAGGCTTTATGTCAAATCTGGGCAAGCTTCGCGCGCAAAGAAAGACAAATGCGATCTCCTCTTTCTGTAAAATCTCTTCCACTAGTTCAAATAGGTGGAGGGGGCACGAAAACTAAAAGTTTACACATTAATCATAGTACTTACAGAGGGGGGATCACTGCATTTTGAACGTGTATTGCCCAAAATCCTTTGACCCCCCCCCCCCCCCCTCCCCCCTCCCCCCCCCCCCCCCCCTCCCCTCCCCCATCAGAGCGACGCTTTGCGTCATGCTTTGTGGAAGATTCTGACGCTGCCACTAGCAAATTTTAGCATGTGCCAAGCAGGGATTTGCGCCTCCATTCGAGCGGACGAGAACACGATTGTGTGCGGACAAAGACACTGTACATAGAAAACTAGCCATCATGCATTCGAAGGAAGCAAATAGCGCGCGCGAGGTATAGAGCGGATTTCACATGACCGTCGTGACTCGTTATGTAATTGCGATTGCTTTGCGTTCTCATTGGCAACTCTTTTTTCTCAGCCAATCAAATTCTGTAGTAAATAAAATTGTGTAGTTACTTAGTAATTGGTTCGGCTTGCAATTGGCTAAGAAAAAAGCCATTTAGGAGCAAGTAGTGAATTCTATCGATTCTGATTGGCTAGCGATTGCTCAATTGTAGCCTGCTTGCAGGCGGTACTGAGTGTTTTTATCGCGGAAAACCCGGTCCGTTCGATGATCGGGCGCCATCTTGGAATTTTGAGGCGCGCGGTCCCGGGGGCGAGCGCAAAAATCGGGCAAAAATCGCCCGATTTTTGCGCTCGCCCCCGGGACCGCGCGCCTCAAAACTCCAAGATGGCGCCCGATCATCGAACGGACCGAGTACCGCCTGCAAGCAGGCTACTTCGATATTGGACATCAACATGCATGAATGAGACTTGCTGCACATTAGGAAGTGGTATGATCCCACATGATGATCGCGCACACGGACAACATCAAACTCCCGCACCGACGCTATCGCAATGGTGTGACGTCTTCCCAGCTCTGTGTGAACGCTATAGACTAGGCATACTTTATAGAATTTCCCTAGAGCGTCAAGTGTATAATTCAAGACGGTCTGCAGTTTCTTGTAAGGCTGGGACGCCCCAATTCAACACTCAGATTCAACTTCATTCAACATTTGAATCACCCATGTTGGAATGACACTCAGGGGGTATCAGGCTTTTTGTTCGTGGAGAAGCCGCGTATAGACGGGTGTCAGTGCACGTCCTATGTCTTAGAGTATATAATTCACCCACAAGTCCAGTTTTGAATTCTCTAATCTACCGCTGAATATATGCATCAAAGGCGCATAAATACAGTGGGATCCTCGGTTTGAACCCGAATGTTGCGAATACCAACGAGTCCAAAACGTTTTGTCTATTGTTTTGTCAATAAAGCTTATCAGTTTCTCGTCGGAATTCACAACTTTTTCTACTTCAAACTGAGGCTCCCACTGTATTTATGCGCCGTCGATTACTATTCAGCGGTAGAGTAGATAATTCGAAACTGGCATTCCCGACGAGCACCCCCGTCTATTTTTATGAGGAGTCCCCCCACGGGCTTCGAAGATGGCACAATAGAATCCCTCTAGATAGTCTAGTAGTTTCGAGGAGCTGTTTCATTGAAACGCTATACAGTCGAAGCTCTCGTAAGCGACCACCTCGGGAACTGAAAATTGCGGTCGTTAACGGAGCTGGTCGCTTACGAGAACGGCTCTCGTAAGTGTCGTAAGCGACCACCAAGCGGATTCCTACTTGAACAATAGGTGTTGGTCGCTTACGAGAGCTTAGTACAATTACATGTTATACTAACATGTACTAATGCTTAAAATAGTTTGATTTATTTCCATAGAAATTAAAATATGTAGAAAATAGCATTTCACTGGTGCAGCTTGTATCAGATATTTATGAGGTGATGACTGATGTTTTAAAGACAAAAAGTACTAGAAAATCTCTGTTGGTGATTTGAAATTGTGGTCGCTTAAACGGAGCTGGTCGCACCGATAAGGCGGTCGCTTACGAGAGCTTGAAATAACAGAGTTTATGTGACATTTCAAACGGGGTTTCGGGAAAATGGTCGTTATGGGAGCTGGTCGCTTACGAGAGCTTCGACTGTATATTGTTGTTGTTTTCTTTGTACATCTTTCAACGTGTTGTCCCAGTTTACCGCATTTATAAACGGTGTGGTGGTCCAAGCATTGGAACATGTGCAGTATTTTGTCCCAGTAGGTCGTAAAGGAAGCGCGCAGGTTATATCAGGAAACGAAGTCCAGTATTCAATTCAGCACATCCCTATTACCATTTTCGAGCTACCGTGAACAGCAATCTGACACACACAAAATATCTTGTAATACACGTTATACATACCGAAACTTGTCAGGGAGAGAAGTGGGAAAGGATAAACCCACGAGGGGTAGAGAGTATAGACCTGCGCATCGAGCAAGACCTGTTCGCATCCGGACTCTATTCTGACGCGACCATTTCACTTAGCCTACCCCCAATTTTTATCAAAGTAAGGTATTTGGTTCTTAGGGAGAAGCAATTTGTCATGATCTTTCGTATTATTTGGGTGGCTCCTAAAAGAGCCGTTGTTTTGTTACAGCACAAGTTGTACTGTTTACTTGCTGCTTGTGTATTTAGTGACGGCCTTGGTTCCCTCACTGACGGCGTGCTTGGCCAGCTCACCAGGGAGAAGCAGACGAACAGCGGTCTGGATTTCCCTGCTTGAGATGGTGGACTTCTTGTTGTAGTGAGCGAGCTTAGAAGCTTCACCAGCGATGCGCTCGAAGATGTCGTTGACGAAGGAGTTCATGATGCCCATGGCTTTGCTGGAGATACCGGTGTCGGGGTGAACCTGTTTCAGCACTTTGTAGATGTAGATAGCATAGCTTTCCTTGCGTCTGGACCTTCTCTTCTTCTTATCTCCTGTAGCCTGCTTCTTGCCGGCCTTCTTGCCTGACTTTCCTGGGGCTTGAGGTTTAGGTGCCATGTTGATCAGAATCAAAAAGCGAATGATTATGAACGGCGCTAAAATCAAATTTATATCAAAACACCACGAGGATTATTCAAATTACGGATCGAAATCCTCACTTTACGATTGGTTCAAATCGGTTAACATGCTAATTACCTTATTCTAACCTCTTAGGAAACCGAAGATCTAGTCCTGAGTGTCAAAGGTCAAACAGTTTTTGTTCTAAAATTGTGTTTAATTGGTGGATTTCGATCCAAGTGGTGTTAAGCTTTTCGTATATAACGATATTCAGCTAGCTTCAACATTTCGGTATATTTTATCGCACGTACGTTAAATCTTCAAAATGTCAGGTCGCGGCAAAGGAAAAGCTAAAGGCACCAAGTCCAAGACTCGCTCATCCCGTGCAGGGCTTCAATTCCCTGTCGGTCGTATCCACCGTCATCTCCGCAAAGGCAACTATGCCCAGCGTGTTGGTGCAGGCGCTCCCGTCTACATGGCCGCAGTGCTCGAGTACTTGAGCGCTGAAATCCTCGAGTTGGCCGGCAACGCTGCCCGCGACAACAAGAAGACCAGAATCATCCCCCGCCATCTTCAACTGGCTGTCAGGAACGACGAGGAATTGAACAAGCTTTTGGGTGGTGTTACCATCGCTCAGGGCGGTGTGCTGCCCAACATCCAGGCTGTTCTCCTGCCCAAGAAGACCGAGAAGAAAGCCAAGGCATAAGCAGCATCTCCCTGCTTACAAAAACAACGGCTCTTTTAGGAGCCACCACATGAAATACAAGACAATGTCTAAATGCTTCTAAGGTTTTGGAAATTAGGAATTAAAGCAGCTTTTTTTTTCTTTTATAGAAACGCAAAACTCGGGCAATGCTGAAGTTATAAGAGCTCTTATGAAATCTCAGATACGTAAGCATAGCAGAAGCTTCTCCTTGACATTTCACTTTCTCGTTTTGTTGCTAGCCTTCGTGGTTAGGGAGCTACTGTCTATAAAACACTGAGCATGGTCATCAAACTTCCGCACGGCAAAGCGGAGATTTCACAGTCTAAATATCCAAATTGTATGGGAATTTTCCCTGCTGTAGCAGAGGCCTTTGCATTTCGCTGGGTCGCGAAAATATGCAGAGAAAGGAGGCCTCTGCTAGCAGGGAAATGGGAATTATAATAAGTTCTTTTGAATTTTTCTCCAAAGTACGATATTCTGTATCTATCTAGGGCCCTTATCGCTTGGTTGCAACGTTTGTTTAAAAAAATACTTGTACGTACTCCGATTTTTCAATCCCGTGATGGAGTGGAGCTTTGGCGCCAAAATGTGCAGGTTTATAACCGACACTAGCTATACACATCGTTCCGTTGCTCAATTGCTCGAAAGCATCCATTTCCATCGGTTGATTTTTTTCTGAAAATGCATGTTAAAGTTAAAACTTTTGCGCGGACTTTGCTATCCCGGTTGTCGGAAATTGTTATCGAGGAAAATATTGATAGGTTTCATAAGCGATTTTGTTTTAATCTTTGGAAATTGCTTGCATGCAGTCGGTACTAAAATGTTCGGTTTATTTACAAAGGGGTAGAATATTAGTAACGCAGGATAGAGAAATGAAGCATAGTCATGACTTTCGTGTCATTTGTGTGGCTCCTAAAAGAGCCGTTGTTTTGTGTATTTGCACTTGAGGTCGTTTAACCACCGAATCCGTACAGGGTTCGGCCTTGTCTCTTCAGAGCGTAGACCACGTCCATCGCGGTGACGGTCTTGCGTTTGGCGTGCTCGGTGTAGGTGACGGCATCACGGATAACGTTCTCAAGGAAGACTTTGAGAACGCCACGGGTCTCCTCGTAGATGAGGCCAGAGATTCGCTTGACTCCACCACGGCGGGCAAGACGGCGAATGGCGGGCTTGGTGATGCCCTGGATGTTATCACGAAGGATCTTACGATGACGCTTGGCGCCTCCTTTTCCTAGACCTTTTCCTCCTTTACCGCGACCAGACATGTTGAATATGACTCGAATGCAAGAATATGCCGAGCTGAGTTCAATACTTGCTTTATATTGGCTGATTCCTTACCTCTGAGGAAACAGCTGAGATGAATGATTCAGAGGTCAAAAGTTCAGCCGCTCATTAATTTTTCATGTGTCAAAAATTTTGATCCGATGTAGCTCAAGCTTCAACATGTTCAACGTTTCTAAAATATATTCATATACAGAGAGGCAAAGTTTAAAAAGAACATTAAAATTTCTTTGTATTTTACAAGCACAATGAGTGGGTGTCGCTCGGACGCATGAAAGAACCCTATCAAATCTAGAAACATCATCTGAAATTTCGATCCGAGCTACTTCTAGCCAACATGCGGATCAAACCTGATGGAATTTGCATTTAATATTTGGTTTAACCAATCAGAAGCGGAGTTTATGAGCCAATCAAATCGTAGGGCGCCAAGTATAAGAGCAGAATAAAGTTTTTGTTGGTTTATCTTTCACCTTGTGAAATCTTCGACGAACAAGATGGCCCGTACCAAGCAAACCGCTCGTAAATCTACCGGAGGAAAGGCTCCTCGTAAGCAGCTCGCCACCAAGGCAGCACGTAAAAGTGCCCCAGCCACCGGTGGAGTCAAGAAGCCTCATCGTTACAGGCCCGGTACCGTGGCTCTTCGTGAAATCCGTCGCTACCAGAAGTCGACCGAGCTGCTGATCCGCAAGCTGCCCTTCCAGCGTCTTGTCCGTGAGATCGCCCAGGACTTCAAGACCGATCTGCGCTTCCAGAGCTCTGCCGTGATGGCTCTCCAGGAAGCTAGCGAGGCTTACCTTGTTGGTCTGTTTGAAGACACCAACTTGTGCGCCATCCACGCCAAGAGAGTTACCATCATGCCCAAGGACATCCAGCTTGCCCGCCGCATTCGTGGCGAGAGAGCGTAAACAGTTCTTGTTCTACAAGGACACAAATAACAACGGCTCTTTTAGGAGCCACCACATGAAATAAAGTCAATTCAAAATGCTTCTCTATGAATATGACGGAAAAATCTTTTGAGTGACGTTGAGCTGACCGTTAAGGTTTTGATGGGATATTATAAGCCCGGGGGGAACGGACATAAGTGCGCTCGTGACTGCGTCCTAAAGCCTGGTTTTCATATAGTCGTCCGTGAAACCCTAGAATATTTCATACGACTGTATATGGACTTAAGGGTCTATTTATATGAGCCCGGGAAGAATACCGAAGAATAGATAGCGCTTCTAGCCGAGGCACTCGAAGCGAGCGTTTATATGGAGAAAACTTGTCTCGGGTAAAAATGGGATAGCCCCCATGTGAGACAAGTTTGAATCGTCCAGCGGACTTCAAAAGCCTTTCTTGACAGTATCGCAACTTTCACTTCTTTAGTATCGCAACTTTCACTTCTTTTTAAGACTTTTAAGTGAAAGTTGCGATACTGTCAAGAATAAAATAAAATAAAATAAAAGCAGCATAGCCCATCAGTCTTCCAGATACTTTCTTTTATTCTATTACGTTTTGAAGACAACAAGACGTCGAAACCAAAAATACGGCAATATGGCCTGCACGAGTTGTCCCGGGAAGAAGAGGTCAGTTATAAAGAATCGTATGGAAAAATAGCTCGCCCCTGCAAGCAGGTTTCCTCGATGTTTTATTCTAGCAGACTGCTCGCAGGCGTTGGAGAGTAGTTTTAGGTCGAAAAGCGCGAGTTTGCTTTCTCTTGGCCGCTGTCATAAATCCAAGATGGCGGCCAAGTGAAAGCAAACTCGCGTTCCTTTCTCGATCTAGTGGTTGTTTTGATTTTGTTCTTCGCGAAACCATAGTAACAAAGCAACCATGCAAAATACCACATTACGCTAAAAAGTCGCTAATGAAAAGGCTAAAGAACATACTTTCAGTATTAAATTCATTTTTTTGAAGAAATTATTTTCGACAGGAATCACGGGAAACAAAAGCTAATCTTTCTCGTATGCTTTTCAGGGAGGAATTTGCCTTTCCATGCAAATTTTTAAAATGGGTTTTGACAAAGAATTAAGGATCCTTGAAAGCTACCGAATATTTTTGTTTCCTTCGCATAGATAGCGAGCGGCATGGTAGAAAGTAATTTGTTCTTATGAAAAATGCATCAAGATGGCTTATGGACACAAGTATGTACATCGATGTGAATAAAGAAAAAAAGAAAAAAAATGGCGGATCAGATCATTGACAAAATCATCCTCCAAACGCTCGTGTTATACAAATACTAGTTTAGTATAGGGATATCTACACAGGATCAGAATAGAAGCTTGAAAAAAAATATTTGTAATGATTTTCATAAAGACAGAAAAGTAACTGACAATAACAACTCCCGCGCAAATAGACACTGGCCGAAATGTGTTTGTTTACGAAATCTCATCACGGCCTAAAACAAGAAATGTTACTAATATAGCCCAGGCAGTAGAACGTTCAGGTTCCCAAAGTCTTAGTCCTTCCATTGCACACAATTTTGGATGAACTGCAGAAAAGAGTGACGAGATTCTAGAAGAATTTTCAAGGTTATCAAAGAAACAGAACTGTATCTCGGGGTACAAAATGCTTAATATATTTCGATGAGAATGAACTTGGCCGATAAAACTTGGTAGAAATATTACTTATCTATCTAGAATTTATGATAAATAGAATTTAAGTAATTATGATTTTTTAGAGGGGTAACAAATGAACAAACGCAGAACCAAGAAACACATCGATACGGTCGCCATATTGGATTTGGTGGTCCGTAAACTGTTTCCTCGGAGGTCCGCCTTTGGTGTATTTATAATCGCGCGCTCGGCTACTTGGTATTCACTTGTGAGTATAACTACAAACATATAGTTTATTCTGCGAAAACCTCAATTCTCTAAATCATCATGTCTGATGCAAAACCAGCCAAGGCAAAAAACGCTCCCAAGAAGCCCGCCGATCACCCAAGGTATCTTGATATGGTCGTTGCAGCTATCGGTGCCTTGAAGGAACGCAACGGTTCGTCCCGCCAAGCCATCGAGAAGTACATCAAGGCTAACTACAAGGTTGGAGACAACGTGAGTTCTCACCTCAAGTTGGCGCTCAGACGCGGAGCTGAGAAAGGGACATTGGTCCATACCAAGGGAGTTGGGGCCTCGGGATCCTTTAAGCTGGCGAAAGTGGAGAAGAAACCCAAGAAGCCTGCAGCCAAGAAACCAGCGGCCAAGAAACCCGCAGCCAAGAAGCCCGCCGCAAAGAAACCGGCTGCAAAGAAGGCAACGAAGTCACCAAAGAAGAGCGCAAAGAAACCCGCAGCCAAAAAGCCAGCGGCCAAGAAATCAGCTGCAGCAAAGAAACCCGCGGCGAAGAAGCCTGCTGCAAAGAAGACGACAAAGAAACCGGTAGCGAAGAAACCCGCCGCCAAAAAGGCTGCAAAGAAAACCGCCAAGAAGCCAGCGGCAAAGAAAACTGCCAAGAAGTAATTTCTTCTGGCTTCTCCCTTAAAACAAACGGCTCTATTAGGAGCCACCACATTTATAAAGGTCATGCCTTATGCTTCTACCTAAAAGAAATAATGAGTGTTTTTCCCATTTCTTCTAAGAATACGCGTACGCATCATGCGGTAAGGGAGAGTGAGTTGTTCAACTTTTGGGGACGAAACATTACCACCTCTTTTAAAAAGGATTACCAGGATTTTTTTGTTGAAGTTTCTCGCGTAGTTGAAGTCTCGGATAGGCCCATTTTAAAAAAGTATTTATTTAGTAATTACAAGGAACCATTGCAAGCGCTTGACCGAGTAGTGAGTTATCTACCCTACGGTACTAGTATTTCATGCGCGCGCAAATTTGCGAAACAAATGCGCTGATTCTTACGATTTAGCTCAAGTTCGGACTGACTAGCACTATAATAAAACCTGCTTGTATAAATATAACCTCCTTGTATGCTTTCCTTTAAATCTCCTTCCAAAGAACTCTTTGTCAATATATTTATCAGTTTATCTGAGCACTAGGTTATCAAATAAATCCTGTAACGGAATGATTGCCAAAACCTATAACGGTCAGCGTCACGTCACCCAAAGGGTTTTTTCGGTATTAAATATCTATAAAGAAGCATTTTGAATTGACTTTATTTCATGTGGTGGCTCCTAAAAGAGCCGTTGTTTATTGTGTCCTTGTAGAACAAGAACTGTTTACGCTCTCTCGCCACGGATGCGGCGGGCAAGCTGGATGTCCTTGGGCATGATGGTGACTCTCTTGGCGTGGATGGCGCACAAGTTGGTGTCTTCAAATAGACCAACAAGGTAAGCCTCGCTAGCCTCCTGGAGAGCCATCACGGCAGAGCTCTGGAAGCGCAGATCGGTCTTGAAGTCTTGGGCGATCTCACGGACAAGACGCTGGAAGGGCAGCTTGCGGATCAGCAGCTCGGTCGACTACTGGTAGCGACGGATCTCACGAAGAGCCACGGTACCGGGCCTGTAACGATGAGGCTTCTTGACTCCACCGGTGGCTGGGGCACTTTTACGTGCTGCCTTGGTGGCCAGCTGCTTACGAGGAGCCTTTCCTCCGGTAGATTTACGAGCGGTTTGCTTGGTACGAGCCATCTTGTTCGTCGAAGACTTCACAAGGTGAAAGATAAACCAACAAATACTTCATTTCGCTCTTATACTTGGCGCCCTACAATTTGATTGGCTTATAAACTCCGCTTCTGATTGGTTAAACCAAATATTTAAATGCAAATTTCGTCAGGTTTGATCCGCATGTTGGCTAGAAGTAGCTCGGATCGAAATTTCAAATTATGTTTCTAGATTTGATAGGGTTCTTTCATGCATCCGAGCGACACCCACTCATTGTGCTTGTAAAATAAATGCATATTAAAGTGTTATTTTTAAGCTTTGCCTCTCTGTAATGAATATATTTGAGTGAAACGTTGAACATGTTGAAGCTTGAGCTACATCGGGTCAATATTTTTGATACATGAAAAATTAATGAGTGACTGAACTTTTGACCTCTGAATTATTCATCTGAGCTGTTTCCACAGAGGTAAGGAATTGGCCAATATAAAGCAAGTATTGAACTCAACCTGGCATATTCTCGTATTCGAGTCATCATATTCAACATGTCTGGTCGCGGCAAAGGAGGAAAAGGTCTAGGAAAGGGAGGCGCCAAGCGTCATCGTAAGATCCTTCGGGATAACATCCAGGGCATCACCAAGCCCGCCATTCGCCGTCTTGCCCGCCGTGGTGGAGTCAAGCGAATCTCTGGCCTCATCTACGAGGAGACCCGTGGCGTTCTCAAAGTCTTCCTTGAAAACGTTATCCGTGATGCCGTCACCTACACCGAGCACGCCAAGCGCAAGACCGTCACCGCGATGGACGTGGTGTACGCACTGAAGAGACAAGGCCGAACCCTGTATGGATTCGGTGGTTAAACGACCTCAAGTGCAAATACACAAAACAACGGCTCTTTTAGGAGCCACACAAATGACACGAAAGTCATGACTAAATGCTTCATTCGCTGCAGTAAATTGTTTGTAATAAACTGAAAATTTAGTACTGACTGCAAGCCCGTTTTATTTCGGCCTTGGCATTTGACCGTGTTACAACATTCGACCACCGAGGATATAAAAAGCCCGCGCAATTCAGAAAAATTCATCGCGATATTGTTGGAGCAAATAAGCAACGCGCGCTCAGTAATGTTATAGATTCCCTTTATACACAAAGCAAACTGCTCTAATCCAGCATCACGCGTCAAGCAAGCTCGCAAATGATACAACTAGGCTTGAAAAGTTTGGGTGTCAAAACGTACAAAGTTAGCTGTGCATCACTTTTTTAACACCATCAAAGAAAACTGGGAGAAATACGCTATTTAGTAAATTTGTCTAGTTTGAGGTAAAAAATATAACGTCTGCGATACATGACTGCTCGACAACCCAGTCCGATAGAAAAGCCCGCTCCAATTTTTTAAGTGCCAAAACTTCCGCGTGATCCTAGTAAGCTTGGCGCCAAAGTCATCTGCAACGGCAGGATTGAAAAATTTAGCCCGCGCACCTTTGTACTCGCCTAGAGCAGGGACGTCCCTGCCTAGAACCTCATAAAAGTTCTAAAATCTGTTTATTTTCAAAATTTTGAGAGGCATTTAGACATTGTCTTTTATTTCATGTGGTGGCTCCTAAAAGAGCCGTTGTTTTTTGTAAGCAGGGAGATGCTGCTTATGCCTCATTCTCGTACCCAGAGCTCCCCGGCTCGTCTGTTCGCAGGAGAGGCTCTGGGGACATCCATTTGAGGAGATTGGCTGATTTTGAGCATTGGAGCATGCGCTGAAAGGTCTTTCTCTCAGCGGCTCTATATCAAACCTCGCGCATGCGTCAGTGGCTGTCACCAGAACCTCCCCCGCGAGGTAACGAGCCGGGGAGCTCTGGGTTCGAGAATGCTTATGCCTTGGCTTTCTTCTCGGTCTTTTTGGGCAGAAGAACAGCCTGGATGTTGGGCAGCACACCGCCCTGAGCGATGGTAACACCACCCAAAAGCTTGTTCAATTCCTCGTCGTTCCTGACAGCCAGTTGAAGATGGCGGGGGATGATTCTGGTCTTCTTGTTGTCGCGGGCAGCGTTGCCGGCCAACTCGAGGATCTCAGCGCTCAAGTACTCGAGCACTGCGGCCATGTAGACGGGAGCGCCTGCACCAACACGCTGAGCATAGTTGCCTTTGCGGAGATGACGGTGGATACGACCGACAGGGAATTGAAGCCCTGCACGGGATGAGCGAGTCTTGGACTTGGTGCCCTTAGCTTTTCCTTTGCCGCGACCTGACATTTTAAAGTTATAATGTGTGTACGATAAAATACGCAGAAATGTTGAAGGCTCGCTGAATCTCGCTTTATATACCGAAAGCTTAACTATCACTCGGATCGAAATCCACCAATCAAAGACAACTTCAGAACAAAAACTGTTTGACCTTTGATACTTAGGATGTAGTTGTTCTGTTTCCTAAGAGGTCAAAAGAGAGTAATTAGCATGTTAACCGATTTGGACCAATCGTAAAGCGAGGATTTCGATCCGTAATTTGAATAATCCTCGTGGTGTTTTGATATAAATTGGATTTTGGCGCCGTTCATAATCATTCGCTTTTTGATTTCGATCAACATGGCACCTAAACCTCAAGCACCAGGAAAGTCAGGCAAGAAGGCCGGCAAGAAGCAGGCCACAGGAGATAAGAAGAAGAGGAGGTCCAGACGCAAGGAAAGCTATGCTATCTACATCTACAAAGTGCTGAAACAGGTCCACCCCGACACCGGTATCTCCAGCAAAGCCATGGGCATCATGAACTCCTTCGTTAACGACATCTTCGAGCGCATCGCTGGTGAAGCTTCTAAGCTCGCTCACTACAACAAGAAGTCCACCATCTCGAGCAGGGAAATCCAGACCGCTGTTCGTCTGCTTCTCCCTGGTGAACTGGCCAAGCACGCCGTCAGTGAGGGAACCAAGGCCGTCACCAAATACACAAGCAGCAAGTAAACAGTACAACTTGTGCTGTAACAAAACAACGGCTCTTTTAGGAGCCACCCAAATGATACGAAAGATCATGACAAATTGCTTCTCTAGCTCCGAATCCCTGTCCCTCAAACATAAAATTGATGTCTCCCTCTACTTTGATTGTGCGAAGGTGTGAAATTTTTAAAGGCAGAATGCAGTACGCAAAGACATGCAAATTTCACCCCAAGCTATGTTCTTTTATTTGCCAAATCTCGGCTTCGACGTTTTTATGAACAATCATAATTACGATTCTCGTAAAGACCGTGAAGTATATTATAAAAGTGAATTCGAAAGACCACATTAGTAGGTTAACCCTGTGACCCAGAAGTTGCTTGCCGTCAGTCTTTTTTGTGCCCGGGCGCAAATCAAAACAGCCACTCGAAATACCAGTCACGCGAACAGCCTTGCTATAGCTCAGCAATAAAATAAAAGACTGATAGCTAGCTAAGGTTTTAGGATAAATGGAATTCTATGAATATGTTGTACTGTGTTGGCTGCAAAGCGGATAGACACTCGTAGCAGGCGCGTAGCCAGACATTTTACGAGGTACGGCATGCGCACTGCATTGTTTTCATAGCCCAACTCCCATTTTGTCTTGTGTTGTATATTTATTGTATTTTTGGGGCTTCACGACTCGTGAAGGTACGCAAATGGTACGCAAATGCGTATAGTTGGCGTACTGAGGTAGCTACGCGCGCGCGCCTGACTAGGAACGTCTCACGAATTGTTGAATAGGCCTTTGCAGTGTTTATGTGGGATTTTGCATGGTTTGCCCTGGTAACGAAAAACCGGTAATTTCGGTTGGGATTCCAATGGTACAGTCGATGTTTCGGTCATTCCGGTTGGTACGAGAGGTTCAGCTTCAGAGGTTGTCTCGCCGTTCCAGTTGGAACGAACCGATCGGAACGGTTTGTACCATTGGCATGGCACTCCAACCGGTTTTATGACCAAATAAGGCAGCCGACCCGAACCGAAATGCGAATAAGCGAATGGTAAGCGCCATTCCGCTCGGTATTTCATCCCAACCGAAATGTTCTGTACCAGTGGACGCGGATCAAACCAACCGGTTTTCCTTGACCAATGGTAAGCACCCCAAAATGGTGGAGCCGAAATGGTGCGGCGGAAACCGTGATAAGGCCTATCCTCGGCCTTTTCGAAGACAACAGTTTTCGTGCCGAACAGTAAAAACCGCTGCTGAATGCTGAATGGGTTCTCCGTTCTCCCCAGTCTCTCTCATCTTTATTTTCCCGCCAAGGCGTGGTGGCTCAGCTAGTGCCAGACTCTCTCTTCTCAGGAGTGGCGTTTCGAACGAAAAAGCAACTCATCTTCCTTCTTCTTCCTCGAGCGATCTGCTTCCAAAATAACCATGTCCGCTGTATCAAACGGGCCTACGAGCGCTAAGCGTAGAGCTGTAGGACCTAAAGCTAAGGTTACTGTGGTTTTGGGATCTCAATGGGGCGATGAGGGCAAGGGAAAGCTAGTTGATATTCTTGCTACGAACGCCGATCTCGTGTGTAGATGCCAGGTTGGTTGATCTGAAGTGTCTCGCTTTCGAAAAGACAGCTGCTTTCCATTAATGAAATAATATACTACACTTTGATCATACATTAGGATGATGTTCTAGAAACTTTTCGGAGTTTAAGTCTCGTTTTGTTTTGAAGGCTTGATGAGTTTTTGGTTGTGTTTCCGTTTGGCGGTAACTTAAATATCAGTCAAGCGTGCATCAGCATAACTTGGGATAAATCCACGTGTTTGTCTAAAAAAAAGTTTCAGAATCACTCCTGCAATGCATATTTTCATTATTTCACTTCTTAATCGCAGTAAATTAATCGACACTGAGGCAGCCCGAAAGGTATAAAATTTCGGGATTACGCAACCCGAAAGTCAAACAACCACAAGTGACCATATGATTAACGGAACTCATTTTGATTTAAAAATGTTAATTTTATACAAGAACTCAACTCAGTCTATTTTCATATTTAGTGCTAAATCATTTATTTTAATAACTTGATCACCTTCCACTTATTGCCAGTAAAATGTAGTGAAGGTAAATTGAGTTCACACATGACAATCGGGAAAACAATATGAAGTAAGTAACTGAATTAAGCAAGCTTAAATGTAATCTAACTCTTGATGTGAAGGAGGATTTTGCGTTTGTTATTGAAATCTAATTTCTTATGTGGCCTTTAGGTTTAGCCTACTGTTTGTGCTTTGTGAGTCTCTAGAGCTTTTGTTTTGAAATTCAGTTTGCTATTCATGCTTCACTGGATACCTATTGTATTAAAACCTCTTTGATAAAGCCCTATAAGAATCTGTTCCATAATTCCATCTCAGCAGCAGCTGAGATATGATAATAGACTAACTGTATTCAGAAGAAATCCAGGACAGTTTTAGTTTGATAGGAGTTCAAAATCACCATTACTACTGGTATGACTAGTTTTACGGGAAAACTAGGTGGTCTGCGTCGGTGGAGACATGAACATGAACAACAACAACCAAAGGTTGAGATTTATGTTAAACACAGCCATGGAAAAATTGTGTTTTGTTGATGTTTCGAGCATAAGCCTTTCGTCTTTTTGCTCCGATGAAGGGATAACACTCGAAACGTCAGCAAAACACCATTTTTCCACAGCATTTAACAAAAATCTCAACCTTTGGTTGTTGTTGTTCATGTTCACCATTACTACTGTTTTCGAGCTACAGTGAAAAGCAAACTTTTTGACAAGTTGTTTTGGCTCGAAAATAGTCACGTTTCATCCATTGTGAATCTGAACCTGGGCTGAAATTTGCCATGTAATTAAGGCCTTGTTCCTCCCAAACAATGGCTTTTTGATTTCCCTCATTGAGAAATTTTTCATTATAGTTCGAGAGACATCAGAACAAAGTTAATTTGAATCTATGAACATGATACTGAAAAATTGCATGACTAGAAAAGGATTGAATTTACATCTTTGCATCTAAATTACAGGATTTAGATAAATCCTGTACTGTAATTTAGCATGCAGAGTTGTAAATACAGATGATAATAATAATAAGGAATGCCAACAGTTTTATCCATTTATGTTGTTTTTAGGGTGGTAATAATGCTGGTCACACTGTGGTTGTTGGGGACAAACGTTATGCTTTCCACATGCTTCCAAGGTAATGTCATTGTCTTACCTTTCTGAGGCCATGGATTTTCAGTTGGCTCTGGGGAAACTCCTAGGGACTGGAATTAAGTTTATCGGCATTGTATTTGAAAAAAAAATTCAAAATCGTAAAATTCTCAGCATGCATTGATCCCAAAGTAAATAGACAGGAAATGTTTTTTTTTTACCTGCGACAAGTGTTAATCTCCAGGGAATCAATTTTGGATTTGGGAATCAATGAACTAATGATTCAAAAAAGGAAATTATAATTAAGATGCACTACAATGAACATGCAAATGAAGAGCAGGACAAATTTCCTTTAATTAGGATCATATTTATAACTCTTCATGCTTTTCAAAAAGTCAGGCAGTGGAAAAATGTTTCTTTTTATTCCGACTTATTTCTCTCCCTCCAATCAACTAATCAAGACAATTTTTGTTGTATTGGCTAGCACTTCAAACAGATTCTAAAAAGCAATTGCAATTGAGCATCAAAAATTTTGCATCTCCTCAGAAAATACTGCAGGGGCATAGTCTGGGGGGGGGGCACAGGGGGCTGCACCCCCCCCCCTTTTTCAGGAGATTTTCCCATACATTTACTGTATTTGCTGGAGGAAATATGAAAATTTTTGTCCCATGTTTTCACTATCTGGCCCCCCAATCAAAATTCCTTGCTACGCCCCTGTACTGCTTTACTAGGGATTTCACCAAACCGTGGTGTGCATAAAAAATGTCTATGTTTCTGTCAGCACAGGCTCATGTTTTTCTCTGCATTCCTTTCTCCATGGGATTATGTGTTCTTGAAAATAACCATCATGACTGAGTCGAAATCACAAACTCGCCTGTTACAAATTTTGAAATATGAAAGCAAAGCGACTTTAAATGGGCCACAGCAGAACTGATGGTTCTTTCCAAAATATTTCATAGACATTGCCAGTTTTCAGGTCTTTCAGATAAGTTTTAGTAAAGCATGCCGGCCCGTGGAGAAAGGTATGCAGACAAAAACATGATCCCAAGTGGCCAGAATCATAGATCTTTTTTGCGACACGCACCATGGTTCTGTGAAATCCATAATATATCAAATATAAACTTTGTTTGTACAATGATAAAATCTAGTTTTTGCTTCCAAAAACTGTAAAAATTCCCCAACTAGATGTAGGAAAGTTTCCACGAACAATCCTTTGCACCCTGTGAGAGGTGATTTTAAAGTTTAAGAAGTCAGCCACCATAACTCCAAGCAGATTGCATCATGTTATCCCCCTTTCAGCATATTTCTCCCCCGTCTCTGTCACCCTCATTTTTCCCACCAAGGCACGGTAGCTGTGCTAGTACCAACCTCTCTACTCTAAGAAGTGGCAGTTTGAACGAAACAAGCACAATATATTCTGCTCTTCTCATTTGCTAAGCGTGCACAATTGTTTAATTAAATGTGTCTCAAATTTTGGGAGCATATATTGTGAAACCCATGCTGCTGCAAGGGTTTTGCAGAGTTTTTGTAAAGATTCACGAAGTACCCAAAGAGTGAAATGTTAAAAACATTGTCCAGCCTGATATGGAAAAGGTCATCATGAGATTTTCACAAACCCTTGTCATTCTTTCCCAATCAACATTGATTTTATTGAATCAAAACATTGTCTTTCATTTTCAGTGGGCTGATCAATGCAAACTCTATGAATGTAATAGGTAGGTGAAACTGATACATACACAAGAAAAAATATTTCCATGAAGTTTTTTAAGGTTGTCAGCGGTACACAAATGCACTGTATGTACATCCAGTGAAGCCAAACTTATACAATCAATCTACAGTAGAAATGGAAAGCTAAGCTGATGAAAACAATTGGTGCATACCTAAACAAATATCTGGTTACATTCCTGCTTGCCACTGCTGTTACTGACATGTGCTCTTGTATGTTTTTAATCTTTAGGAAATGGTGTTGTTATCCACATTCCTCAATTTTATGATGAGCTGCACAACTTAGAAGCACAAGGTAAATAACAGCCTCTTTTCAAAATAATTAATATAATTTAAGTAACTGACATCAAGGTACTGTCATCAAGACTGAATTGGACAGTCCCAAAAATTTCTGCATCCCTCCATAAAGGATGTCGGTGATTCAGCAGTAGAAACCCCTGAGGGGGTTATTGGGGAGGTATAAAAAACCACAAAATTGCCTAAAAATTACATCAAAATCACTAAACTCTACACAAAGTCGTATCAAAACCGAAATCGCAATTAGATTAGATTTCTAACAAAATTAGATTTCTTTTAGCAAGCGTGAAGGGGGTAAAAGGCAGTCATAGCAGAAAAATCTGTGCTCCATAAAAATAAAACATAAAACCGCATCAGAAAATGATCAAATCCGAAAAATTGTAATTGAAAAATGTCAAAACCATTGCTCTGCAGGCTTTTTTTAGAAACCTGAATTCCATCATCATGAAGAAGTTGGCTGGAATTCATGGGGGTGGGTACCGTAGTTGCAACTTAAAACATCCAGGGTGGTATGGGTGTAGCTGAAAATGGGATTTGTAACATTAGACCACAAGCCCGAATGGGCTATTGCCCCATGGCCTTTGAGGGCAAGAGGTAAAACTAATTGTTTAGTATCGCCTAACCAGTTGGACAAAAAAAAAAGAAAGATTGGCCAAAAAATCATCAGAAACCTTGACAAAATGAGAAGCAGTACCCATTGTTTTTATGTTCAAAATCGGTGCGTTCGCTACTAGAGGTCCATTGATATAGTCCCCAAGTAGCATAGCCAGTCAGAATGTAGCATTGACAGTAGTCCACTAGTAGAGTGATACTTATCACAGATACTTACTATTTTATTGTTATTCTTTCAGGAGTGACAGACTGGCATCATCGATTAATAATATCTGACAGAGCTCACCTGGGTGAGTTGAAAGTGTTTGTTGTATAAGTTGTATATGTTGCTCACAGCAGATCGCAGATCTCCTGAGTTCTGGGGCAAAGATATTTTGGATTTTGATTGCTCTGGTATCTGGATTGTGTATTTTTAACAGATGCTAAATAGTTTATTTTTAATAATTACTTGAACCTTACAGATTCAGATTTTAGCCAAAATTACTGCAGATCAATTCAATGGATTTGACTGCAAGATTTTTCTTTGTGTTGTAGTTTTTGACCTGCATCAAGAAGCAGACCGATTGAAAGAATCTGGAAAAGGAAGGTAAGGCAATGCTAGCATAGAAAGTGCTGCGCTTGGCAGCCATAATGGCTTTTGATTGTTTATTTTTACCTATTTTTATAGTTTGGGAACAACTAAGAAAGGTATTGGACCTGCCTATGCTTCTAAGGTAAACAAAAGGTCACTGAACTGTGATGTTTATTTTCAGTAAGCTAGAAAATGCTAGAAGTACCTGCCATTTGAGTTGTCACCGTACTATGAAGAAGCTTGTCAGCATATAATGACCGAGTGATGCCCTTTGTTTGGCAACATACATACAACATACATGTACACACATGAACATCAGTGCACAATACACATTCCATACATATAGTTTACATACATAACTATATACTGTAAGCTCAGGTTTACATGTTTGCTGTGTGCCCGTTTGGAACAAAAAGAGAGATTTTCTAGTTGGTGTTTGAAACTTGAGAGGGATGCAGCCCCACAGAGTTCAATTGGAAGACTATTCCAAAGGGTCGCACCACTCAGGGCTCGAGACTGTGACCGATACAAAAGCGGCTAGATTTTTCTGTTTTGAAACAAAATCGAGAGTGAAAAATATAATAAGATGGGATTCAATAGTTGAGAAGGGCTGCTCTGAAATGCCCTACTTTTATTAATATTCTATACAGAAATCTAATGTTAACAGATATGCTGTACGCCTTAAAGGGAGGCTGTCACGCAACTGCGCAGCTGTTCTGCGCATCTCAAAACAAAGAACTATCGTGTAACGATGGCAAGCGAAGGCTGAAAGCCATGAAAACAATTCGTTTTAATCTCGCTATTTCTCTATCCATCCGACCAAATGTTTACATTTTACATATTCTTCAATAGTTTTCTGATAGGATGGTCTGTATAGTTTTGCTCAGTGGTCGTCCCTGGAACATGCGCATATCGTGGCAGCCTCCCTTTAATTGTGAAATAAATTTCTGACTGGAAGTAAATGTCTTTACGCCTTTTGTTTGTTTTTCACCACATCATTATACATGAACCAGTATAACTTTATCTAGCAAATAGATACAAAATAAATGTACCACTAAAGCATTTTTTATTCAAACTTTTTTTAGAAAATGCGACTAACTTTTCCCATTTTGTGACTAAAATGTAAGTGTCAGTCGCAAAAATGCAACCACCAATTTTATTTAAATTGTGAGCCCTGCCACTGTAGATAATGATTGTTTCATGTAGTTTGTATGTGGTTTTGTTATGGCCAGTCTTTTATCACAGTCCATTGAATTATAGGAGGATATGCGAGATTCAAACATATTAGAAAGATGGGGGCATTGTTCAATCCCTTATACACCATTATTGCTTTTTGTTTGAATCTTTTGACTGGCACTCTGTCCCAGCCAAGCATATCAAGATGATTTAGTTGAATTGGTGTTGTAACTAGATTTAGTATTTATTAGTAAATATAGCCATGCAGTACAATTTTGGAGCTTGTGTACAGCTAGCCCATCACAGACTGAAGAACAGTACTCTTTTCAAAGTGCCAATTCCTGATGAGATCTCAATCTTATGCCATATGTCCTATCACCTGGAATGCCAGAAGGCTGCCCCCCCTAAAGTGTACAGTAAAAACCTGCATATAAGAACCTGCTAGGCTAAGATTGTCCATACAAACCCCATGTTTCCCTGTATTTTTAAGTTAAATAAGAACCTGTTTTGGGCTAAAATTATAGGTTATTATATGTGGGTTTTTACTGTAGTTCAAGGTGTCCCATGGCTAATTCACAGAAACCTGGAGCCCATAAGCTAAAGATAGATGCAAACTGTCTCTGCCTCATCCATTCCAATTAATGATGCCAAATGTAATGCCCAAAAAGCTCTTTATCACCTCAGCAGAAAAACTTTCAAATGCTGCCCTTGGGTGATTGTTATGTTTTAGGATGTGTTTTGTTGTGAATTAGCAATGGGCCATCTTAAACATTTTAACTTATGTATATCATGAATTATCTTCTTCTGTTTTAGGCTCAGCGACTCAATTTACGAGTCTGTGATCTGATTGGAGACTACAACATCTTCTCAGAGAGGTCAGTTCAAACATGCAATTTGATTTTTAGTGTGCCCAGTATTGTAAAGTAAAATAATTACACATTAGGAACTTGATATTTGTTCCACTGATGAGAGATGCCCCCTTTATTCTTAGCTTTATGTATCAGTCAATTCCAGCAGTGACCCCCCTCCCCCATGGGGGGCATGGTCACTGCTGGAATTGACTGATACATTATGAAGATAGGATAGAACTCACATGTCAAACTTTTAGGCAGCATGTAAGATTATTTTGAGTTCATTCCATTAACAAGAACCCTTGAAGTCAGTAGAGTGCATAATAAAACAGCATTGTATGGTTTAGGTACAAAACTATGTATTGATTATTGGTACATAGGAGGCTCTGGCAGTTGACAACCAGCAACTGATTTTTATTGGCTGATATGTTTGCTTGCCATTTTGAAAATTGAAGTAATGGATGAGAGAATGGTCATACAAGTACATGGATATCCTAGAAACATTGTCTGATACTAAGAGCCTCATACAGTCAGCATGATCCACCTGTAGTGAACAGGCTCATATGGGCAATATTGTGCTGTCCAGTATCTTGTATTACTGGATGTACCCAAGGAGCCAAAATCAGTTGTGCGGGATGGTTAGCCTGATAGCATGTCAATTGCTCTGGGGCTTCTAGCCTTCACAAACATGCATATTCTACAAAAAGCTAATATCTGGTTCATTGTTTTTCTCTCTATCAGATAAATTAATGTAGTGTTAATATTTTGCAGGTTCAAGGCACTGGCATCTCACTTCGAAAGGCTGTAAGTACTACCAGTATTTAGATCAGAGTGCAAGCAGTCTACCAGTATGACATCATGTTTACAATTTTTCCTTTTATTTGGGACAAGGAAAAGAGAAAGAGAAAAAGAAAAGTGTGACTGTAAGAAACATAAGCACAGGGATATCCCTAGACTTTCCCTAAGTCCGTTGTTACGATTTTTTTTAATTGGCTTTTTTTGAACGACTCTCACGCACCATGGTACCATGCTCTTTTTTCTTCACTTTGCTCTAAGGAAAAACATAGAGGACAACTTAGGGCAAGTCTAGGACATCCCCATCCCCACCCCCCAAGACAACTCACTTCAGTTTAACAGGCCCTTAGAGAAAGAACGTAGCATGGCACTGAGTTTGACTGGTCATGAACCAGAGAGGCTCTGAGGCTCAGTATTCAGGACCAATGTACTGGTACTAAGTTTGATAAGACAAGAAATTAATTTCTCATCAATTGTGTCTTGCACAGTTTCCCTGCTCTGCAAGTGGATATTGATGCTGAGTTGAAAAGATATAAGGTAAAAACACATAATCCCAGGGGGGTACTCGGATGTAAAAATGAGGAGGGGGGGGGGAAGGGTCCAACATATTTTTTTGGGTATGAAATTTGCATTTATTTTTTTGGGGTATCAAATTTTGGGAGCAGGTATTTTTTTCGGTATAAAATTTATGGTTCAGGTATTTTTTGAGGTATGAAATTTGGAGCTCCGTCATACCCCCCATCATTTTTATATCCGAGAACCCCCTGGGCACACAATGTACTTTCATTTCAACATAATTTTGATTGTCAGTTTCCCAAACAATGTTTTTTGCAAAAGGTTAAAATGCAGAAGAACTTTGAAGCCATAATTTTTTGGTCGGGATGAACGTCGAATCTTTTAGGGGTTAAAATCACAGGGTTTGGTCTCTTTTATAATAATAATAATAATAATAATAATAATAATAATGTGGTTTAATTCATCCTCTTGCAGTCTATCCCTGAATTACAGAGGCCAGAAATATATACATACAAATAAATATAAATGTATACAGAAATATAGAAATATATACACACAGCCACACACAAATGGGTGATCTTGATCTGAAATACGATTTGAGGGAGATCTTTCAGGGCGAAATATGTGTCCAAATTGTTTGATCTCATGATGAAGCTTCTAGAAACTGTCAGAAAGAGAGAGATTACTCAAAGAAAAAACGATAAATCAGATAACTTTAAAGGCAGCATTTTAGTCAAACAACAACAAGTCTTGATGGGTATCTTTTAGGGTAACAAATTATTTGAGCCACACCCTTTTTGGTATCTTTTAGGAGTGAAACTAAAACAGTATTTTTATAGTTGTAATCAAGCAATAAAGGAGTATACATAAGACATTAAAATGCATAAAATTTAACTTGCCACTTGTGTGCTACAAGTTGTATACCGAACGTTTTACTCCCAAAAGGACCAAAAAATAGTCCGTAATGTAACGTCCAAATTTCTTGCGAGTAAACAATAATATTTACCTAGATTAGCATTTGATGTTACTAACTTGTCCTGGTAAAATAGCACTGACATGTAGATGTGTCTGAATATTTCAGGTTTTTGCTGAGAAAATTCGCCCCCTTGTCCGGGACACTGTGTCTTACATGAATGACGCCTTACAGAAAGAGGACTTCAGGATCGTGGTTGAAGGAGCAAATGCCCTCATGCTTGATATTGATTTTGGTAAGGATGATTAGTAAATTTTGACATGGCTGATCGCATTTGTTTTTCGCACAGGGGAGGTGGAGGACCCTACCATTTGAGGGCCTCCCTCACCCCAAATTTCCGGAGGTCCGCAACACTATCCTCCCCTGGAATTTCAACACTCTCTCCCTTGGAATTTCCAGGTTCCCTAAATACCCCCCTTTTCCCCAGCTGAGACAAACCCTTCCCCCTGGAATTGGGAGGTGAGCGGATTGTAAGCTACTTCCCCCTTCCCAACCCTCCCGATACAAAACATCATGACTCGGTGTCATCATTGTTTGCTAGTTTGAGTTCATAGAAGCTGAGGGAAACTTATATTTGCCCTTGTTTGCAAAACTTTCTTGTGTTTACCCTATCCTTGTCCGTCCCATGTGTAGGTACCTATCCCTTTGTGACGTCATCGAACTGCAGTATAGGTGCGGTCTGTACAGGCCTGGGTATCCCGCCACAAGCTATCGGTAACGTGTACGGTGTCACCAAGGCTTATACGACAAGAGTTGGTATTGGTGCTTTTCCTACAGAACTGCATGATGTAAGTCACGTCGCTTGTCTTGCACTCTTCAGGGCCCATGGTTTGATGGGCTGGTGCGAAAAAGCATAATGTTGGCTTTCACCGCATAATCGCGCATAATTTCCCGAAATTTCGTAGCGAAAATCATTAAGAAATCATTATTTGGTGCATTTCAAAGTTTCTTGCCTATTTTTTCTGACAAACGTATTTCTTCTGCAGAGTTTCTGAAGTGCGCTGGCCGACGCGCAACTTTTTGCTAAAACCAGCAATTTTCAATAAAACCCTCAAAATCCCGCAACAAAACGGAATATTTTAGTCAAATTTCCTCTAAAAGGCCCATAAGAATAAAACGCAGTTGAAAATTCGATGCAAATTTTCAGTTTTAACTTGTGAAATGCGAAGAACAATAGGAATCCCTTTCGGACCTACAGTATCAGCCAATCACAGCTGTTGAATAACAATAATCCAATTGAAAACAAAGCGCAAAGGTTCCCGGTTGAATAATGTTCTGGAGTGAATAATACCCTGCATATATCACGAATAAAATTTCTGCTGAAACTATTTAAAGAGCCTATGTCAGCCACTCCTTTGTTATTGTTTTCATTCGGTATTAGAAGACGAATTATGTGTAGAAATTCTGAAATAACCATCTGCAAACAAAGTTTACTTCATCATTTACCAAATTGAACCGAAAATATCACACTACGTTCCCTAAATCAGCCGATGGAAATGGATGCTTTTTCAAACTCGGTATGTTGCTAGGCTGTCCAAATGGCGGCTGACACAGGCCCTTTAATGTGAAAAGTGAATTTCCCATGCAACAAGGATCAGAAGAATTGGAAATGTTCGTCTTTCTCGTCATGGGAAATTTTGAACACTTTGCTATTTTTCTCATTGGAAATTTGATTTTTCTTCACATGAAAGAAATTTCTTGTTTACGTACCTTCTTAGTTCAAAAAATATTCTCACACTTCATTTTGTCATTCCTTCTTCATGATTTTAAACATCAAAGAATGACCAATTGATGGCATAACAGCATTCAATCGGAAATTAAAATGTAACATTTGTATATAAAACAACGTTTCTTAATGTGTTGCTGTTACTTGTTATTACAGGAATTCGGTAATCAGATGCAAGAAATTGGCAAAGAGTTTGGTGTGACCACGGGTAGAAGAAGGAGATGTGGATGGCTTGATCTCCCAATGATCAAGTATTCCCACATGATTAATGGCTTTACCGCGTAAGTTAAATTACCCTACTAGCAGAGCTTTCTTTCTGTCAGTCTTTTAACATTAAGTAATCATCCATGCAAGAAGGAACCGAAACTCCATTGTTCTACGGCATTCAGGGTTCCCCACATAGGATGTGTTCCATTCTTTACCACAGAAAGTTGTCATGACTAGTAACATAATACAAGTGAAACAATTATTGATTTAGACTTGCTTGAGAAAATATGGCGATAATAACTCTCCAGACCAATCAGATTAAAGAAAAACAAAGGAAAGAGAACCACTATTTTACGCTAGGTTCCCCATATACGAAGTCTTTAAAAATCGCATATCCTGTATATGAGTACCTACCACATGTGCTTATATCTTACCATAAATCCTGAGAAAAGTCTTAATTTCATGGTAATTTGACCAATTTTTGTGTCTAAGCCAATGAAATCGCCGATATTTTCAATAGAAAATAGTTGCATTCCAGCATTTTCTGCCGTTGGCTTGGGTAGTTCTTATATGGATCATTACTTAAACGAAGTTAGTCGCGTGTCGTGCATTCGCGTCAGTAGATAACAAAGAAAATGTCATTTTAATATAATTCAGCATCTTGGACGCACGAAAACACACATGCCTTTTCCCTACCTTGTTTGCTCGTTGCAGAATTGCTATTGCCAAGCTTGATGTGTTGGACAGTTTTGAGGAAGTCAAGATTGGTGTCGCCTACAAGCATAAAGGACACATACTTACTTCATATCCCGGTAGGAATTGCGCACGTTGCAATGAAATCGTTACTTTTTACTTAATCCGGTTTTATTAATTATCTGATGACTCGTCAAGGACTGGTTCCCACTTGAAAGCAAGCGCAAGACGATGACACAATCTTACAGCAATTCAAGAATCAACATTATTTTACTTTCTTGCTCTTGCGTTCGTGTGATTTACACCAGACACAAGCGCAAGGGTTCCCTGCGAGCAGAGACTACTTTTTATCTTACTGCATTTTCATTTACTTTAATTATTTTCTTGTGTTTTTTTCTAACTTCGCATAAGTAGCCACATGAACCAGGGATGCGCAAGATGCTGTGGAAATTCCGCAATTGCAAATGAATACCCTGTGGAAATTCTGGGGTAAAATGATTGGCCCTGTGGAAATTCCAGGGTCAAAATCAACAAACCCTGTGGAAATTCCAGGGTCAAACACAGCGGCCCAGGTTCCTCGATAGGGCCGATAACGGAGCTCAATGAATAGCTTTGCGATTGATTCGTACTAAAACGGCCGTAAAGACAAAATATCTGCTGGAACTCTTGACGTTGCTCTTTACTCCATGTTTCCCCTTGTTTAAAGCGAGTCTTGATGTACTTAACGAGGTGGAGGTCGAGTACCTTACCCTCCCCGGATGGAAGACGAGTATTGAGCACTGCCGGACGTTTGACGAGTTGCCACATAATGCACAAGTGTTCGTTAAAAAGGTTGAAGAGATTGTCCAAATACCAGGTAAGCTCGAGGAAGATATGTTGAGCTTGTTTGTAAGCCCGCGGTCTGTATGCACCATCATGTTCTTCTGATGCAGGGCTGGAAATTGCGAGCGACTACAAATTAGGGCTAGGCGACTAAAAATTTGAACTTAGGCTCCAGCTGGTGACCAAATATTTTGTTACTCTTTTCAGCTTGATGACACCTGGCGACCAAAAGTTATGTCCAGGTGCCCAGTTTTTTGCGCTCGAAAAAGAAAAAACATGGTTTTGGCAGGTCGCACCCTTGATCTTGTTCCCAGAGCCCACAAGACCCGACACTGTTACTATATGGTCGCCAACGACTAGACTTTTAGGAGAAAAAGATGGCGACCAGACATTATTATGGCGACCAATATTCACTATTTGGCGACTAGAATTTCTTAATAAGGTGCCAATGGCATCTCTCGAACAAAGTTTATGCCGGGCCCTGGCGCTGTGAGTTCTGCGCAAACGATGCTCTGGGAACAAGATTGATCTCCCACTTCAGTCCCCGAAAATGAGCCCAACTTATGTATGCACTCGACTATCCCAGGACAGTCCTATGATCAGAAATAATTTCTATGTGAACCGGGTCCGTTCTCGATGACCATGTGGGGCGTGACTGATCAATTGTAAAACTTTGAATACCCGGAAAGGACACTCTTTCTATGCAATGCACTGTTCCAGCTATAACGCATGAGCGCGCTGCATGTGGGTAGATGTCATTCTCGTACCCAGAGCTCACCCAGCTCGTCTGCTCGCAGGGGAGGCTCTGGGGACATCCATTTAAGTGCCTTCGCTGATTTTGAACGTTGGGGCATGCGCAGAAAAGTGTTTCTCTCAACGGCTCTGTATCAAACCTCGCGCATGCGTCTGTGGCTGTCACCAGAGCCTCCCCCGCGAGGTGACGAGCCGGGGAGCTCTGGGTTCGAGATTGGGTAGATTGGGTAGGACATTTGTCGAACAAACTGTTAAAAAAGCGCGCGTTGCATTCTGGTAGTTGTGGGGCATGGCTGGCTTGAACATTTCTGACAATCTCGTACCCTTTTGGCCAGCGGCAAGATTCAGGGCTCTGGGGAATCGATTTTTTAAAACCCAGATTCTGGGTTTCCGGTTTGAACGTTGTATGGAAGTTCGTTACGTTTTTGACCTACCACGCATGCTCACAAATCGGATTCCCCCAGAGCCCTGAATCTTGCCGCTGGCCAAAAGATGAAGGGCTCTGGGTACGAGATGGCATTTCTGAATAAAAAGAGCTCGCGCGCTTATAGTTCGAATCGTCCATTTGCTGGCGATTTTGACATTAACCGGAGTTGTATGCGAGCGAGGCGTGCATTTGTGGGACATGTCCAGATAGAGAGGTTCTCACAAAAATACTTGTGAGAGGGCGAGGCTGCTCGCCGTTACTTGAGAATTCATAGCAAATATGTATAAATTTTCCACAGTGAATTGGGTTGGAGTTGGCCAAGCGAGAGAGGCAATGATAAATGTCTACTGAGACATCGAACATGGGAATTAATACGGTACTGGTACCGTGTCAGCAACTAAATTTACTCCACATCCCACTGGACAGGTCGCGCTCCAGGAAAAGGATGCCTTGTTTATCTCTACACGCACACCTCATTTACCAACATGGATGGGACATTTGCCCATTATTTCATGGACCATTGATAATTTGTATCATTTACATTTTTAAAGAGTGAAAAAATGGAAATAGCCATAACCATTTTTAATTACCTATTTTTGGTTTTACCACTGTATGCATTGTTACGCGACCGCAAAATTCAATGTTGCGATGGGCGATTTTTAGCTGTCAGTCAAACCAAAACGCTCGATTCGACTGCCTCAGTGGGTCGATATTGATTGCAAAATCAACCACAATTGTTTTAAGCTATCCTTTGGCTTCCTTGTCTAGAATGTTTAAATTTCTGTTCAAGAAAATTGATATCAAAATTGTCTTGCACAAAATCAACCAAAATAGTTTTAAGCTATCCTTTGGCTTCCTTGTCTAGAATGTTTAAATTTCTGTTCAAGAAAATTGATATCAAAATTTTCTTGCGTAAAATCACCATTCGCAACAGTGATTTTTGAGGTCGCGTAGCAATGCATACGGTGGTAAATGTTGTAGTTCACATTTTACCCCCTCTTCAAATTGTTGATTTGTCTGTTGATGGACATGATGCACTATTTTGCCACTTTGTTGTAGCTCGTTAAAATATCGCCAATCCAAGTACTACTGCAACATGTGCAATAAATATGCTCATAAGTGTATCAAACAAACTGTCGTTATGATTTTATACCGGGAACTTTGTATGGGTAATTAGGAAATTCTAACATATTGCAGGGCAATATACTGAATATGTAATCTCATATCTTTGAACGTGTGGTGAAATTGAACTGCAACGTAGCAATGGCGGATCCAGGCATCATGGTTTAGGTGCGGACGCATCCCCTTTGCGATGCAAAAATGGTTTAAAGCGGACAAATGTAGCCGTAACGACTAGCTTCTAGCACCTCTATTGACAAATCTGACTCCTCAGACCTGAAATGCACCGCCGTTTCCAAAAACCTGGATCCGCTCCTACGTAGGCATGAATATCCGTCCGGTTTGTTAAATTAGGACTGGAATTACCAAGTGCTGGATACAGTAAAAACCCGCATAAAAGAACAGGTGTTTTGGAGAATCAGGCTGATTTTGTTCTTGTATATTGGGTGTTTTCTGCAAAATCAGCCTGAAAATGTTCTTAAGGTGTTCTTAAAGTTGTTTCTTAACATCAAATACTGCATACACTAGAAAGGTGACAGTCATTTAGTAACAACAATTAGTCAAGTCTAAAAAACAATTGCTAAATTACCCTGGAATTCCTGCTGTAGAACTGTGTATGCATGGTCTAGCACATCATATTGATCTCCTGGGTACTCTACCACAAAGTGGGTTACTGTACTCGAATCTAACTGGCAGCAATTTTGTTATACAAGAACAATTTTCATTTTTCAGGCTGCATGTGTTCTTATGTATAAGGTACCTTTTTGACCAAATTTCAGCCTGAGTGTTCTTAAACCACATGTTCTTTTATGCGGGTTTTTACTGTAGTGCATGTAACAGCTATTTCATATTTATTATTTAAGCTAGCATTCCCCATAAAATTAATCGAACTTCTCAAGGGCTGACTTGAAGGGCTCAAAGTACATACTTGTCACCCATCAACTGTAACTTCAGGACTCTTCTGAACTGAGATGTAACATTTTATATTACTGAACTGTGAATATTTAGTAATTTGATAACCGTGTGTATATTAAATCATCTTCGACTCGAATTCGTTGTGGTTTTCTTCGCCGCAGATGTGAATTGGGCCTTTTCATAAGCGGTCTACGGCAGTGATGCTGACATCTCTTTTCTCTGACGGAGGAATAACCCTCAAAACGCCAGCAAACTGAGTGAATCCATAAAAAAGAACGAGTAACTTGAGCAGAATGTGGAAAAAAGTATTTCACAGAGAAATTTCAAATCAACCTTTTTTTGGCATTTTCGAGAACCTTTTGATAAAGGCAAATGTCTGTGATAACACCAAAATGTAATTATTATTATTCTCAACGAGTGATTTCAGCTGTTACTGCGATTTCCGGATTTGATTTTCGAGGTTTGGTCGTGTATGAAATCAATTCTACCAATTATTTATAGACAACATCGGCTAAAGGTGTTTACATCTTGTTACCATTGTTCATTTTGTAGAAACTTGCATGCGCTATGCGAGAAATTGAACAATTGAATTGGGTGCTTAAACAAAAGGTAGACACTGGTACCCGATTTTTTCTTGAAAACAGTATTACAAAAGTTTCTAAAAATATGAACATTATTTTATTTCAGTTATTTTTGTTACTCACTATATAAAAGGATCCCAACTTAATATTTTTACGTGGGCGTATGAGTGATGCGTTTTCTCTCAGTTACTCGGGTAGGAAATGTCCAAGTCAAGTAATGCTTTCGCAAAACGGCATCATTACGGCTTGAACGGGAGGCTTTGCATGGTTACGTGTCAAAAAGAAAATTGTCAGGAATTCGATATTTTAGCTCAACTTCCAATGAACATGAACAGGCCTAATGATTATTTTGATGTGTTTTATATTGTGACGCCTATGTTTATAATTTTTCTCATTTGAAAATCAGCAAGCGTAACGGAGGTACAAAAAAGTTCTGAATTTCAATAGCGTATGGTGAATGAAGCGTAATTAGAAAGTTTGACGTTCGTAACTCAAATTATGAACGCATGGCGAAGAGTTCAATTTGCAAGAAACATGTGGGCTAATGAGCTTCCTGCCCCACAAAAAAATCAAGTCTCTTAAAAAGCCAGCTCTTCGCTTTTGAAAAATGTAATAAAATTGCTCAAGATCAAATAATAGCATTGACGATTTTCACTAAGTTTTGAATGATCCACGGCACGCAGGTTTTTAAAATCGAGTGGATTGTTGTGTGGTGGAAGGCTCATTAGCCCACTTGTTTTCTCTAAACTGAACATTGAACTGCGTCCTTACAACTGAATCTAAAACCTTCAAATTTTAAGAGTATGCTTCATTTGTTGTTCGCTATTGATTTCAGTGCCGATGATTTTCTAATGCCTTAATCGAAATTCTGAATCTAGACCCTGCTTATGCAAATGAGTAAACAAATAACCGCCAATTGAAATCCTTAGCGTCTGTTAGGGAAACGTTTGTGATTGGCTGGTTTTTCCCCGCCACTTTTCAGGTCCTTGTCCTGTTTGGCCTAGTGCATGCAGTCGACTGGGTTTTCGTCGCGACAGAAAGCCAGTCAACTGCACTAACCGAAACAAGGCAATGACCTGATTGGGTTAGATGGTTAGAATATCGGCTCCCATAAGCATTGGCAGAAATAGTTAAAAGCTCGACATTGGGGCCATATGGCCGCCAATACTAGACTTAAGGTTTGGTGAGCAAATAATTCAACCTAGTCGCCAAATGGGGACTTACATCTTCAGTCTGTACTTTTTCAAAAATGCCCTTCTCAAAATATTAGCTGGCTGTCAGTCAAGCATTAATTCGGGAGAAAAAGATGGCGGCCGGTTCCTAGAATGCCAGATAAGAGTTATTAGTAGATAAACGCTTTTATTATATAAACACCAATGAAATACCAGGTGATCTCCCGCGCGAAAACGTGATATCTTCACACGTGAAAATATCATGTTATTTTCACATGTGAAAATATCACACTTGCCTTTGCTGAATGCTCGATTTTTAAGCTTAACTCAAATAAAATTTGAATTTGGTATTTCATTGATGTTTATATAATAAACAGAACATTACATGACCGCTTGGAGATACGAATTTTATCTTCTCGTGTTAAAAATTTATCTCACTCGTTCGCGCTATCTCCGCGCGGCCATGTAATATCCTCTATATCCAACGGATAAATCCAGAACAAATCCTATACAACAGATAACGTTTATCCGTGGGTATCTTTATGCAACCTTTCAGGAACTGGCGAACAAACAACTATCTGGCGACTTTTATTTTTTCTTTATGATATGAAATCAAAATGAAATGTATGCACTTTAGGCGCCAATGGGACCTCTAAATAAAAATTAATGTTGAGCCCCGTTTTAAGCTAATGGAGATGACGTCCCTATCATGTTGTTCCGTTTATCTGTTTCTCCTCGCTCGGGGTTTCTGCTCCGCTGCGGGTTTTTGTTCCGAGGGCGTTTTTCTGACAAGAGGCTTGGAAAGGATCTCGTAGCAGAACTCTTCCGTCGGGTCAAACTTGGACGGCGAGGTTTCATCGATTTCATATCTATTTGGAAAAAATGGAAATCATCCATATAATTAAAAACATGCAATGGTGAATTAGGTAAAAGACGGGAAATGACGTTCCACAGCCGCCCATTGGCGACAAGGTGGAATTGGCTGTTGCCGTTGGGTGTCCAGTAGTCACCCATCGGTGTTCGATAAAAATAAAGTTTCCTTTGTTTTCGGAGCATGACGTAAGTCATGCGTCGGTATGTATGTTATTTCATATTTTCTTTTCACTTTGTTGACATAAGTCAACAAGTTGGATGTTTAAAAGAGGCAACCAAGAGAGTTAGTTTATTCCAGGTTTCAGGTTTCCCGGCACGTTACGCTTACGCTAAATTTTGGAAGAAGTTGGTACTTTCAACTGCAGTTTGGTAGCCCCGTCGATAAAATCTTTAAACAGTTTAAATCATTATAGAATTGTCGACTCATGCAAATTTCAAGAGATTTCGGACGAAAGCGATTCGCCGAATTCAGAGGAAAACATTTCAATTAGAAGTTAACCGAAGTCAAGCAACAAGCTTTATAGAAGCAAAGCAGTATTTATTTGACTCTGAAATAGAAGGTCACAATCTTTATCTTTTAGAGTTACTCAAAAACTTTAGTGAACGACGCATATTTAGCGATTGAGTGTTTGCTTGAAGCAATTCAAAAAAGACAAAGAGTTGATTATGTGAAGTTCGGTGCCTTGTCGTTACGATTAAGTGCACAAGGAACGTGACTAGCTGGAAGAGGAGAAGAGAGCAAAAGAACATCTTAGACGAGGCCATGCGAGCTAAACGCCAGTCTGGGAGTTAGAGGCATCGAGAAACAAGAAGAACAATAAACGAAGCTATGTGGCTAATAGAGGTGGATGTGAAAAGCAGTTTATTGAGGTACATGTATAAACACCTGTAAACACTTTGCCCTTTCTTTGTTATTTCCAGAGCTTGTTTATCCTGAAACAAGCTGCCAAATGTTTAACAACATTGTGTCTTTGATTCTGTGTGTTCTAGTCTTGCGTAGAATGAAATGGAAACTATTTTTCATTCGGACGAACTGGTGAGGGAGAATGAAAATAAAGTTTCCTTTGTTTTCGGAGCATGACGTAAGTCATGCGTCGGTATGTATGTTATTTCATATTTTCTTTTCACTTTGTTGACATAAGTCAACAAGTTGGATGTTTAAAAGAGGCAACCAAGAGAGTTAGTTTATTCCAGGTTTCAGGTTTCCCGGCACGTTACGCTTACGCTAATTTTTTTTTTGCGGGGTAAAAATAATCATTATTGTAACCTGAAGAATTTTGACCCTACTTCAATGTGGTCAAGTTTTCGCCTCGTAATTCCTTATATTCCCATGTTCACGGCTCGCCCTGTGGGAATATTGTATACTGTGAGTTTAAAAAACCTTATAGTTATTTATTTATTCTTTCATTAGATTATCGAACATTGCATTCAATCATTATGCTTCAAGAAGTACGTGCATGAAGTAGCAGTTAGCACATCGCCTACGACAAGCACATGACGTAAATCGTGAGTGAGGACTGGAAAATGAGTACGATGATGTAATAGTAATGAAACAGAGTTTATTGAGGTAAAAGAATGCTTTTTTGGTTTGGTCAATCATCTGTTTTGAATGTATAAGGGAGATTGAAAGCTATTTAGCATTCCAGATCCGTACATAAGGAGCATTAGACTTATTATGCATAATTCTAAGTGATGGATGACTATTTTTTTTTTGGAGAGAATTGCCCTAACAACAGGCAAATTATGCACTTCAGGATCACTGTGATGACGCGTATAAAGCGCGATGTATCTTGGATATTGATAGCACGAAAGCCTACGCCACTTGGCTAGGATACTGAATAATTTGCACACAAAGCTATATATTAAGATTCTCGTTAATACTCCGAAAATAGACTATTTTCCTTTGAACCTCGGGTAATGAAGGGGGTAGTGCTGAAGATCGCGATGTCTAACGTACTTGTGTACTGAATTTGGTGGCCATTTCGGTAAATGTCAATTAGTGCCAGAAGCACAAAATTAAGAAGTATATTTCAAGATCTAATTTTAATATGGAATTATAAGAAGATTGAGAGTTCTTCCACGCTTGTAGTTTTGCTATAATTTTAGAGCCTAAGTACCGAATTTGTCAGCTACTGAATTTGGTGGAATTTCGGAAAATGTCAATAGGTACATTGTAGCATTTAAGAGGCATCTTTTCTATATCAAGTTAATGAAAATATAAGAAAGATCTTAGTTCTTCCACCCCTGGTATTTTTGCTATACTTTTAACAAGAGTGTCTAGTACTTATGTACTGAATTTGGATAATGCCAATTAGGTACATGATAAGATGGAAATTATAAGAATTTTTTTAAACACCATTTTGACATGTGATATTTAATGAATAAGCCTTTGGTCAATGGAAATGACCCAAAGAGCTTTAATTGCGTATTTTATGTGGATGATGGTTATTGTCTAGAAGACGTCTTTAACAAGCTCCGTTGGTTTTATAATTCTATATGTGAGTCCAAATTTAGGACAACCAGCCAATATCATGTCTAAACGTCTGTGCAAATTGGATTCAAGATTTTAATCTATGATTATTTATCATATGACGATCTAATGCTCTTCAGTTGAATTGTTTATTTAATGCAATGCTTGTGGAGCATTGAAGGAGATGAATTATCCAGTTAACTCACAGAATATTCGCTCAAGAGGAAACTAACTTTTGTTCCACTTATCGTGAACTTTTAGCAATCTATTACAGCTACTTAAGCGTCTCAGCTCGTCTTGAAGAGTGGAAAAGTCAATCATTCAAGTTTATTTCATCTATTAATGAGAATTACATTTGGATATATATATATGTTGAAGATGAGAAGTCTACCTAAAAGCATGGTGCTTGTGGTTGTAGACCACTGTACAAATGTTGAATTATGTTGTTTACGAAAAATTAATTGCAATTAGTGGCTGATTTGATGAAATAATTGCAATTATTTATAATCAATTAACTAAAAATCAATGATGCTTTTCCTGACAAGATATTATCTTTTAAAATTCTTTTAAATTGTTGTATAAGTAAACTTAATAATTCCCATCTTGGAATACACAAGTCATTTCCCAGCCTGCATCGGGCTATGAAGTTTTACTGTATGACAAAAATTGAATTTTAAATATGGATCCAAGGGAGAAGTGAGTTGCCGTCAAGCGAATGCACTATAAAGCAATACAAGAGATAGCTCTTATTGGACAACTAATAATTCCTGTTTTTCAAGCATTTGAAGATTTTGTTGTCCCTATATTTGGACTCTTGCGCCATCAAACAACATCAATGAAATGTTTTTATTCGAGAATTTGGAACCCTTTAAGGAATGAGATTCCGTTTGGGTAGGCTATTGCTTTGTACTCAATGTAATGTATAATCGAAGAAAAATTGTCAATTGTTCCGCTTGGCCGTTAGTTTTTGGCCTTTAGTTATGGAAACAATATTCTAGTACTACAAGAATATTGCTATTCTAAGGAATATTAGCTGTTTGATGTGTAACATAAAAGATGCATGATGATTAACATTATAAGCTATTTAGTAATTATTGTTAATTATCTAGTCGATTGATGAGCACTATTTAATTAGCTTAGTCGATGGATAATGAAGCTTTAAGTCGATGGACAATTTAGTTACTTGAAGTACAATTTAGTTTATTCAATGGACAATAAAGCTGAGTCGATGGATATTAAGCTTTGTTTGTGTATATTGAAGCTGACAGTCGATTGACCATCAATAACCTAATTAGTTTATGGATAATGAAGCTTAGCCGATGGACAAGAAGCTTACTTTATTGATAATGAAGCTCAGTCGATGGACAATAAGCTTACTTTATTTGATAATGAAGCTCAGTCGATGGACAATAAGCTTACTTTATTGATAATGAAGCTCAGTCGATGGACAATGGACTTAGTTTATTGATAATGAAGCTCAGTCGATGGACAATAAGCTTACTTTATTTGATAATGAAGCTCAGTCGATGGACAATAAGCTTACTTTATTGATAATGAAGCTCAGTCGATGGACAATAAGCTTACTTTATTGATAATGAAGCTCAGTCGATGGACAATAAGCTTACTTTATTTGATAATGAAGCTCAGTCGATGGACAATAAGCTTACTTTATTGATGATGAAGCTCAGTCGATGGACAATGGACTTAGTTTATTGATAATGAAGCTCAGTCGATGGACAATGAGCTTACAACAAAGCCTTAGTCGATGGACAAAAGGTTAGTTTATGGATACCCAATGGAAAATTCGATGCTTTTTAGTTGATGGACAATAAAGCGAGTTGATGGGCAAAAAGCTGATTTAATATTCAGCAAGTTTATTGACATTACAGTAAAAAATGATTACTTGAGCGACTCATTTATTACCCTGTTAAAAAAAAAAAAATAATAATAAAAAAAAAAAAAAAAAAAAAAAACTTACTTCTATTTTATTGATATTTTTCAGGTGCTTCTCCAGTTACTGGCTTGGCAAGATCACAACAAATTTACCACAAATGCTTCTATAACATAAATCACTTGTTTTAAAGCTGCATCAACTCGTGAGAAAGAAGTTAACGCATTTATCACAATTATAGTAAACAATTATCAATTATTCAGGCCAACAATCACACGCGGCTTTTTAATAGGGTCAAAGTTTTCTTTCAATGCTAATATTTACAATAATTGGTATTGCATCCAATATAAAAGAAAGATTAATTAATACCATCAGTAATTCAAGAAAATAAATGTACGGTCAGAAAGTGCGTCGCTAGTGATCTGCGCATACAACTGCGCATTGTTTTATCCTCAGCAGGATTAATTTTCTCAAACGAAGTGCTAAACATCAAGGCATCTATATTACTATTTTTGCAGATTATGTGGTGGCGAAAGTATTAGAGGCGAGATGAACATCTTTAGAGAAGGACAAGTCTGACGAACACGCTGAAATTGATGACCGAGTATCTAAGGATTGATTTCTTCAGTGATGTGTATTTGAAATATATTATTAACAAGTACAAACTTTGTAATAGGAAACTCTGAAGTTTCAGTAACTATGAAGGAGATGTACAAGTTATATTGTCTGTCGCTCATACAACTGGAATGCATGTAATTACTTAGTTATCCTTAATTGCTCAAATCTCCTGTTACATGTAATAACTAGCACAAAGCGTAATCGGTGCATTGTTTATCCTGAAACAAGCTGCCAAATGTTTAACAACATTGTGTCTTTGATTCTGTGTGTTCTAGTCTTGCGTAGAATGAAATGGAAACTATTTTTCATTCGGACGAACTGGTGAGGGAGAATGAAACTATACATTTTCCCCCATTTTTATTCGTGCACAGATTCCAGATACTAATTTTGCTTTAGTATTGATTCCTCTGCAGGCATCTCTGTAGAAAAAGAAAGAATAGGGAACGGGCGGGCAAAGGAAGCAGGTTTTCATTGCTTTTTTGCCCATAGAGTTCCTTGCAGAGGAGGCTAGCGTTATTGGGTCTCATTTATTTTTTTGTTTGAGATGAAAATGCTTTCAAACTGGATTTTTTTTAATACGCGGGGAAACGGCTTTTAAATTCCTGGTTGCAATTGCTCTGCAGTTCTTGTTTGGTTCCCTGTCTATTGGATTTGTTTTCTGTTATCTCACGGCAAAGGCATTTTGACACTTGTCAGGAATGTGGGTGTAGAAAAGCAAAGTTGGCTAAGCCTTAGGCACTGGCCCCTCCAAGGATCGACTCCTGGTAAGGGACCTACTCTGCCCATTTTCAGGGGGTTAGAGTCCAATGAGGAGGTAATAAAACCCTCTGGCAGTAAACACCCGCAGTGTCTGCATTTGTGGTCGCTGGTGGTGCCATTGGGACCCAGCAAAATATTATAAGGAGCTGCAAGTCTGGGGAGTCAGCCAGCTGCAACATTTACATTTACTCACTTGAGAGCTTCAGTGAAAAACTTGTATCCAACAGTGTTATCTGGTAAAATACAATGAGAGTCAGAGAAGCATTTCCCTTTGTGTCTTGGAAAAGGAAATGGTCAAAATTTGTGAGCTCCTTTATTGTTTTTTTAATCAAATAATCTTATAAAATTTCTTCATCGTCATATTAATTGCTTACCTGTAAACACTGTTAGGACAACTTTCTTCATTTGTGTTTTATGTCCAATTAACTCTAGAATTTGCATAAGAAATTTGCCAACACCTTTGTGCTGAAGAGAAGGTTCAACTTGTACTTCATAGCTATAAAAACAACAGCAAAATAACTTGAGTTTCTTTCAGTGAAGAAAACAAAATGATTTATTTTTACTTTTACCAATATTGCCTGGCTTACCAGTATAATACTTCCTCTAAATTTTCATCCAAATCAAATCTGAAGTGTGACAAAGCTAGTTTTTTGCCTTCTCCATTCTTTACAATCAAATACCTACAAAAATAAATAAATAAATACAGAGGTGAACAGTGCTGCTACTTGACAAGCAAAAAAAAGTAGATAAGGCATGATCAAAACCAGCGAATAGTCACTGAGATGAGGTCTAGGTGACTATTCGCCAATATTTACAAGGTGGATGCGACTAATTGTTTTAGTAAATTACTCAATTAACTTTTAAGATTTTTGAAAAGATCTCACATTCTGGGGTATTTTTAAGTTTTCGTAATAAAGTGTGTGCGTGATCCCAGTGCTTTCAATGATGAATGTTTCAACCAGATATGATGAACGTCTCAACCAATCAGTGCGCAGAATCACTTGAGTAATTGTACTAATACCGTATATGGACAGTAAACTGGGCACTTATATCCAGAATATCAAGTTTATCTCACCATGCACTCTCTTCCGTCATCTCTTCCCTTTTCTGCTTAGGATGCCATCCCCAGTCATTTTGCTCATATCTACAAAATAAATAATCATGATTGAAATGTAGTGGTTGAGTCACTCTGTGAATTTCTTCAATACATTCCCAAATCCATTGATGCATGAAATGAAACAACAATACAAATTCAGGGGCGTAGCCAGGGGGGCACAGCAACATGTCCCCATGCTTACAGTGTTTGCATGTTCCGTGCAGTCAAATCAAAAGCCCAGTCTACATCATCAGCAGGCAACTCTGTTACTCTGTGACATTCTATTTCAAGGTTAAGTCTGAAATATGAAAAAAAGATAGCCAGTGCAAATATTCAGTGTGACTTCCATATGATATTGTAGTCAGTTACTTTTTTGTCATAATTGGACATCAGTTTTAAATCAATAAATGATATTTCCAAATTGTTATGTGTTCAGTCAAAATGATACATGTAGGTTTTGGGTTCTGGCGCGGGTTGTTCAAATGTGGATTAAATTTAAACCAGGTTTAGTTCTGAACAAAACCATTGAGTCACCATGGTAATTAATTCTGGATTAGTGGTAAACCACTTTTGAGCAACTGGACCCTGGTTTCACATGCAGTATTGATCACTGGAATCACACAGGAAGTTGTTCATGTTTTTTTAAGTACAATCTTACCCATTTCTATTGAATTTCCTAAAAGCAGCCAGTGGTTCAAATGGGTTCTTTAGCTGTAGTAATAGAAATATAGATATTATTATTGTAAAAATAGTAACTAAAAAAGAAATCACTGTTCATAACATGGTTTCAAGCCACCCCTGCTGAAAATCAAATTCCTTCAATGGGAAGGAATGTGTGGTTCCAAAAAATATCCATACCCCCTCCACGGAAGGGTGTTGAAAAGTGACCCCCTCCCCCACCCACCCCTCTGGAATTTCCAAAGAAAAATACAGTATTTGTGTGGAAAAGATCAGGTAAATTGACCCGCCCCCCCCCCCCCCCCACCCCCACCCCTCCGGAATTTCCAAGGGGGGGGGGGGGGCGTGTATGGATAATTTCTGGAAACACACAATGAACATTTTGCAGAACATTGTTTGCTTGGAGAGGATAAATTGAGAAAATAATAAAATGTTATTTCAGTATGTTCACCTTGTTTGCAGCATCAACTAGTGCCTGTGACGCATTCACTTTGGCCATCTCCTGTTTACAAACAAAAAGAAAGACCCAATAGATAACAAAATAAACAAATGCAGCTGTAGAGGAATGCAAATATATTCTTGTTGTGCTTTACTAACCTCTTTATGTTTCATCTTCTTTTCTTTTCCCTTTCCAGACTTTTTCTAAAATAACAAAAGCAAATGAATATCAAAAACAGGAAACCCCTGGGGAGGGTTCTTCACATGTCAACCTGATAGGGGTACTCGTCGTATTTTTTAGGGGTCAAAATCGACTCTCAGGTATTTTTTAGGGGGTATAGGAGAAACATTGTGGCTTTCACTAATAAATGGTATTTTTTAGGGGTACGCAAATGAATGAAAGGGTCACAAACCAAGTAAAACGTTTTCTTTCTTTCTTTGTTCATTTATAGCTCTAAAATAAGCTTGTTTTGAGATGCAAAACAATAAACAATAACAAAAAAGGTTTATTGTTGGTATTTTTTAGGGGTCATTTTGTTTTATAAGGTATTTTTTAGGGGTTGGATTTTTTTGTGTCCTGGTATTTTTTAGGGTATATTTTCCGATGTCCCGACGAGCACCCCTATCACTCTTACATGGGAGAACCCCCCCAGGAGGAAACCTCATGGCCACTCACACACAGTGATTTAATTGTAATTTCCGTGCAATCTGCCATGCAATGCAGGGCTTGAAATTGTGCCCGATAATGGTGTAAATACCTAGCATATCACTTTCTTGCACTAACAACCTGTTCTGAACAGTCTGAAAGCAATGCCACTCAGAATTCTTAACACTTGTATTTACAAATGGGCCTGGTGTGGCTGTTGGCAATATTTTACCAATGTGATTGTTTGCTCATTTCAAAGCATACATGCTTGGCACAGATGGCCGTTAAATTGTTAAATTTAACACACACTACACTTCCTTAAACTTTGATCTATACGAAAATACCAATCAAATGATCTGCTCATGTTGTCCAATCAAAATAAGGGACTGTTCGTTAATTACGTCGCAGGGGGGGCTGGTGGTTTTTTCTGCTCGTAGGTTTTGTGAAAACTTACCCCCGTACAAAAAAAGTAGTTTCAATTTCTACCCCCTTCGAAAAACGGCTATTTGAAATTTTACCCCCCCTCCCCCTGCGCGCTAATTGACTAAGCTACAATGTAAGCATCAAAATGGCGTCTAAACTAAGTACGATTGTTGAAGAGGATGTACCGGTAGAACAAGCTCTAACTGGCAAGAAAAGAGAGGAGAAGTCCGACAGAAACCTTTAGTAGGAAAGCTTTAGTTGGTTTAGGACACTCCGGATTTATACAGTGCTCTGCGTTTCACGCAATTGCACTCAATCTCAGTCCTAGTCTGTTGAAAATTTGCATGACACTGAAATGCACCCCCCAAAAGTTTCGCGTGTTCTAAAAATTTACCCCAAAATTTTCCAACGTTCTGCAAAATTTACCCCCCCTATAAAACCACCAGCCCCCCCTGCGACGTAATTAACGAACAGTCCCTAAGTTACATTACACGTGTGTTCGAACGTTGAACAGGCTTCTTCAAACAATACGGTCTTGATAAAGCGCCAAATTTCATAACATCGCAAATCATTCCAAACAAATTTAACTCATTTCTTGATACTCGCATACTTACACCCATTTTCGATCCTTCTCTGTATCCAATCAGTCTTTCTATAAGCTGCAATTTAGATATTTCTTCTTGGTGTAAATTTCCCGCGCTAACCCGCCATATTAGTACCACCCGCAAGTGTTCACGGGTAATCTATCTAAACCAAACCACAGTAAAAACCACAGCCATCCCGAAATTACCAAATTCTTTGAAAACCGAAAACAAAGATTATTCCTAAGTGTTTGAAAAGCGATTTTATAGGTTGCTTGTATAAAGAGATACTGTAGAGATGAAGAAGTAAATTTTAAAAAAAATATTGAAAATGGAATAATCTGTGTCCGGGAAGTTCAAGAGATTCGACACAGGTGGGTTTCCTGTGTTTTGTTACTCGCCCTGTTCTCCCCCGTCTCTTTGGATGGTTCGATCTAGATGACGTCATCATCAATGGCTGCTTCCGTAGTTGATCCAGTCATATTATTTTGATTGCAATTTTTTCACTGAAATATTTGAACACATGACCTAGATTTATCACAAAAATACAACATGTCGAACGAAGATAAAGCTATACAGCTTATACAAGAGGCAGAAAGTAAAATCAAGTCTTCAAAGAGCTTTTTCGGTGGCCTGTTTGGGTGAGTTCGTTGAACAAAGTTCGCTGTTTCTTCCTTTGCTCTGGCTGTTTGATCCTAGAAATTGTTTATTTATTGAAACAAGTATTCTGGGTTATTATAGCGGTCAGTCTAAGATAGAGGATGCTGTCGAGCTGTATTTACGTGCTGCCAACATGTTTAAGATGGCAAAGAAATGGAGTGGTATGTAGATAGATAAGTAAGCTTTTAATTTACTTAAGTTAAATATATCTTGCAAGAGGTTTCCCTGCGAGCAGAGGCTACTTTTTACTCCCTGCATTTTCTTTTACTTTTAATGTTTTCTTGTGTTTTTCAACTAGGCAAAAGTAGCCTCTGCACACAAATGTCATTTCTCTGTCGCGCATGTGTGAGAAAATGGCGAGAGCTTGGAGAAACTGGTCGATCAAGTTTGTGCGCGAGCAAGAAAATAGGCAATATATCTGCTGTACAACTTACACAAAATCACTTTTTTGTGGCCTTTAATGGCTCGTTTACTCAATTTAAAGGCTCTTAAACGCAGCTCTGATACTCTAAAGTTTGCCTTTGACAATTCGCTGGAGATCGTTCTATTTTCTATAGAAATTTGAGCAAAATGTTGTGCTGGTCATTGAACAAGAAATCACTTATGGAAGCGCGCACTGTTTTCGAAGCAAAAACACTGACACCATTCTTGTAAAACCAGCTAAACCAGTCGAGTACATCCACGATCATGGACGAGGTTGTGACATTTGTGTGCAGAGGCCACTTCAAGATGTGGCCTCTGCTAGCAGGGAAGCAAGAGGTTGTAAAATGGTGAAGAAACAGCCCTGAGTTGTCTGGAAATTTAATGTTGTTTCATTCTTGTGAGGAAAAAGTTTGCCCGCTTCATGCAAGCAAAACAACATTAAATGACAAATTCATGGGTCTGCATCTTGACCAGTTTTGTCTTGAAAATAGGCAAATTTACTTATTTTCAAGTGCTCTTTTTAATTTTAGCTGCATTTTCATCATTTTGCTAATTTCAAAAGATCAGGAAACCATGGAAGGGTCTATTGACAAATATACAATGTGAATTCCCTGAATTCCACCTACTGGATCAGATTTTCATGCTAAGATCAACTGCCTGGATTTCAACAACATCTTGTATGAGAAGCTTTTTGGTTACATGTGTTTCACAACAATCCTTTCTTCCATTCTGCTAAGTTGTAAAACAGACCCACATCTAATACCAATTGAGGATCATGTAATTAGGGATCATGCAAATTCCCATTGACAATATCCCAGGGGATTTCAATGTTCAGGAAAATGCCTCTTTGGGGGTGTGTGACATTTGTTGGACAGTTGTGGTATTTTCCCTGCTACTGTTGAGCAAACTCTACCACAAATGCTGTGGCAGCAAGGAAAGGGGTGACAGGGAAAAGGAATGACAAATGGAAAGGAATCAGGAATGGGCAGTATTACATGAGTAAAACGGGAACAAACACAAATATTCTATGAATATATATTGTACTGCCATACTCTCTACACTGCAATATTGTTGAAGAGATTCCATTTGCAGTTTGCATAATTATTTACAACAAAACTCCAAACTTCTTTGTTCCTATAGCAAGAATTTCAAAATTCAAGTACTTGCAAAATAGTAAAACGAAATTAACAACAACAATAAAAAAAACTATAAACCTATAAACCTGAAATGTTATTGATGGGTTCCTTTTCACCTTTCCTCTTGCTAACACTGCATGTAACTTGATAAGATCAGCATAAATTGTTAACTAAGCTATTACGACCCCAACGATTTCAAATGGGAATGGAATTAAATGCAAAATTTCTTTATATTGTTGCCATTTATATAGCCATTGGGGGTTATTAACCACAAGAAAGTTATCTAATTCCCATATTATTTTTCTCATTTTAGCGGCAGGGACTGCCTTCTTAGATGCAGCCAAGCTTGAACTGAATAGTCTACAAAGCAAACATGAGGCTGCCCAGCATTATGCTGATGCTGGAACTTGTTTCAAGAAATCAGACAATGAAGGTACAGGTTTTGTAGGATGCAGCATCTGTTCTAATTTCATTTAAAACACTCATGAATTCAACCGACCAGTAGAAATGTTTATAATCGATCATGTGCATAGGCTTTATACCTGATAAAGCACTGGCCAACAATGTGTAATATATAATCAAACTAATGAACATGACATGTTTAGGGCTCTCCAAGTTATGTTATGTTTTGTTTTATTTCACCATGCCTTGTTTGGGAGTCAAGTCAGCTCACCATGGGACATGAGTACCATAGGCACTCACCTCCAAATAAGGGACTTCAGACAAAGCATACAGGAAATGGGATTAATTCCAGTTATATGTAGTAGAAAATCTACTGGAGAATCTGATTAGAGAGCCCTTCATATTAATCTATTTTGGCAACCCTTGAGGTGTTGCTGTGCAGTTCGGTTCCTGCACCTATGTAGACCTGAGCTGTCATAACAAACCAGGTTGAAAATTTAAATGATCTTGGTGCCCTTGTTTAACTGTGCTGATGCGCAAAATGCCCTTTTGTTGGGGAATAATTTCTCTTGTCAAAGTACCTGTATAGTAAACTTGTATCTACAGGGCAGGAGGAGTAAAACTTGTGTATTTCTTCCACAGAGGCTGTGAAATGCTATGAAAGTGCAATTGACATCTTTACAGATATGGTAAGTACAGTACAAGCTACTGTAATGCAGTACTCTTAAATCATGACAATCTTCAGAGATGTACTGACTTCTGAAATCACTTCACCTTCCTTTTGTGCAATTCCAGAAAAGTTCCATACCCCTCCCCCCCCCCCTCCACCATGAAGGAAACATAGACTGACATGGACATGTTTATTGGTACCTTTTAAATTAATTATTACATTGGCATTTGTCCAATAAATATTAGTGATGGAAAAAAAACAATTAACAATTAATTTGAATGATCACATGACATTGCAATTGTAAATTACTCTTATGCCTAACACTCTTCAATTCACAAGTGATTAGGAAAAAGAAGTGTTAAAACCTTCAAATGTCCTTTGCTGCACCATTATTGTGATTTATCTGCTATCAGCACTTTTTGGAAAATGACTGTTATTTTGTTTTTGTTTTTAGGGAAGGTTTACCATGGCTGCCAAACACCACATTACAGTTGCTGAAATATTTGAAAACAATGTTGTAGATTTAGAAAAGGTATGATAAGAGATCGTTATGCCATGCCACTATAGCATAGAATAGTCACAGGGTTTGTACATGTCCTGGAAATCCTTGAGTATCCTGGATTTTCATTTCCTTCCTGGAAAGTCCATGAAAGTCCTGGAATTTTAAGGAAAATCCTGCAATAGTTGAACTATTTCTTTAAAGTATCTGATGGGCTGATTTTACTTTTATATCAGGCCATTTACCATTATGAACAAGCAGCAGATTATTATCGTGGTGAAGAATCCAACAGGTAATAACACCAGCTGAAACTTTCTTAGGCTTTCATCTTTGTAAGGGGATTCCCATATAAAAAGGCCCATTCTCATTCTTTGAGCATTATCTGTCTTCAGATGGTTTGTTGGAGTTTCATGGAGAAAGGGATTTAGGAACAGTTATTGCTTAAGTTTTAGACACAATTTTGCCTAAGAATTGGTTTCTTACAAGAAATGCTAAACTAAGGACTGTCTTGCATAGGAGCACTTTATTTGGCTTGCAAAACTCTTCATTTGGTTTGGTAACTTGAGGGTAGCACAGCCAGCTTCTGTGTAGCACCACCCATAACTGTCCATCTCAAATTCCCTCTCTGCTTCTTGTGTAAGCAGATGAAGTTGATTCTCATTGGTATTAATGCTTTTGTCTGCCAGTGTTCACTGGTAACACTTACATTACTTACACATTGGCATTCAGTCACCACAACTTCATTGTGTACTAGTCTAGTCGCCAGAGGGGGTTCACGTGCACCCCCCAGAACATTTATGGGGACATATATTTTTAGAACCCTTAGGGTGTCTAGAATCTGGTTTGAGGTGTCCCCAGCCCGAAAAAGTGTCCCATGGCCACATTTTGGGCCAGTTTTTGTTTTTTAATTATATTCTTTTGTTCTTTAATTAGATTCAATGAGCCAATTTTATAGATTGTAGCACTGTACAAAAAAGCTCTTTAGATTCTAAAACTATACTTTTACGATCTTGGGAATACTCTGATCACATGTAGACTAGTTAAATTGCTGTCTCAGCCTTTTCCCACCACATACGCGTATCGTTTTGGTATTTCCTTAATAGAAATTACAAAGGCTGACAGAGTCTTAGAAAATATCTATCAGTAAGGAAATAACATGTATAAATGTAAATTGTACATATGTGTTCAGTCTATTAATGACACTATAATAGCATAAGTGGTAAGACTGGAATGCTTTTCTGAACAGTGCTACAGTCTATAAAATTGCCTCATTGAATCTCATTAAATAATAAAAGAATATAATTAAAAAACAAAAATCGGCCCAAAAAGTGGCTGTGGGACACTTTTTGGGCCGTGGGACATCTAAAACCAGTTTTTTGATATCCTAAGGGTTCCAAAAAAGTATGTCTCGTTACTAGTTCTCTTTGCTTTTTCCTTTTTTCAGTTCTGCAAACAAGTGTTCTCTCAAAGTGGCTCTGTTCTCAGCGCAAATGGAGAACTACCCCAAAGCCATCGAAATATATGAGCAGGTAAAGAAAACATTAAACAACCCTTACCAAATGCACAGTGCATTATCCCAGGAGATATCACTTTCCTTCACACACAGGGAGCACTGGTGCCTTGTTTCTATACCTTATATCAAAGACGTCAACCCCAGGAGTTAAAACAATTGTGTGACTAGTTTTTACCCTGCCCAAAATCTGCCTGCAGTGCAACATGGGAGAGTACTATTCACTGAGAGCAAAAGTGACTAACTATACATGTATTTTATTTTTTATTTTTTTTGCTCATAAAGGGCTCTTCCATGATAGACTGTGGACTACAACAAATAAAGCATCATGCCAGGCACAACCTTTTCTAAAATAGATGTATACAGTAGACAATTGTAGAGCACTCCCATAACTCTATTGATAAGTCTATCATATATCATAATTACAGGTTGCTGCTGATGCGATTGAGAGCTCTATTTTGAAGTACAGTGCAAAGGATTACTTTTTCAAAGCAGCCCTCTGCCACATGTGTGTGGACGTGCTTGAGGCACAAAGAGCAATTGACAAGTACTGTGACATGCATGCAGCTTTCCAGGACACTAGGGAATGTAAATTGTTAAGGGTAAGTTTAAATAAAGAATCAGGGACAGCTGTAAGCTAACTAGGTGTGTGTGTGGGGGGGGGGGGCATCTAGTTTATCATCCAATGAGGACACTAGGGAATGCAAATTGTTAAGGGTAAGTTTAGAGAATCAGGTGCAGCAGTACGCTTACTATGTGTGTGGGAGGGGGAGGTTGGGTGAGAGAGGGGGGCAGTTAATTTATTTGGGTGAGTTTATTTGCTTTTCAGGACTTTTCCCAAACCAGCTCAAATAGACCTTTGCAATTTTAGCAGAATAAAAGGAAGAATAGGAAATATATTATTCTGCACTCATATTATTTCTTGCAAACAAAAGTGCAGTGGAACATGAGCACAGGATATTACATTCTGTTCTTCTAAGTCTGACAAGTCTAATATGGCACAAGTTAGTGTCAAATTTTGTTGCATTTCTGATCCAGCTGTCCTGGGGCCTAAAACTTCAACCCCAAGAAAAATAAGGACAAAAAGTCAAAAACAGATTGTTGGTGACCTATGGTTATGGATTTGGTTTGAATGGAGCAACAAACTGCTTTATAGAAGCAGAAGGGAGCCGTAGGTATAGTTTTAATTTTTTTATGTTGTCATTTTGCTTTTAGAACCTACTCGAAGCACAAGAGGAACAAAATGTGGAGGCGTTTACCGAGGCAGTAAGTCATCCAGTCATCTTTAGGGTGGATGTCCCATCTGTCCCATTCTTTGCTGCGTTGTTGCTATGCGAGCTGTTACAAAATCATTTTATATTGTTGCTTTTTTCCCATCACCAGGTTAAAGAATATGACAGTATATCAAGAATCGACCAATGGTTAACGACAATGCTGCTGAGAATCAAGAAAGGAATGAGCGAGGAGCCAGATCTAACTTAGACAGACCACTGAATCCTTGGGGAGGGCGGGGGAATTAGCAATCACAACTCACCAACAGATACACAGGGAATTTCTGCAGAAACTTATCCATGGGAGAAGCTGAATTTCCGATGACACAAGAGGAGTGTCAGGGGCGTAGCCAGGAATTTTGGTTGGGGGGGGGGGGGGGGTTTCTGCAGAATTTTCCTGTGACACAAGTCACCAATTATGGTAAACCTATATGCTGCATAGAAGATCAATATTTTTATTCACAGTAAGAATCCCATAATCCTAATTTGAATATGTTTTAGGCTTGACTTGACATAAATACTTTCCATTTGCCAAATGGAACCAATCAAGAAATGGGCTCCAACTACATGATTGAAGATCAAGCCTCTGCATCTTAATTGTTTCTGTGAATTGCTGAGTGAAATAGTTTGATAGAAAAATCATGCGTAGTTCAAGTGTCTCATGGAAGCTACATATGTAATCCATTGTCAATTTCAATACAAAATAGTTATGGTGGCTGCTTTAAAGGCTCACCGGCCAACCGCGATCCTTTGCGAGTTTGTGTTTTTGCCTTGAATTGCTACATCTTACACTTTTTAAAGAAATATCGCAAGAACTTGGTTGAAAAATAGTTATACTCTGAAAAAATTAAATATCTGGTAAAAACTGCATAAAATGGCGAGATAAAACACTTTGTTTCACCAGTATCGTTATTGAGAAAATGTACTTCGGCGCGCAAAGGACTGTGGTTGGCGATGGACCTTTAAATGAACAGCTAGTGGGTGTTTCACTAAATAATTTCTTACATTTCGATCCAACAGAAGAGCTTTCTGACATTGCATTTTCCTAGTTATCGGATTTATAAAACTGAAAGGAATTCATTCCTACAACTTGTCAGAAGTATGGTCATATTCAAATGTGTTAGGTGGTCCCGCTGACAATGAAAGAAATTCAGAAAACAAACGAATTCAACATTTCTTTTAAATTTTTGTTTAGTAATTTTTAAAATCTTCATGAGCAAGTTTTCAGAATCCGACGAAACTCGGAAATTGTTTTAAATGCATGCTTAGGGATGTTCAGTGTTTAATGTATGTTTAACGTTTTCTAAATCACAGAAAACTTGAATCATGTTGAACACCGTGTTGAGTCATATTCAATGAAGTTGAACCATTCAACATTCGTGAAAGAACGTCGTGGAAATGAAGGTTCTCGTCGTGTAAAATGTCGAAAAATGATTCAAATCTTCACAAGTGGTACCTTTAGGCATCGCTTTCAATTGATTTGAAAATCTACTTAGCATCGTTGAAAATTTGGCACTAAGAAGAAAAATAGAAGATCGAGTTGAATGGGCTTTGGCCCCAGCCTTAGCTAAAATATTTGTTAGCTCTGTTTTAACTTCTATCGAGACACAAAAATCTCTTGTATTTCCCCTTTGGGGGGGCTCGTTAAGAATAAATTTTTCCTCAGTCGAATTCAAAATGTCCGAGCAACAAATATATCTACAATCCATGCTCTATGTCAAAGAAACATTTTGGCTTGTCCGACGTAGCAACAGTAACTAGGAAGATAGAACAATGTTGCAAGTTACTTGTACTTTCATCGTCCCACGGACAAACAGTTTTGCATGATCTGTAAAATAGCAGTTTTCTCTCAATCAAGGAAACACCATTCTTGAAGGACATAACGATAAAGAGTAAATTAAAGTTAAAGTTATTGAAAGAAAAAATGTTATCGTTGCTGCATGAAACTGATCCAGGCTACGAAAAAAACTTTTTTTTTCTTAAGGTTTCATATAGTGTAGCTACCCTTTTCAGGCTTTTCGTGACACCATGCATGCAATATTTGTTTCAAGCTGGACCGGAATGGCTCTTAAGCCCTGGCTAAACTAGGACACATGTAGCGCGCAACATTGTAGCCGGACACACGTTTCCTTCATGTTTCCCAGTTTAGCCACGCGAGAAACATTGTTGCGTGCGACAAATTTTGTAGCCGGGACACAAAGAAACATTTTATTGCGTCCGAGACACACGCGTGCAATGTTTCCTAGTTTAGCCACTCGGGGAAACATGCAGGACACAAATGTTGCGCGCTAGATTCAGGGGCGTAGCCAGCACTTATGAGAGGGGGGTTCCAAAATTCAAAAAATAAAAAACTCCACATGGTTCGGACGTGTTTTTTTGCGTTCTCGCCACAGGAAACCCAGCCAAAAATATTGATCTCGGGGAAAAACTAGCGTTTGAAGAAATTTGCTACATTTTATTGGCGCTTTTATGTGTTGCTACGCCCCTGTATATGTGTCCTAGTTTTGCCGTAGCTTTACTGTAGAGCTCTTTGCAGCTTCTACCACAATCCTCTTACCCGCCCCTAGGCTACCTCCGTCCTGCTTGACCCAAATGTTGCATGGTCAGATAGCTTTGCCACGACTTTCCGAGGCGAAGCTTTTATTGAGCCTACAGTAGCCTCCTTTGGAGCCAATCGGGTCCAACTACTGCTCGTGCTCTTGCTTGATGAAATGGGTTTATCAAAATGAGGGCGCGCTTCGCGTGCAACAAAGAGAAATTTATGTGAGAGAAACTGCTCGAACCTCGATACTTTTCGTGCAGCGCCGAAGTTAATTGTCGGAATGCGACGGAAGCCAGAAGGCCAGTTGGCGGTTGGAAATACACGCGAGTTGCAAAATTATGAAAATCCCAGTAATTCCTTGTCCGATAAGCCGCAAAAAAAATTCTCAGCAAGCCCTTGCGCTGTAAAAAAATATTCATGCGACAAAAACTCTCCGAAATTTTTTTCGAACAAGAGAAGAAAGTCCCCCCCCCCCTCCCCATCCAGGTTGCCCCCCCCCCCCCCCCATCACTTTTCTAATGGTCCGTCCCTTATCGTAGTTATAAACACGGCACGTGACCAATAATATAGGGTTCACCCATTGGTCACAAACCTTATGAATAATTCATGAATTTTAGAACAAGAGTTAGATCTTTATACGAGCTACTACATTAATGCCCCAAATAGATCAATGTTTCGAATGTGTGTCTTGACAAACGCGTATGAAGGGTTTTGTAAGGGAGTGGTCATTATCTAACGCGGGGGTAGGGCTACATTTTTTAAAGTTAGTTGGTGAAAAAAAATGTGACCCTCCCCCTAGCGTATGGTAAAGAAAGTTTGTGACCCTCCCCCACGGATGAAGTTCAATGATGACAGGGAGGAAAGATCACCATTTCCTAATTGGCTCGAAAGACATTTTAGGACCCTCCCCGATATATTGTGATCCTCCCCACCCCACAAAAATAGTATAGCCACCTCCCCTAGCTAATAATGACCACTTACTGCCACTCCCTATTAAGAGTTCGTCAGACGTTTGTCCCGTTTAGCTCTACAACGGGCACCTCTCTCCAAGACGGACAGTTATAGCGTCGCCGTAGTGCTCCGTTTTGATTTTCATTTTGACACGCCGCACACAAATTCTGCCGTTTGCACCCAACGCACACAAAAAGAACCTTTGTCTTCCCCAGTTCCCCTCGTCTCCAAATCCAAGATGGCGGAACTGAGGAGGTGGACGGACAATCACACGAATCCGTGTAAAGCAGAGGCTGATGCGTCCATGAAATGTTTAGATGAACATAATTATCAAAGGAGTAAATGCCAGGAATATTTCCATGCGTATAAAGAGTGCAAGAAGGCTTGGAATGATAGAAAAGCCGAGAGGCGAAGGAAAGGATTACCGGTAAACGATCCGCGAACGTGACTCTGATATCATGATATGATCGTTTACGAATTACGAGCTCAGCTTAAAGGAAATTGTGAAGAAACTGAACTTTGTGCGGGGTCTTTGAAGATATTAAATGTGAAGAAATGCCAGTCAAGTTTGATGAGAACGGTCGCAGAAGGTGGTATTCTTTTATTTGGCCTCGTGTTACATAACTCAATTCGTATGAGGACCTGGACAAGCGAAAACTTCTCGATCGATTCATGCAGTTGCAGGGAGGACTCATCAGTATGGGAAAATAATGGAGGACTTGAATTTTAAATGTTTAACTCTCCCCTAGAGTTGGCCATAGGTGCAGTGTTTTTTATGTGGATTTGCTGATGAATATTTTCCTGTGGGGGGCATAACTCTGCAAGCAGTGGTTCCCTCATCTCTGCCAGTAACATCGGGGGGGGGGGGGGGGGGGGGGGGGGATCACTGCAAACAACCAATGAATGCTGTCCACAAACTTGAATGGATAAATTAAATGAGAAGCCATAAACCATGAAACTAAAAAATGTAAGCCCTAGTGTGCAAACAACCTGGAGGGACTTTTTGGGGGCAGGGGTGCTTGATGTACCTCAATATGCGTGCGCATATTGCTAATAGAAGTGACAAATGGCACCCCTCACATACCTTTTAGGGTTTAATCAGGCCTCTGGTACCTTTTAGGGAATAGGAATGTTTGCAAGCCAAGAATATTTTCCTAGACCTTAGAGCCAAAAGGAATTAAGATACTTTCGAAAGAATGGAAGGTATTGTGATTTTTTTTGAAATTGCACATTCTGAAGCATGGCAGTTTTTACTGTTTTGCCCCAATCAATCCAGAGGCAAAATAGTTGGTATGTAAACCAGATGCCCCTTGGGTCTTGTAATGGATCATTCTTGTATGATTCGTGTTTTCTTTTTTTTGTTTTGTTCTTCCAAACAAGCCCACCTCCTTCTTGTGAAGATTCTTGTGAGCATTATGGCTATTTAACAATTAGACCTTGAGCCCGAAAGAGCTCTTGAGGGCGAGAGATGTAATTGTTTTACTATCACCCAACTAGTTCGACAAAAATTGTGTTAAAAAATCACCAGAAACCTCAACAAAACGAGAAGCGGCCACCATTGTTTTCATGTTCAAAATCGGCGCTTTCGCTACTAGAGGTCTATTGATAATAGTCCCCTAGTAGCGTAGCCAATCAGAATGCAGCATTGGCAATAGTCCACTAGTTGGGTGATACTAAACACTATAGACATAATTGTTCCCAGCAGAGCCTCTCAACATAGACATAGACATGTTTTTATTGGTACCATGTACAGACAAATAGAAAGGCATTATTAGTTCCAATAAAATGTGCCATTAAAAATGCTCTCTCCGCATACCTGCCAACTCTCCCGGTTTACGCGGGAGACTCCGGTTTTCAGTCAAATCTCCCGGTTTTCACCGTAAACCTCCTGGGAAATCAACTCGCTCAGTCAATTTCTGCATTAAAACCTCAAGATTTTAAGCGAGCAGCGTTTTTTTTGCAGGGGGGGGGGGGGGGGGTGAGACGAGTTATGACAACACTTTCCCCTATCTCCTGGTTTTCACTTGTCCAAGGTTGGCAGGTATGTCTCTGTCATGTTATGGAGACAGACAAAACCAGAAGTCCTAGAATCTAAGGCGGCTGGTGGAGTATAGGACAACATCCAAGTGAAGTAGGCTCTTGGACGTACTTGGAGCAAGGATTGTGTTATTTTTTCAGAAAATCCCCCCCCCCCCCTCCACGAAGGGTGTTGAAAAGTGACCCCTCTGGTATTTCCAAAGAAAAATACACTATCTGTATGGACGAAATCAGGTAAATTGACCCCCCAACCCCTCTGGAATTTCCAAACCCTTCTGTAGCTTGGATAGTTTGTTTTTGTGTTAACTTGCTGTATCACAAACTTTTGATGCCGTTGCAGGGATGTCCCCCCTCTCACCACTTAGACAACTCCCCCTAAGTTTTGCTACCTGAAGTTCATCGCTTCCTTAGATATATATTTATATTCATTTCCAGATTTAAACTTAAAACGTTATCCTGTTGCCCGTGGTTATGAAGCCATATCACGTTTCAATATGTCAATTGCACCCAACTTATTTAGACAACTTCATCCATCTTTTCCTCATCTTTTCCTCGAAAAAGAGCGCCGTCAGAAGTGTGAGGGTGGTCAGCGGGTTACCGAAGTAGCCTGTGCGCAGTATCAGCTGACACGTCTGCGATCCAAGATGGCGGCTGTTTGATGATGTTTTGCAAGTTTCCCCTTTTCGAAATCGCGAACATTGAAGAGAAAACACAAGACTGATTTGTATGAGAAACATAATAACGTAAAGGAGTTTTATTTTGCTGCATACTTGAAGGTGAGCATTCATTTTATAATCATTTGTTTCGATTCGTTTGGATGCTACAAATTTTGTGGAAGTGTTGTTGTGGCAATCCGCTCGTTGGATGAATTCACCCGTAGTTTACTGAAGTGAAAACTTGGGAATTTGTTGGCCAAGAAAAATATGCCATTTAATCTACGATTGTTAAATCCACGCAAACTAAAACAAGTTTTTTTTAAGATTGAGGAAGCGTAACGGGAACTTGTTTGTTGGTTTGCTTCGGTTTTACCATGGATCGTAAAAAAAGTCTTTTTAGGATCCATGGTTTTACAGAGCGGTTTTCATTCTTTCGTATGATTGTTGCGAGTAATTTGTAATCATTTTGTGTTTGGTTTTACTAAAGACATCTGAAAATTGCTCAATGAAGAAGAAAATCAACATCAAGTAAACACAAAACAGTGTCGTACAAACGTTGCAGTTTGGGAAAGGGAAAAAACGAGAAAGATTTTATAAGTATTAATGCACAGGTCATCAGGGTTATGTATGTACATGCAGGGTCATCAGGGTTATGTATGTGCATGCAGGGTCATCAGGGTTACACTACTGGCAAAAAGAAACGAGACAAAATTTCGCCGAATTTCGGACATCATGTTTAGACGAATTTCCGCACAAAAATTCGGTAGACCTTTTACTCGATTAACAGCGAATTTTCGCTTGGCGAAATTCGCTTCCCGAATTTTCAGACGAAGACTTTGGAGAATAAATGTACGTTTTACAAAGCTCTTTAAATAAATTTTCAAAGTCGATGTTGACCACGCGATGCCACTACGCACTTTGGTAAATGAATAAATGATCTACGCACTTTCGTGACAATGTCAAGACATGGTAATGCAGCTCACAATCAAAAACTTTTTCTTGACTGTGGCCAAAAAGAAAAACACTACAGAGAACACAAATGGAGAGCTCAAATTTTTAGAAGAGAGAACTTGGTCTTTATACGGCGGAAATGTTTAAACGGCTTGGGAGAAAAAGTAAACAAACTCACCTGAACACGTGGTCACGCACTCATCTCCGCAACGCCGGGAAAAGGTATTGACTTGAGTTTTAAAATCTTCCTTCTGATTCTTTGATATTATCTTTGCAAATGCTACTTTGGATTTCCCTTGCAGGAATTAGCAATTTTAAAACAATCATAACTTAGTAGTTTGACGCGCTCCGTGTTGAATATGGTTGCGTTTGTCGATCGAACGAGTGAAAGTCACGCTAATTACAAATTCAGAATGCAAAAATTTCTCACTTTCTTTTGTTTTCTTCTTTTGTCGCTCTTTCCTTCCTAGGGAACCTTTTGTTTATAACGACTACAAGTAATTTATATCGAGCTAACAAACCTATAAAAATTCACGAGTGAATTCTTCTCGATTACTGTAGCAAACTAATTTTAAATTGCAGAGAAGTTGAGCATCGTCTAGCCGATGTTTTCCCAAGCTTTAATTAATTAAGCAGTTCGCGTGCGGTCGTTTAGAAAAGCAAAGTTTTTTCCAAACTTTTCAAGACAAATAACTGTGTAATTATAATCTTCAATAAAAGTAGAAACACAAGACAGTAAAAAGGCATGTGTTGTATTTAGCGGCCTAACATCGCGAGGACGTTGTGATTGCTAATTAGCTTTACATCGCGCGCTGGAGAAAACAAAGTGCCATCATAGCGCTGTACATTTTCTACACCTCTCTTACGGCTCGTGAAGTACCTTTCAAAACGAAAATTCGGTGAACGAAAATTCGGCAAGCGATAATTCGCTTCATAACATTGACGAGCGCTCCAAAATATCGTTTCTTCAGGACAATAGACCATCCGAAATTTCACCGATATTTCGGCTGCTGCGAATTTTCGCTAATTTTCGCCAAACTTCGGCAAATTTAGCCGAAATTCGGCAACCTTCGTTCTCGTTTCTTTTTGCCAGTAGTGTATGTATGTGCATGCAGGGTCATCAGGGTTATGTATGTGCATGCAGGGTCATCAGGGTTATGTATGTGCATGCAGGGTCATCAGGGTTATGTATGTGCATGCAGGGTCATCAGGGTTATGTATGTGCATGCAGGGTCATCAGGGTTATGTATGTGCATGCAGGGTCATCAGGGTTATGTATGTGCATGCAGGGTCATCAGGGTTATGTATGTGCATGCAGGGTCATCAGGGGTATGTATGTGCATGCAGGGTCATCAGGGTTATGTATGTGCATGCAGGGTCATCAGGGTTATGTATGTACATGCAGGGTCATCAGGGTTATGTATGTGCATGAATCATTAAGACTCTGTTTACACTAGAGGGCAAATTGTCCCGGATACATGATGAATCTGGTATCATTTGTCAATGGACGTTTTGCCATTTACACACAAATTTGTCAATCCGGGATCAAACTATCACAGATTGGGGTCAATTCTCCAGAGACATGTCTACAGTTTTGAAAGTGAGATCATGTATTCGGGTACATTTGTATCCGTGGTATCGTAGTGTAAACGGTTTGCCTATCCATATACTCCAAAACGTGTCTTCATAGAAATTTTTGTCTCTGGAGATATTTGCTCTAGTGTAAACTGAGTCTAAATGACTTACTCTGGTTCTCTATCGTAGGATTCAAGGAACACCTCCAAAGCTTGTCAACAATGAATCAGCCCTGAGATGTCGTGGTTCACAGATCTTGCAGGGAAAGCAGAGTCCCTTCTAGAGAAAGTAGATAATACTGCTGCAAATGTGCTGCAGACTGAGGAGGGAAGTTTTCAAAACATACCCCTAGACAGTAATGTGGTGGCGAGCCATGTCCCCCCTGAGCCCACAGCCAGGGAAGAGAATGTGGCATCTGGATTGATAAGACCTGCTGAGAGTAACAAACTTGGTAGGTTTACAATGTCTCAGTAGAAGGAAATTGATTTTAGGTAATAAAGACATTAAATTTATGTGTTTATAAAGAGACATTGTAAAGAGAGCTTCAGTGGACCCTGTACCCTCTCAAAAACTTTACTCAATGTTTTTGGTGTCGAAGTTTGTATCATGTGCAGACCCTTCAATAACACTATGCAATTTTGAGCTAAGCAATTTGTTTCCTGCAATTTTGCTGAAACTTCATCAGGATATATTCTACAGTAGTGTAATTGAACAGGCTTTCTAAACTTTGATGCAAAGGCATCAGCAAATTAAAATTTTGGAATAGTTTTAGTATAAAAAATTATGAGCACATTATGGCCCTCAATACCTTTAAAAAATACCACAATGAACATAATACTAGAACTCTGACTGCTTGTGAAAATAAGAATGAAATTTTAGTTGTCTTATTTGGAAACTAACCATTCTATGTACACTATAAGGCAACAGTAATTTAGCATTACATGGAGATGCTGAAACATCAGGTTTAAAATATATTTATTGAAACATTTTAATGTTTTAAAAGAATGCATTTTGTAGTCTATCCTTTTTTAAATTTACCAACAGCTCATCATATAATATTAGTGTTATTGAAAACAAGGTAAACAATGAATTTGAATTGATTACACTTTTGATTATTAATACCCTGCGAGCAGTGATTTCCTCCTCTCTTAGGCCGGCGGCTAGCGAGGGAGAGAAACCACTGCGAGCGACCGTTTAGCGCCGTTCTCAAACTTGGATGAATAAATTAACTCAAAAGCAGTAAAAATGGTTTTAATCCCGTTTGACACTGGTACGTGTTGACATATTTAATCAACAGTTGAAACCGCCATGAATCCATAAAGCTCCAAACACGGCATAATAAATTTCTACAAGCAATAGTAAGCTTAACTGTATGTTTTAGAGGAAATTCTAACACTTCGGAGATGGAAAACTACGGAAAACTGGCTGAAAATCTAGCTGGAAGTTGTCACGCGAAAGGTCAAGTGCCATGTGTTAAGTCATTAGCGCCAGATGTGACGCCAGATGTGACTTGCGTTACTCGATGGAAAACCAAACGGTCGCTCGCAGTGGTTTCTCTCCCTCGCTAGCCGCCGGCCTAAGAGAGGAGGAAATCACTGCTCGCAGGGTAGATTATTAACAGTGTTGTTTGTTAAATTGTGGGCTCCCCACCTACACTTTCCTTTTTGTGAAAGAATATGACCACTGATCCTTTTTCTAGGGCCCTCTGCTCCTGCCAAGCCTCGCCTTCCTGTGTCTGCTCCACGCCAGCCACACCCCAAGACAAGCGACAGAGAAAAGGCAGATGATCTACTCTTTGAGTTTTTAAACAGCAATGCACCTACAGGGAAGGTTGAGAGGAAGCTGTCCAAGCCAAAAGTGACCCAAGACAGTCCAGGATTGACCAGGAAGGCCAGTGAGTCACCTCAGCCCAGTGGCAATGACACTCCAGATGGTAGTTCTGGACAGACCTCTGTTGCTGGTATAACTGGTGCTGGTATGTCAGGTGCTGGTATTCCATATGAAATGTTAATTGCATCAGCAAATGCAGGAAGGATTGTTTTTAAAACTAAAGGGTGTAAATTCTTTCTTTTGGAAATGTTCTCCAATCTTTGAAGTATTTTGAATGATGGAACCATAGAAGAATTCAAAGAAGTCCATGAAGCATAAAGAAGTTACATTAAATTAGATTTACATTTTATTTGCATTTTATTCATTGACACATTCATTCATTCATTCATTACCATAATACCATATTAATAATAAAAGTTGAATATTATTTTGGGGTTATGCTGATTTCTATAGCTTTTTCAGGTAACATGATGCATCCTTGGTGCTCTGATCTTTTTGGAGTTTTGAAGTAGGGATATTATGTGTCTTGTCAATCAAGCAACAAAATTATTGCCAAGTTTTGCTCTGCTCTACTACATTAGACTAAACTAGTCAATGATTGGTTCACATGGTTTGATTGACAGTATGTTTAGAACACAATGGATTGCCTGTTACCCAAAACAGCTGTAGCAGAAAGCTATGGGCCATCTTCCTTTCATCCCCTTGCACTTGCAGGTTCCGTGCCAGAGCCACCATTACCAGCAAAAGACAAGATTGACCCCCTTCGGCCCCACCAGAAAAGCCAACAAGTCTTAATGTAGAAGCAGCAAGTGAGCCTTCCACTCAGTCTATGAACCATGAGTCCCCTAGTCAGCCTGCACCAGCCGTTAGTCACCCAGCAAATGACCGTGTGTCCAATCTGGAACTGGAGAACAAATTACTTCGAAAGGAAGTGGCTTCGCTTAATGAAGAAATGGTGTCTCAATTACAGAGAGCTAGAGAAGCTGAGAAAAGTAGGTTTTACAATGTAACAACAACAACAACAACAACAACAACAACAACAGCAACAGCAACAGCAACAGCAACAGCAACAGCAACAGCAACAGCAACAGCAACAGCAACAGCAACAGCAACAACAACAACAACAAAGCCATACCCAAAAGAAGGGGGTTTGAGTTTGACCATCCCCGTCACCACTTTTGAATTCCATGCATTTTCACCCTTTTTGTGGAATTTCCTGATATTTAACAATTAGTCGCCAAAGGCGACGTAAATATGGGTGAATACTAGTCACCAAGACGAAGTCGAGGTGACTATTTGCCAATATTTACAGAGCCTGAGGCAACTAATTGTTTTAGTTTAATTACTCATTTAAGTTTTTCAAAAAAAATAGGCGGTCAGGCATATTTTTTTAGTTTCTCGTAATAAAGTGTGTGCGCGATCCCCAATGCTTTCAATTATGATGAACATCTTGACCGATCAGCACGCAGAATTGCTTGAATAATTATACTAAAATAATTTACCCAGCTGTGCATGAGTCAAGGTCAGCAAAAAATGGAATCTTTACTCATTGAAGTTTAAAACTTCTAAGTGCAGGGACTAATTCCACCCACCTATAGTCTGCTCCACCATTTAAGCCCAAAAATATTGTCCCTCATCATGTGTAGTAACTCCCCTTTATTCACCACCCTCTTCTTCCATCTATCCATCAGTGTTCTATTACTACCGAAACAGGTAGAGCGTTTATTCGGCTCGAGAAAAAAACACTCGTTTCCAGACAAAAACATTCACGATGTAGTTTGAATTCCTTTACTGAGGTCAGCGATGCGTGCAACTGAAATATTTTAATTTGGAAAATTTTCAAACTTTAAACACAAAAAAGCCATCTGCTCGTGTTTTCTACTAATTTTATGAGGTAAGAAATACAAATCAGTGTGTTATTTCCCAAATTTTTAACGGTTTTCTTTGGCAGCGACAACGCATGATTGATTTCGTGCGAAGGAATGCAATCAGACTCGCCAACGTTTTTGTCTGGAAACGAGCGTTTTTTCTCGAGCCGAATAAACGCTCTACCTGTTTCGGTAGTACCATGTCTAGACCCAGTGATCAAGAACAGGGTCTGTATGTTATGGTTCCGTACTAATCTTTGAAATGGTGCCATTAATAATAATAATAATAATTGTTTAATAAAGCCATATCGCAGCAATTGCTGAATTACGAGGCCGGTCAGAACACTAATTACAATATCGATATTACATAAGTATAAATATTATGGTACTGAAATGCTATTTACATTGCTTCAAATCTCAATTTGAAACCTAGTGGATGAAGTTGGCAATAAAAGATTTAGTGTCATTTCGTCTTGTGTAATGAAGATGATTAAAAGTATACATTCTTTTTGCCCAAACAAGGAGCACAAGAGATGGAGCAGCACCTAGAGATATCCCAGCAGCAATTGCTTGTTAGTGAAGGCATTGTACGGCAATTACGAGGAACAGAGGATGACTTCAATGAGGCTTTGTCTGCTAAGGATTCCCAGCTTGCTGTGCTGAGAGTAAGAGTAGAAGAAGCTGATCATGAAGTGAAGAAAACTAAGATCAACCTGGATGAGCTGAAGCTGGAAAGAGAAAGGTATTGTTGCGCTTACTTTGCATACCATTTTCCAACAAAATAATTTGCAAGAACCATCGCAAAATAATATACTTGAGACATATTCCTCAGAACCCCATCATTTTTTCTGTCTAGCATGCTTCACTCATGAAAGAAAAAAAAACCCCTGGGCATTGTTGTTGTATTTTCTAAACACCCATCTACTGTATCTTGATTAATGTAGCCAAACCACAATGCAACAATGCATTACTTTATTTTTGTTTATGTTAATTTAGTGCAACAGATTGTTTTGAAAATCGAAAGTACAGTTTGTAGTTTGATGCATGATACATATGTTACATACCAACAGACTTTTAAAGGACCACACAGACTCTGCTGGTATTCATAACCATACACTGGATGTCCTGAAGGACAAGCTAGAGGATGCCGAGAGGAAACTGGCCATGGAACTAGAGGCCCGTCAACATGCACAGGTAGGCAGGGGTGTATCCAGAGGCTGGCTCAATGGGCCTGTGCTAAATTGTTTAAAACAATTTTGCAACATAAGGGCTGGCACAAACTTGGGGACTAGTTGCGGGGATCAATCCCCTAGTGGGAACATAGCTAGAATTATCTTCAGACGCAGGAATCAAACCAGCTTTATTAATGGGACTTGTCCCTGGAACAAATATTTAGTCCCCGCAGCTGAAATGTCAATGCAATAATGGGAGTACACACTAGGGGACTTGTTCCTGAAGCAGGTTTGAAGGCCATCTGCGTCCCTCAGGGCCTCTGTCTGCAAAATTCTGGGGAAGAACGATTACCCAAATCCAACACCCCTTGCGATGCATGGATTAAAAACATTTAGTCATAAACTATGTTTTAATATAGTTATTAAAATATCTGTGAGAGGTAAGTTGATTTCATTTATTTTTTTTATTGCAGCAAGAGGCCATGGAGAGGCAGACCAAGCTGGAACAAGAGCAACAGTCCATGGCGGACTCCATGAAGAACTTACAAAAGAAGTTACATGATGAAAAGAGTATCCTTTCACTAAGAAACAATCATGAGTAATCACTAAAATTAATTATGCATGCACTTGGGCAAATGACCAAAACTCTGTGGCTTCAGGTTTGGATATTATCATATTAGTACCCTGCAAGCTAGCCGCCGGCCAAAGAGAGGAGGAAATCACTGCTCGCAGGGTAGGATATTAGAGATTTTAAACTGTTACAACGGCAAAAAGAACAACAATGGAAAAGAACATTACATTTGATTACAGAACATGATGCTTGAATGTGCAAATCCTTTGCAAGAGTCTAATGCATTTCAACCGTATTACTAGTTTTTCACTCTGTTGAGAATGGGGACATTTGATCTGATCGAGAAGGTATTCGAATGTGATGTTATTGAGGTTAAAATGAAAAAGAAAATTCCAAACGGTTGACGAATTATAATATTGAGAAATTTGAACAAACATGTACACATACTTTTGTGATACATTGTCGTTGGCATTGCCCACTTTGCAGCTAAAACTCCTATTTTAAGTGACAAGAGTTGTCACATAAAATGTAGGAAACTTAGAATTAATCCTTTACCAAACCCAGATAAAGCAAACGATCAGGCTTCAGCTCTGAAAATGGCCAAAGCCAACTTAGAATCAGCGAGACAAGAAATGAAAGATTACAAAGAAAAGGCTGGTAGAATATTACAGGTAATATATTTATTCATTTTTTCACAGTGTTAAATCTATATTTACAATTATGATTCTCAATTATTGGATGAGGTTTTTGTGATATCTGAAATAAACAATTGTTTTATTATACGTCGTGTTTGAAAAAAAAACTTTCCCAATGAACAAAGTTTAATTTCTCTCAATTTCAAGCAATTCTATTGGTTCATTCAACTTTTGTCAAGTAAATAATCTGTGAGGATCTCTCTTACTGTCTTCTTCACATTTTTCAAATCTTTGTTTTCTAGCAATTGAGCAATTTTTTCATCGTTTGAAGATGCGAAGCGAGAAGCCATCTTTGCTTTTAGCATCCAAGACCATAATAGGAACGTTGAGTCAACGCAAGGCTGATGTACTTCTGACAGTCATCAGGAATTCACTCTTTTGGAACCCAAACGTCTGTTGAAATGCCGCTTCATTAGACATTATAATAGAAAACTTTCTATTGTTTTGGATTGAAGAAAACTTTCTATTGTTTTGGATTGAAGAAAACTTTCTATTGTTTTGGATTGAAGAAAACTTTCTATTGTTTTGGATTGGAACGCCACGACGTTTGCCGTAAGCTTAAGTGCGTCATTTCTTGCTATAAAGTTGCCGATTTCTTTCCTCTAGGCCAAGGATAAAGTGATCAGTACTTTGAGAGAAGGCAAACAAGGTGATGATACACTGGGCGGGGTAACATCTGCCGAGTATGATGAAGTTTGTCAAGAGAGAGACGCCTTGAAGGACGAACTCAATCAGACGCGCTACAGAGTTGAACAGCTCAAAACTGAACTGCAGGTGAGGGGGACAAATATTGTGGTAGGCCAAGATGTAAATACCAGGGAGTTTTAATTGGAAGTACGCGGCTGGGTTTTGGGGTCCCATGCGAAGGCCCGCCGTGAGGCCTCAGCCTTACACGGGGTATCGTGGCATACCCCTCCAGGAAATTGTGAAATTTCTGTAGCAGAAAAGGCGTTTTCCTACGTTTTTAGGGCAAGATAATTGCCATATTCATGTATTCTTTTGCTGTTGAAGTAATAATGAAGTTGCCGGCAGTTAGAAGTGAAGTAGACGGCGGTTCACCGCCGTTAGCCGCCTTCTATTGAATACTGAGCAGATTGGTAGCTGACACTTCAAGTTCGGACTAAACTTGAGTTTGGGATTTTGATGTCAGAGCTAGAGCATCTAAAAGATCGGCGACCTAAGGCTTAAATGTATATTCTAAAATCGACTTAATCACAAAAAACATTGTTTGAGAAAAAAAAGTATACCATGAACAGTTTTTAAAAGAAAAACAAACAAATGCGAAAAGTTACACCCCCCTCCCCCTCCCCCAAAAAATCCATAATATTAACTACTTCTCTGCAAATGTCTGTCCCCTTCTAAGTCAGTATTTAGAATGCCAACACGCGCATCTTCTCCACGTATGTGTTGTTTGTTCTGTGCGCTGCCAGCTAAGCGTTCGTTTGTTGCCAACAGGAGGTGGAACACCACCAGCAGTCCGAAGCTGACTTAGCGCAAGAGAAACTTGAAGAAGTAGAGGCTGCGCTAGAGGAAGAGAAGAAGCGAAGAGAGGGATGCGAGGAGGAGATACGTCTTCATACACAGGTTAGCTATGACTTTACTATGATGTATTTTATTGAGTAGCGATTGGACCTTTTGTTTGGGGTGTGCATACGGGGCGTGGGCGTTGCCGGTTTTGAAGGCGCCTGGTCAGCGTCCCTTGTCCCAGGCGTATGCAGTGAGAAGGTAAATCGCTGAATGTGCGCGGGCGCAAGCTTTTCCTTTGACGTCACGCTTCTACCACAGGAAGACGGCCTGGGGCCGGTTCCTGAAAGGTTGGATAAAGTTATCCACGGATAAAAATTATCTGTTGTATAGGTTTTGTCCAGGATTTATCCGTTGGATAAGCGTTTATCCACTCTTAACTGGCCTTCTAGGAACCGGCCCCAGAACGCCAGGGACTAAGGCTGCGTCCTGAGGTCAAGTGTTCTACCAGGTCGACTTGCCAAGGTTTTCTTGTCAGTTTGCTGCTGAGTGATTTCTGTGTTGAAAAACACTAAAAGAAAGAGGCAATAATTTTACTAGCAAGTTGAATCGGCGCAATTCTTGTCGCTGGTGAGATATAAGCTTATCTCAGATTGGTTGATAGTAGTTGGAGGACAATTAAAGCTTCGTTGTGATTGGTCCATATTCCCCACGTGATTCTCGTCCAGAACTTGTCACCCGTGACGTTGATCAGACGAGGAGATAGGAAGTGCAACATACTCTACCGTAGTGGCTGAGAATCAGGCTATGGGGTTTGGGGTATCGCGGTTTGTGCGGTTTATCATGCGATTGTTCGCAGTGTAAGAGCTTGTGTTGTAATCATGTTACACGGCTTCTGTTACAGAGCGCATGGACTGCTAAGGTTTCTCATACATTTGTCATACAATTGTTCGCAGTGTAAGAGCTTGTGTTGTAATCATGCTACACGGCTTCTGTTGCAGAGCGCATGGACTGCTAAGGTTTCTCATACATTTGTCATACAATTGTTCGCAGTGTAAGAGCTTGTGTTGTAATCATGCTACACGGCTTCTGTTGCAGAGCGCATGGACTGCTAAGGTTTCTCATACATTTGTCATACAATTGTTCGCAGTGAAGAGCTTGTGTTGTAATCATGTTACACGGCTTCTGTTGCAGAGCGCATGGACTGCTAAGGTTTCTCATACATTTGTCATACAATTGTTCGCAGTGTAAGAGCTTGTGTTGTAATCATGTTACACGGCTTCTGTTGCAGAGCGCATGGACTGCTAAGGTTTCTCATACATTTGTCATACAATTGTTCGCAGTGTAAGACCTTGTGTTGTAATCATGTTACACGGCTTCTGTTACAGAGCGCATGGACTGCTAAGGTTTCTCATACATTTGTCATACAATTGTTCGCAGTGTAAGAGCTTGTGTTGTAATCATGTTACACGGCTTCTGTTGCAGAGCGCATGGACTGCTAAGGTTTCTCATACATTTGTCATACAATTGTTCGCAGTGTAAGAGCTTGTGTTGTAATCATGTTACACGGCTTCTGTTGCAGAGCGCATGGACTGCTAAGGTTTCTCATTCATTTGTCATACAATTGTTCGCAGTGTAAGAGCTTGTGTTGTAATCATGCTACACGGCTTCTGTTGCAGAGCGCATGGACTGCTAAGGTTTCTCATACATTTGTCATACAATTGTTCGCAGTGTAAGAGCTTGTGTTGTAATCATGTTACACGGCTTCTGTTGCAGAGCGCATGGACTGCTAAGGTTTCTCATACATTTGTCATACAATTGTTCGCAGTGTAAGAGCTTGTGTTGTAATCATGCTACACGGCTTCTGTTACAGAGCGCATGGACTGCTAAGGTTTCTCATTCATTTGTCATACAATTGTTCGAAGTGTAAGAGCTTGTGTTGTAATCATGCTACACGGCTTCTGTTGCAGAGCGCATGGACTGCTAAGGTTTCTCATACATTTGTCATACAATTGTTCGCAGTGTAAGAGCTTGTGTTGTAATCATGTTACACGGCTTCTGTTACAGAGCGCATGGACTGCTAAGGTTTCTCATACATTTGTCATACAATTGTTCGCAGTGTAAGAGCTTGTGTTGTAATCATGTTACACGGCTTCTGTTACAGAGCGCATGGACTGCTAAGGTTTGTCATTCATTTGTCATACAATTGTTCGCAGTGAAGAGCTTGTGTTGTAATCATGTTACACGGCTTCTGTTGCAGAGCGCATGGACTGCTAAGGTTTCTCATACATTTGTCATACAATTGTTCGCAGTGTAAGAGCTTGTGTTGTAATCATGTTACACGGCTTCTGTTACAGAGCGCATGGACTGCTAAGGTTTCTCATACATTTGTCATACAATTGTTCGCAGTGTAAGAGCTTGTGTTGTAATCATGTTACACGGCTTCTGTTACAGAGCGCATGGACTGCTAAGGTTTCTCATACATTTGTCATACAATTGTTCGCAGTGTAAGAGCTTGTGTTGTAATCATGTTACACGGCTTCTGTTGCAGAGCGCATGGACTGCTAAGGTTTCTCATACATTTGTCATACAATTGTTCGCAGTGTAAGAGCTTGTGTTGTAATCATGTTACACGGCTTCTGTTACAGAGCGCATGGACTGCTAAGGTTTCTCATTCATTTGTCATACAATTGTTCGCAGTGTAAGAGCTTGTGTTGTAATCATGTTACACGGCTTCTGTTACAGAGCGCATGGACTGCTAAGGTTTCTCATACATTTGTCATACAATTGTTCGCAGTGTAAGAGCTTGTGTTGTAATCATGTTACACGGCTTCTGTTGCAGAGCGCATGGACTGCTAAGGTTTCTCATACATTTGTCATACAATTGTTCGCAGTGTAAGAGCTTGTGTTGTAATCATGTTACACGGCTTCTGTTACAGAGCGCATGGACTGCTAAGGTTTCTCATTCATTTGTCATACAATTGTTCGCAGTGTAAGAGCTTGTGTTGTAATCATGCTACACGGCTTCTGTTGCAGAGCGCATGGACTGCTAAGGTTTCTCATACATTTGTCATACAATTGTTCGCAGTGTAAGAGCTTGTGTTGTAATCATGTTACACGGCTTCTGTTACAGAGCGCATGGACTGCTAAGGTTTCTCATACATTTGTCATACAATTGTTCGCAGTGTAAGAGCTTGTGTTGTAATCATGTTACACGGCTTCTGTTACAGAGCGCATGGACTGCTAAGGTTTCTCATACATTTGTCATACAATTGTTCGCAGTGTAAGAGCTTGTGTTGTAATCATGTTACACGGCTTCTGTTGCAGAGCGCATGGACTGCTAAGGTTTCTCATACATTTGTCATACAATTGTTCGCAGTGTAAGAGCTTGTGTTGTAATCATGTTACACGGCTTCTGTTACAGAGCGCATGGACTGCTAAGGTTTCTCATTCATTTGTCATACAATTGTTCGCAGTGTAAGAGCTTGTGTTGTAATCATGTTACACGGCTTCTGTTACAGAGCGCATGGACTGCTAAGGTTTCTCATACATTTGTCATACAATTGTTCGCAGTGTAAGAGCTTGTGTTGTAATCATGTTACACGGCTTCTGTTGCAGAGCGCATGGACTGCTAAGGTTTCTCATACATTTGTCATACAATTGTTCGCAGTGTAAGAGCTTGTGTTGTAATCATGTTACACGGCTTCTGTTACAGAGCGCATGGACTGCTAAGGTTTCTCATACATTTGTCATACAATTGTTCGCAGTGTAAGAGCTTGTGTTGTAATCATGTTACACGGCTTCTGTTACAGAGCGCATGGACTGCTAAGGTTTCTCATTCATTTGTCATACAATTGTTCGCAGTGTAAGAGCTTGTGTTGTAATCATGCTACACGGCTTCTGTTGCAGAGCGCATGGACTGCTAAGGTTTCTCATACATTTGTCATACAATTGTTCGCAGTGTAAGAGCTTGTGTTGTAATCATGTTACACGGCTTCTGTTACAGAGCGCATGGACTGCTAAGGTTTCTCATACATTTGTCATACAATTGTTCGCAGTGTAAGAGCTTGTGTTGTAATCATGTTACACGGCTTCTGTTACAGAGCGCATGGACTGCTAAGGTTTCTCATACATTTGTCATACAATTGTTCGCAGTGTAAGAGCTTGTGTTGTAATCATGTTACACGGCTTCTGTTGCAGAGCGCATGGACTGCTAAGGTTTCTCATACATTTGTCATACAATTGTTCGCAGTGTAAGAGCTTGTGTTGTAATCATGTTACACGGCTTCTGTTACAGAGCGCATGGACTGCTAAGGTTTCTCATTCATTTGTCATACAATTGTTCGCAGTGTAAGAGCTTGTGTTGTAATCATGTTACACGGCTTCTGTTACAGAGCGCATGGACTGCTAAGGTTTCTCATACATTTGTCATACAATTGTTCGCAGTGTAAGAGCTTGTGTTGTAATCATGTTACACGGCTTCTGTTGCAGAGCGCATGGACTGCTAAGGTTTCTCATACATTTGTCATACAATTGTTCGCAGTGTAAGAGCTTGTGTTGTAATCATGTTACACGGCTTCTGTTGCAGAGCGCATGGACTGCTAAGGTTTCTCATTCATTTGTCATACAATTGTTCGCAGTGTAAGAGCTTGTGTTGTAATCATGCTACACGGCTTCTGTTGCAGAGCGCATGGACTGCTAAGGTTTCTCATACATTTGTCATACAATTGTTCGCAGTGTAAGAGCTTGTGTTGTAATCATGTTACACGGCTTCTGTTGCAGAGCGCATGGACTGCTAAGGTTTCTCATACATTTGTCATACAATTGTTCGCAGTGTAAGAGCTTGTGTTGTAATCATGCTACACGGCTTCTGTTACAGAGCGCATGGACTGCTAAGGTTTCTCATTCATTTGTCATACAATTGTTCGCAGTGTAAGAGCTTGTGTTGTAATCATGCTACACGGCTTCTGTTGCAGAGCGCATGGACTGCTAAGGTTTCTCATACATTTGTCATACAATTGTTCGCAGTGTAAGAGCTTGTGTTGTAATCATGTTACACGGCTTCTGTTACAGAGCGCATGGACTGCTAAGGTTTCTCATACATTTGTCATACAATTGTTCGCAGTGTAAGAGCTTGTGTTGTAATCATGTTACACGGCTTCTGTTACAGAGCGCATGGACTGCTAAGGTTTGTCATTCATTTGTCATACAATTGTTCGCAGTGAAGAGCTTGTGTTGTAATCATGTTACACGGCTTCTGTTGCAGAGCGCATGGACTGCTAAGGTTTCTCATACATTTGTCATACAATTGTTCGCAGTGTAAGAGCTTGTGTTGTAATCATGTTACACGGCTTCTGTTACAGAGCGCATGGACTGCTAAGGTTTCTCATACATTTGTCATACAATTGTTCGCAGTGTAAGAGCTTGTGTTGTAATCATGTTACACGGCTTCTGTTACAGAGCGCATGGACTGCTAAGGTTTCTCATACATTTGTCATACAATTGTTCGCAGTGTAAGAGCTTGTGTTGTAATCATGTTACACGGCTTCTGTTGCAGAGCGCATGGACTGCTAAGGTTTCTCATACATTTGTCATACAATTGTTCGCAGTGTAAGAGCTTGTGTTGTAATCATGTTACACGGCTTCTGTTACAGAGCGCATGGACTGCTAAGGTTTCTCATTCATTTGTCATACAATTGTTCGCAGTGTAAGAGCTTGTGTTGTAATCATGTTACACGGCTTCTGTTACAGAGCGCATGGACTGCTAAGGTTTCTCATACATTTGTCATACAATTGTTCGCAGTGTAAGAGCTTGTGTTGTAATCATGTTACACGGCTTCTGTTGCAGAGCGCATGGACTGCTAAGGTTTCTCATACATTTGTCATACAATTGTTCGCAGTGTAAGAGCTTGTGTTGTAATCATGTTACACGGCTTCTGTTACAGAGCGCATGGACTGCTAAGGTTTCTCATTCATTTGTCATACAATTGTTCGCAGTGTAAGAGCTTGTGTTGTAATCATGTTACACGGCTTCTGTTGCAGAGCGCATGGACTGCTAAGGTTTCTCATACATTTGTCATACAATTGTTCGCAGTGTAAGAGCTTGTGTTGTAATCATGTTACACGGCTTCTGTTACAGAGCGCATGGACTGCTAAGGTTTCTCATACATTTGTCATACAATTGTTCGCAGTGTAAGAGCTTGTGTTGTAATCATGTTACACGGCTTCTGTTACAGAGCGCATGGACTGCTAAGGTTTCTCATACATTTGTCATACAATTGTTCGCAGTGTAAGAGCTTGTGTTGTAATCATGTTACACGGCTTCTGTTGCAGAGCGCATGGACTGCTAAGGTTTCTCATACATTTGTCATACAATTGTTCGCAGTGTAAGAGCTTGTGTTGTAATCATGTTACACGGCTTCTGTTACAGAGCGCATGGACTGCTAAGGTTTCTCATTCATTTGTCATACAATTGTTCGCAGTGTAAGAGCTTGTGTTGTAATCATGTTACACGGCTTCTGTTACAGAGCGCATGGACTGCTAAGGTTTCTCATACATTTGTCATACAATTGTTCGCAGTGTAAGAGCTTGTGTTGTAATCATGTTACACGGCTTCTGTTGCAGAGCGCATGGACTGCTAAGGTTTCTCATACATTTGTCATACAATTGTTCGCAGTGTAAGAGCTTGTGTTGTAATCATGTTACACGGCTTCTGTTACAGAGCGCATGGACTGCTAAGGTTTCTCATACATTTGTCATACAATTGTTCGCAGTGTAAGAGCTTGTGTTGTAATCATGTTACACGGCTTCTGTTACAGAGCGCATGGACTGCTAAGGTTTCTCATACATTTGTCATACAATTGTTCGCAGTGTAAGAGCTTGTGTTGTAATCATGTTACACGGCTTCTGTTACAGAGCGCATGGACTGCTAAGGTTTCTCATTCATTTGTCATACAATTGTTCGCAGTGTAAGAGCTTGTGTTGTAATCATGTTACACGGCTTCTGTTACAGAGCGCATGGACTGCTAAGGTTTCTCATACATTTGTCATACAATTGTTCGCAGTGTAAGAGCTTGTGTTGTAATCATGTTACACGGCTTCTGTTGCAGAGCGCATGGACTGCTAAGGTTTCTCATACATTTGTCATACAATTGTTCGCAGTGTAAGAGCTTGTGTTGTAATCATGTTACACGGCTTCTGTTACAGAGCGCATGGACTGCTAAGGTTTCTCATTCATTTGTCATACAATTGTTCGCAGTGTAAGAGCTTGTGTTGTAATCATGCTACACGGCTTCTGTTGCAGAGCGCATGGACTGCTAAGGTTTCTCATACATTTGTCATACAATTGTTCGCAGTGTAAGAGCTTGTGTTGTAATCATGTTACACGGCTTCTGTTACAGAGCGCATGGACTGCTAAGGTTTCTCATACATTTGTCATACAATTGTTCGCAGTGTAAGAGCTTGTGTTGTAATCATGTTACACGGCTTCTGTTACAGAGCGCATGGACTGCTAAGGTTTCTCATACATTTGTCATACAATTGTTCGCAGTGTAAGAGCTTGTGTTGTAATCATGTTACACGGCTTCTGTTGCAGAGCGCATGGACTGCTAAGGTTTCTCATACATTTGTCATACAATTGTTCGCAGTGAAGAGCTTGTGTTGTAATCATGTTACACGGCTTCTGTTGCAGAGCGCATGGACTGCTAAGGTTTCTCATACATTTGTCATACAATTGTTCGCAGTGTAAGAGCTTGTGTTGTAATCATGTTACACGGCTTCTGTTGCAGAGCGCATGGACTGCTAAGGTTTCTCATACATTTGTCATACAATTGTTCGCAGTGTAAGAGCTTGTGTTGTAATCATGTTACACGGCTTCTGTTGCAGAGCGCATGGACTGCTAAGGTTTCTCATACATTTGTCATACAATTGTTCGCAGTGTAAGAGCTTGTGTTGTAATCATGTTACACGGCTTCTGTTGCAGAGCGCATGGACTGCTAAGGTTTCTCATACATTTGTCATACAATTGTTCGCAGTGTAAGAGCTTGTGTTGTAATCATGTTACACGGCTTCTGTTGCAGAGCGCATGGACTGCTAAGGTTTCTCATACATTTGTCATACAATTGTTCGCAGTGTAAGAGCTTGTGTTGTAATCATGTTACACGGCTTCTGTTACAGAGCGCATGGACTGCTAAGGTTTCTCATTCATTTGTCATACAATTGTTCGCAGTGTAAGAGCTTGTGTTGTAATCATGTTACACGGCTTCTGTTACAGAGCGCATGGACTGCTAAGGTTTCTCATACATTTGTCATACAATTGTTCGCAGTGTAAGAGCTTGTGTTGTAATCATGTTACACGGCTTCTGTTGCAGAGCGCATGGACTGCTAAGGTTTCTCATACATTTGTCATACAATTGTTCGCAGTGTAAGAGCTTGTGTTGTAATCATGTTACACGGCTTCTGTTACAGAGCGCATGGACTGCTAAGGTTTCTCATACATTTGTCATACAATTGTTCGCAGTGTAAGAGCTTGTGTTGTAATCATGTTACACGGCTTCTGTTACAGAGCGCATGGACTGCTAAGGTTTCTCATTCATTTGTCATACAATTGTTCGCAGTGTAAGAGCTTGTGTTGTAATCATGCTACACGGCTTCTGTTGCAGAGCGCATGGACTGCTAAGGTTTCTCATACATTTGTCATACAATTGTTCGCAGTGTAAGAGCTTGTGTTGTAATCATGTTACACGGCTTCTGTTACAGAGCGCATGGACTGCTAAGGTTTCTCATACATTTGTCATACAATTGTTCGCAGTGTAAGAGCTTGTGTTGTAATCATGTTACACGGCTTCTGTTACAGAGCGCATGGACTGCTAAGGTTTCTCATACATTTGTCATACAATTGTTCGCAGTGTAAGAGCTTGTGTTGTAATCATGTTACACGGCTTCTGTTGCAGAGCGCATGGACTGCTAAGGTTTCTCATACATTTGTCATACAATTGTTCGCAGTGTAAGAGCTTGTGTTGTAATCATGTTACACGGCTTCTGTTACAGAGCGCATGGACTGCTAAGGTTTCTCATACATTTGTCATACAATTGTTCGCAGTGTAAGAGCTTGTGTTGTAATCATGTTACACGGCTTCTGTTGCAGAGCGCATGGACTGCTAAGGTTTCTCATACATTTGTCATACAATTGTTCGCAGTGTAAGAGCTTGTGTTGTAATCATGTTACACGGCTTCTGTTACAGAGCGCATGGACTGCTAAGGTTTCTCATTCATTTGTCATACAATTGTTCGCAGTGTAAGAGCTTGTGTTGTAATCATGTTACACGGCTTCTGTTACAGAGCGCATGGACTGCTAAGGTTTCTCATACATTTGTCATACAATTGTTCGCAGTGTAAGAGCTTGTGTTGTAATCATGCTACACGGCTTCTGTTGCAGAGCGCATGGACTGCTAAGGTTTCTCATACATTTGTCATACAATTGTTCGCAGTGTAAGAGCTTGTGTTGTAATCATGTTACACGGCTTCTGTTGCAGAGCGCATGGACTGCTAAGGTTTCTCATACATTTGTCATACAATTGTTCGCAGTGTAAGAGCTTGTGTTGTAATCATGCTACACGGCTTCTGTTACAGAGCGCATGGACTGCTAAGGTTTCTCATTCATTTGTCATACAATTGTTCGCAGTGTAAGAGCTTGTGTTGTAATCATGCTACACGGCTTCTGTTGCAGAGCGCATGGACTGCTAAGGTTTCTCATACATTTGTCATACAATTGTTCGCAGTGTAAGAGCTTGTGTTGTAATCATGTTACACGGCTTCTGTTACAGAGCGCATGGACTGCTAAGGTTTCTCATACATTTGTCATACAATTGTTCGCAGTGTAAGAGCTTGTGTTGTAATCATGTTACACGGCTTCTGTTACAGAGCGCATGGACTGCTAAGGTTTGTCATTCATTTGTCATACAATTGTTCGCAGTGAAGAGCTTGTGTTGTAATCATGTTACACGGCTTCTGTTGCAGAGCGCATGGACTGCTAAGGTTTCTCATACATTTGTCATACAATTGTTCGCAGTGTAAGAGCTTGTGTTGTAATCATGTTACACGGCTTCTGTTACAGAGCGCATGGACTGCTAAGGTTTCTCATACATTTGTCATACAATTGTTCGCAGTGTAAGAGCTTGTGTTGTAATCATGTTACACGGCTTCTGTTACAGAGCGCATGGACTGCTAAGGTTTCTCATACATTTGTCATACAATTGTTCGCAGTGTAAGAGCTTGTGTTGTAATCATGTTACACGGCTTCTGTTGCAGAGCGCATGGACTGCTAAGGTTTCTCATACATTTGTCATACAATTGTTCGCAGTGTAAGAGCTTGTGTTGTAATCATGTTACACGGCTTCTGTTACAGAGCGCATGGACTGCTAAGGTTTCTCATTCATTTGTCATACAATTGTTCGCAGTGTAAGAGCTTGTGTTGTAATCATGTTACACGGCTTCTGTTACAGAGCGCATGGACTGCTAAGGTTTCTCATACATTTGTCATACAATTGTTCGCAGTGTAAGAGCTTGTGTTGTAATCATGTTACACGGCTTCTGTTGCAGAGCGCATGGACTGCTAAGGTTTCTCATACATTTGTCATACAATTGTTCGCAGTGTAAGAGCTTGTGTTGTAATCATGTTACACGGCTTCTGTTACAGAGCGCATGGACTGCTAAGGTTTCTCATTCATTTGTCATACAATTGTTCGCAGTGTAAGAGCTTGTGTTGTAATCATGCTACACGGCTTCTGTTGCAGAGCGCATGGACTGCTAAGGTTTCTCATACATTTGTCATACAATTGTTCGCAGTGTAAGAGCTTGTGTTGTAATCATGTTACACGGCTTCTGTTACAGAGCGCATGGACTGCTAAGGTTTCTCATACATTTGTCATACAATTGTTCGCAGTGTAAGAGCTTGTGTTGTAATCATGTTACACGGCTTCTGTTACAGAGCGCATGGACTGCTAAGGTTTCTCATACATTTGTCATACAATTGTTCGCAGTGTAAGAGCTTGTGTTGTAATCATGTTACACGGCTTCTGTTGCAGAGCGCATGGACTGCTAAGGTTTCTCATACATTTGTCATACAATTGTTCGCAGTGTAAGAGCTTGTGTTGTAATCATGTTACACGGCTTCTGTTACAGAGCGCATGGACTGCTAAGGTTTCTCATTCATTTGTCATACAATTGTTCGCAGTGTAAGAGCTTGTGTTGTAATCATGTTACACGGCTTCTGTTACAGAGCGCATGGACTGCTAAGGTTTCTCATACATTTGTCATACAATTGTTCGCAGTGTAAGAGCTTGTGTTGTAATCATGTTACACGGCTTCTGTTGCAGAGCGCATGGACTGCTAAGGTTTCTCATACATTTGTCATACAATTGTTCGCAGTGTAAGAGCTTGTGTTGTAATCATGTTACACGGCTTCTGTTACAGAGCGCATGGACTGCTAAGGTTTCTCATACATTTGTCATACAATTGTTCGCAGTGTAAGAGCTTGTGTTGTAATCATGTTACACGGCTTCTGTTACAGAGCGCATGGACTGCTAAGGTTTCTCATACATTTGTCATACAATTGTTCGCAGTGTAAGAGCTTGTGTTGTAATCATGTTACACGGCTTCTGTTACAGAGCGCATGGACTGCTAAGGTTTCTCATTCATTTGTCATACAATTGTTCGCAGTGTAAGAGCTTGTGTTGTAATCATGTTACACGGCTTCTGTTACAGAGCGCATGGACTGCTAAGGTTTCTCATACATTTGTCATACAATTGTTCGCAGTGTAAGAGCTTGTGTTGTAATCATGTTACACGGCTTCTGTTGCAGAGCGCATGGACTGCTAAGGTTTCTCATACATTTGTCATACAATTGTTCGCAGTGTAAGAGCTTGTGTTGTAATCATGCTACACGGCTTCTGTTGCAGAGCGCATGGACTGCTAAGGTTTCTCATTCATTTGTCATACAATTGTTCGCAGTGTAAGAGCTTGTGTTGTAATCATGCTACACGGCTTCTGTTGCAGAGCGCATGGACTGCTAAGGTTTCTCATTCATTTGTCATACAATTGTTCGCAGTGTAAGAGCTTGTGTTGTAATCATGTTACACGGCTTCTGTTGCAGAGCGCATGGACTGCTAAGGTTTCTCATTCATTTGTCATACAATTGTTCGCAGTGTAAGAGCTTGTGTTGTAATCATGTTACACGGCTTCTGTTGCAGAGCGCATGGACTGCTAAGGTTTCTCATTCATTTGTCATACAATTGTTCGCAGTGTAAGAGCTTGTGTTGTAATCATGTTACACGGCTTCTGTTGCAGAGCGCATGGACTGCTAAGGTTTCTCATTCATTTGTCATACAATTGTTCGCAGTGTAAGAGCTTGTGTTGTAATCATGCTACACGGCTTCTGTTGCAGAGCGCATGGACAGCTAAGGTTTCTCATTCATTTGTCATACAATTGTTCGCAGTGTAAGAGCTTGTGTTGTAATCATGTTACACGGCTTCTGTTGCAGAGCGCATGGACTGCTAAGGTTTCTCATTCATTTGTCATACAATTGTTCGCAGTGTAAGAGCTTGTGTTGTAATCATGCTACACGGCTTCTGTTGCAGAGCGCATGGACTGCTAAGGTTTCTCATTCATTTGTCATACAATTGTTCGCAGTGTAAGAGCTTGTGTTGTAATCATGTTACACGGCTTCTGTTGCAGAGCGCATGGACTGCTAAGGTTTCTCATTCATTTGTCATACAATTGTTCGCAGTGTAAGAGCTTGTGTTGTAATCATGTTACACGGCTTCTGTTGCAGAGCGCATGGACTGCTAAGGTTTCTCATTCATTTGTCATACAATTGTTCGCAGTGTAAGAGCTTGTGTTGTAATCATGTTACACGGCTTCTGTTGCAGAGCGCATGGACTGCTAAGGTTTCTCATTCATTTGTCATACAATTGTTCGCAGTGTAAGAGCTTGTGTTGTAATCATGCTACACGGCTTCTGTTGCAGAGCGCATGGACTGCTAAGGTTTCTCATTCATTTGTCATACAATTGTTCGCAGTGTAAGAGCTTGTGTTGTAATCATGTTACACGGCTTCTGTTGCAGAGCGCATGGACTGCTAAGGTTTCTCATACATTTGTCATACAATTGTTCGCAGTGTAAGAGCTTGTGTTGTAATCATGTTACACGGCTTCTGTTGCAGAGCGCATGGACTGCTAAGGTTTCTCATACATTTGTCATACAATTGTTCGCAGTGTAAGAGCTTGTGTTGTAATCATGTTACACGGCTTCTGTTGCAGAGCGCATGGACTGCTAAGGTTTCTCATACATTTGTCATACAATTGTTCGCAGTGTAAGAGCTTGTGTTGTAATCATGTTACACGGCTTCTGTTGCAGAGCGCATGGACTGCTAAGGTTTCTCATTCATTTGTCATACAATTGTTCGCAGTGTAAGAGCTTGTGTTGTAATCATGTTACACGGCTTCTGTTGCAGAGCGCATGGACTGCTAAGGTTTCTCATACATTTGTCATACAATTGTTCGCAGTGTAAGAGCTTGTGTTGTAATCATGCTACACGGCTTCTGTTGCAGAGCGCATGGACTGCTAAGGTTTCTCATTCATTTGTCATACAATTGTTCGCAGTGTAAGAGCTTGTGTTGTAATCATGTTACACGGCTTCTGTTGCAGAGCGCATGGACTGCTAAGGTTTCTCATTCATTTGTCATACAATTGTTCGCAGTGTAAGAGCTTGTGTTGTAATCATGCTACACGGCTTCTGTTGCAGAGCGCATGGACTGCTAAGGTTTCTCATACATTTGTCATACAATTGTTCGCAGTGTAAGAGCTTGTGTTGTAATCATGTTACACGGCTTCTGTTGCAGAGCGCATGGACTGCTAAGGTTTCTCATACATTTGTCATACAATTGTTCGCAGTGAAGAGCTTGTGTTGTAATCATGTTACACGGCTTCTGTTACAGAGCGCATGGACTGCTAAGGTTTCTCATTCATTTGTCATACAATTGTTCGCAGTGTAAGAGCTTGTGTTGTAATCATGTTACACGGCTTCTGTTGCAGAGCGCATGGACTGCTAAGGTTTCTCATACATTTGTCATACAATTGTTCGCAGTGTAAGAGCTTGTGTTGTAATCATGTTACACGGCTTCTGTTGCAGAGCGCATGGACTGCTAAGGTTTCTCATACATTTGTCATACAATTGTTCGCAGTGAAGAGCTTGTGTTGTAATCATGTTACACGGCTTCTGTTACAGAGCGCATGGACTGCTAAGGTTTCTCATACATTTGTCATACAATTGTTCGCAGTGTAAGAGCTTGTGTTGTAATCATGCTACACGGCTTCTGTTACAGAGCGCATGGACTGCTAAGGTTTCTCATACATTTGTCATACAATTGTTCGCAGTGTAAGAGCTTGTGTTGTAATCATGTTACACGGCTTCTGTTACAGAGCGCATGGACAGCTAAGGTTTCTCATACATTTGTCATACAATTGTTCGCAGTGTAAGAGCTTGTGTTGTAATCATGTTACACGGCTTCTGTTACAGAGCGCATGGACAGCTAAGGTTTCTCATACATTTGTCATACAATTGTTCGCAGTGTAAGAGCTTGTGTTGTAATCATGCTACACGGCTTCTGTTGCAGAGCGCATGGACTGCTAAGGTTTCTCATTCATTTGTCATACAATTGTTCGCAGTGTAAGAGCTTGTGTTGTAATCATGTTACACGGCTTCTGTTGCAGAGCGCATGGACTGCTAAGGTTTCTCATTCATTTGTCATACAATTGTTCGCAGTGTAAGAGCTTGTGTTGTAATCATGCTACACGGCTTCTGTTGCAGAGCGCATGGACTGCTAAGGTTTCTCATACATTTGTCATACAATTGTTCGCAGTGTAAGAGCTTGTGTTGTAATCATGTTACACGGCTTCTGTTGCAGAGCGCATGGACTGCTAAGGTTTCTCATACATTTGTCATACAATTGTTCGCAGTGAAGAGCTTGTGTTGTAATCATGTTACACGGCTTCTGTTACAGAGCGCATGGACTGCTAAGGTTTCTCATTCATTTGTCATACAATTGTTCGCAGTGTAAGAGCTTGTGTTGTAATCATGTTACACGGCTTCTGTTGCAGAGCGCATGGACTGCTAAGGTTTCTCATACATTTGTCATACAATTGTTCGCAGTGTAAGAGCTTGTGTTGTAATCATGTTACACGGCTTCTGTTGCAGAGCGCATGGACTGCTAAGGTTTCTCATACATTTGTCATACAATTGTTCGCAGTGAAGAGCTTGTGTTGTAATCATGTTACACGACTTCTGTTACAGAGCGCATGGACTGCTAAGGTTTCTCATACATTTGTCATACAATTGTTCGCAGTGTAAGAGCTTGTGTTGTAATCATGCTACACGGCTTCTGTTACAGAGCGCATGGACTGCTAAGGTTTCTCATACATTTGTCATACAATTGTTCGCAGTGTAAGAGCTTGTGTTGTAATCATGTTACACGGCTTCTGTTACAGAGCGCATGGACAGCTAAGGTTTCTCATACATTTGTCATACAATTGTTCGCAGTGTAAGAGCTTGTGTTGTAATCATGTTACACGGCTTCTGTTACAGAGCGCATGGACAGCTAAGGTTTCTCATACATTTGTCATACAATTGTTCGCAGTGTAAGAGCTTGTGTTGTAATCATGCTACACGGCTTCTGTTGCAGAGCGCATGGACTGCTAAGGTTTCTCATTCATTTGTCATACAATTGTTCGCAGTGTAAGAGCTTGTGTTGTAATCATGTTACACGGCTTCTGTTGCAGAGCGCATGGACTGCTAAGGTTTCTCATACATTTGTCATACAATTGTTCGCAGTGTAAGAGCTTGTGTTGTAATCATGCTACACGGCTTCTGTTGCAGAGCGCATGGACTGCTAAGGTTTCTCATTCATTTGTCATACAATTGTTCGCAGTGTAAGAGCTTGTGTTGTAATCATGTTACACGGCTTCTGTTGCAGAGCGCATGGACTGCTAAGGTTTCTCATTCATTTGTCATACAATTGTTCGCAGTGTAAGAGCTTGTGTTGTAATCATGTTACACGGCTTCTGTTGCAGAGCGCATGGACTGCTAAGGTTTCTCATACATTTGTCATACAATTGTTCGCAGTGTAAGAGCTTGTGTTGTAATCATGTTACACGGCTTCTGTTGCAGAGCGCATGGACTGCTAAGGTTTCTCATACATTTGTCATACAATTGTTCGCAGTGTAAGAGCTTGTGTTGTAATCATGTTACACGGCTTCTGTTGCAGAGCGCATGGACTGCTAAGGTTTCTCATTCATTTGTCATACAATTGTTCGCAGTGTAAGAGCTTGTGTTGTAATCATGTTACACGGCTTCTGTTGCAGAGCGCATGGACTGCTAAGGTTTCTCATACATTTGTCATACAATTGTTCGCAGTGTAAGAGCTTGTGTTGTAATCATGCTACACGGCTTCTGTTACAGAGCGCATGGACTGCTAAGGTTTCTCATACATTTGTCATACAATTGTTCGCAGTGTAAGAGCTTGTGTTGTAATCATGTTACACGGCTTCTGTTACAGAGCGCATGGACTGCTAAGGTTTCTCATTCATTTGTCATACAATTGTTCGCAGTGTAAGAGCTTGTGTTGTAATCATGTTACACGGCTTCTGTTACAGAGCGCATGGACTGCTAAGGTTTCTCATTCATTTGTCATACAATTGTTCGCAGTGTAAGAGCTTGTGTTGTAATCATGTTACACGGCTTCTGTTGCAGAGCGCATGGACTGCTAAGGTTTCTCATACATTTGTCATACAATTGTTCGCAGTGTAAGAGCTTGTGTTGTAATCATGCTACACGGCTTCTGTTGCAGAGCGCATGGACTGCTAAGGTTTCTCATTCATTTGTCATACAATTGTTCGCAGTGTAAGAGCTTGTGTTGTAATCATGTTACACGGCTTCTGTTACAGAGCGCATGGACTGCTAAGGTTTCTCATACATTTGTCATACAATTGTTCGCAGTGTAAGAGCTTGTGTTGTAATCATGTTACACGGCTTCTGTTACAGAGCGCATGGACTGCTAAGGTTTCTCATACATTTGTCATACAATTGTTCGCAGTGTAAGAGCTTGTGTTGTAATCATGTTACACGGCTTCTGTTACAGAGCGCATGGACTGCTAAGGTTTCTCATACATTTGTCATACAATTGTTCGCAGTGTAAGAGCTTGTGTTGTAATCATGCTACACGGCTTCTGTTGCAGAGCGCATGGACTGCTAAGGTTTCTCATTCATTTGTCATACAATTGTTCGCAGTGTAAGAGCTTGTGTTGTAATCATGTTACACGGCTTCTGTTGCAGAGCGCATGGACTGCTAAGGTTTCTCATACATTTGTCATACAATTGTTCGCAGTGTAAGAGCTTGTGTTGTAATCATGTTACACGGCTTCTGTTGCAGAGCGCATGGACTGCTAAGGTTTCTCATACATTTGTCATACAATTGTTCGCAGTGTAAGAGCTTGTGTTGTAATCATGTTACACGGCTTCTGTTGCAGAGCGCATGGACTGCTAAGGTTTCTCATACATTTGTCATACAATTGTTCGCAGTGTAAGAGCTTGTGTTGTAATCATGTTACACGGCTTCTGTTGCAGAGCGCATGGACTGCTAAGGTTTCTCATTCATTTGTCATACAATTGTTCGCAGTGTAAGAGCTTGTGTTGTAATCATGTTACACGGCTTCTGTTGCAGAGCGCATGGACTGCTAAGGTTTCTCATACATTTGTCATACAATTGTTCGCAGTGTAAGAGCTTGTGTTGTAATCATGTTACACGGCTTCTGTTACAGAGCGCATGAACTGCTAAGGTTTCTCATACATTTGTCATACAATTGTTCGCAGTGTAAGAGCTTGTGTTGTAATCATGCTACACGGCTTCTGTTGCAGAGCGCATGGACTGCTAAGGTTTCTCATACATTTGTCATACAATTGTTCGCAGTGTAAGAGCTTGTGTTGTAATCATGTTACACGGCTTCTGTTGCAGAGCGCATGGACTGCTAAGGTTTCTCATACATTTGTCATACAATTGTTCGCAGTGTAAGAGCTTGTGTTGTAATCATGCTACACGGCTTCTGTTGCAGAGCGCATGGACTGCTAAGGTTTCTCATACATTTGTCATACAATTGTTCGCAGTGTAAGAGCTTGTGTTGTAATCACGGCTTCTGTTACAGAGCGCATGGACAGCCAAGGAGGAGCTCCAGAGATGCAAGACAAGTCTCATGGGACAAATTCAGGTACGTACTGCCGGATCACTTGCATGTTTTATTTATGATACGTAATGCCCTTGCCTGTGAAGAGCCGCTCTCAACTCGGGAAGGGCGACGTCTGTGCTCTAACTTCGGTAATTTTGTTCAAAATGTATTTGCATGCATTACGCTGTGACCGTCCAAATGTCGAACTTGATTCTGTCGCGCTAAATTGACTGCGTTTATTAGCCAATAAGAAACAGTTATATCGATCCGAGTGATATCTTGTCAGAGGGTTGGGAGGTTTTAAAATTGTAGTTTAGCGCGGCAGTAGCACGGGGTGGGCACTGCAGATGGTGCCGTTATAAGTGCAAATAAGCTCAAGCAATATCTCCAACTAGCTAAACAATGCGAAATTGACACTAGTGCGACCAGAATTAGGTTTGAAACGGGCCTTGCGCCGTGTCCTTAAACTCAGATTTGTTAACAATGTCTGAGCCAATCTAGTTCTTTCCTTGATTTGCTCAGGGCAGCTGCTTCTCTCGCGACAAAAAAAGAAAAAACAATTAAAACAAAACAAAACATCTTCGTGCACACTAAAGACATCGCGGGAATCATTAGCCAATGCGAGGGCGTCCCCAACATTCCAGGGGAAAGCTACATTTCAATGACTGATGTTTTTGAGGGCAGGAAAGTGGTTGTACATAGGCTAGTGAAGCACATGCTAACCACACTTCATTTCATTAGGAACGAGAAACAGAAATACAAAGACTTCGAAACCAGGTATGCCTTCGATAGTAAGAATAGACCGATCCCTATTTTGACGATAGCTCCGCCCACTCATAGCAAACAATAGGAAGTTTTCCCTACGGAATTCAAAATGTCTGAGCAACAAACTTGAATATCGAAGGTTTTTTTCAATAATTATTCAGCTTTTTAAAATATAAAAATATAAAATCCAAATTGCATGCAACAACTTCTAACACCTCCCTGCAATCGGTGTCTTTTCCGCGCTCTATATGCCAAAGATAAAATTTGGCTTGTCCGACGTAGCAACAGTAACTAGGGGTATAACAATGAATGCGGGATCGGTGAATTGCTGAATTCACACTAGAGACAAGTTTCCCGTCTGAGACGAGTTTGTCTCTCGTATTGAACGTGGTTCCCTGTTCTTCTGTGATCACACGCGAAGGAGAAAGTTTGGCGATAATAAGCCAGTGTTTCCGACTGGAATTCACATCAGACAGGACATTTTTCTGACGAGAAACTCGTCTCAGACGGGTAACTCGTCTTTAGTGTGAATTCTGCTATTGTTATAGTTAGCACGGTGTTCTTTGTTATTCCTTAGGTTAATAATAGTGACTTCTCTGCATTTCCCCGCATTTTTAGATTGCAACAAAAGCTCTTACCTCAACGAGCGAGACAGAGCTTGAGAACCGCGTCAGAGCGCTAACGGAAAATCTGATCCAGAAACAGACGGTGATCGAGGCCCTGAGTACTGAAAAGAACTCGCTTGTGTTACAACTCGAGAGGCTAGAGGTGTGTGTAAACGCACGTAATGTAACAAGACTTGATAAAATGTCTAAGTTGTGGAAAACGGGGTGTTTAGGCAACCTCGAAATTCAAAGGGAGGGGTGTTAAAATTCCTTGGGAGGGGGATGTTAAGGACCCCCGGATATTCCAGGAGAGGGGTTTTGCGGCCACTGGAAATTCCAGGGCTTCAAATGGTAGGGTCCTAGACGCCCCGGTGTGAAAAAAATGCGATCAGCCATTTCTTACAACTCGAGGGACTCGAGGTGTCTATCACGTCACGACATACCCCTCTCCTTGTAAAATAGGCCATTTGCACTAACTTGGTCAAGTGACCCAAATTCCATACATTCTGAATAAAATCTTGAAAATTCAACTCGCTACCATTTGCTCCAGGTTAGAGATTTTAAGTTGAAACTTGAGTTTCTGTCTAACATCGATTGGTTCTTTGTATTTTTGGAATTGTTTTTGACAAAACATCTCGTTAAGAGGTAGTAGGGGTCACGTGACCCAGTTAGTGCAAATGGCCTATTAACCCATTCTTCATATTCAACAGCAACAATACCGCGATGTTCAGACGTCTACGACTCGTCACGTGACCCACTTACATATGGAGGAACACGACAACGACGAGAATACATGTATGTAGCACAGACCTGTTTGCTTTTTAGTGCGATCTTCTTGTATAAGCCTGGTTTCCATAGAGTCTTATCTGTCGTATCAGTCAACCGTGAAACAAAAGAATGATTCCAATTTCCATTGTTTCACGGTCGACTGATGCGACAGATACGACTATATGGAAACTAGGCTATAGACTACAAAGCGCTGATATCATGTGGATCATCGATAATGCAGCTCAGGGTACGACATTAACATTCCGAGAGGTTCCTTGGCACCGAAATAAAATATTCTAGTCGCCAAATAGTGAAGTTTGGTCGCCATAATATAATTTATTTGGTCGCCATTTGTTTCTCCCGAATTAATGCTTTTGACAGCTTATTTTGAGAAGGATGTTTTTTTTGGTGGGCCACCTTATATGTCCAAATACAATGTCTATAGCCTCGTGATCGTCAGCTCAGCTATTTATTACTCAAACCCGTGACGTTTCGGATTTTGGACTCATCTCACTCAAGGCCATTTTCCAGTTGCGATTTTGTCGCTCCAAATCGCGTGTAAATAAATTGCTAGTGCAAACAAGATGCCATATTAGCGAGATCTTGGCGACTTTTTTCCGCGCGATGATTTTAAATAAATGTTCGAAATCTTTTTGCAACTTGACGCATTTACACTTGTTTACACATGAGTTGAAATTGCGACTCGCGCGAAATCACCGCGACAAATGTGACAAATCTTCCGGTTTGACCCCTAAAAGATACCAACACCTGATACAACGCCACAAAACTGACTTTACAGCGATTCAAAGCGCGTTTTTCTTAATTTGAAGAGAGTTGCTTGAGTGGGCACCTTAAATGATAGAGAACCCTAAATTTCCTGCCTTTTTTATTTTTATCCCCTTTTAAAAAAAAGATACCGCAGACCACGATTTTCACCCCCAAAAAGATACGATGAGCACCCCCACCCGACCAATGTGGGAGTCCCCACCTCTCTGTGTAAAAATCTCAAGTGTTGAGTAACACTAGTCCGATTGCATTGTTGATGCCATTTTGTTTTCTTGGTGCATCGTTTTTGCAGTATCGAGAGTACAGACGATAGCGTCGGTGATGCCATCACAAATTAACGATTCACGGAGAGTCAAGAGAGCTGTCAATGAGATCGACAAATGCAGGTTAGTCTTAGCTGAATCAGGGACGCTCCCTGGCTGTATCGAGAGCCTGCAAGATGAGACATTTGAACGCCGTATTGTATTGCGAATTACGGCAATATCTGGCAACTTAGGGCACTACAGTCAACTTTAGGCATTTAAGTTAAGGCATATGTTGCCTGCGAATTGAAGCAGTAAAACGTCGATCTTTTGCCGCGTCGAATCTAATTTTTGGAAATGTCATGCCAGCAGTTACTGCGGTTTTCGTAATTCTGCGAACTCTCGCTATTGATTTCCAACCGTAAAACCGCCTTCTGGCTTCTGTCAATCAAACTCCCGAGTCTTTTCGTCGTTACTCTTTGTGCTTTTTGATTGGCCAGCGCCTAAGCAGTGCTAAAATGGCTTCCTGTCGCGACAGCAACGTTACGTGCTGGCCAATCAAAAAGCACAAAGAGTAACGACGAAAAGACTCGGGAGTTTGATTGACGGAAGCCAGAAGGCGGTTTGACGGTTGGAAATCGTTAGCGAGAGTTCGCAGAATTATGAAAACCGCAGTAAGAGGATACTTGATCAACTGCGACGCGCAAATGTCGATTACAAGTAACAGCAGCGTCTTTTGGTTATGGAATCTTTGTCGGTAGTTCCCTTCCCTTTGCTTTATAAATCTAGAATCCGCTGGATTAAATAGGCTCGCCAATTTATAAATCTATTTCTTTTGTCGGCTTCATCGTAGAAAATATCGCCATAAACATGAGTTATTATGCATACTCCATGATTTAGGGAACTCGTTGTCCAGGAGTAGGCGCGGAACAAGCACAACATTGTTTTAGTGCACTTGCCCAGCATTTGAACGTTTGTGCGTTTGAAAATTTTTATCAACGTATTTCATTCTACTGATTTGGTATATACCAAAACAACTATCCCCCTCAGGGTCGGTGCCTAGCGGTGGATATATACCGAGACGCGGTATATATCCATTCTATAGTTGTTAACTATAGAATAGAAATAACCACGAAAAGGGAGTTATAGACTATTCAAATCAGCAGGGTAGAAAAGAAAACGAAAAACTTTTTGATAAATCCATAAAAAAATTCAAAGCGAAGTTCTCGGGCCCGAGAATTCGAGAAACGGGCGCCAGAAATCCGCTTTATTCCGCGCAACTTGCTTTTAGTTGTGATCAAGGAAGCGCAGGTGTTTCGTTCGGGATTTCGTTTTTTGAACTCGAAATTTTTGGCATGAAATTTATCGGCATAAAGGCATTAAGTGTCTTTTCGAATGACCAACCCGGGCCTTAAGCTACGGCTAAACTAGGACACACGTAGCGTGCAACATTTTTGTTTCCTTGAACGGCTAAACTAGGAAACATCGCATGCGCGTGTCTCGGACACATCAAGTGTTTCTTGTCTTGCTGCGCGCGACAAAGTTTCTGTCGTGACTAAATTGGGAAATATGAATGAAACACGTGTCTGGCTATAATGTTGCGTGCTACATGTGTTCTAGTTTAGCCAGGGCTTTATAATTTTGCATAGCTATCTGTTTGTGACAAGTCTTATTGTTTTTTTTTTTCAGTATACGCCTGGGACTGTTCTTGAGAAGATACCCCGTGGCACGGTTGTTTGTCATTCTGTACATGGTAAGATCACATTAATCAGGGGGTCCTCATCAGGTACCCTTGACCCCTCAAGATCCATTCTGCGTCCCCTCCCCTCCGTTTTTTTTTTTTGCGAGAGACGCTAAATAATTTCAGTTCCTCCTTCCCATCCGTGAATTTTTCACGGATATCAGCTAGTTCATTTATTTCCTGTTTTAGATGTTACTTCATGTGTGGGTCCTTATCGTTCTACTGACATACAAGCCCGAAATGCACGACACAAATCCACCAGGCCTGCCGCGCATGCCGCCAACGAGACTACCTGATCCGAGTATGACCTGACAACTGGCACGCGGTACATAGCAGCTCCGGTGAGCCGTAGTAATTAAGGAAATAAGATGTCGCTTCTCTGAGATGCGCGTCTGTTAAATCTATCGATGGTATGAATGAAGCCAGTGAAGTGACAACAAAATTATATATGGTGGAGAGGCAAGCAGGAAGCTCGCGCCGTGGCATCATTATAGAATATCAATAATGAGAAGTCTTTCTCGTGAAGGTATCCGAGGATCGGCCTGAATGTGGAAGAGTATTGGGCATGCGTTGACGACGTTGGGGAATGCGCAAATACGGAAACATTCTTCTTCGGCGGAAAACGAGCACATTGAGTCGCAACATACTTAGTCCAGTCCCTGAACTCTCCTTCGCGGCTCCGTTGTTGCCTGTGGTCGCCGAAAGGAGAGTCCAGAAACCTTTGTATGCGCATGCGCTAGATCTGACCAAGAACTCTTGGGTTTTTTCGTTAGTGCGCATAATCCAAATACCGTTGTCGGAAATTGTTGTTGGCTATATGAGTTTTGTCCATCAAGATAGAACGCCCTTGTGACCGTAACCGCGAAAATTCAACAAACAATCTTCGACAGCGGTATTTGGATCATGCGCACTAACGAAAAAACCCAAGTTCTTGATCAGATCTAGCGCATGCGCATACAAAGGTTTCTGGACTCTCCTTTCGGCGACCACAGGAACGGAGCCGCGAAGGAGAGTTCAGGGACTGGACTACAACATACTTGGCATGTGCCAAACAAAAATGATTATAGCGTACAGTTATTCAGTGCGAATATTGACAGGGTTCATCTGTACAAAGTACAACGAACTACGCCATCGCTGGACCAATCCCGTTAGTTGCTCTGACTACACGCGGTTACGGATAGGCTTAAAGGGAGGCTGTCACGATACGCGCATGCTCCAGGAACGATCACTGAGCAAAACTATTTAGACCATCCTATCCTAAAACTATTGAGGAATATGTAAAACGTAAACATTTGGTCGGATGGATCGAGAAATAGCGAGATTAAAACGGATTGTTTTCGTGGTTTTCAGCCTTCACTGGCCATCATTACGGGACGATACTTCTTTGTTTTGAGATGTGCAGAACAGCTGCGCAGTTGCGTGACAGCCTCCCTTTAATGCGTTGTCCATTTGTATCTCATTCGTACATTCCATCCTTTCTGGAAAATAATGATTTGATTTAGTCTAGTTGTAGTAATCTGTTGGTGTGACGGGTTACAGCTAAAATTGTTCGATTTTTTCATTCCATGGACTCACGTGACTGAGTAACGGAATTCTAGCTTCCTAGGGAATATTTGCGAGCTTTCTTTTGATGTCCTACAGCAGACTGTTCAATTTAGTATTGCTGTTTCTTCAAAAGTGATTTTGGTGTTCTCAATTTAGTAATAATTGCGTGACCCACGTGACAGAGATGTGTCATTTCTGTGGAATGGCCGCCTTGGTTGTGTTGTTCCCCCTCAATCTATCTCAACCAATCAGCTTCTTGCCCCGTTTCGTCAAGTGTGTCGCGACGAAAGCCAGGGACTGCACTAGAGGCGAATCGGGCATGAATTTGATTGGCTCGAAAGGTTTCATCAGTGAACAACAAATCCCAAAATAAATCGATGTTGAATCGCGGGTTTAGCTGTAAGCGCAGATAAATATAGAATCACTATAAGTTTGCTATTGGGAATTTATAAAATAATATAAATCATAAGAAAAATAGGGTACTGTCTAACGAATAATATTTTAATGATGCTATTGTGGATCATCAGAAATTGGGGAGGGGGGTTGTAGTTCTCCCAAAAAATTCGAGCAAGGCCAATCCTTCAAAAAGCCTTGCACAACCAGATCCCCGAAAAAAAAAATTCCTACGCAAGAAATTGCCAACTCCCCTCCCCCAATTTCTAATGGTCCACCGCTAAGCCATCACATTAGCCAGGCGGTAGATGGTGTTTTTAACTTAGATACTTCATATATGGTTCATCCTACTGTATATGGTTCATCCTACTGTATAGTGTACGGAGTACACTATAATGAACCTGTATGAAGTATCTACCGATTTTATCGCGGAAACTTGCGGTCGCCATCTTGGATTTCGAACGCGCAGTCTTGGGGCGAGCGGCCAAAATCCAAGATGGCGATCGATAAATCACTCCCGGGTTCCTCCACCATAAAAACAACGCCCCACGACCCGCAAGCAGGAAGGCAACATGTAAAGGAAGGGGTCAAAATTGCTTAGGGACGGACCCTTAGAAATTGATGGGGTGAGGGGTGAGACTTTTCTGACTCGCTCGAATGTTTATTTCGAAAATAAATAAAGTTGGGAAAAAGGTAACGCCATCCGCAAATAGAAAAACTAGTCGAGGCGGATGCCATTAGATTTACAAGCATTAGATTTTTTTTCATTGAAGCTGCATCTCATTGTTTATATATAAAAGGGAAAAAGTAAAAAAAGTAGAAAAAGAGGAAAGAAAATTAAGAAAGATAAATTTAAAAAAAGATGTTATTAAGCAAATGAAAGTTCGGGCATCCTCGAGATCATTCTTTATCTACACCAATGAAAGCATTTTCAGTTTCTAACATCTTATGACTCTGAAGGAATGTTTCAGTTTCAGCCTGCTCGATTTTTTTTTCTTCTATTGTACGCGAGACCCACCACCTTTCCATTTTCCAAAAAATCGGATTTTCAACTGCCGATATCTGGTGAAATAATTGATGCATCATGGTGAAAACCTATATGAAGAGAACAATACTTTGCTGCGATAAATTTGGGTATCCGTTATTAGTGCTTCGAGAAAACAACCCCTGGATACTTAAGGGGTGGTAGTACCCACCACATTCGCCATGGATACCTATCGAGTAACCCCCGGGGGTTCGACGCATTTATTTGAGTATGAAATTTGTAGTACAAGTATTTTTCGGGTTGAAGCTTCTGACAGGCTCGTTGATCATGAAGATACTGCCATAACCTGAAGCATAATGGGACGGGCATCATGTATATGCTGGTATTAAATAGCCTTTTGAGGCTAAAAAAATTTGGGTATTTTTTGGGGGTATAAAATTTTGGGAGCAGGTATTTTTTTGGTATAAAATTTATGGCTCAGGTATTTTTGGGGGTATAAAATCTATTGCTCAGATTTTTTGGGGGGTATGAAATTTGGAGCTCCGTCCCCCCCCCCCCCCACCCGTCACTTTTATATCCGAGTTCCCCCCCCCCCCCCAAGGGGCGAGTACTGTAGTTTTGACCTCTTCCCTAAGTAGTCGCAAGACACTAGAATGTGATCTAAGGAAACGAAGACGTATTGTACAGGCGATGATGATGTTTATTGTACCATCCGAGCATGATCCTTTAAATACAAACCACTAAACTGAGATTTTAATTAAGGATTCCCACTTGAGTCCTTACCCCTAAAATGGACACAGTTTTTCGTTTCCAGGTTCTTAAACGCGGAGGTTTACTCTACGCATCGTCGGACTTTGTAACGTAGCTTAGTCTTGTCTAGCAACGACAACTATAACGCTGCTACCTAATTAACCTGACCTAATTTTTATATAAGAAATTTCTTGGTATTCCATATTCCTACTTTGTTGCCTCAAACCTTTGATATTTTTTTTTGTAGTATAGTAAGACAAGAGAAATAGGTGAAATCAAAGAAATGCCTCCACAAAATCTGTGGCCTTTCCGGCCATCTTACCTAAGTTGTCTCTGGGAAGTATGCCCCTGCGCACCACCCCTCTAACAAAACTCATCAAAACCTCTTGGCGCTTTTATGAACCTTCATTGTGTTATCGAGTCTAATAAGCCGAGTCCGCGGAGCGACGGGGCCATTCGGGATAAAAAGCGATATTCTTATAGGAAATGTATGGTGGACTCGCAGAAAACTGGGCTAGCTAGTCTGCGTAGCAGCCAGAACTGCGCTAAATACACCCTAAGGGATTTTGCGACGGCAGTTTGAAAGAATGCCCTCGACCGTTTTAGACCTCGTATAGCAGTAGGCAGGGTCGTCCAGCACAGCCAAACAGTGCGCTCGCAAATTTGGTTCAAGACTCAACCCAGCTATACTGGCCAGAAAGACCCCAAAGTTCACAGCCGCAAATCCGTATTCCATTACAAATTCTCGATATTTCGCATCGGAAACCTCGCTAAACAAGGCGAGAGTAGTAGTGAAAAAACAACCATTCATTAATCCCGCCGTGAAGGTGAGAAAGAACACCAGTTGAACTTCTTCCAGGAAATGATACCAAGAGAGCAGAATAAAAAACATCAAATGGAAGAATTCTAAACCTGTTAGCAACCAGACTTGCCAGAGTTTAGGCGTGAAAAGCCAATCTGGTTTCGTATAGGTAAGAAGAATTCGATAGGACCTCCCCAAGACCTCGCCTATGTTGAGTAGAATGGTGTAATACAGGTAATGATCGCGTGGCCGAAAAGCGTTCTTGAATGCTATGGTCGGTAGAATCGCCTGAAAGATTAGATATTCCGCGAAAAACCCGAGCATCCCGGGAAGGTAGATTGGCAGAAACACGGTAACAAGCGCGTACAATTTCTCTTTGCGCGTTATACGAGTATCCACTTGAGAGTCGCTGTCTTTGCATCCGTTGTTCTCCGATTCCTCTTCTTCGATGGAGAGCTTTGTATATTCGATCTCTCCACGAAAGGAATGCTTGTCTCCGGTACCTTTTGTGTCTTTCAGGTGTTTCTTGTCCATGATGAAGTAAAATACAAAAAAAGGAGCATGAATCCAAGTAGAGACATCAAGGTTATCCTTGGAGAGATGCACAACCAGGTTGTCATTGCTTCAAGAGAAAATAGGAGATTGCGAGTATAAATTCAAGGCATAAATTACTGTGTAATCCGTGCTAACATTGGTGGAGTGAGCGAGCGAGTGACATCGAACCTCCACTTGAAGTTGCTTCTTGCTTGGCATACCCCGACATTCTCTTTTTATACCCTTCCTGGGAGCATAGACTACTTTTTAGGGACGGACCATTTGATATTTGATCAAATGGGGAGTGGCTAATTATTTTGGGCTCGATGTTTTTTTCGCGTCCGGTTTTATTGCTCGAATTTTTTTCAATAGAACGTGACTGTGCTCGATATTTTTTTCCTGATATTTCTTTTTTTGGTTCGAGACATAACTTAAATTATTTCGCACTCAAAACGACAATTGATTACTTCAATTAAGTTTTATTTCATGCTCTCCTGTTATGTTAGCATTTCGCGAAATCGGTATGTTTAACCATCTAGTTCGGGTCACGAACGAGGGCTGACAACTGAAAATTTGCTTGTATGTTTCCCAAAGCGCGCGAAGCGCGGCGCGATTTTGAAAATCCACGCGAGGTTAATGATATTCTTATTTCTGGTAGATGAGAATCACGCTGGAAGAAATGGAGTCACTGAATAAAAACATCATAATTTTTTTTCAAAAATTAATCACGCCTAGTACGATGTTATAAACATACATGTTTGTAAACATACGCTGTTGCAATTTTGGACATATCAGTTTAAAGTAAGTAAACCTTTACTTATCGTTTCCTGAAATTATTAATTTTACAACGAATATCTAAACGTTTTAATTGGTGTAGATGTCGAGCGCGCAGCGCAAGCCGACCACAAATGCCTCCATTTACAAAGACATCAGGTTCCCTAATTGTCCGGCGGATTAGAGCAAATTTTCGAGGAAATTGCGCATTTTAGGCTAAAGCCCCAATTTTTTGCCAGGTGATAGTTTTCAATGTTTTTTTAAATCGTAGATATGGAGGCACGCTGGAATTCTTTCGTAGCGAAAACTAGAGAGGTTTTAGAGTGAACTATTGTTTAGCTCAATAACAGCCATTTTGAATGCTTTGTTATTCAAATGAGGTTTAGAACTGCTTTGTGAACATTCAAGTTGTTCTATAGACTGCATAGCCATAGCAGCTCAACATTTGCTAATTCTGAACTATGGATTTAGCTGACTGACTTCGGCTGAGCGTCTCCTTAGAGTTTTTGGTGATCTGTTAAATGTCACGATCAGTTTATTGTGAATGTTAATAATTTCTATTGTTTGTCTGACTGAGGTTTGATGAAATGTTTCAAGAATGACCAACAAATTCTAAAAACGAGAAAATTGGTAGCTCATATGTCGCATGTGTAAAACGAAGCTTGTCTCTAAAATTTTGGCATGATATTTCTTCCTAGTACTGTGCTATACTCTATAACCACGGACGATTAAAGATTTCACCAAGTACCGCAGAGCTCATGAATAACAAAGGATTCAAAGATGGCTGCCAATAGCAAAACAATGGTTCACATTAAAACTGTTCTAGCTTTCGCTACGAATAAAATTTAGCGTGCCTCCATATCTAATCTTCGACAAAATACTGAAAACTATTGATATGCAAAGTCTGGAGTCTTTAGCCAAAAGTGCGCAATTTTTACGCTAATCCGCCGGACTATAAAAACGGTAAATCAGGAGAGAGTTTTGCTTGCGCGTTATTTTTTCTCTAGGTCAGAGGCTTGCTCGAATTTTTTTTTGGGAATCAGCCACCCCCCTCATCAAGTATCAATGGTCCGTCCCTTATCTAACTGCATTTACTTTTACCTTTCATTTGTTGTTCAACTTCACAAAGTAGCTAGCAGGGAACCTTTACCTTCATATCTTAAGATAACTCCCGATTTTCAGACTTCTTTTTACTCGCCCACACTCACGTCAAAGACAAGGTCTGATATTGTTTAGCTGTCGATACATTGACTTCAACCATTTTTTCGAAATAAAGCAATCACGAGACTCTTTATATTAGAGCTTCGCCAAGCGTAAAGGTAACGACCGACGGCTGGAGCGAGTTTAAAAAGTCTGAAAATCCTTTTAACGTAGAGGTTTTCGAATTGAAACTCTGCAAATGAAAGACAAAATAAATAATAATCGGTGCTGACCTGTGTAGTAAAGCGGAGTAAGAGCAAACCCCAATCCAGTTCCTGCTGTGAATGCAGCTAACGCATTGTCGTGGTAAAATGAGCTCAGAGAGATAACCGAAGTCTGGGCGATCCCATCCCCAAAGGATGCAATCCCAACACCACTAAGCTTGAGGTCCACAGTTTTACCAAAGACGATCATCAAGTATCCTACACACAGAGCTAGATATCCCGCAATTATTCGTGCAATGTAAGGAACTGGTTGAGCGAACGAGGGAACGACCAAGCATGCAACAAAGAAAGGACCATTACATGAGAGTAGCGATAGCGAAGTCGGTACCGCCGTGCCTGCTAGAAAGTCCTGTTCACTAGAAAATATTGCTGAGGATGCTGCGTAAGATAGAATCCCAAAGACAAGGAAAGCTAATGTTGTCTTTGCCCCTTCTCTGGTTTCCATCTCTTGTATTTTCCTCGTTAAGATACCCCTTTGAACTATTTTCCAACTTGGAGTAATTATTCAAGTACTTGGTTATGCATTATGGTCTTGTCAGTCTAGCGCGAGAAATAATAAAAAACGATACTCGCCAATCACCCTTCGCTTTTTTTTTCTTTTCGTGCGTGTATATTTTCTTGTGTATTGTAAGAATCTGGTCTTTGATTGTTTTATTGTTTGTAATTATCTAGTGTAAAAAACGATAAATACAATTCAAAACGGACTACGATCACAGGCGGACCAGTATACGAAACGTTGCAGATTTGCATAATGGTTCTCCGTTGCCATCGGCCATTTTTAGCTTGACATCCGATGACGCTTGACGTCAACAACCCCGAGTCAACTGGCTTCCCTCACTAAAACCAGACAACGTCGCGACGTAAGCCAGACGAGTGCAGTAGACTAAACAGGGTAATAATCTGATTGGCTCATAAGATTTGACTGGAAGAATCGAGCAAAGCCAAAAACAAATGGATGTTTTGAAAACGCGGGTCGCGATGCAACGAATTTAGCTGTAAGCAGCACAGTGTACTTTGTATCTGAATATCGCTCAAGTAAACAAAACACAAATGAAATCCATAAGCAATATTTTATCGAGTAGCCTTTGTAGATTAACTGGGTTACGATTACCTCAACTTTCCTTGTACAAAGTAGAATTATTTTTTATAGAAAACATATGCCAGAAGTTCGCCTTTGCGCCTAAAAACATTTCTGTAACTCCGAAAGTTCATAACATGCGTCATAGTTTGGGAGTCCCCCATTACTGCGGTTTTCGTAATTATGCGAACCCGCGCTATCGATTTCCAACTGTAAAACCGCTTTCTGGCTTCCGTCAATCAAACTCCCGAGTCTTTTTTTCGTTACTCTTTGTGCTTTTTGATCTGTCAGCGCCTAAGCAGGGCTAAAAATGGCTTCCTGTCACGCTAGCAACGGTTATGTGCTGCATAAAAGTTTGAAACTTTCCAGAATGAAAGAACTAAGTGTGGTATACATCATAGACTACACAATGGGCAATTCCAGAAAATAAAGGTACCCCCCACACGGGCGGCATTTGGAAATTCCGAAGGGATGGGGGGGGGGGGGGGTTTAAGAGCTCGGAATTCTGATTGCAAGGGGGGGGTTTTCGAAGCTGGATTTCTTGTCACAAGGGGGGGTCTGAAGATGCCCAACTGCTGAAGGAGTTCGCGTGTTTTTCAGTCTGCTAAAATAGCGTTTTTCAGAAAGAAAATAACGTCATTTCACGCGCGGAAAAACAGTCTTCGCCGCCATTCGATAGATAGAGAATGCTTGCCAGTTCGTACTTGTCCCTTCTAAGACAGAATCTCCATAATTTTCTACTGATTTCGACTGTTAGTTCAATCACGCAGCAGGTTCAACTTTGTACAATCACACATTGAAATTAATATAAAGGATGTTGGCGATACGGGATAAGTTGAGCTTGCATGGACGCGCAACTTTCACCAAAACCCGCCTCAACTTTCCCTAACATATCTAATGAAATCCCTGAACAACACGGTATAGTTTAATAAACGTTTCTCAAAAATGGTACATGTAATATGCATGTTGAATAATATGTTTTTCTTTTACTCCTTTTTAGAGTTTCTATATGGGTTTTTCCTAAGCCTCAAATATTCGAAGATCCGCAAAAAGTAACAACTAGGCTTTCCAAGCTTGGTCTAGCTCATTCTAATGTGTTTTCCTATTAGTTATATTTGGGAAAATTGTTTTAGAAAGCGATTTGAAAATGTGTGTTGCAAGTAAATAGCTTCCACACTTTATTCGAAATGTCTATCCCTCATTTCACGATCGAATGGCGAAAGTCTCAAGTTTTTCCCTGATAATATCATCCGATTCTTTGCCCCTACAATTCAAATCTTACAAAATAGCCAGTTAGCTACTAGTTAAACACGCTAAAAATGTAGAGCTCATATTCAGTGGATGTTGTAAATGCCGGTGGTATTTTTTTCTTCAAAATCAAACTACGGTATCTTGCTCTGTATTAATATTCTGAAACAAGATTATGCTATTTTTGCGTTTTCTTTACTTTGCAAATTTAATAAATTCCCGCGACAACCCCCGCAACTTTTGCCTTTTTCTCCGCAACGTTTCCCTCTCGCAAAATTTTACTTTTTCTCGCAACAATAAACAAGGTGGTGATTATTTGGATTCCGGAGGGGAGGGGGGGGGGGGGGGGGGGGGAGGGGGGTTTAACCTGGGGGGGAATTGGGGGGGCATGGGGGGGGGGGGGGGTTGGAAATTCTGGATGCATGGGGGGGGGGGTCAAAAACTAGTGCCGCCCGTGGGGAGGGTACCTTTATTTTCTGGAATTGCCCAATGGTGGTGCCATGGAAACCGACTCGAGTACAAGCTCCCGGCCACCACACTCTTTAATGATCATTCTATTAATGACAATATAATTGCACAACTGGGAAGACTAGAATGCTTTTCTTTGAGATTGACATCAAAATGATAAGAACACCATATTCTCTCTTCGATAGATAGATAGACAGATAGATAGACAGACAGACAGATAGACAGACAGATAGATAGATAGAATTTTTATTTTCGCACACGGCATCATGTCAGCTAAAGCTGGTTTACATACGATCCGTGACTTTCTATCATAAAATATGTATAATATAATTTTATCAGTCCACAGTACATCATAAACTATCAAAGAGGCTGGGATTTAAAGTATCCAATTTAGATTAAAAGCCTTTTAATGACTTGCATTGACGCAGTTCTTCTGGGAGTTGGTTCCAGATAAAGGCCCCCCTGTAACCAAATCGTTTTTTACCGTAATTAGTTTTGGGAAGGGGCAATTGGAATCTGGAAGAAGAACCACGCGTGTCATAGCAAGTCTCATTAGACTTAAATTTATCTAACAGATATTCTGGCGCTTTTCTGTTGTATATGTTGAACATTTCGATCGCCATTAGTTTGATACGATGTCGACCAACCTCTCCGAAAAAATATGAAATGAATCAACTACCATTGCTTCATGGAAATTCCTAGTTAATACGTAACCTCGTCCTCCCAGCATTCCACTTTCTATAAGAAACTGCTAGACGTAGATACTTCATATATGGTTCATCCTACTGTACATCTGTACATCACTGGGAGAGATTAATACGGAGTACCCTATAATGAACCATATATGAAGTACCTACCATTTTTATCGCGGAAAACCCCGCGGTACGTGAATGCCTGGAATGCGGTCGCCATCTTGGATATGGAACGCGCAGTCATGGGGCGAGAGACCGCGCTCTCTCCAAAATCCAAAATGGCGGCATCGATCGATAAATCACTCCCGGGTTTCTCCACCACAAAAACAAAGCCCCACGTCCTCCACGGACTTTTCTGATTCGCTCGAGTCATTTTCATCACGTCACACTTTAACGCTAGCGATCACGTGACTAGCTTAAAACCGCAACATATTTGTAAAAATCCTAAGGCTCACAGAAATTCGGGATAAAAAGCGATTTTCTCGTAGGACATGGATGACGGACTCGCAAAAAATCTTAGCTTTTGGAAAAGTGTTGAGCAAAGTATAGGGAAACCAGCCACTCCTGTGTGTGGAATTTATTTCTCGCGGCCCATCGATCGCAGTTTGGTCCAACTCTATGCTCTATTTCACCGATACAGTAATGGTTCCTCCCGCTATATCATAAAAGCATTAGAGCACAACTTTCTATGACTTTATCGGCGAATATAGAGCACGCGTGATGTTGGGAGAGACACAAGAACGTTGTAAAATCTCGAGCCTAGTGGCGCTTTTATGAACCTTCATTGCGTTATCAAGTCTCTGAATAAGCCGAATCCGCGGAAGACTGAGGCCATTCGAAAAAAAGAAACAAATTTACGGACTCGCAGAAAATCTTAGCTTTTGGAAGAGCGCGCGTTGAGCAAAATATTGGGAAACCACCTACCCCTGTGTGGGGAATTTAGTTCCGGCGCCTATCGATCGCAGTTTCCTTGGCAAAGTGAGCTCACGCAGCCGATTCGGACTCGTATTTTTTGCTTTTGAGATGATATATAATAGCTACGGCCTTGGGCTAGGTAGCCTGCGTAGCAACCAGAACTGCATGCGCTGAAAACGCTAAACGATTTTGCGACGGCAGTTTGAAAGAATGTCCTCGACCGTTTTAGACCTCGTATAGCAGTAGGCAGGGTCATCCAGCACAGCCAAACAGTGCGCTCGCAAATTTGGTTCAAGACTCAACCCAGCTATACTGGCCAAAAGGACTCCATAGAACCCCGCCGCAGTTCCGTATCCCATTACAAATTCTCGATATTTCGCATCGGAAACCTCGCTAAACAAGGCGAGAGCAGTTGCGTACAAGATACCAATGATGAATCCCGTCGTGAAGGTGAGAAACAACACCAGTTCAACTTCTTCCAGGAAATGATACCAAGAGAGCAGAATAAAGAACATCAAATGGAAGAATTCTAAACCTGCTAGCAACCAGACTTGCCAGAGTTTAGGCGCACAAAGCCAATCTGGTTTCGTATAGGTAAGAAGAATTCGATAGGACCTTCCCACGACCTCGCCTATCATGAGTAGAATGGTGTAGTACTGGTAATGATCGCGTGGCCGAAAAGGGGCGTTCTTGAATGCTATTGTCGGTAGAATCGCCTGAAAGATGAGATACTCAGCGATAAACCCGAGTGTTCCGGGAAGGAAGATACGCAGAAACACGGTAACAAGCGCGTACAATTTCTCTTTGCACGTTATACGAGTATCCACTTTGGAGTTGCGGTTTTTGCATCCGTTGTTCTCCGATCCCTCTTCTTCGATGGAGAGCTTTGTATATTCGATCTCTCCACTGGAATGCTTGTCTCCGGTGTCTTTCAGGTGTTTCTTGTCCATGATGAAGTAAAATACAAAAAGCAGAAGCATAAATCCAAGTACAGACATCAAGGTTATCCTGGGAGAGATGCACAACCAGGTTGTCATTGCTTCAAGAGAAAAGAGGAGAATAATCAATTGTCTGAAAGAGGCTGTGGTTGTCTCAAGTTGTTCACGTGCACACAACGGACCTATTCCTCTACAACATGATCATCAATGATCTGGTGACATTGTTATTTGACATGCGTGTAACGTCGAACTCACGCTCAGTGAGTTTAAGGCATGGCTCTAACACGAGGGCTGCTTTTTGGTAACTTCGTTATTTTTCAACGAAAATCTTTCAAATTTGGGCCTTAAACTTATTTTGGAATTCTGATTACGATAAAGTTGCTGTTGCTATGGTAACGATGTCACGTGACTCACCGTCCGCCATATTGGATTTAACTTTTAGCGCCCGTGAAGGTATGGAAAAAAGATAATAATCAGAAATTTCTTTTTAGCAAAATGTTAGTAGCATTGATCTTTCTGTAAACCTAATTGGATATCTAGGATAATGTTTTAATAAAGACAGTTTTTCAAAATATTATATACTTCAAAATACAAAAAATTATATGTATATAATTTTTAACTGAAGTTATACGACTTATCCAATTAGCTTCATTTTAAGGTAGATTCCCTGTATCTAAATATGTGATAACCTTTCAATTTCACCTTTCCATGGCTGTCCTCAGAGGGCGGAAGTATAAAATCCAAGATGGCCGCCACTGAGTCACGTGATTAGTGTTTCCATGGCAACAAAATATATCAAAATATAGCTCTTGTTGAAGTTATTGTACTGACCAATTTTGATGATGATCCACAGTATAGAACATTAGTTATGACGAATAATCCCCTTTTTAGGCAAAACAGTTTAGAGCCATGCCTTAAACGCACTGAGCGCTTACCTAAGGGTTCTTCTTTCGAACATAGTGACTGCGTGCCAGGCCTATCACTGCAAGGTATTTTGAGAGAGTTTATTTTTTACTCGTCAAGATATACTTGTTCTTAACGGCGCGAGGGTTGTGTCTTCGTTTCGCGAGATCTGAAGGAGTATATTAGATGTCATTCTTCCGAAATGTTATTATATGATAGAGAAGTTGCTGAAAAAAATTTGGACCCTCCCTCTAGCCACGCGCAAAAAATTAGGACCCTCCCCACAAAAATAGGACCTCCCCCCCCCCCCCCCCCCGCTAACTAATGACACGTCCCTTATCACATAGCCTGCGAAAGCCGACGCCACTTTATATTGGAGTATTTACATTACAAGTATAAATTAATAACCATAAATTATTATCTGTGCTAACACTGGAAGGGGTAAGCGAGTGACATCGGGTCATCGAACCTTCATAAGGTCGCTTAGTTTGCATATCCCGACACATTCCTTTACGCGTATTCAGTCGTGTGCGTTGAACCGTGGAAGTAAATTAATAAATTATTTTAATAGATTTGATATACAGCCAGCCGTGAAGAATGGCTAAGGAGCGGCTGTCGTTAGAAACAGCCGAGCTTTACATGTGTTAAATCACATTTTTCTTTCTCACTACGCCAAAAGAGAACACATAAAAATGGCTAAACGGGCGTATAGAAATGTGCGCATCTTGCTTTAACGATACATAATTTCTATGTGCCGAGGTGCAAGCTCCCGTTATGCGAAGCTTGTACAAAATCACAAGGCGAACCCGGCTGTGACAAAGATAAATGTTTCGGATTTTGACCCTGTGCTCTTCGCCTCATCGCATTTTGGATAAGAAAAAGTAGAAGTTTGTTTCTGCCTTTCATAATGAGAGCAACTGTAACGAGACCGTAAAGTATTGCGCAAAAGATCGCTGATTGTAGTAATGCACTTTTTTCGTCTACGGTGTGCATGGCAACCGCCTAGACTATCGAAGGGGTTGTGGGGTGTCCGTCCGTAAAAAAATTAACATAAACAATAGCTCAATCAGCAGAGCGCGGGGCAGAAAACAGATAAAAACACGATCGGCCGAGGCTCGACTCCCGGTGCAATAATTTTTTTTCTTTTTCCCCCTTCAGTCTTATTTCTTCATCACCTCATTTGCATTTTCACGCCTGAGTATGAATCAACAGCCGTTCTTTGGGCAGTTTAGGCCGACCCAAATACCTAATAGGATCGGCTCATGATATGGGCGGCGTATGTACTAAGCCTTAGAATCCTTTCAATGCAAGGTTTTTGAAATGCGAAGCTCTGCAAATGAACAACTAAATTCAAACCAAATAAATAAATAATAATCGGTGCTGACCTGTGTAGTAAAGCGGAGTAAGAGCAAACCCCAATCCAGTTCCTGCTGTGAATGCAGCTAACGCATTGTCGTGGTAAAATGAGCTCAGAGAGAGAAAGGAAGTCTCTGTGATCCCAGCCCCAAAGGATGCAATCCCAACACCACTAAGCTTGAGGTCCACTTTTTTGCCAAAGACGATCATCGAGAATCCTACACACAGAGCTAGAAATCCCGCAATTATTCGTGCAATGTAAGGAACTGATTGAGCGAACGAGGGAACGATCAAGCTCGCAGCAAAGTATGGAGCAGTATATGAGAGTAGCGATAGCGAAGTCGGTACCGCCGTGCCTGCTAGAAAGTCCTGTTCACTAGAAAATATTGCTGAGGATGCGGCGAAAGTTAAAATCCCAAAGACAAGAAAAGCTAATGTTGTCTTTGCTCCTTCTCTTGTTTGCTTTGTTTCCATCTCTTGGATTTCTTCGTTTCATGCACCTTTGACAAGCATTTTCCAACTTGCAGTAACTATTCAAGTACTTGGTTATGCATGATGATCTCGTCAGATCTCACACGGATCACGGGCGGAGACCAGGCGAATATCAGTGGATATTAGTATCATAGTACAGAAGGTGAATAAAACACAGTAAACTGGAAAACCCTCCTTCTCTTGTTTCCCATGTTTCTATCTCTTGGATTTCTTCGTTTCATGCACCCTTGACAAGCATTTTCCAACTTGCAGTAACTATTCACAGTACTTGGTTGTTATGAGCACAGTGAACTGGAAAACCCCCGGCGGGGTTCTTTAAGGTAAAGGTGATAGGAAAGCTCGTCAGAAAATCACAACCGCGTTGTTACTATAGATGTTGTTGATTGTTTTCTTGCTAATTGTGATACTCTATTATTCCACCCCGGGGGAGAGCAAAGTCAAGAAGCGGTAATATCGCTTCTCTAGATTAATATGTTTCTCGCGTAATATATCTAACACGCGACAGCATTTTTCATCAGGATTTCCATACAGAGAAGTGTTTATGGAAATCTCTAAAATGTATGCAAAATTAAGACCGCACTTATCCAAAACTCCTTCACGCTTTTGATTTTCTTATTTAATGAATTCAATTCAAAATTGCACATCAAGAAAACGCGGCAGTAAAAAAAAAACAGGTTTTCTATTATAGTCTATCTATTATTACTATGAGTTTGAGCTCGTTGATTACATTGTTCTCATAGCTGAGGTTCCCTAAATTAGGACTTCATGCAGTGTCCGATTAAGAAAAAAATTGGATGAGAGGCCGAGTCCGAGGAAGTTCAAACCCACACTGTCCAATTTTAGCGTGCGAACCGTGTTCAAAAGTCTACAGTCTCTACCGCTGAATCAAAAGTCTACAGTACTCAGGGTACTAAGGCATGGGTCCAAAGCAAATCCAATATGGCGGACGCAAAACCAAGGGGGGTGGTCTATCTCTTGATGGTTTTATATATGCTTATGGATGTTGTTGAATGTAAATTGCATTTAGTATTCTGAACCACCTTCACGACATTTAGTCTCCATAGCAACAAATCTCGTAACCTTTGACCTTAAAATAGGCATCGACGGCGCATAAATACAGTGGCAGCCTCGAAATTCGAAAAACTGATGAAGCTTGAATTGAGACAAAAGACAAACTTGAGAAACCTGTTCCTTTGTTGGTATTCACAACTTTCGGCTTCAAATTGATGCTCCCACTGTATTTATGCGCCGGTAATGCCTATTCAGCGGTAGAGTAGAGAATTTGAAACTGGACTATTGGACCATAGGCCTCACAGGGTACTGGAAAAAGTTTGAAAAATAGCCGAATTGTTTAAAAAAAGGTTACTTACTTTATGATCTGGTGTGTGTTATTGTGAGTAGGTTCTCGGTTTAGAGAGGACAATTTGGGTCTGAACTTCAAGTCACTGGTCACTCGTTACAATGTACATTCGCTCCCATTTCAACAACATGGGACGTGTCATTCTTTAGTGGGGGGGGGGGGGGGAGGGCTCCTATTTTGTGGGGAGGGTCCTAATTTTTTTTCGCGTGTCTAAAGGGAGGGTCCAAATTTTTTCACTCCTGTTTGGGGGAGGGTCAATTTGTTTAGCAACATTTGGACGATGAAGTAAAACAGATGCCGGTAGTGGTTATTTCAGCAACTTCTCTTGCGTTTTTACTTAATAAAACTTTCGGCGCACTTCGCGCTCATAATGAAGACTGAAATTTAATGATACTCTTTGAGCAACGAAGACAATACCCTCACCAGGCCCGTAGACAGGGATTTTTGTTGGGGGTGCTAATCTAGAAAAAGCGGACCAACGTGATATGAATTTGATAGAAATTCACCAGAAAAAGCAAATATACGAAACTAGCTGTATGCAAAGTGACTGCAGTCGTCTGTTTGGCCCATTTAGTCACTAAAACAGTGTTTTCAAACCCTTAAATGTGGACCTGTTGTCGTGTGGGGGGTGCTTACGCACCCCGGAACCCCTTCCTGGGTACGGGCCTGCTCACGCCGTCATTTGAGGCACGCGCAGTGTTGCGCATGACTATAGTTATATAACTTTTTGGGTTATATAACTTTTTTGGCGATTCCTTAGCTAATTTGACAGAAGTATAAGAAAAAAGTATTTATACTCCTAAGAAGAATGACAAGATAATAATAATAATAATAATCTTTATTCCTGGACACCTTTCTTAGGTACATAGGAAACGAAAACATAAAAATATACAAATAATAAAGAGCAGCAAAACTAAAAAAAAAAAAACTAAACCGTACATTCCTGAAATATACTAATGATGCTGTAAATGTACTTTGCTGTTAAGTTTACAATAGAATCATCTACCATTGCTAAACAGTACAAAAATATATCTTTCTGACTAAAACTACTAAATACTTGATTAACCTCAATCAATCTTTCAATAAAATCATTACGCACCACTTCTAAAGCGGGCTTTGAGCAACGAGAGAAAACATGAAATTCATCCCCTATCTCATTCAAATCACAAAGCTTACAAATTCGGGACTGATAAGGGATATTGTCATAACGTCCAGACTCAACGGGTAACTTGTGGGCTGAAATCCTTAACCTAGTTACTGCTCGGCGATACTTAACGTTAGCCACGTGCAATAAATATTTTTCAAAGCCCATTCTTGGTTTAACAAGTTTATAAGTCTGCAATTTACTATAATTCTGAATCTGGCATGCCCACGTTACACCGAAGTGTTTAAATAACTCAGATTTCATGTACTTTGAAATTATTGAAAAATTACTTTTGCCAACTGAAAAGTCTAAATTCTCCAACGACTTCAGATTACACATTTCTAACAAGTGATTAACAAATTTAACATTCTGCGCTCCTGTTTGAATACAAACCCTAGCAGCTTTTCCCACCAACTCATCCTTATACGAAGAGTCCTTTATCCGTAACCAGTACTTAGCCAGCAAAACAGACAACTGTACAATCATTGGAACCCTACCCAATTCCGCATAAACTGCTAAATTAACGGATTTATTGTGAACACCAAGAATGCGCTTACAAAATTCAGATGTAATCTTTCCATATCTGACACGGTGCTAAAGAACTTTCTCTTAAATTCATCGAAGCTACTCACTTTACCTAAAACGTACGGTCCCCAAACTTCACACCCATACAACAGAACTGGAGAAACCAACGCCGTAAAAAGCTTCAACAGCACCTTCACAGGAACATTATCAATACTAGAGAAACTTTTGAAAATACTGTGATATGCCCGCAAAGCCTTATTTAACAACATTCTACGAGCTAGCTTAAAGCCCCCAGCAAAATGAAACTTCACTCCCAGATAAGTATACTCCTCCACACATTCTAATAACTCTCCATTAAACTTCCAACTAGATGTAGAATAAGAACGTCTCTGACAATGAGTACCAAAAATCAACACCTTAGATTTCTTTAAATTAACACGCAACTTCCAAGTTTTTACATATCCTTCCAGCTTGCGAAGACAATTGTGTAAACCAGATTGAGACTCAGATAAAATGACCAAATCGTCCGCATAAAGAAGACAATTCAATTTTGTATCGCCAAGAGTAACGGAATCACAGGATGATCCATCAAAAATTTCCGGAATATCGTTTATAAACAAGTTGAATAAGGAAGGGCTTAAATTACAACCCTGTTTAACTCCGACATCTGACGATATCTGACAGGTTTTTCAGAAAATATGAATTACATAATTTTTTTGTACCTACAAGGGAGGGTCACATTTTTTTGTTATGTTCAAGGGGAGGGTCTAATTTTTTAGCCTTGTTTGAAAAAAAAGGGTCGCTAACGAGTGACCAGTGGCTTGAAGTTATGACCTGAATCGGAATTGTCCCCTCAAAACCGAGAATCTACCGAGAATCTACTCACAATATACAAACCAGATCATAAAGTAAGCATTCTTTATTTGTTTTTAGAAAATAACACCTTTGTTATATTGTGAATGCGCGCATTCTGATTGGTTAAAAAGCGTGTTTGTAAGAGACCTGAGAAACACGATTGCCACGCAACGCTGTCGCGCGTGTGTATGTTATTTTCTAAAAGCAATGAAAAATACTTTCTGCATGCTCTCTTGTTTCTTACAAACATTCGGGGTAAAACTTGAAAGACACGAGCCGAATTTTGATCAGTTCTCCCAACATCCCCCTCGTATTTGTAAGAAAGATGAGAGCACGCGGAAAGTACTTTTATTGCTTAACTATATATATTTGAGACAATATTTCAAACTTTTTCCAGTAGCCTGTGAGGCCTATGATTGAACGATTCAAGAAAAATCGATCTTCCGGCAGGACATAATGAGCTGGCTATGGGATTTCGAGCCGACACTTCAATCTTCCCGGTCACACTAAGGACCATATAACTGTTTGCGGTGTTTCTCTTCACAACGGGTCTAATCATTTTCGATCGCTTCCAGAAAGAGAGTAGACTTATTTTTTCACTCGGTTGCCGATCACCTACTTACTTACTTACTTAGGCCCTTCGCCCCTGCGGAGCATAGGCCATCAACAAGGCTCCTCCATCTGACGCGATTCTGGGCCTCTTTCCAATCTCCGCCCATGCAATTCCACTTTCCCTCAGCTCGCTTTCCGCGCTCCTTCGCCAGCTGTTCCGGGGGCGTCCTCGCCTTCTCTTGCCTTGGGGATTCCAGGTGAGCGCCTGGTGTGTGATGTTATTTGCCGGCTAGCGCAAGCTGTGACCCACCCATCCTCACTTCCTTCTTCTTATCTGCTGATCAATGGGTTCTTCTCCAGAGCTCCTCATTGGACACTTTATCCTGCCATCTAATCCTAAAGATGCGTCTCAGGCAGTTGTTGATAAACGTCTGAATCTTTCTATGGGCCTTCTTGGTTGATCTCCACGTCTCTGCACCATACAGCAGAACCGACTTAACATTTGACGTGAATATCTTCAACTTGAGCGATGGTGAAAGCTCGATGCCCATATGTTCTTAAGCATTAGAAAGACCGATCTTGCTTTCCCCACTCTAATTGCCACATCTCTGTCCGTACCTCCTAGGCGATCTAATACACTACTTCCAAGATAGGTGAATGAGTCTACCTCTTTTAGGAGTTCTTCGTCGACTCTGATGGGTGTCTCATTTGTGGTGTTCATCCTCACTTGGTTTTACCTTTGTTTATCTTTAGACCAACTCTGGCTGATAGTTCCGTAGCCTGCGAAAGCCGACACCACTTGGCGCTCGTCGAAAGAGACTCTCGCAAAGAGGCGTCTGCGCGCGCTCAAGCCAAACATTCCATACTGATGACGTATTTTGACCCAGATCTGGTCAGATGAATTACGTGGCCATTTTAACTTTGGTGCATCTTTTTTCGTCTTATTTGAATATCTTACTATAAAATGCTTTGTATGCTATAAAAATGAAATATCAAACAGTCAAACTGGCTGCGTAATACTTCTGACCAGATCTGGGTCAAAATACGTCATCAGTATGGACTGTTTGGCTTGAGCGCGCAGACGCCTCTTTGCGCGAGTCTCTTTCGACGAGCGCTAAATGGTGTCGGGTTTCGCAGGCTAATAGTTCCGCCAACTTTGATGTTTTCTCCTGCGATGGTAACTGTGCGATAGCAGGGTCAGGTCATCCGCATAATCAAGATCTTCTAAGCACTCCCACGGCATCAATGAATTTTTCTCTATATCTAGTTTTCTACATCTCGCCATATTTCCTCTCTCTGTACTTTTATCTCAATGGCCCATGGCATCCTTTGTGTATTCTTAACCAATTATCACCTTTAGCGATTCTGAATGGCTATCTGTTGCCTAGCAACGGCCGTACGTTACTATATATACATTCCCCCTTCCTCTGTTTTCTCTCGAAACGTCAGCAAAACACCATTTTTCCACGGCGTTTAACATAAATCTCAACCTTTGGTTGTTGTTGTTCATGGCTATGTATTAGCTTCAGAACTCTTGTGTTTTAACAACAGCTGCGATCACTGACAATCAAAATTGCTGCATTTTTGCCAGCAAGCCTCTCAGCTAGACCAGTAAAGTGCTGATTAAATGCCTCAGCAATCAAAGCTGGAGCCCTTATTTGCTCAGAATCTTCATCCTGTAAAATAGACACATCCATATGCGTAAAGTTTTCCCTAGTCTCACGGATTCCCAGAAATTTTTCATATTTTTCATTTATTTGGTCATAAATGAAATCTCGCATGCCTACCCAAGCAGGTTTTCTTTTCATAATTGATTTCATTTTTACTCAAATAAAGTAGAGCAACAGTGGTAAGTGATAATATACTAACATTTAACATCTTGAAGTCTTGCGACAGCATTATTTTCAAAATATTCAATTGTTTATTCTGCGAATATTCCGCAGCTACTAAAAAGCAACGTATGTTTGTTACACGTTTCAATTTGCTTATATGTTTCTGATAGCATCTAGTATAATCTACCGCCCGGAGAGACCCCGAGGTGGTATTGCAAGTAAATCACGACGGTTCGGACTAGTTTCGGGACTGCTATTGAATGATGGGCTACCTGTGCTGATCTTCGCGTCATGTGATCGCACCACGTGACTTTCGCGCCAAAGTGTGAAAAGAACATCGTACAGAGAAGGGTTGAAAAACTTTCCAGTTTTCTTGGCGTTTCGTCCTAAATCTGAGGCTCAAGGAAAGTCATTGCAACCGTAAAAGGGTAAGTTTATCGTCTATAATATTAACAAATGGCCAAAACACCCTATTAATGTTTTGCGCCTACAAAATTCCAAACTGTTCATGTTAGTCTGGGCGCTCGTGTCGCGGCCCGTTTGGTTTCTCCCCGGGCTTTCTCCCGCACTGCCTCCCTGCGAACAGAGGCTACTTTTTATCTCCCTGCATTTTCTTTTACTTTTAGTGTTTTCTTGTGATTTTCAACTACGCAAAAGTAGGCTTCAATGACACCGAACAAGATAGAAGTGGCCTCTGTTAGCACTAGCAGGGAACCGCACTGCTCGCGCGACTACAAAAACGTGCTGTGCAAAGTTTGTCCAATCTTTGATGAGTTCCATGACATTTTTTAGAAAATTTATGTGCTTTAACATTGTTCAGTGACAGGAACAGCTGCATGAATTAATTGTTACATTACATTCTGCGGTTCGCAGATGAGCAGAAAATTACTCCATGTTTTCTGGGTTATCAACTTCTGTACTGACCTTAGTTAGGGAGCAATTAAGTTATTTATGCCAGGGGGTGGGCTGGCAAGATTTTTCATACAGCCCTGAAAACCTCTTGACCCCCTCCAAGTATCAATAAAGACCTCAAAACCCCTTATAATAATGATAGCCCCCCTCTCCCCTTTAAATCAGGACGAAATGTTGGGACATCTAGATACCAAGACCAGTTCCTGTATTTTTAGGACATTTCCTGCGTGCATGAACAGTTTGTTGTGTAATTTTACAGGCGTGCATCCTCTTGTATCCATATGTTGAATTAAAGAATTAAAGTCGCTGCCATAAAACGTCGATGACCCTGTCACAGTGTTTTTCATATTTTCTGGTGACCCCCTACTTGAACGTGCCGAATTTAACATGGCCCCCCTTAATTCTTGCCAGCCCACCCCCTGGCATAAATAATGAATGATCCCTTAGTGACTGACAGCTTTCACCCTGTTGTGATGATATCAAATCCGCTTCTCTCATTCAGACCAGTTTTTACCATGTTAGGCGATGAACAAACTGTGTCGACTTTCTCAAAGTCCTTTAAAATTTTTCATGCTTGGTTTGGTCCTATACTAGCCTGCTAGCCGGCTCTCCAGTGGCTTTTTTCGGATATTTGATTTTTTTTGGCAACCGGGATTCCTGTGTCAAGTGAAAGGAGTCCACACCCAAAAAATCAAATATCGGAAAAACCCCAGTGGAGAGCCAGCTAGTGGGTTAGTCCTATACACGGGGAATTTCTGCAGAAACCCATCCATGGGAAAAGCTGAATTTCCCATGGTAGAAGAGTGGGAATTGTTTGGATTTCCCATGGCTGTCCTTGTGAATTCTGTAAACACTTTCCATGCGTGCCTTGGGAAATTCAGCTTTTCCCATGGATGGGTGTCTACAGAAATTCCCTGTAATAAGAGGTCAACTTGGAGCAGTCTGCACACTGTGATGCATTATGTATGTGAACAAATCAGCGTAAAAATAATTACATTTTTGTATCTAGGTCAGAGGGTGCTTACAATTTAGACATTCCAACCAGAAATTCCACAGTGGTAGCCATAGTCAAATTTTTTTTCTTTTTTTCTTACATTTACTGTATTTGCTGGTGGAAATTTGCAAATTTTCCTCCCATATTTTCACTATTAACCCCCCCCCCCTTCTGAAATTCCTGGATCCGCCCCTAATTCTGGTTAGGACATGAGTGTCCTGTTATTTCCATTGGAGGAAACTGGTGGGAATTGTGTATGAAATGGTGTGTCAGGGGCATGCTAGTGCTGTTTTGTAAGGCATGCAAGAGAATCAACAGAAAAACATCAGAAAAAGTATTTAACAAAGTGAAGATTTTAGTACGCATTTGCATACTTACCGTACCAATACTACATATTGGCAGCTATGGCCCTGTCTGTACCATATGTAACCCACCATTTGAAAATGATCAAATAGATAAAGCAGGAGATCAATACCAAAATAAGAATTGGCAAATGGTGCTGCCATTTCCAAGTGACCATGTTTGAAAGATAGCACATTTTGGCAAGTTTCTTGTACCCTGATTGGCTATTGAAAGAAGGCACAAGGCCATTATTTTCTAGCCAGTCAGATTACAAGAAACATGAACATGCATTGTTTTCAAGTCAAAACAAATGAGAGAAGTTGACCTTTCCCTATAGTTCAAAAGTTGTAGTAACACCATTCAGTGGGATTTCGTTCCAATCAGAATAATGTGTACCATGATGCAACAGTTACTGTGCGACTACGTCAACCGGGCCAAGTTTGTCATTCATAGATTCAAACCATGTTAAGGAAATTTAATACCTGAACTATGTTTGGTGATGAGTAATTTAGTGTTTTGAAGACATTTGTGCTCATAATTTTCACAATTTTTATAGAAAAGTGAATATTTCGATGCCTGAGATCTCAAGAAAGTCAAGATCCTTTGTTCTGTACTTGTTTTCTGATTGGCTAACTTCTTACAAAATGGCGCGGTTGACATAGTCGCGCAGTAAAAAAATCAACAATTTTCTGACAAAATGGCAGGTTTCCCCACAAGGTTGTTCCTGCCAGAAAGCAGGGTAATTTGCATCCTTGGTAAACTGCAGTCAAAGAGGGTCTTGCAGCACTAAGAATGCAATGAAAACCAATAAATAACAAACATGTAAATGGTTATCCATTTATTTTCAAGTATGAGGATACTAAAGCTTACATAATAGAACCTTAAATGAGTTGAACTATACACTGAACTAGTATATATAATTATGTCAGGCAAGCACTACACTTCTGGCTCTGTGAAGCATTCAAAAGAGCCTTACTTTGTAACCTTTGCACATATTTTTGAAAAATTCATACATTCTTTCTGGGCTGCTGAGAGAAAGTAATTTAGAATTTGTGAAAGTTCTTCACAAAAACAATGCCTTTCCTTGTTAAATGTATTTTCTTTGTCATACTTATTAGAAGAACATACATTTCTTTATTGCCTTCCTATTGTATTTTAAAGAGGCAGTGATGAAGCTGTATTTTCTATACAGCTTCATCTAGAACTTAAGTGTTTACTTTATGTTGGTTTCACTAATCACAGACACAAAGAACCACTCTCTATCCACCCTGTCTAGTTTATACAGGTATATGTATCACTTTCACTTCATATTCAGAATATTTTAATGTACATGTATACCTGTTCAATTTATTCTTCACTTTTAAGATACCTGCCATGATAAATGCCTTTTATATTATCAAAGCACAATCAGCATTCAGGCACGTTCCCTTACTGGCAGCTTTCTTTTTTGATCCAAACTGAGTAAAAACATGCCACAGAAAAAACTGGCATTCAAGCTCTCTTCTATTATATAGAGAATCATGATTTGTGGTTTAGGTAATACTGGTCTGACATAATGTGCAAAGGGTGCCAACATTTTGAATCCCTTTGCAAAAAAGGCAACAACTAAAAGTTGCTTGTCTAATGAGATGCACTAGTGAGGTGCATGCTTCCGAAAAATCTCTTCCCGAATGGGCATTCAAACACAATCTATTAGGAGATCAAGTAGCTTTAGTTTTAAGTGGACAAAAATCTAGTACCAGTAGCAGAAGAATTTTAAGTGTATGTTACATTCCTTTTTACATTTCCTTATAGTTCTCTAGCAATGATAAAATGTATTTTTTTGGGAGTTTCAAAGTTAACAGAAAAGTGCACCCTGTAAGATAAAAATAATCTTTTCAACTTGTTATTACTCTGCTGTCAGATTCAATTATTCTGGAGGGCTAGGGCTATTTTGGTTAAAAAGACCACACCAAAAGCAGTGAAAGTTGAAATTTTGAGAAAGTTTTGAAAAAAAATGCAGAAGATATGGATGCCTGAGATTAGTGCTTTTTTTTTACAGGTGGGCATTAAGGTCCTAGAGGAAAATGGTCAACTTCAGGCACCCATAACTTCTGCATTTGTTATTGAAGCTTTCCCAAATTTTCAAATTGTACATATTTTTAACTGATTTTTTGGCTTTGTCTTAATAAAATGTACAAAGTTTTGTTCAAAGTAAGAACATGATTTTCACTAATACAAGTTGTAGTAATGCCAACCAACTCATTATAATTCATTCTGAAATTATTTCCTAGCCAAACTATCTACTTTAAATACAATTTATTACTAAATTCTCTGTACTGGTAGCTAAACACCATTTCTTAATTAATAGGAAGTTCAATTGATAAATCAAATGTCACAGATCTACTGTAATTTGATAGAAAAAACTATAGCACTGAATTTGTTTTTTTAAGTAACCTAAAATTCAGGCAAATTGGAGTACTAACATAATAATGCTCAATGGATCCTGCCATAAGCAAAAATACATTTTTGCATTTTCATCTTGCAAATTTTGTATTATTGATAATGTGTGATTCCAGAAATTATCCATACCCCCCCTACGGAAGGGCATTGGAAATGGGCAATTCCAGAAAATAAAGGTACCCCCCTCCCACGGGCAGCATTTGGAAATTCCGAAGGGATGGGGGGGGTTTAAGAGCTCGGAATTCTGATTGCAAGGGGGGGTTTTCGAAGCTGGATTTCTTGTCACAAGGGGGGGGGGGGGGGGTCTGAAGATGCCCAACTTCTGAAGGAGTTCGCGTCTTTTTCAGTCTGCTAAAATAGCGTTTTTCAGAAAGAAAAGAACGTCATTTCACGCGCGGAAAAGAATCTCCATAATTTTCTTCTGATTTCGACTGTTAGTTCAATCACGCAGCAGGTTCAACTTTGTACAATCACACATTGAAATTAATATAAAGGATGTTGGCGATACGGGATAAGTTGAGCTTGCATGGACGCGCAACTTTCACCAACACCCGCCGCAACTTTCCCTAACATATCTAATGAAATCCCTGAACAACATGGTATAGTTTAATAAACGTTTCTCAAAGATGGTACATGTAATATGCATGTTGAATAATATGTTTTTCTTTTACTCCTTTTTAGAGTTTCTATATGGGTTTTTCCTAAGCCTCAAATATTCGAAGATCCGCAAAAAGTAACAACTAGGCTTTCCAAGCTTGGTCTAGCTCATTCAAATGTGTTTTCCTATTGGTTATATTTGGAAAAAATGTTTTAGAAAGCGATTTGAAAATGTGTGTTGCAAGTAAATAGCTTCCACACTTCATTTGAAATGTCTATTCCCCCATTTTACGATCGAATGGTGAAAGTCTAAAGTTTTTCCGTGATAATATCATCCGATTCTTTGCCCCTACAATTCAAATCTTACAAAATAGCCAGTTAGCTACTAGTTAAACACGCTAAAAATGTAGAGCTCATATTCAGTGGATGTTGTGAATGCCGGTGGTATTTTTTTCTTCAAAATCAAACTACATCATGCTCTGTATTAATATTCCGAAACAAGCGCTTTGTATGTTTTCTTTACTTTGCAAATTTAATAAATTTCCGCAACAACCCCTGCAACTTTTGCCTTTTTCTCCGCAACATTTCCCTCTCACAAATTTTTACTTTTTCTCGCAATAATAAACAAGGTGGTGATTATTTGGATTCTGGAGGGGAGGGGAGGGGGGGTGGGGTAAAAGTTGAAAATTCTGAAGGGGAGGGGGGTTTAACCTACCCGAAATTCTATAGTCACGGGGGGTAAACCATTTAGGAAATTCTGGATGCATGGGGGGGGGGGGGTCAAAAAACTAGTGCCGCCCGTGGGGGGGAGGGTACCTTTATTTTCTGGAATTGCCAAATTTGGGAGGGGTGGGGGGGGGGGGGGGAGGTTCAATTTACCTGATCATTTCCATACAAACACTGTATTTTTACTTGGAAATTCCAGAGGGGTGGGGGGGTCACTTTTCAACACCCTTCGGTGGAGGGGGTATGGATATTTTCTGGAACCACACAATTGAGTACTTTGGTAGGAGAGCTTGCCTATATGATTTTTTAATGCACTTGGCCTTCTCTTCAGATGCAAGCAATCCAATCCCCATTTCTCAGATAATGAGGATACTGTATTATATTATCCCATTAATGAATAAATAACTGAATAAGGTATCAAGCTAAACAGCTGATAAGCAGCAATTTAAATACACAATTTTTGGACAAAATGTTAAGGAGGGGGGCAGGCAGGTATTTCTCAGGAGAACATCATCTACAGTAGAATCTACAGTAGAAAATTCATCACATTTTCCCTGAAAACGTTTTAGTTTTAGTGATAAAGGCAATTTTTATGTAATATCTATCACTAAATTCAATTAAAAAGTTAATCTAATAAAATACGTGACAGTTCCTTTTCAGTAATTTATGTAAATGTTTGCTGGAAAATTCAAATTAATTATTTGGACAAGCTAAAGTTTGTAGTGGAAAACTATAGTACCAGTAATTTATTAATGACAATTTTGGAATGGGGAAATTGAGAAATAATTAAACTTTAATTGCATGTTCATAATAGAATAAGTTCAAACAACCTTTATCATTGGCATTCAAAATATCTGTAAATTAGGTTATGTTTTCTGGACAAATATACTAATTAACCTGGTTTTCCTGAAAAATATCCAGAACCCCCTTGAAACAGAGAACCAAGCTCAATTTGTTACTGACAGAGTCAACAGATCGATTTATACTTTTTCCTATTTTTTACTTCTTTTTAGTGCTTTCAGTAAGTGTGTTTAGCCTGACAGAAAATTAACAAATATAAATAACTAGTAAACATCTTTTCAAGGAATTTGGTTTACAATTTGTAAAATGTACAATTTGTTCAGATACCTCTAATTTGGTTAACCATGATAATGGTGTGATAAATTAATAAAGGGAACTACTGCTATATTACGCTAATGTCACAGTAGAAATAACTTAAAACTTGTAATAAAATTCAATTTTAAAATTTGATGTACTATCTTCTGACAATAACTTTACTGTTTGAAGAATAGCTACAGTGTCACATACAAATTTACTTAAAATGGGCAGATCTGAAATTGACCAGTTTCTGTAAACTGCCCAAAACCGGTGTGGATTTGCACTGGAGAAAGGAATTCTTTTGACTTGTTCTCATGTCAAATTATGCCATTAGTATGGAATTGTTGCTGTTGAAACACAGATGATTTGTTGTTGACTCACTTTTGGTTATGGCTAAGTAGCACTGCTTGTGCAGGCTAAAAGTCACAAAAGCATCAGGCTGTAGCACAAATATCCCATACAATAATGAGGTGCCTAAAATCCTACGTCAAAGTGACAGTATGTTTGTAAAGAAGATAGCAGAACGTATAAAACCCACAAAGATGCTAATGTTATTGATGTAGGAATTTTATACTTACGGGGACCACCTAATTCACCACCTACTTTTGGATGTCTGCGTACCATCATAATTGTTATAGCAACTACGGCAAAGATGCAGAAAATTAACACTGAAAAACCTAGAGATCCTTCTTTCACTACAAAGTTATTTCCATTTGCTGCATGGTAGATAGCAGCTACAGACCAGGCAATACCAATACCCAGGAAGACATTGACGGAGTTACTACCTGTGACATTACCAACCGATGAATCTGCAGTTTCATCATTGATGGCTGCCACTTTACTGGCAAATGTATCTGTAGAAATGACAACAAAAAGGAGTTTGACTTTGAATTCTCATCTCTGGAGTGTTACGCTCTGTGCTTTATTGGTCAGTGGAAGACACAAGGGGTGAAGTGAGATGAATGGAATTTCAAATTAACTCGACATGAGTTCTTTCCCTGATACACAACATGTTTTCTATAAAAATGGTAAATAGATGATGGGCCATTCCATTTTTTATCCGCACCCCCCCTACGGAAGAGGTTTTCCGAGGGGAGCACGGTCCAGAGTCGTTTTCCGAGGGGGGTGCAAGCCCGAACCAAACCACGGAAGACTTTTCCGAGAGGGTACGATGCATCGCGGGGTACGATACACTGGGAGCGAAAACCACGGAAGATGTTTTCCGAGGGGGTGCGCATGTACAGTTTTTCCGAGGGGGTACAGTGTCGAAGACCCATGGAAGAGATTTTCCGAAGGGGTACAGTGCCGAAAACCTACGGAAGAGTTTTTCTCAAGGGGCACAGTGCCGAAAACCCATGGAAGAGTTTTTCCGAAGGGGGCACAGTCCAAAGAACCCACGGAAGAGTTTTTCCGACGGGGTTTGTAGAGAGGAGGGGAAAGCGCGGTGGGTATACATTTATTAATAGATGAATGATTTGAATAGGAGTTAATGAATGAATTGAATGGCTTTAAAAATCCTATTTGTATAGTCCTATTCAAAGGTGCTTCGTAAATGATTCTCTCTCGGGTACTAAATTTCTCTCCTGCCCCGCATCTCCCAGAGGACCATTTCATGTCCATTACTCTTGTACTATTTACAATATGAGTGGCTATGTTATATCGGCAGATACAAACACGAGCGCGTAGTGCGATACAGAATAATAATTAGATCAATTAGTATTCTGTATCAGACACCTAGCCATGTGGTATCGGGGATTACAAGTAGTGTCACCTGATCCGAATCCAGTGCAGAGATTGGATGAGCATCCTATGAATAATGGATGAATATTATATACTTTACTGTTTGGCTAGGATAGTACGCGAGCTCTGATTGGCTCATTTCCGGTCCAGTATTTTCTCATCTCAGACCGTTACCATGACAATTGGTCCGGATTGCGTATTAGATTTGCGATTTGGTGGTGCTTTTAAAAACCGTGTAAAAAAGAGAGATTACTCGATGAAAGACGATAAATAGAAACAAACCGGAAATTTCTTGAATGGATATCTTTTACCTGTTACCTGTCTCCTTCGCGCCTACTTTCCACATAAGGCCTCATCTTTAAATTATTTGAGCAACGCTATGGCCCGCCATGTTTGGTATCTTTTAGGGGTGACACTGAAAATTTCCGACGATCATCCCCGATCAAAACATAAGGGTGTCCCCCTGACAAGACAAAGCCGCTTGAGGATTTTTTCCGGCGAAATTGTTTTGAGTATAAATGAGATATTTCAAGAAACCCAGAAAGAGAGAGAGAAAAGTATTGATCATGATTTATAAAGCATCGCACTCGTTGAGTGAATTTTATCAAACAAGAGTCTCGTAAACTTGGTAAATTCAAAAACAACAATAATATGATTTGTTTCGGAAATCTTAACCAAAACTGAGAATAACTAAACCATACAATCAGAACTGAAATTGTTAAATTGCTAAATGCGGATGGTTTAAAACGTGCCTCTTGTGGAAGATTTTCTGCAAGAGTCAACTATAGTCAATCGAAGAGTTTGGTCATCTTAATCTTGTTCCATTGTAAACCATAGCATTTTGTATTTGCCAGCTTGCTCAATCAAACGTAAATCTACAAAAGCTAATTTACTGAGCATGCGTTTTATAAACGAGTGAAGCTTGGAGACCCTGGAACCGCGAGGGTAACCTTGAAGCCACCCTTAGCCAATATCCACGCAAACTTCACAACTGACACAACTAAAGGGAATTTCACTCTTTCCTTTATTTTGATAAAGCCATAATATTGAATCCAATTTAAATCAAGACCTCACCAGCGTTAGTGATTTGCTTAATAATAATAATAATAAGTTATTTTTTATAGCGCTTTTCTCTTACGGATCCAAAGCGGCTAAGGCCGCCAGGACGCCTTAGCCGTCTCCATTGTTACGGCCAATGTGATTTCTTTTAAAACATCCAGCATTTTGCGGAAGTCTTACGTATTTTTTGCCATACTAGTCCGCATTTCTTTTTGTGATTCACGCATTTTACAGTTCTTTGGAGGAACAGAGGAACTAAGTGTTTGAAGTCCCTTTAGGTTTGGGAGCCAAATAGCCAAACATGGGCGGATTTAGTCATAGAGGGGAACAATGTTTCCATACATTACCCCTGTAAAATATTGCTTTGCGTGCACAATCTTTTCTCAGACTTCCTTCGCATGTGGCATGTTAATAGTCCTTTTTCCAAAATGGCCGCCGCAAATTCACATTCCTACACCTATTTTCAAATGGATGCGGAATTTGCTTCAGCGCCACGCCGAGTGTCGCGTTCGACACTCGACATCCGCCATAAACTCCTGATTGCCTTTATTTTCTTAAATCCACTTCCTATCAATAGTGAATAGATATGTACGTATTGATTAATTTGTAAAATAGAATTTTGTCATTTGTAAATGACGATTAGGTACTGTAGGGGTGATGTCGACGTTCTTGCAGTGAACTAGTTTATGTCTACCCTGGGTACCAGAGTCTCCAAGCTTCACTCCTGTTTATGTCCTGACTATGTCAACAAATCATCTCACAAACGTCATCACCCCTATACTATATCGTCATTTGCAAATGTAACAATGTAAAATTCTATTTTACAAATTAACAAATACGTTAATAACTATCAACTTTTTATAGGAAGTGGGTATAAGAAAAACATAAAGCAATCAGTCCAATGTGGAACGACACTCGACGTCATTCGCTGAAGCAGTAATTCCGCACAATCAAATACTGGCATACCCCCAGTCATACCACAGACATCAGTAAATTTTCAAATTTTTAACTTTCGTTTTCTCGGAAGATATTGGATATAATGCAGCGAAATTTTGTAGTTTTACTAAAGTAATGATGTGTGCTGGTGTTCATTTTTAACAAAAATCGATGTGCATTTTCGGCGGCCATTTTGGAAAAAGGTCAATAGTTCTGACGGCGGATCGTTTCCTTAGCTTTGACAGAAATAAGAACAAAGTTTTTTCTGTTATCAAGAAGAACGAAAGAGACTATGATCAAGAGTCTGTCTGACAGATGATACCTAAACCCCGAGTTAGGATTTCGAGTTGGATTTCGAGTTGGATTTTCGAGTTGCATTTTCGAGTTGCATTTTCGAGTTGCATTTTCGAGTTGCATTTCAGTTCGAGTTGGATTTGGATTTTTTGTAAAGAAAATCCATTCGTGTAAGCAACAACAATTACGTCACGTCACATAGGTAATTAATTTTTTGTCCGATTTCGATCTGGTTTGATCCCCAGATTTTTGAGTGAGTACGATCCGGTTCAATCTCGGGCTCGAACCAGATCGGACGATCCGAGGTTCGATGATTCGGTTCGATCTCCGAATGTTCGAGACGACACGCCGGGCAAATAATCGTTCGGTTTCCCTCGACAAACTGATTTAGGTTTTGAGCCAATACTCCCTTTTGAGCACCGAACACATAAATCTTTTCCCCAACTATATACTAATATTCTGAGCTCTCACCGCGAGTAGAAATCTCTCTCGGATTTTCTTGGTTTATTTGGCAAATTTTGATTTGAGAGTGCAGAAACGTTTTCTTGTCAAATATCTACTGTATATTTAGCTCTCACGAGTAGAAATCTCACTCGGATTTTCTTGGTTTATTTTGCCTTTATTTAGCAAACATTTGATTTGAGAGTGCGCAGAAACGTTTTCTAGTCAAACTGCCTTCCGACATCTTCTGTATAATTAGCCAGATAGTTTTACAGCCAACATTTTAAAGCGAGTTCAAAAATATTTTCTCAAGCCATACGTGGCTTCTGAGTTATATCAGAACTCCCTGGTTATATACTACCGAAACAGGTAGAGCGTTTATTCGGATCAAGAAAAAGCACTACTGTCTCCAAACAAAAACATTCACGATATGGTTTGAATTCCTTTACTGAGGTCAGCGATGCGTGCAACTCAAATATTTTAGTTTGGAAAATTTTCAAACTAAAAACACAAGAACAGCCATCTGCTCGTGTTTTCTACTAATTTTATGAGGTAAGAAATACAAATCAGTGTGTAAGTATTTCCTCAATTTTTAACGCTTTTCTTTGGCAGCGCGCGCGACAACGCATGATTGATTTCGTGCGAAGGAATGCATCGCCAACGTGTTTGTCTGGAGACGAGCGTTTTTTTGTCGAGCCCGATAAACATCCAACCTGTTTCAAAAAATATATTCTTATTAAAAACTCTAACCCTAGCCTAACATGTAGCCCTAAGGGGTGGACCATTAGAAATTGGGGGAGGGGGGGTGGCAATTCCCCAAAAAAAATTCGAGCAAAGCCAATGCTACCAAAAAAAAAAAATTTTGGGGAGATCCAAGCTAGTAAAAAACATGATATAAATTCGGAAAAAAATTCTTGCACAATCTGATCCCCGAAAAAAAAAATTCATGCGCAAAAAAATTGCCACCCCCCCTCCCCCAATTTCTAATGGTCCACCCCTAACCGAACCCTAAATATTCGCTGAGATCACTTAGTCACGTGCAGGTTTTAGTCAGGTTAGTGACAAAACTTTACGAAGGCAAAACTTCCGAGTTTTAAATAAACATGAATATTCGCTGAGAAGCTAGAACAGCGAAAGTATTTGAGATGATCGTAGTTTGTCAGCCAATATTACTTTTTAGTGATTTGGCGAGCACAAAGAATCGTTCGGTTTCCGTCGACAAACTGATTAGGGTTTTGCGGAGTCAATACATTTTGAGTTCCCTGCTAGAAGAGGCCTGTTTTCTCTGCAGAGAAAAGAGGCCGGCAAGCAGGGAATATTTTGAGCTGCATCGAGGACAAAAATCTTTTCTCCAACTGCTTATTTTAGTCCGTAAATATTTTGAGCTCTCACGAGTAGAAATCTCTCTCTCGGATTTTCTTGGTTTATTTACTCAAATATTTTGATTGCACAAACGTTTTCTAGATAGTTTTTCAGCCAACATTTTAGAGCGAGTTCAAAAATATTTTCTCAAGCCATATATGGCTTCCGAGTTATATCTGAAATCTATTCTCATTAAAAACTCTAACCCTAAGCCTAACAATGTAGCCCTAACCGAACCCTAAATATTCGCTGAGATTCTCGTCACGCGTGCAGGTCTGCGACAAAACGTTACAAAGACAAAACTTCCGAGTTTTAAATAAACATGAATATTCGCGGAGATACGGTGGCTCTGAAGGGCCATACCACTTTTTCTTAAATTTCTACTTTGTTTTTGCAAAGTTTTTTTTTTTTTCAAACTTCTTCTTTGTTTTTCAAGGTGTAACTTTTTCCGGAACGTCAACTTTTTTTCAAGGTGTATCTTTTTTTTTGAAGGTAGACTTTTTCAAGGTGTAACTATTTTTTTCAAGGTGCAACTTTTTTTGAAGGTAGACTTTTTTTCAAGGTGTAACTTTTTTTTTTGAAGGTAGACTTTTTTCAAGGTGTAACTTTTTTTCAAGGTGGACTTTTTTTCAAGGTGTAACTTTTTTTTGAAGGGTAGACTTTTTTTTCAAGGTCAGAAGCTCATAAGTTACTTATGAGCTTCTGTCAAGGTGTAACTTTTTTTTGAAGGGTAGACTTTTTTTGAAGGTGTAACATTTTTTTGAAGGGTAGACTTTTTTCAAGGGTGAGACTTTTTTCAAGGTGTAACTTTTTTTCAAGGGTAGACTTTTTTTCAAGATGTAACTTTTTTTTCAAGGGTAGACTTTTTTTCAAGGTGTAACTTTTTTTGGAAGGTAGACTTTTTTTCGAGTGAAACGTGATCGCGGGCTCATGAATGGCTGCACGTGCTTTCCAGTGAACATGGCCGCCATGGACAGTTTGACAGAGGTAAGAACAAAGGTTTTCGACTGTTCTATATACTTATTCAATCAGTCAATCCTACAACAAAAGTAGAGAAGTGATATTTTAACCCGAGATCAAACAAGAAAAGCTAATGCTGCTTGTTTGTAGATGTCATTTCCCTCGTCTCCCGTAGAGGCCAGATTTCAATATAAACTTAAGATTAACTTAAAAAAGTTTTAATTTTCACTCCGTCACCCGACCGAGAAAAGACGAGGGAAATGACATCTACAAACAAGCAGCATTAGCTTTTCTTGTTTGATCTCGGGTTAAAATATCACTTCTCTACTTTTGTTGTAGGATTGACTGATTGAATAAGTATATAGAACAGTCGAAAACCTTTGTTCTTACCTCTGTCAAACTGTCCATGGCGGCCATGTTCACTGGAAAGCACGTGCAGCCATTCATGAGCCCGCGATCACGTTTCACTCGAAAAAAAGTCTACCTTCCAAAAAGTTACACCTTGAAAAAAGTCTACCCTTGAAAAAAAAGTTACACCTTGAAAAAAAGTCTCACCCTTGAAAAAAGTCTACCCTTCAAAAAAATGTTACACCTTCAAAAAAAGTCTACCCTTCAAAAAAAAAGTTACACCTTGAAAAACAAGTCTACCCTTCAAAAAAAAGTTACACCTTGAAAAAAAGTCCACCTTGAAAAAAAGTTACACCTTGAAAAAAAGTCTACCTTCAAAAAAAAAGTTACACCTTGAAAAAAAGTCTACCTTCAAAAAACGTTGCACCTTGAAAAAAATAGTTACACTTGAAAAAGGCTACCTTAAAAAAAAAAAGATACACCTTGAAAAAAAGTTGACGTTCCGGAAAAAGTTACACCTTGAAAAAACAAAGTAGAAGTTTGAAAAAAAAAGACAAACTTTGCAAAAACAAAGTAGAAATTTAAGAAAAAGTGGTATGGCCCTTCAGAGCCACCGTACGGAGAAGCTAGAACAGCGAAAGTATTTAATGAGATGATCGTAGTTTGTCAACCAACATTACTTTTGAGTGATTTGGCGAGCACAAATAATCGTCAAACTGATTAGGGTTTTGCGGAGTCAATACATTTTGAGTTCCCTGCTAGAAGAGGCCTGTTTTCTCTGCATTTCGCTGCAGAGAAAAGAGGCCGGCTAGAAGGGAATATTTTGAGCTGCATCGAGGACAAAAATCTTTTCTCCAACTGCTTATTTTAGTCCGTAAATATTTTGAGCTCTCACGAGTAGAAATCTCTCTCGGATTTTCTTGGTTTATTTACTCAAATATTTTGATTTGAGAGTGCACAAACGTTTTCTAGATAGTTTTACAGCCAACATTTTAGAGCGAGTTCAAAAATATTTTCTCAAGCCATATATGGCTTCCGAGTTATATCTGAAATCTATTCTCATTAAAAACTCTAACCCTAAGCCTAACAATGTAGCCCTAACCGAACCCTAAATATTCGCTGAGATTCTCGTCACGCGTGCAGGTCAGCGACAAAACGTTACAAAGACAAAACTTCCGAGTTTTAAATAAACATGATTATTATTCAGCACATCGATGCACTGCCCAAATATGGTCATTGGAACGCCAATAGCTGTCTTCTGTACATGACAGCTATTCTGCGATATCCGTCTCTGAGGAAAATGTGATGTTTTGAGCTCGTAAATAATACACAAAAGTCACTTTTTTCGGGTTTTTTTGTGCTATCGATGTGCTGAATAATCCACGGGGGTGCGAATGTTTCTTTGCGACTGCCCAATGGAAATTTATTTGGCAAGATTTATTTGAATACGTGTTTACTTCTAATACAGCTCCTTTATTAGACGATATTCTGCGCAATCTCGCAGGATAATGGTTAAATATTCGCTGAGAAGCTAGAACAGCGAAAGTATTTAATAAGATGATCGTAGTTTGTCAGCCAACATTACTTTTTAGTGATTTGGCGAGCACAAAGAATCTTTCGGTTTCCGTCGACAAACTTATTTCTGTTTTAATTATAACTAGCTGATGCCCGTGAAAAATTCACGGAGTGTAAAGGGGGGAAATTTACTAAAAGTGTTCTCTGTTTAAAAGAAACGGGGGAAAAAAATCACAATGGCGATATGGATGTGGGGAGGGGTTCATGATTTCCCCCTTCCATAAACTGCTGGATTTACATTACCTCCCATCAGCATGAGTACCCCGTCCCACCATGCCGAAATAAATGAAGTGAGCCCAAAAGGATTTTTTTTTCGCACTGGTCTCCCTGCTTGGTTTGATAAAATCACGCGTGTGTCAGTCTCTCAAATCGGTCAAAAGAACCTGAAAATCGAAAGCGCAATTTGACTTCGGAACTGTTTGTATGTTTATCATATCTCAGCGAGGGGAGAGACGAAACAGGTCAAGTAAAAATGGTCTAAGGACTAATAATTTTTTTTAGTTTATATTATTTATATTTTTTCGGCTTTATCCCTGGCTTAAAAATTGCTTCAATTAGAACTTAGCCCAAAGTGAATCTTTTCCAACAAAAACATACCCACTGGAGGGATTTCCTCTTTCTCTTCGGGATTGTGTCCTTCGTTTTGCGATAGGGCCGTCAATATTTATACTTAGAGAATATTATTCATGACTTTCACGGACTTTGTTTTGTAAATGTGTCATTTCGAGGCTAGTTTTAGACGTCGAACGTAATTCAGTCGCACTAATTTGACTGGGTTTATTAGCCAGTGAAAACAAGTTATTTCGATTTAATCTGTCTGGCTAATGGAGAAGATCTCAGCCCTGATTTTAGGAGCGCTGGAAGGATTCAAAATTCTAATTTAGCACGGCAGTAGCGCGGCGTTGGCACGGCAGATAGTGCTGTTCCTAATGCAAATGAGCTCAAGACAATAGCTCTAACTAACTAAACAATGGGAAATTGACATTTAGTGCGACAAGAATTAAGTTCGACGTCTAAAACTGGCCTTAGCGCGTGCTCCGAGGGAAGCAATGTAGTGTGTACGTTTGTTGAAACTTGAATGAAAATTTTTCTCAGCTCAAATCTTTCAAGTTAGAATTATCCCTGCACATTCCTGTATGTAATCTGTAAAGGTCGATTTAGACTGTACGATTTTCGCCTACAACCATCGCATGCGACATGCTCGCATCAGCATACGACTCGAATCGCAAAGTCTAAATCAGCCCTACAACTCCTCTACAACATGCGCTTACGAGCTAAGTCATGTCGCAAGCGTGTCGCATGCGATGGTTGTAGGCGAAAATCGTACAGTCTAAATCGGCCTTAAGAGAACCATTTAGGTTTGAATGTCAATGGTGCTTTCGGCTGCGCGAACCGAGTTCTTTTTTAGTTTCTGTGGGAGAATTCAACATGGCGGCGATGGCGGCTTTGTCCCTCGCTTAAGAAATCGCTTGAAATTAGAACTTAGCCCAAAGATGAATCTTTTCCAACAAAAACACGCCCATGGTCCAGATTTCCACCTTCCCTTCGGGTTTGCGAACTTCTTTTGGCGGCACAGCTTCAGGGCTGAGCGGAGCGGGTGTCGACACGATTTTCCTTACGGTATTAATATATAGATTAGTCAATATTTTGAATTCCCTGCTAGCAGAGGCCTGTTTTCTCTGCATTTCGCTACAGAGAAATGTCTGCTAGCAGGGAATATTTTTAGCTGCATCGAGGACAAAAATCTTTTCTCCAAATGCTTATTTTAGTCCGTAAATATTTTGAGCTCTCACGAGTAGAAATCTCACTCAGATTTTCTTGGTTTGTTTTGTTTATTAAGCAAACATTTTGATTTGAGAGTGCACAGAAACGTTTTCTAGTCAAACTGCCTTCCGACAGGGAGAGGACAAAACATGGAGTACTACTCCATGGAGTACCCTTTTGGAGTACCTAAAATGGAGTACCCCTAAAAAGTGTCCATGATCATTTCCATGTACGTACCTTTATTAATTTCAAGCGTGAATGCTCATCGATGTTCAAGTATTAAAGTTCAGCGATTTTTGGCCGCCATCTTGAAATTTAGATGTTGGTACTTCAAGTACGGATCCTGAACTGAAGTGTATCATGTTATGCACCAGTCAAAGTAAACTCCGCACCATCACCAGCTATCCGCACCATCACCAGCTATCCGCACCATCACCAGCTATCCACACTGTCATCACCTATCCAAACCATCACAAGCTATCCATTTTATCACCAGCTATCCACACCAACAGCTATCCATGCTATCACCAGCTATCATCACCTATCCACACTACAGCTATCCAAGCCATAGTCACCTATCAACATGCACTATCATCACCACCATGGATAGGTGACGATTGTGGGGATAGCTTGTGATGGTGTGAATAGTTGGTGATAGTGTGGATAGGTGATGATGGTATGGATAGGGCGCACTTAATTTGGAAACGGGCGCACTTAATTTGGAGCCTCGCTCTGTTGTGCGACCCTCACCAAAGTTTTGTTATCATTTGTTTATATTTTTTTCGTGCTATTGTTTATTTTTGTAAATTATATTTGTGAATTGGTGAAAGCTATTAAATAAATAAAATAAAATAAATAAATAGATAGGTGATGACAGTATGGATAGGTGATGATGGTGTGGATAGGTGATGATAGTATGGATAGCGGATGATGGTGTGGATAGGTGATGATAGTGTGGATAGCTGGTGATGGTGTGGAAAGGTGATGATGATAGTGTGGATTGGTGACAATGGTGTGGATGATGGTGTGGATAGCCGTTGATGGTGTGGATAGCTGTTGTCTACCACTTAAAAGGTTTTTCTATCAACCTATTTTGATTATTAGGGGCAAATGAGCTGTGTTTTAATGATGATGTATATGATGATGGTGTGGATAGGTGTGAAGATGTATGTAGATGTTGTACTAACCGATACTAACATGATACACTAACATGATGCATACTTGAAGTACCAACCGCTAAATTTCAAGATGGCGGCCAAAATCGCTGAACTTTAATGCTTGAACATCATGAGCATTCACGCTTGAGGTAAACAAAGGTGCGTACATGAAAATGATCACGGACACTTTTCGGGGGTACTCCATTTTAGGTACTCCAAAGGGTACTCCATGGAGTACTACTCCATGTTTTGTCCTCTCCCCTTCCGACATCTTCTGTATAATTAGCCAGATAGTTTTACAGCCAACATTTTAGAGCGAGTTCAAAAATATTTTCTCAAGCCATACGTGGCTTCTGAGTTATATCAGAACTCCCTGGTTATATACCGAAACAGGTAGAGCGTTTATTCGGATCAAGAAAAAGCACTACTGTCTCCAAACAAAAACATTCACGATGTAGTTTGAATTCCTTTACTGAGGTCAGCGATGCGTGCAACTCAAATATTTTAATTTGGAAAATTTTCAAACTAAAACACAAGAACAGCCATCTGCTCGTGTTTTCTATTAATTTTATGAGGTAAGAAATACAAATCAGTGTGTAAGTATTTCCTCAATTTTTAACGAGTTTCTTTGGCAGCGACAACGCATGATTGATTTCGTGCGAAGGAATGCATCGCCAACGTGTTTGTCTGGAGACGAGCGTTTTTTTGTCGAGCCCGATAAACATCCAACCTGTTTCAAAAAATATATTCTCATTAAAAACTCTAACCCTAGCCTAACCCTAAGCCTACTAACCGAACCCTAAATATTCGCTGAGATCACTTAGTCACGTGCAGGTTTTAGTCAGGTTAGTGACAAAACTTTACGAAGACAAAACTTCCGAGTTTTAAATAAACATGAATATTCGCTGAGAAGCTAGAACAGCGAAAGTATTTGAGATGATCGTAGTTTGTCAGCCAATATTACTTTTTAGTGATTTGGCGAGCACAAAGAATCGTTCGGTTTCCGTCGACAAACTGATTAGGGTTTTGCGGAGTCAATACATTTTGAGTTCCCTGCTAGCAGAGGCCTCTTTTCTCTGCATTTCACTGCAGAGAAAAGTCAGGCCTGCTAGAAGGGAATATTTTGAGCTGCATCGAGGGCAAAAATCTTTTCTTCAACTGCTTATTTTAGTCCGTAAATATTTTGACTTCTCACGAGTAGAAATCTAATTCGGATTTTCTTGGTTTATTTAGCAAACATTTTGATTTGAGAGTGCACAAACGTTTTCTAGATAGTTTTACAGCCAACATTTTAGAGCGAGTTCAAAAATATTTTCTCAAGCCATACATGGCTTCCGAGTTATAATCTATTCTCATTAAAAACTCTAACCTTAGCTTAGGGAGAGTTCCCACGAAGTTTAATGAGAACACATATTACTCACTTCGCTAAAGAAACCTCGGAAGTCTTGGTTTGAGTAAAGATTGAGTACCTCTAAATGTTGCTTGTCAACGATCTTGAAAATTGGAAGAAAAATGCGAATTTTAACTTTCAAGTGAAATACTTAACCTAAATACGACTTCAAACTTGGTTCGAAAACACGGAAACTTCACCCTGGCACCAGGGTACTCACGGGTTTACAGAGACCGTAATCAGTTTGTCGAAGGAAAGCGGATTCTTAGTGCTCGCCAGATCACTAAAAAGTAATGTTGGCTGACAAACTACGATCATCTCAAACACTTTCGCTGTTCTAGCTTCTAAGCGAATATTCATGTTTATTTAAAACTCGGAAGTTTTGTCTTTGAAGTTTTGTCGCTAACCTGCACGTGACTGAGTGAATCTCAGCGAATATTTAGGGTTCAGTTAGGGCTACATTAGTTGCGGTTACACACACCTTGGGTTTTAGGTCTACCCAAGGCTACGGGTGTGGGGCTGGGTTCGTCTCGGGTTTGAAATTGCCTATGGTACAGCGGTCACACGTACAGACATGCCCTCGGTGATATTTTCTTTTCTTGCAACGTGATTGGCCTAGGCGTCTCGGGGCTGTATTTCATGAGCTCTTTAGGTCTGGAACTGTCGCGTGAAATTCTTTTGTTCTTTTTGACGTATCCTTGGAAACCTCTACTAGGAGATTTCGGTCTGGGAACAGCGGTTACACTAAATAATTTTCTCAACGCGGTCGAAATGCCCTTTCCACACGGGAAAAGGCGCTAGTGTAACCGCAACTATTGTTAGGCTTAGGGTTAGGTTAGGGTTAGGGTTAGGGTTAGGTTAGGGTTATTAGGGTTGGGGTTAGGTTTAGGGTTAGGGCTACATGTTAGGCTTAGGGCTACATTAGGCTTAGGGCTACATGTTAGGCTTAGGGCTACATGTTAGGCTTAGGTTTAGGTTAATAACAACAACCCTAGCTTTGCATTGACCGGTTAAGGTTAAAGGTTTATATTTGTATCTGGTTTTTGTTATTTTTTTCCGAGGGGGTTGGCTACAAGAAGAAACTCTTCCTTGGTTATTTCCGGGGTGTATGTACTTTTCGTTAGTATTTCTAAGGAGGTTTGCTATCAGGAGCAACTCTTCCGTGGGTATTTCCGAGGGGTTTGGTATGAGAAACACCTCTTCCGTGGTTATTTCCGGGGGGGGTATCTGATTTTTTTAGTATTTCCGAGGGGGGTTGCTATCAAGAGCAATTCTTCCGTGGGTATTTCCGGGAGGATATCTGAATTTATTTTAGTATTTCCGAGGGGTTCGTTCTTAATAGCAAGTCTTCCGTGGTCATTTCCGGGGGGGTAAATGCTTTTCGATAGTATTTCTGAGGGGGTTGCTCTTAAAAGCAACTCTTCCGTGGTTATTTCCGGGGGTATATGCTTTTGAAGAGTATTTCCGAGGGGGCTTGCTATCAGGAGGAACTCTTCCGTGGGTATTTCCGAGGGGGCAGTGTCTTTCTCTTTCCGAGGGGGTAAAAGGTAATAACACACTCTTCCGTGGGTACTTTCCGAGGGGGTTAGAACAAAAAAGATACTCTTCAATAGGTATTTCCGAGGGGCACGAACGAAAATTTCCGAGGGGGTCAGAAGCCAAAACGGCCTCTTCCGTAGGGGGGGTGCGGATATTAAATGGAATGGCCCGATGACAGTCATAACAACAACATCATCAGCAACAGTAAAATAATAAAATAGATTCAAGATTCTGATTTATTTTAGAGATTCAATTATCCTTCTGCTTATTACAGAAAAAGAATGAAAGAACAAATGTTCATGGAAATGCCATGTGATCTGAAATGGGAAAACAGCCCAAGCTGATAATACTATATACGCTGCATTGGCAAGAAAGGCTTCATTATCAGTTTGAATTTGAAATGCAGGGGAATAAGGAAGAGAGTTATCTCTATTTGCTGAGAACAATTCTTACCTGGTAGACTGGTCCCCAGTGCAACAAATGTTATAGCAACTACACTATCAGCCAAATAGATGGTACAACCAAAGTGGGAGGCCAAGTCACCAATAATGGCGGTCAGGAGGCCAATGAACATGATAGACACACAAAAGCATGCCCATCCACCCCAAATATCAGTTGGTGGAACGATTGCAAACAGGAGCTTCCAAAATACAGTTAGGAAGTGCATCATGTAGTCACCAAACGTGGGTGGGGAGGGCTCTCCTTCATCTTCATCGTCTCCACTTCCGCCAACAGCTAAGGCATCTGTGAACTGTTCCCGCCAGGATGATGTGCCAAGCACTAGAGCGAGATTGGCTTTTGCCAGCAGCTTGTCTACAGTGTTCTTGAACTCTTTGCTCTCAACTATAGTGACAGTAATCTTGGAGAATTCGCCTAAACAGGGTGAAATGTTTGATACTTAGAGACTTGACCAAGGACTAATGATAATCATGATGATCAGTACTCAGTACAGAGTTTTAGGGACTTCAAAAGCCTCAAAAGCTGACACACACTAGGGGACAAGTCCCAGGGACCAGCAGAGGGATGAGTAAACTTGTGTGAACTGGTAAGGGGACAAGTCCCTGAAGCAAGTTGGATTGGACTTTACACACTGGCAAATGAGGGATGACAACCCTAAGAATGGCTGTTTTGGGAGTCATTTTCCTTAAAAATGTTTAGATTTCATGACCACATTCTTACCCAGCCTAGGTTTGCCAAGTTCCTCGATACGTGCTTTTTCCTCATCATATTCCTCATCATGGTCAGTTGGAAAGTATGGGTCCTCCTTGATAACTTGTGGCTCTCCCAAAATAAGGGAAAATGTCTCTGACTTTTCGTAGTCTTCGTCATCAATAATAGCAATGTCAATGTATTTGCTGTAAATAAGGGAGTAGAATAAATTGAATTACTACTCATTCAGAATAATCCCCATGTTTTGAACTAATGATGTAAAAATCATTGAATTTGGTTTTGCATGATCTATACAGTATATGAACTGGTTTAAAAAGGTGGTATACATTTCAATAAACATTGCTTTGGGACAGCCAAAGACCAATTTCCAAAGCAACATTTTTGAATTTAGGCATACTGTATATTCATGGACTGCAGGTTGCTCATCTTGGATAGCTGCATGTAATATCTTTGTTGTTTTCTTGACATTGCTGATAAGTTTTGCTTGTTTATTTAGGTTGCTAATTCCAAGAAAACATTTTCTCATTATGGGTGATTTGCTCCCTGTCCCCAGACTGAAGCCATGTGACCTACAGACTTGGTAAGGAGACTTTATCAAATCTGTTTGAATAGAACTGGCCTTTGAGTCAAGCTAGTAGAACACAGCTAGGCTTGGAAAAATGACTTACAGAAAGACTGGTTGCCCATTGTCCTATATTAGGACTCAGACCCTTGCCCAAATTCTGATTGGACTGGGCTGTTTTTCTGTGAATTGCCTTTTCAGAGGGTTTTATAGTCTGGATATTCAATTAGCCAGTCCAATCCCTTTTTTGGTAAAGTGCCAATCGTTTTCCAGCAAAAAGGCTCCTTTGCACAGGAACCCATAATTGGAGCTGTGCTCTGTGGGTTATCCCTTCCTTTGGGAGTATTATTTTATATAGATAAGTAAGAGTTGGCACTATTAAAATAAAATTCATTAATGGAGTTTACATGCCCTTAGACTAAATCCTTTACTCATCTGACAAGAGCACTCAGACCATATACAAGAGCACTCTTGTAAGACTAGCTAACAATTATTCCTTGAGCCCAAATGGGCTCTGGGTCAATAGCCCATGAGGCCAAATGAGGGTGAGAAGAATAATTGTTTTAGTTAAGTCACACTAGAAGGTCAATTTGTTAACCAAAAACGTTTTAAGGCCTGGTCATTTGCCATTTTGTGGCTTTCAAATGTGCACAGTTTTCACTACTAGTAGGCTATAACTTATAGCCTACTAGTAGCTCAACCAATCAGAATGCAGCATTGGCAATAGAGCACTAGTGTGGTTTGACTAATAAAGAGGTAGCCTGTGGGCAGCTAAAAATCTCCCTATAATAATTACTATTTATTTGTGTTTCAAGGTGAGTAGGTATAGCACAAATCACTAGTTTATCTTCATGGGCTCCCTTTTTGAATATTTTTTTCCATTTTAAATAAAATTCGCCAAAAAATTGTCAACAGCTCAAACTGATAACAATGAAAAATATATCCAAATTTCAAAAAATTCACTGTCAAGTTTTTATATAACTGCGCGCGCAGTGAGCATGTCACAAAATAACATGACCTGCACCAAGCACCTACTGCGCATGCGCCAACCGTTAGATACAATGGATATAGGCAAGTGCACATGCTTGCAATTTCGCTAGCGAGTGCACGCATGAAAACTGTTTCGAGCCTCCTTGAGATGCTACAGAAAACAAATTCGAACATTTTAAGAAAAATTTATTGCACCACCCTTAAGCATTGTCTGCATTCGTATCTGTGTAATACCACTTTTATTGTTCCAATATCAATAACTCTCAGAACCATAGCTAGGGACATTTTGTCTTGGCAAAATATTGCTTGTTTTTGTAACAAGATGGTTTAACAATTCATAGTAGAAGATGTTTCCATGCCGAAGAAATGATTTTAGGTGCCAAAAGATTATTTAACTGATGGCACATAATCTTGGTTGACGAGAAAAACATTAAAATATACATTTTCTGACCAAACTTGAAAAGGTAAACTTTAGCTTTATTTGCATATTTTCATTGACTTGATAGAATCTAAAGACATATTATTTACTAATATGCTGGAACGCAATATTTTGCTATTGAAACTGAACCAGAATGAAAAGGATTGTTCAAATTTGGTAAATAAGGAAGCTTAAGACCAAAAAGAGGCAGGATTAAAGCTGATGTATTGGACAATATATTCTGCATCACAATAATCACATGAAAAAAAATTACAAGAGATAAAAATAGCACTGAAAGTTTCACAGATTAATTATTTCTTATAAATGTGGTCATAACACACACTGTTGGACAAAAAAGATAACACACAGCATACCATTCTACATTAGGATGTGAAAATCAATATATTATTTGTACTTGAGAGAATTAGACTCAAGGATTTCTCCATACTATTATTGTAGCTTAATTACGTGGACAGTGTTTTTGAATGAAAAGAACTTTGATTTTGGTGTTATCAATATGATGATCTGTAGCCCCACTGCTTTGTTAGTGCCATATTAGAATTATTTATATGTTTTGGCTTTTTCGCATATGGGAATTTTCAGATGTCAACTTAAAAACGTTTCCACCAAACGTAAATAGAAGATAAACACCATGACGAAATAAACATATTGTTGTAAAATGAAACATATTTGAGAAAGATGAGCTTTAAGCTTGTCCTCGGCTAAGCTAATGCACATTTTAAGTAGCATTTTTCCAGATACAATCAATTTATTTGTTCTAGTTCTGTGGCAAACAACCACACAATTTAACAGGTTTCTCTACAGATTTTGAAGGTACATAAAATGCCACAAAAGTCATGATTGGTAAAAATCTTGACAAGCTATCTACAAGTTAACAGAGTAGGAGGAACTCAATTGGCATCAATTTTTCACAATGTGTTCAGCATAATACACAAAAAGTATAGACTACAGGATGGCATAAATTAACGCATTTTCATGATCAATTCTCTTTTGAGTGATTCAGTGAAAGATCAGGTTGGTGTATAACGGATTTTTGTTTTTCTAATGGATCCCTTCATTCGCAATAAACAATTTACATTGAATATATATTTGTTTGGATGGCACAGTAGAAATAAATTTGCTCCTTGAATTGATATTGGACTTTTTCCAAGAGAAAAGTGTCTCGCTCACCAGGGGTTTAAAGAGAATTTCTCCTCCCCCTCTCACCCCCCCCCCCCCCAAAAAAAAAAACGTATGAAACAGTCAAATTGCTAAATCTCTGTCTCTTTGACTGTTATATACATTTAATATAATGGGCCCTGCCAAGCAAAAGGGACCTTATACGGTATTTTGCAAAGATCTGTTTTGAAGAGTTTTAGGCAGGTAATGTATGTACATTGGTCATCCAAATTTTGCACGGCAAAGTGGAGATTTGGCAGTTTAAATTTCCAATTTTATAAGGGTTATATGGGAATTCGGAACTTCATTTGCATTTTTCTAGAAAGTATGAAATTCTGTATACCGGTAAAGGCCATTTTTGCTTGGCAGGGCTCTTATGTGACAGTCAAATTACTAAGTTCTCTCTCATATAATATAATGTATTAGCATATATTACGTTGTGAGCACAAAGAATATACGAAGCGATCAATTCAGTAAAGTGTATTACCGGTAGGAGATGTTGGCTTTCTTCAAAATAGCTGTGAGTGACAACCCATCATTTGTGGCAAGTTAATAGAGTCAGTCAAGTCTTGTAAGCTACTCGACTAGGTGTTGTTTGCTTCATATAATGAAGAAAGCCAACAGGCAGTTATGTGCCGAACAACAATCAAGAAATTCAAATTACCTCCAGCAGATCCCATACAGGTTTATTGCTCTCTTATTAGTTCTATACAGTATGCTGCAGTATTTGCAAACCTTCCTAAATACCTATTCGACGATCTAGAGAGTATACAGGATTTAGTCATGGCAGGCATATTTACCCTATTGAATGCATAGAGATAGTATACACCAGCAGGTTTGTGAGAAGGAATCAACAGAAGAATCCTCTCTATCCACTGATTCACAGCCGTTTCTATAACTCTTCTGCTACTCCCTTAGTTCACAAATGAACACTGATAGAAGTGATAGAAAAAATAGAATTGAATATAAGTGGAGTTATAAGCAATTATATCTATTTTGTATGTAAGTATGTGCTGACAGAACCTGTAATAATTATTCTATATGCTATGAAACAAATTATTATTATTATTACTACCGTATTGTTATTATTATTATTATTATTATTACTATTTTTTGCTACTATGTAAAAGAAATGCAAATTGCCTTAAGGAATTACAAAACCTAAACTGTCTGACACTGATTGAAAAAAGATTGCTGCATAGTCCTTGTAGAATATCAAGATGGCTTGATGCCATTGTACCTGTAAAACTCTTTCAAACCTTAAGACAGTCGCTATAGCAAAGGGGGGAAATAATAACAACATTTCACAAGAAAAGAAAATTAAAAAAAGAAAAGTAATGTGACTGATATTGCACGTCATATAGAAGTACAGCCCTTAAAGCACTTGGTCATGTTTTAATTTTCCCAAATTCAAGTCAGGTTTTGCCTTCAGCAAAAGATGAGCATGAATACCTTTAAGCTTTAATATTGACTGACAACCCCAAACATAGTGGATAGAATTTTAACCTCCTGATTCTTCTTTACAAAATCCTACTAGTTCCACCATATTTGATAATTCCTAACTTTCAACCCCATAATGTGTCGCCAGACCTCAGCTTTATTCATTTTGGAGTAACCCCTGAGAATGAAAGATAGTGAGTTTATTGCTTCAGTTGTGTAATTTGCATTTGCTCTATAATAATAATGAGACTTGGATGTGGTTCCCACTAAATAATGATGGTATGGGCTGGAGACATATCATAATCTTGCTATTTTTCCTCTCATAGATTTTGATTTGGCTGTTTTGGAGTCTGACAATGTTTTCCATTCCCTTGAAACACAAATTTCACAAATGATTTGCGTGATGCTGGGATTTAAGCTGTTTATGCAACTCTAGTGTCTTAAAATGTTTATGAGTGCCCAGTATATTGAATTGTTTATATCTGCAGGTAATCCTTCAGGTAATAAAATTACTTTAAAAAAAAAACATTCTCATAATTGCAGCTGCTACAAATACACACGAAAACATGACAAATAAGAGGCGTTGGGCTTGGTTAATAGTCAGGAATATTATATAACATATATGTATATATAATATATATTTAAAAATCTATCATTGCTATCACAATAAATTAATGTCTTCCATGTGATATAGTAGTAAATTCCATACTGATTTTTCCATAATGGTGTTTTGGAATGGACCTTCTTATACAGCATGATTTCTGTAATGCATCATTTTCCTAAGAAACTTATTATGTTTAACCTCTTTATTGCATAGTGGCTTAGAAAATTGCAAACCACAGGCCATCATTGAATAAACAATTGTATAAAGCCTGTTGCTTCAAAAGGAGTATCCCCAAACTAAAACTCACCATAGAATAGCTTGCAAACATGATCAACTAAGGAGGAATGGAGTTTAACAGTAATACCTAGTTAAGGACTTCTAAGTGACTTTTCAAGTATCTAATGATTGGCAGCACATATAAAGCCTATTCAAAATAAATTCCATTCTTTCTCAGTACCTCTTTAGCTATTAACACATTCTAATTAATTCAGGTGTCCCAGGGATTACAACAATGAATGTAAAGAACAGTAAGTCTCAATAGGCGAATTGGACTGGAGAAAGATCAATTGATCTTTTGCACAAAGATTACAGAATCCGAGCTTAAAAAGACTTAATAACCGGTATTGTGCTGCTAATCAGCCTAACAAATAAAATTCTTGATGGGAAAAGTTTTTTGTGCCCTGTACAATAACCTAATGCAAGTCTTCTAAACTAGTAAGTTTTATCTCGAGTGCATATCTTTATGCCCAAAGTACGCCTGCCAATCTCGTACTTTGCATTAGCTGTGCTATGTGACTAATTGCAGGATCGAGGAGCTTTACTTTAGGTGGCCTCTTCACGCAGCAAGAGATTATTAATATCGAAACAGTCTTACTTATCAGGCTCTCTTGCTGAGCTCATGGAACGAGCATCATTTATTGCACAGAAAATAGCTATTATGAATTGAAAAATATCCCAATAAGAATGCAACTGTTACAGTCAACGGAAGAAGAGTGACGAATGTCTTGCATATTGTATTAGGTCTCTTTGAAAAACAAATAAAAGAAAATGGAGCAAATGAAGTCCCCTGGATGGGCCTAACAGATTAGGATGTTACTGGGTATTTATAGTTTTCAGTATCTTTGCTTGATACCGTTATTGATCTTTTTAATATATATGGTAATCTTTCCCATAGCAACATATTTGTCAAGTTGGGAATCTTAATTACAAAGTTGGGTCTTAAACTTTTAAATTCTAATTAGGTGGTAAAAAAAACTGCGGGGATAAAAATATTTCCTGCCTTGTGTTATTATAAAGACAGGCCCAAAGACAATTACAAATAATGATATGGTAGTAAATTTGCTGTTTGTTATTACGGCACCTATGTGTTTTGCCCCAGGGTTAGGCTATGAAGAAACCATTTTTAAACCCCTTTTAGAGATTTTAATATATTCTGTAATGCTTTCTAATTAGCAGAACCGCATTATACAACAATTGACTTTTAAAATTACAGTGGAACAAATGTAAATTGTGATAGGATTGTTAAAAGAAAATAATCGCCTTCAACGTTATCCATAATTAACGAGAGTTTTCACGCGTGAACTGGGTATATATGTTCGTTATAACGCGTGAAACAATGCTATTTTTCTTGGTTTGCATTCATCACATGGTTATTAACGGTCTTATCGTAGATGTACGAATCTTTGAGAGGATGAACGTTAATGGCTGTGACGGTATTGAACTCTTTTCTCGATTGGTACTTAGTAATGAGAAAATGTAGAACATAGCGTTTAAAGTTTCGGTTAATGAAAGCTAGCATTAGGCTTTGCTAACTCGTGCCAATTGATTGACAGCCCTTCCTGTCCAATTGACACTGCACTACGCTGATAGACCGATTCTTGATGAAAAGTCTGCGAACTAAAAAACCCTTCGCTTAATAAAACTCCAAAGTTCAGATCAAACGCATTAATCGAAAACTGGCCTAGGCATGTTATAACTCCCTCTAACTTGAACTTGCTCAGACACTAGCATGGTGTGGCGAAACAGAAAGGATAGAGCTCAGGAGCCATATTTATAATCATTGCGAGCGGGTTACTTCTACCACTGGTAGGAAACCCTGTGTCTTCTACTTAGCCAAAGCAGAATAAAAAGGTGTAAGCGCTGCTAATGTAAGATGTACGCCCCGGACAGAGAACCGCAACATCTAGTCGCGGTCAAGCAGCAGCCATACGCTCTGCGAGGATATTAAAATGCCCGAAAGGTCGCTCCGGAATCGTTTGGCTCTGTCTAGAAGCCCCTTGTAAAGTGGGGATAATGTTGTACAGTTTTAGAGATAAGGCAAAAAGCAAACGTCAGATTTCAGACAATGTTAAGTGTCACGGGTATTACCAGTGAACGAAAGTATTAAAGAAATGAGCAAAATATTAAAGAAAAGAAATGTGTTATTACCGGAGCGAAAGCCAAAGGCTGTGTTGCCGCGAAAATAAACAATAGCTTTCGCAAACGATCAATCATGTTTGGTATATGCATTATAATCCGGCAGACTGCTCTCCGTTTTCCACTGAAAGGCAAATTTGAATGACTATCTGGTGTAAAGGAGGCCACAAAAGCGGCGTCTAAGGCTCTACACGTGTATATAAATGTAAGAGAAGGTTAGCGCGACAGAAGATGTTTTGGGCTTTTCATGATGTAAATTGGTTCTCAGTTGTGCGATGGTTTTCATGGCCATTCGAATTAGGCCATTGTGTGAGCCCCAGGGGTGTCAATTCACAAAGCCCCCATGTAGGGCGCAATATTCCCGATTTGTATGTAAAAAAAGAAGCTCGCGAAACTCGAGGAAAAAGAACAGAAATGCCATCAAAACATTATCAGCGCGCTATATGCAGCCTACAGCTGTGTTATCTAGCGTGGTCGACTGTAAACATTAAAGTAAGGCTGAACTTAGCCGCGCCAGATCAATTACTCGAGCCCAATCTTGCCCATAAAACACCAATCAATTATTTGAAGGACTTACTGAGTCTCGTCGTTTGTAAATTCCAGCTCTCCTACTGCATCCTCATAATCTTGGCCTCCTCCCTTAGCAGTACCCTCTACTGTGTGATAGGGCACCCGGACCGTCCCACGAGCACCCGTGTTACGGTTCACCTTCACCCGTACTACGCGGTCCGCCTCAGGTACCTCCATGGTTTCCCCCTCGAATGTAAAGATTCCAGGGTAGTCGTCGTCCAGGATGACAATGGTAGCTCTTCCTCCCTTAGACACCTTCCCCGATGGTCCCCGATAGGTATTTCGCACCAAATCCCCGTCAGGCCCGGCAATCCGCACATTGCTGAGTGCCACTGTGAAATGCTCATCTTCCTCGAAAATATCATCGTCTATGATCACCACAGAAATGGTTTTCTCGGTTTCTCCGGGCCGGAAGCAGATCGTCCCCTCGGTCTTGTCGTAGTCCTCGCCTGCCTTCGCTGTGCCATCCTCGGTCTTGAAATCCACGAAGACGGTGTTGTTAATGTCTCCCCCTGCGCGCGTAATAGTCATATAAACACTACCGCAGTTCTCTTTAACTTCATACTCTACCGGGTCGAAATACACCTTGACAATCTCCGGATCGTCGTATTCCACGTCTTTGAGCTCTAGCCGCACGTCCGCCACGCTAGAGCTGGCCTTCTCCAGTTTATCGTGCTTCATCTTAATCACGTTGCCACTGCCCACCATTTTACGCGTGGCCTCGATGCGGTAGAACGCACGGCTCTTGGGCTGCAGTCGTAGATTCTCCTGCTCTAGCAAGCGTTCTACCGTCTCACGATCTGCATTAGGGTGCTTCTGCTTGATTTCCCTCAGCACATGAATCGCTTTTTCACGGCGCTCTTCGGTCAAGTCATGCAGGGCAAACTCATCCTCCAGGTCTCCCTCAGGCTCATCCTTTCCATCTATCTGCTGCAGTGGATACCCATTCCCTTCAGGTACTTCCCCTTCGGCGTATCCATCTTTCTTGAACTGAACCCCAATCACATCGAAATCACCAGTCTGGACCACAGTCACGCCAGCTCGCTTCTGCCTTCGCCGCCGACCCCGGAGCGCTCGGTAAAATAACAACCTACGGTCAGCGATGTACGCGAATCCGACCATGAATGGAAACATGAGTAACGTCAGGATGCCTTCCCAGATCTCCACGATTCCCTTACTGCTCACCGATATGATAATGTAAAGCCAAACATAGGCGAAGATAGAAGTAGCTGCCGTGATGGCGAACACACGCAGATGCCGGATTCTCCGAACATCACCGTCCGGAATCACATACACACACACTGAAATGATAACAAATAAATTGAACGCTGCTGAACCGACGATTGTCGATGGGCCAAGATCGCCGGCCTTAAAATTGTTACCAATGATTTCAATTATGGAGAGAAGGATTTCAGGCGCAGAACTGCCCAGCGCCATTAGCGTTAGATTCGAAACCGTTTCGTTCCAGATTTTCACAGTTAGCACTCGCTCCTTGCCGCCTTTCTCCTTCACTTTTACCTCTTTCTCTTTGGAAGTTATTATTTCAATCGCAGCCATAAAGCGATCGGATATGATAGAAACTCCTAAAAAACAAAATAACAGGGATAGAAGGTAGACAAACGCTCTTCCGATCCTTGCCCCAGTCGAAGGGGTCCCTTTCCATACTGGCAAGAATATCCCTTGCTTGCAGTCGGTGTTCAAATCGCAATTTTGAGCAGCCAGCACGGGTTGCCCCAGCATACAACACCATAACAAAGCCAGAAACCCGACTCGTATCGACAGCTCTCGCGTGCCAAACATGTCAGCCATCTTTTACGGATTCACTGTGTTGGCTTACATCGGCGTTTGTTGTTCGATGGACGCAGAGCCGGCGTTGGCCTGTCGCTTTGTATAGTTCTAAGTTCGCCCTCTGGCCGCAGGTTCTAGCGCTTTACCAGACTTCTGTCGCAATTCTAGCAGTTCTTTCTGGAACGTGTTCTCGTAGAAAGCAACGATTTGTCTTTCAAATTCAAATCAGCGTCCGAGAGCTAAGCAGCTGCGTTCATTCTTAGTGGCTTACGCCGGGGGAATAGCAAAAGCGTTCGCGCTCTGACTATTGACAAACTCACAAATAACAAATATGCTAATGAAGCTCGCAGAGGCGTGCCCGGCTGTGCGCATGCGCGATGTAGCGTGAATCAGGGTATTGTTTATCTACACTTCATAAGACGGCTTGGTAATCCGGCCAGAAAAACTGTGAAGCTGAATAGCGTTTGTACCGGTTTTTAACGCCGGTGCAGGTCTTCGAAAGCTTTAATGAGTGCTTCGAATAAAGCTTACAATAGATATACCTTCATAAATTAACAATGAAAGAGCTTTTTACATGACATAGAATAACCAAATTATCTCTAACAACACCCTTCCAGGGACAATAAAAACACGTCCATAAATTAATGCCTTGGGGAATGGCTTTTTTCTTTTATAATTCCAGTTAAGCTCATCTAATTTCCATAAAACTGTCTGCTATATCCCTGGAGATGGCTGTTTTGGCACAAAACAGTGTAAAAAAAAAATCAGCCGACTTTAAGTTGCTTGTGTGTGTCAAATATGCTTGTTTGACCCGGTCAGAAGCTCCGGCGAGTGAAACGTCGAGCGGTCAAAGTACTGTTATATGGTGCGCAAAATATAAATAGAACGATATCATTGCTAACTTTGCAACGCTTAAAAAGTGAGCTCAGCGGAAACATTCGCTCGACGTGAACCTTTTTTCTTCCGAGCTAAATAATTTTTCGCATATACAATAGCGCCGATTTGAATTAAAGATCTATCAAGCTTTACTAGCGATAATGCAAAGACTTTTGACAGCATGCCGTCAGAAGGATCCCAGTGATTATATTCGAATTAAAACTATTTGGCCCAGCGTCACTGAACGAAGACAACGCTTGTCATGAGTGTCACACGGATTCGATAAGAGAATAGATAAGGACCGGGTTCCACTGAGTGTATTGTACCCAGGAGTGTTTAAAAGAATAACAATAATATAAGCTGCTCGCAGATTTGCACTGTCCGCTGTTTGGGTCTTTCATGTAATAATTCAAGATACGATAAGCGACGCCACAAACAACTACCCCGACTACAAACCATAAAGCGACAAGGGCTTGATGAATTAGACCGCGGAGAGTGTACATGCCATTTGCTGGGCAATCCCGCGCGCGAAAATCGTTTATATTAGGATCTCAATAAATGTTTGCTTCGGGGCCTGATGCTAAAATAAGAGTTGGCGATCTCAGCGGAGGGAGACAGCCGGGCGCTCTTTTATATATTTTATTGCAAACTTGAACGCCTTCAAAACCTAGGCATCACAGCAAACAGTAATTAGCCAAAGGCTGTCAAGTAAACGATTTGATCCGCGTTAATTGGAGCTGTATGAAGCCATTGTGCGGTAAATAATAGTGGAATCCTCTCCTGAGAAACCGCCGCGTTCACTCATGCCGTGCAGCCTCCGAGAAGTCACGAACTGAAAAAATCCACAGTGGAAACTTGCCGAGGGATTTGAATAACGTGTTGATTGGCGAGCCTGGCAGGGTCAAGCTCATCTGATCGTGGTCTGTTTATTCAGGAAATAGCTCTTAAGTAAACCAACAGCTCGGGACACCCAGCTCATACCCTTATTTTTCCCTGCACTTCACTGCTAGTCCTGAACTTTAAGCAGGTATTACATGCCGCGGCGAAAAAACATGATCAAGTGGTTAGTTTGCGGGTGAAGAGAGTGAAAAGCCCAGGGAAAGCAACCACTTTGATTTGCGCAGAGTTTTATTGGGCTCACTGTAGCTTAATCCGCTTAAGTTGTTGTATTTATCCTATCAGCTGCTCGCTAAGCTAGATCCGGACTATTTATTTTTGTGTAAATTGCGAGCCGTGAACAACCAACACTTCACACGTTTAAACATTTTCCCGTCAACCACACGTCAGTTTAAAGTGGCAACATTAGAAGCTGTTGTTCCACGCGTCTAGTCCGCGCAGGATATGTAAAACAATGAAAAGGTTTTCCAATTTATTGTTCATACATTTAGCTTTATTGTTGTGGCTTCAGACAAGGTTAGAATGGTCGCCACTTTTTCATCAATTATTTCTCTTCGTCCTACATCGACTGTCATTTTACCCAAGTCTGTTTCTAAAAGATTGACGTCACGTTAAAAAATCAGATAAAGACTAACATCAAGTTTTAATGTTTTTTTACGGGGGGCAGAGGTAATAGAGCAGGGTTCTAGATCATTCCAGGAATGCAAAAACATGACTGTAGCGATATCTTGTGATTTCTCGCTTACAGACCCCTTAAATCCGCAAGAAGCGATCGTCCACGCCATCCCTTTCCAATAATTGTTATGACTATACCAATGTACGCGCCGTCTCTCAAGGTAGCTTAATGTATCCGGAATACGTAACAGAAGAAATTGTTTCTACTGACTACAGCCTAGAGTAAGTTCATTAAATGAATCTACAGATAAAGATAGTGAGTTGCCCCTGACAACCAATAGCGACTCTGTTTAACAGTTGACGTGCTTTTTTCCTGTAGCTACCCCAACAGAGCTTGCTTAGCTATACACACCCAGGCTGAATTATACAGCTAGGTTATAACCCTTGAAAAGATACAAGCCTAGTGAGGGAAGCGCATACTAAGAAGTATGTACACAAGATCATCCAGAAGCATCGCGCGTGTTTCGACTTAATTCAGATTACGACGCGTGCAGAATTGAATCGATATGGTATCTTTGATATTAACAAGTGTTTACAGAGATTGGAGTGCTTATATTAAATGAAGTGGACTATCACTTGAAGTGAGCACTTCGTGACTCAGACGAGCTGGCAGCAGTGTGACAGCGCCCGGGATGACAGCCTGTACAGTCGGCGTCGTATATACAATTTCGACAATAATACAGTCGCCAATTATGCGACTAGATTTTTATCTCTGCTAACTTTTCATATCCAATCACCATCTGGTGACTTAAACATCCTCTCTATATAAATATTCTGGCGGCCAGGATTTTCAAGTTGGCGACCGCTTTGTCGTGATCAGGAGCCCACTGGCTCCCCCCAGTCACGTGGATACTGGACCAGTGATAGTTGAGGAAGTCCGAGAGCCGACCACTGACCGCTTTTTTCGCGTCATGTCGACCGTGACCATTTTCCCTCCATTGCCGGATTTCAAGTCGAGAGTGCCTGGGGCGAATCCCTTAATATTACCATTATCAAAACGAGATCCACATAAAGAGAAAGAGCATGCTGAACTATACAAAATCCTAAAGTTTGGAATTGATTGTGTAAATTCCGTTCGAGATACAGCCACTCCAATATGCCGGAATTTTATAAGCTTTGTATGGTTTTCCGGACGCCGTGTCCGGATTTCACACAAATCTTGTAAAATTTTGGACTTTTTGAATGGCTGTTTTTCGATCACTATTTGCCCGATTAATCAACCAAACTTTGGGATTGTGTGTAGTTCAGCATGCTCTTTCTCTTTATGTTGATCGCGTGTCGATAATGGTAATATATAGGGATTCGCCCCAGGCACTCACGGCTTGAAATCCGGCAATGGGGACCAGATATTTATCTCCTGAAAGTACTCTCGTAACTATCGGCGAATAAACACCGAGACCAAGTCGAGAAGACTATTCGCCGATATTTACGGAGCCTGAGGCGACTAATGGTTTTAGTATAATTACTCAAGTGATTTTCGACACTAAAAGTCGCGGTTAGGGGTATTTTTGAATTTCTCGTAATAAAGTGCGCGCTCGATCCCCAATGCTTTCAATGTTATATTCACCTATAGGTTAATTACGAGCTCTCAGATCGGACTTCCTATAGGTGAACATAGCAAAATACGATCAACGTCAGCGCGCGAAATGGCGCTTGGGTAATTATACTAAACTGCGATATAGTTGAGGAGGTTAGAGCCGACGTCCGCCAGCGACCGATTCGCGCGACAAAATGATAACCCAACACACCCTGTAATCACTAATCAGGCTAGGGAAATATTTTGTTAAACTTCTTTAACTGTTTTACTCATCGACTTTCCCTGATAGGGGCCGAGTATTTGACTTTAAGTAATGGGGCTATTTTTAGTTCTATTTTTGTAAGAATTTTGGTTATTCCAGTCGCACGATAGCAATTTATTTCACATGAATACAATTATTTTTAGTGGCGTTTTCGTCTGCAGGAATTGTTTTTCGGCCCTTGAACCGTGCAAAGCCTTTTTAAAAGTCCATTGAGCAGGAGTTTTTTGATAAAAAGCAAGAGTGGAGTAAAAAGTCGAAATGTTGGCCCCTCATGTGCTACGTCAAAAGCTGCTGCCCACTTGTTAGGTCAAACGTACATAATGAACATTGAATTGAATTGAAATTGATAGAGCAGATTTCGTATGACTGAAAAGTGCCGTAACACGGCGCGGTACCGTCGCGGACTCGCGGTGACGGTACGGAACCTGGCCTGCTGTAGATACGGAATTAAATCGCGTAGTCGCGGCGCGGCACAACTCTTTCGCGGAACTTTTCACAGCCATGCGAAATCTGCTCTATGCGTAAACGCACCTCTGTACTAAACAGGGTTTAGAGATGCAGCATAGAATTCGTTGCTAAGCACGGGCTTGCTGTGGCATGAAAGACGCTTGCGCGTGATTTCCAAAACGGCGGGAAACTATGTTTGTTCACAAAATACATTTCGTGCATAATAGGAATTTTCTGATGATCTAATCATCTGCTGACGTCGAAAACTTCGTCAGGAATTGGTCAATGCCTACAGCTTACTTGCCAAGTTTTATCTCTTAGATAGAATATAAGCCGAGATGAGATATCACTTGTTGTATTTTCCAGGCAACGGGCCTAAATGATACATATCCATACAGCATTGGGATAAAGAGAGATTCGAAAGGCACTATCGTATCGTGTAATGTCCATAACGGATATTAACCGATGAAAGTAACGATGTTTTTCAAATTTGCCTTAGACGGAACCCTATAGGCCGATACTTGGTGATGTCATTGTTTTAAGACAGGTTATTTTACAGCTTCGAGCATCGTTTGGCCAAAATACTGTTACTCAATGATTTCTATCCTAATTTGTAGATTTGTGGTCCACATTTCGAAATATCACAAAAGGCAGAAGACTGGGTTCGCGCCGCCACAGAAATAAGCGTTCAAAAATGGAAAAATTCTATACAATCTATATAGGCTGTGATTGACATCACCATTTTAGGTGTGAAAAATACGTGTATCTGTAAAAACTAAAATTTATTTTATCAGCTTCCTCTGGAAATTTTTTACCTGCGCGATAATACAAAAACATGAAGACCTTTGAAATGAACTAAATTCAAAGCAACAACTTTTGTATTTCGAGTAACAAGATTTTTTGCCGCTTTCTGGCAAAATTGCTCGAAGTTCTAAAATAATCTGTCTTAAAACGCTGCGTCTAGCTTTGAAAATGCAACGAAAAAAGCTCAAAAGAAGTTTTTATTCTTAAAAAAGTCTTTCCGTATCATTTCTCAGGCTAGCTGAAGTTTTTGAAAATTGTGTGAAATCATTGGGGCAAAACGCTCATTATCTCACATGTTTCCTCTAAATTGAACGTTGCACCACGCGCTTAGAATTCGAGATATCAGCTTGAAATGTTCCCATTATGTTTATTTACAGTCCTCTATTGATATTCAGAGCCCATCATTTTATAGCTCCCTCGAACGGTCTGATCTGAACATTGCTTATGCTAATGAGTTCAATTGTAAACAAAGAATCCTCCTATTGGTTAAATAGTGGGTAGGGGAGCCAATCAGATTGTAGTATTTGTGACAGTATGCGAGGGGGATTTTACAAACAGCAAGTGACCGGCCATGTTCACCCCTAGTGGAATGGCGGGGACGCTGATGCAGGGGCGTAGCCAGGATTTGAGAAAGGGTGGGGGGGGGGGGGGGGGCACCTCTGTACAAATGTATGGTGCCCTTTTCCAGCTTACAGATTTTTTCTTGATGTTTACTGTATTTTGTTCTTAATGTTTACTGTATTTTGTTCTTGATGTTTACTGTATTTGTTCTTAAAGTGTATACTGTATTTTGTTCTTGATGTTTACTGTATTTTGTTCTTGATGTTTACTGTATTTTGTTCTTGATGTTTACTGTATTTTGTTCTTGATGTTTACTGTATTTTGTTCTTGATGTTTACTGTATTTTTGTTTCTAAAAGGGGGAGTCCCAAGCACCTCACGACCACCCCTAGCTACGCGCCTCTGATGTTAAGTACACGTGATCACTGGCAAAACGTAAAGAGCGTGAGTGGTTTCCTACTTATTACCCTCATTGGGCTGTTCCATAAAAAATTTGTACTCCCCCTATCGAGGAACTCCAAATTTTCAGAAAAAAGCTCTAGCCCTGTGGAAATTCCAGACTTCTGTGAACCCCTGTGGAAATTTGAAGCAACCCCTGTGGAAATTCCTCATTCTCTTGTGTGCCTGTGGAAATTCCACAGTTGCAAATGAATACCCTGTGGAAATTCCAGGGTAAAATGGATGGCCCTGTGGAAATTCCAGGGTCAAAATCACAGACCCTGTGGAAATTCCAGGGTCAAAATCGACAAACCCTGTGGAAATTCCATCGCCAAACACAGCAACCCTGTGGAATTTCCAGGTTCCTCGATAGGGGGGTAATTTTTTTTTATTTGGAACAGCCCATTTCAGACTTTGGTGGGATTATCTGGTGCATGGACCCCTGCATGGTCTGACTCAGGCTACGCCTTCCGCCGACTGCCCACTGCAATTTTCATGCGGGCCACATGAACAATCTAATACAGAGATAAGAACTTGACCTAAAATGTCATGCAGTCGAATTTGTGTTTGTTTATAATTCGGAACACTGAATGTCTAGCAGCTGAGAACAGCTTATTGCGAGCGCAGCGTCTAGACGTGTGGGCTTTGGTTTGCTGTCCTCGTATCTTCCACTAATCAAAAATATTTCTACTTTCCTTGGGCAACATTTTCTAAAAATTCTGGCCAATCACATCTTTTCATCCACTTGTACGTAAATGGAATTGAGCAAAGCTCGTTATAATGGAACCAACCACAAAATAATTTCAACCACACAAGTGAGAACCCAAAAAAAGCAAATACTGCAGGGGTTTTGAGCACTTTCCATGATTATAGACATCAGAAGTCATTGTTCCTAGTGCAAGTCGTATTGTTAATTGTACAATGTTTCTTAAACTTTTCATAATTTACACCGTGTTTTTTTAACTCGAAGATGAATCAATAAGTCTATTATTATTATCTGCCTTTTCATATCGGTCACGTGTAACCAATACGTAGAACGCTGTTATAAATGATGTTTTTAGCTGTAAGCAATAGCCTGTAGGTAAGATTTAGATAAGATTGCAGGGATAGATTGCGCATCATTTGGGCGCTCCTTTGTGTAAGATTGGAAGTAATTTTTATGCGCGGCCGCTATTGCCATGGTAGAAAAGTACATCAATAGGGGTTCGTTTATACCTGACGACCCCCATGTCGATAGATTATTTCTGTGAAAAAAAAACACTTCAGGACTGGGATCTTGCGAAACGTTTACATCGAGAAATGGGATTTGGACCCCCTTAAGCTTCAGGACTTGTTTGAATCATTTTGACTGACATGGATGCAGGGGAAGAGGGGTCCTGAAATGTTTCAGTCTATCAGAGGGGGGCTCCCGAAAACAATCAATGCTATCAGGTGGAGTTCTTGAAATTTTTTTGGATCACAGGTATTTTCTCCTCCACCCCCCTCTCCGACATAAATAATGACTGGTCCCTGACGTAGATTGCAAATACCACGTAACAGTGAAATTATGACAATCGCTGGAAGAATTATATATTCGGCGTCATGTGAACTGAGAGGAGCTTGTTTGTTTCATAAAGTGCAGTGTGTTAGTTGGCTGGCAAATTACCCAAGATGGTATACGTGTGTGGTGGCGCCTTCTAAACCTAATTAACCATGAATCAAATCTCCGCCTGCTCCTTGGAAAGAAGAAAGTCTCGTTGTATTCATCTGTGGGTGATTTGTGAAAGAACTATGGGGGGGGGGGGGGGTGGACTTCTGAGAGAGCCTTTTTTGCTCGCTAACTTTAACAATTATAATGCGTTCACACTTGTAAAGTAAACTTGTATCATTACTAATATCCAGAACTCAATAACTTTAAATCTCAGGTACAATTTGATACAATTGTCAGCACAGTAGATATTATTTAAGGCAAACAATACATTAGCAGTCATATGATGTTTCACAAGAGGTGCAGGTAGTTTTAGCGGCATGTAGCGCGGCCGAAAGTCCAGCGAATTAGCGACAAAATGCGCACTTTTGGCTAAAGGCACCAAAGTTTGCATGTCAATAGTTTTCAATAGTATGTTAAGGATAATCTACGGAGCCACGCTGGACTTTTATTCATAGCGAATGCTAGAGAAGTTTTAATGTGAACCATAGTTTTGCCCATTTGCAGCCATCTTTGAATCCTTTGTTATTCATAAGCTTTGTGGCATCGTCTTGTTTATAGAGTATAGCATATACTCGTATATGATAGACTATAGTGTCCTCCGTATTACCCATGCCTTATAGAACGAGGATATACAGAAGGACACTATAGTGTACTATATATAAAGGATCTAGGCTGATCTCTGAATATTGCCGCTGACCAAACGCTGACGGGCTCGGGGTACGAGATTGGCATAAGCATCGTATGTAAATTAGGTTACCCTCTAATCCTCCTAAAGGTAGCCTAGATATCAACAAGTCAGTGTATCCCTCGTTTCACTTGTGGGGATGAGAAAGCAAAACGAGCGGCACACAAGCAAGCGGGTGAGAAACCGCGAAAGAAGAAAAATAGAATAGTTTATCTTGGAAAGATAAAATCAAGCTCTTTGTAAAAATCTAAGGCGGGTCAATTGTTGAGCGCAAGTCGTGAATTGTACATCGACTGCAGAAAGTTGAAATTACTTTTTATCTGGGAGGACTTTCGCGAAAAAAATAAAGGGTTTACGAGTTATCTAGAAATGCTCCAATAGTTTACCCAATGTCTGGACTTGCAAGATACCCAGGCCAAAGGTTGCACTTATCTTTACGCCCTAAGTTGTTTTGCACAATCTGCTCTCTCTCTATCTGCCCCATTTTCAGCCTGGCGTAAGGAAAAAGGAACAATGTTTCGCTTTCTGCGGTGCCAGATAAACCTCTCGGCTAAAAAGCTCAATGCCGCCTAGCAAGTGTTGTTTTTGGTAGAACATGGGCGTGGTACTAGATCGGTGTCATCATTCAAGTATTATACCTGTCTAACTACGAAGCCGACTTACTTCTGGAAGTCTAAAACATGCCTATTTAATCTTATTTGCACCTCACCTGTTCAGAATGAGTTGATAAGAAGCAGGTCATCTAAAAGGCGCCAAAAGTGATCATATATTCCCCTCTTCCTCAAGGGTTAATATCGAAAACACTACAAGTCACGTTCCTGATAATTGATTAGCTGTGTAGGAACACCGTTTCGCCGGTTGCAGGTGGGAAGGCGTTCAAAAGGATTCCGGTTTATTATCGTTGTTCAGTTTATGTTATCAGAGCTAGCTCCCACGTAATGGTAGCGCGGTAGTTAAGGACAGATGCCATTTTGAAGATACTGCTCAATGTGATCACCAGAGCAGCACGACTTAATAAACGTTTTTTTTCCCTGAAGTTTGATAACCCATGTCATTTACAAATTGAGCTGCAATGTAAAGGTACCTTCTAGAAGGAAATTATTTCCTGTTCAATCATTTTCCTTTTACCTGCAGTAGAACTGTATGATCTTTTCTGGCTTGCGAACAAACCGAAAGATGACTCACTTTTTAAAATATTTTTTGTGCGGATATGCTGCAAATCAAAGAATCTCACCTAGGAGGGGCGACGAAGGGGGGGGGCACTTTTCCCTCCGGTCCACCTAATTATTTGGACGTCACCAAAAGATTAGCAAACCCTGATATTTCCCAACTAACCGCGCTGCCCCTTCTTGTCGCTTTACGTCGAGTTTTTCATTTAATAAGTTTTTTCATTTAATAATTATTTTTTGTAAAGCAGTATATACAAAATGCTCTATATCGCTGCGCTGGCTTTTCTGAGCTTTCCACATACGAGATTTAGCAAAAATCAGGTTTTAAGATTTCCGGTCGTCTAGAGGCCTAACATGATTTCAAAATTTTCTAAAAACCCGTAGAAAAAGAAGAGACAAGAAATTTATCCGAGGGTGCCCCCCACCGTCAAAAAACGTGCCGCCCGTCTGTACTGTATAAGTGGAATAAACAATATGAAAACGTTTCAAAATATGCCATGTCTTTTAACATAGAAAATTGGATATTTGTGAAGTGAAATAGAGAATAATACATATAAGGCGCGCGGAGATATAAAATTTATCTTCTAAAGTTCAGTTGATATCTCACGAGCGAACGAGTGAGATATCAAAATGAAAACGAGAAGATCAATTCCATATCTTCAAGCGTCATGTATTATTCTGTTTATTATATAAACCATAGCATTGCATTTTTTTAAAACAATTTGATTTTATCTGGAAAAACGTCTCACATGCAAAGTTGAATTTCACGTGTGAGAAATGTCGTATATTCACGTGCTGAGATACGAAATTTCTTAGTGGTGAATTGAAATCCTTGTAAAACACCAGTTTATATATAAACACTATAGTTTATATTATTAAACATTATAGTTTATATATAATAATCGAAAATAAGGTATTAGCTTTACTAAATCAGCCGATAGTAAATTATGCCTTTGTAGGTGCTAGCTGGATGGTTCAGAGCCAGACTATTTTCTTCAAAAGAACCCGTCATTTCTCAGTACCGACATGTGGCACCACTAGGCTTATTCACCTCCTTCATATATTGTTTCCGATTTGTAAAGGAAACATTAAAGTAAGTGATGCACGAGACTTGTCTATGTACTGTCTCCCACCTTTATGACTTTTAAATTGATGGCCATTAACTTACCGTATTACCGTAGTACTGCGTGCAAAAAACACCCGCTAATCGCTCGTAGCACAGATATACTCTATTTTATATGGCAAAGCAAATGAATATAGCGTTCTATTAATATCACTTAAATTGTCTTAAAATAGCTTGGAGTTTTGACATTTAGTTTAATTTTAGCCTAAAATAGTCGTGATGTCTGCAGGCGCGTAGCCAGGAATTTGTATGGGGGGTTGCTTATCTACAAATCAGTGGAAATGGGTAGATTTTTCCAGTGTAATGCGGATATTTTTCCAGTGAAATGCGGACCAACTTAGATAATATTTTGTACAACTTAGTTAAGCCCTGATGATTTGTATTCCGTGTATAAATAGTTACATTACATTATTACATTAAAATTATACATTACATTACGTTACGTTACGTTACATTACATTATTTTATTGACAAAACTCGCTAGATATCGCGAATATACAAAACCAAGAGTGGATTAGGGACGTGTCATTATTTACCGGGGGGGAGGGCTCCCATTTTTTTCAAACAAGGCTAAAAAAAATTAGGACCCTCCCCTTGAACATAACAAAAAAAATGCGACCCTCCCCCAGTCATAGGTAAAAAAAATTGGCACCCTCCCCCGTGCAATTTATTTCTGAAAAACCTGTTAGATAGACTATTGTCCAAGTGATGTAATGTCTCTTTCTTTCTTCTTAATAACAGAACTACTTTTTTCTTACTTCTGTCATGCATCAGTCAACATCACGGCCCCCCAATTTAACATTCACTAGTGTTAAAAGTGACTATTCAAATCGGCCGAAAACATTCCACGGGCACTGAGAAGCACGGAAACCACTAAATGTGAGCTATGCTCACCTAGAACACAATAAAAGAGCGAGCAATCCTATTGCTCACTCTCTTCTCGCATTTTGCGAGTGCTGGCCGGATTTGCTGGTGTTTTGTTCCTGTGACATGGCTCAAGTTCCCGTCCGCCCCGCCACCCCGTTGTGCCCCAACACCTGTTCTTGGTTCTTGCTGTACCAACCGCGTCAGTTCAGCCCCAGCCGTTCCTCAAGCTCCTGTTGTTCCAGCGCTGGCTCAAGCCAACCAGCCACTTAGAGCAGACCACACGTAGACTTTACCTTGAGTCCTTGGTGGTTAAGTGGCCGATTTACTCTGTCTATCTTTGCACATTTTGCTGTAGCCACTCGGGCTTCGCAAGTGTTTAATTGGTTGTGTACTGGACTTCGGTTCGGTACGAAAAATTAGCTTGTGTTTATTATGGCCATTCTGGCCGGGCACGATTCACTTGAAGCATATTTCAGGTGCCCTGTAGGAGTTCATTGGTTGTATACTGAACTTCGGTTTGGTACGAAAAATTAGCTTGTGTTTATTATGGCCATTCGGGCCGGGCACGATTCACTGGAAGCATATTTCGGTGCCCTGTAGGAGTTCAATTGGTTGTATACTGAACTTCGGTTCGGTACGAAAAATTAGCTAGTGTCTATTATGGCCATTCGGGCCGGGCACGATTCACTGGAAGCATATTTCAGGTGCCCTGTAGGAGTTCAATTGGTTGTATACTGGACTTCGGTTCGGTACGAAAAATTAGCTAGTGTTTATTATGGCCATTCGGGCCGGGCACGATTCACTGGGAGCATATTTCAGGTGCCCTGTAGGAATTTAATTGGTTGTATACTGGACTTCGGTTCGGTACGAAAAATTAGCTAGTGTTTATTATGGCCATTCGGGCCGGGCACGATTGCTGGAAGCATATTTCAGGTGCCCTGTAGGAATTTAATTGGTTGTATACTGGACTTCGGTTCGGTACGAAAAATTAGCTAGTGTTTATTATGGCCATTCGGGCCGGGCACGATTACTGGAAGCATATTTCAGGTGCCCTGTAGGAATTTAATTGGTTGTATACTGGACTTCGGTTCGGTACGAAAATTAGCTAGTGTTTATTATGGCCATTCGGGCCGGGCACGATTACTGGAAGCATATTTCAGGTGCCCTGTAGGAATTTAATTGGTTGTATACTGGACTTCGGTTCGGTACGAAAAATTAGCTAGTGTTTATTATGGCCATTCAGGCCGGGCACGATTACTGGAAGCATATTTCAGGTGCCCTGTAGGAATTTAGTTGGTTGTATACTGGACTTCGGTTCGGTACGAACTTTCTCTTGTTTATTATGGCCATTCGAGCCGCGGGCACGATTCACGGGAAGCATAGTTTCAGGTGCCCTGTGTTTATTTGGCCTTATATGGACCTCGGTTCGGTAGGGACACTGTTGTCTGTTTAGTGCCATTCGAGCCGGGCACATGACAATATAGTAATGGGAAAAAGAAAAGACAAGAGTGGAATCTGTGATTTTACTTGTGGAATTGTCATCGCATAATTGCGTAATAAGGAAAAAAAAAAAAAGGCATGAAAGAGAAAAACGTAAGCTTTGGGTGATTTAGGGTTCACAGTCCCAGGGTCATCTAAGGCCCTTCGTGCTCGACTCTTGCAGTTGCGCCGGGACTGCGTTCTCCTACTGATCCCAGGGAGTGTCGCTCAACTCTACAGGCTTCGTTGTTTTCTCTTCTATAATGGACGATTAGCCGCCAATCAAGCGATGACGTACACATATTTCGTCCTTCCAGAATGGGAAGGGGTTGAAAGATTTAATCGAAACGGCGGCCTATCAGGTATCTCAAAACGGTGAATTGGGTGACGCTCCCGGGGACCAGCTCGGGGAACCAGTCCTGGCTGATTCTGCTCTTGGTTCCGTGCGGGAGAAGTCTATCCGAGATTGTAGATGGGTAACACCCGGTAGCGGAAACTGTCTCGAGAGAGGTTCATGATCTCAATTTAGTCATTTGTGTTAGCTTTCCCCCTTGTGAGAACAATAAGAAGCTCCAGTCAGACGCACAAATGAAATCGTACAGTGACGGGCGCCGTGCTGTGCTCTTACACAAATTATGCTGTATACTTCCTATTGATAGTGTATACGGGGTATGGTGACAGTATTGGGGAATGAGTAGAGGGTGATAAGATATGGATGAGATATGGGGGAGCCATATGGCTCAAATATTCCCTTGGGGCAAGGGCTGGGCGCGGGGTGCCGCCGGATGTGGGTGCATTGGACAGCGGAGTGATCCACACCATTGCTCAGGTTACTGGACAATGGAGTCTGTTGTTCCCATCTCTAATCAGTGATCCGTGGAACAAAGGCCGGTTTGGATATAATACTATTCAAATCGGCCGAAAACATTCCACGGGCACTGAGAAGCACGGAAACCACTAAAATGTGAGCTATGCTCACCTAGAACACAATAAAGAGCGAGCAATCCTATTGCTCACTCTCTTCTCGCATTTTGCGAGTGCTGGCCGGATTTGCTGGTGTTTTGAGACGACATGAATGAATGGAAAGTGAGAGGTGGGGTGGGCTATAGCTTTGGGTATGACGCTCCATTTAGAGACCCGCCCACCCAGCCCCATTTTGGTATTGTATCCACACTGGCCTTTGCTACGGATCCACACCATTGCTCAGGTTACTGGACAATGGAGTCTGTTGTTCCCATCTCTAAATCAGTGATCCGTGGAACAAAGGCCGGTTTGGATATAATACTATTTTCCCGGTCACCAGGGACATGGTCGTTGTTAAAGCTCCAGGCCCCCGGGGACACTTTTGCAACATGGCGAAACGCGCCTTTATTTTGATAAACGCATTTCATCAAGCCTCCAGAGAAAAGATAAACGTTATATTTTCTGCGTGTAGTAAAAAAGCCTGTTGGTTTTATTCTTCACGCGCTACAAATTATTATGATTCATGTGCGTGAAGCGTAGCCCAAAAACGAATTTCTATGCAGCTTGTAACGTCGAACTCACTTCTTTGGAACATATTGACTGCCAACCAGGCGTATCACTGGAAGGGCTTTTGGTGGTTTTCATTTGTCCTTGCCAAGATACACATGCTTGTAACGACATTCGTACGCATTCCATTTAAACTCCACAAGCGTATTGCTTTCTTTGGGCAAGTTCTCTAAAAATAGATTAGATGTCATTCCTTATGCGCGCGAAGCGCGCCGAAATTTTCAACATAATGAGTGAAATAAAACTAAAAAATGATATAGAACTCGTTGCTGGAATCTCTCTTTTAAGGCTTCAGGTTTCGAGAGATCCTTTCACTCGCCCAAAAATGAAGTGATCCCTCCCAAAATCCTCCGCCCTCAGTCCTTAAACCAATATATTTTCGCACGATAATCGAACTTCTGGCTCAGCGTTAATTCCCCGTTAATGCCCCGCTAAATATTCCCGCTAGAGAAGGTCCGTGTTAAATTCCCTCCCCTTCCATAGATTAATGTGTTAAATCCCCGGCCTGACCGCGTTACTTTCCCGCCCTGTCCCGGGGGTGGGGGCCGGGGTGTCAATTGACTGGTGCATAAGGAACCGCGGTTATTATTCATCGCCTCGATTTTTTACGTGAGGATGTTTATAACACACAGGTAAAATACGGTGATCCTCCCTCTAAGTGCAATGATTAACGTAATCCCACAGTCCCGTCCCCTATTTGACCTAGTACTGTAGACATTTTACAGAAAAACGGGCTCGCATATCCTTCGCTGCGCGCGAAGCGTGCCCAAATTTTGATAAACGTTTGTTTGTTTGTTTATCGTTTTTTGTTGTTCATCGCACTTCATCAAGCCTCAGAGAAAGGGTAGATGAACATGTTTTGTGTAATGGCATAGTAAACAAAGCCTGTCAGGAGCTCAAGAAGTACACTACCTCAACTATATAGGTTAGGTTATATTATTCATGCGCACAACTGCGCTCCGCAAATGACGAAGCATGTGCGTGAAGCCGCGGCCCAACGGACGAATTTATATGCTTGTAACGTTGAAAACTCACGCTTACCTAAGGGGTCTTCTTTCAAACATATAGTGACTTGTCCTCCAGACCTATCATTTGCAGGAAAATCCTGGGAAAGTTTAATTTTCCTTGTCAAGATAACTTGTTCTTGTCAACGGTAGTGTCCTCATAGCTAAAAGAGTATATTATGTCATTGTTTATGCGCGCGAAGCGCGCCGAATTTTTTATGGAGAAGTTGCTGAAATAACCACTATCGCCATTTGTTTTTACCCTCTTCGTCGTCCAAATGTTGCTGAAAAAAATTATGACCCTCCCCCAAATAGGAGTGAAAAAAATTTGGACCCTCCCTTTTGACACGCGAAAAAAATTAGGACCCTCCCCACAAAAATAGGAGCCCTCCCCCCCGCTAAATAATGACACGTCCCTTAACAAGAGTTAGAATCTTTCGTATAGTTTTTGTCCACATCACAGTCAGAAAAGTGTCTATTTTTAGATTTGAATTTCGCGCGCGAAAGTATTTAATGCTCAGGTTCGAATGCTCGTATACCCAATACACAACAAATAGAGAATATCCTACCTTATCTTTGCGACTTTAAAGGTTTTTCGATTGATCTGCGATTTAATTTTAAGTGGGAACCCTGTGGATGACGAATTTTCGCGGGAATCCTCGTTCTAAAAATAGACACTTTTCTGACTGTGATTCGGGCGTACATAGTAAATATGGAAACTCTTGGTAATCCACTCTTGACAAAACCCGGTCTCAATCCGCAAGCACGACTGTGAGAGTGTCGATTTTAGTGGCGGATCCATGGTTTTTTGAGGAGAGGCACCATCTGAGTGTCGTTTTTTTCGCGCTCCGCGAGTTTAACAACGCTACGAACCAGCTTTTCTTCTTGGAGGCGAACGTCGCGTTGATGAAATGGAGTAAGGTTAAAGAGGTCCTTTGGCAAAATGGTTGTCGTTTCGTTACTTTCGTTATTATAAATGTTTTATTTTTTTTTCTACTCTTCAAAAGCTTTAAAATGATATATAATACATGTAATAAACGCAGACGAAATGACAACAATTTTGCCAAACGACCCCTTGAACCTTTTCCCATACCTAAAGGGGAGAGGTCAAAGCATCTGTACTTTAGTGGTACCCAATTTCGTTCAGAATCAAGGTGGGTTCCGGCATATACCACCCCCCTCCCCCTCTCCTTGTCTGAAATCTAACGGGGCCTATTTTTTTCAGGGGAGGTCGTGGGTCCCGTCATACTCCCCTCTGAGTACCCAGTTTTTTTTTCAGGTGTTGGGTCCCGTCATATGCCCCCCTGGGTACCCAGTTTTTTCAGAGGTGGTGGTGGGTCCCGTGCGTCATATACCCTACTGGGTACCCAGTTTTTTTTCAGAGGAAGTGGTTCGGTCGCAACAGACTCGTATCGAACTTTTAAATTGTCCAAAATCAAGGCCCAGTAATCGAAATTATATAGCTACCCTCTTTATGCGTGACATGAAGCCCGTTAAGATTTTGCATCTCCCTAGCCACGGGCCTGTTTCGCTATATTGGAATCTTCCAGTGTATTAGTACCATGTAAATTCACATTTCCAAGAAAGCTATTTACAAAAAGGCCCTTTTTGAATTATTCTTCTAGCCTCTTTTCCCTGTACTGCGCTGGGCTGATGGAAAACCTCTGCGCTGTGTCCATTCCATAAGGCATGCTCCATACATTGATTAAAATGACCGCCTTTTGAGCCTGCTGTGCACAGCGCATGCTTTAAATGTAACCATATGGGAATGAGTCTCGGAATGTAAACTTTCAGGCTAAGGCCGGGCGCGATGACTGTTCTACTACGCGAAAATGGCCAACAGCGATTGAGCTTCAGTTCTTGTCCCCACAGGCTCTATAAGGTACCTATATGGAAAAAGTTGCAAGTTTTCGAATTATCGAATTCTATCACCTAAAAAAGGCCCCGTCACCATAGGTTTGTTAAATAACCTTTCAGCTACAAGATGAGTACAAATTTGGAGTATTTTCGTGTGTTATCGAGCGGATGGAATTGGATTGTGAAATGACATTTTTTATTTCGTAACAGGCTGAACAGTTTTCAAACTTGGAAATGTTGATAGCGAAAGCTATTAAATCTTACGTAAGAACGCTTATATAATGTTACAGTTCCTTTTTCTTTCTAGGACATAATAACAGTATACATAGGATTCTGAGTTGTTTATATTAGATCACTGGTCTTATTTTATAATATTTTGTTGAAACAGCCCGGTGACTCGGTGACAGTGCCCCTTTAAACCCTAAAAGGTACGACTGGCACCCCCACCCCAAAAATAGGGGAGTCCCTCCCCCGGATATTATGTAAGCTTACAAAATGAAAAACAAAAAACAAGCATTAGATATGATGCTGCCTAGAAAATAACTAAACAGCTAATCGAGCTAGGCAGCAGGGCTATATGTACGAATGAAAAAGTCAGACGAGGCACAAATACAAACAACACAGAACAATAAATGCAATAAAGACAACCCAGGACAAAAAAAAAACATTACGTCAGTGATGACAAGTGATGAAAGAGAAAGCGAAATGTGAGAGAATGATATGAATTTAGAAAATTGTATTTGATAGAAAACTATCAAAGCTGCAACAAGGTCTTTCTATTTTTATGGCTGTACCATTTTTTAACAAATTGTCTCAATAACTATTTTATCTATACATAATTAATATTTTTAATCATATAATATATTTATTAGATTTTCATAGTGCAAATATTTATACGTTTTATACATTGTAGATTTCTATTAGTGCTCGGGGCTCCTGTTAATAACAGGATGTTTTATTCAATCTGGGATAGATTGAAGGGCTACCCTGGGCATTATAATTAAAAACAGGTTTTCTGTTCTGTTCTGAATCTGTTCTTATGGTTGTAAAATTGAAAAAATTCTAAAATTATATTTACAAGAGTAATATGAGGACTCTAGCATTACGTGTTATATGCTGGTCTTAAAGGTTTGTCTTTTCTCTTTGCTGTTCTTTCGGGTGCTCTGCAAGAGAATGGAAACCAACAATTAAGGCCAGGGGCCAACTTATCTGTAGGGATGTCAAACCTCCCGTTTTTTGCCGCGAGTCTCAAAATGTTTTCAATCCAGGCAAAAGTTTTTCCTGAATTGCCATATATTGCCAAGGCCAGGCCTGATATTCCTGCAGGTGGGATCCTTCATAATGATTTGTCCTGATTGGGAGGATCCCATAAGAAAATATAATATAGCTTATATGGTAATAATATCTTACCCAGTATTGTAGAAGTATATAGAGGGCACCATGACAACCAGCCCTGCAATGTTTAGCCATGTTGTTATGGTAACAGCAGGCCCCCAGTGGAAATGTGGGCTGTTCTTTGAACAATGTCCAGAACAGAAACCAAGTGGGGTTACCACTGACTAGAAGAAAAAGTACAAGTTGAGATATTTCTTCATTCATGTTTTAGAGTGCCAATGGGGACTGTTTTGTTGTCTCTCGACAGGAAACAGGAGATTGCAGAGGCAAAGCCTTCCCTTCCATCGTGTAGAATGATTGGTAAGTTTTATTTGGAGGGTAGGCCTACATGGTGGCTCTAAAGGGTAAGAAACAGTGTAACAGAAAAGTGAAAGCAATTACAGAGAAATAAAAAGAAGACCCAAGTAACCAGGAACGGTTCCTTTTTACCAACTAGATTTTTGTTTATTTTGGGGCCAATAATGGCACCTAAAAAAGTCAATGTTTGGCCCTCTGACCCTTTCCAATTATGAGCAACTCATAATATGTGGATAGTATGTATGGGCTTGGCGTTCTGAGAAAGAACTGTACTGGTTCCAGAAATACATACCTGTACAATGACTAAATAAGTTGCACCTTCACCACTAAGAAGATAGTTTGCTCCAATAGTGTAAATAGCAAAGAGAGAGATAAAAAGTGTCCCTAGCAGCCCTGACGTATATGAGCACCCATCACCACCAAAGAAACATTGAAGGCCATGCCACCAGCTAAAATAAATAGAAGTGTATTAAACTTTTATCTCACAATAAGAAAATTAAAGTTTGGTTTGCTATATTGTAGGAGGTTGGCTTTACAATGAAGTTGGTGATAGCCTGATTATAAAATTACAGTATCTTGGCAAGTTTTGGCTTTATTAAATCTTAAACTATTAGCGCAACAAAGAATTAAAGGATTCAAGCCATCCCTGCTCACTGGGTTCTAATTATGAGCTGGCTATATTACAACCTTCATACATATGTGGTTCAGTTATACGGAAGAGCATTGCATAAAAGTTGTCTATAACTAGTTTTCCTTTTTCAATCTACTCAAAAGCATAATGAGAAGGGTGTTGAAAAGTGACCCCCAATCCTCTGGAATTTCCAAAGAAAAACACAGTATTTGTATGGAAAAGATCAGGTAAATTGACACCCCCCCCCCCCCCCAGGAATGTCCAATGCCCTTCTGTGGGGGGGGGGGGGGGGGGATATTTTCCGGAACCATACATTTAGAAATATGAAGCGCCATCATAGGGTATGAGGCTTCTTACTTTATTCCAACATGCTTGATGCTTTTTGCACTGCCAAAACCTGGAATGGCATCAACCCAGAAACACAAGACTAAGAACACAAACTGGTAGATTTCCATCCAGCAAATAGCATGTGCAAGGTCAGGGGGCTTGTGACTGCTTTCCATTCCTGCAGTAAGTGCCCTCTCTTGTAAAATGTTGGCAATGGCTGAAAAAACCTGCCAAAGAAAAACATAATTAGTAATACCAAAGTCAGAAATACAGGTATAGCTGTTTCAATCATGCCCTTGAAATTTCCAACCCAGGGGTTACCATTTTATATCACATTACAACTTTTTAAAGAGTACAACTTTTTAGACGTCATGATAGAAATTTGCAACCCACAGACTGAACTCGATTAAAACTCTACTTGTGTTGATAGTATCTAGCTTCTGAATTCCAGTTCATATTTTAGATCAAAACTAACAGACAACTAAACCACAGGATAAAGTCATCTGTATTCACACACTGGGTTCACACATTAATGGAATTCCAGGACTTTTATCATGGGGCACCCAATGCACACCCCCTCCCCCTAATTCCACCACTGTTCACACCAGTGCAGTAGAGTGGCAGTTGTGAGCGCTGTTAACAGTTGTGAATAAGAAAAATTTGAAGACCTTTCATAGTCATCATAATAATCAAGATTCTACATATAATTAACACTGGATGAGGTTGAGCATGATAGTGAGATTTGTCAATGCCGAGGTTTGTGTTATCTGCCAAAGCGAGGCTGAGGCGGATAACTCACTATCATGCAAAAACCGAATTCAATAATTGTTTTATCATTCAGCAATTCTTGCCTAGCTAAACGAAGTTGACGATGAGGCCTTGCTTGGCAAAAACGGTTTTTTCAACTTCAGCTTACGTCTTGGTATTTTCCTCTTTGTATTCATTTCAAATAATGATCTCTAGGCAAAACAGATTCAACAACAATATTGGCAAATCGGCTTTCACTTCCGAAATGAAAACCAAGATGGAGTGCGTCAATCCTAATGTCTGGAGTATGATGTCACACACTACAAGGTTTCGTGGCATACTCTTATCCAATTAGAACTGAGATAGTGGCGTGGCTGAATAATAATAATGCTTACTATCACTTACAAATCCTAGCATGAAGCAGAGAGCCAAAAGACTCCTTTCCTTCCATCTGCGCCACCTTGATCCTTGTGTGGTTTAGGGTCCAATTTGGGGATGATAGATGGCAGTAAACATACCACAAGCGTTAGGACGGTGGCCAAGGCACAGACCAGCTTCCTTGTGGTAGGGATTTTCCTTAGAACAAAGAATCTTCCATGCAAAATATTAATTTTAATTTATACAATTTTCATTTTTATTTTACACATAGACAAATGTGTGAAGTAAAATTCAACTCTATTTGGACCACAATATGTGATTCCATAAAAATCAGTAATCGCCCCAATCCCACTGAAGGGTTTTTGTAGGCAACCATCATGGGGACAGAACAGATTTTGAAATACCATCCCAAAGCTCCAAAATTGTTTAGCACTTCATTTTTGGTGCATCTCCATTGGTCAAGATTTATCACATGACATGGGTATCCTGCAATCTGATTGGCTCTGCTACTCACTATCTATCACGTAAAAGATAGTGAGTAGCGAAAACGCTACCGTAAAACTCTCAAAACCAATTAAAATTAAATGCATTTAAGCAACAGATTGAAGGTAGTATGCTAGTAGGTTTCTACTAAAATAGTTAGACCACTTGTTCACGTTTTCTATGAGTCAAGTAGTCAACTTAGCTCCTATCTATTGACTCATAGGAAACGAACTCATATGTAGTCTAATTGTAATTTGTTAAGGTCTTACAAAGCATAAACTTTGTAAGACCCCCCTCCCGATGCACCCCCCCCCCCCCCCCCCCCCCCCCCCACCCCTTCCTGATGCACCCACACACACCAAAAAAGGCCAAAAAATTCATCGAAAACAATTATGCACATACCTAATAATTAGTGTGGCTGGTATAGCTATATTTGCGAGTATTGACTGAAGATACGGGGCAGTCCTCTCGCCACTTGCGGCAAAAACAATAAATACCGCACTAAGTCCAAACATGAAGCCAGCGGGAATCAAATGCCTGTGCGAAACTCTCCTGCGATAATGCTGAAATCCTCTGTTCAAAATAGTATTAATCCAGTGGGCTATACCGAATATTAAGGCGTAAATAAAGGCTGGAAGGAACAGGAAGAAGTAGTGATCGGTGAATGGCGGGAATTCATCTTGTTTATGTTTATGTGTAGCGTTCTTTGCTGATTTTTCGTGAGGTGAATGTCTGCATCGATCCACATCGGCAGCGTGACATTTTGCCCCGATTGTCCAATAATCACAAGAAATAAGAAAAACAAGTTGACCAGAACTGACTTGTGGTGGGATCTGGTGATAACAGATAATGAATTCGAGTTTGAGCCTAGTAGCGGTTCGCTTTCATCCGCATCGCTGGTGTTCACTCCGATTCGATCCTCCATGTTTGTTCTGGGGTCCCGTGACCAAGGAGTCGTATTACATGATCGCGAACTTTCTGCATATGCTGGGAATGTGTCACGCAATCTCCCGAAAAATTAGGGCTTTGTATGTAGAGAAAAACAGGTTAGTTGTGGGAGTAAGGAACCAGTGGAATAAGGGACCAGTGGAATTTTAGTACGGCCCTCCATGTCTTTTTGTTTTACTTTATTGCTTTCACAGTAATATAACTTCATAACAGATTTGTACCCAGAAAAAAGTGTAGTGTCCCAGTTCGAAGGCGCGCAAAGGTCCAAAGGTATTAAGACAGGCCTTTGCACGCCTACTGAATAACATAACGCGCTCTCCCTTTCCAATGGAGAGTGCCAGTCTGCCCTAGCCTGCGTAGCAAGCGTTCCCGTGTGTTTTCAGGAAAAGAAACCCAGAGAAACAGAGGAAAGCGGCGAGAAGTTTTGACCGCGCGAAAATGGGTCGAGCGGCGCGGCCCAAATCTCTCCCGAGTTTCTCGTCCTGAAAACTTATCGGGAACGCGTGCCAATAAAAATCGTCTGTCTGTATGTCCTCTCCGCTTTTTCAGTTTTATAGTTTCTTTTCTCGCTTTTGACTAATTTTTTTTTATGTTCACTGGGCAGACCAATTTTGATGGGATGAACAACTTTATTCGATTTTTTTTGCCCGTATGATTTTTTTTCAGAGTTTTCGATATATTATTTTGTCTTCGGGATATGCATGCTTGAGTTTTCTTTCGGGATTTGCGCCCCTGCCTCTTCAAACTTTCAAATGGTCCGTCTCTTAGCGCACTTAGCACCGGCAGGTTCCTGTGTTAGCTGCGTTTGTGGTGCCGGAAAGTTTGTCAAACTAAAGTAGCCAAATCACTCTAAGTGCACTAGAATGTTCTGAATGCCTTGCAACCCCAATAATCAGCGTGAGCTTTCGAATTCCTGGAACGTGACCTTGGTGGCGTGTATATGTCATACTAGGTGAGCAGCTGGAGTGCGTGGATGAGTACACTTATTTAGGGATAACTTTTCATTTTTCTGGTAGTTTCAAATTGGCTCAAAGAACTCTTTATAACAAGGCTTTACGTGTGTGCCATTCCATATTTAAGAGTTTTAGCAATGTTGAGAGGGTACCGGTTAACGTCTTGTTGAAGTTATTCTCTACCTTGGTTACCCCTATCTTGTTGTATGGATGTGAAGTCTGGGGACCAGCGTTGTTTGGGAAGTGCACAAGTTTGGAGGCCTTTAAGAAGAAAATGTTGACTGGTTTAGTTGATGTTGAAAGACTTCATTTGATGTTTTGTAAGCGGATTTTAGGCGTCCATTCAAAAGCAGTTAATCTAGCAGTGTATACTGAGTTAGGACGTGTACCGCGTGCTGTTCAAGTTTCGTATATTTTTTTAATTGCTTCGTGTAAGTCTTCCGTCTTTTCGTAGCCCACTTCGTTGGTCAAGCGGCGAACCTTTCGTTAAATGTTATAACTCAGGAAGTTCAATTTCTAGAGCATGTCTTCCGCTTTTGTGGGCTGAGGCGTTTGACAGATGTTCGTGTCCCTTTCGAACAGATTCGCACTGTAGCGAGGCATGTGAAATCTAAATTGTACAATTTTATTGTTAACACCTGGAACGATCAGCTTCATTTGGGTAGTGGAAGTGGCAAATTGAGAACTTTTTGTTTAGTAAAGAAAAGGGTCGGTTTCGAGCCTTATTTATCCAGTTAAAGGCTACTGATCAACAGGCGGTGTCTCGTCATAGGCTCCCGGTTGAAGTTGGTCGTTACCAGCAAATCCCTTTTGACTCTCGCGTGTGTAATCTATGCAGTTCTAACGAAGTCGGGGATGAGTTTCATTATGTAATGGAATGTTCACACTGTAAATTAGCATCTATTCGTACCGATTTTGCTATGTTTGTGGGGAGGTTCCAAATTGTTTCACTCCTACTCGGGGGAGGGTACAATTTTTTTTTTCAGCAACTCCTCTATTATTTGCATTTTTCTACTCAACTTCAATACATTATAAAAATTTCGGAGCGCTTCGCGTGCACAAAGAATGACATCTATACTCTTTGAGAACTCTCGCAACAAAGACAAGTAATCTTGACGAGTAAAAAATAAACTCTCCCAAAAATACCTTGCAGTGAAGGCCTGCCGCGAGGTTCATTATGCAGTCACTATTTCGTCATTTGCGCCGTGCAGTTGTGCGCATGAATAATATAACCTACAGGCTCATCAATAGACGCTTTCATCTAACCTATGTAGTTGAGGTAGCGTATTTTCTGGGCTGCTGAAAGGTTTTGTTTACTATACACGAAAAACGTAATGTCCATCTACCCTTTTCTGCGGCTTGATGAAATGCGTAGCAACAACAACAAGCCTTTATTTAATCAAAAATTTACAATAGTTTTATAATGATAAATTTTGTTTTTAAAAAAGAAAGAGGGCTGGCTACCTAGAATAACTAAAGAGTTAAAAATTTTAGGCAGCCAGTTTTATACATATAGATTTAATACAAATATAGGTCGGCATACGAACACATACAGAAATGAACAAACAACAAACAAAAATAACATTTAATGCACATTTAATGCTTTCCTAAATCTAATATGTTTCGAAAAGTTTATCCTTTTGTGTTTTCTTAAAAATAGATGACTTTATATTAGCTTCAATAGTATTCCAAATTGTTGGGCCTTGAAAACGAATATTAAATTTACCAAAGTTGGTTCTGGCATAGAGGGAAGATAATAAGACTGTTTTGCTGAAAGCCTGGTATTGTAATTATGGACACTTGATACTCTAGTAAAAGAGGAATGAAATATTGTAGGCAAAAGATGGTTATGAAATTTGTACATAAAAATAGAAATATGAAATGTAACAAGGTCAAAAAACTTAATTACCCGAAGAGATTTGAACAAAGGACTTTAATGCCTGTCAAACTGAGAAAAAGTGATAATACGCATGGCTTTGTTGTATCATATGTGTTTCCCCACATAATAAGGCCATAAGTCAAGAAAGGATAGATTAAAGCGTAAGATAATTTCACCAAAATACTTAAGTCAACAAACTGTCTTAACTTGCATAAAATCCCAATGCTTCTTCTTTTTTTTTTTTTACCTATAAATTCTACTTGTTTTTTTCCAATTTAGGTGTGAGTCAATTAAAATGCCAAGGTACTTAATACAATATTCTCTTTTCAATTGCTTATTAGACAATAATAGATTAAAAGTAGAATCTTGTAATTTCTTTTGCGGTGGATGAAATTTAAAAATAGATAGTGCTATATCAAAATATGGGCGCAAAAAGAAAGATATGCCCCCATCTTTCAGGGGACGGGGAGGATCCTAATTTTTTTGACCTACGACTGGGGCCGGCAGCGTCACAATTTTTTTTATTATGTTCAAGGGGAGGGTTGTAGCCTTGCTTAAAAAATGCCCCCCCCCCCTCCCCCCCGGGCTAAATAATGACGCGTCCCTAATCGATTCAAGTACATTGGGCTGATCCATATGACAAGATTTCCCTTTCATGCTTGGACACAATACAGTCTATTTGGGCTTTGTTTTATATTAAAGCGGGACTGTCACGGTACGCGCATGCTCGAGCAAAGACCGCCGATCCCATAACTATCATTCAAAACGGGGATTCCCTGTTTAAATAAACCAATCACGGGACACTTCGTTTTCGCGGAAAAGTACCCACGCCCCGCGCGACGTCGCCTCAGGGAAAACATAATTTGGAGTTCATTCGTCAGGAGGCGACATTATGGTAAGTTTTTAGGGTTTTTTAGGAAAATGAGCTGCAAAATCGTTGTCTGAGGTGAAGATACCGTAGCCCTTGAACAATTTCCATGTCTCGTGGACCCTTTTCGATATCCAGATCCTGCTTTTATTGTGTTCCCAAGCCATTTTAGCGTAAGGACGACCTCGATTAGGCCTTTCTTGTTGGGCAGCCATCAGTGAAAATGACGCTCGAGTCTCATTCAATTTAAAACGACAAACAATATTGCATCGACTCCAAAATTTGGTCACAATACTAAGGAGATCTCAGGAGAGAATACCCGTTAAGAATTAAGGGTAGATGGACCCCGAAACAACAAGATTTGAACGGATTCTACCAGCGTAATTCCTCCCTTTCACAGCCATCGTTCCGGCCCGGACCAAAGTGATCAAAATTCGCACATGCGCGTACCGTGACAGTCCCGCTTTAACGTTAGATATGAACGTCTTCTCTGGTGATCTGAAATGTAAAAATGGAATATGGTTTTAGAATTTGAGGGTAAAATCAGTTGCTGCAGGAGCATGGTATAGCTAGGCTGTATGAATAGGGACCGTTCATTTTTTACCAGGGAGGGGGGCTGTGGAAATGAGGGGGACCCCCCTTTCATGTCCGTATTTTTTAGGTGGTCCCCCAAATCCAATGCATTTTTTTCTGATGGCCCCCCTCTTAGGGACTGACCATTTGATACTTGATGAAAAAAATATCCCGCAAGCAAAGCTTGTGGCGAAAAAAAAAATCGAGCTCACTCTAAAACTCTCTCTTACTGTTTTTTAGGGAACCTGGTGACTTTATAAATAGAGTGTTTATTTGGTCGAGCTCACTCTAAAACTCTCTCTTACTGTTTTTTAAGGAACCTGGTGACTTTATAAATAGAGTGTTTATTTGGTCGGCTCGCGCTGCGCGCTTGCCAAAAGTGTCTTAACATTCTGTTCAAAATTGAAGTAAATTTACTTATCAGAAAACGGTAAACACTGATACGTCCAAAATTGAAGCAGTTTCGCGTATATAAAAAGCGGATGTTGTGGTGTAGTATCAGGTACTGGTAGTATTTACAAACTATCGTACTGGGCTATGATTAACAATTGGAAAGTTTCTGTGATGTTTTTTTTTTCAGTTACTCCATTTCTTCAGCGTGATTTTCGTCTCCTTGAAATAAGAATTTCATTTCGTTGTTTGATTTTCAAAATCGCGGATCGAGAAACATACAAGCAAATCAGTTGGTCAGCCCTCGTTCATAAGTTCGTGGACCCGCCACTGCCTGACGGCTTCTTGAATAGCCAAGCCTTTGTTTAGTTAGAAGGAAAATGAAAGTTTACAAAGCGGTCCGGCGACCTAAAACCCGAACTGATCCGGATGCTATAAACACCAATTTCGCGAAATGCTAACATAACGGGAGAGCTTGAAATCGTGCTCTATTGAAGTGATCAATTGTCCTTTTCACGGCGAAATTTTAAGTAACTCTCAAACCCCAAAAAGAAATACAGGAAAAAAATCGAGCACAGTCACGTTCTAGGGGGAAAAATCGAGCAGCAAAACATATCAAATGGTCCTTCCGTTCTGGAGTGTACATAAAAAAGTGACAAGCCTTTAGAATAGACGTTCAGTTGTACTGTTTTCTTGTCTACAGCATGCTATACAAAATACAAATTTTGGCGTTTCCTCCCTGTTATGTGTTTGTATTTTTTTTGTGACCCCCCCCCCCCCCCCCCCCCCCCGCCCCAATTAGGGGCGTATTTTTTCGGGTAGGCCCCCCTTGAGGCCGTATTTTTTGGGGTGAATCCCCGCGCAACCTCATTTCCACCATCCCCCTCTCCTTGATAAAAAATGAATGGTCCCTTATATCGGCCCATGTAAGGGATCCACAGAAATATGGTGTTTTGGATCTCGGATCCCGACCCGTGGATCCCGGATCTCGAACCATGGATCACTCATGGATCCAAGATCCCATGCTCTGGATCCCGGTTCCCTCACTCTGGATCCCGGATCCCACACTCTGGATCCCGGATCCCACACTCTGGAGCCCGGATCCCACACGCTGGATCCCGGATCCCACACTCTGGAGCCCGGATCCCACACGCTGGATCCCGGATCCCACACTCTGGATCACGGATCCCATACTCTGGATCCCGGATCCCACACTCTGGAGCCCGGATCCCACACGCTGGATCCCGGATCCCACACTCTGGATCCCGGATCCCATACTCTGGATCCCGGATCCCACACTCTGGATCACGGATCCCATACTCTGGATCCCGGATCCCACACGCTGGATCCCGGATCCCACACGCTGGATCCCGGATCCAACACTCTGGATCACGGATCCCATACTCTGGATCCCGGATCCCACACGCTGGATCCCGGATCCCACACGCTGGATCCCGGATCCCACACTCTGGATCACGGATCCCATACTCTGGATCCCGGATCCCACACGCTGGATCCCGGATCCCATACCCTGGATCCCGGATCCCACACGCTGGATCCCGGATCCCACACGCTGGATCCCGGATCCCAGACCTGGATCCCGGATCCCTTTACACGACCATCATCCCCACCCTCCTCTCTACCCTTGACTCACCCTGTATTGTAGAAGTATATAGATGGCACCATGACAACCAGCCCTACAATGCTTAGCCACGTTGTTATGGTAACAGCAGGTCCCCAGTGGAACTGTTCTTTGAACAATGTCCAGAACAGAAAAGCAAGTGGAGTCGCCAACGACTGCAAAAATAGTAACATAATTATAAGTGCTGAAAAACGCTATTTTTTGACGGGGCATTGAGTTCTTGGAAGTAGGTTTTCAGTAACTTAAAAATCGTGTATTGAAGAAACACTTACTGTAATAAGTATTACAAAGGTAGCCCCTTCAGATTTTAGCAGATAGTTCGCACTAGCTAAAAATACGGAGAAGCACGTCACAAATAGTGTTCCAAGGAGTCCAGAATAGAATGAGCACCCTTCGCCACCAAAAAAACACTGAAGGCCATGCCACCAACTGTGGAAATGAAAATAGGCAATATTAGTATATACCAAATCAGTGAATAGTCATTTTTGCGCGCTCTGATTGGTTCCTGAAATAGTAGATATCAAACACTATTTCCTGTTTTGAGGAAACACTCAAAATGGCGGCTCGTTTCGTGCGCGATATTGCGTTTTGAACCTTTTAAGGTTTTAAGGTAAATTAAAATTTACCGTATTTTATTCTACTGATTTGGTATATACTAAAACGACTATCCCCCTCAGGGTCGGTGCCTAGCGGTGGATAAATACCTCGACGCTTCGTGTCTCGGTATATATCCCCAATCCACCACTATTCACCTCCCCTTCGGTGGATAGTTAATTATTATTCGACTGTGACGTCATTTTTTAAAATAAATTTGCCCGAGCGCCAGGAAATCCTCATAGAAAGAGCCTACAGCGGTAACGAGGTTTCCTGGTCAGTGAAGTGGGTTATGGTGTGAGCCCTACACTGGAGATGGGCAATCTCTGACGTGGTTCTTTAACGTCCCTCTGGTTCAGGTTAATGTAGTACATGTGAGAGACTCGGGCCTACGTTTTTTTTCGTTCTTATCCGAGAAGACGTGAAGGTCTAACCATTGCAGATCTTGGAACAAAGGCAGCACCTTCTCCTCAGTTATTTAGAAAAGACCCTGAGTGTTGGTCCGGCCAGGGTTTGAACTCCCAACCTCCCGTACAACAGCCTGGCGCTTTACACTGCGCTAACCGGTCGGCGGTCGATGCGATTTTACCAAAATCGAGTGCCGGTACCAAGCCGTATTTACACACTAAAAACCCATTCTCGAACCCCGATCTTACCGGCTCGTAACTTCTGGTGACGGCTATTGGGCATGCGCGAGATTTGATACCGAGCCGTCGGCGAGAGAAACAACTTTATGCACACTGTAGCCTGCGCGCGCATTTGAATGGCGTTCCGATCGTATGCGAGTCAAAAATCATGTACGAGAGAAGCCAATCACAAACTAAGGAAACACACTATCACGCGGTGAGCACGAGATTGGTTTCAATCATTCTCGTACCCAGAGCTCCCCGGCTCGTCTGCTCGCAGGGGAGGCTCTGGGGACATCCATTTGAGGGCCGTCGCTGATTGGTTGATTTTGAGCATTGGAGCATGCGCTGATAGGTCTTTCTCTCAGCTGCTCTGTATTAGATCTCGCGCATGCGTCAGTGGCTGTCACCAGAGCCTCCCCCGCGAGGTTACGAGCCGGGGAGCTCTGGGTTCGAGAATGGGTTTCAATGTAAAAACATTAACATGCGGAGAGCACGTGATTACTAATGCACAGCCTACGTTTAGTTCAAAATTTGATTGGTTGATAGAAATGCGGGACCAATGAGAATACAATGTCAACGCAAATACAACCGAATCTTACTTAAACCTTACTTACTTTTGCATAACCTGCTCGACATTGCTGACACTTCCAAATCCCGGGATTGCATCAGACCAGCAAGAGGCCAAGACGACAAGGGTCTGATATATCTGAATCCACAAGGTCGCATGGACTAAATCTATTGGTCTGTCCTCGCCATGGGAAGTAGAGGTGAAACCCATTTCTGCTATAATGCTACCGACTCCAAATAATACCTGTGTCGAAATGGATTATTAAGCTCAATGGGCAACACAATTTAACCATCTATTTAAGAATTACGAGTTCGAGTGTTCAATGAGTCAATAGAACGAGGCGCTTTATTTTACTCCAGAAAACGCTAATGAAAGTGCGGGTTTTTCGGGTGCCCGAAAAATTCGGGTAAAACTAACGTTATTCTGTTTATAATATAGCTACGATATATTATAGCGCGCTCGGATTGGCCCAAATCTATACTCTATTTCACCGAGACGGTAATGGTTCTCCCCCGCTTTATCATAAAAGCATTAGAGCACGACGCTCTATGACTTTATCGGAAAAATAGAGCAGTTGTGATGTTGGGAGAGACACGACGAAACGCTTTTAACACTCGCCTTGTTGATTTTACAACGTTCCCGTGTCTCTCCAAACATCACAAGTGCTCTATTTCGCCGATAAAGTCACATAAAGTTGTGCTTGACGTTTTCCGGGCCCGGGAATAGGCCACTTGCAGTAATTGATATTACTGATATTATGAAGTTTCAGCATAAAAGCTCTAACCTGGAGCAAATGGCAGCGAGTTGAATTTTCAAGATTTTAGTCTGAATGTTTGGGTCACGTGACCCAGTTAGTGCAAGTGGCCTATTCTTGGCTATTCGAGAAACGGGCCACTGAAAACACATTTCTCGAGCCCCAAAAAGCGAGCTTCTTACTGGCCGAAGTTTGAAAAGATGTGCTACTTACATATCCCAGCATATACAACAAAGGCCATATAATTCCCGCCAAGCCTTCGGCACCTCCTTGATCCGTGTGTTTTCCAGGGTCAATAGATGGCACTACAGAAGGTAGAAGGCATACTGCCAGTGATACGGCAACCGCTGCAGCAGATAGAAACTTTCTTCTGGTTGGAATTTTCTTTAATATAAAAAATCTGTCGAGGAAAAATATAGTGAGTTACAATTCCAACAATGGCGGAAGAAATATTACAGCTCCTCGTTATGGCAATCGCTGAGCCAGGATGAAAATATCCTGCACAAGAACAAAATGTTACCCTGGTCCGTCCCTAATGCTTTCTCTTTGAATATGTCCGGTCATTTTATTCAGAAATAGGCCAGGACCCCCCCCCCCCCCCCCCGGCTTGATCCATGCATAAAACAATATCGGATAATAACAGGACAACCATCTTGTGCTAGTAGAACTCATTCACTAGCATTCTATGCGATTCGAATCTTCTTTGGGGAAACCATACAAACAATAATTCTTCCCTTTTTTTGCATGCGTGATCACGGGGTGATCATTCATTTATTAAACTCATTGCCACTTTTCCGATCTGTTGTTTTACGTATGTTTGTTTTGACCTGGTGTGCTGGTCAAAATACGCCTCTCCTGGACACAAACAAGAATAGGAGAAAACACAAGGGACCAGGAGTATAGTATATGGGAAAGACGTTTCAAAATTCAGATAATAACATTAAATCAGCACCTTAAGATCATCGTAGATGGTAAGCCGATGTTGCCCAATATCGACTGAAGATATGGTGGTGTCTTAGTTCCACTGCAGGTAAACGACGTACAGATCAACCCGACAGCATACAACATTCCTACCAAAAACATGTACTTGTGAGGGACTTGTTTGTGTGTGTTTCTCCCCTTGGACTTGACAAGGATCTGGCCCAAGTGGAATCCGCCAGACACAAAGCAAAACACGAACAATTGCCAGAGCAATATGAAATACCCATCCGTAAAAGCACGATACGCTTTTGTTTGGCTGCTGGTGTTTCTAGACGTCGCGTTATTGGTAGGCGCGGGATCATTGTCTACCCATAAAGGCATAACTATTTGTTGGCCAGCCATGCCCAGAGCTGTTAATGGCACAAGCAAAATGTTAATCGCTGATCTCCTGTGATTTCTAACGAGCTTATTCTCATTTTGGTCCAAGTCGGTGGCGTCTAGTAAAGGAGATCTAAGACCTTCTGTGTCTTCGTTGCGGTAGCTTGATGCATTTAAATTCTTCATCTTTTGTTGAGGCGATTTCCCCTGTCGAATGACCTGCACACTGGTGTTTTTATACTGCAACCTTTCTAGTTTAAAATACAGATGACCTCTCGACCCACTACTTTAGGGGTGACGATAGAGCACCGGAAGAGACGAAGAACACCGGAAGTTATTTCTTTAGTCGCCCAATCTCAAACCCAGAGCCTCGGTTATCCTGTGTGCAGGCGGTGGAGCGTTGTTTCTAAGCGGGTAACCCGGGAGATATCGACTGCTGCCGCCATCTTGGAATTTTGGAGCGAGCATGATTCCCGGGTTTCTCTCCACAACAACTAAGCCTCGGTCTTCCGGGCAGCGGAACGCGACTCCGCTAGCCAGACGGGACCGATTGCGGTGAACCGGGGAAATCTGACATGCGCAAATTCTAAATTATTATTCAGCACATCGATGCACTGCCCAAAAATGGTCATTGCAAATATGGTCATTGTAACGCCAATACCTGTCTTCTGTACATGACATATATCCTGCGATATCCGTCATCTGAGGGAAATATGATGTTTGAGTATTTAATACGCAAAAGTAAATCATTTCTGGGATTTTTTGTGCTATCGATGTGCTGAATAATAAAACCATTATCCTGCTCGATTTTTGCAGAATATCGTCTGATTATAGCCAACTCGGGCGGGCTGCGTCCCTCGTCGGCTAAGTATGAGATGATATTCTGCGCAATCTCGCAGGATAATGGTTAATTAGATGCGTGTACTATGCGCGCGCAAGCATGATTTATTGTCAACAGTCATCTGAAATTTACTCTTCCAGACTAGTAGGTTGGTGGTATATTTATGTTCATCTTTAATTAATTCAGAGAATTTAAATATTCCGATTGAATTGATTGCTTTATAAATATTATAGGCGTCATGATATTAGGAACTACGCGCGGTGCAGGTTCCTTACATTTAGAAAATAACAAATAACAAAAATGGAATGCCAAATTAATTTACGCAGATAAAATTTAGAACTACCTGCGGTACACCTTTACACGATCTAGTGCTCGGGGAAGCAATGCGTGACATGGTGTGACGGTGTGTGTGAGCCAATCAGTCCCTTGCCCGGTGCAGGCCATTGATTTTAGACTGCTTGCAGCCCCTTCTTTGGCGAACGTCCGTAAATCGAGAATAAAGTACTAGTCCTACATTGTAGTTTGTTTGCGCGCTCGTATTTCCAGCTCACAAGAGAGTCTAGGTGTCGGGTAACAACAGTGCCACGGGGGGAAAGCGCCTTTTAGCAACCAAAACATCCTGGGACAGCATCCTGGTACTAACACCAGCAACGATTGCGGATCTCGAATGGTGGCTAACGGATTTCAAGACATGGAACGGGCGCTCCCTCACCAAAACACCAATCGAACTGCAAATCATCCCCGGGGGGGAGGGGACTCCCATATTGTTGGGGCGGGGGTGCTCGTCGTACCTTTTAGGTTTTAAAATCAGGCCAATCCAAAACGTGCAATTTTTTTTTTCAGATAGGTACCTGTTACCCGGGGGGGGGGGGGGGGGGGGGGGGGGGGGGGGACTCCCATATTTTTTGACCGGGGATGATCGTCGGAAATTTTCAGTTTCACCCCTAAAAGATACCAAACATGGCGGGCCATAGCGTGGCTCAAAAAAGTTATTACCCTATACCCTAAAAGATACCCTAAAAGATGAGGTCTTATGTGCCAAGTAGGCGCGAAGGACACAGGTAACAGGGGAAAATACCCATGAAGACATTTCCGTGTTTGTTTCTAATTCATCGTCTTCTCATCGAATAATCTCTCTTTCTTACACGGTTTTTAGAAGCACCATCATGAGAAAAAGCAATTTGGACACAGTTTCGGTCCTAAAAGATACCAATCTGCCTAAAATTTATTGAAGATCAAGATCACCCCTAAAAGAGACCAAACCAACGTGATTTTAACCCCTAAAAGATACGACGACCATCCCCGGTCAAAAAATATGGGAGTCCCCCCCCCCCCCCCCCGGGACCTGTTAGAGGTCCGGTCTATCCCCCCGGTCCGTTCTATCCCCCCGGTCCGTTCTTTCCCCCCGGGAAATCACCACGGACGCGTCGAGCTCCCTATCTCTCGATTTACGGGCGTTCGCCAAAGAAGAGACTGCAAGCAGTCTACATTGACTTCCCTTGCGAAAATTCAAGGTTCTTTATACACTTATTTCAGAAAAGCTTGCAACGTCACAACTTCATGTTGTAGCCCGCAGTGCGTCATGGGAGAAACTAGGAAGAACGAATGATTATCGTGTTATCCAGTGCAAAATTTGTTGCGAGCGATGTAGTCTATTGTAGAATTATTTGGTAGAAACATAATGATAAGTGTGGCTATTTATCGTAAAAACCAGTGTCCATGATTTGGTAACCTATTTCCTCGGGGATGGAAGCTGAATAAGTGAACCTTGATTATTCCTTATTCTCTGACATTTTTCTTCAATTATTCATTTTCATTATGTTAGGCGTTATTCATTATTCGCACAACCATTATTCATTTAATGTAGGAACTTCTTATTCATTATTCCTCGACTTTTCGACGCAATTATTCATTATTCATTTGTTCGTAAAACCCGTCATTCATAATTCATTATTCAGCTTCCACCCCCCCCCCCCCCCCCCCATCCCCTATTTCCTCCCATGACGCATCGCGGGCTACAACGGACAGTTGTGATGGTGCAACCTTTTCTGAAATAGGTGTACGCGGGTTTTTAGTGTAACGCGCAAAAGCCCACCCGATGCACTGGGTCGCGTGTTTCCTGAAACACCTGGTCGGGTTCGACGTACCAAAAGAAGTTGACCCTGAAGTTCTATTACTGGGTTCATAATGGCATGGGAGCATTGTTGTTTGGTGTTGCGGGTTGATTGACGTGCTTGGTTTTTGGTGCTGCTGTTCTCTCGGGTGATCTGAAATAAAACAATCCAAGCTCAATATTTTGCATCCGAGAGCACTGTTTATATATACACCTATTTCAACTAACCTTGCTCCGTAAAACCAAGAATCATGCATCATAATGAAGACGCTTGTTCTCGTATTTTCCTCGAATTTGACACCTAAACTTCACTAAAACACTCAATGGCATTTTGTTTACTTCATTGTTATCATTGAGACATAATTGGCATGAACTGCAAATACATTTCATAGTGAAAAAGCCTCGGGCTTTTTCCAATTCCGCCGCCCATGATGTCATTATAAACTACATGCATTGCGGTCCATATCTAAGCTTGGATAAGTTATATCTCACACCTCTTATAAACAGCATTTTATGATAGGCTACTCTGGGGCCTTATCTCGCTTTTCAATTCACCGATCCCGCATTCATTGTTATACCCCTAGTTACTGTTGCTACGTCGGACAAGCCAAATTTTATCTTCGGCATAGAGCGCGGAAAAGACACCGATTGCAGGGAGGTGTTATATTAGGAGTTGTTGCATGCAATTTGGATTTTATATTTTTATCTTGAAAAGCTGAATAATTATTGAAAAATCTTCGATATTCAAGTTTGTTGCTCGGACATTTTGAATTCCGTAGGGAAAGCTTCCTATTGTTTGCTATGAGTGGGCGGAGCTATCGTCAAAATAGGAATCGGTCTATTGTGCCATTTCCCCTTATCTCGCGTTATCTCGCATAAATTCGCGGCGAGATAAGGTACCGGAGCTAGAGCAGGCCTTTTGATCGTGTACAGTATGGACATATGCGGATATGCAACTGTTTTCATGGCATTTTGAGTCTGAGAAGAAAAGAGGCGTGGGCACATGGGATGTCGAAATGCTCGTGTAATGTGTGTAAATGCTAATGACCTAAGCATCGAGCACAACAGTGCAGGGAGGTCTTCTGTTGGATTCTCAAATCTCATACTCCGCTTTGTCTGTTTTGGATCAGGCATCCTACCAAATCATTGAATGAGCACTGTCGTAAAGGTCTACCCCTTGTCTCACTTTGGCCTACGGCAAACGCCGTGCCAGAGTCGCGCCGTTTCAGTACAAAACAATAGAAAGTTCTTGATTATAAAGTATATTGAAGCGGCATCCTTTGAAAAAGGAAAGGTTCGACAGAAGAAGAGCTACTGAAGTTCGGCGTTTGCCGTAGGCCTTACCCAGTATAACGCGTTCCAAACTAGTTAGAGGTTTTCCAAAATGGGTTGATTTGTAGGGTTTCTTTTGTTTCTCTACATAAAATAAATAGTTTCGAGGAGATATATGAATTATCACCGACTGTGAAAACAATTTCGCGGTGTTCTTCAAAATTCAACATAGATTTAAAGATATTAGAACTTTTCATGAAATCTTTTCTTATCTTTTTTTTCAGAAATTCTACGCACCTAAATTCACAGCCATTTTAACCTTTCAAAACTTGCTCGGAAATTCTTAGCCATTTGAACCTCTTTGAAAAGGCTAGGAAATTCTTAGCCATTTGAACCTCTAACAAATGGCTAGGAAATTCTTAGCCATTCAGTTGAACCTCTAAAATGGCTAGGAAATTACTAGCCATTTTTTAGAGGTTCAGGCAAATGGCTAGGAAATTCTTAGCCATTCAGTTGAACCTCTAAAATGGCTAGGAAATTACTAGCCATTTTTTAGAGGTTCAGGCAAATGGCTAGGAAATTCTTAGCCATTCAGTTGAACCTCTAAAATGGCTAGGAAATTACTAGCCATTTTTTAGAGGTTCAAATGGCTAAGAATTTCCTAGCCATTTTTGGAAGTTCAAGCTGTGAAATGGCTAACGCATTATTTCTATGCGCGCGTGCGAGCCACTTGATATCTACAACTTATTACACAAAAATCTTTCTATATCAATTAGAAAACGATTTTAAATGTCAATAATAATGTATAAATTTTATTTACAGGTATACAGGTATAAACAGTTAGTAACATAGACCAATACAATAATGATCAGCGTTTTACAGACTCTTCTATCTGTGCGGTATTCTGAAGTAGAGATTGTTTGGACAAAAAGTAAAGGCTAATGTTATTTTCCTTCCAAAAGTCCTTATTCTGGTTAGAAAAAAAACATATCGTCGGACAAATCTAATGCTAAAAGTCTTAATTTGCCAGACCCCGAAAAAGTAAAGTGGAAATTTCCATCATACCTCGTCGGACAAATCTTATGCTAAAGTCTTGATTTTGCCAGACCCCGAAAAAGTAAGGTGGAAATTTCCATCAAGCATCGTCGGACAAATATTATGCTAAAAGTCTGGATATGGCAGACACCGAAAAAGTAAGGTGGAAATTTCCATCATACATTGTTGGTCAAATGCAATGCTCAAAGTAGAGAGAGAGAGAGAGTGATGGAGAGGCAAATAGTGAGTAACTCTTTTTCTCTATTCAATGTCTGTTATACGCATTCTGAAGACCTTGACCGGTAACCAGTCATTTAGCCACTACGTAAAACGCAATGTTTTTAGTTCCATTATCATAACTGTCTTCTCCTGGAGATCCAACGAGCTTTGGTAGATACCTAAAGCAGAAAATAATGAATTGTCAAGAATTATGTGCGTTCAGAGTCAGAGAGTAGAAAATATATTTTATAACGTAATTATTCGCTGATGATTATCGATGCAATCAAGACGTTCATATGTTTAGATGAATCGCAAAATAACAAATACAGATTTTCGCTTTAAGAAATATGTTCGTGGTTCGTTGAGTCAGGCTGATTTCGGCTTGAGCCGGTGAAGAGAGTTATAATGAGCCCTGAGAATGGTAAACAACATGTAAGCCAAGAACATTTAAATTGTATTAACTATTATAATAGCAGAGCCAAAAACTCGGGCAAAAACTGAACTACGCTGTAATGCCTTAAACTTATTATAATCGCGCATCTGTAATTGTTCAGTAGCGGTTTGTTTTCTATTGCGTGTAACACCCTTTGTCTTTTATTCCGTTGAAACTGATAGTAAATAGCTGCCTGTCGCATTGTTTTTGCACCGAGCATCTAATACTAGCTATTTAGGACTAGTGAGGGAAGCTAAATACTTTCCATAACGATAACAGGAAGCAGTCATTTCTGCCTAATCTTGCTGTGTACTGTCTAGCAAGGACATAAAGGCAGTAAGGACAGAAAGCAGTGAACATTTTCTGTGCTTAATATTTGTAAATAAACTGAAGCTTACCTTTCATACTCCTCGTTTCAACTTGATTATTTTGAATTTTGTAGTACCAGCGGTTGTTTTCCGGAGCAGCCTTTAGCTGGTGATTGGAACCATACAAAAGCAACGCAGACTTCTCTTTATCCGAAGAGTCTCCCTTTGCAAAGCAAAGCGAACAATGAAGTTTATTTCCGTTTAGCGGATGCTGCGCTGAAACCAACTCAAAGTTAAATTTCGAATTATCCAATCAAAAAAGGAAAGCAAATTTAATGACCAATCAAACGCGGGATTATGGGTCAAGACCTTACACGTGACCACTCATAAATCAACACCATGGTGCTACATGTTCTTGCAACGGACTGAACATTGTCCTTGTATTTTGAACATAAGTCTTATGGCCGTCGATGGCTACAATGTCACGTAAAAGGAAAGGAAAAGCCAACCGAGGGCCGTAGACAAAAGTTGTACTTCCAAACAAAAGTAAGAAGGAAAGGGCGAACATTTTACAAACGAATAACAATATGCTCTTCAAGCTTTTAAAACCAGTTCAAAGTTTCCTCCGGAGACATGATTGCGACATCTTCCTACTCGGGTGATATGGAATATAAGGTAAACGCTGATGTCTATAATATAAGTAATATAGGCTCGGCTATTTACCATTCTGGGTTAATAGGAGAACTTTGCGTAGGAAACCTGGACGTAAGAAAAATGTGTGCACTCAATAGTTGTGACGAACATCTTCGCTACAGGAAATTGTTTGCGGTTATCTATTTCTATCACGACCGTGCTTTGTCTGAGATTTCCGCGATTGTTCATCTAGTTACACGAGGAAGTTGCCAGCGTATTATTATAAGAAGCCACGTTTATAGTTCGAAATATAATGAAATCGAAATGTAACATTTCCAGTCAGTCACGTCGAACAACATACTAATTGTACCTAGACTAGGTACATATTAGTATGTTGTTCGACATGACTGACTGGAAATGTTACGTTGCGATTTCATTTTAGTGGCCTCATCCGGCGGTGTTTTGACGCCTGTTTTGACGCTGCGGGTTCCATTGACAATTTTAACTTCGAATTTACAAATAACTAATAACGAATGCCGAGAAGACGTTTTTACAAACTCAAGTTGAAATTAAAATTAATGCATTAAGTTTAAGGATTTCATATTTTCTTAGAGTATAAGGCAAACCTTTAGCATTGTATTTTGGAATGCTGCTAGAGTTTCCAACACAGTAGCTTTCTAGACTTGAAGATGGTATTTTTACAGCGCTGTAACGGTTGGAAACTTTCATCTCACTTTTCGGAGTCTCTAAGCTTTAGCTTTACGAGTAGCATTATATTGCTCTGGCAAAATCCGGACTTTTAGATTTATCCGACGATGCTTGGTGGAAATTTCCACCTTACTTTTTCGGGGTCTGGCAAAATGAATACTTAGCATTAGATTTGTCCGACGATGCACGGTGGAAATTTCCACCTTACTTTTTCCGGGTCTGGCAAAATGAATACTATTCTGCGTCATTGATGTTTAGCCTGTTCTCTAGGTAGCACACTCACTTACTGCCACCACTTTTAAGATGTATTTTTACTTTAACGGCATAGCAATTAAAATCACTGCCATACCAAATGGTTAATCAACATTATCGATGCACCGTTCTGTGCTTATTAAAGTAATTTGGAATAAATGTCTTATGGTGCAAATAAAATATGACTAACTAACAATAATGCCGTCGCGGAACATTTTTGGCAACGCGAAAGAGAGTGAAGACGCACATGCGATTGATGGTAAGTCATCGTATTGTCATCTGCATTTCTTTCTAAATTAACAGTAAATTTTCAACAGGTGTGGTTTAATCAAAACCCGGAATCCGACCCTGATTTATAGTAGGGAATTTTATTTTCCCCTGATTATAGCATATGAGCCAACCTGTCTAGTTTCTCGCGTTTCTTTATCCCGTAATGCGTGAAGGTGCTCTAGTACGCTGGTGTCGACTGCTGCTGGTCGCAGCTTTTCGCACGACAGAAGTTTCTCCAGAGGCCATTGCCAGTCAGTAGGCAGTTCTAGTAGTTTGGGGACACCATCAACCCACGCCTTCCAAGTGTCCGCAACTCCTACAGGGTAATACTCCTTAAACTTTTTGTAAAAATGAGCATGAGTCGGGCCCAAAACATATTTACACCCACGAACATCAACTATATTGTTATAATAATAATAATTTGATAACAATGTCCAGTATAATCATTATTCCCTTGAAACTATTAAATTGTTTCACAAAATTACTGTTTTCACTCTTTATAGAACACAAACACCCGCATATAAGAACCTAGAATGTTAGCTTAAAACAAGTGCTAATCAGAACTGAAAATACAGAAAACGTGGTTTATAAGCAACATCTTAGCCTAATAGGTTGTTAAATCCAGGTTCTTATATGTGGGTGATTACTGTAGTTAACGCCACTTATTTAGAGGTTCGAATGGCTAAGAATTTCCTAGCCATTTGTTCGAGGTTCAAATGGCTAAGAATTTCCTAGCCATTTTTTCGAGGTTCAAATGGCTAAGAATTTCCTAGCCATTTGTTCGAGGTTCAAATGGTAAGAATTTCCTAGCCATTTGTTCGAGGTTCAAATGGCTAAGAATTTCCTAGCCATTTGTGCGCGGTTCAAATGGCTAAGAATGTCCTAGCCATTTGTTCGAGATTCAAATGGCTAAGAATTTCCTAGCCATTTGTTCGAGGTTCAAATGGCTATGAATTTCCTAGCATATTTTTTCGGGCTTAAACGCGTAGTAGTTTTTAAACATAAGAAAAGTTGATATGTATAGTGTTTCATACTAGAGTTTTTCGTGTTCAGAAGAATAATACTTTTTTACAACACAGTTTTTGCGATTGATTTTGATGTCAGAGGAAATAATTAATATCACAATAAAGAGTTAAATGAAATTGCTGTGTTCTGTGTAAAATGCGTGTTTTTCAACATCGGGTAATGGTCATGTATTTAGAACGATTTACCGACATAGCGCCAACAAATAGAAGGGTCCGTTGTTGATTTATATTATTGCTCTGAATAAGTTTCGAGATTTAGAGTTGTGTGATGGCTTGACTCCATTTTTTTGAGTTTTGGAAAACCTCAAACTAGTTTGGAACGCGTTGTATTGTAGAAGTATATAGAGGGCACCATTACAACCAGCCCTGCAATGTTTAGCCATGTTGTTATGGTAACAGCAGGCCCCCAGTGGAATTGTGGCTGTTCTTTGAACAATGTCCAGAACAGAAAACCAAGTGGGGTCACCACTGACTGGAAGAAAAAAGTCGATATTTCTTTCATTAATTTTTTTAAAGGAATGATCTATTTTGTTGTCTATCGGCAGGAAATGGGAGGAGAGTTCAGCGCAACTGCAGATGCAAAGCCTTCCTTCAGTCTTGTGTACTGACTGGTAAGTTTTATATGTCGAGGCTAGCCTATGAGGGAGAGGGAGTCGAGGCCGTTACACAGGCTAATGAGGCGGACACTCGAGTGTAGCAATTTCCTATGCTTTAGAGCGGATTTCAGATGAGTGTCGAAAACTAAGCGCAAAGTAAATCACACCTAGACAAACAGGAGCGAAGAGACAAATTCAAAAGCTGAACCATCATAGGGCGACTTGCGTTTAGCCGTGACATAAGAAAACAAGTCGCTATTGTTTTGGTTTTTCTTCGCATTCTGATTGGCTGACTGAACAAAGACTCAAGACCTCAACCAATGAGAGCGTGCCTTAGAAAAAGCAAGTGTGATTTACCTTCGACAGTCATCTGAAATCCGCGCTTCATGTTAAAACCAAACAAAACAGAACACCCTTCGCCTTACACGGACGGAAATGGTCCTGTAAATGTGTAGATCAACTGCATCTAGAAAGAATCATTCCCACTACAAACAGCCATGATACTACGGTTTTATTTTTATTTCCTTTTCCACCTTAGACTTGTCCTCGTTCTTTTTCGGTTTCTTTTCTTTTCTATTGCTGTCGATAGGTTTGCTCACAAATGTCCACACACACCACAAAGCATTATTTAAATCCCATTTCTTGTTTACAGCCAAAGACGCTCAAGCGTCCCCCTCTAGAGTGCAATAATGAGTTGATTCTTGGAATATTGGATCCATTATTCGATTCAATAATGCATTCTGCTTGGGAAAACTTCTTTTAATTTAAACTCGGACTTTTAGATTATCTTCCTGACACCACGCTCCGACACTCTGTTTCAAATCTAATGTTTTTATCGAAGTCCATTGAAAAAGTTGTTGCAGTTCAGACCTGGGACCACTTGATAGCCAATAATTTACAAGAAGAACTGCAGTCGGCCTACAAACTGTACCACAGCACCGAAACTGCCTTGCTTCGTGTACAGAATGACATCTTGCGTGCGGTCGATCAAAAACAAACAGTTATTCTTCTTTTACTTGATCTCTCGGCGGCTTTTGACACTGTTGATCACACTCTTCTTCTATCGAGACTTTCTTGCAGATTTGGAATCAGAGAAGGTGCATTAGATTGGTTCGCTTCCTACCTTCGGGGTCGCAAACAGTTTGTCACTATAGATGGTGTTCAATCATCTACGAAAGACCTCTCGTGTGGTGTTCCTCAAGGTTCTGTTTTGGGCCCCATCCTATACCTTTTGTATACTGCACCTGTTGGTGATATCTTGAGAAAGTACAACATCTCTTTCCATCTGTACGCAGATGACACCCAGATGTATGCAGCTTTTCATCCGTCAGATGAAACTGAAATGCAATCTACAATCACCAGGCTTCAAAACTGCGTGAATGAAATAGATCTATGGATGGGCGCCAATAAATTAAAACTTAATCGTAAAAAGACAGAAATGCTAGTGATTGGCTCACGATTTCGCCCTAAAACAAATCTAGGGAGTTTTCGAGTGGGAGACCAGTTAATCTCTCCGAGCGACTCAGCAAGAAATATTGGAGTCATTTTTGATAGTTCTTTGGAAATGAAAAAGCATGTTGCCGCGATTTGTAAATCATCTTTTTACCATCTTAGGCGCATCGCAAAGATCCGGAGATATCTAAGTTCTGGAACTACTCAAATTTTAATCCATGCTTTCATTACGCAGAAACTTGATCACTGTAACTCTCTGTTGTATGGTCTCCCGAAAAATCTCACACAGAAGTTACAGTACGTCCAGAACGCGGCCGCACGGCTACTAACTTATACGCGCAAGTTTGACCACGTCACCCCTATTTTGAGAGAACTTCACTGGCTGCCATTGAGCAAAGAATTGAATTTAAGATCCTTTTGATTACTTTTAAATCTCAATATGACTTAGCTCCTTCTTATTTAAGTAAACTTATACAGAGGTATCAACCCTTCAGGAGCCTAAGATCGTCTTCATCATGTCAATTGAGTGTTCCCCGCAGTCGCACCGTTAATTATGGAGACCGGGCCTTTTCTGTAGCTGCCCCGACATTGTGGAACCGTCTCCCCCTCCACATAAGGTCTTCCACAAATCTCTCGATTTTTAAAACTAAATTAAAGACACATTTATTTAATTCTGCCTATTAGCTCTATATTGCATTTCTTTTATTGCCTTTTTATTGCTTTTTTGCTTTTGTTCTCTTGTTTTTTGTTTTAACATTTTTATTTTTTAGATTTTTATTTTTTAGATTTTAAATTTGTAATACATTTTTAATGTAAATATATATTTTGATCACAACAATGTAAAGCGCTTAGAACTATTTAGATATAGGCGCTATATAAATGTTATTGTTATTGTTATTTATTGTTACTCTTTAGTCACTGGCTTTATGGTTCTTTGGATATCCCTGATAATACTGATCAACAATTTCGTCTCTAAATGAACGAAGGAGAGGTTTACCATGCTCGTAATGTCTACCAGGAACAAAACTCGAAAACAAAAGGCTCCCTGTGGATTTTTCCATAAATGGAAGCGCCCCCGTCGTCTATCGTCCAACAATCAAAAAGCGAAATTCCAGTTGAAATCGAGAGACGTTTTCCCAAGCCGAAAGTCAATTATTTAATCGAATAATGGATCCAATATTCCAAGAATCAAATCATTATTGCACTCTAGAGGGGACGCTTGAGCGTCTTTGGCTGTAAAATCCCATTCAAGGTTGTTACTCCACTTCAAAACTGTAACCCTCAATCTAAACCTGATTGTTCTGCCACAGCACAGCTATTCAACATCAACTGGTTGTCAAAATCTTGTGGCTTCAGGACGCTAAGGAAGGTAAGCGTGTTCTCCCGCTCGTTTTACTGTCAAAACTAGGAATGCTTTTTACTAGCATGTTACCTGTACAATTGCTAGGTAGGTGGCGCCCTCCCCGCTCAAGAGATACGAAGCACCCATAATGTACATGCTGAAGAGAGAGATGAACTGCATCCCCAGTAGGCCTGAGGTGGATGTGCACCCATCACCACCAAAGAAACATTGTGTTCCATGCCACCAACTGAAATGATAGGACAAGACACTGTTGGACTTTCGCTATATTTTCCTGGTAATATAGACTAATTTTTTAGGGTGTTATTTCGTATATCACCTTGGATTTCATGCAATCCTACGACTCTTTGGTTTGATCACGTGGTTGCACTAGACATCACCCACCACGTGATTGAGTCATCATTTTTGATGAAGGCAGGCGGATGCTGGCTGAAAGCTCAAAACATAAGTTTTTTGCATTTGCTTGTGTGAAAAGGTGAAAGTTTGGTTAATGATTAAGAAAAATGTGTATTTTTAAGGGTAGAAAAACGTTCGAAAATTTCTGTGGTTAGTTATTTTTTGAGGCGTACTTTTCAAAATTTCCGACGGTCTTCCATTCCATTTTGACAACGAATCCCCCCCCCCCCCTCACATACACACACACCCCTTCCCCGACAAAGGCTTGTAGAAGCCCTAAATGTAATAACTGGCCTTAAGTGTAATACAGGCCCCAAATGTAATCAAAATTGGCCCTAAGTGTATTAACGGCAATGATCATACAAACTGGCAGGGAAGCGACTTTTGTAAGTTCCCTAGAACAGGGATACAGAATAGAACTTAGTTGCCAGGTTTAAGGTCAGCTTCTCAAAGAGTAGCAGCACACACCTAGTCTAGATCGTGTTCCATGAGTACCCCGAAGCCGATACTTAATATTACAAAGCCCGCGGTGTTTGCTTCATATTAGACCCCGTTTACATGCGGTAGAAATATCCGTCCTAGTTGGAGTGACATTAAATACGTATTTTGGGACCTCTATTGGCTGCTCAATAGAGGATGGCCGCTTAATTGAGGTACCACTTTAATATATTGATATAACAACGCTGACTTATTCCAACTAGGACGTTGTATGGTCATTGCCATTATTACACTTAGGGCCACTTTGTATTACATTTGGGGTCTTTATTACACTCAGGGCCATTTTTATTACATTCGGGGCCTTTATTACACTTAGGGCCAATTTCTATTACACTTGGGGCCTTTATTACACTTAGGGCCAGTTATTACATTTAGGGCTTCTACAAGACTGACCATAGAGTACTCAAGTGTGACGTCATAAATTTGAGAAATCTTGAATTTCCGATTTTAGTCCACGAATAATGAAAGACAAAGTGGAAAGAGAATCGGATGCAAAAAATGAGGCAAATCGGTTGAAACGCGACCAAGATATGGCCACCTGAATACATAACTTTCTTTAACAAATCACTGTATTTTGGACTGCGTTCAAAACTTTATGAACGCAACCAAAAATACAGTGATTTCTTAAAGAAAATTATGTATTCACGGGGCCATATCTCGGTCGCGTTTCAACCGATTTGCCTCAATTTTGGTGTGTAGCATTCATTTATTATGCTCTTTCCACATCCAAGGACAAATATTGCTAAATCGAAAATTTGTTTTTTGTGACGTCATCACTTGACTACTCTATTGAAGCGGCACAACAACCGCTTAACAAAAGAGCCACCACATACTTTTTCCAGACTTTCTGGATGCTGTCAACACTACCGTATCCTGGAATCGCATCTACCCAGAAGCACAGAAGCACGAAGAGAAATTGGTAAATTTCAGTCCAGCAAATGGCTTGTACTAGATCTGGCGGTCTCTTGTCGTTTGGAGGTTCTTTGGTGAGAGCTCGTTCTTGTAATATGTTGGCAACAGCGGTGAAAGCCTTTGGGTGGGAGAGACGAAAAGCTCGTAATTATATTAAGAATCTCCATGGACGTAGGAGCATGATTTTAGTTTGGGGGGATTTTTTTTTCTTTGAAAATTAGAATCAGAAATAATTTTAACTAAAATCAAGCGGTAACGACCTAATGGCACGGCTCATTGCATTCGTCGCGTGAATATATATCGCCGTCACAACAAATAGGAACTGGTCACGCTAGATATGTCTCGGTGGTAACATGTTGAGCCCATGTTCTAAAATCATATCGATTTCGTGTTGTAGGTACTTCAAATAATTCACCGCGGAAATATCGCGGTGTTACGTACATATCCAACCATGAAGCCGAGTGGCCACAGAACCCCCGCCACTCCATCGGCACCCCCCTGATCTGGGTGACGGCTAGGGTCGATCGCGGGAGCCATGGACGGCAGCAGGCACAGGATAAGTGCACACAGGGTAAGAGTGGCGCAAATCAGCTTTCGTCTAGTGGGAATCTTCTTTAGAACCAGAAACCTGAACATGACAAATTAACCACAGATAGATTCAGTGAAGCCTAAATTAAGAGTCAATCACCAAAAGTAAGATCTTGTTGATTCAGGGAACGCTTTGTGTACACAATTACTGCGCTATCCAGCTTGGGGTTCCTACAGTTTTATCGTTAAGTTTTCGAGTTTGTTTGAGTGTCTGGAAAGAACGTTGTTGCTATTTTGTACTATCGTTTATAGAGAAATACGTCGAATTATCTTCTTTTCGACTGAATTTGATAAATATTTCTGATAATATGAGCAATTTATCTCCTTACCGGGTGGGGCCTGGTAACTAGTCAAACGCAAGATTCCTTTCTTTTGCAAAAAAATCCACTTGCACTCTCTCAATATCAAAAATTCGAACGGTACATAACAGTTGGAAAAATCACCAGTCACAACGTTTATAATATATACCTTTCTTTTAGAAATACCATTTTCAAGTGTTTCAGATAACACCCGACTGTAGGTTCAAATCTAGTGAGCCTTTGACAGTCAAGTTTGCTGCGTAGTCAATCACAATCGTGTGAGCCAATCGGATCCTAGTTCAGTGCACTCCTTTGGCTTGTTTTTCGAGACATGTCGCAACAGACATGTCGCACTAGGCGAAACTAGGAAAGGATCTGATTGGCTCACGATTTTGATTGACTACGCTTGATTTTCTTGACCAAAAAATGGTCTTCGAATCGCTCTTGGCCTCTTTCTTCAAACTTATAGTCTGACCTCATTGGCGTTGGTATTGCGAAAAGTTATCTTGCATGTCTGGGTGGATTCTTCAACTCAAAAAATGGAGGGCCGCCATTTCGTTGCCATGGAAGCGTCAATTTAAACAAAACATGTAAACACTTATAACGATCAATTGCGTGTTTCTTGCAAAGTTGCTTGCCATTCTGTGTATGTATAGCACGTGAGATACAGACCATTCCAGACCGAAGAGTCAGCTAAAACTGCTATAAGCCACCTTAAAGTGCAAATTTTTAGGGTTTTTGTATTAATAACACGCAATGGCAGTGGTTCAAAATACCTATTTTTTTGCAAAATATAGACAACGCTTCAAATCTACTAAGATACCTATTGTCTTGAAAGAACTCCCGTTGATTTGCGATAAATGTGAAAGTAATCGCGCGCTAAAATTATCTGAAAAACAGAAAAAATGAAGAACTTTTTCTAAACTGTAATGAAATTCTTCCGAATTGCATAAATTACAAAAATAACATTGTGAGTTTTAAATCTCGTGTGTTGTAGCCGAAATCTACCTCATCGGTGCGAATGAAATCTCTGATGTATATATTTAAATAGTTTGAGCAAAAAACCTTGAATTTTTTTAATGTAAACGAAGAAATTAGAAACAAACTTCGGTAGCAGACATTTGCTGTCGTTTGTTTAGATATGCAAATTTTATGAAGTGGGGGACAAAACTTTCAGTAAACTTCACGCCATTCCTAAGCTCTCTCAAAATAGGCTATAAGTCCGGGCAATAGACCAAATGACTGCAATTTTACTAGACCACACATCTGTAGTTTCTTAGTGCAATAAGGCTTATGGTTATCTATATATTAGAGGAAATGCAAACCCCGGTCGTATTATTATGCTTTAAATTTTGGTGGGGGACAATGCTTTCAGTAAACTTCGAAATTTTATATTTCCAAGAACTTATTTCCGATCTCAGTCAGAATGCCACATTTTGACATAAAAATCTATAGACCACAGTTGGCTCAGTTTGTTTCATTGCGGCATTGCTTATTTTGACAATAAATCTAAAAAACCTGAAATACGCTAAAATTATCAAATTTTTGGGACACGAAAATGGCAAAGACGTTTTCAATAATAATATCGAAGAAGATGCATATATATTGAAGAAAATACCATATAATTTATTTCATTTAGGATTGGAACTTCGATTTATGGCAAATTTTGCGTTGTATGTTTTAACCAAGAAGAAATAAGTTAAAATATGTTTACACCAGGCGCCGAACGTGTGACGCTGGGACATGCAAATTTGCATAAAAACAGAGATATCTATATATTAATACCGTAAGGAAAATCGTGTCCGCACTCGCTCCGCTTAGCCCTGAAGCTGTGCCGCCAAAAGAAGTTCGCAAACCCGAAGGGAAGGTGGAAATCTGGACCGTGGGCGTGTTTTTGTTGGAAAAGATTCACCTCGGGCAAAGTTCTAATTCAAGCGATTTCTTAAGCGAGGGACAAAGCCGCCATCGCCGCCATGTTGAATTCTCCCACAGAAACTAAAAAAGAACTCGGTTCGCGCAGCCGAAAGCACCATTGACATTAATTCAAACCTAAATGGTTCTCTTACAGATTACATACAGGAATGTGCAGGGATAATTCTAACTTGAAAGATTTGAGCTGATAAAAATTTTCATTCAAGTTTCAGCAAACGTACACACTACCTTGCTTCCCTCGGAGCACGCGCTAAGTCATGCTAAGTCGAAATGACACATTTACAAAACAAAGTCCGTGAAAGTCGTGAATAATATTCTCTAAGTATAAATCCTGATGGCTCTATCGCAAAACGAAGGACACAATCCCGAAGAGAATTAGGAAATCCCTCCAGTGGGCATGTTTTTTGTTGGAAAGATTCACTAAAAAAAATTCTTAGTCCTTAGACCATTTTTACTTGACCTGTTTCTTCTCTCCCCTCACTGAGATATGATAAACATACAAACAATTCCGAAGTCAAATTCCGCTTTCGATTTTCACGGGTTCTTTGACCGATTCGAGAGACGGACACACGCGTGATTTTGTCGCACCAATCAGGGAGACCAGTGCAAAAAAAAAATCCTTTTGGGCTCACTTCATTTATTTCGGCATGGTGGGACGGGGTACTCATGCTGATGGGAGGTTATTAGTAATGTAAATCCAGCAGTTTATGGAAGGGGGAAGTCATGAACCCCTCCCCACATCCATATGGCCATTGTTTTTTCCCGTTTTTTTTAAACAGAGAACACTTTAAGTAAAATAAATTTCCCCCTTACACTCCGTGAATTTTTCACGGGCATCACTCAGTTCGCGCAGCCAAAAGCACCGTAGACTTTCAAACCTAAATGGTTCTATTACAGATTACATACAGGAATGTACAGGGATAATTCTAATTCGAAAGCTTTGAGCTGAGAACAATTTTCATTCAAACCTAAACAAACGTACGCCATTGCCTTTCTTCCCAGAGCACGCGCCAAGTCGAAGTTACACATTTACACAAACCAAAGCCATGGTTAATATTCTCTAAGTATATATCCTGACGCTGTATCACAAAGCGAAGGACACAAACCTGAAGAGAAGGATGAAAGATATCCATTGGGTGTGTTTTTTGTTGGAAAAGATTCGCCTGGGTCTAAGTTTTAATTCAAGCGAATCGCTACCATGTTAATGTCCCACGTACAGAAACTAAAAAAAAGAACTCAGTTCGCACAGCCGAAAGCACCATAGGCGTTCCAAACCTAAATGGTTCTATTACAGATTACTTACAGTTATGTACAGGGATAATTTCAATTCGAAAGCTTTGAGCTTAGAAAATATTTCATTCAAGTTTGAACAAACGTACACAGGCTCGCTTCGCCGTCATAAATGATATTCACTCTAAAATATCATCCCGTAACGAACAAACTCTTAGAACAAAATTGCTTGACAAACGTCTGTGATCCCTGGAATTACGAAAAAAAAACATTCAGGGAACTCAGGAAAATCTCAGGAAACCCCCCCCCCCCCCCCCCCCCCCCCATTATGATGTCCGTTGTTATTTTTCTTTTTCAGACCGCTTTTTTAAAGAGAATATTATTACTATAAGTAAAATAAATTTACCCCTTTATATACTCCGTGAATTTTTCACGGGCATCAGCTAGTTTATATATGATTTTTCGATCCTGAAAAACTTTTTTCACAAAAATTATTTTATCCAGGGAAAGTTGAGTATTAGGTGCATAGACTTGTGCTTAGAGAATGAGCTTACTGCAAACCGATGCTTTAAAAATCGATTTTAACTGCAAAAAATTGGCGCATTGTCTAAATGTATGCTTCCAGTCAATGACATAAATGGTTTTGGCTCCATAACATAGTTAGGAAATAGTGGATCCTCTCTTAATCCGTCGTTGTGCAGGATTATGAAAACTGCAGTACTTGAAAAGTGAAATACAAAACTCTGCGCTAAGGGACCGTTCGTTAATTGCGTCGCAGGGGGGGGGGGGGGGGGGGGGGGGGGGGGGGGGGGGGGGGGCTGGTGGCTTTTTGTGAAACCTTACCCCCGTACAAAAAAGTAGTTTCAATTTCTACCCCTTCGAAAAACGGCTATTTGAAATTTTACCCCCCTCCCCCTGCGCGCTCATCGACTAAGCTAGTATTAGTCTCCTATGGTTTAACAATATCGCCAGGTTATCTTTCTTTCAAATGGCGTCTAAACCCCGGGGGGGGGGGGGACTCCCCATAAAAATAGGCGGGGGTGCTCGTCGGGAAAATTGATTTTAACCCTAAGGGATAGCAAATTGTGTGTGGTCAACAGTGAATTTTAACACCTAAAAGATAGCAAATCGGATGCGCAACATCCTATTGTGACCCCCGGGGGGTCTAAACTAAGTACGATTGTTGAAGAGGATGTACCGGTAGAACAAGCTCTAAACTGGCAAGAAAAGAGAGGAGAAGTTCAACAGATATCTTTAGTAGGAAATCTTTAGTTGGCTCAAGACACTCCGGATTTATATAGTGCTCTGCGTTTCACGCAATTGTACTCAATCTCAATCCTAGTCTGTTGAAAGTTTGCATGACACTGAAATGCACCCCACAAAATTTTCGCGTGTTCTAAAAATTTAGACGTTCTGCAAAATTTACCCCCCCCCCCCCCCCCCCATAAGACCACCAGCCACCAGCCATGATATATATACAAAAGAATTATTTATCCCGTCAGACGGCAAGGTCATATATGTTACAGTCAGTTATATACATGGCTCTTTTGTTTTCTCATGGCAAGAAAATGAAACTCGCGAATAAATTTATGTGACAAGCCTATAAACCCTAATGATTATTCTCGTATACTTGTGAGATGCTACACGAGATAATTCAACTGACCTTAGAACAAGGGTAGTGGGTATAGCGATGTTGGCGAGAATCGTCTGTAAGTATGGCGCTGTTCTTGTGCCGCTCGCCGCAAACACAATAAAGTAAAGACTCGTGCCGAACATGCAGCCCACGGGGATAACATACTTGTGGGGAACCCGTCTCCGTGTGGCTTCACCTTTTGATTTTATGAAGACCGTATTGATCAAATGAGCGAGGCCGAACAAGATCGAGTATGCACAAGCCGGTACAAACAGGTAGAAGAAGCTGTCGGTGAATGCGTCGTTGGAGACTTGGTGCGATGAATTAGTGGTGTTACCGTGTCTGTTGGTTTCGTATCGGAGTCAATCCACAATGGAAGCGTTATATTTTGTCCCGTTAAACCGACTATAACGAAACACAGCACGACAAGGTTTATCCATATTCGTTTTCGTGCAGGCCGTTCGGTTATGGAGACTTTCTGTCTCTGTGATTGCAGTAAAGGCTCTGCCTCGGTCCCCATCGTAGAGCTGATGCTGAACCTGCAGTGCGCTCGTGTGCCATCAAGACATATCTGAAGATGTTTATGTGTTGGGCGAATTTTATGGACTTTGATTATAACGCAACACAGGATCATCACTTGTCACGCTATGTGACACTACATGTATTTTACACGAAAAGTATATTTGTTCTCACAAAATTGATTGCTTATAAATCTTTTAAGTCGTACGAAAAGGCAACTGGCCTCGGTTAGGGATGTTTCCGAGCAACTTTATCACATAGAGATAGACGTTTATAAGTAATATTCACTTTGTTATTCAGTCTGTGCTTGTTTGACCCTGTCATGTTTATGAAGTTTTTTGTAAATACATAATATAATGTGTTGACCCCTCCGAGTCATGTAGCGCGGGCCTTAACGGATAAATTGTTTTGATCATATACAAGGTCTTACTAAAACATCTTTAAAAAGTTTGTAAAAAAAAAGAAAAAGTCGTTCAGCTTTCCAACAATGGTATTAGTTTTTAGAAAAGAACCCTTATCTGCTTTGTTCCCGGCCGTGCGTGCGCTTACCACAACGCTCTCGTGCTCGCTCGCATAAAAAGGTCGCGTTATTTTGACATAAAATAAGAGGGATAACCGCAGTTAAACAATGCCGACAATGCACAATGGGTAAAGGTGGCACATTCTTGGCAAAAATAAGGCTAATCTAAATCACTTGTAAGTTGTAAGGTCCCGTCAAATCGTAAACACTCTACAGCAGCAACAAGCACAACATTTACATCACGTTTCGTTTCGCGTTTCGCGCTAATTTGGCAACTTATCGTGAAATAATTACTTTCACATCTTGGCTGAGTTTAACGGAGATTTCTAACCATTTTCCTCCAATTGGAAAGGATGGTGACACCATAATTTGTAAGTTCAGATGTGAAAATTCCCGTTGTCAAGACCAAGATGGCGGCCAAGCGAAAGCAAACTGTTTCTCGACCTAAAACTACTCTCCAACGCCTGCGAGTAGGCTATTGGAACGCTTATATAATGGACTAGCGGGCTATGGCAAAAACCATTACCTTGGTGTGCCATTTTAACGAGCTAACGCCGTCGAACTTTTGGACCTCGACTCCCAAGCAACCTAAAGGTCTCAAAAATCGTGTCTGCGTTTTTTAATATTTTGTTTAGTTCAAAAGTTATGAAACTTTTAATTTCGAAGGTCAAATTTTATGCCATTTTCAGGTTGTTTCAAAACAACCTTTTTTGAAGCTATTAGGCCCAACGTTGCCGTGAAATACGCGAAATCGGGGCATTTAAATGGATTCTACATTACCGGTATCATTTAGAATAGTCTAGGTGATAGGCAGACCAGAGATGGACGAACAATATGTTTTATCGAGATTTTGCAATTGGATCGGCTCATGATAAGAGCGGCGTATGTACTAGGCCTTAGTGCTCTATGTAAATTAGCTTAGTCATCGTCATGCGTTTGTTTGTTTATTTGTATCCATATGCAGCCCAAATTATGAGAATAGCTTCTTGTACGCTCTACGTACCTATGTCTTTAATTAAGCGCATTACAAATAATGTTAACATTATGCGGCGAGAAACAAAAGCCTTTTCATGGTGTTGAATCTGTCTTGGTGACCGACCACATCGTTGGCGCCGGAAGTGAAAATGAAGAAGACGCGCAGCAGGAGAACTAGTCCAGTCCCTGAAGAACTCTCCTTCGGGGCTCCGTGTTTCCTGTGGTCGCCGAAAGGAGAGTCCAGAAACCTTTGGATGCGCATGCGCTAGATCTGACCAAGAACTTGGGTTTTTTCGTTAGTGCGCATGATCCAAATACCGCTGTCGGATATTGATTGTTGAATTTTCGCGGTTACGGTCACAAGGGCGTCCTATCTTGATGGGCAAAATTCATGTAGCCAACAATCAATCTCCGACAGCGGTATTTGGATCATGCGCACTAACGAAAAAACCCAAGTTCTTGGTCAGATCTAGCGCATGCGCATCCAAAGGTTTCTGGACTCTCCTTTCGGCGACCACAGGAAACAACGGAGCCGCGAAGGAGAGTTCAGGGACTGGACTACAGGAGAACCAGAAAGGGCCGAGGACCTCTCGCCAGGAGCAAGACATGGCTTTGACTGAAAACAAATGCTTCTTTTTTAGCACATCGCCTTTCATGATCATGACTGACATCAAACACTGGAAGTTTGCCCGTGAGATTATTCGTCAAGTGAGAAAACATCTTTCACTTGCAAATAATTGCAAAAGAAAATATTTAAAAGCAGGCAGATAGAGAATTACGTCACGTATAACAACCATTTCCAGAATTCTTGTGTCATGCTGTGTCAGCGGGAGCTCGGCGGACGTCACAGCTTGCTCTACAAAGGAATGTCAAACCATTACCAAGTAAATAATTCTTTGACTACTATTTATTCTCATACTTCTGTTTTGACTTTTCTTGAGAAATTGAAAAACGCTAGAAAAACGTGCAAAGGGTGTTAGTGACATTCTGTTATTTGTTTTTAGCTATCGAGGTGCACCTGTTGCATGCGCCGATGTAAGATATTCCGCGCACTCTGATTGTTCCAATCTTACTTCGCCTGCGGCTCGTGAATTTCAACGTTCTCGTGTCTCCCAACATTATGCGCGCTCTATTGCGCCGATAAAGTCATAGACATTTGTGCTCTAATACTTAATTAGATTTTATACTAAAAAGGTCTCATATAGATCCGGAGTGAAAATTGCTGCTGTATGCGCATCGTAAGGGTGAAAATGAGTGTCTTGTAGGTGTAAAGGTATTTAATGTCGAAGCCGGCGCAATTTTTCTTGTTTGTATCGATTATTTCTTCAATTGCATAATTTATATATCAATTTACATCGACGCGTGTTTAACGACGAACTAAGTGTCGTTATATCCAACTTGGCTAGTCGAACTACTGTGGGAGTCGAACCTGTGCAAGTCGACCTCAATTGCAGCAAACGTCGCATTGTGAGAATTAAAAATTCGACTGAAATGCAACGATTGCCCTAAGCCTTACACCATTTTACCCTCAGTTCCTCGTAACCAGGCGCGATTTAGTGGCGAGAGTGACTGGGAGCGAGGCATCATGGGAAGCCCATTTCGTCGGTTGAGCATTATTCCCGTGGAATCAAAAACCGGTCAGGAAAAGTTGTTGCTGAAAAAAGGCCGAAAATACTCAACTAAAATTCCGTATTTCGATCTTCTAACATCTAAAACGTTCTTCCCAATGCATAATAAACTATATGGAATGACATTTTCACAAAAAGGGAGCATTCCAACATTGTACTAGTGCCATTTTAAGCAAACTGAAAGAGAAAGCTACAGGTAACAGCTGCATTTCACAAACCCATTAGCGGATAACAGGATTGTTGCTTTGGGAACGTAAACCTTTGAGAGGAAGTGCGCCTCGATACAATACCCCATGGCTCCTGAACTTGGAAACGAGGCTTGAGCTTAAGTGTGTGTGGTTTGAGTTCACACAATTGTAAGCATTCATTGTCGAAAATGTCTGTATCCCTGAATAAGGCAGAATAATTCACACGCTAAAAAAATAAGAGCCATTCTCGTTTTATTGATTTCCAAATGTGAAATACTAACATATTGTACACTTTCAGCTTTCACTAGAAAAGGCGCAGTGCGGGATTTCACTGTTGTAATGTATGGTACACAGATATACGAAATTTGCTTTACTTACACAATGTACCTTTAATTGTTCAACTGAGCGCAAAAGATGCAAACGTATTTTAAATGGATGTTATTTTTAACTGCAATTCTGCAATTCTCTGATTGGTATCATGAACTTCAGGTTGGGCAGTCATCATGGAACTAATTAGAATGATCCGCAGTGGGTACATCAGTACCAAATCAAAATTTCAGGGTCTTCACAAGAAAGGTGCGGATTATTTTTTTGCACTTCGTTTATTTCGAATTCCATATTATTCTCTTAAACAAGGTAGTTTGAAAATTCTTAGCTTGATATTGCCCTTTTTCTCAGTTGCCGTCTCATGATTTTACCGCTCGTCGTTTTGGGGACACTCTCCACGAATTCCACCCCTCCTCTCAGCTTCTTATACGGGGCCACTCTCTCTGCCACGAACTCCTGCACTTCTTTCTCTGTAAGCTCTCCAGATGATACGACAACAGCCTTCGGTAGCTCGCCTGCCCCTGAGTCAGGGAGACCTATCACAGCGGCGTCAGTAATCTTGGGATGGGACAGAAGAATATCTTCAAGTTCCGCTGGCGGGACCTGCATATGAAAGACATGAACAATCTAAGTTCCGTATTTAGGGAAGGCATCACCAATAGAGTGTGGAGCCCGTCGCGCGCCCTCACCCATAGAACAAGAGCTTTGTCTGTCGCATATTTCCAGTATTTACATACTTGTCATGGACTAGCCAATCACAGCGTGCGTTATGTCTAACAATAAATCTGTAAATTGCACGTCAATTCCTATTCTTTTTAATCGAGTTCTGTTTGTTTAGGCTAAACTCGAGGCCGTGCCGATCTTATACTTGGAACCTTTTGCTAGGCAGTAGAGTATAGAATGGTTGTAGTACATCATAATGGGGAAGAAGACGAGAAAGAGGAAGAAGAGGATGATAAGGGGAAGGAGAAGGATAAGAAGGGGAAAGAGAAAGAGGAAAAGGATGACGAGAGTTGGAGGAGGAGGTCGAAGGAGGATGAAGAAGGATGGTGAGAAGGAGCTGGGAGGAGGATGAGAGGAGGACGAGAACGGAAGGAGAAGGATGAGAAGGTGGAGGAAGAGGAAGATGACAGGAAGGAGGGAGAAGAGGAGGATAACGAAAGAGGTAGTAGAAGGATGGGGAAGAGAGAGAAGGAAGAAGACGAGAATAATAATAACAAGAGGATCAGGATCGACTCCTCATTTTATTTACCTTAAATCCTGTATATACTCTACTGCCCGTGAAATATAGGTAATCGAGTCAGAAAAGACTCTAAAAATGCAGGCTTAACATAAACGGTACCTGATATGCCTTGTACTTGATGAGTTCCTTGACTCTGTCAACTATGTAAAAGTGTCCGTCCTCATCGTAATGTCCCACGTCGCCCGTGTGTAGCCAGCCCTCACTGTCTATAGTATTTGCCGTGGCCTCGGGCTTGTTATAATAGCCTAAGGAATGGTAGTGCAACACAATTCTAATGACATCCTTCACACAGACAAGCCCTCTAATAGGTTTTTGTAACCCTCGGCCAAAACATTATACCGGGGACATCTCCATGGAATTCCAGGGTGGGTAAGGACAGTCAGAAATGTTCAGGGTGGATACCTGTGTAAACTGGCGTCCTCAAAAGAGGGGTACGTAATGTTTTCTGACTATCCTGTCATTGTTCTGGAGACATATCTTTCACATCGTTTTTCTCTTTGTTTGAATTACAGTAAAACCCGTGTTTAAGAACCTAGGTATTTATAGCCTGCTTGCAGAAATTTGCAATTTTAATACTCCAAATGTAAGAACCTGTTTAGCCAAGCAAATTCGATCAGGTTCTTATTTATGGAGTTACGTTCGAATTGAATTACCTTGAATATATATAAAATGTCCCACTTCTTTGAATTGCATTTTTTTAAATCTGGATTCCATCTAACAATGGCATAGGGCAATCGTTGAGATTGGAGGATTACCAGATGGGTTACTGTGATAGATGAGCTAAGCAATAACGAAATGGCATAAGTTCTATATAAAACTAACTCGGTCTGCTATAGACACCTCTCACATAGAAGTAGTAATGGAATGGTTTAGTGTCTGTTCCGGGTTCGTACGCGTCCTGGAAATCCTGGAGTATCTTGCATTTTTAGTTCCTTCCTGGAATTAAAGTCCTTGAAAGTCCTGGAATTTTAAGGAAAATCCCTGAAAACTCCTGGAAAAATGTTTCAACTCAAATGTGGTTTCGTGAATGTGATTTTGGGCTGCAAACTATGGCATCCTCCATACTTATCATGTTTCTGGGGAGAAGGTGGCATTTCCACCCAATAAAAACTCCTAAAAAAATAACTGAAGACTCCCTTTAAAATACTGGATTTTTGTCATCCAGAAAGCGTAAGAACCCTGTTTAATTCATTTCTGTTTTTCTTTATTTGTGCTCCCATTTACTTAGACCTTCACACAGCTTACCTTTCATGTTAGCTGGTCCTGAAATACATATCTCCATCTACTCCAACTGGTAGGAGCACTCCAGTCTTTAGATCAATTATCTACATTGGGAATAATTGAAAATAAACCCCGATTTCATTCTTCCATATGGGCCTCTTTTTTTTCAAATGCCCTTGTGAGTGTCCTATATTTTTGAGGGGACTATATATATACGGGTCCTTGTGGGTTATAAAAGACGCGAATCACTGGCTGCATAGTTGCTTTGCTGACAGACTATAAGCAATCATTGGATGATGAGGTTGATTCATTAAAAAAATAGTTTCGCGATGAACAAAGTCTATTTTTCTCTCAAGCAATTTCAAGCAATTCTTTTGGCTCATTCAACTTTTCAAGTAAATAATCTGTGAGGATCCGTCTCTTGCTCTCTTTTTCACGTTTTCTGGAATCTGTTTTCTAGTAGCTGAGCAATTTTGTCCTCGTTATTGAAGATGCGAAGCGAGAAGCCATCTTTACTTTTAGCTGCAAAGCAGGCACTTTTCAATCGAATCTACGCGCCCTAGGCCCATGATGCATTGCGCACGTAATCAGCATGCTGATTCTTCAAGACCCGCAAATTGCGTGATTCTTAATTAAAGTAAAGCGCGCGCTCTTAGCCAGTCAGAATCGAGATAGTGAGTACAATCTGTGAGTCTCTTCACGCTGGGCTCTGAATTCGATGTTTCGTTCTGCGCATTTTTTTAAGCGTTGCTTAAAGGGGCTCTCACATGCTTAATATTCGTCCACCGTGGACATAAAATAAGTACAATTGTAACTGTGAAAACACATTACATGTATATTTGCCTGTGACCTGTTATCAAGAGGATGGAACCGGATTGCGATTTGAGCTATTTTCCTGTCAGAGAAGTGGCCAGCAAGCGTGCACGAGCCCTCTAGGGTTAGGGATTTGTTTCTGTTTTTTCTGTTCCGTCAGTCAAACCATCTGGGCCAATCACGTCCTTTTTTTTATTCACATCACGAGAATAGGATGCTAGTGGATAAACAAATCTAAGAAAGTCCGCATAATGTATACCTTAGCCTTCACGTTGGGTAGAAGAAATCCCACAGATTTAGGCTTGCAGATACCATGGGGGGACATAGTACAGGCGCAAGCTTCAGTCAGTCCATATCCTGATGGGAAATTTACAGAACAAACGCAATCAGAATCTTATTTTCAGCAGAGGCTGATAAAGATCTGTTCCGCAAAAGTCTATGTTCCGTAGCGCCCTCTAATTTCGTATCTGGCGTGGAAAATCTTGGACTAGGCTAGGCAAATTGCTTATACGTTTCGGGGAGAAAATGTCATGTTTGCAAAATTTCTGCTTTAGTGGGATAATTTTGATCGTTCTGCAAACGTTTTCAAATATCATCATACGTTTGCAATTTTTCTGCTAGCTTATTTAACAATTACAAATTATTCCTCGAGCACTAATGGGCTATTGACTCGGATGCCATGAGGGCGCGCGAGAGGAATAATTGTTTTAGTCAAAAAACGTTTGCTCGTCAATTCCTACACTTTCACGGCGATTTAGACCCCAGCTCATAGACCAGAAGCCCTTGCAAATTACTGTTAGGCTCAAATGTTCATAAACCCCCCGAAAGGAAAGCTCAATAAATTCCCTATCGAACCCTGATATTTTAATAAGTTACTGTAAAACCAGCGCATGCTATTTGTGATCGAAACTGCTGAACGGGTTATTTATTAGCCAAATTTGAGAGATTTCGGCATGTAAAAGATCTCGCATTTCACATAAGGTCATATAACGCCAAATCGCCGTGTTTTGGCTACTAGCAGGCTATAACTTATAGCCTACTAGTTGCTCAACCAATCAGAACGCAGCGTTGACAATAAACCACTAGTGTGATTTGGTTAAAACCGTGTATAAGACGGTGTGCATAATTGTGCATAAGACCTAGCAATGGTCCTTAAACGCATTTTAGGAGGGAGCGCTTGCTATATGCGTCCGAGAGAGTAGGGACATATGCGTCCGAGAGAGTAGGGACTACTGCAAACTGGAAACAGGACGTGCTTTCCATCATACCTTGTCTAAAGATCTCAAGACGAGGAAATCTGGTCGTCACTGCATTGATGACCTCGGCACGAGAGGCGCAGCGCCGCTGATAATCTGTCGGAGGTTTGTCAAGTCATACTCATCAACCATTGGATGCTTGGCCAGGAAAAGGACCAGAGGCGGCACAATTGGGGCAATATCAATCTATAGAGAGACATTTATACACCTATTTTCAGAAGAGGTTACACCTTCTCAACTGTCTGTTGTAGCCCGCAATGCGTCATGGGAGCAAATTTACCAAAACAGAATCATGGACATTGGTTTTGGGGATAAATAGCCATACTCAGGTTACCCTGCTTCTGTCAAAATGATACAATACATGGCTCGGAAGACATTTTGCAGCGGCCTAGTGCATAGTGAGTTTCACGAGATTTCATTCTTCATCATATCAAAAATACGCTGCCAAATGCCAATAAGGGGGACTGGAGCGAGCCACGCGGGTTCCCTGTGGATGCTTAAAATAGATCTGGCGTGGCTACTAAGCTAGATCCAACATGGAGGATGCATCGAAAAGTCGAGTCGCTATAATTTTCTGAAAGTTCTCACTCATAGTTCAGTGTTTTCTTGGCAAATGTCGCCGAAATTCTCATCAGAAGGGCACTCGCAAAAGGTAAATACTTCCAAATTTGGTGTTGGCCGTGAGCGTGTCAAAAACGACTTGTTTTGATATGTAAATTCTCTCATGACGAATCACGGGCTACAACAGATAGAGTGACGGTAATTAACCTGGGAAGGTTACACCAGGCATAACCTCCTACGCAGTTAGGCATTTTTATAGATTGTGCTAAAAAAATGTCTTGGGGAATTAAAAGTTGCGTCAAAAAAGGGATAAAAAGTTGCCAAAGGAAAAAAAGTTGCTTCGTCACAAACAGTTTTTCCGAATTGCCAGGCAGAAATTGGTGTGATCCGAAAAATCGAGGCGACCTTTGCACACGTAGATTTTGCTAAAAATTTCGCAAATTCAATATTTCTATGCAGTTAGAAAACCCTAGAGGAGACGCACAACAGAAGAAACATCACAAACAAAAGTTACGAAAATTCAAGTGGTCGCGAGGCCCGGGGGGGGGGGGACTCCAATATTTTTTGACCGGGGATGATCGTCGGAAATTTTCAGTTTCACCCCTAAAAGATACCAAACATGGCGGGCCATAGCGTGGCTCGAAAAAATCTTAACACTCTTAATTTTAAGAGACCCGGATACTGCCTTAGGAAAGAGAGTGAGGTAGGAGGTTTTAGTGACTTGCCATGATAGCTATTGAGACACCTTATGTTAGGCTTGGAAAATGGGATTGGAGTCACTGGGACTAGGATTTGGCCAATAGAACTAGAAATGGGAAAAATGTTAAGAAAGGTCAACTTGCCTTTAACTGAACCAACAATCAAATATCAATGTCTGTAAAGAGTGGTTTTAAAAATTTGTGATCTGCTTTTAAAATTTTGCCCTACGACTGCAATACAAACACTCTGTACACATGTCTAAAAGTCACTTTTTAACGCTGGGATTTTGAAAACTTTGACTGGGATTTCTGTGAAAAAAAAAACTTCAGGACTGGGATCTTGCGAAACTTTTACACTGAGAAATGGGATTTGGACTCCCTTCACCAAAGGACCTGTTTGAATCATTTGACTGACATGGATGGAGGGGAAGGGGGGTCCTGAAATGTTTCAGTCTATCAGAGGGGGGCTCCCGAAAACAATCAATGCTATCAATGCAATGCAATCAATCAATGCAATCAATGGTGGGGTTCTTGAAATTTTTTTGGATCACAGGTATTTTCTCCTCCACCCCCCTCTCCGACATAAATAATGACCGGTCCCTTAAAAAGGTATCTTTTGCACCTTTTGGCATTGAACGTCCAGCTCTTCCTCCGCGCCAAAATACAGTTTAACACTCCGTTAAATTTCTCCTAGCGCAATAGGGTCTAATTTCATGAAATTCCCTTTTAACTGAAATAGTTTGTACGTGTACCTTGTAATTCTGCATGGCCTCCAGGAACGTTGCACGTTCGAATTTCTCCATTGTAACAAGCGTCACACCCTTCGTCAGAAAAGCCCCCATGACGATGCTCAGTCCGTAACTATGGCATAGAGGCACAAGGGCAAGGGCTTTCAAGCCTGCGCCCGGCACATGGAGAATCTCTTCATAATCAAACATGAGTACATGATTGATCAAGTTGTAATGTGTAAGCATGACACCTTTCGGTAGCCCTGTAGTACCGCTAGAATATGGAAGACAAAATACGTCTTCTTTCAAGTCAACTTTGACATGCTCAGGGTAGGAAGTGCCATCTTCTTCCATCAACAGATCTGTAAACGATATGCACCCGTCAAATTTACCAAACGTGTAAATTCTCGTTATTCCTGCAATCTCTGCTGCTTGCTTTGCTTTGTCCGCCAGCTGAGGTTCCGTGATGATGTACTTCGCCCCGGAGTCTCTCAGTTGGTATACGATTTCATTGACGGTGTAAGACGGGCTAATTGTAGTCACAATAGCACCTAGCGAAGTCACCCCATAAAACACGACAGGGTACTCAAGGATATTAGGGAGAAAGATGGCAAACATGTCCTTTTTCCGGACACCTTGCTTGACCAATAGGGAACCGCATTTCTTGATAAGAGTCTTCAGTTCAGCAAATGTGTAAGACTTGCCAGATGTGCTGTCAATCTAAGGAAAAACAAAAAAATTGTTTAGGTTCTGTTCTTTCTTTCCTCCACTCCCCCTCTACCATTCTACCCGTCATGTCATTTGTCATCAAATCCAAGATGGCGGCCACGCGAACGAAACCTCGATTTTGTTACCTAAAATTACTCTCTAACGCGTGTTAGCAGGCTGTGTTTGCCTCCAGAGCCACGAATGTTGCATCTGACGGTGCAAGTGAATTGAAAGATTCTTCCAAGCGGCAATACCAACAGAGCGCGCGACCGCGAATAGACCGCTATTTGTCGGCTATAGCAAGCTCCGCCCGCGTTGGCAGCGCGAGGTCTCTCACCGCTGTGGTCAAGGATCGGCCCGGTTTTCTGGCTCGGGCAGAGGAAATTTTCTTTCTGTTAGTGAGTCGTTCGTGATCGAGGCTGATTCGTTTTGTGGGCTGGGCTTAGTTATATTGTGTTTTCAAGAGTGGGGGGTTGTGCCCCGGTTCAATGGTCTTGGCTCTGTACAACAGCTCCCGTGTAAGTTGCGCGATCCTCCATCTTAACGTTCTCCAACCTCTCCTTGTCTGGCGGTCATTTTTACGGCGGTCCTGAATATATATAGGCCGCTTTGAGTTTCCTCACGATTAGGAGGAGCCCTTTTTATTTTATTCAATTTTCAGCGCAGTATTGTAAAAGTGCGCACATAATGTCTTGGAATATTCTTACTCCAAAACATAATTCCATTTCCACTCGCCGATATACCATGCCTTGGAATATTCTTACTCCAAAACATAATTCAATTTTCGCTCGCCGATGCAATATACCTCTGCGGTATATACCAATGCGACATATGCTGGACAATATTCTACGCAAAATAAAACTTTGAATGGTAACACATGGTCTGGATGGGGTCCACATGTCGGTTGTCAGTTAAATTCGTCGCCTTTGTCAGTAGTCGGTTATTTTTATTGTCGGTAGTGAGTTATCTTCGGGAACTTATCTAACCTCGAAATTCACCTAGCGCGACAATTCACCCTACAATCTTCGAAATTTATAAAGTAAACTGACAGTTCCGCTCCCTCGTACCGAATACGGTAAAAGGAGTCTTAGTTAAGGCTGGTTCTCAATGGAAACGCAAGCATAGGACGCAAGGGAGACGCAAGCGCAGGCAAGTGTGGATCATAGCGACGCAAGCGCAAGCCTAAAATCGACATTGATTATTTGCTTGCGCTTACGTTCACTTGATTCACATTAGACGCAAGCGCAAGGGAGCGCAATGTCTAGATTTTCTTGCGCTTGTGTTCTGGTGTTAACCACAAAAGAGAAATGCATTGGTTTGATATCCTTGCGCTTGTGTTCTAGTGTTAACCACAAAAGGGAAATGCATTGGTTTGATATCGTTGCGCTTGCGTTCTAGCGTAACCACAAAAGAGAAATGCATTGATTTGATATCCTTGCGCTTGTGTTCTAGTGTTAACCACAAAAGAGAAATGCATTGGTTTGATATCGTTGCGCTTGCGTTCTAGTGTTAACCACAAAAGGGAAATGCATTGCTTTGATATCCTTGCGCTTGTGTTCTAGTGTTAACCACAAAAGGGAAATGCATTGGTTTGATATCCTTGCGCTTGCGTTCTAGTGTTAACCACAAAAGGGAAATGCATTGGTTTGATATCCTTGCGCTTGTGTTCTAGTGTTAACCACAAAAAGGAAATGCATTGGTTTGATATCCTTGTGCTTGCGTTCTAGTGTTAACCACAAAAGGGAAATGCATTGGTTTGATATCCTTGCGCTTGTGTTCTAGTGTTAACCACAAAAGGGAAATGCATTGGTTTGATATCCTTGCGCTTGCGTTCTAGTGTTAACCACAAAAAGGAAATGCATGCTTTGATATCCTTGCGCTTGTGTTCTAGTGTTAACCACAAAAGGGAAATGCATTGGTTTGATATCCTTGTGCTTGTGTTCTAGTGTTAACCACAAAAGGGAAATGCATTGGTTTGATATCCTTGTGCTTGCGTTCTAGTGTTAACCACAAAAAGGAAATGCATTGCTTTGATATCGTTGCGCTTGCGTTCTAGTGTTAACCACAAAAGGGAAATGCATTGGTTTGATATCCTTGCGCTTGCGTTCTAGTGTTAACCACAAAAAAGGAAATGCATTGCTTTGATATCCTTGCGCTTGTGTTCTAGTGTTAACCACAAAAGGGAAATGCATTGGTTTGATATCCTTGTGCTTGCGTTCTAGTGTTAACACAAAAGGGAAATGCATTGCTTTGATATCCTTGCGCTTGTGTTCTAGTGTTAACCACAAAAGGGAAATGCATTGCTTTGATATCCTTGCGCTTGTGTTCTAGTGTTAACCACAAAAGGGAAATGCATTGGTTTAATATCCTTGTGCTTGCGTTCTAGTGTTAACCACAAAAAGGAAATGCATTGCTTTGATATCGTTGCGCTTGCGTTTAGTGTTAACCACAAAAGGGAAATGCATTGGTTTGATATCCTTGTGCTTGCGTTCTAGTGTTAACCACAAAAGGGAAATGCATGCATTGGTTTAATATCCTTGTGCTTGCGTTCTAGTGTTAACCACAAAAGGGAAATGCATGCATTGGTTTAATATCCTTGCGCTTGTGTTCTAGTGTTAACCACAAAAGGGAAATGCATGCATGGTTTAATATCCTTGTGCTTGCGTTCTAGTGTTAACCACAAAAGGGAAATGCATTGCTTTGATATCGTTGCGCTTGCGTTCTAGTGTTAACCACAAAAGGGAAATGTATTGGTTTGATATCCTTGCGCTTGTGTTCTAGTGTTAACCACAAAAGGGAAATGCATTGGTTGGATATCCTTGTGCTTGCGTTCTAGTGTTAACCACAAAAGGGAAATGCATTGGTTTGATATCCTTGTGCTTGCGTTCTAGTGTTAACACAAAAGGGAAATGCATTGGTTTGATATCCTTGCGCTTGTGTTCTAGTGTTAACCACAAAAGGGAAATGCATTGGTTTGATATCCTTGTGCTTGCGTTCTAGTGCTAACCACAAAAGGGGAATGCATTGGTTTGATATCCTTGCGCTTGTGTTCTAGTGTTAACCACAAAAGAGAAATGCATTGGTTTGATATCCTTGCGCTTGTGTTCTAGTGTTAACCACAAAAGGGAAATGTATTGGTTTGATGTCCCTTGCGCTTGCGTTCTAGTGTTAACCACAAAAGGGAAATGTATTGGTTTGATATCCCTTGCGCTTGCGTTCTAGTGTTAACCACAAAAGGGAAATGCATGCATTGGTTTAATATCCTTGCGTTTGCGTTTGGGTTCCATTGAGAACCAACCTTTACAGTGGGTCGGTACTGAGAATCGCCATATCGCTAACTGATATTAAATTAAGACCCAGCGACACTCAACATGAAATGCTAAAACCGTCGAAAAACAAACAAAGATTCATTTTTTAGAAGCTATTAGACGGATTATAAATCAGCTGTAAAGCAATTTAATTACAGGTTTGTGGCGGTTAGTGAACGTGACAAACTTTTGAGCCCACTTCAGACAATAGACCGATTCCGTCTTCGCTTGATTAATCATCAAACAATGGGCAGTTTTCCCAGTAGAATTCAAAATTCCCGAGCACCAAACACAAGCTCGAAGATCTTTTAAAAAGTTCTTCAGCGCACTTTTCCTGATTAAAATATCAAATACTTCCACGTTTATTGAAGAAATTGGTTAATACAGCACTAATGTCATAAAGCTTGTATATCAGAGACCAAGTATTTTCCGAGCCGTGAAGAAATGTTTGGAATGGAAGGGTCTCAATCCGAGAAATCACGTCCGCTATAAACGAGTAAACAGGGTTTTCTTAGTTTTCTAATAAGTCCCTGCTATCAGAGACTCTCCACCCAGCGAAATACAGAGAAAATGAGGTCTCTGCTAGCAGGGAAGATAGGATGAATTCAAGACGAAAATTCTCCCCCCTCCCTCCCCCCATCGAGGGGAGGTGTCGAACGGAACATTTACTTACACTTCGAGTTAGTCGATTAATATTCAAAAATACAAGGATTTACACTTTTAAGGACTAGCTCGCGGGATCCCGTGAATTTTCGAAAATTCCGCCCAAAGGATAGTACGTGTACACATTTCTCTGAGTTTCTCAAAGTGTGGGTAGGCTATCAGTAATTTATATTTTCCTGAGAGCTTTAGTTTGCAAGGTTTAACTTTTGCGGTTTGAGACGGCGAAAGTGACAAATGGCGCATAAGGAAATTGAATAAAACCTGTCACGTCAAATATTATTTTGAAATTGAAACTACCTACGATACCAGGCCATAGAAAACACAGCCAATCCGAAGGCAGGAATGGCGTTGTATATTCGGCGGTATCCCACTCAACCTCCTTCCCATCGTGCACGTTATATAATATCGGCCTGAAGGCTCCTGTGTATGTTAGCAAATACAGGTGACGCGTAGTATGCCACTCAGCATTGTATTCCCTGTATATTTTCGACTAGGGATGCTACTCGGAGTGTATCACTCACCAAAGCAGGTTTATCTCCGTGATTTTCGATCCTTTGAAGGAAGAAGCTCGGGTAGGAGTCCACATCAGTTGGTAGATTAACATCGTCATAACTGCTTCGCACCACTGCCATGACAGGAACAAGTCAAATTGAAATTGGCATCTGACCTATGCCTTGAAATTCAATAAAGTCTGCCTGGGAATTCCTTATCATATAGTATTTTCAATAGAGTTACACGCCAGTTAGTCACCTGGGAAGAGAAAAGCTACCACTTGGCCCCATGGGCTAACTCACAGCTAGCGGCGCGCTGAATTATGTTTTCTCCACATTCTGCATTCACGTGTGGAACCTCAGCTTCAACAAGGTCTTAATTTTCTCGAATGTAGAACTGCTGGGTCATTTTCTGTACCTACGCTTTATAATTATGCGGTATTTTAAGCATCTGACAACGCTACTCAAATTATAATGGACACAATACCTTTCGTCAAAGCTTTGTGCTCTTTCTGCGCGACTAACTTTATTGAAAACACAATATGTTATGCAATCTTATTTAAGTAAAAGAAGACCGAGTGGTGCTATAGGTAAATCTCAACTTCGAGTTCGGGGGATCGGAGCGGTTCAGAAATACTTTGACGAGTCACGCACTCAATACTATAATTTGAGTCCATCCCCAGGGATGCTCGGCCCAGATTCTGGACCCCTTACACCCTTCTTTAACCAATTTTAGAGCAGAAAAGGTACCCCTTTCTTATACAAGCCGAAAAAGGTACCCCTTTCTTATACCAAGCCTAAAAAGGGTACCCCTTTGAAAAACCGGTGAAATACAGATCTTTTTTTATACCAAAATTGCAAACCCTTCTTTATACCCAGTCCAGCCTGAAAACCACCCGGCCCCTTTCTTATTCCCAGCCTGAAAAACCTAGGCCTTTCTTATACCTCCAGCCTGAAAACCTGGCTGGAGGTTTTCAAAAACAGAAAGAAAATTTCCTCTGTCCCGGGCAGAAGTCGAACCTGGACCACAGCCATAAGGAACCAAACGTAACGTCTTCATTATGAAAAAATCACTTGAACCACTCTAGAGCCCATAAGTAGGAGCTTTCATCTCTCATACTAGGCTATGGAAGCATTGACTGAGCTGGTTATTTTTAAAAGCAGTTTTCTATTCTTTTCAAAAGTTTGATTCACTTGAAGGGCACACAAATTTTCCGTAGGGACGGACCATTCGATATTTGAAGGGGGGGGGGAATGGCTAATTTTTTTTTGGCTCCGTATTTTTTTCCCATCCAGTTGCTGCTCGAATTTGTTTCCTTAGAACGTGACTGTGCTCGATTTTTTTTCCCTGATATTTCTTCTTTTGGTTTGAGATATCAACCCAAAAGTTGGTATGCTTATACTATTCGAATCAGTCACCGGATTTCTGATTTTCACTACTAAGATGTTCGGATTCAGGATTTTTTTCTTATCTAAGTGCTCTTTCGTGTATCATGAGTACAGAGTCTTGTGTTTGGAATTTGTTAAAAATCTGCACTAGTCAATAGATCAGTAGATCTCTAATAATGCTTTGTAAACTTTTATTTTGCTCCAAACTAAACAAAGGCTTGGCTATTCAAGATGCCTCAGGCAGTGGAGAGTCCACGAATCTGCGAACGAGGGCTGACCAATTGAGTAGTTTGCTTGTATATGTTTCTCGTTGCGCGCGAAGCGCGCTGCGATTTTTAAAATCAAACTACAAGGTGAATGAAATTCTTATTTCTGGGAGAGGAGAATCACGCTGAAGGAAATGGAGTCACTGAAGAAACATCATAGAAATCTTCCAAAATTAATCATACGATGTTTTAGTTTCTAAATACTCCCGGCATAACTAATCGAACAAAATCGAACAAAATTTCAATCGAACACCAATCGTTCGATTTGTTTTGATTGGGTTCGGTAATCGAACAAATTTTTTTAGTGAGTATGATTACCGAACTCAATCGAACATATCAAAATGATTGGTTTGATTAAGTTCGATTTTGTTCGGAAATTTTGCATGACTTTAGAAATTGGGTAAGACTCATCAGTGACACGCAATGGGGTAGTACACAACAAATAGACGGCCATGAAAAGTTGACATAACTATTAGCTTTAATATTCAAATTTCATTTTCAGCTGGGACACTTAGCCTTCTAAATAACAACAAAACCTGAAAAAACTCAGTTTTATAAGAAAATCCCAGTAAAATCACTCAATAAACCCATAGTTCAATCATGACTGGTGCCTGAGTCTTTATAACTTTACAGACCTATGAGGGATATGATAAGAAAAAACTAACTTCAACAAAACTATTCGGGACTATTGAATTAACGTCTCATTAACACCTGCAGTTCATGTACGGTGTAGTTCCCAGTATGCGCCCCGGGGGACTCCCATATTTTTTGGGCGGGGGTGCTCGTCGGGAAATTTCGTTTTCACCCCTAAAAGGTACCAAACATTGCGTAGCTTAGTTGATTTTGACCCCTAAAAGGTACCAAACATGGCGTCGCTTAGTTGATTTTCCCTCGTAATTTTCTCGCGTATTTTTTACAAAGGGAAAATACGTCTGAAATTCAGGCTACCAACAAGTGCGATTTGCTTGATTTGCTAGAACGGACCTCTAACTGGTACCTATCTGGAAAAAAATACACGTTTTCGAATTTTACCCCCTAAAAGGTACCAGAGGCCTGATTTTAAACCCTAAAAGGTACGACGAGCACTCCCGCCCAAAAATATGGGAGTCCCCCCCCCCCCCCAACCGGGGAGTATGCGCCAGGCGAGCCGAACTCAGGTGCTATCTTGGTTAGTGATTGATTCCGATTTAGAAAAATGCCTGTGTTTCATTTGAAGTTCAATTGGGTTTGATTGAGCACATTGTGGAGATCCCACATTGTTCGGTAATCGAACGTTCGATTATGTTCGATTGAAAAAAAATTTGGTGAGTTCGATTATGTTCGATTACCGAACTCAATCAAAATCAATCGAACGATTGGTGATCGATTAAGTTCGATTACCGAACGTTCGATTAGTTATGCCGGGAATACTACACCACAGCATCCGTTTTTTATACGAACGCGCTGACTCTGTTTCTAAAGGCGTCAAGTTCCCTAAAAAATAGTAATCAGGAGAGAGTTTAGAGTGAGCTTGCTTGATTTTTTTTCACTCAGCCAGCACCCCCCCCCCCCTCCCCTAACCCCCACCCACGCAACCAAGTATCAAATGGCCCGTCCCTTATGGTCGGATATTGTTGATTCTTTTTGTAACCGTTACTCTGTACTGTTACTTTGTGCCTTGCTACAACAGAACAATAGAAAACTGGTCAGTCAAAACGCTGCCTCAAGAATGTATCTCTCAACAAAATATACTTGGCCAAGAGTGGATTAACAAGAGTTAGAATCTTTCGTACTGTATTTCATCCACATCACAGTCAGTAAAGTGCCTATTTTAGATTTGAATTTCGCGCGCGAAAGTATTCGAATCCCCTCTTAATTCCCCTGAATTAATCGTATACCCAACATACAAAAAAATAGAGAATATCCTACCTTATCTTTGCGACTTTAAAGGTTTTTCGAATGATCTGTGATTTAATTTTAGGCTGGATCTCACAACTCTTCGCGTGGCGAGAAAGTGGGAACCCTGTGGATGACGAATTTTAGCGGGCATTCTAGTTCTAGAATAGACACTTTTCTGACTGTGATTCGGGCGTACATAGTAAATATGGAAACTCTTGGTAATACACTCTTGACTTGGCCTACATTTTCATTATCTCTCCAATACAACAAGAACTTTTCAAGTGTTTTTCCAGCATCCCAAGTGAGTGCGTTTTTTTGGTACCCTCTGCACGGCCAATCACCCTGCCATTTACCACGAAGAGCCAGATCCGATGAGCTGGGATCACGTGTCACATGCGCTGGGGTTCCTGTGTTAGCCGTTGCGCATGCGGACAACTGTTCGCGCACGTGAAACAAAATGGCGTCTTTCAGGAGAGGAGCTGTGTGCGCGTCGCGATTAGCGAAACAGGCAAGTAGAGACAAGATTCCAAGCATTTAATACCAACCATGAATTTGCACGAGACTTATCTTGTGTCTTGCTTATTTTCAGGTCATTACAGTATCTAGGAGTACTTCAAAAAGATTAACTCTACAGCAAGGTTTGTGCCCTCGCATTTGCAAACATGTTCTTGTTGGGCGAAGTTGATTTGGTTTAACACCTTCAACACGGCGAATTCAGCAGATGTTAGGCAATGTTGAATGAAATATTGAACTGGTTTCACATAGAGATTAGTTATCATTTGCTTGAAAGTGTGAATATAATAATATGTCATACTAGCTGATGCCCGTGAAAAATTCACGGAGTGTAAGGGGGAAATTTAACTAAAAGTGTTCTCTGTTTAAAAAAAAAATGGGGAAAAAAATAACAATGGCCACATGGATGTGGGGAGGGGTTCATGATTTCCCCCTTCCATAAACTGCTGGATTTACATTACTAATAACCTCCCATCAGCATGAGCACCCCGTCCCACCATGCCGAAATAAATGAAGTGAGCCCAAAAGGATATTTTTTTTTTGCTCTGGTCTCCCTGGTTTTGGTTTGACAAAATCACGCGTGTGTCAGTCTCTCAAATCGGTCAAAGAACCTGTGAAATCGAAAGCGCAATTTGACTTCGGAATTGTTTGTATGTTTATCATATCTCAGCGAGGGGAGAGAAGAAACAGGTCAAGTAAAAATGGTCTAAGGACTAATATTTTTTTTTTAGTTTATATTATTTATATTTTTTCGGCTTTATCCCTCGCTTAAAAAATTGCTTGAATAAGAACTTAGCCCAAAGTGAATCTTTTCCAACAAAAAACATGCCCACTAGAGGGATTTCCTCTTTCTCTTCGGGATTGTGTCCTTCGTTTTGCGATAGAGCCGTCAGGATTTATACTTAGAGAATATTATTCATGACTTTCACGGACTTTTGTAAATGTGTCATTTCGACTTAGCATGACTTAGCGCGTGCTCCGAGGGAAGCAATGTAGTGTGTACGTTTTTTGAAACTTGAATGAAAATTTTTCTCAGCTCAAATCTTTCAAGTTAGAATTATCCCTGCACATTCCTGTATGTAATCTGTAAGAGAACCATTTAGGTTTGAATGTCAATGGTGCTTTTGGCTGCGCGAACCGAGTTCTTTTTTAGTTTCTGTGGGAGAATTCAACATGGCGGCGATGGCGGCTTTGTCCCTCGCGTAAGAAATTGCTTGAATTAGAACTTAGCCCGAGGTGAATCTTTTCCAACAAAAACACACACATGTTCCAGATTTCCACCTTCCCTTCGGGTTTGCGAACGCCTTTTGGCGGCACAGCTTCAGGGCTGAGCGGAGCGAGTGTCGACACGATTTTCCTTACTGTATTAATATATAGATGCCTTATGGGTTTGAATTTACGGAGTATTCATTAAGCTTATTTTGTTGACAGCAAGAGTTGCAGCGTGTTTACCAGCTACAATGGTACACAGGAACATCAGCGATAGTAGTTTGTAAGTTATTATTGATGCCCGTCTTGTGTCATGTACCGGTAGCTATGTTTTGTTGTCCTGAGCTTTTCAATGGAAACCAAGAGAGGAAACCTCTTAGAGGTCATTATATTCACACGGGACACAACTCTTCTCCATTGAAAATCAGCTTCTCCGTAGAAAATCAACTCCTCTGTAGAAATGTCTCTTCGCCATAGAAAATCTACAGCTCCTTCCGTAGAAAATCATTTCCGCCATAGAAAATCAGTTCCTCTGTATAAATATCTCTTCTCCGTAGAAAATCCAGATGGGTCCTCTGCGCTACCTGACATATAGGGACGTGACTTATAGGGATGCCTGACCTATAGAGATGTTACATTATTAACAAGTATGTGGGAACCATGGATGACCTATACCTTTATCTGAAACCCAGGGGAAGGGGGAGGGTGCGTAACGCCAGCGTTACCTAACCTATAGGGATGCTCCATTCCCAGCACTGGACTTATATGTCCCTATATGTCAGGTAGCACTGAGAACCCATCTCGATTTCTACGGAGAAGAGATATTTATACAGAGGAACTGATTTTCTATGGTGGAAATGGTTTTTTACAGTGGAACTGATTTTCTACAGAGGAGCTGTAGATTTTCTACGGCAAAGAGACATTTCTACAGAGAAACTGATTTTCTATGGAGGAGCTGTAGATTTTCTTCAGAGAAGAGATATTTCTATGGAGGAGCTGATTTTCTACGGAGAAGTCCACGGAGAAGTTACATTTCTAGAGATAATGTATCAGTCAATTCCAGCGGTGACCATCCCCCCCCCCCCCCCCCCCCCCGGACACCGTGGGGCATTTACACACCAGTGCCTTCCCTGGGTGGGGAATTTTGAAAATTTTGCTGGCCCCGGGGTCGGGAATGGTTTTTCCCCGGGGGAGGGGGTGGGGAATTTTGGTTTTCTCATCTCAAGCGCGTCGGGTTTTGCGAACTACAACCCAATTACAGAAAATAACGCCACATAAAATGTAATGCAGAGCATGGCCCGTATACACCACGTTTGGAGACACATTTGCACATTTCACAGTTAACGTCTTCTATAGAGAAAAAGGTAAATTTCGCATTGAGAGATGCAGCTAAATGGCTACAACCGCGAATGGCCTAGGAATGGTTTCTTTATTTATATTTTGTCTCACTTTCAGTGAAATGAGAACTCGTTCAAAGACGAGAAAACTAAAGTACATTTAAAAACGAATTGTAAATGCTCGGACAGTATAAATGGAGTTGAAGTTTTTGTTGTGAAGCTTTGTCGCGCAGAATTACCGTCTTTTTCTCGTCCCGGGGTGGGGCATTTTTCCGCTTTATGTGTTCCCCGCCGTGGGGTATTCTGCATTTTTGCTAGCCCGGGGGCGGGGAATTTCAGTTTTATTTTTAGAAATGACCAAAAGCCCGGGGGGGGGGGGGGGGGGGGGGCATGGTCACCGCTGGAATTGACTGATACATAACAGCTAGACTTTTGTACAAGAGTCATGTCCCTTTTGGGCCACCGTACATAACCCCTCCACCTTTGATTTGTTTCCAAAACATATTAATTTTCATGACTTTAGAAAGTTTTATGTCAGAGTTTTCACTACTCACTATGCAGGGACGTCAACCCAGGACTTAAAAAATCTGAAACAGCCTTTGGAATGGCGCAAATTCCTGAAATTCTCCCAGGAGAAATATAGTAAATGAATGGCTGTCGTATTCAATTTTTCCCAGGAGATTGAGTGAAAAATCATGACATTCCTGGCCAAAGCCGGGAGAGTTGACATCCCTGCTATGTCTTAATAATAATAATAATATTTTATTTTTGTAGCACTGCTTCTACTATAAATCCAGCAGTGCTTTACAATTTAATATATATTTACAATATAGGAATACAATTCAGTTGCTCATAAAAATAAATAGTAACGAGTAAAAAAGTTTAAAAAACGTAAAAATATGTCTTACGAGATAGTGAATAGTGGAGCTAATCAGATTGCAGGATTCATGATGGTCTGTGAATGGGTTTCTACTAATTCGTTCTCATTTTCTACAAGTTGAATAGCCAATTCAATGATATGTACTTGACAAACTATATTGACTCATAGAAAACTCCAACTTGTAATCTAATTGTTAACTAGCAATTTAAATTCAAAATATATGTTTGTTTGCTGCATTATGAGTGACTGTTTGGTTACACTATACAATTTTCTTACCTATTTGGCAATAAGTTTTGACCAGTTTTCAAGTGCATGCTTCAAAGTTTGCATGCAGAGAATATTTCCATACTCTAAGTACTGATATGGTTTAAATGTATGCCCTCTTTTTTTAGATTGAAGAAATGTAATCATCATCAGTTCAGTTCATTCCCCAAAATAACCACTTCTGTTTTACTATCAAGTAAGTAAATTATTGCTTCATTCAATGTAAACTAAGGCCTGTTTCAAGCGTTGATCTCTTCCTGCGTCAAATCCAATTCAGCCGACTGGTTTTCTTCTTTTCACCATAAAAGGAAGATTAAACAAGAAAAACAAACTTTACATTCCTTTTTGTTCTGCCATGGTTCATCTAGATTTACCTTTTGCCCTAGACAAAGTGTCCTAGAAGCTGCAAATGAAATTTCTAACAATTAGATTCCACGTGGCCTATTTCAATGTCATCCTACCCCCTCCAGATTAAAAATTCCAAGGAGACAGTATGCTTCCTTTAATTTGAAAATGAAAACCTATTCCAGTTAGGGGTGCTTACCCTAGTTTTTGCCAGGCACACATAATGTACAAATCTGGTCCTCACAGGCAGAGCAGAAATTACATTCAATTGTGATCTGTTTCCTTTATATGTTATTCAGCTGTATTTTTTCTTGTAAAAAAAAATCAAGAAAACCTTCATTTCTTGTGTCAGTCAAAAGTATCACATCTCCCTGACCAAATTTCATCAGACACTGGAATTTTGTCTTTGGCTATAAGGACTATTGTAAGCACAAAATCTTGAGCTTACTATAATAATTAGATCAAGATTTTGTGCTCAATTATATCATAAACTGGGAAGTTAAAAACCTCAACATTTCCATTCTGTTTTCAATTTTTTATCTTCTTTTTTTGTATGGTGTGTATTTTCTATATTATGCAAAGTTAGTGTGAGGGAATAAGGAACTATTTATTCATTTGTTTTCTTTCTCCAAACTGTAGCAATATCACCAGGAGGAGAGGGCCCTGTAGATACTGGTAGTAGTTCAGGTGCAAGTGAACTAGAGAGCTGTGGAGGTGATGACGAAGGGCTAGTAACTCCGGCGGCTGATCCCATGGAAGATTTATAGCACTAGTTCACCTGGGAAGTACCGGTATGGTTCAAGAAACAACTCAAGATACTGTTCTTTTTAACTTTGTTTTCCTGCAAGATGAGAAGTTAGAGCTTGCAGGGTCAAGGCCTTGCATCAGAGCAGATTTCGCATGACTGTGAAAAATGCTGTGACACGGCGCGTTACTGTTGTGATGGTGCTATGGAACCTGGCCTGCTGTAGATACTGAATGTAGTCGTGGTACTGTCGCGGCACGGCACAGCTCTTTCGCGGCACTTCACATTCTTATGAAATCTGCTCTAGTTTGCAAAATGGTGTACGGTATGCAATTTAAGGAGGAGATCTAACCCTATTTCCAAAGGGATCAAACCCTATAGGAACCAAGGAAGGCTTTTTCTGAGTGGGTGGTTCAGGACAAAATGATAGGTTTAATTTGATTTAGTCCTAGACTGGAATAGTTCAACCTAAAATATTCCATTTTAAAACTACTCCAAGTTTGCTGATGGAAAAACAGCATTTTTCACTTGACGAAATAACAGTTGAACTAGACTGTAAGGATAGTCACCATCTCCTCTTGCTCAAAACAAATGTAATGTACAGTACTTATGAGTGATTCCTTAACCATTACTTCTCAGGTGAAAGAAACAAAACTATTTTAGTTTAGATACATTTTTACTTTAGTGTTTGTTGTTTGTGGTCTGCTTTAAATATTCAACATATTAAGCATATTGACTGTAATTTAACTCTGTTGACGTAATTGAACTCTGTCATTTAACTTCTCTGGAAGAATGGCATCTTATCAGCATATACCACTACAAGTTTTGAAACAGGGTTCATGTTCTGAAAACATCACTCCTGGCCCAGGAAAATTCAAGGCGGCCATTAATTTTCCAAATATGCTTAACGTGACCGAAAAGTCCTGGAAATTTCTAATCTCTGACTTTTGGAATAATTGTATGCTTCACTACACTAATGTTTAGAAATGTAAGACTATTCCCAGGAACGGATTTGTAGGCCAGTTTTTCCTTCTGTTACTACTGAGTACTCGGAGCATTTGCTTCCCGACAAATGTAGGGGAAGCGCTTGTAACATTTTTAAGCAGTAATAAATCAGATTTTCAGTAACGCTTTTCCTTGTTTGAGCCCTTGATGTTTATTCTAGCCCTGGAAATGTTACCTGAGTTTCATTAGTTGGTCTTTAGACAAAGGCATTAACACGCTTTTGCCCATTTTACATTTTCTTATTAACAGGGGGTCACGCCTCGCATGGGCCTTGAGCCCGTTTGCGCGTCCCCTATTGGACATTAAATTTCCCTTGTAAATATATATTTTTTTTTTATGTGATATGTAAATTTGTGATTATTTGATTCTGTCCAATAAGTTTATAAAAACAAAACGAAAAAATAAAAACGAAAAAACAATGTTGATGAGTAGGCAAGCCGTACAAAACAGGCCCGTAGCTCGCTTTCTTTGAGGGGGTTCGTTGTCCTCGGTTTTTCCAAAAAAAATAACTGTATATGCCAAATTATAGGATTTTGCTGTGTTTCCTACTTGTTTTGTGGCAAAAAAAAACTGATTTTTCTGGCTCCAGGGATGGTTCGTTGTCCTCCGTTTTTCAGAATAAAAAAAACCCTGTATAAACCGAATTTATAGCATTTGGTGGTGCTTCCTACCTACACCAAATAAACACTGCAAACGCGAAGTGAAATTGTTGCGAAAATATCAAACATATCAGTAAAATATTAATCGTAGCATTGAGGAAGTGACTGAAACAGTTTATCTGCAAAGTTTGTAGGTCATAGCTACTGTATAAATTGCGCAGTTATCCTTTTATTTCTCAGTAGTGATGCCTGTAAAATCTGTTTGCATCGCTGCGTAAAAGCCTGCCAAAAATACGGGGTAGATGTGGGAAACTAAAAATCACAATCGCTCACTTATCTCTGTGGAATTTTGCACTGCTTGCCTATTCGTCAAAATGGTGGCGGAAATCATGATAAGGTCTATTCCTCTTTATCTGACAAGCTGATTGTCAGACAGGTGTCATTCCTGAAAATATCTACCTCTACACATGTACAGGGGAAGGTTGTATGTTCCATGACCACACCCTACCCCTATGGACAGTGTCTGATTTGTATCAAAAACAGACTATGTACCAAGCGGTTAATAAGTGATTGACCACACTCCCCCTCACTCCTGTAGCTTCCTCATGAAGATAGAGTAAAAAAACATGAATAATTATTTTGCTAATTTCTTTTACAGTTTTGATTTTTATTAAAAACTGTACACTTTATAACTGGGAGTAATTATTTAAAATTATAACACCATCCTATCAGACTGTACAATTTTTGCACTTTGACAATTATTATAGACAATATGTAGGTAGAACTAAATTCTAGCAAAGCCTTTTCGATGAATACTTCTTAAGGCTGTTCACTTTCGAGAAAAAAAGATTTTTATTACTCTGTTCTATTATATGAACTCTATGCATATACAGACAACTCGCTAAAGCCAAGCACTCTGTAGTACTTGCCAACGCTTATTTTCAGGTTTATTTATTATACATCCAATTTGCAACTGTGACTGGTATCTCAGGTCAGGAAAATGTTTGTCTCACTCTACGCTTATGATAATAACAGCACCTAGCAAACAATATTGCACACTGTAAAAACGTTAGCATGGTTTTTGCTTTTAATCCAGTATATCATCAGGAGGATGACCACAAATTAATTTGTGCTTGGTCATCGTCTTGTTTCTGACCAGCCGTTTGTTGAAACCAAAATAGCATTCAAATTGCCGCCATGTGGCTTGCAGTCTAGGTCAAAACAATGATAATACTCATTTTTCTGTGCATCAGTACTGTAGACCTGCCAACTTCTATGCCCATTTTCCTTGCCTAAAACTCGAAATTCTGCATTTCCTTGCCTAAAAAAACGGTGTAAGGTGACCAAATTTAAGTCATTTTCTACTGTTCTGCATGCTTCCATTGCAAATTTATCATCAGAATCAAAACTACCTCCCCTAAATATTTTTTTAAAGTTGGCAGGTCTAGTACTGTATTGGGCATCAGTAGCGTTTAAAATCTGCACCACCCTGATGAGGACCTGGAATTGCAGGGTAGGTGATCAAAATGGAGCTCGGAATTCCAGGGTGAGCACCCTCAAAATACAAAATTCTAGGGTCGGTGGGCCCAAAATCCAGGGTGGTCATGGAATTCCAGGGTGGGTGGCTCAACAGGGTATGTGGATTTGTCTTGCAACTGCCCATTAGATGCACACAGTGAAAAAAAGACAGGATATGATAGATTTTATAGATGGATCCTAAATAGGTTTGTATAGGATACTGAGCAGATCTAGATCCTATAGGCCGTTATCACGCAAAATTGATTAATAATATTTAATAGTTATCAGAAAATGAAACCCAGTATTCAATTCTACACATCCGTATTTAGTAAAATTGCAAAGTTTGGCGAAGATTACTTGAAAACTGACTGAGATATCAATATTCAAAACATCGTGTTCTGGCTTATTATTATTTTTTGCAAGAAATGTATGGGAAAATACATCGGAACGAGGGTGGACGGGCATCAATCTAGTACTGATAAATATTATTAATCAATTTTGCGTGATAACGGCCTATAGGATCCTGTAGAGTGGTTTTCATAAACCCGTGGAATACAACTATAGCATATTTAGTAGTAATACACTCTAATTTCTTTGTTCTCTTTTGTGCTGGCTTGACTACTTCACTTTGACTATTACACTTTGTTCAAAGGGGTTTATGAAAACCACTCTAATTTCTGCTTGTTCTACAGCTATTTCAATAAAGGCTGTATAAGCAAAAGTCAACTGTGAGAGTATAAGAAAAAGAATAGAGAATAAGAAACTTAATGTGTGCTTTGGGATATTTACAAATCATTTTATTGCTTTTTAGCTCTTTGCCCATAAATTTATTCCCTAGTGATCTGGGTGCATACTGTACATTTGAGCATTGGCCTCTTTTGATGTAAGACAAACAGATACTGGTACCCTCTGGTACCCACGTCTTGGAGGACAGCTACAGTCGGCTTGAAGTTCACAGTCCAGACATTAGCTGTGTCATTTTTATGGTCTATATTATATCTCCACTATTCTTTATTATAAAGTACTGTTTATATAAAATATACAAAAACAGGGATTGGTTGGTCTTTAGCTAGTGCCCATTGACCAAATGTCAATTATTTTATCAAGTCCCCAGAGATAACCATCCTCATGGTTCCCCTCTTGCCAAGGGGCGCGGTGGTCAAGGGTACGCCCATCCTCTACTGGCACAGTCTTGCCAAAGTCTATCATCCACACACTTGCATGGCCTTTAGAATCATGGACAAACAGTAATGAACTTCCAATAACCTATAACAAGAGTACAGTAAATATGCATTACATTGTGCAATTCATACTATGTAGTTATACAATGCTTTCATCACTTGTATTTTCTGGTATATGTATGCTAAGAAACTACAAGTGATGGTTGCTGTGGAAAAGTTTGAAGCTCACGAGCCATGTTCTCGTGTTTATACAACATCCCTTGTGTATTTATCACCACATTATAAGCCACAGACAGAAATCCGCTTTTTATTGCTTAAATAAACCACAAAAATTTGCATCTGCCATACGTTTATAAGCTACTATCTTAGCCTTTTTTTAACTATGTCGCGCACATTGGACACAGGGTCCTAAAATCCCATATCCCAACAATGGTAAATCTACATAGAAATTTTGTCAGACCCCACATTGTGAAACATGAGCTTTCAACATCGGAGTGATGATTTACATAAGTTGTCTTCACATCCTGAGACCAAGACACGTGCCCATGTTTTCCCACTATTGACTTGTATAAAAGCAACCCGTCACACTCAACAACAGTAGTGATCTTAAGCTCGCACAAATCAACATCTTTTACAATGTTTCTTTTTATTGTTTATTCAATTTCAAGGTTTTCTTCTATCTTTGACAGCGCAATATGTAAAAAGTCACTTTGTGCATAATGACAGCTTTTCTATCTCGATTTTATGGGGGCAACTGCCCCCACTGCCCTTCCCCTAGGTATGGCCAGGCTGCAATTAGGTGTACATGTACCTCATGAACCTTGAAGAATGGTGATGCTTCTAGGGTTGCTCTGATTGCCTTTAGTCTCCTCACATACTTTGACTAAAAAGTTAACATCAGTTCATGATATCAGTTCTGAGTGGCCCCTTGTTAACAGGAGCAGTAAAAAGATCATGAAGATTCATAAATGAATCATAATAACTTACCCTAAGTTGCTCGTTGCTTTCTATATAATTGCTGAAAACTTTATGGACATCATCTTTTGTCTTTGTCTTCTTGAAATCTTTACTTGGTTTCTCATCTCCTTTCTATGGAACAAACAATAGAATGAGGATGCAGCAAGGAGACACTGTCTGCAACATTACCTATTCTGTGAATTTGCAAATTGAATAGGATACAACCAATGTGACCTGGAGAGTCAAAATGGGCTGTTCCATTTTATATCCATTACCCCCTATCAAGAAACCTGGAATTTCCACAGGGGTTGTTGTGTTTGACCCTGGAAATTCCACAGGAGTTGTTGTTTTTGACCCTGGAAATTCCAGACCATTCATTTTACTCTGGAATTTCCACAGGGAATACATTTGCAACTTTGGAATTTTCACAGGCTCACAAGAGAGTGAGGAATATCCGAAGGGATTGCTTCAAATTTCCAAAGGGGTTGTAATTCCAAAGGTGTTGTTGTATTTTTGAAAATTTGGAGTTCCTTGATAGGGGGTACAGATTTTTTTTCACACCTTTACAGCACAGAGAGTAACCCTGGTCAGACAAAACAACTAGCAAGATAATGATAAGCACATGGTGCTGACGCATTTTGTGCTTTCCTCATTTCCAAACAGAGATGCTGCACAAAAATCAATGGAAAGCATATTACCCAAGTCATTTTGCTAATTGCCATATTGTATTGCAAGATGTTGCAGTTTACTGTAACATGTTGCCCAGTGAAATTCTAGGAAAGCACAAAATTACAACTGCATGCTCAAGTGCATTGTTTCCCTCTTTGGCATAGCAAACAATAGTAGATGGTACAACAACACAAATGGCACGTCAAATTGTGGTACATTGTTTAAACAAAACATTTGTGACAGTAGCAGGTTTAGAATAAAGCCGTCACTCCTATTTATGCACCAAAAAGAGATTGCTTCATGGCTGAATGCCATATAGGTAGTCATCTTCTTATAGAACGAGGCATAATCAAACAAAATGACTTTCATATTCAAATAAGGACACTATTGTGATATTCAGCCATGAAGCTAGAACCAAACTATGGTGTGGAAAAGACATAATAGAACACACTCTTGGAATGGTATAGATTTCAAGGATCTGCAGATCTCATCTGGTCCAGGTTTTGTAGCTGCCGTTTTTGGGGGGCCAAAAAAGAAATAGCCAGGGTGAGACTAATTATGTTGGTTGTTCCAAAAATACCAAATCTCTGGAACAGGGCCCCAATTTTTTGCATGGTAATTATGTAGTTTAGAATACCTTGATTCCCTCAATCCTAAAGCCCAAACTAGCTGATGAGCTTAGTCGTTCCCTCCACTGCATGTATCGCGGTTTGGTGATGGCGCCCTCTAGCCTCTCCTCATCAGTTGGTTCACTAGGATCGACATCAACCATTTTCTGGTAAAGGTCCTAATAGGGATGGAACAAAATAGAATTTCAAATACTTTTAAAAAATACCACCAGTAATATCCCACAAAATAAATAAACAGTGCTTTTATACTGCACCTTTCTTGGTTTTGATTTTGCTTTAGCGAGCTCATCTTCCAAGTAGGTTCTGCAAATGAAAAGAAACTGATATTAGAGCTGCCAGTAGAAAACTGATGATCAAAATAATATTACACTGTTATCCCAAAATATGCAAATCAGCCATGTTCCCAAACAGGGAATTTCTGCAGAAACCTAGCCTGCGTAGCAAGCATTCCTGTAGAGTTTTTAGGATGAGAAACTCTGGCTAGATTTGGGCCGTGCAAAAAAAATGAAGGGGGGAGGGAGAGGAAGGAAAAGAATGTTCCCTTCCTTCCCTTCCCCCTCCGTCCTTTTTTTGCTCGCCCCATTTTCTCACAGCCAAAAACTTGCTCATCAAACTTCTTGCCGCTTTCCCCTGTGTCTCTGGGTTTCTTTTCCTGGAAAACACATGTTAACTCTTGCTACACAGGCTAGCAGAAACCCAAATAATATATTTAATTATTATATAGCTTGACAATTTCCTGCGATCTGATTGGCTGACGCACAGGCTGTATTTTGCGTATTGCCCACGGGCTATATTTTCCGTATTAAGCCCTGTTTCCCGGATGTAGACAACATATAATTCAATTTTAAATGAGCCATGTAATAAATGAATTATTGACCTCACTTGCTCGGTCTGTATGGAAAATATCAGATCTCAGTCTTTTTGTACAGACCTCGCTATTGCTCAATCCGTACTGCAAGACCTTGGTCTGATATTTCCCGTACAGACCTAGCACTTGGTTAATAATCTCTTAATATGGCAATTGTGCAAATTTTTATGTGAGGTTTGGAACCTTAGATACTAGCAAGAATTATTGTGCTACCATAATACATTTGTCACCCGATGGTGTGAGTTTGATTGTCAGAGTGAGCCAATGACAAAAAGGTGGTTTGTTGTGAAATTTCAAGATACCAACTTCCTTTGAATGTAATGTTAGAAAAAATGAAAGATTATAATAAAGGCAATATTATGAAAAAAAGATAAATACAAATATGGGAATTACAAACAGCAAACAATCTTGAGACTCACCAGAGTCGACATCCCTGGTTTTGTTTGGGAAAAAAATACTTGTGTTGCAGATGCTATAATGTACTTAATACTTATCTATGTAGGTGATGAGTTAAGCAAAACTGTCTTTACCAGCACTACAAAATCTGACTTGGCCTTGTTGGCCTTTTAGTGCTTACAAAAAAAGACACTGCTTTACCTGACTCCCATTTTACAGTCCATCACACAGCAAGGGGTTTCAAAGTCTTGAAGAAGGTCTTGCATTTCCAAGTATCCTAATGACTGTGGTCAAGGAAAATGGTCCTCATTTCATCAAAGGAAGAATCTCACCAGGAGTTCCTTTGCTGACATGATTATAAATTAAATGCTTCCTAGTAAAATGAAAGATTTTTAAAAACCAGTAAGCATCAAACCAGTTATTAGTACAAACCCCAGCCTATGGGCTGCATTATTTACTCAATGTGAAGGATACGATCACCATTTTTTACCACCTCTCTCTTGTACTCTGGAACATAGGGCCTTAAAATATCTTTCATCAGCTTCATCAAACAATCTTTCTCTTTATCACAAGCTTTCTTTAAAATTGCTCCATTCTCGCCAGGCTTAAAACATCCTGCATAAAAAAATAACATACACTTTACAACACTGATAATAAAAACAGGATTAGAGGATTTTGTCTCAACATCCCCCATTTTAACGTACTATGCAATTCCAGAAAAAATCCATACCCCCACCATGGAGGGAATGCACTTTAAAAAGACCTCCCGCCCCTATAGTCTACTTGCAGGCATTGGAGGGGTACGTCAAGAAACATGAGTTTGATTTCGTGTGGCTGCCAATTTGGAATTGTGACAAAATGTAACAAATCGGGGGGAGGGGCCTTTTCTCCTTTCCTCCCCTCCTGCCCCCCCAATTTGTCACATAATGTCACAAATCCAAGATGGCGGCCACGCGAAAGCAAACTCGCATTTCTCAACCTAAAACAATCTCCAACGCCTGCAAGCAGGCTACTAACCCTAAAAAATATGTTATTAATAATTTAGTTTGAGTTTGCCTCCTACCTTGATGTCCAGCCAGTTGAACCCAGGGGTATTTCTTTTTAAAATTCTGTACAAAGGGTGACCAGTGGATCATATTGCGAATCTTCTTCCAACGTTGTCTGTGCTGCATAACATAAAATGTTAATTTATGATATAAAGAATTAAACAGTTTTTGGTAAGATCACTTTGGGCATGGGATATTTAGAAGAGAAAATAGAAGTGCAATAATAGCCTATTACTACGACACACTATTACTACTCACTCACTTTCCTATCCAAATTCATCCACATGGCCAATGACACCAGCTCCCAAGTGGAGGTGTGTATAGTTAAATTTTCAGTTACTCAGACAAACAGAGAATGTTGCTGTCTAAATTTTAAAAATCGAGAATTTCAGCTTTCGTAGCATTTTATAAGATTGGCTGTCAGTAAAATTCAGTAGAGTAGCTTCTGTTGTCTGAGTAACGACTTGCTTGGCCTCCCAAATGCAAGTACCAAAGAGTCTGCAATACTGTCACATCTTGTGACAACTTGCATGAATTTGAATACGAAAGGGTGATTTCCATAAACCTGTGAAACACACTTTACTGTAATATACTTAATTATTATATAAACACCAATGAAATACCGGGTGATGTCTCACACTAAAACTTGATATGTTCACACATGAAAATAAAATAATATCACATTTGCCTGTGCTTCATGCTCGATTTTTAGGTTTTACTAAAATAAATAAGAATTTGGTATTTCACTGATATTTATATAGTAAACAGAGCATTACATGACTGCTTGGGAGATACAAAATTTTAACTTCTTGTGTGAAAAGTTTTAAACACTTGAAGATAAAAATGTGTACTCTTACCAGCCATGTAATATCCTCTATTTAACAATTATACCTCAAGGCCGAATGTGCTATGATGAATAGACCATGAGGCCGAAGGCCGAATGGTCTATTGATATCATAGCACATGAGGACGAGAGGTCTAATTGTTTTAGTATAAACCAACTAGTTGGTCGGTTTTGGCAATGAATTCCATTATTTTATGTTGAAAAAAAATCAACTTTTCTTGCAAAGAAAGGTGGTGGTTTTGCCAGGCACGGTCTATCACTAATAGACCATTAGTAGCTCAGCCAATCAGAATGCACGATTTGTAATAGACCATTAGTTGGTTTATAATAAACTAAGTTATTTTCTTATGACCTAAGCCAATGGACTTTGTTTAAGGGTTTTTGGAAATCACTCTAGTTGAAAAACTAGTTCACAGCCATGGTTATGTAGTGAGACCAATTGACAATGTAGATGTAGGTTGTAGATAAAGAGTTCCATATTATCTCTGGTATAACAAATATTACATGTATAAAATGCTTTGAGTTTGACAGCTTCTAATCATCCCCAAGTAATTGAAGATGTAGCTTGCTGTAAGTAATAGAATCCAATGCATAAGTTATTTTATTGGTTTCTAGGTCTTCACCAAATGTTTTCTAGTTTTAAACCGCAAAAATGCTAAACAAACGTTTTATTGCGCTGTAAATAAGAATCCAAGACGCAACAAGTTAATGAAACAGGATTATCCTTATCCAAAGAGAAATCCCCGAGAACAGATAAAAACAAAACGCCTAATAAGCCTCTGCTCCTCCCCAATTATCAAAACAAATAAGTTCAGAACACTGAAGCTGAAACAAGGAAATCCTGGTGGAACAAAAACGCGCAGTCCATTTTAAAATTCCAGAGCATATACTAAGCATTTTCTACTAGAAATACAGTGGCATTGTAAGCACAACGGAGCAGCGCAGAGCAACATAGTACGACGTTTTCATTTGGGGCTTGACGAGCCTGAGGCCAAAGTGAACACGCGCGGAACACAATGAAAAGGTCAACACAACAGCTATTCTCAATAGAATTCCCATAACTCGCAATACCCGCACCTTCATAATCCCCCTCATGCAGTATAGAAGTCCTATGTTGCAGCACATCGTCCATAGCATATCCAGAAGAAACGGAGAGACGTTTGCGAGAGTCGAAAACATTTTCGTGCAACTCAATGCGGGCGGCCATGTTGGAACTGGCATGACCGCGTGACGTTGGGATCTGGTACTAGTGATTTGCGCGCAATGAGAGCTCAAGAGTTTTCACAGAACAAGAGTTCAAATCAGCAAACTTCAGGATTTCAAGGGGTTTTGTGCGCCCAGTGTGGCTTAATTCTGATAGGATGGAACCAGAGAACTACTTAAGAAGGTAAAAAGGCAGATATGTAATGCGATATGCTATCAGTTATAGCTCTCCTTTCCCCCTAAGCCTAAGGCATGTTATGGCAGACTCTTCTTGCACAGAAAACAGACGGATTTCCGTTGCAGATTTTGTCGGAGAGAGAAAGCAAAGATACAAAACAGAACCCAGTATTGCAATCAAAAAGACTGAAGCCTGAATATTGAAACCTGCAAAACGAGATTTGTTCATGGAGGAACACTAGGATAGGGCCCCTGTCCAAAGTGTCCAGAGTCTCCCTGCTAGTGCTAGCAGAGAGGCCACTTCTTTTCCCTGCTAGCAGAGGCCACTTCTATCTTGTTCGGTGTCACTGAAGCCTACTTTTGCGTAGTTGAAAAACACAAGAAAATATTAAAAGTAAAAGAAAATGCAGGGAGATAAAAAGTAGCCTCTGCTCGAAGGGAACCACTTCTTTGCGTAGTTGTAAAAAAAAGAAAACGCAGGGAGATAAAAAGTAGCCTCAGCTCGCAGGGAAGTTCAGAGTCTGCAATGCAAAAGAAGAAAAGCCAGAATCCATATTTTCTGAAAGAAACTTTATGTCCTAAAAGACTATAAGAGTCTTTATTATTCTGGCTTTTCTTGTTTCATCAAATTTTTAATATAATACAGTACAGCAGATACATGTCTTGATAGATAAACTACATCTCTGGAGATTTTTATAGCAAGTTTTACCATAGCTCAATAATTTGTTCAGGTCATGGGAAACTAGGCTTGATATTCAATCGCCAACAGAATCATAGTTACAGAGCTCCAGTCTAGTCCCTGGCATTCAGGATGGGATTCCTTCTTGTTTGTCACCGTGGGTCGCGGAGAAGCTGGTGATATCCATTTGAGGGCCTTTGCTTATTTTGGCTGATTTTGAAATTTTGGGCATCTGCAAATATGTTCTTTCTCTTAGACCTGCCACCAAAATTGTAGGTGAGGTGCTTTGATTCTGGAAATAAATTTTCAACGTAAGCCGACAACTTTCCGACCAACCCCCGAGACCATCCCCAACACTTCCCAAGTACATTCCGAAGGTGTTCCGAAAGAAATTAACATATCTCCTTGACAACACCAACAAAATTATAAATTAATAGTTTTTTATATTCATTTTGATTAATGAATATATTTAATGAAACATGCTTACTTGACAACTGAATGCACTTTCAGTTAAATAAATAAAAAAATTGTTTTATAGAATCTGGAGTGAATCCAAATATCAAAAGTAGTCAAAATTAAAAATATGTGCCCCAATTCTCAGCAGATCTGTGATCCACTGTGTTCTAGAAATCCACAAATCTGCCAAAATGTTAATCAAAATCTGTTATCATGGAAATTAGAGCTCACTCTGATCTGCAAACCTATTCATCCCGGAAACCACTTCAAACGACTGCATATAAAATGGCTCTAATTTCATATGATTCCACCTTGTTGAGAGCAGTGCATTTTATTAAAACATTTTTATTCTAACAACAATACAGTTTTCTTGTTAGAAAGGAACATAACAAATCAGTATTTTGCATATTAATGTGAAGAAAAACCATTACCTATGTATCTATCTTAGCTGCAGTAGTGGTACAAAGCTTTAAAATTAATTTGTTGAGGATCATGGTTCTGAACAGATTACTTTAATGTGGCATAAAATAATCAAAGAAAGGAGCAGGTTTTCAGATAGGAAATGATGTACTAGAAAGAATGGGATACAAATTATTCTTAGCAATATACAACTATAATTTATTGATATATAATAAAAATAGTTATTTTAAACCATACCTTACCTATAACGTCCATCATTTTTCATATCAACCATTAACTTAATCCCATTTCCATGAAACATTCTCCAGCTGTTCAGTGAAATTTTGTAATGTTCAAAGAAATTACTTTTTCCCCTTCCTTCAATAATTGTTCATTCAATCCACACTGTCTTGTGTTCTAGGCAATTATAGCCAATCAGGAAGATAGAAGAAGTAATGAAATCAACAACACTTATCTATTGCCTACTTGTGTTTTACTTAATGCTTCTTGAGGGAAAGGAAGGCAACTTTGTGGTATGAGATTACATGTACCATCAATGAATTTGATGCTGTGAGCATAAGGTAATAATATTTTTGCTAGATTTAAGCTTATGATTTATGATCATGGAAGAAAAATGAGTTGGCTATATTTTCCAAAAATGTGATTGTCTGTCTTAGTCATATTTTTTAAGTATTACTGGGAGGAAAGATTGTAGCTGTCATTTTGGAAAATGGAGCATGCTGTAGCTGTCATTTTGGAAAATGGAGCATGCTTGATGTTTGGGAGAGGCACAAAGAGCATTTTAAAATCACAAGCCATAGGAGACTGATTTAAAAACATTTCAAGTGTCTCTCCCAACATCCAAGTGCACCTTTGCTGATATAATCATAGAAATTTGTGCTCTAATGCTTTTATGATAATGCGGGGGAGAACCATTGCATTACTTTACTGGTAAAATAGAGCCTATATTTGGGCCAATAAAAGTGCATGTTATATCTTAGCTATATCATAAATAGGTCTAATTTAGATTACATGTATTTTGCCTTTTTCAATACATTTTTATTATAAAGGTAAGTTGTTTAGCAATAAGGGATTTGAATATTTTGTGATCGGGATACAGGAAACCAACAAAAAAAAGAGGATAGGGATTGAGATTATGCCAGGCTACAGGGTTATACACTTTTCTTGGGAAACATCATTCGAAAATTTGATAGGGTTGAATTGGGTTTCAATATTTCATCAGGGATTTTTCTGGGATTTAGAATCAACAAAGCGATCAGCAAGCTACTGTTTAAGGCCTAGAGGGTTCCCTGGGCCTAGCCTTTGTGCAGATGCTATCCTCCCATAAGCAAAATCAGGAAAGGAGATGTCTGTGCTTTGCTTTCCACAATGTTTTCAGGTCACATGTTGGGAATGCTCTCTCATTGGCCTAAATATGCTGTGTTGTCTATTACTTTTTCCTTGTGACATAACCCAACCAACAGCACTTGGCAAAACAAGGCAAGAATCTTATAGGCTCAGACAGTTCAGAATTTGAGTTAGCAGATTCACCATACTGTATGCAAATACAATCTTGAACAACATTACAGGAAGCAAGGCACAGGGGTCTCCCTGATTTTTTGAGAGGAGGAGAGCAGCTATAATGGGATACTGAGGACACCTTTCAAAATCTAGTGGGAACATTAGAAATTCAAATGCTGCATATAATAATAATAATAATAAACTTTATACAATACAGTAGCCTGAATTTCAGTCATCCATGCAGTCACTCTCAACCTTTTGTCACTTTTGCAAAAAGAGATGTCTGAATTCACCACAAGATTTCCTTATCCTTTATATAATCAGTGCCACACAGAATTATTTTTTACAGCAAGTTTCCAAGACAACTCATGCCTTCATCGACTGTTGTTTAGCACATGGGTGTGTGGCTGGGAAGTCTCACAAGGTCTTTTGCTTGAGGGTAGCATATGCAGGGCCCGACACTGCGACCATATGGTGGCCAATGGCGACTAAATGTGGGGGCTTGGCGACCAAAATTTTAGAGCTAGTCGCCAAATGGCACCCCATTTTTCTGAGCTCAGCTGAGATCCATGTTTATGTGGCGACGAAATATTTGCATTTTGGAGACTAAATTTGTGTTATTAGTCACCAATGGCGCCTAGCGAAAAAGGTTAATGTCGGGCCCTGATATGCTTCATCATGAATTGCCATACAGGGCTTGAAATTGCACCCGATACAGGCATAAATACGCCTAAAAAGTTTCCTTTTACTGCTAACTTTTTATTCTTACATGTGGGCGTAAAATAATGACTGTGTTTTCAGTTTCTACAGTTCGAGTTGTCTAGTGGATTTACACCTAGATTTTTGATGAATTACACCTATAATGTTGGTACAAGGTGTAAACTTACGACTATGTTATTTCTTAATTTCGAGCCCTGCTATATTTTCTGATCCCGTGTTGCCAAGATCCAAGGAATCAGGTTTTACTGATTAATTTTTGGATCAGTAATTGTAATGGATGAAAAAATTATTTTGGTGAATTTAATATTTCATATTTAAAACATTCTTTAATGATTATGGGAGAGCCTAGCTACAGTAGTATAGCTATGAAGAAGAGCCAGCTATTTATAAATATAAACTTAAATTAAGTTCTGTTTGCCCACCATATTAAGTCAAAGTTTTAGTGACCAGTAGAGTTTAAAATCAATAATTTAGATATGTCAGGAATCTAGTCTAATTAGTGCATATGAAAAGAAAACAGATGTTCCAGTAAGACTTTAAAATGTAGCAAAACTTATGTCATATACTTAAAATTTTACTTAAAATTGTTAAAAGGATATCGCTATTGTTGGGTTCTTTTGAATGAAAATTGCAGCTCGTATTTTTAGTTTTGCAAGAAAAATCTAATTGCTGTTGTTATAGAGAGATTAATTGTTGAAAAGTGTGCGGTTGACAAAGAACATACCAATATTCCATACTAATTGATGTTGATTTTTAAACATCAAGGCACAAATCCCTTGTAACTCTTGTCACATGGGGCAAATTTTCGTTTAATTTTGCTAGGACTTTTTTTGTCAGTCGAACGTATTAGTTGAGGAACTTTTGTACGTTTTTGCCCCTAACTTTGTTCAAAACAGTGTTCTGCCCTTTCTTTTCAATATTCAAGAAACACCTAGAGTACTTTATCTGCTTCCAGAAACCACAGCAACAGAGTGCTGTGTACTAAGTGAAATTATTGTTCTTGAATATATTTTATGGAATTTGTATTGAATTGTTTAGGAACGTGTAATAAGGCGAGCTTAGCACAAGCTTTAGATAAACCATGAACTTAATTAATAGGAACAACACACAAACAAGTCCTTCTTCAGTTCTTGAGAATGCTCGGCAGAAGACAGCTATCGCGTGATTGTAATGTAATATGACGATTTTATAGCACAGCGAGAAATTCCTTTGGACACGAAATTTAACCTAGATAAATATTCGAGAAGCAATAAAACGCGAAATAAACAAGGAATTCAAACAAAGGTTCAAATAAGCGCTTCGTCGCTCAACGCCTACAGAACAAATAATCCGCTGCGGTAATGTAAACTTCACTGAAATCTTTAAGTCAAACTAAAGTCGGATGACTTCGGCGATACTACAGCCCATGCTGTCCTGAAAGGGCAGCTGAAAGGTTTTTAATTAGCAAGGTATGAAGAGGCTGCTAAAAATCGCACAATAGAAACAAATCATTGGCCGCCATTTTGGGATAGCTGTACACACAACGAAGTTCCTGTCAAGCAAAAGGTTATGCTGTAGTAATGTTACAAACCTTTTCCGATTTGTCTTCTATCGGCGGTGTATAATCGCTTTCCGATGGTTCATCGTCGGTAGGTACTCCGTCATCCTCGGAGCAAACGCTGCTGCCCGATAGCGAGCAGTTATCCATGGAGTCCAATGGACTGTCTATCAAATCTCCATTCGATCTTACACCTGAATCCACGCTATTGCACTCCATAGCCGAGTCCCAGTTATCCTCCTCGCTAATGTCAGATGGAGTAGTGATTATTATAGTTGGTGGTTTTATCGTTTCCAATCTCGTAGCCTTATCCTGGCATGGTTTATGGACCGTATTTTGACAATCTAGCACTTGGCTTGATAACGCGCTCTCCTCTGTAAGATACAAACCCACACGGTGCACGCGATTATCTGCTGTTCTTGAGCTCCGATTGCTAGAACCTCTCTGCCATTCACTCTTAAGATCTCTAGTCTCTATCGAAGACGCCTCTCTATCCTTGCGGCTCCGAGAAACTTTAGTCTCTACGGCGCTGTCGGTCTCATGGTTTTTACCCGACTCCTTGGAAGCCAAGCTGATGCCAGAGGGTGGAGCTAGGGATGACGAGTAAACTTTTGCATTCGTAAAACAATTGGCTTGATGCTCAGTGTCTATCTCTAATGAGCTATTTGCACTGGAGAAGACGTGAGCCTTCAAAGTTGCTATCCTCTCCGCTAGACTCTGATTTGACATCGCCATAAAGTAATTCTCACTTGTTGAACTGGTGTATTTTTGGAGTATTTCTTCGGCGAAGCTGTTTTCATCCATTGATGATAAATTTTGATTCGTATAAAGTTAGTATAGAAATTTATGTAATTTGCAAGCAAATCACCAAAGGTTTTATCCTCTCGACCGGATATTGTTAAATGCATCCATTCCAGCATACTAGTAGGCAGGCCAGAAATATGCTGTTAAAACTTGGAAGCTAACGCAATATCCTTTTACCAATCAACTTTGTTTTTCCAAGTCAAGTAATTGAATCTACGATCTATTTTTAAATTTGCCATAAATTCGATGAATATTTTAGTAGGTCACCGACTCAACTTTGGGCACATTTGCCAGGATCCTCTATTGCCCAAAATAACACTTCCACCACCATTCGATCTTGAAAAAATATGTGCTTCAGCAATACTGAGTTTTCGGTAACGACAACAATGAAAGCCAATATTCTTAATGGAAGTTCAGTTATCACAAAGTACATGAATTGTCGAGTTGTCCGTCCTATTTACGTATCAAGCAGCTGGTTTCCATCCTATTTGGGGCCCACGACAGGCAATTACCTCCGTTGCTCATTATATCAATCCTTGCTGTGAGAACGCCGAGGTCGTTAGCACTGCCAGCCGTTCCCTTCAAAACGAATTCGCTTTCGAACAAATGATCAATGCACGTTCAACAATGAAAAGAAAGAGACCTTGGTTTCTCTGATTCCATCAACTCGAACTTTTCTCTCTACAGATCCGTGCCTTTCTTCGTTCCGAGTGCTAATTGATCAGAATATTTCGAAATTCTAGCGTACATTTGCTGAAGAGATTTTCTGAGTAATTTGCTTGACTTGGAGAATTAAAATATTCGCTTGGTTGTGACTGTTGTGTGACATTGTTATGACGTACGATTTGGTGATAGGTCACGCTCACGTATTGTCTAGCACATCAGTCACGCTCTGTTGCATTTTGCTTTGGTTTCCGGTTTCGGACTTCCGGCATGAACTGAGTAAGGGCTTTAACTTCACAGAAACCTCGCGGGGAAAGGCTCTTGTGTAAGCTCTGGTGACAGCCATTGACGCATGCGCGAGATTTGATACAGAGCCGTTGAGAGAAACACGTTTCTGCGCATGCCCTAACGTTCAAAATCAGCCAATCAGCGAAGGCCCTCAAATGGATGTCCCCAGAGCCTAGAGAGAATGATTTTCATCATACTGATGTTATCCGGTTTCACGCATTTGACGTTATCCTTGTTGCACATACGTCGTAGGGGGATGCGTATGCCAACAGACGCGAGAAACGAAAGGCAATAACCTGAATAAAATCAGCTGTTACACACAGCCACAAATGGACTAGATTTTTATCTCTGACTCTGGCCACTAAATTTTCCTCATCGGGTCGCCAACTGGCGACGTATTGATACTAAAAACCTAGTACTTCTCCCGGGGGGGGGGGGGGGGACTTTAAGGTTAAAATGCTAGGGGTGACCGTCGGGAAACTCGAATTTTGACCCTAAAAAATACCTGGTCGGAAAAAATTTCCACCCTAAAAAATACCCCTCAGTCTGAAAATACCCTAAAAAATACCAACAATTTTGACAGATTAAATTTTATTCTGGCCGTTTATTTGATATACATCAAATGTATCCTCTCGACTTTCAAAAACACTACCTTATTTGCGTGAGAACCCCCTAAAAAATACCTATTTTTCTTACTATACCGTTTTTTTATTTTCGAACCCCTAAAAAATACCAGATCGCCGATTTCAACCCCTAAAAAATACGACGGTCACCCCTAGCATTCGAATATAGGGAGTCCCCCCCCCCCCCCCCCCCTCCGGGGTACTTCTCTAGGACAAATATTCGGCGACCAAGTTTTCAACTTGGCGACTAGTTTTATCTTGATGAGTAGCCCACCTGGCGCCTTGATAAAAGAGCTATTAAATGATGTGACCAAATAACCCCGATTAAACAAGCCCAGTGCTTCTTTTTATAATAACTTCCTTTTGTCATTTGAAAAAGGAAAATGCTTTCCCCTGATGGCTGACGTCAAACGAATTTTCCGCCTCATCGTTGAAAATAGCTTATTTTTCGTACGTAAATCGTTCTATTATTAAACACCTTTTATTTAAGCACGTTTGATATGCCTTCTGTTTATGGTGTGCTTCTTTCGCAATAAACGTTTGTTTAAAATAACCTGAGTTAAGTTCCGTTTTGACGACCTATCTAGACAACTTCACTTCACTTTAATGTATTTTGCGACTTATAATATGCACAGCGCATGTATTACAGCTAAAATCGTTGCATCGCGACCCGCGTTTTCAAAACATCGATTTGTTTTTGGCTTTGCTCGGTTCTGCCAGTCAAATCTTATGAGCCAATCAGATTATTGCCTTGTTCAGAGGGAAGCCAGTTGACTGCCTAAGCGAAACAGGGCAAGAGTTTCATTGGCTCAGATAGTTTGATTGGCGGCACAGCAAAGTCAAAAATCCAAAAAGTAGTTTGATGTGCTTGAAAACATGGGTTAGTAACACTTTATTTCAACACGCTGTATACTATACTAGAGCTGGCTTCTGGCCGATAATGTCAGCACAGGGATTCTATTGAGCTGTAGTACAGTATCGTCGTTTGCAGTCATTTGGAGATTGGCGCCATGTTCGCCACGAAGATCTTAAACGGGTTTTAGGCGGCTTCGGCGGTGAACCGCCGTCTACTTCACTGTTGACCGCCGGGAACTTCAAAACCCCGTAGAATAATGTGCTCTCAGTGCATGAATATGAACATTATCTTGCCCTCAAAACGCAGGAGATGGCCCTTTTCTGGTACCGAAATTGGACTATTTATATTACTCACTTTTTTTAGTTTCTCGTATAATAAAGTGCGCGCGCGATACCCACTGCACTGAATGTGGTGAATTCACCTATATATTCACCAAAGGCAGATTCGCCATATTAAAGATCAGTGGTGGGCCGCTAAGGCGGACCAACTTCAGGGTCTTGCGGACAAAGGAGATACCCGTGGCTTTTTCAGTGCTACCAGAACCATCTTTGGACCCAGCACACGTGGGGAGACGCCCATTAAAGACAAAGATGGTACTCTTCTGAAAGATACAGTGAGCATCAATCAACGTTGGAGAGATCATTTTCAAGAACTTCTCAACCGCGACTCCTTGGTTGATGATTCCGTTTTTGATATGATCCCGCAATCGCCAGTCAATGCTGAGCTAGGGGCAGAACCGACCCTTAGCGAGACAAAATCTTCCATCAAGCAAATGAAAAACGGCAAGGCCCCGGGTGTTGACGGAATACCTGCAGAAATATTCAAACACGGAGGTGATGACCTGGCTCTATGCCTTCACCAACTCATTCTTCTAATCTGGCAGACGGAGGAAATAACCCCGGACCTTCAGGACGCGGACATTGCCAAAATCTTCAAAAAAGGAGATAAATCGGATTGTGGGAATTACCGTGGTATTTCCCTTCTTGCCATTGCTGGAAAGATCATTGCGCGAATCCTCGCTAATCGTTTAGTCCCGCATGCTGAGGGCCTCCTACCAGAGTCTCAATGCGGCTTCCGCCCAAATAGAGGAACAACTGACATGATCTTCACTGCTCGGCAGCTGCAAGAAAAATGTCGGGAGCAGCGTCAGCCACTATATATGGCCTTTATAGATCTTACAAAGGCGTTCGACTCTGTCAATCGAGAAGCTTTATGGCGAATCCTGGCGAAATATGGCTGCCCGGAGAAGTTCATTTCTATCTTGAGACTCCTTCATGACGGCATGACCGCCAGGGTTCTTGGCAGCAGTGGTGACAGCGAGACCTTCGAGGTACAGACCGGCGTAAAACAAGGGTGCATAATCGCACCTACCCTCTTCACCATTTTCATCTCAGCCATCTTCCATCTAATACAAGACAGACTGCCCGAAGGTATAGAGATCGTCTATAGAATGGACGGGGGGCTGTTCAATCTGCGAAGACTGAAGGCGAGAACGAAGACCGCTGTTACCTCACTGATCGAGCTCCAGTATGCGGATGACAATTGCGTCTGCGCCACTTCAGAGCACCAACTCCAGGTCATTCTGGATGCGTTCACGTACGCTTACGAGTGCCTTGGCCTCTCAGTGAACGTAAAGAAGACAGAAGTCCTTTTCCAACCTGCTCCAGGCCATCAGTCCTCACCCTCACCCATGATCATCAGCGGCTCCACACTAAAGAACGTTCAGACCTTCCCCTATCTTGGCAGTGTCCTCTCAACAAAAGCTGACATCGAGGCAGAGATTTTACATCGCCTTAAGGCGGCAAGCTGCGCCTTTGGAAGGCTCCGTGAGAGAGTGTTCGAGGAGAAGGGTCTAAAGAAAGAGACCAAACTCCTGGTGTACAAGGCTGTTGTGTTACCCTCCCTCCTTTACAGCTCCGAGTCCTGGACGACCTATAGGAGACACCTTAACGCCCTTGAAAAGTATCATCAGCGCTGTCTGAGACGCATCCTGGGTGTGACCTGGCAGGATCGGCGGACTAATTGCAGCATCCTTGACGAAGCACACTCTACCAGTATTGAGGCCATGATAATTGAAAATCAACTGCGTTGGACTGGTCATGTTGTGAGACTGAATGACTCACGCCTTCCTAAGCAGATACTCTTCGGAGAACTGGGATCTGGCACCAGAGCACAAGGGGGGCAGCGAAAGCGTTTCAAGGACAATCTTAAAGCAAATATTAAGGCGTGCCACATCGATCTGACGGCCTGGGAGGATCTGGCACGCGATAGACCTAGATGGAGAAGTACTGTCCGGGAGGGTGTGACTCTGTTTGAGAAGGAGCGCCGTCGGAAAGCGGAGGAAAAACGTCAACGACGTAAAGAACGCGATGCTGCCCCTGCTTCGCCACAGCTAGCTCCCTACACCTGCCCCACCTGCGGCAAAGTGTGCGCCTCGCGAATAGGACTTTTTAGCCATCAAAGGGTGCACAAGAGATGATTAGACAATCTTACTCGTTTACGAGGGATCCCATATTATATTCACCTATAGGTGAAAATAGCAAAATATGACGAACGTCTCGACCAATCATCAGCGGGCGGAATCGCTTGAGTAATTACTACGGAAATCACTAAACTGTTAGCACCCGGGGTACAAACGATCGATCGCAGTTGGGAAAACGATCGACCGCTTCTTGATTTCGGTTAACTCACGTGACCATTTCGATTTCGATTGATCGAAATGGCCATGTTTCTGTACATTTCTAACATCAAACAAATGAGAAATGCGAGTCATGTGATCATTTCGATCAAGTCATGTCATCATTTCGATCGATCGAACAGTTTAGTGATTTCGGTAGTGTACTAAAACACATTTTAATATGTTAAAAGTTCACTTTCTCTAGTATCTTATTGGTCGAGAGTGTATCACCCATGAACGTAAAGAAATTCGCCGACTGTTTCTCTGTCGGACAACTGGGAGGGCAACAGTATACACTTAATGACTGCTCTCGAGGGAAACAGCGAGTCGGGGGGGGGGGGGGGGGGGGGGGGGGGGGGGGGGGGGAGGCGGATAGTGAAAACATGGGACGAAAATTTTCCAATTTCCTCCAGCAAATACAGTAAATGTATGGGAACATCTCCCGAGAAAGGGGGGCCGCGGCTGATTTGCTGATTGGCTGATTTTGAACGTTGAGGCATGCGCAGAAAATTATTTCTCTCAACGGCTCCCAAATCGCACGCATGCGTCAATGGCTGTCTCCAGAAATCTGAAGTTTAGCAAGTCGGTAGAAGTAACGTTCGCGATAATAAAGGAGAATATAGTAAAGGTATACATGGACAACTCCATGGGCCTAGCCAGGATTTGCGAGGGGGGGGGGGGGGGGTGGTCACATATCTACAAATGTATGGTGCCCTTTTCCAGCTTACCCCTTTTTGCTTAATGTTTACTGTATTTGTCTTCTAAAAAGGGGGCCCAGGCACCCCCCCCCCCAACTACGCCTCTGTACTCCCACCCCCCCAACTACGCCTCTGTACTCCCACCCATCCCCTGTGATATTGTAAAACTGTTTTGACGTTGCGTACAAACATTTACTGTCTACAGGTTTCAAGTGCTTTGGCGTTGCGTGTCTAGTGCGTTTCACATTGCCTACAATCGCTAGTTACACGCCAAACGAATGATCAAATCTGCAAGTAATATTACAAAAAGCTCAGGTAAGAAGGAATTGTTGTCCAGTTGTTGTAAATAGCTTTACACTTTGGTACTGTGTTAAGTATGCTTTCGTCACGCTATGAAGATCATAAAGGTTAGGCTCCATTTATATTCATAACAGTCGTAACACCAAACAGTAGTATTGAAACAGTTTTAGCGAAATAGATTGAGTAATAAGTAAAACCTATACATTACCGGGCTAACTGCATCAATGCAAGCTCGATGGCTTAAAGGATGGCTTATAGCTGCTTATGTTGCGACTCTATGAAGAAGGCACGCCGCTGCACTGTAGAGATAATCAGGTTTTGCTCAAGCGACTACAAGAAATGTTTGAATAAATTACGCGAGTAAAACAAAATGAACGGTTTCTTCTCGTCGTATCTTTTAGGGGTTAAAATCACGATGGTTTGGTCTCTTAGGGGTGATCGTGATCTTCAATAAATTTTAGGGAGATTGGTATCTTTTAGGGCCGAAACTGTGTCCAAATTGTTTTTTCCTTATGATAGTGCTTCTAAAAACTAAAAACCGCGGTGTAAGAAGAGAGATTATTCGATTCGAGAAGACGATAAATTAGAAACAAACACGGAAATTTCTTGATGGGCATCTTTCACCTTTACCTGTGTCCTTCGCGCCTACCTGGTACATAAGAACTCATGTTTTAGGGTATCTTTTAGGGTAATAAATTTTTTGAGCCACGCCATGGCCCGCCATGTTTGGTATCTTTTAGGGGTGAAACTGAAAATTTCTGACGATCATGAATTGTATAGAGTGTAGCGCCGGCCAGGCTAATCTCTGAATGTTTCTGACTTCCAAGAATGATCATTTCACTTATCATTTCATTTAGTAACTCCTTGGCAATAAAATTTGCTTCAGAAGACATTTTCTGGTATTTACGGAACTCATATTTTCAAATCCCGTACGAAGTCTATATTGAAAGCGTGAAATCGCGTAAAAAGTCGAAACTAAATGGCAAAAAGCTAGATATTTATTTGTGACGTGGCTAGCGATTTATAAATCAAGTCTGAGAATCAAACCATGGCCCCTGGGGCAGAGAATATGGAAGTATTTTTGATATACACACTATAGAATATCTTCTGGTTTGGAAGGCTCAAGTGCCGGCAAACTCATGAATAACAATGGCGGTAGCAATAGCGCTACAATGAGGAATTTTCAAAACTCAAAATAAGGAAGTTGCCATGGGAGGATTCGGGTGGACTTTTTCTTGTGTACTAACGGGCCACTAGTAAACATGTTCCTGGTGAGAAACCTTTGTTATCATTTTTGTCCAACCTTTTCATTCATTTACTGGACTAATGGGATGCCTAAGAGTGTCGCTACAAGAGCATGTGTAATCTTGGCAAGGACAAACAAAAACCCAAAAAGCCCTCCAGAGGCCTACTGGCGGGCATTCAATATGATCGAAAGAAGACCCCTTAAAGGGCCACGCCTCATGCACATGATAATAATATTTTCGTCATTTGTGCGCATGAAGAATAAAACCTGCAGGCTTTTTTTCTATACGCAGAAAATGAAGGCCGATGATGAGGTTTGATGATGAAATGCGTTTATCAAAATCAGGGTGCGCTTTGCCGTGTTACAAAAGTGTCCCCGGGGACCAGGGGCTACAACGGCCATGTCCCTGGTGACCGGAAAAATATTAACATTTAACACTTAGCAAAATTAAATTCCCCGCTCTGTCCCGGGGGTCGGGGGGCCGTGATGTCAATTGACTGGTGCATAAATGATGTACCATATTATAGCTGTTTCCGTCCGTTTAGGAGTTTCAGCCTGCCGATCAAAGATGAGAGGAAGAATGCACACAATCTACCCAGTACCTCAAACATCACAAATCCCGTGGTCACGCAATGGAAATTGATTCAAACTTTTAGATTATAATCATATTTTTAGCGGAGCTCCATACTTCAGAGAATAATGTATAGGTATGGATCTGATTTTTGAACGCGCGTGCGGTGTCCGTCCGACGTCCCTGTACCACAGGGATCCCATCAAAAGAAAAAAATTGAATATCTCGAGAACGGAATATCGCTAGGTGACCAAACTTGGGTAAAAATATCTTGGAGGCAAGGGAGGTGCGATTGATTTATTCCAATAATCACCTTTGTATTATTGGTTTACGCATATAGGTATGTCGGGGAAGCCTGTGGTTTTCGTCATCGGTGCATCCGGGAATGTTGGGAGTGCCACGATGCAAAGCCTCTCTTCCAAGTTCGCCAGTAGCCTCGATATCAGGGCTGGTGTGCGCAACCCCGATAAAGCAGACGCACTCAAGGCACTACCAGGTGAGAACAAACCTGGCGCGAGCGGGATTCCTGTGCCGTGAGGCAACGCGCGAGAGCTGGACCGAGGGTCCCGGGTGACGTCACATCTACCATCCAAAATCTATTTTACCGATGAAAAATAATATTAAGCAACCATGGACAGCTGTTTCGACGTTATTGGATCTCGTCAGCACGGCGTAGCTATAGCTAAAGCACAGCGGTTTATAGTTGGCCGCCTCCTAGAGCAAATGGTAATGACATGAGCACAGAAGGGCTCAGTTACAAATTTAAGATATTCACCGACCGCATAAGGCGGTCACATGGAAAGCGTATCATGCCACTGCCCTGATAAGCAAAACTAAGAAAAGCCATAACTTTCCTTTAGTGAGATACATGGACAAAACCATGTTAAAAGATACAGTATACAATATAATACAATACAATATTTTTATTATTTCCAATATAAAACAAAGAATACAGTCATCAGTCAACCCGCAAATAGCATAAAGCTAATCGGGGCGGGAAGCTGGGAAAAAAAAAGTTTACAGATAATGTTATTACAGTATTCCTCTTGTATTCCTCAGTATATCGTATCTAAAAAAAGGCCTCGGTCATGAGAAACATTGCACTTTTTAATTTAATAGTGAGAGGTAATTGGAAATTGCCCTTATAACATCTTGCTACCACTTCTAGCAGAATCCTCTTCGAATCGGTTTTGTTATTCAAACGTTTGAGCTCCTTTGGGAGCTGCAAGATAATGGTGTTAAATAATGTGGCAAATAAAAGGAACTACGAAAAGGATTCTGGGAGCAAAAGGGAGCTAGTTGAGAATTGAGTCTGACCAGATATCATGGATGACATCCTTGAAAGTTACATCTTATGGAATTTGAAATTCTAAGAAGCATGGGAACCTAACTTGCTTGCCTCCTCACTTATTTTCCTCATATTTCACTTTCCAGGCGTAACTGTAGTTCAAGCCACCATGGGCGACCACGCCCATCTCGAGGAGACCCTACGAGGAGTGGACTCCCTCTTCATTGTCACTCCTGGCATCGAGGACCGTGCGCCTGTTACCATAGCAACGGCAAGAAGAGCCAAAAACGCAGGTGTCAAGCACATCTTGGTCGTCAGTGTTCCCGACTCGGACCACCCAGACACGATACTTGGAGCCCAGTTTCACGAGATTGAAACTAACGTACAAGAGCTTGGTGTACCATACACGTTTATTCGACTGCCATTTTTTTTAGAAAATTACTTTGGTATGATTTCATCGATCAAGTCCGAGTCTGTTTTCTACATGCCATTCCAAAGCGATAAGTACTTTGCTGGTATTGTTGTACAAGATACAGGTACGCTTTGTAGCCACTCGCCCCATTGTAAGGGAATCGGAGGAATCTAACTTTTTGTGAGCTTTGGAATCCGAAATCTAGCTTTTGGAATCCGGAATCCGCGTCCGGTTTTTTTGGAATCCAAATTCAAAAGTTTCTCTTTCATCGTAATCCGGATTCCAAGACAGATCCAGGGGTGTAGAATCTGGATTCCGGAATCCAGAGGCTAAAATCCATAATCCTAATACCTCTTGCTCGGCCCAGATTCTGGACCCCTTACCCTTCTTTGTACCAATTTTAGAGCAAAAAAGGTACCCCTTTCTTGTACCAAAGCCGAAAAAGGTACCCCTTTCCTATACCAAGCCTGAAAAATCGGCTTTGTGCTCTGTTAAAAAAGAAACGGTTTTGGTCTCGCGTTGCGGTTGGAAAACCGGTGAAATACAGACCCTTTTTTTATACCAAAATTGCAATTTTCCCTACTGTTCTTATACCCAGTCCAACCTGAAACCCTACCCCTTTCTCATACCCAGCCTGAAAACCCTACCCCTTTCTTATACCTCCAGCCTAAAACCCTACCCCTTTCGGGCCGAGCATCCCCGTATAGCCCGATATAGGGAGTGCCCCCCCCCCCCCCCCCGAGCTTCTAGTATACAATTAGCATGCAATCGCACTATCAAAGTGATGTTTACTCATCATTTAAAACGGTTAATAACATCAGGCGTTTACAATTAAATTTCTATAGGAAATAATTTATCCTCATTTAGCGAGTAGGTTTGCTTTTGTTCTTTCCTACTAGGTAACGCCGCAGCAACAATCCTTGCTAACCCCACCAAACATGCGAACAAGACGTATCAGATCATCAGCAACTACCATAACCTAGGCACTCTCGCATCCGCCTTCTCAGCTGAACTGGGGCGCCCCATCAAACACGTGCGGCAAAGTTATGAGGAATGTGAGAAGTCCAAGCTTGCCATAGGGCTGGGGAGATGGATAGTTGATGGCCTGATGCAGTGGTTCAGGTATCTGTCATAGTACACTCGCGCCTTAATGTCATGGCACATACAGTGCTGTATCTAGCGGGGGGGGGGATGTGAGAAGTCCAAGCTTGCCATAGGGCTGGAGAGATGGATAGTTGATGGTCTGATGCAGTGGTTCAGGTATCTGTCATAGTACACTCGCGCCTTAATGTCATGGCACGGGGGGGGGGGGGGGGCAGTCCCCCCAAGCGAAGTGTGTCAACATGACTGACAGACAGATTTATTTGGCAACTTATACAGGAACAGTACATAAGTGTTGGTCCAAATAATGTGATAAAGCGCACACTATTTACATATATATACCGTTTCCGGGATACGTTGTCACCCAAAAAGCCTATAAGCTTGGTGCGCTAGGGAGTATGGGTAAAGATTTATTTAAATTTCTGTAAAATGTTAGAAACAAACATGCTTGGAAATGTGCTGAAATTTAATCATTTCACCTGTGTCTGCGATAACTGTCTGAATTCAGATCAAACAGTAGCAGTTTAAATGCCCCCATCATCCTTTGCGCTTCAAGCTTATAGGCTTTTTGGGTGACAACGTTTCCCGGAAACGGTATATATTTAGAAGCACTTAAGCTGAAGCAATCAAAGACAAATTTTTCATGTCTTTTTTTGGCGCTATCATATCAGTAAAATTGTTTATGTATTTGCCAAGTTTCTGAGAAAGCTCATTTCGGAGATCTGCGTACGAAGGGCATACGATCAAAAAGTGGTATTCGTCCTCCATTTTAGAACAGTGGGGACACTTAATTCAGGTTTCACATAAGAATTATTGTATTGTATTGTATAAGGTCTGCTGTATCGCCCCCTTTCAATTTCCAGGATGTGGTCACTAATTCTCAGTTTCGTTAAAGCTTTGCGATGTTCCGGGTCACTTATTTCTGCCAAATAATTCTCAAATTTAAACTCCGTCTATAAGTTCTTAGTTGCCTCCAACTTGATTTTCTCGATAATCAAATAATTTTGATCTCCAATTTTGTACCTCAGTATCTTCTATTCTCTGTTTAAAAAACTTGTGGAACTGGACTATTTCGTTGGGTGGGGTTTGCTGAGTAACTAAGACAGTTTTGTGAAATCACGTCATCGATGACGTCAACAGATGTTGATTGATATGTTTTATTGGCAATGTGCCAGAGAAGATTTTGACAAACCTTGACGGTCGTGTTCTAAAAATTCGCGGTGTTATAAACAGTTTTGTGAAATCACGTGATCGATGACGTCATCAGATTTTGATTGATATGTGCCAATTAGCAATGTACCAGAAGAATTGTTGACAAAGTTTGACGGTCTTATTCTAAAAATTCGCGGAGTTTAATAGAAAATTTTGTGAAATCACGTGATCGATGACGTCATAACAAATTGATTGACAAGCGTCAATAACCGAGTTTCGAGATAAACTGGCGCGCGTGACTGGGCCTCAAAACAACACCAAAACGAGGGTCAGATGACAACGCGCGCCGGCGAGCATGCATTTGGCGCGAAATAATGTAAACAAAACATGAGCGAAAAAAATTGTTTTATATAGTTAGGTGAATTAGTCAAAATGGTGAACAGTTGTTCCGTGCGGAAACAACGCCAGAAAAAGCGCGAAATGTAGTTTGTTTTCGACTTGTAACTGTGAATACCCAACGAAACGGATTTTAGACGGAAACGTGTCCCTGTTCAAGTGGCGACAATATATTTTGATAGACTCGGCGAACTAAATGAAATTCTAAATGTTTTGTTTAGATTATTTCGCGCCAAATGCATGCTCACCGGCGCGCGTTGTCATCTGACCCTCGTTTTGGTGTTGTTTTAAGGCCCAGTCCTGAGCGCCAGTTTATTTCGAAACTCGGCTATTACCGATGTGCGAAATAATTTGTTGACAAAATTTGGCGGTTGTATATAGTTATTCACAGAGTTAAAAGCATCTTTAGGAAATAACGTTAGTAATGACGTCACAAATATTTGATTGACATGTTGTTTATGTGTTTGGTTATGTTGTTTACCTGCCAGAAGATATGATATTTTGAATTTACCTGATTTCAGAGCTTTAAAAAGAAAATACAGGGTAGGCCATAATAGGGTAGGCCGTGGCCTAGGCCACGTTTTGTCCCGACCCGAATTATTTCTGACACTCGTGCAGTCAAAAATGTATTTTGCAGTTATTCTGTTTATTTCCTCTTTCTGATTCCTGGTGATAATGAAAGCTGGACACACATGTTTTTGAATTAAGCCACACAAAGAAACTTTATTGCGCGCAAAATTTTGTTGCCGGGACACAAATAAATGTTTCTCCGCCAGACAAGAAACGTTTTGTGTTTCCAGGAGACGCGTGCGATGTTTCCTAGTTTAGCCACTCGGGGAAACATACAGGACACAAAGTTGCGCGCTTCATGTGTCCTAGTTTAGCCGTGTAGCTTTTTGGAGAAGAAGGAAGGGCATGCTTGAGGACCCGTTGTTTATTTTTTTTGCATGATAGCGAGGGCGCAGAAACGATTATGGGAAAATAGTCAGCGTGCTTGCTCGCCCTCTTGAGGAAACTTGGTTCTTTCTTCTTCCAAACCCTGGTTATAAGATCAGAGCGTGTTCACGCACATGTAATAGTGCTTTGTGTGGCACAGATCTTCGCGATATGTTGACACTAGAATTTACATCGCTGTGGGAGGGGGGGATATGTTGACACTAGAATTTACATCGCTGTGGGAGGGATGGGGGGGGGTCGCTGTGGGGGGAGGGGTCAGGTATGTGCTTCCTTATTGGTTCTTTTTCAGCAGCAAAGTCTTCGCGTGATGCATTGTCTTTCTCAAGTTTGTCTCCTTGCTAACACGCAAGAGTTTTTTTCTTTCGCATGTTCTGTGAATGGATCCATGAACAATTCGCCTTTGTCACACGGCAGCCATCTTGGATTTTTTCTTACAGAAATGACTATGCGTGGGTGAGCTTACACGCTTGGCCTCGCTTTCATGCCTGCTTCGCTGTATTAGAAAATCCAAGATGGCTGCCGTGTGACAAAGGCGAATGGACGATTCCAGCTATAACGCAGGCGCGCGCGGCATGTCGGTAGATGTGGGACACTTGTCGAACAAACTGTTGAAATAAAGCGCGCTGCATGCAGGTAGGTGTGGGACGGCTTGGGAATTTCTAAATAAAGAAGGGTGGAATCGTCCATTGGCCTTCATTCATGTTTTGTTTTCTTTTTATTCTGATTGACAGGATGGCTGACAGCGGTAAAACCGAAGTGCAAGAGTCAGATCTCCACGACTACGAGGCCATCACAGGCGAGAAACCGACCACTCTGAAGGACTGGATTCACAGGAACAAGGCGGCCTTTCAATAGGAACGGAAAAACGTGGCGCGGGTTACCTGTGGCGTGTCCACGTATGGATACCTTGATGCTTTGCACGAATCAGCGCCACTCGCCCCGAACCTCTTTCCAAACTTTTGTTTAACATAATAATTAAAAACACCACTTGCAAACAATGTATTTCCTTCATTTCTTTCTGAGTTTTTCAAAAAGTATCAAAATTGCACAAGCCGCAGGAGAAACTGTCTGTATCTCATGCGTTCTTGTAGACTTCAGTCCATCATCTCTGGCATTTCCCGCCGCTAGATTCACAGTCACATTTACTGTATTTGCTGGAGCAAGTTTCAAATTTTGGCCTCCATTATTTTCACCTTGGGCCCCCCCTTTCTGGAGATCCTAGATCCGCCTCTGTCCCCAGGGGGGGGGGGGGGGGGGGGGGGTACTCGGATATAAAAATGACGGGGGGGTCCGACGTATTTTTTTGGGTATGAAATTTGTAGTAAAAGTATTTTTTGGGTTGAAAATTCTACCAGGTATTTTTTTGGGTGTTGAAAAATCCGCGGGTATTTTTTTGAGGTTGAAACTTCTTACAGGCTAGTTGATCATCAAGATACTGCCTTAACCTGAAGCTATTTCCCAGGCAAAGAAAAAGGACAATGCTGGTATGAAATACCTTTTTTTAGGCTAAAAAAGTTGGGTATTTTTTTGGGTATCAAATTTTGTGAGCAGGTATTTTTTTGGGTATAAAATTTATGGCTCCGGTATTTTTTTGGGTACGAAATTTGGAGCTCCGTCGGACCCCCCCGTCATTTTTATATCCGAGTACCCCCCCTGGGCCTCTGTCCTTCCATAATAAAGAATGAAAACTAAAACATATCTGGCTCAAGTACGTAAGGAATTCACATTGCTTTGCTTTCCACAAGTTCGGAAGATAATTTTTATGACGGAAAGGAAACCGATTTTGCCCCTCCTTCCAGAGCTCAGAAGGTTTAAACACGAAACCGCGCTATAAAAGGGATAGGTCCGCCCCCATTTCACACCTTTTGAATTCAAACGGTAATTCAAAATGGCCGGTTAGCCAACTTGTAGAGGAGGAGAGAGAAGTAATATTAAAAATACAACTTAATGCTGCCCATTTTCGTGCTAAAAATAAAGAAACTTACACCATTTACTGAAAACAATTCTACCTATAAAAGGATAAAGTATGAATGTATGTGTTTCTAGCCAAACAATGGTCAAGAATTTGTTACAATTTGAATTACGCGCCGATTTCTTCAAGCCACTGAAGAAGCGGGCTTCTTCCGCCATTTTGTAGAGCCCACAATAATCTTTTACAGCAGTAATTCAACCATATGCATGCGTATGAGTGTCCCTCGGGATTCGAGTGATTCTGACAAAAGAATAAGGGACGCGAGAGGCCGATATCGAAAGCCCGTTGTTATTCAGTAATGGCGGGCCGACGTCGATCGTGGAGAGCTAACCATGAGAGATTTTATGGTTTATTCAGCCGTTTGAGGGAGGAGAAAGTGCAATTAATAGTCTCAAGGAATCTCCTAAGCCTATGGAATACCAGAACTTTGTTTTACCTTGTAAATGTTCCCATTATTATTGGTCAGAGTGCGACGAGAAGGCCGCCATTCAACGCTCACAATATTCAAGCTCTCTTCAATCTACTCACTGACTCTGTGTTTGCTCCGTTTTCTGAACAACACAAGCCTTGTCGGCCAAGAGAATTTTGAAGATCAACCTGGCAATCCATAAAGTGCATTGGGAATGAAGGATCACTAAGGCCGGGAATATTTGCATCAAGTTTTGAATTGAAGACGAACTCATGTTATGAAAGATAACAGCAGTTACGACTCGCCGTCGTTCCTCCGTATTTTGTTGGACTCCTAGTTGGTCACACGCCGCAGTAACTATGCTGTGGTTAAGAACAGTAATATTCTTGTCGTTAAAAGAAAGATATTTGAAATGTAGTGAGTGCGATTAATAATTCGGAGCCGTACAAACGTATAACTCGACAGCGTACTTTTTGTGTTTATAAATAATTACGAGGATAGAATAGAATAAGAGACCCTCCGAAAGCTGAAATTGTTAAATGGAATCGGGAGATTCCTTTACTATAAACCATGAAAATGTTTGAGAATACGTTTTGTTATTTTGAAGGATGTAAAATTAGAGAATATCGCGTTGGGTTAAAGGAGAATTCATCAGCACTGAAACAGAGCTCTTTCCTGCTCGGCGATTGAGTGACAACTAAAGGTGACAAACGCCTGGTGCTGGCCCTTTTATAGCGCGGTTTCGTGTTTAAGGCAAGGCACTCGCTAGGATGGTCACAAAACTTAGGGGTGGTCTATATTCGATACGTTTGAAGATATCATTACGGTAAATATTTCAGCTTGTAGGGAATATCAAAATTAGCGTATTTATATTAACGTTTCTATGACAACGTCAAATATGACCTTTGAACTCACAGTTTAAACATTTTCACAAACTGCCACTGTAGACAAGGAAAATGCATAGGTAGTGAACATTTCTCTATTGCGAATAAAGGGACTTATCTAAGGGTTCATTAAGCTAATTGGAAATCGTGCACAGCATTTATAATTACAAAGTTATTAAAAGGATATCAAATTTCACTTGTCCTAAAATAGGGTTCCTATTGAGAAAGTCAACATATCCAATTAGATCAATGATGCCTGCCACAACCTGAATCACTTCACGTTTCAAAATTCTCAGCAATTTTAGCCTTTCCTTGTCCACAAAGGCAGTTTTTAAAAACCGTTGAAATGCAGAGTTCAAAGGTCACATTATATGTTGCCATAGAAACGTTACCGAAAATATATCAATTTTGTGAACCTCTACAACTTGAAGTCTGTTCTACAATGATATTGTTAAGACTTTGGAATATAGACCACCCCCTAAGTTTTTTCGACCAATTTTTGCGACAACCTTGCCTTAAACATTCTGAGAGCCAGCTATCGATCTCCCATCTTGTTCACTTGTTGACAAGGCTAGTTCAAACAGAATCGGGTGGTGTGACAGCTAGCGCGCATTTGATTGGCTCGTACGCAAATTTCATCGTTTATTGCCAATCAGCTTCATGAAATACTTGCAATTACTTTTTTTTCACATTTTGGGAGAAAGATCCACCCTGAAATTTCATATTTTGGGACAGTTCTATTGGAGCCTTTGGCCCTGAGGTTTCCCTGCCGCCAGTACGGTAAAGCAGAAACATATAAGTGAGTTGAAACGTGTAACAAACATACATTACTTTAGTGCCAAGCTGCGGAATATTCGCAGAATAAACAATTGAACAGATTTTGAAACTATGGTTGTTGCAAGACTTCAAGATGTTAAATGTTAGTATATTATCACTGTTGCTCTACTTTATTTGAGCGAAAAATGAAATATTATGAAGAGTAACCTACTTGTGTTAGCAGTCGAGAGTTCATTATTGACCAAATATGGTCATAAATTCATCTCGAATAATCCACAGCTTGGTTCGCCGTTACATGTTTCAACTAAGTTATATGTTTCTGGGTAAAGTTAATAAATAAATAAATTTCTAAAGCGACAAATCCGCAAGTGCTTGGATTGTTTGTTCTTGTGGTGGGGGACTATTTATTCCCTCCCTCCCGTCCCCTGTGATCTGATACGTTTGACGGGCGAACATTTTCAAGTGTCTGTGCGATTCACTGCACACTGCCTACAGTCGCTAACAGGACTAAACGAATAATCAAATCTGCAAGTTCTATTCTCTTTCGCTTCGCTCAGGCGAATAGAAATTATTTCTAGTCTTTCAATTAACAATGACAACATAGGATGAGGAGCATCGCGCCTGGGACAGCGTCATTTATTAACAATACGAGACGATTTACATTACATTGGTAATGAGCGGGAATACATTTGTTCAATATCAACTATTGACAGAATCCTGGATATTGAATAGTGGAAAAAATTTTGGCCCGCTGTAACAGGGAAAGTGCGATGTCAAGTGAGATACAATAGAAAGGAATTGGTTTATATCTGATTAAGCGTCCCCACGGGGATTGCAGCGTCATAGCGCTGTGTCAACAAGAAAAAACAATTCTATTCTCTTTCGCTTCGCTCAGGCGAATAGAAATTATTTCTAGTCTTTCAATTAACAATGACAACATAGGATGAGGAGCATCGCGCCTGGGACAGCGTGTCAAGTCAGGAAAAGTGTGGGGCTGAAAAGGAGATAAAACAAAGTTAAATACCAATATTAAGAGTGACTAAAAGTTGCTGCTTAAGATCTTCCCTGCAGTATAAATCTTTGCTAAACTCGCTTTTCCAACCCCCGTGTTTCTTAATTATCCTGTCTGGGAGATTATTGTTAGCAGCAGCAGAGGCACCCCCTATTCTTAATGAATGCAAACCATAATGCTTGGTTTCAAGACCAATGCTGTTAAACTTAGAAAGAATGACTGAACGAGCGCGGGAGTAGGAAAAACGGGAACCCGGCCGAATAGTATAAGACCCGTCTTTATGCGAGACCAAATTTCCGAAGATATACTCATTAGAACTGGTGTCTTGTTTTGACATACCTGCATAGCGGAGAAGCATTTTATAAGGACAAGTAGGTTGGTTGGTCCTAGCAATAACTTTAGTAGTACCATACCCCAGAGGGTCATTTTTACATTTTGGAATGAAAATAGAAAAATGCGTATTTGCAAAGTGAATGTTGGACCACTTAAGTCCAGCTGTCTCATCATAACGCAGGAAACCCGCAAACGATAACAGACAGAAACAAACATCCCGAATGTCAGACAGAGACGCATCAACGCCAGCAAATTTGGTTACTAAGGCGTGCAAATGTTGAGGCAAAATAGGTAATTTCTTGTTATTAGGGGCAGCTAGGGACAACCTCCTAATGGAACTAAGGACAAGCTTAAGGAATTCACTTTCGCAAGGATTAAATCCACTACAAGCGTTGTGAAAGAACGAAATAGCATAAAACGTGGATTGTATAACATTACACGAGGAACCAGACTGTACAAGGTTAAGTAAATATAAAGCTACATAGACATCCTGCGCGGGAAAACAGATGACTTCAGGGAAATTTTTGGCCCAAGACTTCCATTTCTTGAAGCGAGCTAAATATGTTTTGACAGTGGATGGAGCTCTTGAAACAGATAGCAGGCCAGGCAACTCGGCAGCAAGATTCCTTAGCAGTGGGCTACGAATGCCATGGAGTCTCCTTGTAGAGAAATGGAAAGGAAAAAATTAGAAACAAACACAAGAATGTAACATGAAATTATTTATTCGTATAACCTCTAAATTCGGTTATGGGCAATTGTTAACCAAGTTAAAAATAAGCTACAACACTAGTAATGTAGTAATTTGATTTAAACTAAAACGTTTCTCATTCTACACACCATACGGGTGTGGTAATAGTAATACAGATTCACCATACAGGCGGCATCAATAATAATTATCCCATCGCCATACAGGCGGCAAGAATCTCAAACGCCATGCGGGCGGTAACAATCTCAACACCATGCGGGCGGTAACAATCTCAACGCCATACGAGCGGGTATACTACGAGTCGAAATTGATTTTATTTCTAGAAGCCATGGTAGAAGCTAAAGAGATGCATCCAAATGAATGACTAGGACTGGGGCATGGAAATTATATTGACTGAATATAGTATCAAGGCCCGGCCGCGCGGGAGCAAAAATATAAGCTGGATCCGAGAATTCAATTATACGCGCAACACAATATCTAGGCTTACCCAAAGGAAACATGACTGGCCAGAAAGGGGAGGAAGGCCACTTGGGAACAACGAGGGTACCCTTGGCGTGGCAATCTTCCAAATGGTAAATGACGCGAGGTACCAAGTAAACAGGGGGCACGAGCCAATTGTTGGCGTGCGACCAGTCACGGCTGAATGCATCAACACCTTCAGTACCCGGGCAACAAAATCTGCTGCATTTAGCCGTGTGCGACGAGGCAAAACAATCTACTTCAAAAGGACCAAAAATAGAATTAATGTGATGAAAAAACGGTGTAGAAACTTCCCAATCATCGAAATCATTGATACGACTGAGAAAATCAGCAAACTGATTGAGAGAGCGAGGGATCCACTCAATTTCAATGCTAACATTATTTAAAGCACAAAAACGGAAAATTTGTAAAGCCAACTTATGCAAACGAAGACACATACTGCCTTTGCGAGCAATAATAGCTGCATTCATATTATCGGTATACATCTTCACTAATTTACCTGTAACATGTGTTCTGAAAGATTTCAGCGCATAAAGAATGGATAACAATTCTCTAGCATTACTGTCCTGTACCGATTCCATACTATTAAATGCTGTGTAAAATAGATCAAACTCATGAGAGTCGAGTACATATACTGATCCGCCGCAGGCTTGGGCACTAGCGTCAGAGTGAATAACAATAGTCGGTTTGCAATAAGGAAACAACACTCTAGAATTAAGAGAACTACAGTTATCCAGCCAAAAATTAACTTCATCCATACACTGCTCAAAATACTGAAAATGGCTCAGATCAACCAAAGAATCCCATTGATGATCACAAAATGAAATAGCAGCTTGGAGAAAACGAGACATAATTAGACAAACGTTGCCTACAACAGGTCCAAGAGAAATAATCCGACCAACTGAAGCTGCGATTTCACGAAATGTAACCAAAGGCAATTTAGATTTGAGTTTCAAGAGGGATGACAGGGTTCGGTCAATTCTATCACGCGGGATGGAAAACGAACCGGAGGAAAGATCCCAGTTGATTCCTAACCATTGCAGGGAATGTGTAGGAACCCAAACAGACTTTTCTTTATTGGCTACAATACCAGCACGCGCAAGATCGGAGCGGACCTTGGAGGAAACAGCAATAGCAGAATCAAGTTCTCGTTCACAAACAATGCCGTCGTCTAGATAAAGAACAACTCTATAACCTAAGTTTCTCCAATGACGAACAAGTGGGCGAAAAAATTTTGTAAACAGAAATGGAGCTACAGAAAGGCCAAAAGGCAAAACAGAGAAGCAAAAGTATCGAAATTTATCAGAATTGAGGCGCCATCTAAAGCCTAAATACTGAATGTGATGCGAGCAAATATCAATGTGATGATAACCAGACTTCATATCAAACTTAATAAGATATCCGTTAAGTGAAACATAATTGAGAAAAGTACGCCAGTCCTCCATTGAAAATTTAACCTTAGCAATAGATTTGTTTACATGTCTGAGATCTAAAATGAGTCTTGGTTTACCATCAGAGTTAACGGACACTGACAATGGGTTCACCACAGTTGGGGGGGAGTGTACCTCTACAACAAGACCGAGTGAGAGGAGATCGGAAATAGCCCGAGAGACGAAATCGGAATGAGTAAAAGCTGACTTATTATTGCCAAGCAATACACTACTGGGTGTTGAAGTAAATGGGATAACAAAACCGCGAGTGATAGTGTCAAGAACCCACTGTGGTGCTCCTATTTCCAGCCAAAAATCAATATGTGCTCTAAGTCGCCCTTTAACAATAGGGACAGATGTACCAGCTTCATATTCATGTAAATTTCTTTGGTAGAAACTACTAGTTATATTACTAAAGCTTATAGCACACTTATCTGCCATCAGGGATTCAATTTCTTGGGTTACTCCAGGATTAGAAGTTGCGGTTGCTGGACCCAGAGGCTGATTGCGAGGCGGTGTTGGTACATGTTGAGGTGTATTGACCTCCAATTGGCGCAAAGGAGGCTCTAGCAAGACGGCTTGGGCAGTCCCGCCACCAGTGACCCGGGGCAGAACAGTAGCGACAGGTGCTTTGGCGACGGCTGGAGTTAGGCTGGTAAGGGTGGAAGTACTGGCCGCCGGTTGAGTCTGAGGGCCCGAAACCGCGCCGGTTGAAGGGAAGAGCATCTCTAAATCTTGCTTGAGAGCGTTCAGCATTTCTCTTCGAGATGAACCTCGACTTGGCTCTTAATGCTTCTCTCTCTGCTGCACGAATTTTCTTTTCGTCTTCAGCGTCGAGGGCTGCTGGATTTTCTTCGTAGTGACGGACTGTAAGCCAGCCAGCTTCAGAAGAATCGGCAATGCGAATTTTCCTGTTCTTTTCCTTAAGAAGGCCCAAAGCTTGTTCAATGAGTTCCTTAGCGCCGGGTATCTTGTTGTCGTCGAGAGCATTCACAGCTTTGTTTAGTACAGTAGAAACTTCCAAATTGAACTTGAAGTTACGCTCGTTGCCCTGACTTTTAAACTTAACGGCGAGATCCTGGTTAGCTCTTTTGGACTCTGAAAGGGCCTCGTCGGCAGTTTCTTTAGTCTTCAGGAAATTATTTTCAAGTTCAGCCTTATGGCTCCTAAGTTTGTCAAAAAGAAGAGTTCTAAACTCGTTCAAATCGTTCCTAGTAATAGGAGAATCAGAATCTTCTAATTCACTGGAGTTTGATTCTCCGAAAGGCATAACGACGCTGTAACAGGGAAAGTGCGATGTAATGAAATATTATGAAGAGTAACCTACTTGTGTTAGCAGTCGAGAGTTCATTATTGACCAAATATGGTCATAAATTCATCTCGAATAATCCACAGCTTGGTTCGCCGTTACATGTTTCAACTAAGTTATATGTTTCTGGGTAAAGTTAATAAATAAATAAATTTCTAAAGCGACAAATCCGCAAGTGCTTGGATTGTTTGTTCTTGTGGTGGGGGACTATTTATTCCCTCCCTCCCGTCCCCTGTGATCTGATACGTTTGACGGGCGAACATTTTCAAGTGTCTGTGCGATTCACTGCACACTGCCTACAGTCGCTAACAGGACTAAACGAATAATCAAATCTGCAAGTAGTGTTACAAAAAGCTCAGGTAAGTAGGAATTGTTGCCCGGTGTGTTCATTTGACGGGTCCGAACTAGCAGAAAACGCCGTAAAATTTCACATGTAAATACCTTGCTTTATAGTAGTTTGTCGTTTTCGTCACGCTGTGTAGATCATAAAGGTTAGGCGCCATTTATTAACACTAAGCACAGTTATATTGAAAAAGATAACGATAGAATTACCGGCCAAATCAATTGTTAGGATTTGCAGATACGATTTGCAACTTATATACTCATTATTAGAATTTGTTGTGACTCCAACGAAGTAATGCCAGTGTATTATCAAGAGATGTTTTTCGCTTGAGCGGCTACAAGAAAAGTTCGAATAAATTACACGATTAAAAAAGGTTTGATTATAAAATCGGTTGTAAATTATCTCAGTCATATGGCTTTCTGAGCTTCAGACTGCCAACCGAAGATGAGAGGGACAATGTATGTAAATGTATGGAAAGTTCATGAATTCGGCGTCAACAACCTATGGTCACGCAATACATAGTTTATACAGGCAGGGCATCTGGGGAAGTGCGGCAGTGCGATTCCGCACTTTTGCCCAAAAATCGCACTTTTCCGCACTTTCACACTTTCTTCGCACTTTTCCGCACTTTTTAAGAAAATTACTAAAAATTGTGTGGAAAAATCCTTCTAAACACGGTAATTTCAAAGATTTGTAGGTCAGTACCTAGTTTATTATGTTGATGCTGAAGTATTAAGCGCAAAAACCTTGAAAACTCCACCATTTTCTTCCGATACGATCGCCACCGAATGCAAAAAAATACCAGGCGTTCCACAGCAGACCGTTTGAGAATAAGTACGAGAAACCATCAATTAGAAGATCTGTAATTGGATGGAAGTGTAGATGGAAATAAGCCAATAGCTGATCTTGTAAGAAATGGGTAAAATACAAATGGCGCACGTTTTTCGGTGACCCCGATTTTTATTTGCTAAATAGGTCAAGTATTTAGGCGAAACAAAATAGTAGGAGAACGAAAAATGTTAAACGCCGTAAATATCCTATGAAACTGCCGGAGCCATTTACCCTTGATTAAGATAGTGATGACAAAGCACGAAGTTTACATTTTGGAGAACTTTATTGCAAGATAGAGCAGATTTCGTATGGAATGAAATCGCGTAGTCGCGGTACGGTCACGGTCGCGGCGCGGAACAGCTTTGTGGCGGTACTTTTCACAGTCATACGAAATCTGCTCTATTGTTATGAACAACACATGCGGGAGTTGATTGTATGGAGAAATAGGCGCTCTTAGTGATTTTAGGGGTTCGAGTTTTAAATGACTGATGCCGCGCAAGCAAGCATAGGTGAGCCCTTCTTTTTTTGCATTTTTCTATTGTTCTTGACCTAAATATTGATCATGCGAAGTTTAATAATTTAGCTGTTACATCAGTTTCAATGAAATTACGTTTTAAAATGACAAAACAAATAGAAAATCAACAGAAACGACTTGTTATGATCCCCCAAAAGCGCAAACCTTCAAATTAAAGAAAATAATTTACCGCACTTTTTACCGTTTTACCGCACTTTTACCGTTTTACCGCACTTTTTTCCGCACATTTTTCTAAAAAATCCCGCACTTTTCCGCACTTTTTTGCCGTTTTTTACCGCACTTCCCCAGATGCCCTGTACAGGGGAATGGTCTACTGGGAAGAGTAGTACACCTTTTACCAAAATGGCTGACTGGCCCTTGATGCCTCGTTCCGTCGTGAAATTATTCTTCTGTTTTGTATTCACTCAAGCTCAAAGACAAAAGATTATTTCATGAGAGTGAGGCAACAAGGGCCAATGGACTGTTAATTGGTGTTCGGGAATTTTTCTTGCACTTTATGAGGTTTGTATGTTTTAAAGGCGAGTTCGTTATGCTTTTGATCTACCTCGCATGCTCACAAATTTGGATCCACCCAGCAACCTCGTCCCCAGGGTCTTCTCGGTCGTTTTTCAAAATGGCGGTTAGCTCAGAGAAGACCCTGGGGGAGGCTGAGTCACATGACCACTGTTTGAGGACATGAGAACGAGGTTCTCCTTTGTTTCGAAACGGTCATGTGACTCAGCCTCCCCCAGGGTCTTCTCTGAACTAACCGCCATTTTGAAAAACGACCGAGAAGACCCTGGGAACCGGGTTGTCCACCCAGAGCCTATAATCTTGCCGCTGGCCAAAAGATGACGGGCCCTGGGTACGAGATTATTTTTTAAGGGGCTCTCGCACGCTTAATATTCTTAATCATCACAGTTTTCCGAGATCGAGATACTTATGCTTTTAACTTTACTTGTTATTTCTACCTTATCACAAGCGGTTAAAGAATGCAAGGTATGTAAGATATGCCACTACGGTACTACGAGCGTAGTAGAGAAAACCGCGGTCATATATCGGGCCCCTTAATATTCGACCACCGTGGACATAAAATAAGTAGAATTATAATCGTGAAAACACATGTACATTTGCCCGTAGTAATCAAACTAATCCTCCTGTAATAGAAAAATCGTTCACAAGTGTTAGACAAATGCAATTCTAGTAAAATTTTGACCTGTTATCAAGAGGATGGAATTGGATTCGATTTGAGCTGGGGTTTTTTTGTCAGAGACGGAAGTGGCCAGCGAGCGTGTGAGAGCCCCTTAAATGCTCTGCTTCGCCTTAATTGTGCCGTCGACTGGCTTTCACGACAATACTAAGAAAGACAGGGCAACACCTGATTGGTTCAGAGGGTTTTGTCTTATCTGGCAGAACACCAGCATGGATTTTACATATGCTGAGAATTAGGACTGGGGGGGACACCCCTTTTTTGGTCTGAGGAATGAACTTGCGCAAAGCAGATGCTTTGCGCGAGTGGAATGATGCTTACCATTTCCCAATTCGCATTTCGGGTATCGACCTGTTGGCATATTTGGTCATGCCAATTCACATTCCAACGGGAATTTATTGTGCCGAATGACAAAATGGGAGGACGCCACAGAAGGACCCCAAATCTTAAAACCCACAATACCCCCAAAAGCCCACATCTTACAAGAAGTCGATCACAACGTTCAATGCTTTTTAAACGGGTGTAGAAAATCGCCGGGTTAATAAATAAGATAGATATCACCAAGTAATACGCCTTCTTCTCTCAGCTGAGTCTCTGCCCTGGTTGGATAAAAGTCTGGCACGCCTTTCCCGCAGAAATAAACCACGGGGAAGGCATTAAGGGTACAGCTCCCTCGACGCGGATCTCTGTTCCAATCCTAAAAGATTCTGGTCTGTCTTTAAGCTGAAAAGTAAAGACTATCGTTTCCCAGGCACTATGTCTTTAGGAATGAGTGATGGGGGAGGTAACCAACCAGCGCGCCTAGCAACCACACCAGCCTCGATTGCTAGTTTATTCAATGGTTACTTCTCCTCCGTGTTTGGTCCTAGTGCGCTTGCGCGCCCGCTCCCCTATCAAGCCCCAGGACTGCTCGATCATCTGAGCGCATCACCCCTACACCGTGTGCAGCTCGAAGTTCAGGAGGTGCGGAGTGCGCTTCCAGCCCTGGATGTAAACAAAGCTACAGGCCCAGATGGGATCCCTTGTCGCTTGCTCAAGGAAACCGCGCAACAGATTGCCCCCTCACTCACTCACCTTTACAACCTGTCTCTTCGCCTCGGTGTCGTGCCTGATGAGTGGAAACTGGCTAACATAATTCCAGTTCACAAGAAAGGGGGGAAGCAACACGTTTAGAACTATCGCCCGATTTCTCTGTTGTCAGTCATATATCCAAGGTCTTGGAGCGCTGCGTGCTGTCTAACATCCGGGACTCTTTAATTACATTGATCAAAAACATCCAGCACGGCTTCCTGCCTGGAAGGTCCTGTACTACCCAGCTTCTCGAGGTATTAGACTATATCGGTTCTCTCCTGGATAGCGGGAAGCAAACGGACGTCATATATATGGATATGTCGAAAGCCTTCGACAAGGTTGACCACGCCGCTCTTATTTACAAACTCGAGCATGGCTTTGGTATCTCTGGTCCCCTGCTACGCTGGCTCAATTCATACTTGAACAACCGAAGGCAACGTGTAACAGTTCTTGGCTGTACATCACCCGAGGCTATAGTCACATCCGGTGTTCCACAGGGCAGTCTGTTAGGGCCGATACTATTCTTGCTCTACGTGAATGACTTGCCGGACGCTGTGCAAAACTCCAAAGTTGCGTGCTTCGCAGACGACACCAAGATTATTAAGTGCGTAAACTCGGATGAAGATGCTGCCCTACTACAGCAAGATCTGAGTAGCTTAGAGGACTGGTCCAGGGTATCTGGATTAGTCTTCAACGAAAGCAAGTGCAAGTGTCAGCGCATTACAAGGAAGTCTCAGCCAACCCAAGTGGCATACACTCTCAACGAGTCACCGCTTGCAGTTACTCCCTTTGAAAGAGACCTGGGAGTGTGGGTCGCCAGTGACCTAACGTGGACTAAACATGTCACTGAGGGATGCGCGAAGGCTAACAAATTACTTGGCTTCCTGCGCAGAATCACCGTGGACTTGTGTAGTTTAGAAACTCGCCGCACACTCTACCTGGCGATAGTGCGCCCAGCGTTAGGTTATGCAACACAGGTCTGGAGCCCACAGTCAGTTAGGTTAATAGAAAAAGTTGAAAGAGTTCAGAGAAGAGCAACTAAGTTCATCTTAGATTTACCGTTCTTATGCACAGAAACCTATAAAGATCGCCTTCTCGCCGCTAACCTGTTGCCTTTGTGCTATTGGCACGAGTTCCTTGACTTGGTCTTTTTCTATAAAGCCATCAATTGCCTTGTTAGCATCTCACCCGAAGTTTTACCTTCCCGTATCAAACCAATTAGAACAACTAGATCCACTGCCAACCCAAATGCTATCAGTTTCCGCCCTCGCAAGTGCAGAACAACGTCCTTCCAGAATTCTTTTTTTGTCCGCGTTTCACGCACTTGGAACACTCTGCCAGTACAATACAGACTCGAGAGCTTATCTCTCAACCAGTTTAGTTCATTACTTCTTGAGTACTACAGGAGGGCGTTGGTAAATTCCTACAGCCCCGATGATCCGAGGTCATTTAAGACTATCTGTGTTAAATGTCATGTATCTCGCCTCCTGGACACGCCCATCTCTTGTTGTTTCTAGTTATTTTAAATGTTACATGTTGTCTTAACGTTTTTCGTAGTTTCATCCAAGGGCCCACAGTAATTGGCTTTGCTGTTGTGGTGTCCCTGTCTACATGTCGTGTCAATTTTTAGTCTTGTTTTTCTCCTCGAACGTTTTTTTTTTTTCCTTTCCTGTATTATTTTGTAGACGAAGCATAATAAATAAAATAAAATAAAATAAAATAAATAAAGTAACGCAGTGCGATGCTCTTTGATGTTCCTCCTTGTGATCGGGTTGATCTAACAAATGCCCAGTTTTAGTCCAATTTACACTATATGAGATTTCTTTATCCCAACGCTCATCTTTGTATTGGTTTACCTACAGTCATGTCTGGGAAGCCTGTGGTTTTCGTCATCGGAGCATCCGGGAATGTTGGGAGTGCCACCATGCAAAGCCTCTCTTCCAAGTTCGCCAGTAGCCTCGATATCAGGGCTGGTGTACGCAACCCCGATAAAGCAGACGCACTCAAGACACTACCAGGTAAAGAGAAAACGCTCTTCCGCGGCCGTTTCAAGGTAAATTCGACTTAGGGAGCATGCTCCAAACGGCAATGCCGTGTGTTCTGACCCCCTTGAACATAGAACTTCTCTTGCGATTTTCAATGGACGGCGACAGAAGCTTCTGACGGCGATATAAGTATGGCTCTCAGTTGAGGATGTAAACGCGCGCAGTCGTTATCTGCAATCTTTGCGATTAAAAGGTTTCGGGCCATTCCATTTTTTAGCCGTCTCTCTCTCTTAGGAAGAGGTCATTTTCTATAGAGCGGCAAACATGGTTGAGCTCCGTCTTTGCAGAACGATACTAGAAAAGATGCGCGACAGGGAAATAAACTAAGAACCCTCCGAAAATTTAAGCTCTCTTACGACTACGAAACTTACTTAACAAACGTTACTAATGTGCAACATAGGATCGCCCTGACAAAACTACGATTGAGCAATCATACCCTTGCGATCGAAACGGGACGGTATGCAAGACCCTACCAAGCGCCCATTGATAGAATATGCCAATTTTGCAAAGCAGGATTAGGCCTAGTCTAAACGTCGAGCCAGCGTCGTGCCGAACCGAAATATTGGATTGAACTCAACGCTGGTGCGACTCTAGCACGACGTTTAGAGCCAATTTTTAATTCGGTTCGACCAAGCTATTGGGCTCGACATTCTCTGTCGCGCTACCCGACTGTAGCACGACTTGGCTCTAAACGCCGTGCCATCGTCGCGAGTCTGATGCATAAATTATAGAATAAATTTTAAAAAGTGTTTTGCTAAGAATCCAGGCCTGTCACGTGGCCACAGGAGTCCCCAAAACTTCGCATTTCCGGCTCAACTCTGGCTCGACGTTTAGAACCGCTACCGCGCCAGCGCCGAGCCAAATTAGATACGGTTCGGCACGACGCTGGCTCGACGTTTAGACTAGAGGACGACGAACATTTCCTTTCAAAATGCACTGTATATGAAACAAGTAGAATGAAGTTGTACGAATATCTTGAAAGGCACACAAAGGTCGCACTAAAGGACGTACCACCCACAACCGCTTTCTTGAAAATCATGAAACTGAAACAAAACGGAAATGTTCAAAGAAAAATAGCAAAATTCACATGGGAAAGTATGAAGAAAAGAGAACAGATACTCAGAGAATGCAATATGTAATGACATTCCATTCTTTTCCATATAATTACATGATATACAGATATATATTTACAAACCTTTCAAACACTTTATTGTAATAGCGGCACATGTGCCCTAAGGGTTGCACTGTCACAATAAAGATTATCTATGTCTATGTCTATCGTGCACATCTTGGAATGTTATTGGATTTGATACTCTAAAAGGGGGACAACCTCTTGTATATTTTGTTCCTGACGTATTATTCTTCTCATATTTCACCTTCCAGGCGTAACTGTAGTTAAAGCCGCCATGGGTGACCACGCCCATCTCGAGGAGACCCTACGAGGAGTGGACTCCCTCTTTATTGTCACTCCTAACATCGAGGACCGTGCGCCTGTTACCATAGCAACGGCAAGAAGAGCCAAAAACGCAGGTGTCAAGCACATCTTGGTCGTCAGTGTTCCCGAGGTGGACAACCACACAGACATGTTGCTTGGAGCCCAGCTCTACGAGATTGAAACCAAAGTGAAAGAGCTTGGTGTGCCATACACTTTTATTCGATTGCCATATTTTATGGAAAATTACTTTGGTATGATTTCATCGATCCGGTCCAAGTCTGCTTTCTACATGCCAATCCAGAGCGATAAGAAGTTTGCAGCTATTGTGGTACAAGATACAGGTGCGCTCTGAAGGTGTTCTGTCTAGCTTTGTCTAATGCACACAGTGAGCATGTAGGCCGTTTCTCGCCCAACATGCCCAATGTAAGGGAATTTCTGCAGAAACCAGTCCATAAGAAAAGCTGAATTTCCCACTGTAGAAGAATGGGAAGTGTTTAAATTTCCTATGGCTATCCCTGAATTTCGAACACCTTCCCATGCGTGTGCCTTGGGAAATTCAGCTTCTCCCTTCGATGGGTTTCTGCAGAAATTGCCTGTGAAGGAATCCGGAATCCAACTTTTTGTGAGCTAAATATTAGTTCTCTTAAACAAATCCAATCGTTTCTCTTTCATTTAAATCCGGATTCCAAGACATTTTGGAATCCGGAATCCAGGGGGATAGAATGTTGAATCCAGGGGCTGGAATCCAGAATCCGAATAACTCTCGGATTCCCTTATGACCAAGAGACCATAATTTGATGAAATACATAGTTACATAGTGCAATGCGCCATGTGTCTCTCCTGATATTTCTCGCCTTAAAAGGTGATATCATCCTTCCCCCTTACCCTCGTTCCTCCCGACCCAAAACCATGGGCATGACCGACTTGGCCTCCACCTCATTGAAGGCTAATGCTCATCATGTTGCCTGGTAGGTAACGCCGCTGCATCAATCCTTGCTAACCCCACCAAACATGCGAACAAGACGTATAACCTCATCAGTAACTGCCATAACCTAGACACTTTCGCAACCACCTTGTCAGCCGAATTGGGGCGCCCTATCAGACACGTGCGGCAAAGTTATGAGGAAATCGAGAAGTCCATGGTTGATATGGGGTTTCCGCCATGGAAAATGAGTGTCCAGTTGCAGTGGTTTTGGTGTGTATCATATTTTATACTACAACACTAGTAAATCGCGCGCTCTGATTGGTCGAGAGCCATGTTGCTATAAGAGTACAGATACACGGTTGACAAAAATCCCTGTTTGTTGTTGTATAAAACAAATAGATCTCGTTTTTTGTGCGTATCTCAGCAACATTAAGGCATGGTCGACAAACGAATTGTCATAAAACCTAGGGGGGTGGTCTAACTCCAGTACTTTCAACTGTTCGGTTATTTAAAGTTTTAGCCTGTGAGGGGTTGAAAAATAAGTAAATTTTGGTTGCTGTTTCTATGACAACTTTAAATGTGACCTTTGAACTCGAAGGTAACGGTTTTTTAAAAAGTGCTCCTGCGGACAGGGAAAGGCTTTAAATCCTGAAAATGTTCAAGTGCCAAGTGACTTAAGTCTTGGTATATATTGTTGATCTAATTGGAAAAGTTGACTTCTCCATTGGGAATCCTATTTTAGGACAATGTGAAATTCGATACCCTTCGATAACTTCTTATCCATGTGTGTTGTACACCATTTCCAATTAGATTTACAAACACCAAGGTAAGAATTATTTTTGCCACTAATTTATTTTTTGCTAATATGCATTTTCCCTGTCAGCAGGGGCAGTTTTTAGCAGTTTTTTGTTGCTATAAGAGTACAGATACACGGTTGACAAAAATCCCTGTTTGTTGTTGTATAAAACAAATAGATTCCGTTTTTGGTGCGTATCTCAGCAACATTAAGGCATGGCCGACAAACGAATTGTCATAAAACCTAGGGGGGTGGTCTAACTCCAGTACTTTCAACTGTTCGGTTATTTAAAGTTTTTTAGCCTGTGAGGGGTTGAAAAATAAGTAACTTTTGGTTGCTGTTTCTATGACAACTTTAAATGTGACCTTTGAACAGGGTTGAACAGGGTTGACAATAACAGAAAATTGCAATGGTTTTAGCCGGATAATATATTTAGGAAAATTGGCTTTGTGCAAAAGCTTGCCAAGTAAGAATGAATTCAACTCAACACGACGGAGACTTTCGGAGGAAAGAAACGACTTCACTATCAGTTATCGGTAAGCACAAAGCTTGAAATTGCTTCTTATGCTATTTATATTTTTAGCTTCCAAGTTTATTGCATTCCTGATGAGAAAATTCTGACTTTACATGTAACTTTTACGTTTTGCTGCTTTAGTTGGCTCCCTCAAGGTTTCTTTTTCTCGGGCTAAACTCGAATTATAGTTTTGAGTAAGCTCGACTTTTTGGCCCTGCTTTGCCTTATGTAAACAGGTCATTTCTGATATTCTAGCCTTGATTTTCCTTTGTCACATGTTAGATTTAGTTAGTACAATGAGACAAATACTATGTCAAGCATTCTTTGTTGTGGATTTCGCTGAAAATCTTATTTTTCATTTTTATTTCAAGGAGATTATCTTTTGTCTGTCGTGAACTGCGACTTGTTAGCATATCGGGGGCGCTAATACTATCATTGCCATATAATGGTAACATGAATTTTCTTGATTTAAACGTAAAGGTGAACTCCCTGTGAGTAAGACGTGGGGTGTGTATGATTGGAGTTCCGCTTTTAGGCATTGCCTAAATCTATATATTAAAATTCCGTTAAAATGAGGTTCAAAGGTCAGATTCCAGGTTGTCATAGAAACGATACTCGTAAAGAAATGAGTAAATGCATTAAATATAGACCACCCCCTACGCTTTTCCTTCCATAGCCATGCCTTATAGCACTGACATGTACTGTAATAGATACACAGAAGACGTCACAGAATGTCATGGACAACAGTACTTTTTTGTTAATTAGGGAGTTTAAGACAACGGCAACATGAACGGCGACGTCTCACTAAAGTGTGTCTACTTGTTTCCTCACATTTCTCAATATTCATTAACCGTTTCCAATTTTCATTTACATTTTAATCTTGATAAAAGCAAATTCGCATCCATTCTCAAACATATCAAACCCTGATGAAGGACTGAAAGTAAAGAGTCCGAAACGTCGGCACAAATCTTGTCTGTTTTGTCCTTTCTCTCATTTGCAAACATATCAAACAAAAATACAACAAAATCGTCATCCACGTTCCCGTTCTCACCAGAGCGTAAAACATGGCAGTTTCACGTCGCAGCTCAGAAAAAAATGATTGAAATGCATTTGACTTTATGGATTTGCACGTGCAAGCATTGTACTCTGCAATCAAGTGTATTGTTCTTTGCCGTTTTCGTTCTCGTTGTCACATCTCTGTGACGTCATCTGTGTATCTATTACGGTACACACGCACGCAAAACGAGATATATTTGTTAAGTACCATCGCGCCCTAATGAATGTCATTACACATATAGGATTATGGGAAGAGGAACGAAGGACATGCTTTACGTTCACCAATTCACTCACTCACTCCAGTGTGAGCACGGACTGCGCAATATAATAATTTCTACTTATCAATTTATTCTCCATTCATTTTCTCTATTTATGATACTGCATGTAACTGCACAACTCGGCCGAATGAAGAGAGATGTCGATATAGTGCTCTTTTCTTGTTTTCTTGACCGCATAACATGCGGGATAATAACGTGATAACAACCACTCATGTACTCATGTACCTCCCCCCCCCCCCCCCCCCCCCCCCCCCAGCCATGTACTTTAGCCGTCGGGCAGCAATGGAATAAAGTCGGTCACCGTTCCTTTCCTCGCTAACACGTAAGAATATTTTATTTCGCGTGTACTATAAAGACCATTTCATCTTTTTAATTCTGATTGACAGGCAAATTGACAACGGAAGAAGTAAAGTTATAGATTCAGATTTCCACGATGACTATGAGACCATCACAGGCGAGAAGCCGACCACTCTGGAGGACTGGATTCACAGGAACAAGGCTGCCTTTCAATAGGAACGGAAGCGCTTGTCATGGGATACCTGTGGCGTATCCCCGCATGGATACCGTGATGCTTTTTTTAGACTTTAGACTTTTATTTTAGATAAATAAAGATAATTTACAGTAATGTGAGACTGATCCGCAGGTAGCGAGGCTAATCGAGGCGGATCAGTCACATGAATGTACAAGATGTATTGTAATACGCTAAAAATATGAAAATACATAATTTACGTAATTATGTATACGGGAATACATAATTAGGTTGTTCAGAAAAGCTGTGTAATTATCTTAAGTAATAATATTGATTGGAGGAAAAAAGGGAAAACAACCAGTGACAACATACAGCAAATAAGTCATGAAAAGGCAGATGGACTGTGGTTCTTTAAGGCTGTGCTGATTTGAGAGATATCAAGATAATCATCATATTTTAAGAGAATATCAACTAGGGTTGAGTGCAGTCACACGCCCCGAACCTCTTTCCAAACTAGTTGAACATACTCATTAAAAAATCCCATCAAACACTTATTGTTATTTTGCCGCTCGCGATTTTTACTCGCCGTTTACACAAACGGCTAACGGTGTTAATATACATCTTGAGCCAGCCAATGGACGATTCCAGTTATAATGAGTGTGCGCGCTGCACAACTGTAGTTACATTTCATGAACTAAGTGCCTTGTGTGCGCGCGTTGCACCTGGTAGTTGTGTTACATTTCCAAGGAATCTTCCATTGAGTTCACCTTACAATTCATACTCGAGGTTACCATTGTTTACTTGCATGCCGTGTGTGAGAAATTGAACAATTGTATCCTCCCAAATGAGTTATCACTGTGGAGTAGTGAGTCAAAAACAACGACGTTAAAAATTAAATACAATATATTCTCATGTACAATCCTATTTACAATTACAAAATATCACTAAATATTTCTTTGTTCCCGGTCCTACGGAGGTGACATCACTGATGTCCAGTCCTCCTCCTCTTTACATCTTCCTCGTCCTCAGAATAGTGTTTACGCTTGCGTGACGTACTGGAGACCACGTTGTGTGACACACCTGTTGCAGCCCTGATATCAGCTATCGTGCGTGACACGTTAGAGGTGACCGAGTCATGGGTGTGTTGGGCGAGGTCCTCTACCGCGGTATCGAGTGCTGGGTCCCCTCGCAGGGCGTCACTTTCAATGTCATCAAGTGACTGAAAAGAACAAGACAGGCGGACGATTAGAACAGTTATCAAGTGACTGAAAAGAACAAGACAGGCGGACGATTAGAACAGTTATCAAGTGACTGAAAAGAACAAGACAGGCGGACGATTAGAACAGTTATCAAGTGACTGAAAAGAACAAGACAGGCGGACGATTAGAACAGTTATCAAGTGACTGAAAAGAACAAGACAGGCGGACGATTAGAACAGTTATCAAGTGACTGAAAAGAACAAGACAGGCGGACGATTAGAACAGTTATCAAGTGACTGAAAAGAACAAGACAGGCGGACGATTAGAACAGTTATCAAGTGACTGAAAAGAACAAGACAGGCGGACGATTAGAACAGTTATCAAGTGACTGAAAAGAACAAGACAGGCGGACAATTAGAACAGTTATCAAGTGACTGAAAAGAACAAGACAGGCGGACGATTAGAACAGTTATCAAGTGACTGAAAAGAACAAGACAGGCGGACAATTAGAACAGTTATCAAGTGACTGAAAAGAACAAGACAGGCGGACGATTAGAACAGTTATTCTAACGGATCAGCTTAAAGAGGGAGCTTATCACGCAAATGCGCAGCTGTTCTGCGCACCTCTATCGTCCCGTAACGATGGCCAGCGAAGGCTAAAAACCGAAAACAAATCATATATAATCTCGCTACTTCTCTATCCATCCGACCATGCTTTTTATTCTAGCCTTACATATTCTTAAATAGTTATCTGATAGATGGTCTTATTAGCTTTGCTGGTAATTCAGTGCTCGCTCTTGGAGCATGTGCGTCTCATGACAGGTTCCCTTAAATACTCCTTTCCAATCCGCACCTCTCTAGTGCCCACCTGACCACGAGAGAAATGTCAAATATATTCCCACTTTTATAGATATTTCACATTCTCAATTAACCAAATCCCGTTTTCTGTCAGTGCGCAGACAACTGATCAATGCCGGTTGAAAGTCCAAAATCCTTTCGGGCTTGTTGGCTTTCATGATACCGAACACGTGCTACTGGCGAAATTTACACGGGAAATCTGGACCCTGACATCCCTGTAAATTTTACGATTTGCCGCGAACATGGGACATGGATGCGATTCAGGGCGTGTCAGGGTCGCAGTGCTAAAGTTCAAGGATTAGAAACTTACCAGCGGTTCATCCGGGATGTATGGGGGCAGGAAGTCACACACCAGTTCGTCACGGGGGAACACATCTAGAGGGTGAAGCACCTCTACAAGAGAATGGAAACCGGATATGACGTAATCTGTGCACATCACTCCACGACGCGCCTCCTTTTCCATGGCGACTTGTTCCACATGGCACTGATGGCATGGGACTTGATAGCAATCTGCTGGCCAGATCACTAATGGAGGTCCCATGGGGCGCATTGTAGGAAATGGGCTGCTGTAAAGGAGCTCTGAGGGGTGCTGAGATAATGTCCCATCAATATGAGTTGGTGATGGTCCACTCTCTTCACATAACGCGTCGTTCTCGATGTCCTCGAGTGACTGAAACATATGAAATTGTTTAAAAACATTAGAAAACGAGAATTAAGGCCGCCATACACGGGCCGATTTTTCGTCGGAAGACACAAAATCCTGATTGATCTGCGACGAGCTGGGATTGTCCTAAGATTATCGCGGGCCACCACACGAGATAATTTTTTGTCGCCGACAATTTGAAAAAAGAGCGGACGAAAAATCTTGTCACCACACACGAGCCGATCAGTCAGGATTTTTTTGTCTTGTGACGAAACATCGTCTCGTGTGTGGCGGTGCGCGATAATCTTAGGCAGAAAATCCTGTCGAAATCGGCCCGTGTGTGGCGGGCTTTGTCGGTATCAAGGCTCACGGTCGCGAAAAGCTATTTGCCCGAGCTCAAATTGACCGCTATCATTTTGCCCTTTCACATTTATTTTATCCCAATCGCTTACCAGTTCGTCATCGATTTCTGAGTACGGCGTGAGCAGACGGTCCAGCTCCTCCTCTTCGCGGGGAATCACCTCAACATGACAACGAGGGTCAAACTCGCCCGCGGGGAGCTGGGGAAAGGAAGTGACGTCAGCAAGGTCGTTCAACTGCCGAGCATCAATTGTTCCCGCGCCCGTTTCACATGAGGACACCAATGAATAGGTCCCATCCGGTCCCACCCATACTACTGTCTCCCGCGTGTGCAGGAGATGGAGCGACTCTGAGGGGAGGGGTAAGTAGGGAATGGTGCGAGACTGCGTATCGTGGACGGGACTACCATTAACCTAGAAGCAAACATGACTGATATTAGACCTGTATGATTTGAGACAGGCTTTGTTTATGGATAATTCCGAACAACAAAATATTCTTTTTATATATTACATTATGCAACTCGAGACGCTACGAGGGCGAATAAAAACATTGCACGTTGCAACGGTAATGTACGCACGGCAATATAATTTGTGTTGTGTTGCATTGTTTGAAAATTGCATCGTGTTATATTAAAATTACAAGCCGTGCGCAGGCATTCTTGCACCTACTTCTCCTACCCTGCTAGCAGGGAGGGCTCATTTCTCTCTATTTCGCTGGGCTGAGGCGACCCGGAAAGGTAATTTCACAGGGAGCTCACTTTTACCAAGAAATATTTCTATTTTTCGCTGAATAAAGCGAAAGGAAGTCTATTTGCTTTTCGCTGCGTTCTCGGTCTTTCCTGACTGGCTAATTATGCTTTGCCCAGACATGCCCACTAGGGCTTCATTACCACGAAATGGCTTCCGTCTGCCCCTGTGGTACTTTGCTGCATGTTTCTCAACCCTCACAGTTGAAAATGAGGGTCAGCTGTTATACGGGGCAGACAAGTGACCACGGTTGCTGCCGGCCGCTATCGGACAGCTTCAGGACAACTCACAGAAGCCTTTTGGCTTCATTAGGCAAAATATAGATAGGTAAAAGGGAGCGAGCAGTTTATTTATTTCCTTAGGCCCGTTTCAAACTTCCTTCGTTTGACGCGTCGAATCCAATTCAACAGACATTTCCTGGACGGTATTTTGATTATATTAGATGTGTTGGATATCGTATCAGTTTCCGGGGGTGGCTTGCTAGAACAAAAGGCCTGGATAAGCCCATATGGCTGATTCACACGTGGGACTTTTCGGGCCGATTGTTTTTTGAGCCGCGTTCTCTTTGATTATGCTGAAAATTCGGGCCGGACAAGAAAACATCTATTGCGTTGTTACAGTCATTTTCGGCCGTTGAATTGTAGTGTGCAAACTCATCAATGGATAAACCAAGGCGTGTGTCATGTACTAACGGTCTCTTTCCACAAGAAAGGACGATCTGTTATTGTGTACGACAATTTTTAGTTGTCGGAGGATGAAATGAGAACAGTGGAGCTTTTTGCAGGTAGAACACGCGCATGGTTTTACACTTTCTTAAGTGTTTGCAGTTTCATAGTTTGTTTTACAGACTCTTGTAAACAGCTTCGGGATCTGTACTAGAAGTTGCGCCGCTTGATGTCGCACAAAAGCGACAAAACTAAATTTTAAACAACGGGAAAGGTTCATTCAAACTGATGCTTTTTCTTCGTGATTATCCATAGTTTATTCAAGATAAAACTCGCTACTTTCAAGAACAAATAATAATCAGATTTCCCAGCTCACCTTACTCATGGTTCAGATGCTCTGGAAATACTTTATTGCGCAAAGAAGTGTTTAATTTTCTAAGCTTTGGATTTGCACTCCTCACAAGAAGAGAGGTTTGTTGCAAGTGTCAAGTGCAGTGTTTTGATAATGTTGATCTCTTGCCATGGTAACCGGGCCTCGCGCGCTACACGTAATAAAGAGAGTGAGTTTCCGGGCGCGCGCGCGTGATTATGGCCAAGCGCGCAGATACAGCGCGCATTTTTCAGAGATGAACATTCCAGCTCTAAGCTCGCGCACTCTTCAATCTCCCCCCAGACTCCGTTCTTTGAGTAAAGGGAAATACGAGGCACAATATCCCTCAACTTGTCGCGCAACATTGCTGCGTTGCAAGCTTTATGTTTGTTGCTCATTTAAGAGGAGTTTTTTTTATGGTCACACATGCGAGCCGAAGGCGGATTTTTCCCTTTATTTCTATTGACAAATCAACTTGAATTGTAGGCAAAATGTTGCGCGACAAGTTGTGTGTTTGGTGAAAAACGAGCAACAAGGCCAGAATTTGTGGCTCAAAGTAAACCCGCGCTCTACTTTGCGCAACAAGTTTTGAAAGCCGGGGAAATACGAGGCACAAAATCCCTCAACTTGTCGCGCAACATTGCTGCGTTGCAAGCTTTATGTTTGTTGCTCGCTTTTCATCAAATTCACAAAGCGGATGTGTCCAAAGCGGATTTCGCCCCTTAGCAAAATGTTGCGCGACAAGTTGTGTGTTTGATGAAAAACGAGCAGAAATGCCAGAATTTGTGGCTCAAGCTAGACCCGCGCTCTACTTTGCGCAACAAGTTTTTACAACTTGCAGCATATGTTTTTGTTGCGTGACAAGTTGAAGCGCGAGATGAAAAACGCGCAACGATCATCAACTTGCAACGCAACAATGTTGCGCGACAAGTTGACGGATTTTGTGCTTCGTATTTTCCCGGCCTGAAGGCACGAGGCTTTCGAAATATGTAGGTATCTCCACAAAACAAGGCAGCACTAATGTCGCCCAAACCACAACGCTTCCATACAACATTCCTTTTAATTGGATAATTTTATTCGAAAATAAATGCAGATTCACAAAAGCTGTGACATATCAGGGAAGTGGCGATACATTGTTTCACTTTCTCACGGAGTCACGTTCGCAAAAGCCGCTCCTCGATGGTGTGATACGGTGGATCACAATAAAAATATGGCGAATGAATAAATGAAAATGAGAAAAAAGAGTTCTTACTGGTTTCAACGGATCATCGGTCAACTTTCGATGAAAGAACATGCTCGTACACAGAGCTCGCCGCTCATCACTTCGCGGGGAAGGCTCGCCGGTAAAACATCCATTCGAGGGCCGTTGCTGATTGGCTGATGTTAAACGTCGACGCATGCGCAGAGACAGCTCTTTCTTAAAGTTTGAAATAGTTATAACATTTCAATACAATTTTGCCAATAACAGTTAAACTATTTTGATCTTTTTGTTGCAAGAAACGACTGCAATTAACCGCTCAAAATCATTCGCAATTAGGCTGTAAAATCGTTGTTTGAAGCTTATTAACGAAATTTCGTTTGGGTAACCAAAAATACGAGGACCATACTTCCAGACGGAGCTGAAGCGTCGTATGGCGACCGTACGGTTCTTACGCCCACGCCGGAGATTTCGGCCCTGGCAGTCGCTATCCTCGGTGTTAATTGTTCAGTAGCGACTCAGGGACTCGGTCCAGGGACCTATTGTAGGTGAGGGAACGCCCGGTCACCAGACCATTAAATGAACGCCCCTTGTAATGAGTAGTGAACAACTAACGGTCTCTATACATCCGTCTTGGTATTTATAGGTCTGGTTGAAGCATGTTGATCGCATGTGGGACACTTGTTTGTAATGAGTTCATGGCTGCGTTTAAACCTTCATCACCTGTCGACTTGATTCATCTCTAATCTTTGTGGGTCAATCTTTGATGTCTTTTTGAAACAATCTGAATAAGGCGTTCAAATTCGATTTCTGGATGTCTACGCATGCGTACTCATATTCACAAATTATCACTTTTATCTTTATATTTTATATATCAATTGTTCTTTTTTATTGCAAATTGCGACGGCTCGTTATTACAAATTACGACAACTTTATTATAAATTGTGACTGTACATCGTCTAGACGATACGTAACGCTGTATACGACAATTTTCATAGAGACGTTGTCGGAGGATGAAATGAAAAAACGTGGAGCTGCATGTAGAACACGCGCATGGTTTTACTCTTTCTTATGTGTTTGCAGTTTCATAGTTTGTTTTACAGACTCTTGTAAACAGTTTCGGGATCTGAAGTTGCGGCGCTAAGTGAAAACAGTCGTACGAAACTGAAAAAAGAAAATTTTAAACAATGGGTAGGTTCATTCAAATCGATACTTTTTTTCTTCGTGATTATCCATAGTTTATTCGCGCAAATTCAAGGTAAAACTCGCTACTTTCATGAACAAATGATAATCAGATTTCCCAGCTCACCTTACTCATGGTTCAGATGCTCTGGAAATACTTTATTACGCAAAGTTGTGTTCAATTTTCTAAGCTTTGGGTTTGCACTCCTCACAAGAAGAGAGGTTTGTTGCAAGTGACGAGTGCAGTGTTTTGATAATGTTGATCTCTTGCCATGGTTACCGGTCTCACGCGCTACACGTAATAAAGAGAGGGAGTTTCCGGCCGCGCGCGCGTGATTATGGCCAAGCGCGCAGATACAGCGCGCATTTTTAGAGATGGACATTCCAGCTATAAGCAAAAAAGTGAACGGCCTAAGAGGCACAAGGCTTTCGAAATATTTAACATTATTTTTTCCTCGAGGGCACGGTAACGAATTCTGCATTCTGATTGGTTCTTAGAGCGCGCGCGCGGGGGCAATATTTTCCTATCTCTGACCTAGGTCACAGTAACCATTTTCGCGCGCTTGTTTTCTTCGAAAAAATCAAATTTTTAAATTGGAAAAAAATAAATAAGTTATTTACCGGCTTTAGGTCAGTCCGTATAGGGGAAAAACTGTGACCTCGGCCTGGAAAATGTTGACCTCGGCCTCCGGCCTCGGTCAACATTTTCCAGCCCTCGGTCACAGTTTTTCCCTATACGGACCTCCCAGCCGGTAAATAACATATAGTACTACCATAAAGTAGCGCGCGCTTTCTTTCATTATTAACTGGCGTGATACATTATTATTCTCATTTCCGTGTCCTGACAAAAGAAAAACAGAATATCAAACAGAAGCCAAAGTGTAGGAGCTTTCCTCTGACCTATATTCTTGCTGTACACTTTGACCAGACCTTGGCTATTTTAGAAATAATTATTATAGGAAATTAATATCATTGAAAAAACATTGAGTATTTTGCCCAAATAACCAATTTAAGCTTGAGGAATAGCATCTAGGTCGCCAAACGAAAAAAGTCCTGACATACATTATTATTAATATTTCCGTTATCTGTAAAGCAATAAGGGTTGCGAGGAGCAAAGAACGAATTGTTTCTCAAAATTCGCCGGTCTGTAAACAAGGTCAAATATCTCCTAGTTGAAGAGAGGCAGGAGAGGAAAGCCTATATTATTGCAGGAGTTTTTTAAAATATTCGAAATCAGTAAGATTAAGTCTAGTGTAGATGCGTGTAGTGTAGACTCCTTGATGGTGCATAATAGTTGACTGAGAGTTTTTAGTTTCCCGCCAGAGTAATAAAAAGTACCTGCGTACCTCGAGACTGAGTACCTGACTCAGTGGCGTAAACTTACAACATATTTTGCCGATAAATCAATCTAAACAAGCATATGAAAATATTTCTTTGTACACTTTGGTGAACGCCGTAGCCACGTTACAAGAGCAACTTCGTATTGTCAGACCAGGTCGTGCCTACTGGAACACCGCCTTGTTCCTGTGAATCCAGTCTTTCAGAGTGGTCGCTTTCTCGCCTGTGATGGTTTCGTAGTCGTAGAGATCTGATTGGTTCAGTTCAGATTTACATTTGTCGATTACCCTGCCAACAGGAATACATATTTAATTTTGTTTTTTTATGTTTTCCGTAAGCCGGAGACTAACAACAGAACTACTAGTCTCCTTTTGCAACCGTAGTGGTATCTGTCACGCAAGCGCGCTACGAGCGCTTGCGTGACAGAGACCGCTACGGCTGAAAAAGGAGACTACGGAGCTATCCGCAGCCCTTCCCATTTTATTCATATTATATAGCTTGGAGGTGCTTATACAACTATCCCAATAAATGTTGTCGTAGCAAACGCACCATATCACAAGGTGTAAAACTGTGCCGGAATGAAAATAAGAACGCACTTGATGTTGAGACATTTAACCATTATCCTGCGAGATTGCGCAGAATATCGTCTGATACTTAGCCGACGAGGGACGAAGTCCCTAGTTGGCTAAAATCAGACGATATTCTGCAAAATCGAGCAGGATAATGGTTTTATTATTCAGCACATCGATAACACAAAAGCCCCCGAAAAAAATGACTTTTGTGTATTATTTACGAGCTCAAAACATCATATTTTCCTCAGAGACGGATATCGCAGGATAGCTGTCATGTACAGAAGACAGCTATTGGCGTTCCAATGACCATATTTGGGCAGTGCATCGATGTGCTGAATAATAATCTCAGATATTCGTATTGCTTCGCTAACTCTTTACCCATATTACCTAGCGGTCTGGGCGCGTTCGCTTGAGCTCTTTGCCGGGCAAAGTTTCTTGAAACAGCTGTATTTACGTAACAGTACGCTAGGTCGCTGTTTCTAAAAATAGACACTATTCTGGCACTCATGGGGAGAGACCTGTTAATGGGAGATTCCTACTCTCGGTTATGGACTCTTGGTATTTCTACACACCTGTATAACTCCATCAAGCCCTCAGCTTGCCATTCCGGAAACCCAAGGCCGAGGAGAAACTTTTTAGCGTCTTCGTAAGGTATCTGCACGTGTTTTATTGGGCGCCCGAGCTCGTCTGAGAAGGTATTTGCGAGAGTGCCCAGGTTATGGCGGTTACTGACAATGGTATACGTCTTGTTCACATGTTTGGCGGGGGTGGCGAGGATCGCTGCTGCCGCGTTACCTAGGAAAGAAAAAAGGATGATGCGTTGGACAGACAGACAGATAGACAGGCGAGCAGACAGATAGACAGACGAGCAGACAGACAGACAGACAGACAGACAGGCGAGCAGACAGACAGACAGACGAACAGACAGACGAGCAGACAGACAGACAGACGAGCAGACAGATAGACAGACGAGCAGACAGACAGACAGACAGACAGACAGACAGGCGAGCAGACAGACAGACAGACGAACAGACAGACGAGCAGACAGACAGACAGACGAGCAGACAGACAGACAGACAGACAGGCTAGCAGACAGACAGACAGACGAGCAGACAGACAGACAGACGAGCAGACAGACGAGCAGACAGACAGACAGACGAGCAGACAGACAGACAGACAGACAGACGAGCAGACAGACAGACAGACGAACAGACAGACGAGCAGACAGACAGACAGACGAGCAGACAGATAGACAGACGAGCAGACAGACAGACAGACAGACAGACAGACAGACAGGCGAGCAGACAGACAGACAGACGAACAGACAGACGAGCAGACAGACAGACAGACGAGCAGACAGACAGACAGACAGACAGGCGAGCAGACAGACAGACAGACGAGCAGACAGACAGACAGACGAGCAGACAGACAGACAGGCGAGCAGACAGACAGACAGACGAGCAGACAGACAGACAGACGAGCAGACAGACAGACAGACAGACAGACAGACAGGCGAGCAGACAGACAGACGAGCAGACAGACAGACAGACAGGCGAGCAGACAGACAGACATGCAGTGACAAACAGACTGACAGACAAGCACAAACTTCGCTTGAATGTCCAAGACGTAACAAAATCAGCCAGCTCGTGCACAACCGATTCAGCTAGAGCGGGTTGACGAACCTGCTACAGCTGATTGAGTGCCCTGCATATACTATACTAAAAACGAGGGCTCTCAGCCCGCTACAGCAGGTTGGGCCTCAACCCAATACAACCGGTACAGCGGGTTATCATTTTTGCCATTTTTTACAGCTGTTTCAGGTAACACGCGACCCAGCGCGTTCAAAACATTTTTGGCAGTTGGGTTTTTCTGCGAAGTCAATCAAATCGCCTAATGCAGTGATTTGGCTTCTGTCGCGACAAGTCTCGCAAGGGAAGCCAATCAAATACACTAGGCAAGGATTTGATTGGCTCACACGGATTGTACTGATGGACAACGCAGAAAAACCCACATGCCAAACTCCAAGAATCTGACAACGGCGAAGTCGCGTGTTACCTGAAAGAGCTGTAAAGCTCACAAGGACACCATCACTAACCTGCATCTTGTACCACAACAGGAGTAAAGTTCTTGTTACTCTCGAACGGCAAGTAGAATGCGGAGTCGGATTTGATGGTTCCAGCGGCGGCCAAGTAGTTATCTACAAATATCGGCAGCCGAATGATTGTGTATGGCACACCAAGCTGCTTAACTCCAGTCTCAATCTCATGAAGTTGAGCGCCAAATATCGTGTCTGTGAGGTCAGCGGTCGGAACACTGACGACTAAGATGTGCTTCACACCTGCGGTTTTGGCTCTTCTTGCCGTTGCTATAGTAACAGGCGCACGGTCCTCCATGCCAGGAGTGACAATAAAGAGGGCGTCGACTCCTCGTAGAGTCTGCTCGAGCTGGGCGTGGTCACCCATGGCGGCCTGTGCTACAGTAACGCCTGAAAAACAACTCAACTTATCAAGAAGGTGATGTGGTTTTTGCCGGGTTTTCGAGGGTTACCTGCGGTTTATGCGATTGGCTCATTTCTGGCTCATAACCTAGTGGAATTAATTTGAGCGTCACTCAGATTCGTTATAGAATGTTTGTAATTTTCTATTTCCGATATTTTGGATTTTTATGGCTGAAAAAGACAAGAAAAGATCTGGAATGTCAAATATGGTACTAAGTATGAATTTCCAAAATGATTTTCGGAAGAGGTTCTGGATATATTCCCAGAAACATATCAGTTATTTGAAACAACTTACTTACCACTGTATGCATTGCTACGCGACCTCAAAATTCACGGTTGCGATTGGCGATTCTCAGCAAAGGAATTGTAATGTCAATTTTATTATTCTAGGACAGAAAGCCAAAGGATAGCTTACAATTATTTTAATTGATTTTACAATTAATGTCGACCCACTGAAGTAGCCGAATCCAACGTTTTAGTTTTGATTGACGGCTAAAAATAGCCAATCGCCCATCGCAACAGTGATTTTTGAGGTCGCGTAGCACTGCATACAGTGGTAAAGCGAATTTCAGATGAAAATAACTTTGACCTGCGTTCCTAAATGCTGTTTTGTTTTAAAATCAGCCCACATGCATTGGAAAAACCAAACACATTATCATTACTCTTGTTTGCTTGGGTGACAACTAAACACAAGTCGTACTTACTTTTCCCCTGATTGGTTTGTTGTTGAATTTGTTTTCTTTCTGTTGGCTAATTTGAAACGCTCTGTACCTTTCCCATTTTCATTATGGAAACAGTGATAGTAAAAATGAGAATAAAAATACGCTGATGTGTAGATTTCCTCACCTGGTAGTGCCTTCAGCGCGTCTGCTTTATCGGGGTTGCGCACTCCAGCCCTGATATCGAGGCTACTGGCGAACTTGGAAGAGAGGCTTCGCATGGTGGCACTCCCAACATTCCCGGATGCTCCGATGACGAAAACCACAGGTTTCCCAGACATTTCTATAGACAAGTCAATGCAAAGGCGGTACACGGCTGTTGTCGCTATGTCAACGTCTTGTCCATTGTCTTATCACTAACTAGATTAATTACGACCAGATCTTCTACGGTTATCAGGATCTAAATTCATTTATTTAATCACGATAAAATATTTGGCACAATTTATCACGAAATGTTACACAGTTTACTTGTCACTAACCAGGGAGTAATCATTTTAAACGAAGGTAGTGCAGATTGCGATGCTCCTTGTAGTATAAAATTTATATATATTCAAGCATATAACGCCCAGGGGTCCTAAAGGATTACCGCACATGGGTGAAATTTCGCCACTTCGATTCGTGATCGAAATGAAAGTCTGTATGGTTATGGTTGTAAAATGATCACGAGTTAAAGTGGCAACATTTTGTCACTTTCATGTTTTCTCTATTTTTGTGCTGGACTGTTACCATCGCACTCACGCTAACTGTGTGATTGGGTCAGAAGTCGTAGCATGTGGTTTTGTAGAATCCGATGAATTTGGCAAATGCCGACCGAGAATGAGGCACAATACTCATGGTAATCTAAAAGCTTCATTGAAGACTTCGGAGTTGATCTAGCTGCGACTTAATCGAATCTCCAAAATAAATCAAATTGTAAACATCTAGTGGTCCAGTCCCGGGTTCAGTCCTGTAAAATCAATATTAGCGCATTTGAGACACGCGCAAATCCCCGCAAATCCAATACATGTAGCTCAGAAATGCTTATTCCATTTTATACAAGAAATATGATTTGCATGCATTTGCATTCTTATTTTAATACTTACCTGAAGTAATCGTGATACTCTTTGAGGATTTAGCCGTGACCTGTAGCGATGGAGAATAGCTTGGATAGTTTACCCGTGTAAAGGACGCGTGCTCAATTAATGAGAGCAGTAGTTTATTGTCCGTATTATAACCCAGACTCTTGAAATTATTACGCAATGAACGAGAGACATGTCAGTTAACACACTTCTGGTGTGATACTATCTAAAACGCGTGGGAAAACCTATAAAATGCCGCGTGTTGGATGCTGTTTAGTTTTGTAGACGAGGGTTTTACTAGGATCGCTTGAAGTGAAATCCCAGTTTGTAAATCTCCAAAAGTGATTTCTGGTGCGGGGATTTCCCGCGATCTGAGGACTTTAAATCCTGACCCTATCTCTACCCTCTTATTTAAATCACAATTTTTATACACTAACCTAGACCGAATACAAAATACAAAAACAATCTAAACCATGGGCCTTGTTTCAAGACCGAACCCCTCCCTATATAATGTGCCAAGAGATCGATTGGTTCACAGAACAAAGGACGCTATTTATCTCTACACGGTTGGATACTGTGAAGTAACGCTATATGTGCTATATGTGGGATTATGGTGTATGCGCACGCCCCTCTGACATAGACTGCTTGCAACCCTTTCTTCGGCGAATGTCCGTAAATCGAGAATGTCCGTAAATCGAGAGAATGTTTGTCTACCCGCATCACGCTTCGGTTTGTTTACGGTGTCGAGTTATCCAGGAGAGCGGGAGACGCGCCACGGGGGGAAAACGCCGAAAGAAGGGACTGCGGACACTCCTTTCAGAAACCTGGTTTTGTCAAAGGAATTTCACTTGAACGATCTGATTGGCTAGAGTGTAAAGATCTATCATGTACATAGACTGTGACGGGTTATCGGCGCTGAGAGAGTCTGACGCGCTTCCTTCTCCGTGAAGAAAACAATACTCTGCAGTTACATAGACTGCTTGTAGCTCCTTCTTTGGCGAATGTCCGTAAATCGAGGGAGAAGTTGTTTTACCCGCGGCACGCTTCGACTTTTGTTTACAGTGTTTACATTTTTATACCAAACATACACGCATCCGGTTCTCATCACAAATTGATTGGCATAATTGACATTTAGCGTCGTCGATTTTATTCAGGGATTATTCGCAGTCCAGGGTGAGAATGATGTATTTGACAGAAAAAAAGCCAGGTTTCTAAGGAGTGTCCGCAGTCGAGTCTACCTTTTGGTCGAGGGTCGAGGGTCGAGGGTACCTAGTCGAGGGTCGAGGGTGGACATGTCGAGGGTGAGGGTAACTGGTCGAGGGTAACTAAAAATGGCTCAAATTTTCTCGCGGAATATTGTACACAAGACTGGAGATGTTTTAGCGATACATTTGTGTCCTCTCCGCAATCTGTGAGTAACTTGTGTATTTTGGCGTCGTGTTTATCAAGCGGGCACAAATAAATAAATACGAAGCCAGTGGAAACTTCAGTTTCTTTTCGCCCAGTCATATTTAAGTTTAAAGCTAAACGTTTCTTTGTTTGTACCATATAGCTTCTATAATTATATCGAAGCATAAAAACATAACGGTACTGTACAATACTCCTGTTTGACACTATTCTTTTCCGAGTTGACGTGAGTTTTATATCGAAAGAAGCTCTAGTGGTAGTTCATGTAGTCATATGTCTCAAAATTCGCAAGTAATTCGAAATATTTTTGCCTTCCAGCGGTTTAAAATTGGTCCTAAAATGTTCCCGGTCAGCAGGCCGACCGCCATTCTGTTTTGAGGCAATGTGAATCGTTCCATAATTGACCTTGACAAGTAGCGTTATTATACATTGAACTCACTATCTCGATTCTGATTGGCTAAAAGCGCGTGATTTACTTTGGGAATCACGCACTTTAAGGGTCTCCAAGAATCAGCATGCTGATTCTTGAAGAATCAGCTAGCTGATTCTTGATCCTACGCCCGCAATGTTTCATGGGACTACAGCCCTTGAATGTTTCCCCTATTTAACAAGGCGCTTGTGTAAAAGAAATTGCTTGACAGAAAAAAAGTATTTTCACTGAATCAATGTATAATAAAACAATTATTGAATTCGGTTTTTGTGATTTCCAGAATAAACAATATCTCGCCAAGTGGAATCAGGCTCGGCCTTACGGCCTCGCCTGATTCCACTTGTCTCGACATTGTTTATTCTGGAAATCACAAAAACCTCATCCAATAATTGCTTATTATCTCCCCCGGTGTGCGAAAAATGTAATGTGTAACGTAGTACATCATCTGCAACGCTGAAATATTTTCTTGTGAACTTCTGTAGGATAGTCCGCGAGACGTATTCCATGTCCTCCCTGGTGTTTGATATGGAAAGAGTTGACCGAGAGACTTCAGGAACGTGACACGAAGCAAAGATTGAGGACGTGGAAGGTGTGAAAACAACGCTAAAAAATTCCAGTCTTTTCAATGTACAATATTCCGCGAGAAAATTTGAGCCATTTTTAGTTACCCTCGACCAGTTACCCTCACCCTCGACATGTCCACCCTCGACCCTCGACTAGGTACCCTCGACCCTCGACCCTCGACCAAAAGGTAGACTCTCCGCAGTCCCTTCTTTCGGCGTTTCCCCCCCGTGGCGCATCTCTCCCTCTCCTGAGTAACTTGACACTGTAAACAAATCGAAGAGCGCCGCAAGAAAAAAAAAGTTCCCTCGATTTACGGATGTTTGCCGAAGAAGGGTCTGCAAGTCCGAGGCAGATAACCGTATATCGCCCCACCCTACCCCAGTGAAATCCTTTCTATAGGGAGTACTTTAAGTTCAATGGCAATTCAAAAGCTTGGTATTTTAATTTGAGCTGGTGTTTGGGAGCTGTTGGAATGATTCTTTCAGAAGGAATGCTTGAGTCTGCTGTCTTTGAAAAGTCGTCCATAGAGTGGATTTGGGATGACTGTCGAAACTTTAAAACTCAATCCGACTTGACGTTCCTATTGCTTGAGATCGGGATTTTTGTCAGTCAGCAAATGAGAATGCGAAAAAACGAACAGGGTCACGACTAAGAGTAGGTCGTATTTACTTCAATACCCTGTTGGTTAGCAGTTAGTTGTTGAATGGGTTTCGTTTTTGATTGGCTAAGTGCATTTATTATTCAGCCATGCCACTATCTCGATTTTGACTGGCTAAGCGTGCACAGCGAAAGCATGTTATTATTCAGCCATGCCACTGTCTCGATTCTGATTGGCTAAAAGTACGCAGCGAAATTGTGTTGGCGCGCAGTGCGTGACGTCATACTACAGACATTAGGATTGATGCACTCTCATGACATCATCACGCAAGCCAATAGGTTTGGCCGCCATCTTGGTTTTCATTTCGTAAGCGAAAGCCAATTTTGCCAATATTCTCGTTGAATCTGTTATGAATTTTGCCAAGAGATCAATGCTCAGGATATCTAAACCTCAACTTTGGCTATTTTAATTGAATACGAAGAGGAAAATACCAAAAAATGTAAGCTAAAGCTCAAAAACCGTTTCGCCGAGCAAGGCCTCGTCGTCGACTTCAGACTTCACTTAGAGGTAAGAATTGCTGGTTGCTGAATAATAAAACAATTATTGAATTCGGTTTTTGCATGATAGTGAGATTTGCCAACACCTCGAGTTAGTGTTATCCGCCTCAGCTTCGCTTCGGCAGATAACACAAACCTCGGCGTTAACAAATCTCACTATCATGCTCAACCTCGTCCAATAAGTGTTAATTGGCGCGCAGTTCGTGACGTCAAACTCCAGACATTAGGATTGATGAACTCTCATATCGCAAGCCAGTAGGTTTGGCCGCCATCTTGTTTTTTATTTTCAAAGCAAAAACCAATTTAGCCAACGTTCTCTCGTTGAATCTGCTATGCTTTGCCTAGAGATCATTGCTCAGGATCTAAACATCAACAATGGCTATTTGAATTGAATACGAAGAGGAAAATACTAATGGACGTAAGCTGAAGTTGAAAAACCGTTTCGCCTTCCAAGGCCTCGTCATCGACTTCGTTTAGCTAGGTAAGAATTCCTTGTTGCTAATAACAATTATTGAATTCGGTTTTGATAAAGTTTGATAAGAAACAAGACAAGAAATGTGTGAAATTTCAATATTTTAAACCTAAAAACAAGTTTAAAATAATTAATTTTGGAAACTTTTCGGTAACGTTTGAAAACATAGCAACTATGTGAAAAAGTAGCAACTTATCGGCAACTTTTGAGCAATTTATCAGCAACTTGTGCCGAAGCCTACTACCCACACGTGATTGCCACAGGCTCAGTTTTTGTCGAGCACCCTGATGGAGCACCATAATTGTCGTGTTCATGCAACCATAAAAAAAGTATCATAATGCGTATACATTTATATATGATTTTCGCTTAAATAACTTTGGTGATCGATTTGCGTACACCTTAGCATCTTTTCTGTGATACATGTATTAGTTTGAAAGCTGAACGCTTCTGTGTGTTGAAGTACATAAGGACTAACGTGACATTTTCAATCCACTTGAAATAAAAATGAGCTAAACTTGAATAATCATGAGATAATGACTAAGCGAAATTTCCCTTCTTCAATCATATCAACGAAATAATGATAAAGTGCAACTACGTTTGTGAAACGCTTTCGAGAACTGGAAATTGCACGAACAGGGGAGCCACATTGTGTGCAAGGGCGGGCGAGGCCGGGCATTAGTCTTCACATACGTTTCTTAATAAATTCAAGAACGTTAACAGCATGCATTGGACGACTCTATCTCTGACTCAAATTGCTTTGTATCAAGAAGTGTGATAGAATAAATTTGCAAATCAGAGTCTAAACTTGCAGAGCTTGCCCATGCCTTCATAAAACGGGATAACATCAACAGCAAATGCAGTACCCCCTAGTGGTGTTTAACGCAAAGACTTAGGAAATATGAGTTAACAATTTGATTGTAATTACAATCAAAGAACAGTAGGTACAATTATCAGGTAAGGACACCCTGAGATTCCTACCTACTACACATTATTAGTTTCAACCTCTTTACCTGAAATGTTTCTGCTATAACTTGGAAAGTAAAGTCTCGGATCAGCTCTTTGCCACTGATGATCGACTTCGCAGTTTAGTATCGACGCGAGATTGACGGCCCTTGGTAATATAAGATAACGCCCACAGGTTGTTTAGTTTGTTTGTGCGTGATTACTGAACTACGTAATGAAGTGCTGAAGTCAATTAACCCTCAGTCACTCTGATGAACATAAAATCCCACTCTGCCGACTACAATGTGGGGGTTCAGGATTGAATTCAGACTTCTCCTCTCTACTCTGAAAGCGAGGTACGTTCGAGAGCGAAATTCAAGCTATGTTCTTTTACACGCGATCGCCAAAGGCTCAGTTGTTTGTTGCAGCACCCGATGGAGCACCACATAATTATCGTCTTCACGCAACCATAAAAGAGAATATCATATAATGCGTGCATTAACTTTGTAGATCGATTTGCGTACACCTGCATTCTTTTCTATGATACGTGTATTAGTCTGAAAGCCGAACGCTCCCAGAATTAAACTTTTGCTAGTGTCTGCAAGCCACTTGAATGAAAATGAATTAAATTAAATTAATTATAAGATAATTATTAAGCGAAATAATGACGAAATGCAAGCAGGAGCGTAGCTACCATACACTAAAATTTTAACCTATCATTTCTACGCATTTGTGTACCATTTGAAACAATTTGATGCCCTCGTAGCTACGCCCTGGCAAGTATGTTTCAACGCTTTCGAGACACTGAAAATCGCATTTTCTCTCTACATATAAAAACCATTGTAATAGTAGAATTAATGAAACTTAACAGCGTGCACTTAGAAGACTTTATCTTTAAAATGAGGTATCCCTTGCCAAGATACAACTTTTTCAGCCCTTATTGGATCATCTCGCATCTCGCCCTTGCCACCCAACTGTGTACGCTTGCAAGTCCATTATTTTATGTGACAGGTTTTTACCTTTTTATACCTTACAGGGGGGAGACAGCAACGACCTTTCATTTTGCCGCTTTTTCGTGTTTGATGATCGTTCCCAGTTTGCGGAACTGTCAAGCAAACTCTGTCAGGCGCTCAGCTAGCCAAAGCCGACTTCTTCGTCTTTCTCTCATTTGATGCTCTACCCTGCTAGCAGGTTTTTTTTCTGCCAGTCTTTTATTAGCTAGCACTTGGGGCCTTTATTACAATTAGGGCCACTTTTTATTACACTTGGGGCCTTTATTACACTTAGGGCCAATTTTTATTACAATTGGTGCCTTTATTACACTAAGGGCCAGTTATTACATTTAGGGCTTCTACAAACGGGTCCTGATCAGAACCTTTGAGCGTAACTACTTTGGGAGGGCAAACAAGTGAATGCAAGAAATTTCAAAGGCTCCAGCTCCATATTTATAACCCCCTACTGCACTAGTGATATGCAAAACACGCTTTTTCGTGGACTAGATTTGGCCGATATATTCCAGGAGAATCAGCGCATGCCGATATTAGTCTTGTTGCCATGGAAGATCCTTGAGTGCAGTAGAATGTTGTTGGATACTAACCGGTTCTTTTACAGGTCCCTCACTCCCCCCAAAATACATTGATAATCACAGAGATTGATCTGGATTATTTAAAGAAGTAAACAGTTAGAGACGCAAGGAGACAAAAGGGACTGAACTAATAACGAAATTGGAAAATATTTGCCAACTCGCTGTTGCTGGTGTAGCCCGCGATGGAAGAGAGAATCTATTTTTTCAACTCAATCAATTAATCGGTCATTTACAAGCGTGAAAATTCCAGGTTGGGTAACCATAAATTCCAGGGTGATCATTTCAAAATTCACTGAAATTCAAGGCTGGGTATCCCAAGCTGGGTTCCTCAAAAAGGATACATTTGTTATAAGAATAAATCATGCAGTAAGAAGTGGGATGTGTATGATTGGAGTTCCGCTTTTAGGCGTTGCCTAAATCTACTTATTATATAAACACCAATGAAATACCAGGTGATCTCCCGTGCGAAAACTTGATATCTTCAAACGTGAAAATATCATGTTATTTTCAAATGTGAAAATATCACACTTGCCTTTGCTGAATGCTCGATTTTTAAGCTTAACTCAAATAAAATTTGAATTTGGTATTTCATTGATGTTATATAATAAACAGAACATTACATGACCGCGCTTGGAGATACGAATTTTATCTTCTCGTGTTAAAAATTATCTCACTCGTTCGCTGCGCTCACTCGTGAGATAAATTTTCAACACTCGAAGATAAAATTCGTATCTCCGCGCGGCCATGTAATATCCTCTATATATTATCTCTTTTTGTTGAAATTGAGGACGAGATACTATACTATTCAAATATATTATATAAGTCCTCAGTCGGTAGATTCCGCCAAAAGGCTATCGCTTTTTTCGTGCTATTATTTTCTTAGCTTTGAACAATCCTATAGAATTACGATTGTCAAGATTATCGCTGATGCCCGGTGCACACTTTAGGGTCAGAAAAATTATGCTCGAAAATTCGAGTATTATGCTTTTGAGCATTGCTCCCGAAAACATAGCATTATGCTCAAAATTATGCTCGAAAAAAAAAACCCATTATGCTCGACGTTATTTTTTTTTTTGACACACTTTCCCATGCCCTACCTTGGCAACCAGGTACCAGGCCTCCAATATTAGCAGCCAAGCCTTTGAAATATAAAATTCTTTCTCGGAATGATCAAAACAGACTGCGCTCACTTATTTTGCATGAAATGTTGGTTTTATTTGAAAACAGAGAACAGAAAAGGATAAATCAGACAACCACAGGAAGCCCGCGCGATCATAGAGGAAGTCGTCAGTGCTATTAATATTTTATCAGAAAAACATGGGCATTATGCCGGCATTATGCTCGATGCTCCAACTATAGTATTATGCTCAAAATTATGCCGGCATAATTTATCTGAGCCTAGCACACTTTATTCGACATAACATCCCATAAGGACCGTTGCATTGCCGAAAAAAGCATGAGAAAATCAACTAAATTTTGTACAAATTTTCTTACCCAGACCACCCCGGCTCGTCTCCTCATTGTAAATACTCAGCTCGTACCTATATTGATTTAAAAATTTGTATTGTATTTTCACTGCCCGCCTAGACTAGTTTTGTACTATTTGCAGGCAGTGCTATTTATGTACTTTATTTTTCAGTTTGAGACAATAATAAACTTGATTATGACTTGACTGTCCTCAAATGGATGTCACCAGAGCCTCCCCTGCGAGCAGACGAGCCGGGGAGCTCTGGGTACAAGAATGGTGTGCACCAGGCTTAACGTGCGCAGACTCGGCAACCACCATAGCGAGGCGCAGCCTGGAAACTAGTAGCGCCAAATTTAAATGCAAATTTCTACACCGTGCTCGCTCGTAGAAGCGTCCATGTCGTCTTACAACTGAAGCTCACTCAATTTTGCCAAATTTGTACCTTTTCCTGAACTCGAAAATGCTCCGCAACTGGACGAGAAGTGGTTTACTGGTAAATGTAAGTATTGTAGAGTTTAAAAACATTAATGCATGGTTCAAAACGGTGGCAAGTTTCTTCGAGATTCAAAGCCACTAAAGCTCTATTTGACACTATCAATAGGGGCCGACCATTTAACTTTTGAGGGTTGGGGGGACGGGGTGATTTTAAGTCAACACGGTTTTTGTTTCCCAGAGACCTGACTCTCGGGATTTCTTTTTCTCTGCTGGTCAATATGCAATATATTTTTGGGTCAACCTTTTCTCCTGCAGGATTTTTCTTCTCTCAATTCCTTTTCCTTACTAACAATGGTGCACGTATTTCTTCTTATCGATTTGGGGTTTAATTTTTTTGGGCCCAGGGCTTGCAGGAAAAAAAATTCAAGATCACCCCCCCCCCCCCCCCCTCCCCCTCAAGTTAAGTGGTCGGCCCCTTAGCATGTTATGTATTACAACTGTTTCAAGTAACGTTGCCCTGTAAAACGTAAAAATGCGAACCATGCATCATAATGAAGATGCTTTTTCTCGTATTTTCTTCGAATTGGGAAAACCAAACTACACTAAAACCTCTCAATAGCATTCTGTTTACTTCTTTGAGACATAATTTGACATGATTTGTACGAAGTATCATTTACAACTATGATGCACGGTTCATTATACATGCTTTCAGGAGCAACGTTAACTGGAATAGATAAAAAAAAGCTCTTTACAGGAAGTCCACAAAAAAAGAAATGTTAAAGGGGGGGGGGGGGGGTAGGGGACTCCCCTATTTTTGGAGCGGGGGTGCGTATCGTTTAGAGTTTAAAGTCAGCCCCCTGGTACCTTTTAGGGGGTAAAATTCGAAACTTTTTTTCCAGATAGGTATACCTCACATTAGTTACGAACCGAGTTAATGAGCTGATTAAGTGCGCTTCTGCGCACTACGTCCAAGCACCAATTTAATTGATTCAAGAGACAACTTAGTATTCAACTTTAGAAGACGAACTAAAACGGAGCATAGCAACAGGAGTGAGAGCATTTGTTTTTTCCTTTGTATTTCCCTGCACCAGAAAAAATGGCGCCTTATAATCAATCAGACATTATGAAGAAAGATGACAATATCCCATGCAGTGGACAGTTTAAAGATCGAGAATTCGTAGGATGAATAATTTTGCTCAAAGCGTTGCTATGCAAATCAGTGTTATCTGGAAAAACTTCAAAGCGCGTGCAAACTTGTTCCGCAATTTATTACTTACTCGGCATTTTCCCAACGAAATGAAACCTCACACAATTTTTATCAATGTTTCCTTGAGATATTGTGCTAAAAGGAATTTTAATCCGGTACGGTTTTAACATATTATTTCACAAGGTTTGATACCCACTTCATCTCAAAAGTTCCACATGAATAGGCTCGTTGTCATATTGTTGCACCATAATATTGCTTGATAAATTTGAAACATTAATTTGTTTGCTTCTTAAATTCATTTCACTAGCTGGAAATTTAATCAGAAAGTAATCTGGTTATTTGTGCTCGCGATTTGGTGTTTCTTTTGTAATGTATAGACTGCAAATGCACTCTCGTTCAAGAATGCTACACACGATACACAGTGACTCGCGCCCGGATTCAATTGAAAATCAAACGCAACACTCAAAATTCGCGTTCTAAATAAATAAATTCAACTCCATAAGAATAAGTTATTTGTGCTTGCGATTTTGGGCTTCTTTTTTTGTAATATATAGACTTCAAAGTCACTGTAGAGTCCTATACGCGAGCCTTGATTCAATTGAACATATAAAGAATTGAACCTTAACCTCAAAATTCGCGCTCAAGTAAATAACTACAGATATGGACAAATTGTTAAGATCAGAGCATTATTTCATTTGTTTACCACAGTAATTGGCCTGGTAAACTAAACATTGACGCAGTCAACGGTATCATATGGGAACAGCTGCTAGTGGCGACAATTCATCACTCGAAGAAACGTTTGGTAAGTTTCCAGTTAAGAAAATATCCGAAATCCGACCTTTCTGTAAATACGAAATATGGATTCAAAACTGTCGTATCTAGGAAAACACCGACGTTCCTCTTGAGAGGCGGAGCCCCTTGGAGTTGAGTTGGCTCACCAACTCAATAAAGTCTCCCATCTCTTGCGTTGCTTGTTTGGCCTGTTCCGCCTGTGACTGGGATAAGGCTGGAAGCGGTGTATTTCAAAGTCCTTGGTTAGGGCTCAAAGGGGCTCAGAGCATTATTTCATTTGTTTACTACAGTAATTGGCCTGGTAAACTAAACATTGACGCAGTCAACGGTATCATATGGGAACAGCTGCTAGTGGCGACAATTCATCACTCGAAGAAACGTTTGGTAAGTTTCCAGTTAAGAAAATATCCGAAATCCGACCTTTCTGTAAATACGAAATATGGATTCAAAACTGTCGTATCTAGGAAAACACCGACGTTCCTCTTGAGAGGCGGAGCCCCCTTGGAGTTGAGTTGGCTCACCAACTCAATAAAGTCTCCCATCTCTTGCGTTGCTTGTTTGGCCTGTTCCGCCTGTGACTGGGATAAGGCTGGAAGCGGTGTATTTCAAAGTCCTTGGTTAGGGCTCAAAGGGGCTCAAAGTCAATAAAAACGTGCTCACTCGTCGAAATGTGTGCGTATCTGTGAGCTTTCAGGGATATACCACACGAGAAAGCCTCAACATAGAGAAAGAATCTTAAACGTGTGCCACTCAGCATTCAAAAGTTACCTGGCATCATACGGGGGACTCTCCCATATGTCGTCGGGCGGGGTGCTCGTCGTATCTTTTAGTGGTTAAAATTCGGGTTCCAGGGATCTAGGGTTAAGACGAAAAAAGGCCAATTTTCCCCAAAAATGGTACAAAATTCTGTAAACTAGCACTTGGAGTAAGCAGAAAGCAACAAATAATGCATGTAGGACCGAGCTCGGAAGATACCCTCTATCAGTCGATGCCAAATACAGGGCGTTTAATTTCCTAAGGCAAACTCAAAGAGCCCAGAAGTGGCTTACATATCGATCACGTGTTTCTCGACTGCCTAGAACTAAATAAAAAAACAGACTGGCTAGTGAAAATAAAAGACATGATTTATACGCTGGGTCTCGGTGAGCTTTGGATAAACATGACCGAGACACAGCGTATCAATCTGCAACACGCGAATTTCAAAATTGGCTAAGCGAAGTGTCGGATGACGACAAAAAAAGTGGACATAAAAACAAACTCCTTCAAACTCACGCGCCTGAGGATTAGTGCACATAGTTGAATCGCCCTGAGCTTTCCTGTCCCGGCAGATGAGCTGCACATCAGCCGTGAGCTTTGTCAGATCAAGTGTATAGCTCGAGCAAATATACAGGGTTGATCTGATGCCAGGTAACTTTTGATTGCTGAGTGGCGCACGTTAGGTAACAGTGTTTTAAATGCTCTGTTACGTTAGGTAACAGTGTTTTAAATGCAAATTCCTAAGAAAGCGCCATCTACCAACTATATTATTTCTCTGTGTAAGGCTTTCTTGTGTGGCATATCCATGAAAGCTCACAGATACGCACACATTTCGACGGATGAGCACGTTTCTTTTGACTTATGAGCCCTAACAAAACGGTCGGTATAAAACGCAGACTGCAGACTGCGGGCTGCACACTGCAGACTAGGGATAAAACGCAGACTCGGTATAAAATGCCGACTGCAGACTGCAGACTTGGTATAAAACGCAGACTTGGCTTAAAATGCAGGATATGATGCGAAGAAATCGAAAATCCAAGTCTTACCTTTGCGATAAGTCACCGTGGTTGTGCGCCATTTTGTTTTGTTTTTGACACAAAACTGCTGACCAAAACCATGACGGCCACACCACAGGAGCCCCAAACTGCGCCCCTCCTCTCTTTATCAAGCCACAACACTGACAACACCACATGGTCCGATCTAACCATGGCACAGGAATCGGACCAGTAGACAGAAGTTCATTTGCATAAAGGCGCAGTATCGACATACTATCAAATACTCGATATTTTTCAGTTATCTCACTAGATATATAGTAGAGGAATATATCATAAGATTGAATTTTATCCCATGTATTCGCTCATATTATCGGCCACAAAAGGTTTCGCGCTGAAAATAAATACTTTAGAAAATGTATTTTTCCGAAATGTTGCAACTTGTTTATAATATGGATCTTGTACTTCTTAACTGTAAAGAAAATCTTACCTGATTATAACGGGAATCCTAGAAAATAGCAATTTAAAATGATCGCTCGTGAGTACATTTATCGACCACCAAACATATTATCGGCCACACGGCAAGACACCGTCACATTATCAGCTTCAACTTGCAGTAAATCGCACTTTTTGCGGAAAAAATTAAGTCGCCTATTTCTTTAGTCAATCTGAAGAGTCAGTGATAATTTTCAAAGAGTTTTTCTTTCATGATTGCAAGGAAATTGAGCAAACGCGCGCGATACATCACGATGAATTTTCGAGGCTCGGTGCGAAATGTGTTTTTCAACGCGACATGCTGGATTCATGGGGAATCTGCTGGGTGGCCGATAATATGTACAGCAGGCACTGGTGAGCCCAAGCTACAGAGTCAGCGGAGTATGAATGAAAAACAAGATCGAACTGAACCTTGGGTAACAACATGAACGAAGGAAGGTTCTAGCGAATTTTCACGGCATTTGGGCAAATGTTTCGGGAAATTTCTGACATTTTCTAGCGCTTGTAAAGGTGAACGCGCGGCAAAAATGAAGCCATGACTTCGGTGAAGAGTTGAAGGTGTGATTTCATTAGTTTATTAAACGTTTTCATGATAAAATTTTACTTTTCCGGCATCAACTCAGCTTTGTGGAAAATGACTTCTCTTCGTTCTTCGATCTTTCCCGCTATGCCTAAGAAAATAAGTGTTTTTCAAAAGTGGCCGATAATATGGAGTGGCCGATAATATGATCCAATACCTTACTTTCTCTCAATATTTAGAAACAGATTGTTTTTGGCCATTTTAGTCTATTATCCGACAATAGCTCGTTTTTACGCTACACATACCCCCGATTCGACCGGAGTTTGGGGCTCCTGTGGTGTGGCCGTCATGGTTTTGGTCAGCTGTTTTGTGTCAAAATAAACAAAATGGCGAACTTCCTCGGTGACTTGTGGATCGCAAGGTAAGACCTTGATTTTCGATTTCTTGGCATCATATCCTGCATTTTAAGCCAAGTCTGCGTTTTATACCAAGTCTGCAGTCTGCAGTCTGCATTTTATACCGAGTCTGCGTTTTACCCCTAGTCTGCAGACTGCAGCCCGCAGTCTGCAGTCTGCGTTTTATGGAAGACACTAAATCCCAATGGTTGAAACCAGAAAAGCTTCCACGATAATTTATGAAAGCGGTATTGCCCATGAGTGGTTAGGGATTGGTAACCAGTTTGATTAATCATTGACAAGTCCTCCTTTGGGGTCACTGTGGTATAAACGAGTGTCATAATCGTGTTTACGATTTTCTGGTGTCAAGCATTGGGATCTAGTTCTCATTTACTCAACAGCAATGGTTGTAACCATAAATGCACCACCAGCAGAAGGTATGTACATGTTTACTTTTTACTGTAGAAAGTTAACGCTGTAGAAGGTTCACGTGATTCCAACACTTAAACAACAATAACAACAGTCTTATGCACGATGTTTTTTCTTTCATTTAGTACTGCATTCCTGTATAAATATAATTATAAGCTTAAGCTTAACTTGCACTTAAGCTTTAGCATATGTCTCAGTATGAAAATTATAAGCTTAATGTAATTAAAATCCTTAAGATCATACAGTGAAGCATACCAGAGTGTAAATCGCTTCCACATTTGATTTGTATAAATCTTATCTTGAAAACTAAAGGGTACTAATAGCTGCCCGGGGAAAATTGATTTTGACCCTAAGGGATAGCAAAATGGGCATGGTGACCGCCAAATGTTTCACCTAAAAGATAGCAAATTTGGCAGATCAAAACAAATAAAAGCGAATTTTAGGTTTTTTTGGGTTTTCAACCAAGTTTCCTTTGTAAATATCGGTTCTGGTGTCAATACCAATATATTTCTGGGTAAGGATTGGTCTGAGACTCTCCTAAGGGATAGGGCTGATTTAAAACACCCCTAAGAGATAGCGCGTCTGTCAATTTTATGCCCTAAGGGATAGGACGAGCACCCCCATCTGAGAATATGGGGAGTCCCCCCCCCCCCCCCCCGGGAATAGCTGCAAGTTATAGGAATGTGCTTGTTTTGCATTGCACATAGTCTGTGCAATATACAACTAATATGACATAGAAATGGACCCACCTTTCCTAGTTTAATATAAGCAGCTAGCAGAGGCCTCTTTTCTCTAATACATACTTTTTTGGAGGAAGCTGTGAGTGATAATGATCTTTCAGGGGTGGTCACGGAAGGTAAACTTATAGTGTAAAATGGACTCAATAGAGATTATTACATGGTAAGAACTTGATATCATTTTTATTCACGAGTTTTCGTGTCATAGCTTGAACAATCGAGTCTTCGAGTGAGTGAAAAATACGATGTCAAGCTCTTGCCATGTCATAATTTGTTTATTGTGTGTTTCCAAAAAAAATATCCATACCCCCTCACGGAAGGGTGTTGAGAAATGACACCCCTCCCCTCTGGAATTTCTGAAGAAAAACACAGTATTTGTATGGAAAAGAGCAGGTAAATTGACCTCCCGCCCCTCTGGAATTTCCAATCCATTCCATAGGGGGTATGGATATTTTTTGGAAACACACATATATACTCTGAGTCTGATAAAATAGCAAAAAAAATAAAGAAAAATTGCATTTTATTTGTGCCGTGAATGATATTGTATCATTCACTTTTACAATTTTTATTCACTGGTGTTATCACATGGTATCTGTATGTCATAAAACTAGATACTATTGTAGATACTTACATAGATAATTGAGAACTAACTCCTACAAGCTACCCTACTAGGTAAAATAAAGCATCATTCTATCTATCTATCCATCCATCCATCCAGCATCCATCTGTTCATCTACCGGTATCTATCTATCTGTCTAACAGAAGGGATATATGTTTCAATTAATTTGGAATAAATTTTCAGACTCATGCATGTAAGGTCTAACATGGTTATTTTTGATAAAGTAAAGTGGAGCAAGATTTGTCTATGCAAGTGGCAGGGCAGGTACAGGAGAGAATCCTGTGAATCTCATATGGAATTCTTAATTCTTGTTAAACCTCAAATTTGATTGATAATGGTGCTTGCATTAACGAGATCCCAGGTGCACTGCAGTCGAGCTAAGCTCTGGAAATAAGCATTAAAAGCATTTGGTATTCTTCAAATTGGTGGCAGTTCAGATGCTAAACTTTTTGTCAAGTTTTAGTCTCTTTTTATAGTAAGTTGCCTTCAGGCCCAACCAGTTAGTCAGGAGGAAGAAACTTACCCCACCCACCCCATTCCCCTAGAATTTGTATAGTTTCTTTTTATTAAGTTCTTTCTTTTTTGTTTGTTTTTATGTTGCTCCAGCTGCTGCAATGCCACAATTTGATCTTCTGCATCTGAGCCCTTGATAGCATGGTAGTGCACTTTGAATGGTACCATTCTTTACATGAATCACACTGGTAGTACCGTTTACCATCATTTGGCAGTCTGCAGGTGCAATAAACTTTAATGAGATGGTGTGTGGTCTTGCTGCTGGTTACTGCTAAGAGGTGGTTGTTGCTATCTCGTACTCTCGGATGAGGTCATTGGCCTCGCTCAAGGTGTTGACATATCCGTTGTGTCCATCGAACGAGAACTTGAAATAATTTGCCCAAGAGGGCTTATCGTGCCCCGACTCAGCCATCTAAAAAACTGACCGGGCAACGGCTGAATGACTCGAGATGAAAAGATTTTCTTAAGACTTAGTTTAGCCGTTTAAAAAACAAGAAAAGACTTTCTCAAGACTTAGTTTAGTCGTTTAAAAAACAAGACAACAAGAAATAGTCAGGGAGCATCTGTAATCCCGTGGGCTTTTTTTGAAGACAACAAGCCACCTATCTAGAAGTGTTAAGGGAACCTTAAGGAACTCAAAAAATGTTGTCGGCAATTTTGCGACTTGCACCGACAGCTGCTATGGCGACTTTTTGAACATCCTCTAAAACCACAGGGTACCCGAGCCTGATGTTATTAAAATGAGTGCGAAAACATATCAAATTAATCTGGTATTGCATAAAACATAAACTGATTACAATAAGAAGTCTATTCTGTGTCATAAAATTGTATTTGGACATATGTTCAAAAAGAAATGGCGTCAAAAAGGAATTTTAAATTTTTTTGGCGGCCATCTTGGATCCGCCATCTTGGATTTTCAACGTTTTTTTTTATTAATCGTCCGAAATGACCAGAAAAAAACTCAAAATGAAAATAAACTTGATTGATTGTAATAGCGGATTTCAGATGACTGTCGTGAGTATTTCGCAATTACTTTGTAATTGTTCTTATATATTTTATTCATTAGAATTGGTGCATTTGCTTAGTGCGATTAGTTTCACTACAGTCATATGAAAACCGCTCTATATAATAGTCTAAGAAACGATTCTAACTAATGCGTTTCTCTTCCTTCGATTAAAGTTTCTCAGCTTGATTGCAAGAGAAAACTTGCATCACGCTTTGTTTGTCATATAGTTCCTGAGGTTTATCCGAAAGCTTGTGCTTAAGAAATCGAGAGAAAGCCCAGATTACTATGTTATGTCACCGCCGCCGCGCAATCCAATCTCCTTATTGATGGGCTTTTGTAAGCCAGCCCTCTTTTATTAAGAAATACAACTAATAATATTCAGCTCTGTTTAACACGAATAGCAGTGACAGTAATGGCGCGCTGCTTATTGCATCGATTTAGCATTCCATCCCTGACCATATACAGGTTATATATATAGAATTTTGATAGGCGTAATCAAGGGGGGCGCTGGTTCCGATAATTATTCGCTATCGTTCTGGAAAAACGTTCCGGAAAGCCAAGCCAGCGGCAGAGAAATACTAACACTACGCAGAAACCCATCCAAGGCGCGTATGGATCATGACTTTGCTGAAGACCATGCTGCAGACTTTTCTAAATCTGAGCTGGCGGGACCATATTCAACGACGTCATTTATGGAGACCTACCATGGATAACAGGCATGTGGAGCTCCGGTTTCGCGGGCCACTGCTTCTGTCATTTCTTCAAGCCATGTTGTCTTGTGGGAGCCGAGCGCCTGGCTCAGGCCGTCCTGGCCCGCCATCAACAGTGCCGGTGCGCCCTGAAGAGTGCCACTGTGGCGCCAAATGCTGGCGAGCTTGCACTTTCTCGGCGGATCCGGAGTCGTCCAAGTAGTCCGGCTACATACTGTTTCGTGGAGACTGGGCTGCAAGACGTGAAGCTTTGGTGAGGGTACCCATCTTATGATGACAAAATGGACTAAAGTGGTATAAATGAACACTTTGTATCCCAATAGTATTCGACAGTTTTGCTGCGACGCGCCGGCTGCGTCTCCCAGTGCTTATAGACTTCATCGGGCGATGTTTAGAATGTCGTGCGACCGTCGTCTGCAGGATTCCGTGCAGAGAATGCGACAAAGTCTATATCCGCAAGACCGTAGAGAGGGCGCTAGAAACAACACTGATAGACCACGAGCAAGACATCAATCCACAGGAGACCAACAGTGGGAGACTCAGACCCCGTCCACACTAACGCGGTTTCGTTTGAATCCGTATACGTTTTGATACGGTTAGGCCTTCCGTCCACACTAACACGCTGATAGTTTTCATCGAATCTAATTGAAAACGCTCTCGAAAGTGAATAAAAACGAATCCGTACACATATCGTTTTAGTGTGGAGGGTCGAATCCGGATAAAAATGAAAACGCGATGACGTCTTGGAACGTTTTGGAGCTAAATCTCCCGTCCACACTAACACGCATCGAATCCGTATAAGCTTGAAAACGAATACTTTTGAAAACGCGTTAGTGGACAAGGCCTCATTCGCAGTGGCGGATCCAGGATTTTTCTCAGAGGGGGGTTTGCACCACTAAGTTGGACTGGATGATCCGTACTGAGTTCAAATAACTACTAATCTATCACTTTTATAGGGGTTGCGACCTCCACAACCCCTACCCTAGATCCGCCCCTGATTTGTAAGATTGTATGGCAAGGTGGGGCTAAGTATAATGAAAATCTTTGAAAATCTGACGAAATGTAGGTAAAGCCCCCAAGCCTGGCCGTCCCTGCAATAACAAAGCAGAAAGTGAACATTTTCTAGTTCCTTCCTATTAACAGGATGGAAACATTGAGGGGTTTTATGTAAAATGCAAAGTTATTATTATAACTTTGGCGATCATCGTGGAGTATTATCCGGGCCCTAATATTAGAGCTCGCGCGAGTCAAACAGCATTCTGATGGTCGCCATAAATTCTAAGCTCTCCAAAGTTATAATAATAGTAATGTAGGTGATAGACTGCTTGCAGCCCCTTCTTCGTCGAACTTACGTTAATCGAGGGACGAAATGGTTTTTTAACCCGCGGCGCGGACGTTTACCGATGAAGTTTATGTAGATGATGTTCTTGGCGTAAATATGTTTCCCAGTCAATTTTAGGAGTTTTGCCCATATGTATGCAATAGTTAGAATCGTTTTTTAATGTTTATTTCAAAACAAATCATATTGAATAAGTTTCTCTTCATTTTTAGCCATTTTTGGACGATCAATGAAAAAAATGCTGAAAATCCAAGATGGCGGTTCCAAGATGGCCACCAAATTTTTTAATTCCTTTTTGACGCCATTTATTTTTTAAACATATGTCCAAATACAATTTTATGACACAGAATGGACTGCTTATTGTAATCAGTTAATGTTTTATGCAATATCAGATTAATTTGGATTGTTTTGGCAGTCATTTCAATAAAATCAGCCGCGGGTACCCTGTGGTTTAGAGGGTGTTCAAAAAGTCGCCATAGCAGCTGACGGTGCAAGTCGCAAAATTGCCGACAACATTTCCTGAGTTCCTTAAGGTCCCCTTAACACTTCTAGATAGGTGGCTTGTTGTCTTCAAAAAAAGCCCACGGGACTTTAAATCGCGACATATGCTCCCTGACTAAAACTGAAACTACTAGTCTCAAATCATATTTTCGCGCCAAATGGAATCTTTATTTGTGTAGCCGCTGACAACAGGAGACGTTACGTAGAGACTTCTGGTTACAACCATTGCTGTTGAGTAAATGAGAACTAGATCCCAATGCTTGACACCAGAAAATCGTAAACACGATTATGACACTCGTTTATACCACAGTGACCCCAAAGGAGGACTTGTCAATGATTAATCAAACTGGTTACCAATCCCTAACCACTCATGGGCAATACCGCTTTCATAAATTATCGTGGAAGCTTTTCTGGTTTCAACCATTGGGATTTAGTGTCTTCCGCGTTTTATACTGACCGCCTAACAAAAGGACTCTTGAAAAACACCGCTTCCAGCTTTATCCCCAGTCACAGCGGAATAGGCCAAACAAGCCACGCAAGAAATGTGAGACTTTATTGAGTTGGTGAGCCATTTCAACTCCAAAGGGGCCTCGCCTCTCAAGAGGAACGTCGGTGTTTTTTTAGATACGACAGTTTTGAAACCATATTTTAATTTACAGAATAAAGATCGGATTTAGGATATTTTCTTAACTGCAAACTTACTAAAAGGAAAAGTTTCTTCGAGTGATGAATTTTCGCCGCTAGCAGCTGTTCCCATATGATACCGTTGACTGCGTCAATGTTTAGTTTATCAGGCCAATTACTGTGGTAAACAAATGAAATAATGCTTTGATCTTAACAATTTGTCCATATTCTGTAGTTACTTATTTGAGCGCGAAGTTCAATTGTTTATATGTTCAATTGGATCAAGGCTCGCGTATAGGATTCTCTACAGTGACTTTGAAGTCTATATATTACAAAAAAAGAAACCCAAAATCGCAAGCACAAATAACTTATTATTATGGAGTTGAATTTATTTATTTAGAACGCGAATTTTGAGTGTTGCGTTTGGTGTTCAATTGAATCCGGGCGCGCGTCACTGTGTATCGTGTGTAGCATTCTTGAACGAGAGTGCATTTGCAGTCTATACATTACAAAAGAAACCCCAAATCGCGAGCACAAATAACCAGGCTACTTTCTGATTAAATTTCCAGCTAGTGAAATGAATTTAAGAGGCAAACAAATTAATGTTTCAAATTTATCAAGCAATATTATGGAGCAACAACATGACAACGAGCCTATTCATGTGGAACTTTTGAGATGAAGTGGGTAATCAAACCTTGCGAAATAATATGTTAAAACCGTACCGGATTAAAATTCCTTTTAGCACAATAACTCAAGGAAACATTGATAAAAATTGTGTGAGGTTTCATTGCGTTGGGAAAATGCCGAGTAAGTAATAAATTGCGGAACAAGTTTGCACGCGCTTTGAAGTTTTTCCAGATAACACTGATTTGCATAGCAACGCTTTGAGCAAAATTATTCATCCTACGAATTCTCGATCTTTAAACTGTCCACTGCATGGGATATTGTCATCTTTCTTCATAATGTCTGATTGATTATAAGGCGCCATTATTTCTGGTGCTGGGAAATATAAAGGAAAAAACAAATGCTCTCACTCCTGTTGCTATGCTCCGTTTTAGTCCGTCTTCTAAAGTTGAATACTAATTTGTCTCCTGAATCAATTAAATTGGTGCTTGGACGTAGTGCGCAGAAGCGCACTTAATCAGCTCATTAACTCGGTTCGTAATTAATGTGTACCTGTCGAGTCTTTTTCTACCAAATCAAGCAATGGTTTTATCCGAACATCAAATACGTCTGAATTTTCCCTCGTAAAAAAATACGAGAGAGCATAGGCCATTTGCATGATGACATCATTTGACTACAACTACCCGGAATCCTTTTCAGTTTCCTTTCTTATTCAGTTCAACAAACTCCTTCGTGAATAAGAACATAATAGCCACGCAAAGGCTTCTGGTAGTTGTAGTCAACCACGTCATCCTGCAAATGTCCTAATTTAACGAGGGAAAATGCTTCTTAAATTCAGGCTAACTTGTTGGTACCTTTTAGGGGTCAAAATCAACTAAGGCCTTGTCCCACACTAACGCGTTTTCAAAACTTATACGAATACGATGCGTGTTAGTATGGACGGAAGATTTAGCTCCAAACAAGCGATCAGGTTTTATTTGATGTTGACGCGTGCAAGGATAGTATAAAATCAAGTGGTAAAGTTGACGTCATCGTTTTCATTTTTATCCGGATTCGACCGTCCACACTAAGGGGTGGACCATTAGAAACTGGGTGGGGGGCAAGGGGGGAGGGATTGTTTTTGCGTATGAACTTTTTAGTTCGGGGATCAGGTTGTGCAAGATTTTTTTTTCGAACTCGAAGGCCATGTACGTGTTTTTTTTTTCGCAGACACACACACATAACATCTTGTAATACATGTTATACATACATACCGAAACTGGTCAGAGTCAGAAGTAGAGACAGTGGGAAAGGATAAATGCATGAGGGGTAGAGGGAGGACCTGCGCATCGAGCAAGACCTGTTCCGTGGAATTCCGTCCCTACCGTCCAAGTCCAATTGTGTGCATATGCATCAAAATTTTCTTTTACTATATTTATATTGGTTCAGAAATGGAGTAAGAAAATCCTGTTGCTCTTTGTATATGTACGACAAATTTTGTTATGCTATAATATTTATATTGGTTGAGTTAAAAACGAATTGGAGTAAGGGACCCGTCGCCTGGGTGGGTGGAGGGGGGGGGGGGGGCAGGTTGGATCAGGATTTTGGGTAACACACGGTGATTGATGATTAACGTCATCCCCCCTGAGAGCTGTTAAACGTTTTCGCAAGACATTTTACAGATAAAGAGCGCACGAATTTTGATAAACGCATTCCATCAAGCCTCAGAGAAAGGGTAGATGAACATTCCGTTTTTTGTGTATAGTAAACAAAGCCTGTAGATTTTGCGCGCAACTGCGCGCCGCAAATGACGAAAATGACGAAATTATTATTTCGTATTTGCGGTCTAAATGACGAATTTCTATGCTTGTAACGTCGAACTCGCACTAACCTTCTTTCGAACATGGTGACTGCCTGTCAGGCCTATCACTGCAGGGCATTTGGGGAGAGTTTGTTTTTCCTTGGCAAGATACACTTGTTCTTGTAAACGGCGTTAGAGTAGTGTATTCGTTGCGCGAGCTCTCACAGACTATATGAGATGTTACTCTTTATGCACGGGAAGCGCGTCGAAATTTTTATTAAGTTTAAGTATTAAGCAGCCTCCACATCTTTCTAACGGAAGCCCAACCATGTCTTTGTAGGACTTTTTTTTTTCTTGCTCGAATCTCGATTGGAAGGCGAATTTTTTTGGGGGGAATTGCCACATCCCCCCCTCCCCCAATTTCAAATGGTCCACCCCTAAAACGATCTGTTAACGGATTCGTTTTTATTCACTTTCGAGAGCGTTTTCAAACTTAGACCCCGTCCACACTAACGCGTTTTCGTTTGAATCCGTATACGTTTTGATACGTTCAGGCCTTCCGTCCACACTAACACGCTGATCGTTTTCATCGAATCCGTATAGTTTTGAAAACGCTCTCGAAAGTGAATAAAAACGAATCCGTATACATATCGTTTTAGTGTGGACGGTCGAAAAAACTGATCGCTTGTTTGGAGCTAAATCTCCCGTCCACACTAACACGCTGCGAATCCGTATAAGTTTGAAAACGAATACTTTTGAAAACGCGTTAGTACGGACAGGGCCTTATACGGATTCGCTGAAAACGATCAGCGTGTTAGCGTGGACGGCCTAAACATATAAAAAAAAGTATACGGATTCAAACGAAAACGCGATAGTGTTAGACGGGGTCTAAGCCACGCGCCTTGCTCTTGGTACCTATAGGAATAAAATCAACTAAGCCACGCTCTCTAATCTCTTTTATTGGTACCTTTTAGGGGTGAAATCGAACGTTCTCGACGAGCACCCCCGCCCCAAAAATTGGGGAGCCCCCCCCCCGAATTCAGTTGCTATGAGACAATAGAAAACAAATAGCGTTGGCGGCCTAGTTTTGTATAGAATGAGGTTGAATCGTTGAGCCGTGTCAATGGATTCTGCAGTTTTCAATTGAAGATGCGCCTAAAAAATTACCCTCACACACTGCTGGACAGTTGTTTCAGTACTCATACTTTCCTATGGTCACTAATCCGCAGTGACTTTATTCGCTTTGTATTCAATAATAGCTCATTCAAGGAGACCCCTTGCTCAAGAGAAAGGTCCGAGGCACTGGAGGCTTTGGAGATTTTCGATCAAATGTTTAGACATTTTTAGAACATTAAAAAACAGAACACAGTTGCCTTAATTGAATCAAAGAAGTAAGGGCCCTTAAAAATGATATTCACGTTTGGTTCAATTTTCCAAAAAATATTGGAGTCCCCCCCCCAATCCTCGGGAATAGGGGCCGGGTCGGGCAAGACACCTTTTTTCTCATACAGCCCTGTATTTTTCAGTGAAAAATCCAGGTGAGGGTTCTTAGTCAAGTTCCCTCTGTGATAGTGGTATGGATAATTTCTGGAATAAAACAATATAGATGTATCTTGTAAACAGAAAGCTGCCATATTATTAAGTAGTACGACTGTGGTCCAGGTTCCCAAACAGACCCATGCTATGGTATCTGCATGTGGCTAGCCACCTTTGGTTTCTATTGAGGTACAACTAAGTGTAACTCATCTGGGAGTTGCACCCAGTCCTCACAACAACACAGAAACAATGTGTTGCTTTGTGTGCACTAATACACTAATGAGTTTCTTCACCTTTCATTGTTGTACCCTCAGATTAATAGACAGAGCAATGACGCCTCCAATAAAACCCAGCACGGCAATGGAGTCCTGAAGAAACTGCTTCCACCACCCAAATTGAGGTACAACTAAGTGTAACTCATCTGGGATTTGCACCCAGTCCTCGCCACAACACAGAAACAATGTGTTGCTTTGTGTGCACTAATACACTAATGAGTTTCTTCACCTTTTATTGTTGTACCCTCAGATTAATAGACAGACCAATGACGCCTCCAGCAAAATCCAGCAAGAGAATGGAGTCCTAAAGAAACTACCCAAACAAGTGGAACTCCCTACAGTATGCTATCCAGTAGAGCCCAATGGGCAGTTGCAAAATATTATCTGTACCCTGCCTGTTGAGAATGTCCTTTATTCCAGGGTTGGTGAGCTTAGAACCTCAGGGGGGGGGGGGGGGGGGGGGGTATTCTGCACCAGGAGCAACTGCAAAATTGCAGGGTGTTTGGAAAAGGTCCTAACCACTCCATGGTGGGAAAACTCAGGAATGAGTGATGCTAAAATTCATTGGAATTCCAGGGTGGGAAGGGTGACTTAGGTATTCCAGCTGTAACCTAGGTTCTCAACAGCACAGTTAAGAATATTTTGCAACTGTCCAGTAAACCCACCACAGCTTCCATCAATGTCCAGTGAGCCATTCAGTGACACAGCAGCAGCAGCAGACAACAGCAGCTACAGACAACACAACACCATCACCACCAGTATATGGCAGACCAAGGCATGCCAACTAGCTCTTCATTCCATCTACAAGATGATAGCAAAGCCTCCTGACTACAAACCAGGGATACTTTATAACATTGACCTTGAATCTCTCTGGCTACCTCCCACAAATTCACATGCATGACGTTAACCTAAAAATCTAAAAAAAATTAACATGCACGACATTAACCTAAAAAACTGGGCTTATTTTGTAACACATGTCAGACGTTTCGTAAAACTGATCTTGAATGTATGCATACATCATGCAGACTTGGGAAGTATCCAGAGAAAATCATGAGAAATCCATGAAGATCAAATGGACGATTCCAACTATAACGCGTGCGCGCGCTGCATGTCAGTAGATGTGGGACATTTATGGAACAAACTGCTAAAAAAGCGTACGCTGCATTCTGGTAGTTGTGGGACACGGCTTGGACATCTGAATAAGGAAGAGTGTGCACGCTTATAGCTGGAATTGTCCATTGGGTAGTTGCATTTATATCTGCACTCCCCTGTTAAGGACCTCGGAATATTCCATGGTGGGTGGTCATCAAAAACCACTGAAATACCAGGGTGGGTATCTCAAAACATTCCAGGAGGTAATCACAATTTTCCAAGGTGGTCATTGGAAAATTCATTCAAATCTCAGGGTTGGTAGGGACTCAAATTTCCAGGGTGGGTTGGTGAACCTAGGGTCCTCAACAGGGAGGTGCAGATTATTTTTGTGACTGACCATTGTTAGAAAAAGCTCTAGACTGTCAAGGTTGTGCCTTATAGTTCATACAATTGCCAAGAAATGTTTGGCTTTTATTTCTGAGCATTTCTGGGTAACCTAAAAACCTGCAAGGCTACTTCAACCAGTCAGACTCGCCATAACAGACCACAGTGAGCTCTGCAGACCATGAGCCAGATCACAGTGAGCCCTTCACACCATCAGCCATACCACAGTGAACCCTCCACACCATCAGCCAGACCACAGGGAGCCCTTCACACCATCAGCCAGACCACAGTGAGCCTTTCACACCATCAGCCAGACCACAGTGAGCCCTTCACACCATTAGCCAGACCACAGTGAGCCATTCAGATCATCAGCCGGACCACAATGAGCCCTTCACACCATTCGCCAGACCACAGTGAGCCTTTCAGATCATCAGCAAGACCACCACAGTGAGCCCTTCACCCCCATCAGCCAGACCACAGTGAGCCCTTTACACCATTAGCCAGACCACAGTGAGCCATTTAGATCATCAGCCGGACCACAATGAGCCCTTCACACCATTCGCCAGACCACAGTGAGCCATTCAGATCATCAGCCGGACCACAATGAGCCCTTCACACCATTCGCCAGACCACAGTGAGCCTTTCAGATCATCAGCAAGACCACCACAGTGAGCCCTTCACCCCCATCAGCCAGACCACAGTGAGCCTTTTACACCATTAGCCAGACCACAGTGAGCCATTAGATCATCAGCCGGACCACAATGAGCCCTTCACACCATCAGCCAGACCACAGTGAGCCCTTCAGACTATCTTCCAGACCACAGTGAGCCTTTCACCCCCATCAGCCAGACCACAGTGAGCCCTTCAGACTATCTTCCAGACCACAGTGAGCCTTTCACACCATCCGCCAGACCAGTGAGCCATTCAGATCATCACACCATCAGCCAGACCAGTGTGCCATTCAGATCATCACACCATCAGCCAGACCACAGTGTGCCATTCAGACCATTAGCCAGACCACAGTGAGCCATGCACACCATTAGCAAGACCACCACAGTGAGCCATTCACACCATCAGCAAGACCACCACAATGAGCCATTCACACCATCAGCAAGACCACCACAGTGGGCCATTCACATCATCAGCAAGACCACCACAGTGAGCCATTCACACCATCAGCAAGACCACCACAGTGAGCCCTTCAGACTATCTTCCAGACCACAGTGAGCCTTTCACACCGTCACCCAGACCACAGCATGCCCTTCAGACCATCCAGCCAGAGAAACGCTTTTAGTGTTGCATGTACCCAAAGTTTGTCATTTGGAATTAGAGATTTTGGGAATTTAGAGGAGACTTTAACACCCCCCCACAACCTCAGCTGTCTAGAGCTTTTTCAAGTTTTTTTTTCATGTTTTCAATAGCTGAGCCAGGGGAAAGAAGAAAAAATGTTTAATGTTGTTAGAAAGTAGTCGGAAAGTCAAATCCCTGGGGGGGACTACCCATAAACATAGATGGGGGTGCTCGTCCAACACTGAAGAAATTGTTTCAACTTGGTTATTTCAAGGACCGCAATAACATAAGGATTTTTTGCATCCAAATTGCTATCTCTTAGGGTAAAATTCACTGTTGCCCACACCCATTTTGCTATCCCTTAGGGTTAAGATCAATTTTCCCGACAAGCACGCCATCTATTTTTATGGGGAGTCTCCCCCCCCCCCTCCTCCTTGGCTCAGCTACTGAACTATTAACTACTGAATGATTTATTGATGCATTGTAAATATAGTTTGCATTTGTAAAGATCAAAGTCCCACAAGGCCCAGATGGCCCCAGCTGACGATGGTGCTCCAGATATCAAAACTGGTAGGTGTGTCAGCTTACTACACTCGGTACTGTGGCTCCTGTAAAAGCACCAAACTGCTCATCAGACAGTATTTCCTCAGCTCTCAAGGCTACAACTCTAGGGCATCAGGACATTGTCATTCACATCTACCAGGTTCTCACATGATTGATGTTGTCATGATGGTAGGTGCAAATGCATGCAGTACATACTGATCACACGTCTGATTAAGGTAGCATGCCAACTTGCGATAGCAAATCAAACTACATATTAGGAGTGGGTGAGTTATTACTCGAAATGCTTTTAAAGCTCATAAGGCATCCTAATATGATCCAAGTCCTTGGCGGGCTCGGATGAGAAGCTCTGCAACTAAAATGGGGTTATTTGGGTGGGTCTTGAGCACATTCTGTAGGTAATGTAAATTTTATTTAAATTCTAATGTTTTCTAAAAAAACTGCTTTAAAAAGTTACTATTCCTGCTAACTTTATTGTATTTTGCAAAGTGAGGTATGAAATCGATTTTAGTTGTACAAAGCTTAGCTTTAAAAATGATCAACATAAACAGAGAAAAAGGAAATCTAAGAAAATGGCAACTGCGTGATTAATATTTTTAAACATACAATTCCATAAAAAATTCACACCCCCACCACAGAGGTAGTGGAGAATTTCACAGGGTGGAAGGGACAATTTACCTGATTTTCCTGAGGGTTAAGATGGTATTTTCCATACAAATACTGTATATTTCCTTTAGGAAATTCCAGAGGGTTGCATTCTTTAAGTGCATTCCGTCTTTGGTGGAGGAGGTATGGATTTTTTCTGCAATCGCATTTTAGTCAAAGCATTACAGTTGGTGGGTACTCCTAATGATACTTCTTTGATCAATACATTTAAAAAGCTAACAATTTTAATGTTATGTTTGGGAGACAAAGATAAATCTACAGCGCACATTAAAATTAAGGTAGATGGTAGCCTAATCAAGCTTGAGAAGAAAATACATTTAAAAAACAGCTGTTACACACTGTATGCTACTTTTAATTTTCTAGAATAAATTCTGGCCAAAATGTTTAAACCACAAAAACAATTCCAAAGATTCTTCAAGTTTTTATATTTTTAGTCGGAATGAATAAATTATACTTCAAAAGAAAGTTGCACTCTGCTAGCAAATGCCTATACGCAAATTCTGCAAAATAGAGCAAAATCCACAAACTGAGAGAGGGAATACTGATTGTTATTTCTGGTTCAGCAATGCTGCTGTACTGACTGACACGTGCTCCCATAATGCACTGCAGGCTAAAACACATGGTAACAGTATGCAACCATTTTGAAAGAGTATAAAATCACTTTTCTAGTTTTAAAATAAGGATAAATATGATAAATGAAAAGACAAAATAAATAAGCATTTCTCAATCTGAACAGCTTTGTTTACATCCAGCTGATCTCGCCTCAGGAAAGAGCAAAGGATTGTCTGTCGAAATGAAACATTCCTATAGGTCCAGTGAATGTCCAAATATTCACAGTTTTGGAAGCAAAAACTAGAGTTAAATCATTGTACAACTAGTCCAAGCTAGTTTACATTTGACATTAGGCAAGATTTTTCTGAGATGTCAAAGTTTTTACGCTCAATTGCCATTATTTTTTACAACCTGTTTGGAATGCTTGTCAATGCAACACAAATCGTTCTGATTGGTTTATTCGAGAGCATGAAATCAGCTGGATGAAACAATTTTTCACTGCTTAAATCAACTCATTGTAGATGCCAGTTTTCAAAATACAAGAGAAGGGAGGATGTGCTTATATTGTTATGGCCCTACAGAAATTGTCCTTGCCATGCGATGTGATTCTAATAGAATGCAGAAGATTTAAACTTTAATAACGACAGGAGAGCATGGGACAATCATGAATTGTGAGTGTCTCCTGCAAAACCTCATAGAATTGGCTGGAGCTGGCATCTCTGTAAAAGCATAACAAAAAAACAAGAAGATAATTTCATAGTCCAAAATATCTTTTTCAGCTAATCCTCATAAACATAAGCTATACCCTTATTCTTAACAAAATGAAATAAACACTGTATGGAAACAGCAGGGATGTCCACTTTCCCGATTTTGCCAAGAGTCTCAATTTTTTTTGTTTCGTCTTGTGGGAAAAAATCAATAGAGCTGTCAAACATTTACTGTATTTCTCCTGGCAGAATTGCAGGAAATTTAGCCATTTCAAGGCAGTCTCCAGATTTCTTAAGTGCTGTGGTTGACATCCCTGAAACAGTATTAATAAAATTTAAATTTCAAAACTCATTCCTATTTTGTGATTTTAGTCCATTCCAGAAAGTAGCATTCATTTCATGGGACAAAATAATACCACAAATCCTAATAATTATGGATTTTTTCAAAAATGCATTTTTGAATTTTTTGCACCCCCTCCTCTCCTAAAGGCTTAAAGGATCCCCCTTCGCCATGCCCATAATGCATTGCTTTGTTTTTGTTCACATTATTCATTACCATCAGAAACTCTGGCTTAATGCAAAGGAATTCTACTACAGTATTGTGAGTTTTCTTGTGCTTGTACAGTAAATTATCTAATCTGAACACTTTTTGTTGAGTCTCTGATATCGAAAATGGTGGTGAAGCAGTGCATTATGGGCAGGGTGAGATGGATCCTTTAAATTCCCCCCCTCCCCCCCCCCCCCCCCTCTCATTGCTATTTTCTGGAAACTAAATCCTGTGTTAATAAGCTAATTTAATTCATAAATAGCAAAGTATTTTCATTAGTTTAAAAAAGGCTCTTTGCCTATCTATGGAAACTTGGTAAAAGTAACTATAATTTATTATGTAAGAATGTGCAAAAACATTATTTTGGCAAACGCTCAAATGCAGAGTCATGAACATTCCAGCCCTAATTGTGGGGGAAGTTAGGATGTCTTTGCTTTAAAAGGGGCGAGTAATCTCACAGGGGTGGTGTATATGTAGGCATGATTTGTTATCTCTGGCATGTTCCCTTAATATCCAGAAGTGTTATCAGTTTATAATATATGTACTGCATGTATTTGTATCTATCACCAAGGCAACATCAACCATGTGAGACACTTGATAGATGTGAACGACAATGTCCTGGTGCCCTAGAGTTGTAGCCTTGAGAGCTGAGGAGATACTGTCTGATGAGCAGTTGGGAGTTTGTGTAGGAGCCTCAGTACTGAGTGTAGTGAGTTGGCACACCACTGGTGCTGACAGGAGCACCAACAGCTGGCACCTGAGGGGACTTTTTAATTTCCAAAAAGGTACTTACATATATTTTAAGGTTGGAATATAATATAATAACATACACCTTTTACTTTCCCAATGTTATTACGCTACATCAATACAACCTTTAGGTCAAAATTCTAACCTAATCAAGACCATTCCTATACCACAGGCTCACCATTCTGGGGAGTGTGTTATATTGTGACTTCTTCCTCAATCGGGTCTGTGTAATGTGACTCCCTCAGTGTTGATCGACAATCAGGCTTCACAAATTTGATAGTAAAGCATCTCGTAATTTTTATCCTGAAACACAATGTCCTATAATAAAGATTAGAGTAACAGCAATTGTCTTGTGTTTGTCCTCATATCGAAAACAGCTGGAATAAAGGTTTGAGGGTAGTTTGAGTTAAATTTTAGGGGTGGCTAGCCCTAAAAAAATTCTCTCGAACTACCCAAAAGCCTTTACATATTTCCAGCTGTTTTCGATATGAGGACAAACACAAGACAAGTATTGTTTACTCCAACCTTTATTACGGTATAGGACATTTGTGATTCAGGACAAGATTATGAGATGCTTTACTATCAAACTTGTGAGCCGATCCTTGATCAGCACTGAGGGAGTCACATTACACACTCCACAGAGCCGGTCGAGGATATCATGATGTTAACACAAGTCACATAGCCCACTCCCCCAGAATGGTAAGAATTTCAGCTGTCCTTTCACTCTCGGTCGTACCTCACATTGACAGGGTTTTCTTATCCATTATGCAATCATAGTCAAGTAAAAACCGTTAATTTTTTACAACACTTCCAAGACAATACAATCATGCCTTCTTCACAGTTGTGCTGCCTGCTGGTTGTTTAGATTTGGAGTTTTTGCATGCTATTTTGTTGTCATGGAATCATTTGGCTCGCACATCTTACTGAGAAATGTAAAATCAGATTCTGCTGCTGATTTTTGGGTCAGTAATTATGTAATGGATGAGAAAATCTTGAGGTGAATTCAGACGTCTCTCACAAAGTGAGGTATGATCAAGAGCAAAGGGATTGCAGTGTCCTGTGTCATGACTAAAATGCAAGTAGGACAGACTTCACAAAATTTCAATATGTAAGCTCAAGATTCTGTATACAAAGAGTTTCTATGACCAGAAGCTTAATTCAATTTTTTTTAAAGAAATTTGACTTTTAACAATGTTTGTATAATTCCTGATCAAAGTACTAATTCTCCCATGAAATGGCACAGAAACCAAAGTTTGAAGCCTAATATCTCAAAGACAGATCCATTAGAAAAACGTCATTGTTGATATTTTTCTTTTTCATCAGATAAGGAGTCTGTATGCAAAAAATCAAGCTTATCTGAGTTAAGGTCTCGGTCAGGGAAAACGACGTGCTTACGGAAAAAATTATTGTCGCATCGCAATTTATGATATGACAATCAGTTATATATCGTTTTAAAGCTAAAAGATTGTTCTATCTAATGAAGTTGTTCATTTTAGCAGAGTTTAGATTTTTAACGACCCCGAACTAAAAACTACCTTGTTTACTTGACAAGCTCCAGGCCATTAGCGATTTGTTGCACAATTTCACACTTTATCGGATTTTAATCTTTGAGAAATGAACTGCAAACCGTGTGAGCGATTTTTGATATTTTGCATATTTACGAAAATATTAGGTCGCAAAGTTGAAAGTCACATTTTTTCAATTTGCTGCCGCCAACTTTTATCATAAAAACTTTTTCAAGTAAAAAAATACAAATTTCCTCACACGGTTTTTTAGGTGTTATCATCTTCTAACGGCACAGAAATTTGACGCCGATATCTTAAATCGTGCGAGGTCAGGAGCTTCGCGAAGGTGAAAATTTGACCTAAAATTTAAAGTGCTAGAAAAAGCATGTAAAGTTAATTAAAATACAGAATATGAGTGGCGGCAATACAAAAGTATGGGCAATTGAAACCAAGGAAAACAGTTGATTCGTCAGTTGATTCTATTAACTGAATTCCAGGAAAAAAGTCATATTATGGATTTTTAATTATTTACCCTGACCGAGACCTTAACCCGGTGTTACTATTTGAATTTAGTAAATTTAGCAGGTCATTTCTGCTCTGACTGCAAGCAGTACTTACTTCGTTCTCTAAATGGTCAGTTGTTGAATTTGTTTCATTTCTGATTAGTGCTATTAGTGTGTTGACTTTGTGTTTTGTTTTCTGCACTTATCTGAACTCTGCCCTATACCACTGCATTATCCATCAAGGTGCTGCTTGCCTCCCATACCTCTCACATTTGCCACCGACTCAACATCCTAGAAAGAGAGGAAGATATAATATTTTATGTTATTATATAGATATCGATGAGATACCGTTGTTTCTCCAGTGTTGAAAAATTGATATCTTTCACATGTGAAGATATCGCTGTTGGCATGAAACTTGTATTTATTATATAGACACAAGTGTTTTACTGGAAATACGCCACTCATAGATCTATACAAAGCTACATCCGGGTCCTCAGTGACATATTTTCCATATCCTCACTAGTGAGGATATCGGTCAAAACAAAAGTGCTTGGAAATCAATTTGTAAATTTTTTTCTGGTTTGTCTATACAATAAAAAGAAATTTACACGGTGGCTCGAAGATATGAGTTTTATTTTCTCGTGTCAAAAACAATATTTTACTCATTCGCTGTGCTCATTCATAAAAATATTGTTCTTGCCACTTGAAAATAAAACTCATACGGTATCTTCACACCCCACCGTGTAATATCCTCTATTTATTTTACCTTGTGATTCTGAATTTAATTTGTAAACTTTAAATCTTAGTTTGATATGTATAAAGCATTTTTAAAGAGTTTTTGTATCAAATTCGTTAAGCCAGGGTTAAGCTTACATCAAACCTTGCTTGTAGAGAGTTTCAGTGCCAGAAGCAGTTTGCTGGTTTATCAATTCGGTTTTAATAAAAGGCTTTTAATATGTTTTTTAATTTATCACTCATGAGAGATTGAGTTGAACACGATATTTTTATATGTGAAAAATATCAGCCATCAGATGTCTTCTCCCGTGGCCAATAAAAGGCGCTTCCCTGGAGCATGGCAGTGTTTCTTGTTTACATAATAAACAGAATAATACATGCCTATGCTTGGAGATATGGAATTTATCTTCTCGTGTTCACATTAAATTGATATCTCACTCATTCTCTATATAAACACCAATGAAATACCAGGTGATCTCCCGCGTGAAAACTTGATATTTTCACGTGTGAAAAATACATGTTATTTTCACATGTGAAAATATCACACTTGCCTTTGCTCAATGCTTGATTTATAAGCTTTAACTCAAATAAAATTTGAATTTGTATTTCATTGATGTTTATATAATAAACATTATATGTATGACTGCTTAGAGATACAAATTTTTATCTTTGAGTATCAGGGGCGGATCCAGGAATTTCTGAAAGGGGGAGCCGGATAGTGAAAACAGGGGACAATTTTCAAATTTCCTCCAGCAAATACAGTAAATGTATGGGAAAATCGCCACTGCCCCCTCGCCCCCCTAAATCTGCCCCTGAGTGTTGAAAATTTATCTGACGAGTGATCGTCGTGCAGCCATGTAATATTATCCTCTATGCACCATGAGGCATTTGAAGACTGCGTTGAAAAAAAAATAAAAGACTTCAGGCATTACATGTATGACACCAGTACAAGCTCACAAAATATTAAGTAATCATCCATGCAAGAACTAAGCAAACCTCCATTGTTCTACGGCATTGAAGGTTCCCCACCCAAAAATCCCGGCATAATTAATCGAACGTTTGGTAATCGAACTCAATCGACTTCCAATCGTGCGATTGATTTTCGACTTGTTCGGCAATCGAACTCACAGCAAAATCTTCACAATCAAACAAAATCGAACGTTCGGAAATCGAACGTTAAACATACTTAGATTTGTCTCCCTAAAGGTACCAAATTGGTAGTGGTTTTAGCTGATTTTGACTCTTAAAATGTACCAACAAGTCCGAATATAGTGTAGATTTGTAACACACCTAAACTACTAGGGGAGTGGTCATTATTTAACGGGGGGGGTGGGCTGGCAAATATATGGGGGGGGCTTTGATTTTTTGGGCGCCGATTTAGGGGGGGGGGGCTCAATTTTTTGGGCTTACGTTTGAGGGGGGGCAAATTTTTTTGGGCGCTGATTGTTAGACAGGGTGACATCGATGGCTGCTTTTAGGGTACCTGTTGCTTTATAAACAGAGTGTTTTTTTTGGTGGGCTCGCGCTGCGCGCTCGCCATCTACAACAATAAATAACTTTACTAGCTTGCGCGCGCATAAAAGCGGATGGTCGGTGTAGTACTTACAAACTAAAACATCGTACTGGCTATGATTCTTCAGCGTGATTTTCGTCTCTCAGAAATAAGAATTTCATTCGCCTCGTAAATCATACAAGCAAACTACGCGCGCATCGGGAAACATACAAGCCAACTACTCAGTTGGCCAGCCCTCGCCACTGCCTGAGGCTTGAGCAAAATGAAAGTTTACAAAGCATTATTAAAGATGCTTCGACCCGCGCAATCTTAGAAGTCTCTATTAACTATTTTGAAATTCAACTTTTACCTTTGGAAATAGAACAACTGCGGTGGTTAGTAGGGTAGGACAGAGTGGTGAAGGGGTTCTCCGTGATTCACCCCAAATTTGCTCCGTTCGTGAAAACAGAAAATTATTGCCGTGATCTGCGGAAATGTCATGCCCTCGTGACCCGTGATTTTACGAATTTCTCTTACGTGACTCGTGATTACAGGCCTAGAGATTCGTGAAACGTGAAAGCTGGTCATTACGGACGGACCATTTGATACTTGATTGTCTCCTGACTGCTTTTTAGGGAACCCGACGTCCTTATAAATAGACTGGTTTTTTTGGTCGGCTCGCGCTGCGCGCTCGCCATCTACAACATTAAATATTTTTTTAAATTGAGTAAATTTACTATCAGTCAGCAGTAAATAAAGGTTTAGCAAATGTCAGGAACCCCAATTGTTAAACACCAAGTTCTCATTTACTCCTGGACTTTTCCCATTCTTTAAACTTATATGTCAAAAATTTGCAGCGCGCTTCGCGCGCAAAGAGGATACTTTGGTGTAGCATTTACAAACTAAAACACCGTACTGGACTATGATTAATTTTGGAAATTTTCTATTATGTTTCTTCCGTGACTCCACTTCTTCAGCGTGATTTTCGTGTCCCAGAAATGATAATTTCATTAACCGCGTTAAGTTTGATTTTCAAAATCGCGGCGCGCTTCGCGCGCATCAGATTTTTAACAAATTGTGCAGATTTTTAACAAATTCCAAACACAAGGCTCTGTACTGATACACCAAAGAGCACTTGGATAAGAAATAGAATCCTGAATCCGAATATCTTCATAGTAGCGAAAATCCAAATCCCGTGACCAAAAACCCGAACTGTTCCGGATGCTATACACATTGATAATGTCCGATGTACAAGAAGGAGGAATTGCAACATCTTTTTTCCACGAATCCTAATACTTTTTCAGTAGTGATTATCAGTTTTGCGTGGATCAATCAACTCTTTTAAGAGTTCGAAAAAACTGTGATTTTTCTATTCACATGGCATAACAGTAACACTACGAGAGGGGGGGGGGGTCATATTTTTTTGGGCTAGCATTTGAGGGGGGGTCAATTTTTTTTGGGCTTGCATTTTAGGGGGGGTCTAAATTTTTGGGCCCCGGGTTTGAAAAAAATGCCGGCCCACCCACCCCCCCCCCCCCCCCCCCCCCCCCCCCCCCCCGTTAAATAATGACCACTCCCTAGAGGTTTTAAGCTACAATGTTAAGGCAATTTAAACCAATGTCGACAAATGTTTCACGCCAAAATATGCTGCCTGATGTTTTAAGACGGAAAAATGTCGTAAACAAATGCCTTTCCGTTTTTACCTCCAAAAGGTAAAAAGAGTCGATTTTAACCCCTAAAAATAACGAATTGCGGTCGTTTCGCCGACAGGCCTGTTCGCCGACAAGCGCGTCGAGTTGGTTCGCCGACACATGGCTTAGTGCATACTTTCAAATCTAAACAACTAAACAAGACTAAACAAGAAACAAATTTCAAGCAAACAATTTATATTCTCAATCTATTTTACTTGCCTTTTTTTTCAAATTGATTGATATTTACATTTGTTTCTAAGCGATATTCACGTGAAACTCACAAATTAAACTTTCGCATCGCTCGCGCTACGATAACTTATATTTCGCTACAAAGTTCTTCAGAATCTATGGAATAGAAGCTTTCATTTTATATAAGATTTGTGTGCGTGGTTCTCGGGACAAAGATTTGAGAATAATTATTTCTGTTCAGTTTGAGTCCTTGATTCATGAAGAAAACTACTCACAAAACTTTCGCATCGCTCGTGCTGGCACTCGCGCTGTGTATCAAATAACTTTACATCATTCGAGTTTTAAATACAAGGATAGAGTTATAATGTATAAATATCAGCCTGTATTAATGATAAGTTATATTTTATATCAAACAAGGCTAAACACGTAGAGATCATGTGTCGGCGAACCGTCTCCTGTGCGTGTCGGCGAACGAGTGTGTCGGTTTCCAAAATAACATGGACGGCAAGCATTCCCATCCCAAAGGTTTTGGAGTCCCCTCTTTCCCTAATTGCTGTTAACTAGAGTTATTTTCCCTGTCACACATCGAACAATCCAATCTGTTCGATTGGTGGTGTATGATTTTGTTCGAAAATCGAATTCACAGCAAAGCTCGAGTTCGATTGTGTTCGATTGCCGAACAAATCGAATGATTGGTGTTCGATTGATTTTTTGTTCGGATTTGTTCAATTGATTACGCCGGGAAAAATCTCACCCAGAAATGCGGATGAGAAAACTCAGCAAAGTGAGGCGGCCGACAGATGTCTCTCTGGAATTGTAAGAGGCCTCTGTTAGCAGGGAAATCCGAATGAGGTAACTTAAATACGGTTTATAGAGCCGCTACGCAGGTCTCGTGGGCCAAAGCCGATGCAAATGTAACCCATGCATATAAAATAACTCAGAAGTTAGCCTAAACCTAACACTATTAATTACACATCAATTCAAAAGACAGTTGGATTGTTCTCACCAACACAAGTTATTACCTGTATTCGTCCCGTAAAATCAGTAAACAGTCCTCAACACGTTCAGACGTCACGTTCAGACGCTCCACCACATGGACGCCGCCATCTTGGATTCCGAAATCGCGCGGTCAAGGGACTGGTTCCCAGGTTCTCTGTCATTTCAGCTTCCAACAAGACGCTATGGCTGTGACCGCTGTGTGTCGAAAATGTACAGAACGCATTGATACACCATCTGTTAGGGAATACATCATTTTGTTTGAAGTACAGGGGGATATTCGCAGTATACATAGCAGGGAAAAGTACAAGCCTAAGATCCCCTCTCCCTTGGAATTACGATATTTCTCAATGGCCGAAATCCTGATAATCCCCTAATTTTTGGGCAGGGGTGCGTGTCGAACCTTTTAGGGTTTAAAATCAGGTCTCTTGTACCTTTTAGTATAGGAAGTCATACGATTTCGAGTTCAATATGGAATTTATTTGCACGAGTGGGTTTTTCAAAAATTATCAAATAGCGCTTACTCGTGTTCCCGGAGGGTACCTGCGAGCAGTGATTTCCTCCTCTCTTAGGCCGGCAGGGTACCCGGAGGGGGGACTCCCATATTTTGGGGGCGGGGGTGCTCGTCGTACCTTTAGGTTTAAAATCAGGCCTCTGGTACCTTTTAGGGGGTAAAAATCGAAAACGTGTAATTTTTTCCAGATAGGTACCTGTTAGAGGTTTATTCTAGGAATCAAGCAAATCACACTTGTTGGTAGCCTGAATTTCAGACGTATTTTCCCTCGTAAAAAATACGAGAGAAAATTACGAGGGAAAATACGTCTTGTTGGTACCTTTTAGGGGTCAAAATCAACTAAGCAACGCCATGTTTGGTACCTTTTAGGGGTAAAATCGAAAGTTCCCGACGAGCACCCCCGCCCCAAAAATATGGGAGTCCCCCCCCCCCCCCCCCCCCCGGGCTCGTGTTATACTTAGCAGAAAAAGTGAAACGCTGCGTGACTCTTACATCCAGCTATGGCGTAGTTGAAAACAAAACAGCAGCAAACTCTGTATTTATGATACTATAAAGGATACGTATCAAGAAGAAAGGTATCTTACTGTGATCAAGAACAGGGGAAAAAGGGCAGCTTTGACAAGTGCACATAAATTGAGAATTGTAACGGGGCGGTATGAGAAACCGAAACCAACACCTAGAGAAGAAATAATTAACACTTATTGGATGAGGTTGAGCATGATAGTGAGATTTGGCAACGCCGAGGTTTGTGTTATCTGCCAAAGCGAAGCTGAGGCGGATAACACTAACCCGAGGCATTGACAAATCTCACTATCATGCGAAAACCGAATTCAATAATTGTTTTATTATTCAGCAACCAAGAATTCTTACCTAGCTAAACGAAGTCAGCGATGAGGCCGTGCACGGCGACACGGTTTTTCAACTTCATCTTACGTCCATTGGTATTTTCCTTTTGTATTCAATTCAAATAGCCATAGTTGATGTTTAGATATCCTGAGCAATGATCTCTTGGCAAAAATCATAACAGATTCAACGAGAATATTCGCAAAACCGGCTTTCAATTCGGAAATGAAAACCAAGATGGCGGCCAAACCTATTGGCTTGCGTTATGACGTCATTAGAGTGCATCAATCCTAATGTCTGTAGTATGATGATGTCAGGCACTGCCCGCCAACAAGGTTTCGCTGCGTACTCTTAGCCAATCAGAACCGAGATAGTGGCATGGCTGAATAATAATTTGTAATAATAGAGGTGGAAGACGAAATCCACTTCCTCATGAATTGCAGCAATATGGCAATGAGCGCAAAAGGCTTTACGACGCTGCGCTTAGAATTATCCCTTTCTTCACGGAACTGTCCTGCACAGACAAAGTTAACAGACTACTGACCTCAGAAGATTTAGAATCTCCCCTAGCGAGCTTCATATTCCGGTGCTTCGATATACGAGTAAGTTCTTTATTAACTCACTTGCTCTGATGATTCGTTCGTTGAGTCTGCACTTAGGACCGAAATATACTTTAAATAGATAAATACCTAATATACACCTATACTTTTAACTTATACTTGAAATGTATATTGAAATATTTATATTATTAAGTTAGTGACTGTTTAAATGTCAATAAAGTTATTATTAGTCAGTTCGCTCGGCGGCACGAGTGAATCTCAGGCCATAAGACGCGCAATACCAAGAAGACTTGCCAAGCTCGAGGCCGCGCCAACATTGAGTTTAGATATGTTGGTAGATAAACATCAACATTTCATCTCGTTTCATCTGTGCAAGTCATAACTTGCGGTTCGTTTGGTCAGGGCTTTACTCACGCTAGGATCACCCTCTTTTCTCATATTAGAGACCTAACCTAACTGTGTTGTTGTCCTCAGGCCCGTGCAGAAGTCCTTCGAGATCTAGAGATGTGTTATCTGACCCGCGGGGAACTGGAGACTGACGGCACTTCTGCGCCTCGGGTTGGACCCTGGGCTCAGCTTTGGATGACGAGGAGGGGAAGAAAGTGGACGAGACGGTAGATGAAAGTTATGACGATTGGGACGGGCCTGTGGACAGGCACACCAGACTCGTGTAGATCGACGTCTAATGCAAGGGAGGGGTCGGTGGGTCTGCTCTTGGAGCTGGAGATGAACATCTTGTAGGTAGACATCATTAGACGCCACCAGCAAAACCAACATTTTACCCATCCTTACCCATGGTCATGGAGAGCAGCAGATTGTGGTAGAAGGATGGAAGATATCAGTGTGTTGGATATTAAGCAAATATTGGATGAGGTTTTTGTGATTTCCACAATAAATAATGTCGAGACAGGTGAAATCAGGCGAGGCCGTAACTTAGGCCTAATTTAGGCCGAGCCTGATTCCACTTCACGCCGGGCCTATAAGGATCAAAAATCGCCGGGTTTGTTCTAACTTTGTGAGTTTTAATCCAATCACTACCATATTTCACATGTAAATAGTACTAATAAAATTAACAAACATAGTCGTTTTGGAATTTCGAAATTAACGAATTTTGGCGGGAAAATGACGTCATCAATCTTATGTTAAGTATGTTAAGGTATTGCTAAAAGATGCCGTGCTACTGTCCTCCAAGTTTGATATTCATCAAAGGAATATTATAGAAGTTATGACCGAATTTATATTTACAAAAATGCGCTTGGACTTTTCGTGGAGGCACCTTAACTCCGAGCTGTTTCCGGCCTTCCCACAGTTCGTACACATTTCACTCACTCCATTATATCTTGTCAAATTTATTAAAAGCCTGGCCTGCCTGTGGTCTGTTATACAAACTGTAAATTCCCTTTGTAAATTCCCAATTTGGAACTCCATTAAATACTAATAGTGAGCTGAATTTTCCCTGTCGTTCACCATAGTATTTGCTACGCGAACTCGAAACCAGAATGGCGGTCCAAGTCGAAGAAGAAACTTACAGAAGAATAAAATAAGAACTCCTGTCAATGACACAACACTTACCAGATCAACAATCCTTCAATGGCGCAATTCGGCTGAGGGACGTTTCTTCTGCAGTTTAGCCCAGTATTAATATGGTATTATGAACACAAGACGACAAGACTGTCAAAATTGTCCTTTGTTTCCTGCACAGGCTACTCAGGAGTCCATATCTATTAAATGTAGCCATATTTCTAGGTTTTAAGTCGGCTAAAAATCTCACCGGCGGTCGCCATGTTGTTTTAGACACGGGGACTACGAGCCCATTCGAGCCTACCACAACTCACCGATCACAATACTCGTTTCTAAACTAAGCTTATTCACTCGTAAAATGAAGTGGACACGTATTTTCGTTTTTTTCATGTTTTTACCTCATCTCAGGTAACTTAAGGCCTGGGTGAAAGCCAAATCCAAATGGCGGTCGTAAAACTGAGGGGGTAGTCTATCTCTAAACCAATGCCTTGGTCATTCTCAATCATTTTCACCAATGTTGGTCTCTATGGCAACAAATGTATGACCTCTGACCTTAAATTTAATTTCTTGGAAAATGGCCTCTGCATTCGATGGGGATAAGTTAAATCGTTCACCTGAGTGTGTGATGGTGTTTGTTATCGAGTGTAGATTATTAGTGATCTAACGAGGCTGCCTGGAAATGTCTTTTCGAATAGCTATATTTGTGATGATGTAATTTGATACCTCTCATTTACTTAAAATGAGGATAACTTGGCCAGCACGCCTCGTTGGAATGGTAATGTACGCCCGACACCGGTCATAATAAGACCTATTGGGAAACCATTGGTATGACCCCGTCGAATGCAGAGACCTGAAAGAAAATTGTGGCTTTGTCACGCTCTTACAAGTCACGCAAACCCGTTGACATGGTTACCAAATACATCAAATGAAACGTCACACCGGGTAGAGCAACCTTAACGAAAAACATTCTACGCAAGGCATTTTATCTAGCCTAGGGAATTTTTTCAGTGTTTTTTCGCATTTTTGTGAAAAGCAACCATGCCTTAATATACTTGAGATATGGCATTTTGATAAAAATATGTCACAATGGAATCTTAACCCTATGTTCTCTGAGCCTAATGTCAAAACAGAAATAAAAAGGACACGCTTCTGTTGCTTTTCTTCTTTACGTGTAAATACAAAAAAACATGGCTTCCAAAAGTGGGGATGCTCAGCCCCCCCCCCCCCCCCCCCCCAGTTCAAAAAGTTTTTGAAAATTTGTGAGAAACGATTCAGAACTGCTGGTATCCGAACAATTCATGAACTACGACATACAGGAGCTAAGCCATACAGCTGTGAGTACAGTGACAAGAGTTTCAGCCTTTCAAGAACTCATGAAAGAATTCACACTTGTGAAAATCCCTACCAGTGTAAATTCTGCAGATAGTGTTTCCATCAACTTGGTAATGTGCAAGTTCATGAACGAACACATATTGAAGCAAAGCCCTTTGAGTGTGAACAATGTTTTGCTGCTCATAAACAACTGTGATCATATGCGAATACACAGGATGTTTATTCGGGCCGGTTCCTAGAAGGCCAGTTAAGATTTATCAGTGGATAAACGCTTATCCAACGGATAAATCCTGAACAAAACCTATAGAACAGATAACTTTTATCTGTGGATAACTTTATCCAACCTTTCAGGAACCGGCCCCTGGCAGTCTGGTGGGCTTGGGGAAGCACAAAAAGACTCACAATGGAGCAAAAATTCGAAAATTCGAAAACTTGTAATTTTTTCCAGATAGGTACCTTTTAGACGTCCGTTCTAGCAAATCAAGCAAATCACACTTGTTGGTAGCCTGATATATCCTGCGTATTTTCCCTCGTAAAAAATACGAGAGAAAATTACGAGGGAAAATACGTCTTGTTGGGTCAAAATCAACTAAGCAACGCCATGTTAGGTACCTTTTAGGGGTAAAATCGAAAGTTCCCGGCGAGCACCCCCGCCCCCAAAATAGGGGTCTTCCCGGGGTTTCTTGTTCTCCGAAAATTGCAAGGTGTAACTCAGAGAGCTAATGCCTATGAGCATGAATCTTAATGACTACAAACCATATATAATTCCCTATTGTTCAATGCCCTCAACGCTTGACGCTTTAGTTACTATGGGATTTCGGGGGCACAAATAGCGGCCGCTGATTGGCATTCATTTTCTAAAAATAACTTCATCCATGCTTCAGTTTTTTAATACGCTGTTACACTGCGAAAACATGGGAGATGGAAGCTCGTAGGTAATGAGCTCTTGACAACGTGTATATACACACATCAATTCATGACAAACACTGTAAACATATCACTTTATAAACTTTATTTCAATTTTAGGTCGGAAAATATTTTTTTGTTTAATGACAAGTTATACATATATTTTTGTAAAAGGTGTAATCGAATTTAGAAATAATTTTAATGGAACTTGTCACTGTCAGAATTTTTTTTTAATTAAGGGAAATAATGATCATCAAAAACATCAACATTTTAACATCAACAAGTATAGAAATACCTCAAACAATTAAAGAATGTTTCCACATCATATGGTGAAAATGTCAGGTCATTTCGATGTGAATTTGTAATTATATTCGGGGATTCTAATTACAGCTTACTTACGAGGAAATTTGACTTATTTGAAATCGGTCTACCACAACCTTTTTTTTCAAACAAATTCAATTTGCCATGTCTTATTTCGCTCAAATCTGAGAAATCCTTCATCGGAATCCTATGAAGTTTTCTATACTGATTTCTTTAAACTAATCCTCAAAGAATATTTTGTATTTTGCGTCCCTTAAGAAGTTGTTCATTCTGTTTCTTTTGCGCACTTTCAAAAAGGGTTTATAAAAACCACTATAAAAACGTATTAAGGATGTTAGAAATAATTATAACGACATTTTCTACCTACTGTTTTTTGTTGTTGAAAGATTTGTAAGAAAGGAAGACAGAGCTACATAGCTGTCAACTATCCCGCATTAGGCGGGAGTCTCAAGTTTTGAGCCTTGTCTCAAGGTTGAAATTTTCTTTATTCTCATGCGTCATTTATTGTATTTCTCACGCACAACTTTCTTGGACGTTTCTTATATATTTGGTGCGTTTCTTGACAAAAACTCCAGATTTCTAAGTAAACTCTGAAGGATGACAGCTATGGAGCTAACAGTGATCCCGATCATGAGAATAGCCACTGAGGGTCAATGTGGACATTTTGCAAAAAACTCCTATTACCTCAACGCCAAGACTAATTCTTATAATTTATAAGAGGCCAACTGCCTTGGGGAGAGGGGCGTCCCACCTAAAAACGTTGGGGTGCTTGACAGGAAAAATGAAATTCTCAGCCAAGGGAAATACCATTGTCATGGGTCTAAAAATGTTACTCATAAGAGATAGCAAATGCCTAAATTCCTGAAGATCAGACTATAAACCAAAGATGTAAAATACAGATTCAGGTTAGTAGCTATCATATAAGCAATACAACCTCGGGTAAACAAGAGTATGAGCTTTCCATGCTTGAACTGCTTTAGGCAGAACTCTAATTGCAGGGGCATATCCGGGGGGAGGGGGACCTAGCAACAATAAGGGCCACTTCCTCCCTCTTGTCCCCCCACTGGCAAAATTTTGGCTACATCACTGAATAATGATTTGAGCCCCTAACAGATAGATTGAACACCCAACGTTTTTAAAATTGGAGACCCCATCCAGGGATGCACCACCCAGGGTAAGATATTTCTGAATTTTGAAAACTCTTCTTTAATGCACATCTTTCAGAATGCCAAACTTTTGAAATTCTGGTTAATGTTTCAAAGCCCTTGATTTTTTGGGGATGAATTCTTTGGATTCTAAAAGCTGAGCATGACATCCCAGCAGGATACATGGATTTAATTCATATTATTTACACTGTTGCTATTCCAAAACTACATCTACTAGATAACATTGGCTCTATATCTCGCCAAGAATTTGTACATGGATCATAGCACTCAGCCTCATTGAGATAGCCACACCCATCGTGCCCTCCTATTGCAAATAGCAACCCTCCAAGAACTGCTACACTTAGCCCTGTCCGTGGCCGACTCATTGGCATAACATTAGTCCACTCATTTGTGATAGGATCAAACTTCTCAACACTTTTAAATGGGACACTCCATTGTGGCCACCTAAAGGAAAGAAAATAGCGCTATATCAGTGTTTTATTTCTCTCAGTTGGAAATACAAAATGTAGCACTCTGGGTACTGTTTTTACCACTGCCAGAACGTTTCAACAGTGAAAACCTTTAAGAACTTTAGAATACATTCTTGGACCCAGAGCTCCCTGACTCGTTGCCTCACAGGGGAGGCTCTGGTGACACCCATTTGAGGGCCTTCGCTGATTGGCTGAAATGGCGCGCATGCGTAGATAAAAGTAGCTTACCGTAATCTCGCTTTATAAATATGTATCTGTCAAAATAACACTGGAATTCGCTTCTTAGTCGTCTTTTCAACCTATTGCTTCGACATGAATGCTCTAAAAGTAATTGTGAGGCACAAAACCACCATTTTCTTTTACGCATGTGTTGGTGGATGTCACCAGAGCCTCACCGTGAGATGACGAGCCGGGAGCTCTGGGTACGAGAATTTTTAGAATACTACAGTCATTTAGCAAAAATGATGATCGTCAAGACTGACTTCCTGCAACTTCTGGAATTACGTTTCCAGCAGACCCACCCCAAGGCTGTCCTCAATGCCACAGGTGAACAATAATGATGACAATGATGATGACAACTCATCACCATGCAGGGGCGGATACAGGGGGTGGATACAGCAAACCTTTTTCAGGGCATTTTGTAAGAACGTTTTCTGTCCTCACTCCAAGCCCCCGCCCTCCCCCCCAAAAACTGGTCTGCCTTCTCCTATCCACCACCTTTTTTTAAATCATGGATCCGCCCCTGCCATGGGCATAACCAGATTTCGAGTTCTTATTTCATCATAGTTGTCAGTTTTGAGTTAAGTAAAATGCTACTTATGCTCCAAATACTGACTTACCTACTACAAATAAACATCCATCAATAACACCAACACCAAAATTAATCCTAATGGTACTCATGGCAGGGACCATTTCCCAAGAATTGGTGCCAGGGTCATATCTCTCTACAGTGCTCAAGTATGAGGGGCCATATCCACCTAGTGCATAGATGTACCCATCAGCAATGGCTGTTGCAAAACAGCTCCGACTGAAGTGCATTGAGGATACCACTTTCCATTCATTGGACTTGGGATTGTAGCACTCCATAGTATTGAGGTATGAGTTGCCATCATAACCACCAATTGCATAGAGACAGCCATCTTTGAAAACAAAATAATTGCAACTTAATGGTGGGTATAAAGCAAAAATGTAAAAGTAAGCCTTTTGTCATTTTCATTGGAGTTTGGACTGCAAATGAAATGGGCAATTCCAGAAAATATATGTACCTGGGGGATGGGCGGTACTAGTTTTTGACCCCCCCCCCCCCCCCCTATGCATCCACAATTTCCAAAATGGCTTAACCCTCCCCCCTCCCCTGCATATAGAATTCCTGAGAGGTTAAACTAGCTTCCAGCTTCAAAAACCCCTGGCCATACAGGCAGAATTCCAAGCTTGAAAACCTCCCCTCCCATTCAGAATTTCTGGATGCTGCCCATCCCCAGGGTACATATATTTTCTGGAATTGCCCAATTCAGCATTGTGAGATTACAGAAAAAAAATAATATATCATGTTCCTCCTCCACAGAAGGGATCTGAAAATTTGAGAGGGGTGGGAGGTCAAATGCCTTTTATTTCCCATACAATAACTGTATTTTTGCAGCCCCTTTTTGAGAGCTTTTCCCATACATTTACTGTACTTAAAGATTTTCAATGTTGGCCTAGCTTTCCTCAATTTTTATGCCTGGCCTCCCCTTTCCTAGACCAGCCCCTGAGACTGGTGAATAGGGGACAGGAGAGAAATTATTACAAACTAAAAGTCAGTTCTTTCAACATAAATCTTAAGATTAGCAAATTTCACATAGAATCCCATACCTCTATTCTATCGCGCGCGCTGATTGGCTAAGAAGGAGAGGTATTTTTTTGTGGAATACCCCAATTACACAGGGCCCCCGTCATTTAAATTTAAAAAATCGACGAGTTTTTTAGTTAGTACAGCATTCCCGGACTATTAATCAGATAGCACATACAAAAATCAAATTTGTTTTATAGTTTTTGATAGAAGTTAGTTACGATAAAAGCAGGGGAAATGTATTTATCTCCATTTTTCGCATGACAGTTTTTCGCGCACTTTGTGAAACGTGGGCACACGCGCCTCCACAAAACACAAAACGCTCAAACTCTCGTGTGGTCAACACAACAAGTTTTGGAAACAAAATCTCTCTGGTTCCTCCAAAGTTTCGGGTATTTCTACCCTGGGTATGCAAGGCAATGTCCAGATATTTACTTTACAAGATAATTTCAACGAGAAGCTGTTGGCTCGTTCGATGAAAGTTATGTAATCGATGAAAAGTTGTGTCAAATGTTAGAGGTGGAAAACACATGGAAAACACACTACAGGAGCTGCGGTATTTACCAAGAATAAAGGAGATAGGAAGCCGTAAGGGAACAAGAAATCAAACAAGTAAGCTTTAAAAGTTAAAACATTTTCGATCAGTAAGATAAATTTACTAATTCAAATCATTTGAAACTTTTGTAGACTCGATCGCTTTTTTTCAAATTGGCTTCAGTCACTTCAGTGTGTGTCGACAATGTTAAAACTATACCTAAGCTTACTTTAGACTGAAGTGAATGAATTTTCTCTCATCTGAACATTTATATATTGTAATTTCTTGTTTTAAAGATTCGCTATTGCAGCAAAGCCTAATTTCAAGGGACTTTCGTTTTGAGATTCAGAAAATTCCATCGCTTTCGCACTAGCGCTGCTTTCAAGCGCACGAAATCCACTATCAATTCTCTTAAATTTAGACTTAATTTTCTAAAAATGTCCGGTATGGGATTCAAAGAAAATCCATTACCTGACTCGAGAATTCCACGCTAAATTTCACTTGAAAAACCGATATCGGTTTTTCGCGTGAAATTTAGCATAGAATTCCCTCGTCAGGCAATGGATTTACCTATAGAACACCATACAGGATTCCACAAAATGTAAAACCTGTTTTAATGTTTATAGATCAGGAGTATTACAGCCATTCTCAGTTACACACGGTCGCTGTGAAAAAAGCTTGAAAGCGAAAACTTGTTTTTTTTTTGTCAAAGTTTCCATGGCAACGCACGTGCGTTCGGCGGCTTGTCACACTCAGATAAGACAGAAAAACGAGTTTTCGCTTGCAAACTTTTTTCCCGGCGAACGCGTGTAACTGAGAATGGCTGTAAAATCTTGGTATTCGATATGAATTACATAGAAGCTTGATGTTATGATTCCCGGCCAGAATTTGTGTTTTTTTTGTGAATCATGCACATAAATAAGGGCAAATCAAGGATCATGCAAAAACTCTACACCACCAGCTTTAAAAGATGCGTATCATATACCTGTCAACTTACCGAGGGTTTGAACACTATGGTTGCTACGGCACTGATACATAGGTGCCACTCTCTCCCATTCACCAGAAGTCTCTGGATTAAAGCACTCTACACCATTGTCACAGTAACGGAATGGAGTAACACTTTGGTTACCACCCCCGCACACCAGACCACCAACTGCAAAAATTTTTCCTGAAAAATAAAGCCCCAAAATACTGTCATTTACAGGTATCTTTCCACCCAAGCAACAAAAACATTATTTCTGCATGTTTAACTTCAAAGTTTTGAGGAAAGACTGAAAGTTACAATTCTGTTTCACCAATAATATTGTTTTTCTCTGGTCAGTAGGAAATAAAGTAACTGAACTTTTTCCCTTGCAATGACTTTCTCTGCTCATGAATGGTGTCAAAATTGGACATGGGTGTGCAAACATTGAAATCAACTGTCAAATCAAGTTTCACATGCAGATAGAATATTATGATTTTGTCATATAGATGTATCCTGGGCAGAATCACTACTTTTTGGAAGCTTCCACCAGTTTAGTGATGGATTTTATTTCACTTACCCCTGTACAGAGTGGTTAATTTAACAAGGCCCTATGACATCACAATTCACCTTACAATTCTGTACAAACAGTAATTCTACCAAATAACTCTCTGCCAATAACTCTCAATTATTTGCAAACTGTATTTTTGTTCATTAGGTACATATTAGCTGAATTTGCACTAGAGACGAGTTTCCCATCTGAGACGAGTTCCTTGTCAAAAAAATTCCTGTCCTAGTGGAATTCTAGTCGGAAACTTATTATCACCAAACTTTCTAATTCAAAAAAGTTTTTTCGCGTGATCACAGAAGAACAGGGAACCATGTTCTAAAAGAGAAACTGGTCTCTAGTGTGAATTCGGCTATTGTTCCCATTTTTATCAAGCTAGTGTTTTTGGCTCTTAATTTCTGTAAGTTGAAGTATAATTTAAAATTTCTGTATGATTAACAAAACATCCAATACAGTTTCTATAAACTTCAGAAAACACCTGTAAGGAACACCCTTGGGACCTGAAAACTCTTTTGTTCTTTTCCCCCTGCTATTTCTTGCTGGTGATTTAGTGATTCATTTGGCTGTTGGCATGGTAACCTATACTTCAGTTACTATATTTACAGAAAACCTTGCTTTTTAGACAGAAGTTTATCTGACTTGGTATCTTGTAGAAGAGTGGTCCTTGAATGTAATAAGTAGTAAGTTGGTTCCAAGCCTGTTACTTGAGCAGTACCCAAGTTTGCATGTTTATACAGTATCATTATTTGACTACTAAAAATCAAACAAGCTTGAGAAAAAGCAGAGTAGCTTCTAAGAAAGAATGAAACATCATAATCTCCTATAAGTTGTTCTTACTTTATTTCTATCTGTGCTTGAAAAAGTTACTCTTAATGGTCTGAATCATTTTGTATAAAGAGGTAACAGGTCTGACAGAGTGGAAATGAACCTGATAAAATCAGTACATTTCAAATAGTAAGGTCAGGTCAGAACAAAATATCAAAAAATACTTTTTTCTAATGGTTCCATCTTTGATTATTTAATGCTTTAGAAATTGGTTTCTGTACCATTTTATGGAAGAATTGTTTCTTTGATCAGGAATTAAATGAAATTTGTTCAATCATATCTCAAAATTCATATTCTTCAAATTTCTTTAAAATTTTTGAATTAAACTTTTGTTCCTAGAAACTCCTTGTACACAGCATCTTGGGTATCTGCTTATTGACATATAGACAATTTTAGTTATACAATTTTATGCCAAAAAGGCAAACAGGAAATATACCAATACAGACAATATCACACTATTACCATACATGTAGGATTAATTTATCTTGAAATGGATATATAATACACTGGAGGTAGTTTGGATTAATTTATCTTGAAATGGATGTATAATACACTGGAGGTATTTTGAGGTGATTTATTAGCTCAAATATGCTTTAAAAGATTTCAAGAAAACCAAAACCAATTACCTAAAGTATAACAAAAATAAATATAATAACTTATACATGCGCTAAACCAACCATTCATTCGCAGCAACTATTTATAGCTTGTTATTGCTATATATAGCTTTTATGTACTATTTATAGCATGTTTCTAAAGCAGTTTCTTGGGCAGTACTTATCCCATTGTTTACCAAGAGATCTAAAAATTACTTTAATACGTGTGAACAAAAGGAAAGATTACAGCGTCAAGGATTAAAGGAGTTATGAGAATATGTACTTCGTTTACACTATAACCGGACGCGATTTATGACCACAATTTGAGAACATACTATATTATTATAAGTTATAAATCTGATCTGAGACCTACCTTCCAAAACAGAAGCCCCAAATTCGAATCTTCTCAATTTCATGGAGCTACTTCAGTCCAACTCTCCGATTGAGGTTCGTAATATTCCACACTGTTTAGAGTGGCAAATAAACCATTCTTCCCACCAACTGCAAAAATACGGGTGGGTGCCCTTCTTTGGGATATACAATTACCAGAAGGTCTTTTCGAAGGTAGAAGACGCCTTTTCAAGGAATCTTTGATCAGATTTTGGCAATGGCGATCGGCCTTGATCAGATCGTTCGATTCCAAGCACTCAGACAAAAATCGAATATGGAGAAGAGAAAGTCGAACAAATGGAAGTAGATTCCCTAATAACGGACCCCTTTCTAGGATTCTGTATTTAACCCACGACACAGCGGCCTCGAATACAACAAGCTCGGATTGCACATTCAAGTTGTCATCTTTCAAAAGTTCAGTGATTTGAGCGAATGGCAAAAGCAAAAATTCTCCTGTTCTATTATTTGCCTGAAGTTGTCCTGCATGAATTTCACGGCTTTTTTCACAAGACTTTGGCAAGAGAAGGCCTCGGCAAATTTCTTGATTCCTAAGCAATTGGCACAATCTAGTTGATCGCTAAGAAATTGGCAACAGGCTTCTTGTACTTTGTGTAACTGCAGCATGTTAGCTGCTGGTAGTAGAACTTGAACATTGTCTTGATTCACGTCCGCTTTTCCGGTATATGCGAAGTCTACCAGCAACTGCAAAGCCGTTTGGTCAATCTCTTTTATGTGGATAACTTGCTTCTGGCTTTCTAGCAGGTTTCCCGTGAACATAGCATCAAAATACGCACTACACGCAGACAGGACGACGCGGTGTGCTGAGATCTGGATGTTGCCAACACACAACTCCACATCACAGAGTTCCCGCCTTTGCCGGAGTTGATTCAACCCAAACAACAGTTGTTTAGAGTGAAGGAACTCTATCCCTACAGATTCACTCTCCTTCAACGTGACTACTGGCATTCTTTAGACGGAGTTTTGGCTTCCAGCAATGATCACATTTTCCCCGCAGCCTTCATTCAGCCATCTTGCTGTCCCTGTCATAAATGGAACAAGGTATGTTTGCGAGCCCGATGTCTTTCAGCGGCAATTTTAGGAGGGAGGGGAGATAAGGGGGCAAATACCACGCTCTTTACTTTAGTTTCTTTTTTCCCGTTCTTATCTTCCCTTTGTTGTTCGTTTTTCTTTTTTCGCTGGAAACGTTTTGGAGACAAAACATGAGTCTCATCAATTCGAGTTTGGATATAGTCAAACTTCACTGTGCTCCGGTGTTTAAATTAGTAAAACTGATACGTTCGAGAGCGATAGGTTATTAAAATCTATCGAATAAAGGTCTATGGTTTGGCGGCAAAGAGCTTGGCTAGCTTTTAACTTTTTCTATTTTTTTTGCGGCGCTGTTTCCAATGGTTCAATGGATTTTAGCAAGGAGGTATTACCGATTTATTGATCTTAATTCATTAACAAAGCTAGACATTTTATCATTTTAAGATGGTCCTGTCATATCTTTGCGGAGGGCGACTCTTTCGAACTGCTAGAGAGATATCTTTGCCAGTTTTTAATCCAAAACGTGGCAGCGGGATCATAAATCTAGATGCACCGACCACCTCTACACTTTCTTTATTCAATTTTTTGAAAACAAATATAAAGACAAGCCCACGGTCTTGTTCGAATTCGCGCATTGCCCCTTCTAGAATGTTTTGCGCGCTCACGACGAAAAACTTCTCAAGATAAATTTAGAGATACCAGAAAGACAAAAACAATGGTTGCTGTTTGTTTGTTTACTTCTTTGCGGTCTTTGTTTGGTTTACGACAACAAAAGCAATTAGTACAATTTACTTCCGGTAATTAAGTTAATTGAATCAACCGTCGCCTAGCAACATCCATGGAAGGCGCCGCATGTTCACTTTGACTTCAGTAAACATTCGAAAGAGAAGCGCAAACTTACTGAGCTCATAAAATAATAGCCTGTTTGTCTTTATTTTGGATAGCACTATGGATGGATTGATGAGGTACAGGCTCGATAAGAACTTGTACGGGCCTACGAGGCTTAGTGCAGGGACTCAAATAAAAGATTTGCTCGTGCGAGATCATGTGCTGCAAAGAGGAGAATGGCATCAAGGAACCAACAAGCTCAACCCTTGGAACACAACATTCGCACATTCTTTTCAGGTATTTTATATCAAAAGTTATGGCTTAATCGTTGCTTTAATCTTCAGAAGAGAGAATTTAGCCTCAAAGCTTTCCCTGTGGCGTTTATGAAAATAATTCCTGCTAAAGAATGGTGCTGCTTCATTTCTTTGCGTTTTGCGGTCAAAAGGTCAGCTTTATGTGTTCGAAAATGTAAGGCAGTAATTACACGGTCATTTATCAATATTTATTAATGTTTGCTTTTTAGGGAGAACGTGATAAAGTTTACGGATAAAGGGAAGATTTTATTGAATGCTTAGTGCTGCGAACAATAGACTCAAATACCGATGTAGAGTTCTACGTATATGCCTTTCATGATCTCGCTTGCACACAAAATTCTCACAGCAAGCGATTTTAATAGAACAAAGCTTTCTCAAAATTAATTTGCCAAAATTCCAAACGTCACAACAAGCAAAGGTTTTGAAAACTAATTAAATTAAAACAACATTCTCTGAAAAACCAAATGCTTTTATAAATGTTGTGATATTATATCATTAAAATAATACCTGTCGCTAATATAATTAATTTAAAATGCGATACGAGATTCGGCCTTTTTTGCTGGCACAGTCCTATTTGAATGTCTTCCAAGGATGATTTGTGTATTCCAGAAAAGTTCCTATCTATAATCTGTCTATCCAATCCTGGGGGTACTCCCTATATTGGACTATACGGGGATGCTCGGCCAAAAGGGGTAGGGTTTTCAGGCTGGAGGTATAAGAAAGGGGTACAGTTTTCAGGTTTTAGCTGCATCCCGTTACAAAAGTTTTGGGAGTAATATAGTTGATATTCTTAGATATAGAATATGTTATGGCCCTTTGTTGAAAAATGACTGCCCCCCCACCCCTCTGGATATTTTCTGGAATCACACATTACAAACTACATCTCCTTGTGTGATGAAAATGTTTCACTTGTCTTCTTCTAAAGACATGGCAATACAATTTGTGTGACAGGGACCATAATCTGTCAATTCGTTCTGACTCCACTTTTATTCTAACTAGTCACCATCATTCAAAAGATATGACACAAGAAAAGTTCAACAGCAGTCGTCAGCAGCTCGTTCTGTAAGTAACCCTTAGCGTTGTTGCTATTGTGATAACAACAAGCATAATTTTTCACTAATGCCTTTCTTGAAACATACTTTTTACAGAAAGCAGCATTTGTCCTGGGAACAGAGAAAGATACATTGCTGACAACCCTATCAAAAGACTTTGATAGAAAATGGCTGAAAACTCCCAAGAAAGCACAGCCTGATATGGGCACTAGTATTCCTGTAAGTATCTATCACACTTCTCATGATGTGATATGATAGCCTGGCAGCCCTGGAGAGTTTCTGCTTTGAAACTATCAGGCACCCTTGTTATCAGGCTAACATTTCTGACACCCAAGAACCCAATACAAATACTGTTGAAATGGATTTGTGTGTGTTTGAGGTGTTATATGTAAAATGTGCTGAGGCTCAGATGTGAATGTGATCGAATCTTAGAAAAACCTTACCCTTCTTTGGTAAATTCCTTTAAAGGGGGGACAAACAATTGATCATGCCACTTACCTATCTTGTTTTGCCCTAATAGATTTTAATATATTTTTTTCTTAATATATTGTTTTCATGCTTGTCTTGCTGTATTTTCACAACCACTCTACCATCCTACATTTCTCTTTACTCATGCATACCTTTTTCATTCCAGGATTTTGCCCCCAAGTACATGTCTAACAAGCATTTTGGCCAAGATGGATCCATCTATGCAAACTCATTCCACGAGGCCAAGGTGGGTGGGTCAATGTTTCAACAATGTTCTACTGTTGCACCGTCACATCTGTCTCTTGTAGCCTGCGGTGCATCATAGGGGAAACTAAGAAGAACAAAATTTCTCTGTTAACCAAGAGCAAAATGTATTGGCAAGTGATGTATTGTAGAAGCATTTGGCATAAGCAGGGTGATAAGCATGGCCATTTAACCCAAAAACCAGCAGTGTCCTTGATTCTGTTTTGGTAGACTTATTTCCTCCCATGGCGCATCGCAGGCTATAACAGACAGTTGTGACAGTGCATCCTTTCATACGGCCATGTCTAAACAAAGTGACAGCTAAACTATAACACATGTAGCACGCAACATTGTAGGTTTAGATGTGTCATAAGCCCTTGAAGCAACAAATTTTGTAACCTTGACACAAAGTGTTTCATCGTTTCAAAAGAATGTTTCAAAGTGTTTCATTGCAAGACAAGAAACATGTGTTGAGACACACTAGTTCCATGTTTCCTAGTTTAGCCACAATGTTGCGCGCTACATGTCTTAGTTTAGCCGCAACTAAAGACTGACATGTTTGTATGTACGGCCAATGTAGCAAACTCTATCGCAGGTTCTCTGAAAATGAAGCTACTGCCACTTGTGATGTTTACTTCTATTTACAGAGAGCAGACACATCACAAAACACAAGAGACAGAAAACATTACACCAGTGATCTAAGGACTACACATTTCCAACTTGGCACTTCTAATAACGGGTAAGCATTTTAAATTGTGGCTAAACGAGCAAAAAAGTTTTCCGAAAGTGAATGGCTAAGAAATACGAGACTCAATTGTTTCAGCAATATTGCTGCCATTGCAAGGTTTTGGTCGATGTCGAGGTTGCTCAACTAGTAACAAATGAGGTAGCTTTTGTTGCGGCGACAAAGTTGCCTGTGTTTTTTCCAGAGTGGATAAACAGCTCAAAGTTTCCGTAAATTTTTAAGGTATTGAATTTCAAAATCTCTAAGCGTAACTATTATGTGAAAATTATGACCACCTAACCAAAACGTTCCTTTGTGTCTCTGTAGTGTTAAAGTGTTGCACGCAAATATGTTTTTGAAGGTGGGGAAATATGAGACAGAATAATATCCCTCAACCGTCGCAGCATTGCATTGTGTTGCGATCGATGTTGCGCGTTTTTTTACCCCGAGCTCCACTAACATTTGTTGCTTTGTGGAGCTAACTTGTTTTGCGAAGTAGAGCACGGGTCTACTTGGAGAAGACAAAGCGTTTATGAGTCCCTGGTTTGGGACTCAAGGTGAAAAAAGCGCATCAATGATAAAAACCTTGGAACAACGCAGCCTCGACAAGGTTATAAATTTTCCCGCCAATACATGAGCGCGAGTCCCGTTCAAGCCTATGTGCCCGACAAGGGCACCACCATATGCAGTAACAAAATATCTCATCGACGGGGAAACTACAGGAGAATAAAAAAAACATATTTTATACTTCAAAAATTATCTTAGCCAGTAACGGATATTTTGATTGTTGTAGCTACGATTCTGAGACCACGCACAGGTTTATTGCATCTGATGCGGCGAATGCCGGAGGTCCGTCCCAGTCTATTGATGCCTCGCGCGCCACGCACAATTCAAGCGTATTCCGTGACGGAGACTGGAATGAGAAAGGAAGGCCTTGCGTGACCAACTCTGTCACTCGTCGGGACTTCCACATCCAACCCTTTACCGCTATTAGTTCCCCCGGAAGGCGTATATTAGCCAGGTAAGCCATGTAGGACCTCGCCCTAAAATTAATCTTTATGGTAAGTACACAGTATGGGCCATCGCCAACGGTCATCCTTTGCGAGCTTGTTTTTGTTTTGAATGGCTGATGTTAGCTTTTTTAAAAGAAATTCCCAAGAACTTGGATGGATAATAGCTAGACTCCCTGGAAATACTTACATCTGGTTAAAACTTCATAAAGTGGCACGATTAAACAGTTTGTGTCGTGTATCGCTATAAGTAACATTCACTGTTGTTGAGAAAATGAACCTCGGCGCGAAAAGGATTGTAGTAGTTGGCATGACTGTATTGCGGTGCTTCGTTCTATTACCAAGGCGCGCACGGATCGGAAAGAGCAAAGACAATTTTAATCGAAAACTATATCGGTATTTGAAAACATGCGTCGCGTTGCAGCGATTTTAGTTGTAAAGGCGTGTAGGAGAAGGTGATGAAAATAATTTGGATTTTCAAGACTTCAAAAAAAAAAAACTACTCGAGCAACAGAAATCATAGGCAATCCAATGATATTTTTTTCTATAAAGGAAATTAATTTTGTTTTAAATGTTCGACAAAACAAAACTGTCTAAAGTGCATGGCTGTCTTCATTTTTCTTTCGTGTAATTTTCGCGCGGACTGTGTACTTCGCACGAGCTCCTTCAATTGCGCGAAGCGAGAGATAAGTTACTAAAACAATACCAGAAACAGAAAAATGCTACAATTTTCTTGTAGCCACTCGGTGGCTATAAAACTCGCTGGGTAAATTTGACTAGCATAGTTCTTCAAGAAAATGTACCTTTCTTGGTCAAAGGTCGCGTAAAAACGGTACTTTTTCGTAAAACTAAGCAATTTGACCTACATCTACATCTACATCTACTTTATTGACTGATAAAACCATCGGTATCACATATAGTAATTGGAACTGAGACCTGCCATTGCGTTACAAAGACATCTAGGACCTTAGGCTACCTGTACAAAAGAAACACTAATCTGAAATCTGTTCTATTTCAGTTTACCAAAGAGCACAGCTGGCAGTGCAGAGATGTCAATCAGTGACGTCATTCGCGAGTCGATCCTCGGCAAGTCTGGGAATGACCAGGGGTCCTTGCGAGAGGAGTTTGCTCAACATGACATTGACAGGTGAAATGTTTGTTTGATATAGAGCAGATTTCGTATAACTGTGAAAATGCTGCGGCACATGTCGCGGTCGCGGCACTGAACCTGGCCTGCTGTAGATGGAATGAAATCGCCAATGAAATCGCGTAGTCGCGGCACTTTTCACAGTTGAGAGTGGAGAGGCGAATTACAGTGAATGAATGAGAATTTTACATTGGGGTGGGGGAGCGCCCTTTTGTGCTTCCTGTGCAGTTTTGTTTTTATGCTTCAAGGTGCAATAAGGTGTAATAGCGACCAACATTGTTGCTGAAATGGTTTTGATTAGCTTGGCTAGCAAGCGCAAAGAGAAAGCTGAGAAAGAGAGAGAAGATAGTGCGCGAGAGGATGGGAGATAAGGGAGTGGTCTTGCTGAGGCTAGTGGCCGATCGATTTACGAATTTCCCTTTTGAATATAAAAGATAGGGTGTCACGAGATTTTAATGTTTTATTTATTTTGATTAGCTTCAGCCGATAAAATGTTATAAAAAGAACAAAATAATATTCAAAACAAGGAAAAAGTGGTGATTATTTACAGGTCAAAGTCAATTGTTTGCGGAAGTCTCGTCTCCTTCGCAGTTCGTCCTTTGTGTCGGTCACGCAATTCGATGTTTGCGGAGCGAAGCGTTGCGTGACCGAAACAAAGGAATGCCTGCGTTGGAGGCTATATATCTAAACGGTTCCAAACCATTCTGGCAAAGATTGTATCTCGTTGTTAAACAGGTTGCTTCAGTATTCGAGGTCACAGGGGTTGCCGTTACTGTTTTGTGAGCAAAGCTGTAGTTCGTGACAGCGGGTGAGGGGGCTGATTTCGTTTCTTTTAGCCTTATTTCATCAGTCGATTCGTTTTAGATGTGGATACATAGACAAAGCTGCCGCGAAGAGCGTGCTTGCCAAATACAGACCCTCCATAACGGACGCAGAAGTGGAAAGCATAATATCAGAGTAAGTTGTTAGAGTGGTTTCCAAAATCCCATGAAACACGCTTTAGCATATCAGACTTTTCGCACTTACTCCATTGCTTTCTTTGGTATTGATGGCTATTACTCTTTGACTATTACACTTTGTTTCATGGGATTATGGAAACCACACTAGACCTCATACCACTACCAATTCATTGATACATGCTCTATAGGGGAGCTGAGACATCAATCTTTGCTACCTATAGTATTACTTTTTTGCACATTTTTTTTGTAAACAAGTCAAAAATATCTTTGTCCAAAAATACTTTATCATTAAGTCTAACAGAGTCAGTATAATGCGGTCATTTTACTGGAAAATAGCATCAGTGTTCATACGATCTGTTATGAGCTAAAGCCAATAAACCTTGGAGAAGAGTTAGGAAGTTCTTGGTCGTGTACATACTGGAGCGCCATGGGCTGTGTCATGGGCTGTGTCATGGGCTGAGATTCGCCAAAGCAAAGCGGGCACCATAAATTAGCAGCTGAAATTTTGCACATCGGAAAGGGACCGCGGTTTCTCTAGCCAGCACGATTAGCAGACCCTTATTATGGCTGATTCATGAGTTGCGGTTTGTTGGACCGAAATGTGTTTTGAGCCTAGGAATTATTTCGCGGAAAACGGTCCCGTATGAAGCCTCCAAAAAGTCGATAAATCTGCCGGGTGTCTGTGTCGAACGGGCACAAAACCTTGTTGTACACGTAAAATTCAGTGGACAAGTATATTTGAATACCATTCTAATTTGACTTGCAGGTGTTACCCTGGGCAACGAGGAGACAAGGTTGATTACGGAGCCCTGGCCATATGTTTAGCAGGTAAGAATCGGCAACAGTTTATTTAAATGCCGCAACTCATTTAATCAGCTATTATAACCATTATGCCATCTTTCCCATAAGAAGATTGGGTAGCCTGTGTAGCAAGCGTTCCTGTGTTTTCAGGGAAAAAACCCCAGAGAAACAGAGAAGTGGCGAAAAGTTCGACGAGCGCTCGCCCCATTTTCGCGCGGTCAAAAACTCGCTCGTCGAACGTCTCGCCGCTTTCTCCTGTTTCTCTGGGTTTCTAGGGTAGATACTTGATTTACCTCCTGTAGTTTCTACTACGTAGACTGTATGTGGAGTAATCTTTGTTCCCATATATTATCTGGCTAGCAGGAGCGTTCATCACCTACTACCTAAATGAAATCGTTATTCCTGGAAATTGCTCACTATGTCAGTACTGTTCCATTTCTAACTGTAGGTTTTCGAGACCACAGCCGATCGAGGAACCAGTGCCCATTATCCACCAGGAGAGTTATACAGGGACGCATTACATGAAGACGAGCTACCCCAACCCAAACACGTCCCAGCCTAAAGGTAACAGTGCGTCAAAGTCCAAATTACTTTACATGCCAACTTTGTAATTTGTGAAGCTTAAGAAGTTATTTTTTTGTTTAATTTTGTTGCGTGATGTTTTTTTAACGATTGTTCTCGTTTTCAAGAGAACAGGGTTTGTCCTCTCAAATTGAGTTTCCTCTCAAATTGTACAGGTTTCAACCTCGTCCCCAGAGTCTTGTGGGTAATTTTCAAGATAGCGGTTGGTCGAGCACAAGACCCTGGGGGAGGCTGAGTCACATGACCACTGTTTGAAGACATGGGAACGAGGTTGTCCTTTGTTTCGAAACGGTCATGAGACTCAGCCTCCCCAGGGTCTTCTCCCGATTCAACCGCCATTTTGAAAAACGACCGAGAAGACCCTTGGGACGAGGTTGTACAGGTTTCGTTTTGAAGCGCGCGTTTGCACGTTTCAAATGTACTACAGGGTTTGTCTGGTTCGGTGTCATTTCAGTACCCAGAGCTCCCCGGCTCGTCTGCTCGCGGGGGGCCCTCGCTGATTGTGAACGTTGGGGCATGCGCAGAAAGTTGTTTCTCTCAACGGCTCTGTATCAAATCTCGCGCATGCGTCAGTGGCTGTCACCAGAGCCTCCCGGCCGTGCTCTGGTTCGAGAATGGTTCGGTGCGAGTTTGCTTTCAAAATATACAGGTTTCGTTTTGAAGCGCAACTCAAACAATATATCAAACACGAGACACTTGTTTCATCAGGATTTCCAAACATCAGGAAAGTGAAAAGCCGAGATTCTGATCGAAAACACAGTTACATGTTTATTATAGCTCCTCAAACGAAATGATTTAGTATCGAGAAAAAAGAGTCAAATCTATGTAAATTATGATCGCGTATCCAAACGTCGTTCACGCTTATGATTTTCCCGGGTAATAACTCCATGCTTCAATATTACTTTTTTGCACTTTTTGTTTGTAAGGAAGTCAAAATATCTTTGTCCAAATATACTTTATCAATAAATCTAACGGAGTCCGTATAATGCGGTCATTTTACTGGAAAATAGCATACGTATCCATACGGGTCTGTTATAAAGCAGGGATCAAACGGTGATGAGAGTTGGTGAGAGCTAATGAGAGTTCCATCCACTATCATCCACTCTCATCTACTCTCACGAGAAGCGGTTAAACGGTGATGAGAGTTGATGAGAGTCAGCGTGAGCACTAACACCCAACGTGAGGCATGTCAAGAAAAAATTGTACGTTTGATACGTAAAAGAACATGAAAAATCACCACGCATCACGGTTAAACGAAAATGGTAGTACTGAAATATGTTAGCTTTCACACAAGGTTAATTCCTTATCTCCACTCTGTTGAACTAGTGCTACGCGGCCACAGGCTTGCCTGAACATCTACATATATTCACTTCATTACCGCGACCATAACATCTAATAAACCCCGACCTGCTCCCAGTCTGACCTGGATAGCTCAGCTGGTAGAGCATCGGATGTACAATTCCGGAGGTCGTGGGTTCGAATCCCTCTCGGGGTCAGAGATTTTTTCTCTTTCTCCGCTTACTAGGGCTAACGCTCATAAGCACACATGGGACCATTTCATTAGCACGTTAGCTTTCACACAAGGTTAATTCCTTATCTCCACTCTGTTGAACTTAGTGCTACGCGGCCACAGGCTTGCCTGAACATCTCCTGAAATATGGAAATAGCTAGGCAGCTCTCCGGTGGGTTTTTTCGGATACTTGATTTTTTCGGCGCCAAAAAAAAACAAATCGAAAAATCCACTGGAGAGACGGCTCACAGGCTAGTACTGGAAGAGTAATATCATAACATTGTGTATTTGTTTTGTTTTCCATCAGATAATCCACAGCACCCGCATTACCATGTCAGTACGCATTTTGAGGTGAGTACGTAAAGGTGTAATATCGCCCATTTATAGGTAAACGCATCGTGATGACACAAAACGTTCAACTTCTCACGCGTGCATTTAGCGAAAAAGTACTACTACTCCGAAATGGCCCCCTTATATTACTGACCCTGCCAAGCTTTGGGACAATACACTGAAAATGTGTAACGATATGTATATCGTAAACGCTAGTATGTTTTCCTATCATCCCATGTTTACATATTTGTGATTGACATTTTTTCAATTTGAATTCAACGTCTGTCCGGGTAGGCGATGACCTATGCCAGCTTTTGTCTCAACCCACGCTCTTCCGTTCTAACATGCCGCCAATGGTCATGTTTTGGGTCACGCATTCATGAGAACTACCCGTGAGCCACCTTAAATTATTGAATAAAATTATGGCCTACATGTGATTTACTATCTTCTTCGTTGCGCAGCTTGGTGACGTCACGAACGAGCCAAAGTCAGTGTATTACAAAGGTACGAACACGCAATAGGATTTGGCTGAGGGTGAGCCTCAGGGAATTCAATGCTCGGTTCTTAGGCTCCAGTAACAGCTACTGTAGAACGAAGGCACTCAAATAGCTGTTACCAGAATCTCACCCGCGCGACGACAAGCAAGGGAGCTCTGAGCTCTACGAGAATGAGTTTTGCCATCGACATTCTTTTGATAAACAGCTACAAATGTATTGTCGCACATCTTACGAAAACCTTGTAAACCCTGGTCTGAAATTAGCAGGACTCGAGAAACGGAGGGACGCCATAAGAAAACTACTAATGAATCTAGCCTTCCGGTCCCCACTCTGAATATCTTACCTCTCGGTCCGTAATGTACTATGTTTGTCTATAATGTTTATTTCTATTTGAATTTACAGATTTCACAATGAGTAGAAAAGGACGGAGGTCCCCATTCAAGCCACGTCAGGCGGAGCCACCCATGTCCTCCCAGGTAAACACCAAATTCACTAAGATATAGATTTAGGCACTACCTAAAAGCGGAGCTCCCAGTTAGTTTTAGCCCGCGCAGGAGCTCCGCTAATATACTTGTAAGGATAATTAGCAAATGAACTGTCTTTCCTTCTTCGCTTACGTATAACGTCTCTGCTTATCTCTTCTTCAGGTTCTTCCACCTGTTCAGGACAAACTCGACAACCGGTCCACAAACACGGCAGACTATGCGGATCCTGCTGCTCGGGGAGGACGCGAAATGTCGAGGGTAAGAAATAAGGTCTTTTGAGGTATCGTAATTTATTAAATTTGCCTGAGGGCCGGGAAATCCTCACAGAGCGAGGCTCCAATTACGAGGCTCCCTGGTCAGTGTGGTGGGTTAGTAAGTTGTAAGCCTTGCACTGAGGATGGGCAACCTCCGACGTCCCCGTGGTTCTTTAAGGTCCCTCTGGTTCCGGTTAGTGTAGTGTATGTGAGAGACGGGACCTACGGTTTAACGTCCTTATCCGAGAAGACGCGAAGGTCTAACCATTTGCAGATATTAGAGCAAAGGCAGCGACTTCTCCTCAGTTATTCCGAAAAGACCCTGAGTGTTGGTCCGGCCGGGGTTTGAACTCCCTATCTCCCGCACATAAGCCCGGCGCTCTATCACTGCGCTAACCGGTCGTCGGTAGAGCGATTAACAAAAATGGCCGCATTGCTGATGGAAAGATTGCTGGTTTGCAAGTGAATCAACAACAAACCAATCAGGAAAGTACGCCTTGCGTTTAGTCGTGACTAAACAAAGAGTCGCCGTGCTTTTGTGTTTTCTTCCCATTCTGATTGGCTCACTAAACAATGATCCAATACCTTAGCCATAGGAACGCGTAGAAAACGCAAGTCTGATTTTCTTCGCGATAATAATCTGAAATCCGCTTCTGATGTTTTACCCTTATTTGTTTACAGGCTAGAGACCTAGAGGCACGAAAAAATCAGGTAACTTATATAACTTTTGTCGTCTATATTGTATCTTCAAACTTAGAGATTTTGTTGTTTTTCAAATTTAGCAATCTCAGTCTGTGCTTGAATGATATCTGTTTTCAAATGAAAACACACTAGACAGTGTGAAAAGTTGAAAACAGTACCAATACGGTAGAGTGGACGCGTTTACGATATCATCGAAAAGGACCGAAACGAAAAAACATCAGTATGAGTAGTTCCCAAGCCCCCCCCCCCCCCAAAAAAAAAAACAAAAAAAAAAAACAACAACAACAACAAACAAACAAAACAAAACATTCAGAAAATAACAATTCAAGGGCTGGATGAAGCGATCTAACAGTATATGTATCTTTCACTAAGGAAAATCACTTTTGTTCAACTCAACAGAATCGCCTCTCCACCCAGTCTGTAGCTATAACCTGTGACCCGCGTGCAGGGGAGGGGCATCGCCAGGCTTCGGTGTCCGGTGCGGACTACCTTCCCCTCCCGCCGACTTCCCCACCATGAGTCCCCGGCGTGCCCCCCTGAGTCGTTACAGATACTTAGATACCGAAGGCGTGCTACTGCACCCTCCCAGAGGACCGCCACGCTCCGAGATACAGGTAGAGAATGTTAGCTATGGTTATGAGCTTGCGTAACTTGGCTTTCAACTGTGTTATAGGGGCCTTGATGGCGCTTGGCTTTTGCAGGAGTCTATTACTAAGAGTGGCAACCTTTGACATTAGGAATGTCCGCAGGAGGTCTCTGATCACGTCTTTCACGGGTACCCTGTTGACATTCGTCTGATTACCACACCAATTGTTATTAGTGTACCCAAAGATACCGTAATGATTGTAATCGGTTTGCTTGTTGTTTTAGGATCAATTCGTCCCACTTGAGGACCAGACATCCTCCTCAGTCGCCCACAAATTAAAGAACAATGAATGTCAGGAACGCATCGCCGACAACCGAAGCTCGCACTTCGCACTCGGAACAAACTCAGAGCCAAAGGGATCTGAACAGGTTAGTGTTTGAAAAGTAGAGACATTCTCTGGTGGATACACTGACAGATAGACGGACAGACGGGTCTCCCATTCGCTCTCCTTTCTGAGCCGCGAAATCGACTTGATTTTTAAAGGCCCATAAGCACCCAAACCGCATTGCAGGCACACAAGAATAAAACGCAGTTGAAAATTCGATGAAAATTTTCAGTTTGAACTTGTGTAATGTGTAGAACAATAGGAAACCCTTTGGGACCTACAACCCAGCCAACCACATCTGTTGAATAACAATAGATCCAATTGAAAACAAATCGCAAAGGTTCCCGGTAGACTATGGGCCATTAATACCACCAAGGCTCAAAATGATGTTACCACCCAGTTGGATCTGCCTATCACCAGGAGCGAACATCATTACTGTTTGATTGAGATAACCTTTCTAAGCCCTGGTCAAACGCAAGTTCACGCAAAGTTTTCGACTTGCGTCGAATTGCGCTCGTTTGGCCACCAACTTGCAATGACTTGCGCGGACGTGCGATGACTTGTGTTCACTTGCGTCCAATTTGAACATGTTCAAATTTTCACGCCTTTCGACAATTTGCGTATCGTTTGGCCATCACATTGCAAGTTGATGCAAGTTTCCAATTTTCTTCGTTTCCAAATTAACCAAAATTGTCTTTTTTACCAAGAAAAACAGTAGCTTGAACACGCGCTAGTGTTCGAAAGTGGCGTAATCATTGTCGTCATTAGCGCACGTAAATGAGCAAAATACCTTGCATCTCGTTTGGCCGCCGCAACGCAAGTGGACACACGTCTGTGCAAGTCACAACTTGCCCACAGCTATTTTTAGAGATGAATCACCAAAGGCAGCAAATATGACGTTTGGAATAACACGGTTGCCTCAGGATGAAGAAGACAAATGTAGTCACTTCACAAACAGCCATCAGTTGTTCGTTCCTTGTAATGGGCCCCTGCACCCAGATATAGAGCAGATTTCGTATGACTGTGAAAAGTACCGTGACAAAGTTGTTCCGCGCCGCGACCGTACCGCGACCGTACCGCGACCGTACCGCGACCGTACCGCGACTACGCGATTTCATTGGCGATTTAATTCAATTTACAGCAGGCCAGGTTACCGCGACAGTACCGTGGCACTTTTCAGTCATACGAAATCTGCCCTATCTTATGACAAGGAATAAGTGTTCTTCGAATTTTTTTCTCGCAGTTATTGACACTAGTTGAACGATCTACTACGAATGCTAAACTTTCAGTGTGATCATAACTTGTTGAGTTGTGACGAGTACGTATTCACGCATCAAATGCAATGAGCCGTGCCATTAGGTGGCTGCTAATATTTACGTATGAGTGAAATATAATTAGATCTATTATTTGACAATTAATTAATCAAGCGGGAACGACCTCATAGCACGGCTCATTACATTCGGCGCGTGAATGTCACAACAAAACAGGAACTGAACACTTATTCCTTGCTTAAAGGTGTCTCGGAGTCTCATCATGTTGACTCCATTAGAGCCCAAGCTGTAGACTCAGCCCAAGCTGTAAACAGATCCAATAATACACATAACGTAGTCGTCCGTTCGCTCTCGTACGTGAATGCCCAGCGGGAGGTTTTAGTACCTCACTTTATAAGACGCCTGAATTCATAACGAAATTTTCTCAGCCATTAAGTAATCATGCCTCCTTCGACAATTGTGGCGCCTGGTGTCTGGCTTAGACGTTTTTCGCACGATTTTCTGAGGTACGATCAAGAGCGGATGGACGGCTGAAGTCCAGGCCAATCATTGCAAGGAGTGATAGATTGATTGTCAAAGTATTTCGAAATAATCATGACTGGATCTTATTTCGCAGCACCATCAGTTTTCTAAGAAGGTCCCTTAAATGCTTCCTACCCCGCGGCTGGAAAGACGGAGGAAAAGACAAACACGTACTCCCATGTCTATCCAAGGTAATCTGTCGTTAATGCAACCTGTGATGTGAATCAGGGTATTTATTACTACCATTTTCTAGTTCTGTGGAATTTTATAATTGAGCTCCCACCGACAAACAGCGTTTACCAGCTGTCGCTCGACTGGAAACAGGAGGGTTGTCCAATACACACGATAGGAGGAATGCATATCATTATGGACACATAAATATTTCATCATACAAGTTCTTTGTGGGGTCTACAGATATTTAGCCATCATACACGTACTTGGTGGGGTCTATTCCTGTCGACTGGAAAAGACTTCACTAAGAACGTGTATCATGGCGAAATATTTGTAATGCTGTGAAATGAAGGGGCTGTTGTAATTGATTTGACATGGTTACCACGGATATCTTCTATAATGATATGCATTTTCCGATGGTACACCACAAAGTCCATCGGACTCCGGTTGTGTCGAAAACTTTGCCACTTTGTCGACTGTTAACAACAGTAACATGGACTGATGTCTTTACAGCTAAAATCGTTGCATCGCGACCGGCGTTTTCAAAACATCGATTTGTTTTTTACTTTGCCGTGCCGCCAGTCAAGTGTTATGAGCCAATCAGATTCTTGCCCTGTTTCGGCTTGTTCAGTCGCCTGGCTTTCCGTCGCGACGTTGTCTGGTTTTCGTTCAGAGGAAAAATTTGATGTTTTGTAAACGTTGGTCGCGATGCAACGGTATAAACTGTAATGGATGGAAGCCGTTTGGTGGTTGCAGTGAGATTCTACAGGATAAAGAATATTTCAGTAAATGCCGGCTGCAACTAAAAGACTTAAGGTATGAGTATACCTTTGAGGGGTCTCGCGGGGAAAAAATTCATATCGCGTCACAATTTACACCACAAACGTCGTTCATATATCATTTTAAAGCTAAAAGATTGGTCTATCTGATGAATACTTTTGTTTTCATTATATTGTTCATGAACATATATTTTGTTAGCTCTAAAGAAAAAAAGGCCGACTTTCTTTAAAAAGTTCCATCTTCTTCCAATTAAATTGCACAGCTCCAAATATAAGCAAAATCTATTCTTTAGAAGGCGATCTAAAAAAGGTGTGCGGGATTTTTGATTTTCCTTTTAAAACATATTTATGCTAATTTTTGTGTTAGCATTGCCAAAATATCTGTTTTCAACCTTTTTTACGTGATATTTCCTTAAATATGTAAAATATCAATAATCCCGCACACCTTTTTCAGATCGCACTCTAAGGAATACATTTTGCAGAAATCTGGAGCTTTTAACACTAACTGGAAGTGGCAGGAACTCTTAAAAAGCAAAAATTGGCACTTTCACTCTGAAGCACAAAATGACGAAAATGATCCATCAGATTACCGTTGCAAAGAAATATACCACTTAGTACGTAAGGCCATTCCATAAGCTTTAAAACGATATATAATTGGGCCTTGTAGTGTAAATAATGACACGACAGTGATTTTTTTTCGCGAAAAAGTGACATCCCTCGTGCAAAGGTATACTCATACCTTAAAGTCATGTTGCACGTGGCAATTTTTCCCTTAACTGACAATGCAACGATGGCAAATCAAAAACATTGCAGCAGGGATGTCACACCCTCGCAATTTTTGTCGCAACCTTGCAACGCATCTACTGGAAAATAAAAATGTTAAAAACAATTAGCTAAGTGGAAATCATTGCGTTACAAGTTGCGGAAACATGTCACATGAAGGAACTTGTCTCGCAACGTTGCGAAAGTAGAGATCCATGCTACTTGAAAATTGCAATCAGCAATATGTTTTGCGTTGCCGGGGTACGCCACACGCGCAATTTTCGGGGCAACTGGCATCGCTACAAATATTGCGTTGCGAGTTGCAAGAAAAATTGCGTCCTGTTGGCTTTTAGTCAGCTTTTCTGCTTCTGGGTCCAGTTCCTCGAAAGTGGTTTGTCACTTACCCAGGATTAATTACCATGGTGACTCGGTGGCTTGATTCAGAACTAAACCTGGTTTAAATTTATCTCACCTTTGATCACAGCCAGCGCCTGGTGTCTGAAGTTACAACTGTTTACACATGACTTTTATGCAATGTATTTGGATGAAGCTTAGAAAGCGCACGTTGCACACGTATCTCTGTTTCGAGCAGAATAGCGCGTGTTTCATTACAATTGTATTGTACATTATTTACTCCGTTTTCTTTGTTATGTAGTGAGCCCGCTGACCAGGGAGATTCTATGATTGCGGGGACTCCTAGAGACGAAGCCTCGATGATACAGGCTCGACTGCGAGAAATGAACACGATAAAGTAAGACTGAGAGACACGATCAATGGCTCATAAAATAATCTGATGAGATCAGCACCAAAACGACCAAAACGACGTTTGACGTGTGGTTGCAAACACCTGTTTCAATGAACCGTTGCTTTGTAAAGTATCATGAACCATGCATCAAAGTGAACGGTAGCTTTTTATTCGAATGAAGAAACCAAACTACACCAAGAACGCTCAAATGACATGTTTTCATTGCCAACATGAAGCATGATTACATGGTTTCACGAGCAACGTTAACTGAAATAGATGTATGGCAACTTTTCAATGTGGAAAAGTCTATTCAACCTAGAAGTACCTTTACACGCAAGCAAGTAGCGCATGGACGCCTTGAACGGCGCAGACCGCGGTTTGCTAAAGGATAAGTCAACTGCGCCAGAACACAGGGTAGCGTTGGCTACTGAGTGACGAATGTCATTGCCGATAAGACTACGTTCTGGTTAAGTGGTTTTCACTTAAATTAAAAGTATGTTAGGCCTACATTAAACGTCGTGCCAGAGTTGTGCCGTTCCATTCCAAAACAATAGAACGTTTTCTATCTATACTGTTATAATCGGGTTGTCTGCGCAAACATTTCTGATTGGCTAAATCAGTCTGCCCGAGAGCAACACTAAAATGGCTTCCCTGACCACAGCTTTGTGCCCTCAGTCACGTACATCACGAGGATGTGCTTTTCAAAAACCAAGAAATGGATTCTCTATCTTTCGAAAGCTCTAGAATTTAAAAACTTTTACTAGACAAATAAAGTGTAGAAAATAAATTGTTGTCTTGAGATAAACAATTGCCAACCCGTTTCGAAATAACTGAATACGAGACAGTTTCTTGGAAAAGAAAACCACAGAAGACTTCGCAAAAACACAGTTGTGCCGCTCAAAAATTATTAAAGCTCAAAAGAAATCCCTGCGTAAAGTAATTGGTTAATGTGCTTTTAATATGTCTGTGATACAAGAGAAAGTCTAAATGAAGTCCAATAATAACTCAATAACAACAAACACAACATTGACAATCGCCGGTCATTTCAACCAATCAGCGTACAGCACTGTTTACAATTTCGATCCTTCAAGAGCTGTTGTGTTTTCTGAAGAAAAGGAAATGCTTTGAAAAATGCATCAATATGGCAAAATTGTGAAATGTTTTGCAAAGTTGAGACATTTACCCTACCTTATATAATGTCTAAACAAAATGTTATTCCGAGTCTTCTAGCGTCACGAAGTGACGGGCTGTTTTCTTGTTATAAATTCTAGTGAAGCGGTTTTCTTTGAAAAGGAAAGGTTCGGCAGAAGAACTCGAAGTTAGTGCTGGGCCTTACTTTTTATGGACCAGTCAGGGCCAGGAACCAACCAACCCGTTGTTGTTGATAAAGTACACCAAGTATAAATATGAAACAAACAAACAAAATAACCATATTCTATAAGAACGCACTGGTCGAACGACGTTTCTTTTGCTAGCTATATGGTGCTGAGTATGTCGCCTCCAATGGACGAATAATTGATTAAATTAATACATCTTCACAGGGATAACCAGGGCGAGGTCACACCCAGACCAACTTTAGCGAGTGGAGCTACAGCACGAATTGTTTTCCGTCATGAAAAACGATTACTGTCCACCCGAACAGCGCAGGTATGTGTTCATTGGATATTTAACATCACTAACAAAGTAGGCACATCCTGCCGATGATGTACTTCTTCGCCGCCATTTTGATGTCATTAAAATTCAGAGACTCGACAAAAAAACTCAAACACTCCATACTTTTTTAGAAACAGCGAGAAAGGCTCCTAATAGTAGACGTCCTTTCATTTAGCTAGGGATCTGATGCCATCAATTCACTATTACTACAGGCGTAAATGCCTTGGAACACTCTGAAACGAAACCAAAAAGTGACTCAGGGCCGACCATTTAGCTTTTTTTTGGGGTGGGGGGGGGGGGGGCAATAAAAATCCTACGCAGCAAAATGGAAAAAAAAATTATCACCGCATAACAGAGGAATAAAAAATCTTACACGGAACGAAACGACCCCCCCCCCCCCTCCCCCCTTAAAACTCAAATGGTCGACCCCTTAGCCTCTTTCCCAGGCTTCTGTCACGCTACGCTATGAGTTCAGAGCTGCCTCCTCTCATACTTTATCTTCACACCATTGAAGCCCATATACGTCTCGATTTGCCAGAATCGAGTGTTTTGCCAGACTCCTTGGGTAGCGGCAAATCGTCCGTGACGTCACTAACGGACTGCGCTTTTAAATAGTTACACCGTTTCCGGGAAACGTTGTCACCCAAAAAGCCTACAAGCTTGGATCGCAATGGATAATGGGGGCATCTAAACTGCTACTGTTTGATCTGAATTCAGACAGTTATCGCAACCAGGTAAATCATTAAATTTCAGCACATTTCTAAGCATGTTTGTTTCTAATATTTTGCAGAAATTCAAATAAATCTTTGCCCATACTCCCTAGCGCACTAAGCTTTGTTGCTTTATCCAGTGACAAGGTATCCCGGAAACGGTATATCCAAAGCCATAGCTAACTCTAGGGAAGAAGTCATTTGCCTACGCGAAAATCGGTTCTCGTGATCAGTTAAGGCGGCGAAGTATCGAAAACTAAGACACGAACTGGTCGCTTGACATATATCTTCATACATTTCTTGCGGCACACGTTTTTCGATCAAGCCATCATATTGTCAAGTTATTTTCATTTTTTCACCAGCAACATCCTTTTAAGCTGTTCGCGAACGGAAACGATGTGCATATAACAATATGTTATATTTGCATTCTTCCCCAGTTTCACATCTGCTCAACAACGGACCATCGATATCGCGCAGACAAAGCCCTTTGTGACCATGGATCCACACTATTTCCATCTAGCTCCCAACAAACGTATGTTTAAACATAGTTATTCACTGCTATTGGCTGATTGCATTTTTAAACCGCACCGGGAGAGTTGTGGACCTCCCTTAAAGACCCCCTCCCCTGGATTTCCAACCTCATAAAGGACCCCCTCCCCTGAAATTTCCATTTTTCCTTTCAAAATACCCCTGGAAAATCTGTTGTTTTTTTGGTAAAATGTCCCTGGAATTTCCAGTCTCCAGACACACCCTCTACCGTGGAATTTCCAGAGTCCAATACAACCCCCCTGGAAAAGTTTCCATAGGCCCTCACTCCCCCCCCCACCCCCCCCCCCCCCCTCCCCAGTACGGTTTAAAAATGCAATCAGCCATTAGTAGAGCGTATTTCACAGTCAATTTCTGAAGAGACTTATGCGAAAAACAATTTTCAGATGCTTGGAATTTGAATGTTTGGCTCCGAGTTTGACAAAAGCCCTATGCATTTACCAATGGCTATGCCACACCGAATCACATCACATCATGCTACACTACACCGTAACACGCAGTATACCACAACACTCCACGCTATTCCACACCGAATCACATCACATCATGCTACACTACACCGTAACACGCAGTGTACCACAACACTCCACGCGATTCCACACCGAATCACATCACATCATGCTACACTACACCGTAACACGCAGTATACCACAACACTCCACGCGATTCCACACCGAATCACATCACATCATGCTACACTACACCGTAACACGCAGTATACCACAACACTCCACGCTATTCCACACCGAATCACATCACATCATGCTACACTACACCGTAACACGCAGTATACCACAACACTCCACGCTATTCCACACCGAATCACATCACATCATGCTACACTACACCGTAACACGCAGTATACCACAACACTCCACGCTATTCCACACCGAATCACATCACATCATGCTACACTACACCGTAACACGCAGTATACCACAACACTCCACGCGATTCCACACCGAATCACATCACATCATGCTACACTACACCGTAACACGCAGTATACCACAACACTCCACGCTATTCCACACCGAATCACATCACATCATGCTACACTACACCGTAAACACGCAGTATACCACAACACTCCACGCGATTCCACACCGAATCACATCACATCATGCTACACTACACCGTAACACGCAGTATACCACAACACTCCACGCTATTCCACACCGAATCACATCACATCATGCTACGCCACACCACATAACACCACACCACACCGTAACACGCAGCATACCGCAACAATTCACTTGGACATCACATCATGCTACACCGCACCCACACCGTAACACAAACTATACCACAACAATCCACGCTTTTCACATCACATCACGTCGCACCACCACACAATATCAAACCACATTTGCACTCCATCGCATCACATCACACCGCACCCCATCATACTGTACCACACTCTATCACACCACATCACGCCGTACCATACGTTGCCATAGTCCATATTCTACGAGGTAGCACATTTAACCATTAAAGTATTCTAACAGATGGGCCTTCATTCTTTAAGTTTCTTAAACCCTTCAATGGGGATGGTCACTGCCGCGCCCCGTGGTTGTTTAACGCCTTTCTGGCTCCGATAAGTGCAGTGCATGCGAGAGACGGGATGTTGTAACCTCCTTTTATCTTTTCTTTTCTAGAAGATGATCGGCTAACCACGACCAGGCATGATTTCTCAAGGCCTGACCGCTTGCCAGGTAATTAGAGTCTTGACTCAGAGGGTAGATAGGAAGTCGGGAGAGCTGATTCTATATTTGCAATTAGATAGATAGAGCGGATTTCAGATGAGCCATTCCATTTTTATCCGACCGCCAAAAGAATTTGTCTGACGGGGGCAGCAAATTTCTCATTTTCCGTGTGGGTCTAAACCTATAGGAACCAAGGAAGACTTTTTCCGAGGGAATGGTTGACTAATTCCGAGGGGGTCAGAACAGAAAGACACTCTTCCGTCTCTTCCGTGGGTATTTCTGAGGGGGGTCAGGACCGCAATGTTCGCTTCTGCAGGTGTTTCTGAGGGGTACCAGGGGACATCTCTGAGGGGGTTAGAAGTCAAAATGACCTCTTCAGTAGGAAGGGTGCGGATGATGAATGGAATGGCCTGATGACTGTCGTCATTGGTAATCTCTCTCTTGTAATCACTCCTATACGATTTATTCGAAATTGGTGTAATCACTTTGCGATTGCTTTCACTACAATAATGTGAAATACGCTCTACCTTTTTAGAACGTCATTGGCATTTTCTTTCAGTTACAAGGATAGCCATCGCGACAGTCATGTAGAGCATTTGAACTTGTTGGCTGGCTAGATAGACAGAGCAGAGACAGGATCTGTAGGAGTATCTGCGAATTCCCGGATGCTGACAGTCATTCGCGCAGTATCGGGTTTCTAACCCGATTGCCTTGAATAATATTTTAGCTATTAGAAAAATAAATAAAAATATCGAAGCACGGTAGATGTACAATGGTTTTATTATTATCCAAAAGGTGAAATGAATAAATAGAATAGGTGTAACAAAATCAGTTATTTAGTGGAGGTCATATTATTTAGTTGGTTTAATGTCTGAAAGTGGGAGCAGAGTGTTTTTCGTCGGACCGTACTATGCATAAATGATGTAGTCTACTATTTATAATATGGCCATGGCTAAAAGGGATGATTCAGAAGGACCTGGTTACTTATTCATTGGCTTCACGGCAGAACTAAGCTACATCTGTCATGTTATGCCATGTAGCTTCGTTCTATTGTTTATCCTATGAATTGTTAACCAGGTCCTTCTGAGTCATCCCTTTTAGCCCAACATGAACTCGAACTTAAAATGAGGACATCAATTGTTAAATGGCCTTGAAATGAGGATTATCATCATTTGGAGGAACATGACTATACTACTATTATCTTCGTTCTATTAAAAACATAAATAGAACGGAGCAATGTATATAAATATACATCATCCAAAAAATTCCGAACCAAAAAAAAACCCAGCCCCTGTCCCACACCCACAACGCCCTTAAGAGCGCTCGATACAAGTGTACTACTACAACCATGTGGGACACTTGCGCATGTCAAGTAACCATGTCACCAGAATGGTAATCCTCATTTCAAGACCATTTAACAATTGATGATAATTCCAATTTTAAGTTTCGAGGGACCTTGTTGTTTAGCCATGACCTTACAGTATGACCTTACAGTATGTTTCGGCGCATGACAATTATCCGCTCATATTGATATATTCGACCATATTTTTTTAATTAAGTGTTCTCGTTAGCTTAGTGGTATAAAGAACGTCCTACTGGACCTGACCTCGGTGCTGTATAACAATAGGATTGCTCCATATCCGAAAATATATCTTCTTACAAACTCATCTGAAATCCAGAGCAGGGATCCCAAGCTTATCTTATGGACAATCAATGTATGCGATAATTTAATAAAACATTTATAAAATATATTTGCAACTAAACATATCCCCACTGGCTTCGGGAGTAGATAGTACGATATCATACGGTACTAGTGCAGTTAAGTAAGATATCCGAAGACTTTCCTGTTCCATTTGTGGTTTCATCATCACCTGCTAGCCTGAAGGCCTCTCCCTCGTCTCCGCTCTCGTGATCTTTCTGCTGGTCCTCGAATTTTCCCTCGTTCATTTCTGTGCTGCCTCTCAGCGCATCGCTCTCATCTCCATTACATGACCTACGCTTACACGGAAGACAACTGACTAGCTGCTGCAGGCTCAATGTCCCGTGTTCTCTTGTGGTCCTATTGTGGAACACAATGACTGGAAGAAAAAGACAGAGAACGCCCAACTGACGGTCATGACCAACATCAAGAAGTGACCCATCTGGATGTAGGAGAGCACGTCCGACGGCATCATGAGCGCTCCTGAAAGGAGATAAAACGGGGGAGATTCTAGCCTGAATTTCAGCAGCCCCTTCGCTCTCAAACGTACCTCACTTTGCAAGAGATTGCGTAATCGCTGACCTAAAATCAGTCAGTAGAATCTGGTTGGTTCAGTCATGGCCTTTTTCAGTAACACGTGCAGGTGAGCGTTTGCATGACAATGCACTACCCCTCAAGCAAAAATGCGTGCGAGAGAATTCCTAGCCAGAAAAACCGGCACCATAACTATTGAAGAAGACTTTTTCTTGGCAGTGATTACATAATGAATGAGAGAAAATCGCGGTTAATTCAAACGTTTCCTCGCAAAGTAAGGTACGACCGACTGGACCGAGGGCGAAGTGTCGACTGACACTTCGGGAAATTTCTAATTTCATATTTATTCCCTTAAATCATGTGGTCACTTAAAAAGCTGCAAATATAACAAGTGATAAAAGGACGTTTCGAAGCGTCCGTATGACGCAAATGACGCCGTTATAAAGATAAAAAAGAGCAGTCAAACATTGGGCATCGCAACAGAGGAATTTTAATTAGAAGGCGAGACGGTTGGGCCGGCGTGCTGTCTGCCAGCGCTCCCTTTCCTTTCCTTTCCTCTCCCCATTCCCTCGTGCCCTCTGCGCCCCTCTCCCCTCCCCTCCCCTTGCGCTCACTGCGCCCCTCTCCCTTCCCCTTGCACTTGCTACGCAGGCTACGTATTTCACTTCAGCTACAAAATCCCTGAGAATGAAATTACCGTAGGGGCCATTGTTTTCGACCCTGAAATTTCCACAGTGTATTCATTTGCAACTTTGGAATTTCCACAGGAGTTGTGCTTTTTTTTGAAAATTTAGAGTTGCCTAATTCGCCTTTGTCACGTCATTCCTAAATGGAGGAATGCTCACCATGAATAATTTAACGATAGTTTTGACAATATTACTTCAAATTCACCTAAAAACATTCAAAATATCTGAACTATCAAGACTACTAGTCAGGATAAGGGTTAATACATCGTTTTAGTATATTTTTATAGTATATGCCTCGTTCTATTAAAGATTAATACTATTAAGGTACGTAATCAATAAACGATCTGTCCGAACCAGCGAATTCACTCGTAGCGTAGTGGTTAGGGTTAGGGTATAGTAACTGGAAAGTTACAGGTTCGAACCCTGATGATTTTCATAATTCTTTTTTCACTTCTGTAGGTGAGCGCTTGTTTAGAAAAAATTCTAAGTGCCAGTGAGCATTCCTCGATTTAGCCGTGTGTCTTTGTCACACGGCAGCCATCTTGGATTTTCTAATACTGCGAAGCAGGCATGAAAGCGAGGCCAAGCGTGTAAGCTCCCCCACGCATAGTCATTTCTGTAAGAAAAAATCCAAGATGGCTGCCGTGTGACAAAGGCGAATAGGGGGAACGGATAGTACTGCTATTTTTGGAACAGCCCAACGGAGGGGAGACGAACGTGAATTTGACTGACCTGCGATGAACGTTGTCACGGCTGCCATGGTGATGGCCGATCCCATCCGGGACATGGAATACCGAACACGTGACCGGCGGTCGTGCTTATCAGGAGCCAGGCAGTACGCCACGCCAAAATGCATGGAGAAGTCAATACTAACGCCTACAGCCACAGACATCGTTATCGACTCGAGGATATTCAGTTTCCAGCCGCTAAGAACAAGCGACCCAATCGTGACTGATATCGTTCCAATGATGGTGAGAATGGCATAGAAACTGACTAACAAGTTCCAGGTGGTCAGCAGCATTACCGCGAAAGCCGTTGTTATAGAGATGCTGAGTGACAGCAATGTACCACGTGACAGGCTGCGCTGAAGGTTGTAGTACTCAAGGTCGGTCATGAACCAGCCATTGCGCATGCCTGAAGGAGCAGAGCGCATCTCGTTCTGAACCCAAGTTTCTATGCGCTCCCAGAACGCATGTGCAGGTTGATAAGCGCGCGAGAGTCGTACATTACTCATAATTCTTATCCAGAGTCCCTTTAGGATGCCCTGCGGGTCGTAGATAAACGATCCTAGGACGTTGTCTTGTACTTTGAACCTGAGTAGTTTTCTTCGATAGGCGGATAGGAGGGTGCAGAAGTTCAGCACGTCTTTGGGGTAAGGAAATGTGGAGTTTTTACAACACGGGTAGTTACACAGCCCGGGAACCAGAGGATCAGTGCATGACTGGTTGTAGAAAACGTCTATGAAACATTGCTTTTCTGATCCTGGCTTTTCGGTATAGAAATCTTGACTTTGGAGCCTTTTGCAGAATCCCATTAACCATTTTGCGACTCTGTGGCTGCTATGTCGAATGTCTTGTCCCAACCAAATCTTCCATAGTCGTATGGGTCGAGCTGATTACCATAATCTTCGGGTTCCACACCCCAGAATATATCAATGGGAAAAGTCGCACTTTCTTGGGATGGACTCAATTCGAAACGGAATTTCTCCTTGAAATTCAGCTCGTAGGTTTCTAATGGGTGGGTCGCTGCAAACATCTGGAAATCTGCCGAGGTTGGGAGTTGAAGTCCTGGATATGCAACTAGAACGACCAGCCCTGCAGCGCTCAGACATGAGAACAAAACGATCCACAAAATACGGAATCGGATAATCAAGCTTGGAAGGATCTCATCGAAGACAAAGCGCGAGAAACTTGTAAAAGTTGCCTCATAACAGGCGCGAAATTTGTCCAGACAAACTAAAGAGTCTTTTACCAGACAGCGGCTATCTTGCCCACACCAATATTTTGTACAGTAAACCTCGTTGATGATTTCAACGGCAGGAAACCATGTCACCATTAGGGAGAACTTAGCAAGGATAGCTACGCCGGCGTACAGCCCGAACAACTTGATGGTAGTGATCTCGGACGAGAAGTTTGCCATGAAAGCGGCTGCGGTAGTTAGGCTCGTTACGAACATTGACAAGGAGGCATGCTGGAGGGTGGCTTGGGTGATCTTCCTGACAGAAGCACCGTGGTGGTCGCGCTTGGATTGTCGCCACACGTCGCAGAAAACAAACGCGTCATCCGCACCTATTCCGACAAGAAAAATCAAAGTGGTGACGTTTAGAAACGGGAAGAAGTCAAGACCCAAGACAATCATGTAGAAGAAGTAAGCGAGAATTAACGCGCTTACAACCGATACGGCCAGAAGAAATGTCAGAAGTATGGACTCCGTGTAAAACCACATTATGATGAGTATAATCACGAGCGCAATTGAAGGATAAATCAAATCCGCAAGGAGTTTGGTGTTGAACATATTAAACTTTAAAAAATAGAAGTCTGTCCCTATCAGTTCCACAGGCCCATCACGGATGGTTTGTCCTTCGAGATGCTTGTAGTAAATTCCTTCCGAGAACTTCCTTCTTGCCACCGTGGCGTGAACACTTGAGTATAACTTAAATGTTCACTCATGGCTTGACCAAGAAAATCCTTGTCAGTCAAATAGTATAGAATATTGAAAACCGCGTTGTCTTGAGTGCAGAGAAGTGGGATGTTCCGGCAGTAAGGATAGGGACTGGAATGCTTAAGATCCCAGCAGTTTTCCTTTAGAGATCCGTTATTGAAGAACGGAGCACAGTATTTTAGTCGGGTTAGTACTATCTCGACGTCCGTATTTTGTATATCTAAGCAAGAGGCCCGCTCGGTTAGTGACGCTACATAATTCCCGACTGACCAACTAGGACAACAGCCTTCAGTGTTCTCGCCATCTACAGTTATGTTTCGTTTAAAGCAGTACTCTTCATAGCCAGGAAACTCCCGAATAATTTGGTTCTCTAGTCTGCAGATTGCCTTAAGACTTTCAGCGTTCAGAAGATTGTCATTAGGTCGAGTCGGTCCAAATATTGTCTTGTACTCAATCCGGGATTTCATGTAAACATTGGGGCTGTCGCACATGCGCAGTGAGCCGGACTCTTGTGCTAAAGACCGCTTTGTTTCTGTTGGACGAAGACTGTGATTGTAGGCTCATCCAAGAGGTAAGTATGCTCGTGTTTAGAGCTCCACAATGTTGCTTCATGTCCAAAGTACTGAATACTGAAAGCGGAATATCTTCAGTCCGAGGAACCGTTACGTATAATTGACGTGATATTGCGAACTGAAGAAAGAGCCGTGTTCTCCAGCGCTTGTTGATAAGAGTTCCACGAGCTTCGAATCCCTGTGGAAAAAGAGAAAAAGATAAAATATACCATTGGGATTTCCCGGACGAATAATGTGGTAAATGACCCAAATTCGCTGAAATGTTATATGCAGCTCAATGCGAGACCGGTCCATTCGTTTTGACGTGTAAAATTGTTGTCTTAGCAACGGGTCGTGGCCACCTTAATAGCGAGTAAGGCGATTGTCTTACCATAACGGGCGTTGAGAAATCCGGGTACTTTGGCGCGCCAAACTCTGGTACAAAGTTGCATAAGGCGCAGATAACAATGAAAATCAACGTGCCAAGGAACATGATAAATGGATGATCAGCCAGAAACACAGAGTAACTGTTAGAATAAACAAGAAATATAAGTCGTGTTATGTTGAGACGGCTGTCTCTTTTGAGTACGTGCTCCTTTTATCGTGCTTACCCTTTATTTAGAGAGTCAATTCGGCGGAGCCAAAATAAACAAATGAATAAATTAGCAAATAAATAAACAAATCTCATTTTTTTTCCGCCGAATTGGCTAAGACTTTCTAAATATTTGAGGCAAATAAATTGAACACCAATTTTGAAATTTCGTGCAAAAGTGATAGCAAAATTTTGTTTGAGATGTTTAAAGAGGAAAAAGGGGTCCACTGTAGCCGGAATATTATTAATATTATACGTATTAACGCAAATAAAGGTCGCAATATGTTAAACTAATGCTAATTAGCCAAATCACACTAGGTCTATTATCAATGCTGCATTCTGATTGGTTGAGCTACTAGAAGGCTATAAGTTATAGGCTACTAGTAGCGAAATGTGTCGGATTAGAAAGCCAGAAAATGGCAAATGATCAGAACAAAACATTTTTTGGCATTGCAAATTGACTACTAGTGTGATTTGACTAAAACAATTATTCCTCTCGCCCTCGTGGGCTTTGAGTCAATAGTCCATTCTGCCTTCGGCCTCATGGGCTATTGACTCAGAGCCCATTCGGGCTCGAGGAATAATTGTTAAATAATACCTCCTACTGTCCTCCAAGTCACACGAATATTATAAAAGTTATGACAAAATTTATATTTACAGAAATTGCGCTTGGACGTGGAGTCACCTTAATCTGCAATCTTTTTACCTGCTCATAAAGAACTTGGTCATTTAACTTCAAATATGCCACGTTATCAGTCAAATTTCTATACAATTTTGTAAACAAGTAAACTAAAAAGTTTGTTTTCCTCCAGTCATACTCTGTCGAGTTACCCTTGGGAATCTAGAGGTCTGGTCATATGCTCGTAGCGAAAGAACCAGCACATGACTGTTCAGCTGTAAATGGCCTATTGAACCCTCTGAAAGTGAGAAGGAATAGTCTCCGCATCTAGTTCACATTCTTATTTTCTTTCCGCTTCTGTCACGGTTTATAGTTTTTATAACGAAAATAGAGACTAATTCGTTGTAAATATGTACACACCTGAACCGCCCATCTTGCTCCGTGCGCTCAGCGTCTTTTAAACTCTCTGTTTCCTTGTCTCGGCCTCGTGGATTCATGAGGATAGTGGGACTAGCATCGGGGAGGTCCATGATCGATCAACAACAAGCGTGTAGCCGTACCCTCATCCAGACGGGTCGGCGGGCCTACAGTTTGTAATCCCGGGCCGGGTTTACTCAGGCTGTTGTCTGTAATTGGAAAAAAAGCTACACAAGAAAAATCAAGAGAAGACTTGGGGGAAGGGGAGGGTAATAAGGTGCTTTTAAATATATACCGGTTCCGGGAAACGTTGTCACCCAAAAAGCCTGTAAGCTTGAAGCGCAAAGGATGATGGGGGCTACTGTTTGATCTGAATTCAGACAGTTATCGCAACCACAGGTGAAATGATTAAATTTCAGCACATTTCCAAGCATGTTTGTTTCTGATATTTTACAGAAATTTTAATAAATCTTTACCCATACTCCCTAGCGCATCAAGCTTATATGCTTTTGGGGTGACAACGTATCCCGGAAAGGGTATATACATGGATGATAACAAACCAGGTGTGTTCTACAGGAAATTATTGAGCAAAGCCAATGGTAAAAAGGCCTAGATCCCAGTAACACATTGGCAGGTCAGAAATTCAGCCTGTTTTGACGAAGCAAATGCCGTTTTTACGCAAGCTTGGACCAAGGAAGGCAAATTTTCTGAATAACTAATCACCTTCAATGTGAAGAAACTTCTTTAAAACTTCGCCCTATTGATTAAAGGGTGTCTTGGTGAAGCAAATCAAATCATCATTAACCGGGAGCCTTTGCGCCCCGTTTTCATTTGTTTTCAAATTGATCCATTGTTTTTGGGCTGCTCTGATTGGCTAATAGATCGCAAAGGCTCTCGGTTTATCAAGGGTTAACTTCTTTAGTTTGGTGAACTTCATGATATTGAAGGCTTAGGCAAAACCAGTTGTCGATTCAACAACTTCTTAGTTTTTCTCGACGAGAATGTTTCGCAGCGATGCTAAGAACATGTGCAACAATTTTCAAATCAGTTCTCTCTTACACTCGTTTTCAGTCACACGTGCACCCTGCGCTTTTCGATTCCGAGTCGCGACTGGTGTTTCGTGGACGTCAATCAAGACTTTCGACCTAGCCACAGGCCAACAAGCTAGCAAAATATGGCCGACCGCGCATTTTTAGGTTTAATAATGCTCGTTGGTCATATTTTGCTAGCCGTTGGCCCGTGGCTAGGTCGAAAGTCTTGATTGACGTCCACCAAACACCAGTCGCGAGTCGGAAACGAAAAGCTCAGGGTGCACGTGTGACTGAAAACGAGTGTAAATCTCTCTTGCACCTCATTATTTTACACTAGGTTATTTTCAAAAATGTTAAAAGGTTGAATATCGTGGAACATCAGCATACTTATTTAGAATCATCGGAATGGCAAAACTTGTCGACCAAATATAGACGTACATGTTGAACAGGGTTGGCTTCCGCCTAACAGCGTTCGATTGATTAAAAGCTGCCTTGGTCAAACAACTGCCCAACGATTATCAAACAAAATAAGCTACTTCAGTTTAGTAACATTCATGATATGTAACAGCTGACTATTTATTAAGCCCTTGACACTAATCGTTTTAATCATTTCTGGCTCTTTTTTGCAGTCCCTAAGGAAAACAGAAACCAATGCCTTACGTAAGAAGCAAACTTTTTCTTCTGTGCCAGAAGGAGTTATTTTTCTAATCAGTTCTTCTATAACTTTTTTATCATTTTATTATATTTGTAAAGAAACTGATTGGACTGTATTTAAGTTGAAAGCGAAAGTTCAAGCATTTTGTCAATCGAAGTCAACACTTCCCGCACAATTTAGAAACCAAGAAAGGACAAATGAACAGCTGTGAAAAAAATTGAAACGAGCAAATACTTACACGGGTACTGCAAAATGGAAAACATTTATTGATTTTCCATCGTCTTATATTCCATCTAAAACGACATTAATATTCCCTTAGTTTTATATTCTCCTTTAATTTATTTTTTTTCATTTGGGCACTTCCAGCACATTTTGTTTATCAAGGAAAGAAAATGAGACAAAATACAGAGACATGGTAGATCTTATAGGCTGAAGCAAAACGCATCTGTTTCCAACTGTTTTTTGCATAATTTTAAAAGCACTCGTTTTGATAGCGACGTTTTATCGCCGGGAATTTGAATAAAAAACATTTCACTGAGATATATCAGCACTTCGAAAATTATTGAAATTTGTGTCTGTATTTCACTTAGCGAAATGAATATGTATCTTCTTAAAACCGAACAAAATCTTATTTACCATTGGCTTGACTTTACTGTTATACTTTGTTGTAGTACTAACCTTACATCTGGACAATCACACAGGTCTTGTTCGCTCAATTGCTAGCCAGAATAAGTCGCTCACTTTGCATCTGTCTTGTAACTGCACCATGGAGATCGACAATATTAACGCCAGTAGTTAAGTTAATGACGTCATATTCGTTATGCTATTTCTATCCACGACACCTGTTCTTCTAAATAAACAAACAAATACTGCACTCGTATGAAGACGTTTAATGGGATCATAATCGAGAAGCTTCGCTTTTGCGCGTCAGTCCGTGGCAACTCGGCGAGTACTATGTTCGAGTCATGCAGTTCGGATATCAAGATATAGTCCGGTCAATCTAGAGCTAAAACAATGGGAACCTAAAATAATTGTAACAAGAAATATTTTCTCGTCAAAATGTAAGAGACATATATTAAATTGACTGATCAAAATTTCATATTCAGTTTTATATTTCATATTCGGTTGAAATTATCGAAATAAAAGCTGTTCGCAGCTGTTTTGAGAAATATAGCAAACACCACGTGTGCATCGTGTCAAAATATTCCAATGAAGTTTAAAAGTTAAACGAGACTTACCTGTAAGTTGAAGTCAGACTGTAATTCTATGAAGTTACAAGTTGCGAACTAGGGAGTCACGTGAGAGAATGTGCATGTAACACGAGCATTCAGTCTTTAAAGGTGAGTGATTGCTTCATGAAAAAAGAGGGGGGGGGGGGGCAAATGAGAAAACTCTGGTAACGAAAACCAGATGTGGGCCGGGACGTGACCCCCTAGTTCGTGACAGCAGCAATGATGGCTCCAAACATGGGCCAAGAACCACAAAAAAAACACACACACAAAAAAAAAGAAGTGCTGAATAACAGGAGCAGCAGCAACAACAAATCAAAGGCATGCCATAGGCAAACTCGCGGCTGTTTTCTTTTAAAAAACTTTTGGAAATTAGTCGTTTTTAAACTTTGACATACCCCCAGAACCACCTTTATTTTTTTATTTTGGGGCAGATTGCTCAATGAGAAAACAAATTTTAATTTAACTGACACCAAAACGATGTAGCCCCTAAAAATACCATTAAGAATTTTTTTGGGGAACATGATATGTCACTGTTTTTGTAGTTCTTTGTCATCTGGATTTGTGACATACAAACATATCTCTTCTTTTTAGTCAACAAATGCATTTTTGCAGTATTTGACACATGTATTAGCTTGAGTTACAACTACCTGAATGTTTTCCCTGTTTCTATTAGAATGATCAACTACAAAGTAGCATATAATTCATTGTCAAGTATTTCAAAATGGGTCAGAAGCACACTGTATACCTTAAAGCATATTGCGATTAGAATAACACTGTACATCATTGCTTAGTTTTGAAACAACTGCCATACATGTTATGCAGGCATTTGCAATGATACGGTTTAGTTCTCATACAGTACTATTTAAAGCAGAGCAACAAAGTACAGTGTTGTGAATCAGACTTGAATTGGGTTTGGCTTTTTGTAGCATTTTGCGGTTGTTAAAATCCCGGATATAGCCTGCTAGCCGGCTCTCTAGTGGGTTTTTTTGGATATTCGATTTTTTTTGGCGCGCGGGATTCCTGCGACACAGGAATCCCGACACCACAGGAACCCCGCGCGCGCCCTAACGAATTCTTCTCTGGAAAACCCACTGGAGAGCCGGCTCGCAGGCTATCCCGGATATACACACATCAATATTGTCTTCTGCTTTTGTTGCTTTGAGCACAATTTTTTAGGCTAATTTTTATGCTAATTCTGGTGACTGCCTGTGCCCATTATACCTCAAAGTTTTTGGTCTGATTTATGGGAGCCCCCAAAAATGCTGCTCTTGGGATATAGTATATTTTTTATGGGAATATCACAATTTACCCAGCTAACAGGGGCTTCGGAATGTGTGCACATACAGTGGTACCTCTATTAAGTGGCCACAAAATTTAGCCGAAAATTTAGAGCCCAGCATGTGAAATTACCACACGTTTGGGGGAACTTTGATATGACGGGTGCAAAATCGGGAGTTTTTTAAGGATTGATTGGGGAGGGGGGGGGGGGGGGGGGAGACGGCCTCCCTGACCCTTTAAGCCCTACGGCCCTGTATTACCCTAACGACGTTTGCATAAAAAATAATAATTATTCGGTCCCGAAGGTGGCTGCTTAAGGTCTCTGTAAACCCGTGAGGGGTGTCTTCGCGTCGCAATTTATACTATGATAATGAGCTATATATCATTTTAAAGCTAAAATATTGCTCTGTCTTATGAAGTTGTTTAGTTTATCGAAGTATACATTTTTCTTCTATTTTTAAGGCCCCGAACTAAAAACTACCTTGTTTACTTGAGAAGCTCCAGGCCACTAGGGGTTTGTTGCACAATTTCACACTTTGTCGGATTTTAATCTCGGAGAAATGAACTGCAAAACCGTGTCAGCGATTTTTGATATTTTGCATATTTACGAAAATATTAGGTCGCGAAGTTGAAAGTCGCATTTTTACAGTTTGTAGCCGCAAAATTTATCATAAAATATTTTTCAAGTAAAAACTAAAAATTCCCTCACACGGTTTTTTAGTTGTGATCATTTTCTAACGACACAGAAAATTTGAGGCCGATATCTTAATCGTGCGGGATCAGGAGCTTCGCGAAGGTGAAAATTTGACCTAAAATTAAAGTGCTAGAAAAAGCATGTAAAAGTTAATTAAACTACAGCAGAAACATATAACTTAGTTGAAACATGTAACGGCGAACCAAGCTGTGGATTATCCGAGATGAATTTATGACGATATTTGGTCAATAATAATGAACTCTCGACTGCTAACCCAAGTAGGTTTTCTCTTCATAATATCTCATTTTTCGCTCGTATAAAGTAGCAACAGTGGTAAGTAATAATATACTAACATTTAACATCTTGAAGTCCTGCAACAACATTATTTTCAGAATATTCCGCAGCTTGGCACTAAAGTAATGTATGTTTGTTACACGTTTCAACTAACTTATATGTTTCTGACTACAGAAAATGAGTGGCGGGCAATACAAAAGAATGGGCAATGGAAGCCTAGGAAAACAGTTGACGCGTCATTTGAGGTTTTAGAAATATACTTTAGGACTGTATGAAATGACTTTCGGGGGAATTTTAGATTTAGATTTTTACCTTTCACGAGACCTTAATAGAGGTACCACTGTAATTTTTATAGAGGATATTACATGTAAATAGAGGTGTGAAAATATGAGTATTATTTTCGAGTGACCAGAAGGATATCTTGACAAGTACAGCAATATAGTAACATTTTGTTTTTAACATGAGAAAGTAAAATTCATATGTTCAAGCCACTGTAATTTTCCTGTTATAATTCATAGTTCCGACCTGTCAATCACGCGTTTGAAATCAACCAATCAGAATAAAGCGCGGGAAGCGCCGTCGAACTGTCCCACAAAAAAATTCGAAAAAATGGCGGGCGTGGACAGAGAAAATGCGAGTCCTTCGGACGATTTGCGCTTTGTTCCCGACCAGATTTCCGTGTCTTTTCTGCCCAATCACTGTGACCTTTCACAAAAAGTATTAGAAAAGGGCCTCAATTATTTTTCCCAAGGATTTATTCATGACATTAGAGTTTATAATGCTGCAACTGACACGGGAACAGGCGTTCGAGTTGATGCGAAATGTTGGCGGTCTATGAGGAAAAACGAGTCGCCTCACAAGCTCAACATTGTTATCAAGACCAACATAATATCAGAAGCTGTGTGTACATGCAAAGTTGGGTATGTATCTTTCATTTACGCTTTTTGTTACAAGCGGCTTGTAAGTTATATTTATTTTACTAACTTAGTCGCACGCAACTTATAACAGGTTGGCTGGCCGTTGCTCTCACGTAGTTGGACTAATAAAATCACTACAAGGACTAAAACTACACAATTCTATCTCGACGTCAGTCTGACGTCACTACGGAGTCACATGAGAAGCATGCGCTTGTCTATCATAGCCATTGCATTCCTTGCTATCTTACCATTAAGACGCGATTCAGTGACGCTCCTTTTAATTTTACTTTTAACTATCCGACACAGTTCATTCACCAAGTGAGTATACCAACTTTGCGGAGCGTGTGATGCATTTCCATGTTTTGTTACTTTAATTGATCACTTTTTTTTTCCACATCTAACACAAACTCTTTAGTATGTTGCAAGACCAAGAGAACACATTGGAATCCGAGACAGAAACGAACGAACAACAGGAGAGCCACCCAAACCCTCCGGCTCCGATACCCGCTCAATCGTTTGCAGCAATGAACGCCAACATGGGCACCATGACAAGTTTGCTGACCCAGCTCTGCTCACAGCTACTGCCACCGGCAGACGAGCCCCAACCGGGCACAGTACACAAATCTAAAACGCCACCGGCGAAAGCTCCCTCTGATGAAGCGGGGAAATCAACATGCCCACCGGGCAACACGAAGGGAAAGAACCGTAAGCGGCGACACTCCGAGTCCTCCTCGTCTGAGAATTCTAGCAGGTCTAGCGATTCGGAATCCGAGCATGAGCCGGATGATGAGGAAGACCGATTCAGCACGCATGCCGATCGTGAGGAAGTAGAAAAACTCCTACAGGGTAACAGCAGGGCCAAACCAAAGAGCACCGCTCAGAACGCGTCAGACTCAGACAACGAGGCTGAGAACGACATTCTTACGGCGCTCGACGCCGAAACACCGGGGAGTGAAAAGGAGGGCCCCAAAGTACGGAAGCAACTCGCTAAAATGGCGCGCCATCGATGGGGAAAGAAGGCCATTGCTAGCCGCCTAACGGAACTAATGGACCGACACCCGTTACCCCAAAACTGCTCCAAGATGGGTGTTCCAAAGGTTAACCCTGAAATATGGGACCAACTAAAAAGCTACCAGCGGAAAACCGATCTTAGGCTATCCAATGTTATGCAAATTGTGCAACGTACATCCTCAGCCATAATATACATGTGTAATAAAATCATTACATCTGGGGACGAGAGTGGATCCCACCGGGAAATTCTCGCCAATGGCATGGACTCATTGGAAATGCTTGGTCACGCTTGCCATGAATTAGCCCAGATAAGACGGAGCCAAGTTAAACCCGCGCTCAATCCTGAGTTCCATACGCTCTGCACGAAAGACCAGCCGTTCTCTCCTACACTGTTGTTTGGCGCACACTTGGCAAAACGCGTCCGCGACGCGAAAGAAACAACAAAGTTGGGTAAAACGGTTGGCGCGGGAGCAAAACGTGATCGCCACAGGGACAGGCGGTCGGGTGCATCGAATTACACCCCCTACAACAACTTTAGGAGGCAGCGCCCTTTTTTAGGGAAAGGCTCGGGACCTGTGAAACGAAACCGGCCGAACAGACAGCAACGGGACTCAAAGTAATTTTGGGTGGCCTGCAATCCCTTCAACAAAAGGTAGGCAAAATCGCAAGCACAGAAAATAGCCTTCTCATTGAGCATTTATTCACACATTGCCAACAGTTTAAGGCAGGAAATATCAAACATTCCTTGGCAAATTGGAGGAAACTAACCTCCGACCACGAGATTTTATCTGCTGTAATGGGAATGAAAATTGATTTTGCGATAGAACCAGAACAACATTACGTGCATTCCAAGTTTAATGCTGCTGACATCTGTGCTATCGATACAGAGATAAATAAATTGTTAGACAAAGGAGTCATTGAGCCCACCGGGCACGTGGAAGGAGAAATCATCTCTGACATTTTTGCTCGCCCTAAAAAGGACGGCAGCCACCGGCTCATACTTAATCTGAAGGAACTAAACAAATTTTGTCCAAAAGTGCATTTCAAAATGGACACGCTAAGCACAGTCGTCAAATTAATAGAAAAAGATTGTTTTATGGCCTCTGTTGACCTCAAAGACGCATATTATTCCGTCCCCATTGCCAGAGCGGATCGCAAATATCTCCGCTTTGTGTGGAAAGGGCAACTATACCAATATTCTTGTTTGCCAAACGGAATTTCCTGCGCCCCGCGGAAATTTACTAAACTGCTCAAACCTGCATTAGCAAAACTTCATATAGAAGGTCACGTGGCCTTAGGTTATATTGATGATCTATTCCTCTCGGGAAAAACACGAACGGAATGCCAGGCGAATGTCTCCGCCACAATTCAGGTTTTTGAGTCGTTGGGATTTGTAATCCATCCCACAAAATCAGTTTTCGTCCCATCACAGCAGCTAATATTCCTGGGGTTTGTGCTTGATTCGGTCAGTATGAAAGTTTTTCTGACCCGTGAAAAAGCCGATAACCTAGTGTCGTGTTGTCGCACGTTGTTACAAACCCATAAACCTATGATACGAGAGACAGCGCGAGTTATCGGTAAGATCATCTCATCATTCCCTGGGGCTATGTTTGGGCCTTTGTACTACCGGTCCTTAGAACACGACAAAACCCAAGCACTTAAAGAAGCTAAGGGTAATTTTCAACGGCATATGGTACTCTCCAATGACTCACGATCAGAACTAACTTGGTGGATAAAGCACACACACTCTGCATACAACCTAATCTCCCGACTAGACCCAACACACACGCTAACCACTGACGCTTCAAATGACGGCTGGGGGGCCGTTTTTAAGGAAAGCAAATCTGGCGGGATGTGGTCAGTGGAAGAGAAAAAACGTCATATAAACTACTTAGAGCTTCTGGCGGTCTTTCTTGGTTTAAAAACCTTTTTTCAACACGTGCGTGACACCCATATCAGGCTACGGGTCGATAACAGCACGGCGGTCGCCGTTCTCAATCATATGGGAACTAGTCACTCAGAACCACTCAATGCGCTTTGTAAAACCATTTGGGAATGGGCTCAGACCCGTAGCAATTGGTTAAGTGCCAGTCACATAGCGGGAAAATGAAATATTGATGCCGACCGAGAATCAAGGGCTAACAGGTCTGAGACGGAGTGGATGTTAGACTCCGAAGCACTTCATGCGGCACTAGCGCGCCTTGAGATTATGCCCACCATCGATCTGTTTGCCTCGCGAATCAACAAACAATTTCCCCGCTATGTGGCATACCGACCGGACCCGGAAGCTTTTGCGATAGATGCTTTCTCCCTGTCCTGGTCAAATGAAATATTTTACGCTTTTCCCCCATTTAGCTTGATCGCGGATGTCTTAAAGAAAGCACTGGAGGACAAGGCAACGGGAGTGGTGATTATTCCCAAGTGGCCAACTCAGGCCTGGTACCCCAAAGCCATGAAAATGGCCACAAGGGAACCGATCGAATTGAAACCGCGGAGATCTCTATTGTCTCTCCCCAGCCAGGCCAACGCCGAACACCCACTCTGCAAAAAACTAAGCCTGCTCGTTGTTCCATTGTCAACAGCTATCTAAACAACTTACATATTTCATCCACTGCCAAAGAAATTATTAAAGCCTCTTGGCGCTCATCAACCTCATCTCAATACAACACCTATCTCTCACGTTGGCAAACATTTTGCGAAAAACATCATATTAACCCCTTACAAGCCACAGTGGAGAACGGAATTGACTTTTTAGGCTCCCTTTATCAAGCAGGATGCGGTTACAGTTCTATCAACACAGCGAGATCAGCACTATCGATCATCATCAAGGTACCGGGTCAAACGTTCGGCACGCATCCTCTCGTCACGCGCTTCCTGAAAGGTGTGTTCGAATCAAAACCCTCTCTTCCTCGCTATACGCATATATGGGATGTTAGTACGGTTTTACAGCATCTACAGGGGGTCAGCGAGAACATCTCTGAACTGAATCTGAAAACGATTTCACTTAGGCTAGTTATGCTTCTATGCCTATTAACCGGCCAGCGATGTCAAACGATTAGCAAGCTCGATTTACAACACATGCAGACATTACCTGACAAATACGTGTTTACTGTCAGAGAGACACTGAAAACTTCAAAACCAGGTAGACATTTAGAGCCCATTGAACTGGACGCCTACAAGGCGGACACCAAAATATGTGTGGTTTCTCATCTACAGAGATACTTAGAACTAACACAAAGCTTGCGCAAGGATCACACAAAACTCCTGATCAGTTACATAAAACCACATCGGCCTATCTCGAGCTCTACCGTAGCTAAGTGGGCGAAACGTGTGATGAAAGACGCAGGCGTTGACACAGACCAATTTTCGGGTCACAGCACGCGATCAGCCGCTACTTCATATAGTAGCGTTTCCGGGGTCCCTTTGAAAGATATCCTCAAAGCGGGGGGCTGGTCAAATGCTCAGACTTTCGCAAGATTTTACAATAAGCCTATTAATAGCTCTTTTAGCAGCCAGATTCTGGAACATTTCCAGTCCACCAGACCGTAACAGAGCCTCGGTCGTGTTGTACTAGTCTCAGTAGACAATAAATATTTCATTTATCCGACCGCAGTCGCATCATATCGTCACTCTATTCTACTCGTGTAACCAGGGCTTTCAAATCTCATGTGACTCCGTAGTGACGTCAGACTGACGTCGAGATAGAATTTAAAAATTAAACGAGACTTACCTGTAAGTCGATGTTTGATTGTAATTCTGTCTCGACGTCAGTCAGGAACGAAGGAGTCACGCCCTATATACCCTTGCGTTTCCCTCCCGACTCCTTCGTTCCTTGATTTCCTGGTTACACTCGCGTTAAATAATGGCTATGATAGACAAGCGCATGCTTCTCATGTGACTCCTTCGTTCCTGACTGACGTCGAGACAGAATTACAATCAAACATCGACTTACAGGTAAGTCTCGTTTAATTTTTAAATTTTAGTCACATTCCGGACCAGCTGAGTTGTACTAGCTTGCCACAGCAATGGAGCGTCCCACGAGGCGACAAAATTGAACCGGTACCGATAAACCACTTGATTGTTGCACGGCCAAAGGAAGCAGGGACTCGAAAACGCAGGCCAACACTTTGCCAAATGGATCTCAACAAAAAGTACGTTCATGTACAGTAAGTTACTAACGTATCTTAAGATTGGGCAAATTAGCCCAGTAACAAGTGTCATTACCAATAACAACCAACATTTATTAAGCCTGCTGACATAATTTGTATCGTCGCAAAGTTCGTCGACTGGCATCGCTCAAATCGAAAAATTTGTTAGTAAGTCTTCGTGAAAGATGTCAACATCAGTAACCTTATTATTCCCGGACTGATAGCGGTATTTTATACAAATTAGGCGTCGGCGGGGTAACAAATTCCATCCATATCCTGTAGGGAACTTCGTATTTGGAGCCTCGCTCTGTGAGGATTTCCCGGCCCTCGGGCAAAGCTAAATGAATAGATAAATAACAGCTTTTAAAGCAAGGTCACACAATAAAATAAAATTTTATGAGCATATAATTTTCTAATACATTTTATACACTGTACACTGGTGTTTTCTTGATAATATAGTCAAATATAAATTACATTCTGTTTCTGATGATTGCGGGTGACCCCCTAATTATGACTTACACATTTGTATTTGTTTGTTTTTGTTTTAGACTTCCCAAAATTACTGCCACAGACATTCAGACCCTACAATCTGTGAAGGGTACGCCACTGGAGTATCTAATAAGCAATGATGTACCACTAGTCAAAACTCCATTGGGAATGGTCCAAGTGGGAAGTCCTTTGTCGTACCAGGTTAGATACACACAAATAATATACAATAACAAACAAGTACCATTAATAAGTAATAATAATACAAATACAATAGAATCTCAAGTTTGAATAACCAACATAAACTACAGGGTGATTTGTTATTGGCTATTTAGATGGCCTAATTTCTGTTTTTCTCTGAGAAGCTTGATCATGATTCTACTGTATTCGATACTATGTGATTTTAAATTATATATTTCAATGTGAGAAATATATTTCAATCATCTTTGATAAAGACATCTTGGAATAGTGTCAAATAACAGCAGACAGTCAAAATTTGGTTAATCTTATGAAACAGAGAGGTTGGAATTCTGTCTGCAACTATACGATAAGTCTTCACCTTCTTTATAAGTCTCTCAATATGAACCCGATGTTTAGCAATTTTGCTTGTCATCTTGCTCTCAGCAACTGACATTTGCCTACCTGTAGTTGCAAATGGTGGCAGGTTTAATGAAAGCCCTAAACTTTCCATTTCTGCTTGGATTGTGAACCCTTTGTCTGCCATTATAGCATCACCACTTTGAATATAGCCATTAGACTTAAGGGTTTTCAAAAGATCATAAAATCCAGATTTCTCTGTCAACTGTTTGTCTGAGATAGAACCTGTAAAAAGTTCAGAAACAAACAAAAGTGATCCCCTAGGATCACAGCCAATGAGGCACTTTAAAGTTGTACTCGACTTATAGTCACTGCACAGCTGGCTTTGTAAAGCCAGGGCACATGGGGACTGGGTGCGGATTTCAGTGCCATCAATAATTATGAGTGACGTTGGGAATTCTCTTTTGTACTTCTCTGGCATTTTGTCAATAATGACTTCTCTCTTTGGCCAGATGTTGAGCTGACCAAACTTATAGTACATTTTTTCTGTCCAGGCATTTACAACACAACTGGCTGACTGAAGAGAAATATTAAACCGAACAGAAAGGTCTTTCAGTTTAAAATTGTGTCTGAAACGGCACAGTGTAAGGAAAAGGCCATTGACATTAGAGAACTGACTTAAATCTGTGCGGCCTTTCTCATATTGTACTGAATCAGTAGAGGAAGTAAGAAATGAAAGAAGTGAACAAAACCTCAGATAAGTAATAGCAGTATAAAACTTGAAAAGGCCCTTTGTTTTGTTTTCCAATTGCAACACTTTTTCAACTCCAAAAGCAATATTGGACTTTTTTTCTGACTTTAATTTTTCGTTTTCAGCATAAAGAATGTTGAAATTTTGCTGAGCGGTCTCTAGCTCCGACTTTAAGCTGATAATTTGACTTGTTAGTGCAAAGACATCAAGTGGAGAGGTCCCTGTGAATGGAAAAGGAAAAAAAGAATAAGAAAAATACAAATAATTTGATGAAAAGATTTAGTACTCTTGGGAAAACTATTCATTTCCTTATCGAATTACTGTAAACTTTGTTTTCTTCATTGCAGACAAGGAATGCTATTACTGTACAACAATCAACATCTAAGGGCTGTGCAAATCCTTCAGTACACAACCCTCCCCCAGTGCCATTGCCAAGAGAGTTCCAGCATCTTAACAGTGGTTTCAAGGGTACAGATCCAGTTGCCATCGAAGAGCGTACAAGGGCACAATCCAATTCCACTGAGTGGTTTCAGGCTAGGAAATACAGGCTGACAGCATCAAATTTTGGGAGGGTGCTGAAGAGAAAGTCAGCACCCTCTGAAATATTTCTCAAGAGTATATTTAACACTAGGTCGTTTTCTGCCCCATCAATTGATTATGGGAAGAGAAATGAAAAAAAGGCCAAATTAAATACATGAGGGAAAATCCCTCAAGGCATTTTCATGAATGTGGTCTTGTTATCAATAAGGAATTCATGTTTTTGGGGGCAACCCCGGATGGAAAGTTATGTGACGAGAGCGGCAAGAAGGGTATTGCAGAAATCAAATGCCCATATACTGCAAGAGATAGTACATTTACAGAAGCATGTAGCAGACGTGATTTTTTTCTACAGATAAAAGAGGCAAATAATGTAATGTCTTTAAAGAAAAATCACGAGTACTATGCTCAAGTACAGGGGCAGCTCATGATAACTGGATGTGACTTCTGTGATTTTATTGTTTATACAAAAAAAGACCTCTTTGTAGAAAGAATATTTCCAGACATAGATTTCTTAAAAACTATGCTACAAACACTATCAAAATTTTATGAAACTTGTGGTAAGCCATTTCTAGATAAACAGAAGTAAAATATACCATTCTATAGCTTTTGTAAAATCGCTGGAATGAAACATTCACTTACATTTTTCTTCGGTTTGGGTGCCCATTTCGGAGGTTTCTGATGTATGATCTTTGAGGGCTTGTACCCCAAGGGAACTTGAATTTCTAAAGGCAACAAACGATAGATTGTTACAATTAAGTCAATAATGTTATCTGTCGATGTAATCATATAATCATGTCAGAGTGTTGGTAAGCTTTTAACAGAAACAACTGTATCCGTAGCTTTGACTCACTCTCGGATCAAAAGTAAACTGTACTCTTTGAATGATATAATTTGTTTTTGGCTTTGAATTCATGTGCTTGCTCATACGTAGTAGTAGACATGGTTTGCTCGAGTACAAGCAACTACTCATGTCTGAAGTGGAGGCACATTTATCGACAAAAATTTTGTGACACAAGGGAGTTTACTAAGCACTTACATTTCCTTTACCAGCAGTTGTTCATGTTGTTCGGGATCCTCGAATTTGATACTCTTGGCTGGGATACCGCAATGTGACTGCTGCTGTACTCTTTTCCTAACCGGTATTCTTGCAGGGACCGGAGGACTGCCGTCTGCGGGGATCGGATCCGGCCACACTTCGGTGGGTCCTTGACCTCCGACAAAGTGCTAAAAATCGTCAATAATGCTATGAGTGGACCAGAAATCTTTACCAGGCAAGAAATGAAAATATGACAACCTGGAAATTAGTTCATATATTGCGAATTTACTCACCGAAGAGCAGACAGCTTTATGTTTGTTTATGCGATCGACATTCAAAACTTCATGCTTTCGGCCGCAGTTTTTGATCCACTTCTTGCATTTTTCCAGGTTTGACTTCGGTTTAGGAAATAAAATAAGCTTTCCACTATTATACCTGTTGGGGTACCTCTCATCAGCCTTGCATTCGCCCCAACAACAACGTAAAACCATCTTCTTTTCAAGAATATACGGGCATGGCGATTGCCATTTTGTTTACATTTTTGAGGGACTTTTGTGGGACAACATGGCGGCGGCGTGCGATCTTGTCTCTGATTGGTTAATCTCAGTCACGCAAGCGAGAGGTCGGAACTATGAATATCACAGGGCGCCCAAGCGCATGATCCTTGTATTCAGTTAAATCTGTTTGCATTTGTATTGACACACACAACTCGTATGATACCCGATGGTAATATATACTCCATAAAATGCCCGAAATTGCTGATCCAATACGATGTTTGACAATGAATCATGCCTACCTTTATTCTGCTGTCTGTGTGATTTCAAGGATTCTAAATAGTGCTATCCGTAGCTTTATAGGCCATAACAGTGGAAAACAGTTCACCGTCATAACCTGAGGTTGAGTTTGCTTCTGTCACTTGGTGCAGATTTAAATGTTTTCAAAAGACTGGAAAAGCAATAGAGTTTCGGCATCGCTGTACAAAGCACTCCTGCTCTAACTTTACTGAAGAAACCGCAAACACGACCAGATCCACTTGATAATATCGCTTTTGAGTTTTGGACTTGGTTATTCCTTCTTGTGCTTTTTCGAGAAAACAGCCATCATAATCAGTCGAACTTCCGCGAAAAGATACATTGATGAGTCGTAGCATTCTAGAACCCAGATCTCCCCCGCTATATATTGCTAGATTTGGGTTCCCTGTGGTATAGCAGAAGGGTCTAGGGGGGAGCAGGTCGGTCGTTAGTCCTTGCTTTTACCACGAATTGGTGCCCCAAGCAGGCGACCCGCGCGTTGTATTGTCTTCTTGCTTGCCTCGGGGAATGGTGTTTCTATTCTTGTGTGCAGATTATGCACTGAAATGGGACTTGGATTTCTGGGAAATGGGAATTAGACACCCCCTTGAATTCATAACCCTGCACTAGGTACGTTGGCTTTGCTTCAGGAAGGTCCTCGTTAAATGTAGGTTTTAAAATAAATAGACAGTAGCGTTTTAAAACAGTGAGATCTTTGCGCATGCGTTAATGACGTCATTGGTAGTGTATATTTCATTTTCCCACGTTTTGTAACCCCCTGCACCTGGGTTTGCGCGGATCAAAATTCTCACACAGTGAAGGTTTAAAGATGACTAAAAAATTATCGATTTGAAACAAACCAGTTTTCTGCAAAGATAGGTAGAGAGCTATATATACGTTGGCGAAGGTATAGAGGTAACAGGCAGTTCGGTTGGGTTTTAGTCACGCCATGTCCCGCAGATAGTTCGTATGGTCCCGCAACTCGAGAGTCCCGTTGGATGGATGACTTCAGCATAAATTTTATGCTAATATCGTGCTAACGTAGGAGTGAGTGAGCGAGTGACATCGAGTCACCACGATAACTCTTTGGCTGTTGCTACGCAACTAGCAACGAGTTAAAAAGGAAAATGTTCTGATGGTCTTTTAAAAACACCAAAATCTATCTGCTAAAAAAGGAAGAAGGAAACAAAGTCGAACAACCATGGTGCAGAGATTATCACTGACCGGAAGGTCAAGTCTATAACCGCAGACCAGACTAAGCTTACGAGTCGGCCACTTTGTTTTAGTTTACGAACACTAGTTCTCACGTATGTAGTTCATTACTCTGATCATCACTCTACTACGTAAGTTGATTCTTGTCTTACTGTATTTAGTCCCTTAGTATTAGTGTCTAACTGTATTATTATTTGATTTATGTGAACTAGGACTCGTTCATCGTTGAGATTATTAAACCATATCTTCATCGAGGAGCCTAATTACTTCATGAACGAGTCGTAAACAATGGTCGTCGTAGAATGTGCAGTACCCGGCTGCGAGTTCAAGACCTCGGACCTCTCCGAGGAGCTTGTCATCGCCCTCCTAGGAAACCATGCCTTAGCGTACACCAGTCCACAGAGTAACTCAGCACCGGCGCCTATCAGAGGGCCCAAGATGATACGGCCTACCGTCGACATGGGCGTGTCTATCGAGGAATGGAACGTGTTTCTAAGACGCTGGGAAGCGTTTTGAAGGGGATCTTGGGGATCAGCCCCATCCCAGCTGTTTCAATGTACAGGAGCGGAGCTGGGCGACAGTCTCCTTAAGACGAACCCGTGCATCACATCCGAGACCCTACCAGCTCTTCTCACGGCGATGCGTTCCCTCGCTGTAATCCCGGTAGACACATGCGTCTTACGAACCGAACTGCTGCAGCTGCATCAGCCTTAGCGTACACCAGTCCACAGAGTCACTCAGCACCGGCGCCTATCAGAGGGCCCAAGATGATACGGCCTACCGTCGACATGGGCGTGTCTATCGAGGAATGGAACGTGTTTCTAAGACGCTGGGAAGCGTTTTGAAGGGGATCTTGGGGATCAGCCCCATCCCAGCTGTTTCAATGTGCAGGAGCGGAGCTGGGCGACAGTCTCCTTAAGACGAACCCGTGCATCACATCCGAGACCCTACCAGCTCTTCTCACGGCGATGCGTTCCCTCGCTGTAATCCCGGTAGACACATGCGTCTTACGAACCGAACTGCTGCAGCTGCATCAGCCTTAGCGTACACCAGTCCACAGAGTCACTCAGCACCGGCGCCTATCAGAGGGCCCAAGATGATACGGCCTACCGTCGACATGGGCGTGTCTATCGAAGAATGGAACGTGTTTCTAAGACGCTGGGAAGCGTTTTGAAGGGGATCTTGGGGATCAGCCCCATCCCAGCTGTTTCAATGTGCAGGAGCGGAGCTGGGCGACAGTCTCCTTAAGACGAACCCGTGCATCACATCCGAGACCCTACCAGCTCTTCTCACGGCGATGCGTTCCCTCGCTGTAATCCCGGTAGACACATGCGTCTTACGAACCGAACTGCTGCAGCTGCATCAAGAGCGAGACGAAGCATTCAGAGCGTTCACCGTTAGGGTGCGTGGGAAAGCAGAGACCTGTGCCTTCAACGCGACATGCGAGTGTGGGAAAAACGTAAATTATACAGATCACGTCATCCGGGACGTCCTGCTTAACGGCCTCTCCGACCCTGACATCCGCCGAGAGGTACTGGGGACGAATGATATTCTCACCAAGCCAATCAACGATGGCGCTCGTAGAGAACAAAGAAATGGCCCGCAATGCCCTCCCATCGGCAACACTCTCCAGCATCTCCACCTTCAAGAAGACTAAACAGACACCCCCCACGACCCAGCCCCCGGCCCCGCCCCCAGCGGACAGGGACAAGGCGTCCGCCTGTCCAGACTGCAAGACCAGTTTCAAGATTTTCACAGAAGGGACCCGAGAATGGAACACTAAGCCCCACCAGGTGTGCATCACCTGCTACAGGGTACGCCAGGGTACAGACCCTATCTCACAGATCGCAGCATTCCAGGCAGTACAACCACAGAAAAAGCGTCGTGACAACGCAGTAACCACACACGGGTCTATCGGCAAACCGGGAAAACTGGGCCATCACATTTTCTCCAAGGGAGAATGGCGACGGGCGCGCCTCCGCGACCACCCACGAATACCCATTACCATTGAGCTGGACAACACGGAACAGAAAATGAGGGACAACTCGCACCACGGCCTTGCTCCCCCCACTGACGTGTCTGCGGTTGCAGACATCGGTGCACAGTCCGACTTCTGGTCACTGTCGAACTTCCTAGCCTGTGGTTTCTCCCGTGATGACCTACATCCCATCCAGATGAGCTTGTCAGCAGCTAACCGTTCCCCTATCTCGATCGCAGGGGCGTTCTTCGCTAAGCTCACTACAAAGTCAAACCAGGGTGATGTATCCTCATGCCGGTCCATGGTCTACGTCAGCAGCTCGGTTCAAGACATGTACTTGTCATACGCATCGTTACTCAACCTCGGCCTCCTCGCAAGTGAATTTCCGCCACCTGGCCAACCTAGATAGCCACCACGACGAAGGGTCACACGGGACACCGCCGATCAACGCCATGCGATCAATTAACGAGGGCTGCGGGGCATTCAAACCGCCGCAAAACGCTACGTGTAACTGTCCCCAGCGTCAAGCTCCACCACAACGGCCTTCACAGCTACCATTCCCTTGTACACCAGAAAACAACGAGAGGATGAAAGAGTGGCTCCTCGAACGGTACGCCTCCTCTACGTTCAACACTTGCCCCCACCGACCGCTGCCCTGTATGGAGGACCCGCCGATCGAGATACACGTGGAGCCCGCAGCCTCACCCAAAGCCTGTCACACCCCGGCCAGCATTCCCCTTTATTGGCAGCAGCGAGTCAACGAAGATCATCTTCGCGACGAGGCGCTAGGCGTAATCGAACGCGTACCCTATGGTGAACCTGTGACATGGTGCCATCGCATGGTGATCACACGGAAACACGACGGCTCCCCACGTCGCACAGTGGATCTATCGCCACTTAACTAATTCTGCAAAGAGAGACATTTGCCACAGAGTCGCCCTTTCAACTGGCGCGACGTATCCCGAAGGATACTTGGAAGACGGTGACCGACGCCTGGAATGGGTATCACAGCGTCCCCCTACGCGAGTCAGACCGTCATCTAACAACCTTCATCACACCGTCCGGTCGCTGGCGCTACACAAGGGCACCGCAAGGCTTCCTGTCATCCGGAGACGGGTACACCGCCGCTTTGACGCCGTCCTCTCTACGTTCGAGCGAAAGAAACGCTGCGTGGACGACACAATCCATCACGACATCGACCTGGAACAGCACTGGTGGCGAAGCCTCAGGCATATTAAGGCTTGACTTGAGCATGAAAACGAGGCTATTTTTAATTTTTGCCTCCAAATCGTTTTGTGATTGCAATCGAGTGCTGAGACTAAAGTACCATGTTGAGGGTGGTTAGAGGAACCCTTCAATCAAGTTTCGTTGCCATGGCAATTAATCTGAATTTATTATGCAATAAAACCTCCCACTAAAATCTGTCATGTTTTGATCGGAAAATGGGGAATACAGAAAAGGCATACACTAGTGCATTTTGTTTTTTTCCTAAGAGATGTAGAGCTTACCTAGACAATTACGTCTTTTAAGGCTGGCAACGACATCGCCGTTGACACTTTTTGCGACTTTAAACTCCACAACCGCCATTATTCAATGATTTTAGCTGTTTCAGGGAGAACAAAGCGAGTCCAAAGCTAGCTGGACATCATTAAAAGACGCTAAGACATAGGGTAACAAGAGTACTTTGGTTTTGTTAGAGTCTTCTTTTGATTTAAAAGGGTTAAGTCTTCCCCATTTTGCGGAGAAGGTATAAACGGTCATTCCCTTCGAGGATCCGCCATTTTGTTTTACAGTCACGCAAGACGGGTGTCGAGTGACAAAAGATATCCTTTGCCTCCCCCGAGCAGTTTTACTCCAACACAATAGATTTGTCGCTGCCCCAACCCCACTAAGGAAATAAAGCACAGGGAACCCCGCAGAACACGACAAAAATAGAATCATTTTCAAGATGGCGGACGAAGCCTGTGAAACACGGAAGCATTTTACTTGATGTTTTGGAGCACATGACGTTAAACCGGGTTTGTAACAATATATTATCCATGTATGAAACCTGTAATACGTACTTGACTAAAATAAAACTCATTTTAAATTATTTTAGTATAAAATTTGTTGCATTGTTTACGATAGCAAACAAGAAAGAATCCCCCGTTCTTTTCACGAAGGTTATGCCGTTTTCTGGTTCTCTAAAATTAAAAGGCGCGTAAATTGTACCGGTTTTGATGCGATAATATCTAACAGGTCTCATTTTACACAATAAATACCCAATCGCGCTCGGATTGAAGTCAGTTACGTTTCGTTTACCGCCAATTCTAGTGCTCAGAACAATAACTCAATTCCAACCTGTAGATCGTATAAATTTGTTGCATTGTTTACGATAGCAAACAAGAAAGAATCCCCCGTTCTTTTCACGAAGGTTATGCCGTTTTCTGGTTCTCTAAAATTAAAAGGCGCGTAAATTGTACCGGTTTTGATGCGATAATATCTAACAGGTCTCATTTTACACAATAAATACCCAATCGCGCTCGGATTGAAGTCAGTTACGTTTCGTTTACCGCCAATTCTAGTGCTCAGAACAATAACTCAATTCCAACCTGTAGATCGCAGTATTTTATTTTTTTTAAGCCTCGACATATATTTTATAGAGTTACGAGAGGCGGTCTGTAAAGATCGAGGAAGGCCGAAAAAACAGATTTTCACATAACTTGTCAAGATAAAGCCCATCAATCGCTGATTATGCTGATATAAAAATTATGCCGTTGCGCTGAATATTTTACGAGAAATAACCCGAAGTTTGGAACAAGGTCGAACCACTGGTTTTAGCCCTTGGCGAGGCCGTTTCAGCGTGTTTATTTTAAGTTAAAATTCTAGGAAAATGCGAATCGTTACGCAAAATCTAACTTGATAAGTGATTAAAGCAATCATTGCTGAATATTTTGATGGGTATTTTATTTCCTGAAGTTAATTATTAAATATTTTTGAAATTTTACAATATTTTCCATTTTCACGATGGATGTTTTAAGGGTCCAATTAAACGGGCTATATCTACCGAAGTCTCTGGCTTTTACCGAAAAATCACCTACAACCTGAAGGAGACATGCCTGGACTACCAAAATGTTAAATAAAATTCGTGGGCACTCTGAATACAGAGTCAGCGGGAAGCAGTTTGTTACCTCTAGTCGCAGGACGCAATTTCAGCGTGATCTAGACACGACGGACGAATCTTGAGTCGAAAACCTCCGAAATATGCATCAGTTCCCGCCGAGTGTACCTCCAAGGTAAATTCAGAAGCAAATGATCCATGCAGAGGTATTTTCCAGTATTTCAAGAGCTCCTTGTGCAGAATTATTATCCAAACAGCATCTTGACCTTTCATTCTTTGGTTTCCACGCACCGGTAAACAAGCCAAATCAAAATGAACATCACACGCTCTCGAAAACACCTTCATTTTGCAACATCGTTCTTTAAATTCATCTTCCAGTGCTTAGTGAACAGTTTTGGAGCTCAAAGCCAGCTATATTAGTTGTACAAAGGCATTATTTGGAGCAAGAAGAGTGCACATGCACAGTGTTTGCCGCTTCATTTCGCCCCGGATTGTGTGACATTTGGAAGCTGTGTGACTTTTTCCTTCCGGAGGGGGGAGGTGATAAAAAACTAATTGTTACAGTGCGGGAGAATAATTTGAACAATTTTAACCCGTAGATTTTGCGAAATAAATATTTTATAAAAAACATACTATTGTGAAAGCAGCTTCACTAATCCTAGATCCAAATCAATAGCACCTTCGCTAGCTGTCCCGTGCTAATGTCTTGGTTGATTGATTGATAGTGTTCATCTAGCTTTGGTGCGCTTGATACAAAGGCCTTATGCAAGGTTTCTACTAAAACAACACGACTGCTTGTTTTCGATTTTCTGTTGAATCTCGGGTGAAGCCAAAAACGTATCGCAATAACGGTTACGGTTGGCACTATTCTGACTATTGGGAATTACTCACTAAAATATAATAACGTTAGATGCGAGGAGCGAAAGAGCTAATGTGAAACTTTTTAAAACAAAGAAAATAACTTTTAGCAACAATTTGAAGGTAGTATGCTAGTGGGGTAAATGTGGCGGAAAATAAATTGAATTGAATACTAGATTACTCGGTTCTTCAGCGCTCTGCGTGCCTCATTAGATATTTACAAAAAAAACCTTCTCGTAGTCTGATTGCTAAAAATAGAATATTCGAAATCGCTGGGTGTGAAAACTGAACCCACGTCAGCATGTCCTCATCAAACCAAACAATCACAATCACACATGGTCTTCCTGTGGTTGCCTCGACTTCATGATATGTCACGCAATCCTTAAACGCAACAAATTATTGCTTCTTGTAGATTGATCGCGATTGCTCGAAAATATGGCTTTACAGCACCCAATCGAACTTGCTTTGAGCTCCAAAACTGTTCACTAAGCACTGGAAGATGAATTTAAAGAACGATGTTGCAAAATGAAGGTGTTTTCGAGAGCGTGTGATGTTCATTTTGATTTGGCTTGTTTACCGGTGCATGGAAACCAAAGAATGAAAGGTCAAGATGCTGTTTGGATAATAATTCTGCACAAGGAGCTCTTGAAATACTGGAAAATACCTCTGCATGGATCATTTGCTTCTGAATTTACCTTGGAGGTACACTCGGCGGGAACTGATGCATATTTCGGAGGTTTTCGACTCAAGATTCGTCCGTCGTGTCTAGATCACGCTGAAATTCCGTCCTGCGACTAGAGGTAACAAACTGCTTCCCGCTGACTCTATATTCAGAGTGCCCACGAATTTTATTTAACATTTTGGTAGTCCAGGCATGTCTCCTTCAGGTTGTAGGTGATTTTCGGTAAAAGCCAGAGACTTCGTTAGATTTAGCCCGTTTAATTGGACCCTTAAAACATCCATCGTGAAAATGGAAAATATTGTAAAATTTCAAAAATATTTAATAATTAACTTCAGGAAATAAAATACCAATCAAAATGGTCAGCAATGATTGTTTTAATCATTTCTCAAGTTAGATTTTACGTAACGATTCGCATTTTCCTAGAATTGTTACTTAAAATAAACACGCTGAAACGGCCTCGCCAAGGGCTAAAACCAGTGGTTCGACCTTGTTCCAAACTTCGGGTTATTTCTCGTAAAATATTCAGCGCAAAGTAATAATTTATATATCAGCGTAATCAGCGATTGATGGGCTTTATCTTGACAAGTTATGTGAAAATCTGTTTTTCCGGCCTTCCTCGATCTTTACAGACTGCCTCTAAATGTCAATTAAGGCGGAATGCGCCTGGGGAAGAGCTTGTATTCGTGAAACCAAGAAACTGTGCTCAATAAAGAGGGCTGTTGGAGAAGACACAGCAAAGTTTGGAGCAAGGGTACTACAGGAGAGGTACAAGCTATAATCTCAGCATTTTGACGGATATTCGCATTTCAATCTAAGTCAATATGAGTTCAATCGAGTCTGCAAGGTAGTGGACAATGATATTGGCAACTGGAGAAACAAACAGGATAAAGACATATATCTTTCAAGGTTTTGCATGGGAAATTGGACAGGAGGGAACATTATGACTAAGGAAACAAGAGCAAGGCATTCCCTGACTAACTGCAAAGCATGTCTTCTGTTTAATTCCCAACTCCAGTCTACCTATCCAGTTAAAAAGATGAATCTATATGCAAAGAAAGGTCCCTTGAGTGAGCTAAGTGCTGATGCACAAAGCCAAACCAAACCCCTTGCCACAGAAAAGCCATGGAAAGTAACAAATAAACAACTAAAATCAGTAGGTCAAGCCATTTATTCTACATATAATGAAAAATGCAAAGAAAATTTTGGGAAGACTTTGAGTGAGATTTTAGTCTTGGTCCCAGAGGCTTCACTGGAGAAGAAACTTTCCCCTGTGGAAAAAAGAAAACAAAAAAGGGATAAGCAGCGGCAGATGAAAACAGAATTAGAGAAAAAAATGTTTCATGAAAACGACACAGGGAAGCATTTATCATCAAATGAGTCATACAGCTCACGGCAAAATCGAAGATTGACAGAGCACTTTGAAACAATAGAGGAAGCTACGGAAAGGGGAAAAGTTACACCACCCAAAGTAAAAGAGCGGTCTCATACCCCTGCTGCATCAAATATCACTGGCAATATAGAAGAACTCCTTAAAGATATAAGTGAATGGCCTCAAGGTAAAATCAACTGGTCTGAGAGAGCCCGCCAATATAACATTCGGCATAAAAATCAAGAGGCTTCTCCCCAAAATGGTGGTCAGCTACTCAAGGCCCTTTTAATGAAAACAGATGGAGTGGATATGACACGCTTTGAAGAGCCAGCAGATGATGCATGTACAAACACATCAGGTATATTATTTATCTTTACAACTAGGCAGGTATTATGCTGTAAGTCCAGGTTGTTGGGGAAGGGGAGGTCCATGAAAGTTAAGAAATTGTCATTGAATTCAAGAAACCAACATCTAGCTTCATTTTCACTTACTGAGCTATGTAAACAGTGCTTGTAAGAAAACAATTCGTCTACTGTTCCTTTACTAAAAATGTGGTTTAATTAATATTTGCAGGGTTCCGGGTGAGACGAGCACTCAAAAAGCAGAACGGGAATGACATTTCAGTACCAGTTCCTCGGACAAATCAACAAATCAGGAATGAAATCAACACACTCATAGAAAACGGAACTTATGATATTGGCAATCCTGTTGTAGAAACTGAGATAACCAGATTATCCATCAACCAAGAAGGAGAAATCGAGCACAAAAATCTCAAGGTCTGTGCTAGAAAAATTCCGCTCACTCAAATAAGAAAAGATGCACTTAAAAGAAACAAGGAACTTTTAAAAATAAAAGATGATAAATACTACAGTGATTTGAATGAAGAGGAAATTAAGAAAGAATTAAAGAAAATTAATGAAAGCACAACAGGAGGTGTAGATGAGCTAAGGGAAAAGCTCAAGAGAATGCAGCAACAAAGGCACTGGTTACTCTGGCATGATCGCTCAGCACTAGCAAATCATGGGCATGTGCTGTTTTTGTGTCAGAGAGCTATATGATACAGCAATTCACATGACAAATGAAGAAGCAGCCATCAAAACAAAACAAACTATTGATGTTCAGGCTACAATAGAAGCACCACAGCTGTATATCCTAGGCTATGGCAATTCATCGATAGAAGATCAGCTGAAACTTGTCCCTACACGCCAAGAAGATTTACGTCAACTTAGCCAGTCTATACAAACAGAGACAGGTGAAGAAATAACAGATGTAATGAGATTTATGAATGGGGACTTTCCAGCAGCACAGTTTGAAGATGGGACACAACTGGGTGGTACTTACAGTTGCCCTGGATGTGATACCAACATCAACTCAAGCTTCAACCTTGGATATGCTCTGCAAAGGCAATATAAAACAATTCAAGAAAAGAAGCAATTGGTATTATCTGGCCCTTGTGGCAGACAGAAAACTCCCCACCCATATAAAAACTTGAAGGTTGACCAGCTAAGGCCCTAGTTGCAAGCAAGAGGACGGGATGTGGAGGGAAAGAGACGAGATGAGCTTGAGAAAGAACTTGCTGAAATTCTCGGTGGTTCCACAAGACTCCCTCCCTTATTAACCAACGATGGAGATGTGGAAGAGCTCAATTTGGGGTCCTATGAGGTGTTATGCTTTGAGGCCTTGCACTGTGCAATGAATCATATCAAGAACATTCTACAAGAGCTTCCTCATCATGTTACCAATATTGAAGCCCTTATCAAGCTCAAGGAAATCATGGCAATACAACTACGCAAAGACAAACTCAGGGGAGTGGACTACAGAAAGACTCTGATATATGTGACGATTGGTCTTTACCCACTGGTCAATCGCCACATCAAAATACTGCTTGTGCCTCTATGTGAAATAACTGAGATCTTGTATTCTCAAGATAACAAAAGATCCCCAAGAGTGGTTCTCCGTCTTCACAACCTGTGCTGGAGACATGCAATGAGTTGTCGCAAGGTCTTGACTCCACCGAAGGCCTTAACGTACAGAAAACTGTTTGGAATCTATTTCCACAGTTGTGTGAGTCATGCTCCTCAGCTTTTGAGGCTAGTTCACACAGGTCAACAAATGCAGAAATGCTTGAGAGGTTTTTCGAAAAGATATCTGACATCACAAAGAAGACCTGGAGTAGAAGAATTGAAGACCTCTCAAAGAATGCTATTCTGCACTTAAAGCAGTCAGAATCTGCCAGAAAGCCTGCAAGCGGATTCATACTGAAAGAAGAAAGAGAAATAAGCAAGATTGCAAAAGCTCTCCCTAAGATGGACAATACCTATGTTTTGAAGGAGGACATGGAGAAACATGCAGATGATTGGGAAGCTCATTTAAAGCTGATTGCAGATTTTTTGAGGAAAGGAGAAGGGACGCGGTGGCAAGAAACAGAAGATGGAGTCGAGTTTTTTGATGGGCCAGATGAGGAGAGCGTCAAAGAGGAAGGTCCAAGGCTTCACCACTTTCGGTCATCTTGCATCAAAAAGAGCAAGAGCTTCTAGTCAATCACTGGAAAGAATGTCTCAAAGAAAATGTCAAGGTCCCTGCAATAAAACTCAGATCTCCAGATGGTAGGTGGCACAGATCAGAATCATGCTGTACCTTGCCAAATGAAACACCTTTGCCTGAGTACAGAGAAACAACAGAGATTCAAATAATGACCATCTACCCTTAGGGGGCTCAGGACAACTAAATGATGTGGAGGAAGAGGAGGAAGAGGATGTGATTGGAGCTGACTCTGACAGTGAGGACAATGAAAACAATGATTCTGAACTCACTGCGACCAAGGAACAAGGCAGTGTGAATGCAACAGGAAGCCCAAAACAACAAGAAGCAATACAGATGCATGTAGAGGATAATTCAGAGGATGTGTGTGATATCAACATTTATCAGCAAGTAGAACAAACCGTGGAAAGAATAACAGAGGAAACATAGGCCATGGAGGTTGAGCAACAGGAGGAACTGCCACAGGGAAAGGGAACCAAAGACCAGGAAGAAGAAGAAACTATGGAGCCCCCAGCAAAAAAGAAGAAAACCCAGGGACAATGTACACTTGTTTCTAAAACTGCCAATGCTCTTAAGGAAATTCTTGGTCTTTCTGATGAATTAATTCTCTTCGACAAAACTAAGGAAAAGTTAAAGGCCAACCCAAAGTCAATGTACTACAAAGACCGTTTCAAAACACAGCTGGCAAAAATACAGGTCAAGACATTAAGAGAATACACGTCTCTGCATGATAAGCTGACCCTCACAAAATCAACAGGCACAGAAGAACTGGTCTTGAGAAAAATCACTGATAGAAAATACAAAATTGCTGAGGGGCTATTAAAATCATGGAAAATGGAAAACATTTTGTATGAGTGAACTAATAATTTCTCAACTGGAAATATTTTTTAGGAACTGAAAATAAAAATAGGATGGATAATGCTTTGCTAAGCAGAGGTAAAGTGTTTGAAGCATTTTGGAGCAGTGTAGAATATGTACCATTGCTGTATAAACAACCCAAAGCGATTTCACCTTGCCAAAAAGCATAGCCCACAACAGGCAAAGGCTTACCAATCAAAATGGGAATTAAATCAAGCTCAAACACTCTTCGCAGTTGCTGAAAGCAAGCTGTATTAAATAATGTACAAAATAATTCTTTTATAATCCATTATTGCAAACCGCTTAATAGATTGCTGATATTAAGCTTATAAGCGCTACACAAGTAGTAGTAGTAGTAGTATTTACTTAATTTAGCTTGAATTGAACTAGAATAGAAACATCAGAATGGCCTTTTTGGTGCCAGTATTTTGCAAAAAATAAAATATATTATTTCACAACTTACCATAGTTCCCCTTTCATGTCCATTTATCTTTGGTACTGTACTCTAGTGGGTTTACAAACTAACAAACAAACAGCATAATAAATTAGTTATGATCAAAATCAATTTTCTCCTGCAATATGGCAGCTAAATTATATAACGAAGTAAGGAGAATTCCGATTTCAGTTTTCACAGACAACAATGGTTTCACAGAAGCCAGTAGTCACGTCATTAGAGCCATCATTGAGTAAAATATCATGTCTAATTTAGAACAATTTCACACATATTTCCTCACTATTCTTTAAAGCATAATTAATTGTCGCAAACCACGATTGTATCGGTAATCGGTAGGTTTGCCCCATCGGCTCACGCAATATGACAGTGGTAAAGTTGAAAATAACAGCAAATATACACGGAAGCAATATAAAGTACTCAGCAATATTGACTTACCTTAAATTCCAATCTTTCTTCAACCAAAAATCACTCGAATGTGTCCCCAAGATACGTTAAATGCGGCTAAGAAGCCGTTCAGTTGAGGATTATCGGCCGCCATCTTGAATTTCTAAAGACTAGAGCTTGGTCCTTCGCAGGGGGTATTTTGGACCGCTCAGTCAGGCCTTAATATGCCTGAGGCATCGACCTGCTCACACGCGTCGGGCAAGCGGGCATCGTGCTCAATCCCGATAAATTCCAGTTCGCAGAGAGAAGCGTAGACTTCGCTGGCTTCAGAGTATCCGAATCATCAATCGAACCGCTACCAAAATACCTTGACGCCATCAGAGAGTTCCCTCCCCGACCTCCACTACCGACATCAGGAGCTGGTTCGGTCTCGTGAACCAGGTGGCCAACTATGCACAGTTGCGCGACATCATGGCACCCTTCAAGCCGTTTCTCAGCCCACGATGTCAATTCACATGGTCCCCTGAGCTTGAGGCAGCGTTCCAGGCCTCTAAAGCAGCCATCGTCGAAGCAATCCGCCAAGGAGTAGAAATCTTTGACATGCAGCGACGTACCTGCCTCCGTCCTGACTGGTCTCGACGTGGTATCGGTTACTTCCTCCTCCAACAGCACTGTGACTGCCCGTCAGGCATTCCCGACTGCTGCCCCGGGGGATGGTGGATCACTCTGGTAGGCTCCCGCTTCCTATCGTCAGCCGAGCAACGCTACGCAGCAATCGAGGGAGAAGCGCTCGCCGTCGCTTGGGGCCTGGAGCAAACGCGATATTTTACCCAAGGATGTGACAACCTGGTCATCGTCACCGACCACAAGCCACTGACTAAGATCTTCGGTGACAGAACCCTAGATGAAATATCAAACTCTCGCTTGTTCAGGCGAAAGCAGCGAACCCTCCCATGGCGGTTCAGCATCACTAGACATCAGACACCTGGCTTATAATTTAGCATTCCACTACAATTATATCTACTTGTTTTCAGGTGATGATTTGGGAGTTGTCATAAGAAGCTGGAGCTATCAGCATTTCTCAGCAACATGAACAAGTCCAGGACAAGTGTAGACTGTCTAACTAAGGTTTGTGTGAACTCAACATTTTTTAAATTGGCGAGGTTAATGCTAATCCTTATTTTTATAGCACATCATACTGTAATATGGATGCCTGTTACTTGTTTCCAGTTTTTCTAGTTTTTGAATATATTATTCTGTGGTTATGGATGAAGCAGAAAAAAGAAAGGATGCACTTATGAAAATTGTACCAGCATATTTGACAAAGGTGTGGCGTGACTTTTGTTTCGTTCTAAACAACGAAATTAGTCTGATTTCTAATTGCTTGTAACGCAAGACGTCATAGTCATGTAATTAAGATAATTAGTAAGAACCAATGTGCATTTCGCTTGGTCTTTTCTCTATTTGACAATATTGTATTGATTAACTAAATTCACTGAATAGACTCCGAATATCTGTTACCATTAAAGTACATAAAATCAACATGGTAGTATTGAGGCCTTGGTGAAACACGCGGCCGAGCGAAACATTCGAAGTCCGATGTAGTACTGATCTGTACGGCGGCTGTTATTTTCGGGTGCATCATTTCAGGTAGTACTTGAGGTGTTGCGTAATGTCTTGTGATGGGCCATTCGCTTTCCGGTAGTTGAAGAAATTTAGGCCCTTCTTGCCATTCAGTATGTCGATTGGCTTCTTTCCTCTTGTTAACCAATCAGCAATGTTATGCGAGCTTTCTGTACAATACCAATCTTCTTGTCGGGTCCCTTCTTGAATTTCGCCAACACGTGTTGCGGCAAACGTGTTGAATCCATAGGAATCCTTCTGAATCATTGAATGTACTATTTGGGAATCAACGACGTGATAACAACTTCGAAACTTGTATCGACACTCTTCTTGTACGAGTATCTTGAGACGTTTGCTTAGTACTGCACCACACAATTCTATTCGATCGATGGAGATCTTCACAGGAGTAAGACGATTTTTGGACATGAGTAGTTGGCTTTCAAACTGTTGATTTTTTACTTGCCATCGTGCGTAAGCACAAGCTCCGTATGTTTCACTTGATCCATCGCTAAAGATGATTAATACAGGATCGTCAATTGCGTCATCTGGCTTCGGGCATCGTTTAAAAGTAACATGTTTAATCTCAAGGAGGTCTTCGAAGAACACTATCCACTTGTTCTTGTGATCTTCCGGTATTGGGTCGTCCCATCCAAGCTCATTACTACTTGCCCATATTTGTCTCATCAACATCTTTGCTCTAACTGTAAATGGACCGGCGAGACAAAGGGGGTCATAGATGCTATTCACTTGAGAAAGTATCATGCGCTTCGTTAACTGCTGAGGAGTTGATATCGGTTCGTGATCTGCGGAATTTTCTCTTTGTCGTTTCTTCTTTTTAGGCGAGAAGTCTAATTTAACTGAGAAACATAGATAATCTAAGACGGAATTCCATTTGACCCCAAGGACCTTTTCGTCAGTCGCATGTGGCTCTTGCTGCATTGCAGGTTTGTCTTTTGTGGTGGCGTCTCCAGAATATATCCAAGCCTTGAGTTTAAATCCTCATTTGCATAATAGATTCTCGATATCAGATGCGAGTCGTTTAGCAACTTTTATGTCATCCACGCTTGCTATTATGTCGTCCATGTATGTGTTTTCCTGTACGACGGTTGCTGCCTGTGGGTGCAGATCCCTCCCCATCTCAGCGGTTTGGCGCATAGCAACCGTTGCTATCGTACCGGATGGCTTGTCTCCGAAGGATACTCTTTGGATGATGTAAATGTCTGGTTCTCTTGATATATTCATGTCGCTCCATAGGAATCTGTGTGTATGTTGCGTGATAGATTTCGTCTTCACTGTATGGTACATCTTCTTAACGTCGCCTATCATGGCTATTTTGTTCTCTCGAAATCTTATTAACACTCCGATGAGGCTGTTCAACAAGGCAGGACCTTTAGCCCAATAGTCGTTTAAGACGTGTCCCATGTAATTAGCGCTGCTGTTAAATACAATTCGGACGGGTGTAGATTTTGATTCTGGTTTCAATACTTCATGATGCGATATGTAATGGACTGGTCCATGATAATTGTCTATTTCTTCTAGGGACTACTTTCCAAGCATCATCATTCGCCAAATCGCAATTTAGTCCAAGGAGATGTCGTTTTGATTCAAGACAGCAACCTTGTAAGAGGCCAGTGGAAACTCGGAAAAGTTTCCAAAGCATATCAAGGAAGTGATGGAAAAGAACATTTTGGGTCTTTCCATTGAAACGGCAGCAAAATCAATACCGAGTTATAGCCATTTGAAGTTGTGTCAACATCTGAAGCGCTCACAGTAGGAGAGCAAACAAACATGACTCGATCGGCCAATTGGAAACAAGCCTTCTCTGTACGCGGGAAAGTATTACTGTACTCAGATTTCATGTTGTGCTTGAGCTTTGGTACTTGTGGTAATCGCTTTCTCCAACATCTTCGACCATTTCCAGCAGCCAAATTTTGATAAATAAAATAAGTAAAAGAGTAAAAGATTATAGCGCCTGAATCATGTAACGCAATACAGTTGAAAACTAGATTTTCTTATTTTTCTTCGTGAAATATAAGTTATAATTTTTTTTTGGAGTATTGAAGTTCCTACCCTAACTTATCGACTGGGATAAAAACCAAAAAATTCGTCAAAATGACACCCGCGAAGGTTTACGGTATCCTTAACTAATCTTCGCACAAAGCCGTTTTGTTGACTCTACTAGCAAGCAACAGAGACACTACCGGGTAACTATTTCGCTTTGATTTCAATAATGTAACCCAGTAACATTTCATTATTAATTGACATATGTATTGCAAATATTTCAGATTTCGAGCTACTACTACCACTACTTACGCTATTATTACCGGATTGTAAACAACTCGTAATAAAACCGTTTGAAACCGTTAGTAAGATGTTGGAGTCAGCAATACATTCGAAATCCGTACGCTTCGACTTGATGATGTCTGACGACGCAAAAAAACGAGTGAAACATCTCGGAGAAGAAACGATGGCAACTAATGCCAAAGAGGGTGAAACATCCCAACAAGACAAAACAAAGATGGTAAGAGAATTAGCAAAACAGAAATTTGAAAGTGACAGAAGCAACTTTCTGAAAATGATACACGGAAAAGGCAGCCCCGAGTCCGTACAAACGCTCTACGAGCAAATGAATAAATCATGGGATGCATTTGAAGATGAACATGATTCATACATAATAAATTTGACAGATAAAGAATTCGACGAGGAAGAAGATTGGATGGAAGGAATGCAACACCTATACACGAAGGCACGAGAAAACAAATATGAATATATCAAACAAGTAAAAATCACAGAATCACGAGCGCGCGCAGAAGTGACAAGAAACGTTAACAAGAGAAAAACAGCTCGCGCAATTTTCGATGCTCTACAAAGACAGATCATGAATAAAATGGAATCAGGAGGAGAAAACATTACACTCATGGAAAAACTTCAAGTCCAAATTGAAGAAGCATTTGAGCAATGCAAACAAAACCACGGAGAATTATCCCAATATATGAACACCGAAACGGAAAGCGAACAAAAATGGATAACAGATACACATGCGAGATACCTCGACATGTATCATGTGCTTAAACTAAGAATGGCAGAAAGCAAACTCCAATTTTGGATATGTCTAGAAGAACAAATGGACGTCAAATTTGAGAAACCAAGTATTTCTATGTTAAAAAAAATCAGGCAAAATACAACTTACACGAGGAAAACCAATCTGTAATCCCACTAACCGTCAATCTGAACAAGACTATCTGTGTAAATGACACGGAATCCAACGGTACTTTGACAGAATGTGAAACCGTTAGCGACACTAAAGGCAAACTATCCTCATGTAAAATCACGAAGACGTTCAAGAGATCACCAAGAAGACACACTAATCTGAAAAGGCAAGTGAACAGCTCAAACGGACGCGCCAGCAAAAGAGGTCCAAAGAGATCTTGTGCTAAACACGAAGACGATGATCAAACCGCAAGAAATACGCCAACGGGTAAATATCTCTTTTCTCTATTTGATAATATTGTATTGATTAACTAAATTCACTGAATAGGCTTCAAAGACAATGCTCGGGAATGGGGTTCCTCTTTCAGAAATGCAACCTTTGATGAGGTAAATGCTGGGTCTTTTGATTGTTTATTTCCCAAAATGAATACAGGACATTACAGTATTGAACATCTAATCAGCTTCATTAAAGGTCCACTGAGGACTCTAGCCTGCAGTTCCATCCTTAGTGTTCCATCCTTGGCCATGTAACACACAGAGGCAATAACATAATAACCATTGTGTACCGGTGATAGATTGTGGGTTTGGTTTCCTGTCTCATCTGAACAATGTCAAAAACAGGAACAATGAAGGATTCCCTCAGTCCTCAATAGTCACCTGGGTGACACAGAGGCTAGCTTGTACATGTACGGTAGATACTGTATCGGTGAATCAGCAGTGTGATCTCTCACTGTTATTGAGTCAGCAGTTTGATCTCTCACTGTCAATGAATAGAAACAAAATTGATTAGGGAAAACAGGAATATAATTTATTTATTTTTCCTGTATTTCTCAACAGGATGTGATCCCATGCATTCATGGTAAGTGTTGATGATATGTTAATACTGTCCTCGGGATGGTTGTTAGTCTGTATGCCATTTCTTCAATCATTGTTTTGTTTGCCTATTGGGCAGGTGTATTTCAGTGTTCTAACACAATAGCTAGTAATCTAGCCTTTATTTTTAAAGTGATTGATTAATTATGATTTTTATTTTTAGCTGATACACCCCGCGCAAAGCGATGACATTGACAGAAAAGATCAAGCGAAATATTTTAAGAATCGAGCAGAAGCGTTTAAAAAACTGTTCTGTATGTTCTGAATAATATGAAAGCACTGGTTTAGGAATAAATTTTCTCCTAAACACCATTTTTTTGTAAAACTTTAGGGGCAACAAATAAGCCCTCGTTTGCGTGTGATTTCAGACAGTCGCGTATTATTTTTTGAAGTGCCTAAAGTAGGCTAATGCGCATGAGTTACTTCACTTAGACTAGCGGTTTCAATTGAAAGTCAAATGCTGCGAGCGCGATTTTACAATCTACATGCCTTGGTATTCATGACTGTAAGCGGCTGCTTTCTTGTTGGGGTAGAGATGCTATATTCTCATTGATTGACTGTTACAGTCAATGTTGCCGTGTTTTACTGCATTTTGGGCCTTTCAAGTAGAAGAAACCATTGCAACAAAGGTGAGACACTTTTGCTTTGGCAAACAGCTTAACCGAGGAATTTGGGAATTACAATAAACATTTGTATACCGACTGTAGAGCTGTTAGCAAAAAATTGCATTTCACTGCAGGTCTTCAGCTTTTTCGAACACCAGACAATCGGATAATCTGATGCACTTTGGCACACGACTGCAACTGCATATAAACAAACACTGAATAAAACCCAACTTAATCGTGAAAATAGCGCTTCTCTTGCAAAGTACAACACAGATTGCTAAAATAAACGTACAGCTCATCGTTGTGAGCATTTATTTGGTCTCAGACGTACCTTAAAAGGCATGAAATGCAGTAAAACCCGGCATTACAAAAGCGGAGATGTTTCGCCGGACGATATCAGAAGATATCATGGGTGAGTGCTATTTCCTGTCTACATCCCCCATCGCAAAATGTGTCGTCGTGATTGTGAGGCTCAACAGCCGTACGTCAACAGCCCGTTGAAGCGACCTCGAAAATAAAATCGTGTTATGCAAATCGCGCCCGGCTGCAAATCTCGTCCTTTCGTAGCGAATCATTCTTCGGAGCGAATATGTTGCTGCTCCTAACGTCGCAGCAAAAATCTGAGCTGAAATCGATACCTGGCATTCGTCAACATGACAGTTTAGTAAAGGATAACGTGACCAAATAGTGTCGCGCAAGAGCCGGGTTTTTCGTCATTACGCGATACATTTTTGCTCAAAATTTCGCTAACATAGGCAAAAGTTACGGATTTGAGTCTCATAATGAAAGCACAATAAATTTAGGCAACTTATAGAGGAGAAAAATAAAACAGATTATCTGAAGAACGAGCTCTGTGCTATGATTTCACGATAGAAGGATCAAGCAAAGTTAACGGTACTTGACAAAGGAGCGCAATAGGCTGAGCATCGGTGTGTGTTTTGAAGAATTGGCCGATTTAATTCTTTAAGAGAATGTAGTAATTTTTACTGTAATTAACTAGTTTTTAAACCTTTTATTATCATTCTTGTATATAGTATTTTATTTTTATATTTTATGTATTATTGTAAATTTTCCGGTATTCAGCTTTCTGGCTGCCAAGGAAATTTTAATAAAGCTATCTATCTAGTAATATTCGAAACTGAAATCTATAAAGTATTGTTAAAGTCTTAGGACAAATTGTACAAATAATAGGACGAAGGGAAAGCCAATCAGACTCAAAATTACTAGCGAGTTACCAGCGAAGTTTTCTGGAAGTTCAGTTACAAAAAAATCAAAGGCTTTCAGTTTAGTTATTGTAATGGGAAACATCTCACGAAAGCAAGAATAATGTTCAAAAGCGAGGTTTCTGAGATGTCAAAAGCAATGACAAGAAATTAAGTCGATGCTTTTTCCATGCGCAACTACCTCGGGCCTTAAACGGACGCCAAATATGCAAATACATGGTCAAGCAAACACCACCACATTACACTTGACCGAGTTAACCATTCATTTAAACTCTCCAAATGTCTTCGTTTTATCCACATTTTAAAGTTATAGCTTTTGAAATGTTTAGCAATCTAGTGCTATATTCGACACACAGGGTTAGAATTTTGTTTACCTTTGAGCATGCAAGGAAAATATTACGGTTAAGTTCAATGGTTAAGCTGCTCAGAATGAACAGAAGACAAGTATTAGCCTCTTTATGTATCGTCGCTAATGGTTTACCACACTTTTTACTTCATTAAAACTGTATTTTTCTCTCGCCTTTTTGCTTGATAACACATAAAGTAGTGTTAGTGAAGATATAGTGATATTTTTATGCTAGTTTGAAATTAATTATCCCGGAGAACCAAGCTTTTCTGATGGTTAAGTCAAATGGCGGCAACTTAACCATTTACCAATGGCATGCGGCCCTGTACAAGACGGAGTGATGTATCTCGTTAAGAAGCAAAGAAGCAAACAAACAAACAAGTAAACTTCCGCCGTGCTGCGGCTTGAGAATCGTAAACTCTCCCTTTTATCTAGAATCTCGTGGTTAAAACTAGCTGTAACATTTTTTGCCTTTAATAGCTTCGCAGTTGGCGCAAACTATCAGCTGATACACCCCGCGCAAAGCGATGACATTGACAGAAAAGATCAAGCGAACTATTATAAGAATCGAGCAGAAGCGTTTAAAAAACTCTTCTGTATGTTCTGAATAATATGAAAGCACTGGTTTAGGAATAAATTTTCTCCTAAACACCATTTTTTTGTAAAACTTCAGGGGCAACAAATAAGCCCTCGTTTGCGTGTGATGTCGGACAGTCGCGTATTATTTTTCGAAGTGCCTAAAGTAGGCTAGTGCGCATGCGTTACTTCACTCAGACAGCGGCGGACAAAGTATCGTAAACACCCCGTTCCCCCTTCCAATGGAGGATGCCAATTTGAATTGAACGCTGCGCGCACCAAACAACATTGAACAGGGAAGCGGAAAACAACCTGGATAGCAAGTGTTTACTTATTTTTGGCCCCCATTGTAGTCTAACAAGACTAACAAAGACTAACATAGTCTAGCTCCCTAGTCTAACATAGACTAACCCGTCCAAACAAAACATGCATGTGGCATGCATGTGACATACATGCCACATGCATGTTTAACATTTTGCATACATGACTTCATGCATGTAATGGATATACATACATGCTAAAACAGTAAGATATGCATGTTTCATGCATGGAACCTTCTGACATGCATGCGGAAAATATCTCGCATGCATGTACATACATGAGCTTATGCATGCTACATGCAACGTACCTTCTGGCATGTATGTAGAAAAAATGTTGCATACATGTACATGCACAACATGCATGTGGTATGCATGCTAAGAGTAAGATGTGCATGTTACATGCATGGAACCGCCTGGCATGCATGCAGAAAATAGTTTTCATGTATGTACATGCTTTATTTGCACATCGAAGCATGAAGGTAACATGCATGTAAGTGATAAAAAAGTGCATGCATGTTTTTTATTGCATAAACAGAAGTTACATACAAGTACATCTACCTGCATTCAATAATGTTGACAAATAAAGGTAAGTCAAATCCATGAAGTACAAAGCACGTGACCACTTGAAAATAATCTGTTTGTTTTACTTCATTTGCTTTCCCATTGTGCATCGGATCACCCCATAATTTAAAAAAAAAGAGAAGATCAAAACTAGCAACAGTCCTCACGGGGAGACAAAATAATTAGATTATATGAATGCATTAAGGGTCTGTGTTGCCTACATGTATTTGCTAAGTCAGTTTCAAACCCAAATTACATCCAAATTGTAATTTTGCCATTACCATAACATACATTTCTACATTGTACTTAACGTCAGTCTTTTTCCCAGCGATTTGGGGGTACACTCAGGAAAAGAGGAGCATCTTTTCCAGTTTGCAATCCAGCTGATCTGAGATCGTGACGTCACAAGACGTCACGGAAAAACTGGGTTATCACCTTGCCCGCGATACTTTTCAGCGGTATCACCCATTAGGCTCTCATGCTCAAGGAAAATATTGGCGGACTTCGAAGGGAGAAAAAAGCCCATCCTTTTATCTGGCTTCGGAGGTCCACATTTCTAAAGTGATTGTCCTAGTTTTCACTCAAAATGCTTACTTAGTAGCAGAGTTTTATGAACAAAAGAAGAATCCAACTTATAACTTGTGATTTGTTGATTTTTGGCTGGTTTATTTTCTGGCTCCCATTCGTTCCGCACCCGATACCCGCCGACACTACGATAAACTCCCAGTTACTGCTTACAAATGCCAACTCTAAAAGCCCTGACATAGAGCTTACACGCTTGGCAAGGAGGTAATGGCTTCTTTATAGAAGGAATTGATAAAAACAGCGTACTATATCTTGTCGAGAGCCCTAGTTTCTGTACGAGATTCCTAGGAGTTATGATGCGAGGATGACGTTCGAACAATGAAGGAATGAATGTCCGAAACATTGGCGTTAATCCTGCTTCTGGTTGGTCTTTGTCTTTATATACAAAGCAAGTAAGCAACCCTCAAAAATGGCACACTTCTGTACCTACAGCTTAAACAAAATGCGCTATTTTTTTTCTTCGTTTATGGCTGTTCAACTTGTTTCTAAAAGCCAGAAAAGGAAAACACACAGCGAAGAGGCCTAATCAAGATTGTAACCCTGACAAAGCAAAATTAGACACAAAGGCAGCACTTTCTAATCAATTATTAGAAAAATAATAATGACCCCTGTACAATGTTTGTACTGTCACTGTGTTTACATGTAAATGAGACTCTAATCAATCAAAGAAAGTAAACAAACCAGTCACCATACAAACACTTTATTTCAGATACAAATACAAATCAATATTAAGCCTGAAATAAATGCTGGTTATGGCTTCACTAGCAGTGTCGGGAATGGTTTCATTGTCATTTACCTATTTACTAAGCAAAAGAATATTGAGTAAATATCCGAAACCTGATCAATGTTTTTATTGTGCTTTGCTATGCCATGTGAAGCAAATGGTGTTATGGTTGTTATAACTGTGGAGTTTTTAAATATCCATGAACCCAGGGCACGGATGGCAGTGACGTCTCAGGATTTGTTCCATCTACCTGATAACATGAAAACAAGACAAATCAGGCAAATAAATAATAAGAATAATAATTATAACATTATAAAGCTCAGATGATCTGGAAAATTGACAGGGCTTTGTAATTAATAAAAGAGCAATGTTTGCATATTTTCCTGGTCTGCCCAAAAATTAGTTGAATTTTGAAAGCTATTTTGCTTTTATTTAGATTTTGATAATCCTTAGAAAAAGCAGGAAGAACTGCAAACGTTTTTCCTTTTCCAAAAAATGCCTATAGGCCCCTCAGACACTGCATTCCGTGAAACTGTAGCTAAGGCTACCAAGAATGTATTATTTTTTTTAGGCTGTGCCAAGCAGCCAGCAATTAGCCATGTTCTTTGGGGCTGTAAGTATAGCCTTGGATTTTATATGAATCAATCTGACACTACCATAGAACTTGAAATTAAAATACTTTTTGCAGTCACAGTAAGGATGGCATAGCTGGGAGGCTGTGGCCCAGTAGAAGTGTACCAAGTACTATTTGGAGGTGCAAATGATTTCAAATTGCTAATTGGGGATTTTGGGGATCTGTACATCCCTTACTTGTCCAAAAATGTTCATACATTGGAAATAATAATAATAATAATAATAATAATAATAATAATAAACTTTCTTTCAAGAGAGTAGCATGTGACAAAAACTTGTTGCCCTCCTGTAGTATTCATTCTTCACCCTTATTCTATTAAATGTATCAGAGTTAATTCCAGCAGTGACCATGCCCATTTGTCATTTTTTAGAAAGAAATATGGTTCATAAAAACCATCCTGCATTTATCACATTATAAACCACGGAAATCCTCGTTTTATTGCTTAAGTATGTTCCCTGTATTTTTCAACTTCTAAGGGCTGGTTCACGGTCATCATAGCAATAGAAAAAAAACACATCTTAGAAAATTGGCCATAATTTATATCACAGAGAAAATTTGGATGAATTTTTTACAACAAAAATGCACTCACATTCCACTGCTTGGGCTGTCACAATGATCAGACCCTTCCCTGCTTAGCAGAGGTCACTTCTATCTTGTTTTGTGTTTTGTAGTAGCTTCTTTTGGGCAGTTGAAACACACAAGAAATAATAAAATTTAAAGTAAAAAGAAACGCGCTGAACGCAGTGAGGGTTTCTAATTGGGTGCCGCGGGATACCTGTGTACGCGCGAAAAAGTGTCGCGTGTGTGCAGGCACGAATGACGTAATGCTGTAGAGCGGTGAGCGGGTCGTTTTCTCACATTTTTCTCCTTATTGGTAAAATTTTCGGAAACCGATTTTTTACCGAATACGTGCTCGAGCTTTATTCGTTACTACGACGTATTTAAACTAAATCGAAAAGATTTCGGAAATTTCAAATTGCGAACTTTATTATGAAACACTTTTAACTTACTTCACTGCGAAAATAATAACCAATTGCTTCTTCCTTGCTGGAATGACAATGTTGAGTAACATGGAACGAAAAGAAGTTGTTGTATGCGGCGATGGCAATTGTTTTTATCGGGCAGTTTCTTGGTGGAACAATAAAAGTCAAAGAAACCACCTTGGCGTACGTTCTCTGACAAACCAGGTAGTGGCTTCATTTCCAGATAGATTTGAAGCTTTTTAATTCTTTGTCAATAGAGTCTCATCTTATTAAGAGCAAATCGTCAGGAACATGGGCAGAGACAGTCGACATTGTTGCTTGTGCAACAGCTTTTCAACGAGACATTTTCGTGTTTTCCATGAATCAAAAGAAATGGAACCGTTTCCCGCCGATAATGACATTGAATGTTTCGTCCCCACTAATACAACCGAAATCATGTCAGTGCCCAATAACTCTTGTATTGCATGATTTAAACCCTTCTACTGCCCATTTTAATCTTCTTGTACCTGTTGGGAGCTGCTGCGAAATTGGAATCCCGGTGAATCAGGTGCAAGTTCATAATCAGAAAATGTCTTATGCTTCAGCTCTCAAAACTAATTTGCTACAACCTCGACGTCTTCGACTTCGCTATCTTTTGGAGCTGATGCAGCTACACGTACATCTAACTCTTCGACTGCTGGAACTACAAAGCCCTCTCTAACTGGCAAATCTAAGCATTCTGGAATTAATGCAAATCAATCTAAATGTAAGCAATCTGGCATTAATACAACCACACAGTCTTGCTGCAATAAAACTCCTGCCACCTCAACTGATAAATCTGGACCTAAAAAAAAGACATGAAACTGACACAGAAAGGGAGATAAAACTTAAAAAACGAAGGCTTCAGTATCAGCAAAAACAGTATACTCTTTCTAATGATGAAACATCTAAAAATATAAGAAAACACAAACTGGCTTATGAAATAACAAAGAAAAAATTAAAGCAAATAGGGTCAACTATCACAAAAAAGAGATGATGACAAAAGTATTAGAGATGCAGCTGATGTACCATTGACAAGGCAGAACTACCTACATGAAAATGGGTGGGAGGAAAATATGCAGCATTTACATTTGCAACAGTGGTGCATTGATGAAATGAATGCATTTCATAATAAGCAGCAACAGCTCCAACATCAACATTGCAATTTCTGCAAAGAGGCATGGCCAATTAAAAGGCAAACAACAGGGTGTTATACGTGCACACGTTGTAAGCGTGATAAGAGAAATCCCAAACTTTATTCAACTCAAAACAACATGGACCCTGGTATTGCTCTTCCTGAGCTTACAGGGTTAACTCAAGTTGAGGAAATGCTAATAGCAAGGGCGTGTCCTATCATGTTAGTGTATAGAAAACAGGGCGGTCAGACAGGCTACAAGGGCCATGTTCTAAATCTTTCCCAGGATGTCCAGGGTTTCCTGGACAAATTACCATGTAGTGTATCTGACTTGCCAGTGCTAATTGTTCGAAGACAAGGTTCTGAAAATACTTACAAGGATTGTAGAGTTAGGAGAGAAAGGGTGTTGGCTGCACTGACCTGGCTTAAATTCAACAACCCCTTCTATAATGACATTGAAATAGACCAGCATGCTTTAAATCAATTACCTGTTGACGGAGTACCTGACCAACTCCTCTCGATTACTGATAAGAATTGTTTGAACAACCAACCAAAAGTTATACCTAATCATGACCTGCAACCAGAGAAGGAAGAAGACCAAACAGATAGCCCTACTACTTCCTTTATACCCCACCGTATAAACCTGAAAACAGAACAAGAAGCTATTCAAGCGGAAATTGATCATGTTAATGTATTGGAGTGGCCTAGCATTGATGATAAGGCACTAAATGAGTTCAAAACAGAGGGTCTGGCAACTATGGCATTTCCAACACTCTTTCCTTATGGTACTGGTGATCCAACTGTAACAACAAGAATTCACAAAATTTCTCTGACTGATGCATTTAGGCATTTAACAAAGTTTGCAGAGCTTTCAGATAATGGCCACTACACATGGAGATTTGCTTCCCACCCTAGATTTCCATACTGGGCTTTAAACATGAAACAAAGGCATCAGCTTCTTTCCCAATCAAACATTTATCTTAAACAAAATCCCCAAGATGCAAATCTAACCATGGAACAATTGCAAGAAATGGTAGGCCAAATGGATGCGGTGCAGCTTATGAATCGTGTACAGCGGTATGCAGCCAAAGTTCAGGGGACTAACCAATACTGGTACCAAAGACACCAGGAGCTAAGAGCTCTTATTGAGCAAAAAGGAGCTCCAACCTTTTTCTGGACCGTCAGTGCTGCAGATAACCACTGGCCTGAATTGCACTGCCTTCTTTCTGCTAATTCTGACCCATTTAAAGTTCCAGGCAGTGATTAACAATCCACATATAGTAAACTGGTTCTTTACTAACAGGCTTGATGATTTCATTCGGCATTGGCTTGAGGGCTGTTTAGATGTTGAATGGTTTTGGTATCGGTAGGAATGGCAATCCCGTGGTAGCATTCACGCCCATGGATGTGCCAAACTCAAGAATGATCCAGGTCTATGTGATTTGAATGATCCAGGTCTATGTGATCCAGGTCTATGTGATGAAGAGTTGCACCGATGTTCTTTTGCCAACAATCTCGAAAATGGTCAACCGTTCGCTATTGGATGGCATTATGCCTGACCCTTTCAAATTGGCAGAGCTACAACCATCCCTAAAGAAACATGATGCTGACCATGAACTCTTTAATAACTTTCGACCCATCTCAAACCTCAAAATGGTGTCTAAGGTGACTGAAAAAGCCGCGGCTGTACAACTTACCAACCATGTTGTCACACACCATCTTGATGAATGGTTCCAGTCTGCCTATAAGTTATGCCATTCTACTGAAACAGCATTAACCAGAGTACAGAATGATATTCTTTTGGCGGTTGATGACAATAAGTCTGTTCTACTCCTACTGCTTGATTTATCTGCTGCTTTTGATACTGTGGACCACTCCATACTGACCAAACGTCTTTCGAATCGTTTTGGGGTGAGAGGTAAAGCCCTCGCTTGGTTTGAATCTTACTTGCAGTCTCGCAAGTATTATGTCCAGGTTGAGGGAAGCAAATCATCCCTCCGGACTTTGACTTCTGGGGTACCTCAGGGCTCAGTCCTGGGTCCACTTCTTTATGTACTTTACACTGCACCCATATCTGACATTATCAAGGCCCATGGACTCCAGTATCATTTTTATGCTGACGATACCCAGCTATATGCAGCTTTTAAAACTGATTCTGAGGACGATGCCAATGCCACCAGACTGAGGGTAGAAAATTGTGTTAGAGCCATTGACAACTGGATGGTCAACAACAAATTAAAGCTGAATGATGACAAGACTGAGCTTCTTATTTTCAGTTCCAAATTTCGATCTCGATCTAATCTTAGTCAAGTTCAAGTTGGTACTGAGATCATCCAAGAAGCGCCCGCTGCACGTAATCTTGGGGTGGTATTTGATCGAATGCTCTGCTTCGAAGACCACATCAGCAACGTGTGCAAATCTGCACACTACCACCTCAGGAACATCAGCCAAATACGCAAATACCTTGATGATAGTTCTACTGAAATGCTGATCCATGCATTTGTTTTCTCAAAGATTGATTACTGCAATGCGCTTTTAGTTGGTTTACCGAAATATCAAATTAACAGGCTACAATTTGTCTTAAACACTGCAGCTCGAATCATCACATATACACGTAAATACGAGCATATCACTCCGGCACTTCTCAAGTTGCATTGGCTGCCTGTTTTCTATCGTATCCATTTTAAAATTTTACTTCTTACTTACAAAGCCCTCAATGGCCTAGCACCAACATATCTAATGGAGCTACTCCATAAACGCACCTATGCTCGTTCTTTGAGGTCCTCCACTCAAGATCTTTTAAGGGTGCCTAAATCTCGGACGGCTACCTACGGGGATAGGGCTTTTTCGATCGTTGCCCCTAAACTCTGGAATGAGCTCCCTCTTGATGTGCGGCACACAGTGGGGGTAAATGCCTTTAAAAGAAAACTGAAAACAATACTTTTTCGAAAGGCATATCCCCAACTGTCATATACTATTTAATTTTTTGACACATTTTAAACCCTATTTGTTTTCCTTTCATATTTTATTGATTTTACTGATCTTTTATCCTTTTTAGTTTTTATTTCACATATTATATTTTTATGCCAAGTATTTTGTATTATAAGATAGGTACATTTAAGTATTGTAATCTCACTTTAAGCTTTTTAGTAATGTGAAGCGCTATGAGCAATTAGTGTAATAGCGCTATATAACTGCACACTATTATTATTATTATTATTATTTAGTGCAGAGAGCTGAACGAGGGTGGCATGAAGCAAAAATATCTGTTTTGAATGAAAATATGGAACACTTAAATGAGCTCATTAGAGATGGTCAATAAGCCAAAGAAAGAGTAATTAAATATGCAGACTGGCTTGTGACCACTATTAACAACGAACTGCCAACAGAACAATGGAAGATTCCACAGCCACACCCATGTTCCATTTCAAGCCATACAATTCAAGATCAGGATCAGGATTACCAGGATTTAGTTAACACAGTAGAGAGACATACAAGGTGCAGTGCAGCCTACTGTTTGAAACAGAAAAATCCGAATATGGATGCAGAATGTCGTTTTGGGTATGAATGCCAAGAGCAGACCGATCTCTCTTTTGAAGTTTTACCAAATGAGCAAATAAAATCAACTTTGACCACTAAAAGAAATGACAACAGAATAAACTCTCACAATAGGAATATGCTTCAAAACTGGAGAGCTAATGTAGATCTGCAAATCATCACTGATGCAGATGCATGTGCTAGATATATGGCCAAGTATGCAGCAAAGGCAGAACCACGTTCAAAGCAAGCGACAGATATTCTCAAAAACTCTGTTGAACATCTCCGCAATGATGACCAGGCATCATCTGCCATTAAGCGCTCAATAATTCTGGTGGCAGGTGATAGAGATTTCTCTTCACAGAAACAGCACACATGCTCCTTAGCACTCCTCTTTACTCCTGCACATTCCAGTTTGTTACAGTTTCACTAGACACCAGTAGGCAAGTAAGTTTGAAAGAAGAAAAACTTGATCATGTCTTGAAAGACTCTATCCTTGATGACTATGCAAAACGAACACACTATGAACAAACATTTCCTGGTATTTCACAACTCAATTTAGTTCAGTTTGCTTCCAATATTAAAGGTGCAATATTAAAGGTGCTGTTAAAAAACGATCAAGACCTGTCATTTTGAGAACATTTCCAAAATTTTCAGATAATCCAGAAGGACCACATTATGGAATGTACTGCAAATTTCAGTTGCTTAAGTTTAAGCCATGGGTTGACAGCCCCACTAATGCATGGGATAATCATGAAGAAAGTGACGAAGCTTTTATCCAGGCCTATCAGGATTTCTTGGAAACTGACTTTGCTCGTAATAATTTGAACAAAATCAAACATGAGTTAGATGCTGCACCATCTCTTATTGCACAAGAGCCAAAAGAAGAAGTTATTGAAGAAGATCAAGAGCAAGATGACTGGATGATTCTCTGTGACCTCCATCAGAGATATGATGTCAACCAAAACAGTGACAACGAGCAACATGTAGATTGGGGTGCAGCAAGTGAAAATATGCCACAGGAACTAATTAAAGAATCTTCTAAATGGATTATAAACATGAAAAAACAAACTCAGGGCCAGCAACAAAACTTGCTCAAGAGCCGGTTGATTTAACAACTCTTAATCATGAACAGAGAATAGCCTATGAGACTGTTTTGAGTCATTTTCAAATATCCCAAGAGCCTGGACCATCTCCTCCACCTCTGAAAATGCTGATATGTGGCACAGCTGGGACTGGGAAATCCTATGTTATTAAGGCCATAAAATATTTGCTAGGCAATAGCTGTTTAGTCACAGCTACCACAGGAATTGCTGCATTCAACATCAAAGGCTTTACTGTTCACTCCACCCTTCAACTCCCTATCCACCAGCATTCACAGCTGCAGGGCCAGACACTGCAAAGACTGCAACTGAGATTTAAAGATAAGAAATATATTCTAATAGATGAAATGTCAATGCTTGGCCATAAAACTCTTGCTTGGATTGACCGTCGACTTAGACAGGCAACTGGGAGACAGGAAGATCCCTTTGGAGGAATATCTGTCATTCTTATAGGTGATTTTGGGCAAATACCCCCTGTTGGTGACATACCTCTATTTTCACCAAGTAATGGTTCTGTCTTAGGTGATCTTGGATACATTCTGTATAGGCTTTTTGACACAGTTATCATTTTACAGCATGTATTGAGACAGGCAGGCCTCTGTTGAAGCTGTAGCCTTCAGAGAATTTCTCATGAGACTAAGAGATGGAAGGACAGATGACAGATGGCGGTTATGTTTTGACTTGTGGCAGCTCGGCAAGCCGCTCAGCGATCTCTCGTGCTTACCCCATAAGTATATCGCTCTCAGAATTTGCTCCCGTAAATCATCTGTCATAGAATAAAAGTCAGATAAACTTTAATTGTGTTGTCTTTAATGTCTCTGATGTGGAAAAACACCGAAATAGAGAGAAAGAGAGAGAGAGAGAGAGAGACAAGGCCAGCAACTAAACTCCGATCACGCGTCTTCGTTCGCTTCGGATTTCGAACAAAAAGCTATCGTAAAACACTCACCGCATATCGAGAAAGGAACTATTGAACTCCAGCTGTGCCAAATTTCAGGGTCGTGATCGATTTCTAGATGCAAGAAAATTTAACATTTATCGCCCTAGGGGCGATCACCCAACCATCAAGGAATCGCTGGAGACCGTTGGAATGCAAAATATGCCGAGTTACGTGACATACTTTCTATCGGCCCAGAACGGAAGTGATTTTAAACCAATCACAGACTAGCTGTGATGTAGCGTGAAATTTTTAAATCGACTCAAACCGAAAACAGGTAAACAACTCTAGAAAACCGTCTTTACTTAATGGAGCCAAAGCAAAAGAAGTCAACTTCGCAACACCAGAAGATTTACTGGTAAGTTATTCGCTAAAATAGACATCCATTTCCTAAATTATATGTATGAATCAATCTAAACATAGGGTGTCAGGCCCGTCATACCGTCGTTTTCTTGTTGTAGGTTCTCTCGTAAGTACGAACGTTTCGTTGGACAAACTTTGAGCTTGGAAGAAGTCTTGAATGATTATGAGCAAGAAAAGGAAAATCTCAACTTCGTGTTAGAGAAACGAGATGTTCGGTCTTTAGTGATGCACGTTATTGGCGAGGAGGCTAAATCTGTCAAGCTAAATAGAGAGGGTAGAAGGACGGTAACGTTCTTAAACATCGCCAGACGCTCTGCCGAGAAAAAAAAATCAAGAATGGAGAGACATGGAAGAAGGCGTTCTGTACGGCGGCTGGCTGTTAAGAGCAAAATCAGAAAGCCCTCCAGCTCTATCTTTCACCAGACTATCTGGGATTGTATTGGATGGTAATGAGCTTGCATTACAGCTCTCTATTGACCCCTTAACGCTCATTTACGAGGTTCGATCATCAATTGGAACAGTGCGCGGAGAAGGCGACATCAACAGCTTAGGATCTGGCGACTTGCTCTTTTTATTGCAATTTCTTTCAAAATGTACGAATTGCAGTGGTGTACAAGAAAACGAAAAAAACAAGAACGTTGTTCGTTTGAGAGAGGACCCATTATGTGTATCTGCTGACATTGATGGCAATCACTGTTTTATTTCAAAGAAATGTAAAGTGTTTGTTACCACCCAGGGAAAGTGTACGGAATGTTCGTATCTTGCTAAGCGTCTCTCCTGCAGAAAATCGGAGATTAATTTGAAGTTTACCAAGCATTCGCTTCTTGGAAAAAAGGAAATGGAACAGAAAATCATTCAGCTACAAAATGAAAAGAGAAACACCGAACGACGAGCAGTATATTGGCGAAAAAAGTTTGAAGCTAGGAGCTTTGATATTAACGATGAAGATCACCATGACTTCAAAGCTATTCTGGAAAAAGTGGATGAAAGCAAACTAAATGATGACATGCGGCTTGTACTTCAGCAGCAGCATATGGCTATATCAAGAAAGTCAAAGCATGGTTACAGGTGGCATCCAAAGTAAGTAATTAAGCTTTATTTATTATTTTAAAGGTTATTATAATTCACACTAGTGTTTATTGTCAATGCTGCGTTCTTATTGGTTGAGCTACTAGTAGGCTATAAGTTATAGCCTACAAGTAGCGAAAAGTTTTGGATTTGAAAGCCAGAAAATGGCAAATGACCAGACCAAGGAAACGTTTTTGGCTAAACAAATTGACATACTAGTGTGATTTGACTAAAACAATTATTCCTCTCACCCTCTAAGTCAATAGCCCATTCGGCCTTCGGCCTATATAAACAGCAGTGAAATTGTTCCAGGTGATGAACTTGTTAACATTGAATTCGTTGCTTTTTTATATAAACAGGGCATTACATGGACACAACCATATACAATAAAAATCATCTATGTAATATTCAATAATACTGTACTGACAACAATGATCTCTATAATATATTTTGCAGATATTACAAGAATTCCATTCCTTGTAGCTCAGGACGGAATACAGAGGTAATGGCTTGGTGTCAACGGGAGGCTAAAAATTTGAAGATGGAAGGCAAAGACATGTGGGGTGACCTGGTGTTTGATGAAATGACAATCCAGGTAAAAAGTAATTGCAATAATCCACAATAATATGACCTAGACAATTTTAGTGACATGTTAATTCTGCACTTTGCAGGAGGACTTAGAGTTTGTTCGGGTTGGAGGGCAGAAGCGACTTCTTGGAGCGGTGAACCTTGGAAGAAGCTATGAGGATTCAAGATTACTGACAGAAGGTTTGATTAATAATTACTCAGAATCTGAGAGAGTATCAGTGAAAATTTTAAAACACTACTGCCCTCAAGTTACAGTAAAGGGTTATGGTGGCCATATCACCCATAAAAACTCAAAATGGCAAAAAATTATCTTGTGATCCAGCAGATTATGCAATTCTAGCACGCCCCTTATGAAAGAAATTCTTGTGTGTGTGTGTGTGGGGGGGGGGGGGGGGGGGGGAAGACACCACCCTAGCAAAATAAACTAATCTGTGAGAACTCAGGAGGTACTGGCTGCGGAGTGCTGACCATTAACTTTTACACAAATTAGGTCCCTCTTTAAAAATGTTTTGACCACTGCCTATGTATGTCAATACAAATTTAAGTACCTTCATAGTTAGCTTGGAACTCATTTATTTCGTTTGATGTACTCGATAGAGCAAAATTGACCATATTTTTCACTTCACAGGGACCAATGAACCTGAACTGGCATCCAAAGTTATGCAGTTTGCACTGGTGTCCGACAATGGATTTCGCGTTAATTTGGCGCATTTTCCTGTCAAAAGCATGCCTGCAATGACTCTGATGGAAAAATTTTGGGAAGGCATTGAACACTGTGAAAGAATTGGTTTCAGGTACTTAAGCTAATTATTTGCAACTTGCTTTCCATGCTTAAACATTTTTTAGCCATAAAATTTTGTCTATATCTTGTAAATTTTCAGATTACACCTGTATAAGCTATTACATAAAGGATTACAGACTGGCTTCGAAAACAGGGCATAAAATTATGCAGCACATATTTTAGGAATTAATTTTTAGCCCGGGTGGCGCAGCGTTACGGCGCTCGCCTCTCACCGCTGTAGCCCGGGATCGATTCCCGGCAGGGACGTGGAAATTCTTTCTCTTCTTTCCTGCCGTGAAAAGAGCTTAGGCTTCATTGTGGGCTGTAAAAGCTTGTGTTTCCTTAGTCTTTCGGATGAGACAATAAACCGAGGTCCCGTCTCCCTCCCCTCACATATCCAATTCGAGGGGGACGTAAAGAACCCTGGGATGCTGATACAGGTCTTCAGGTCTAACTAAACACTTCACAGACGCACGGGACGAAGAGCCACCTCGTGGATGTGCCCAATGTGCGAATCCGTTTATTATTGTTGTTGCTCTTGCTGTTGCTGTTGCTGTTGTTGTTGTTGTTGTTGTTGTTGTTGTTGTCCTTCTTCTCCTTCTTCTCCTTCTTCTCCTTCTTCTTCTTCTTCTTCTTATGCTGTCATGTCTGACTAAAAGGTAAGCATATATACACATATTTCTAAAATATGCAGGGTAACATACTGTGGTACCATATGCCAGTAGAAAGAATTTGTCTGCATAAGGCTAAAGAAATCAATTTAAGCTCCTGGCAAATGTCTGCAAAATTAAAACTTTACAATTTCAAAACTTATCCTGGCCTTATATAAATGATGACCTCATTGTAATCATGAAATTCTGTGTTAAACAACAACTGGGCCTGGAAATAAAATTATTACATTTTACTTTATGTCAACAGATGGGCTATTGACCTATCCTCATGCATCCCAACCATGGCAACATTAAATTGATGTTCTTTTACTGGAATCTTGTTCCTAACACTTGTATTTTTTTATCATTGTAACACTGCTTTAAGAAACTAAGAAATCACTTTGACAGAGAAGCCAAAACGCAAGCTTGCAGTCAACAACACCAGAATTGTATTTGAGTTCTGGATAGAGGCCTTCAAGTGGGATCAGAATCACCACTCATTCCCTCTACATGAAAAACTCACTGAGTCACACTTTGAGCTGGATGCCCGATCCAAGATGCGCAATCATCTGGCGGAGGATGTGCTTGATGGAAATATTTTTTTTATTTTATTTTTTTTGTGATTTCCTTCTTTTTATTTTCTTTTAAATACATTATTAAATAAAGTTACCGTTACTTACATACATATCCCACTTTGTCCTACATTATCCTAAACTACAGCCCAAACGAAAATTCCGACTTATGAAAAAATACATTTCAATGATGGAAAGATGTTATATATCATGAAGGTACAAAAATTTGATGTTTCCGTTTGTTATGATTGGCGCCATAATTTGAAAATACTTGTGGTTTTTTTGTTGGGTGATCAATTTTATATGATTTTCTAGAGAGTTGACACATATTTTTCCTACAAATATAACTGTATTTTCCCTTTTAAGTGCATTCCCTCTGTGGTGGGGTATGGATTTTTTCCTTCACAGCCCATGATATTTAGCCAGGTCCCTGGCTTTTCCTGAGACTTCAACTGATGATTGATGGATGGACATATAAAAATGAAGAAATCAAAAAATATATATAAAAGGAAATAAATTAATTATTTACAGTTAGTTACCTGGTCACTCTTGAATATAAACTGGCAACTGTAACCCATTTTTCAAACATTAACCTTAAAGAAATAAGAATTAATAATGACTTAGAGATATTAAAATGACCTAGATTATGAACTAGATTATTCATTAAGCCAAATACTAGCTATTATCCCATGGGAGACTAGGTTTGAGTTTAACCCTCTCCCCCAGAAATACACACCACTAGTATACCTATCTCCACCCCCATGGAATTTCATGTATTTCTTCTAGAGTACCATGTAAAAAAATAATTATCTCTAATTTAATCCTCAATTTTTTCAGGAATATCAAAAGCACCTAAACGATGCAGGAGAAGTCGCAAAAGCAGAAGCAATAACAGAGTCCATAACCCTCATTGAATACACAAGTCAATTGATAGATCTATTCTCAAGGAAAGATGAGCTCTTTAGCACTGAAGATGTAGAGTAAAGAAGTCAATGAAGTTCATAGATTACTTACGAGAATGGAAAAGCAAAGCTTTAGATGCAAAAGAGTTTCTTTCTGATCAACTGTTGTTTGACTTGAAAGCAATGGTTATGGGCTTACACAAAGCTGTAGAGATAAAAACAAGGAAATTTCCTGGTGTGGGCATTAAGCCAGTAATAATAAACCAAGACATTATAGAAAATACTTTTTGCCAAGTCCGTGGCTCAAATGGCCAAAACAGTCATCTAACATGTACTGTTCAACCATTACTTCTGTCAATATTGGACAAACTGTCTTAAGCAGAAAGAGCAATACAAATGGTAACAGAGATTCTTTACCACAAGCTGGACTACCAAAGGCACATCCATTTTCGAAAAAATATTGATAGTTATAAGCATCCATGGAATGGTTTACTGGTAGGAGTGTAATTTTATCACAGATACATCAATGAAAGTTATTCATGGTTCTGCTTCTGCTTATATGTATACGGGATGGAAGAGGGGTATATTTTTTGTTTGGGGACATAATGCCTAATGTTGACAGTGATTACCTGATACTGCCCTTGTAAATGTCATCATTCCTGATTCAAGTGCCATGGCTGTAGAATATGAGGCTGAGACGTTATAGCTGTGGCAAGATCTTTCCCCATACGAGTTTTGTTGTGGGAGCTTCTTACTGTTAATCCATAGCTCTTCTGGAGCAGCTTTAATTCCCCAAATTTGGACACAAGTGCTTTCAACTGATTATGAGATTTCTCTTTGTGATTGGAGTGGTCATCAAGTATGTCATTAAACTGGACTTTGGCCTATTTCTTGGACTTTTTTTCCTTGCGGGTAAAACCATTTGTCGATGTGTCATTGCCTTTTTAACCTGCCACTCACCACGGAAATCACTGACTTTCAGGTACTTACATTTATGTACCTTTGGATGAGGTCTTTATACATTCCCTTGACTAGTGAGGCATCCTAAAAAAATGTATAATAATGCATGTCATTGAAGATAGTGCAACATTTATGTGAAGGGTAGGATGAGTAAATGTTGCCAGGATGCATGCATGTTTCATATAAACTCTAAATAAATACTTTTCAACTCCACCATTGAGTGGTGGCAGTGTTTATTTTCTGCAATAACAAAATTTGAATAGTACGAGTGCTGAGTTTAACATGTAGTATTTTACAATGCGTGACTAACCCCCCCCCCCCGCAATCTCTTGAATTTCCACAGGAAAATACAGCACTTATTTTTTTTTTTTTTGGGGGGGGGGGGGGTTGAAAATCTTCTGGAACCACACAATGGAATATAGTCATTCTATTTAAAATTTGTAACCCCACTATATTGAGGAACTCTACATTCACTAACAAACCCTATCGAGAACCAGCAGAATCTATTGTCATCCCCGTGGAAATCCAGGTTCCTCAATAGAGAGAGGTTTCAAATTTTAAAGGCAACATCTTTTGTTATCAAATGGTTAGATGGTCCATATGACTTACCCCTACTTCAGAGTTTGGTGTCAAAAGATTATTCCAAAGGGTGCCAAGCATCACATCGTTTGTCAACCTTTCTTCTACAACCTCAATCAACTTTTCACCATGGATCTTGAACATTTGTGTATTTAGCAAGTCAACTCGACTCTGCTCCAGTTCTAAGACAAATTCAAAATACTGATCTGATACATGGATCAATCCATGTGTTCGATACTGTCGTACCTCTGTAACCTCTAAGGTTGCTGGGGAAGTTGTTTTTGAGGAAATAATGTCATATGGCAAAATCACATTGTTCTCAATAAGTTTAACCTTTCGCAGTGCTTTCTTCACTTCAGTTAGTGTTCTGTCATTCTCTGTGTAAAGGCATTTCTCTTTGATTTCTTTAAAACCTTTCCAATGGCAAAGGCACCAACGAATCGAACTTTTCCAAGGCCAGCACTATCCATATCTCTCACTTTCATGTTGGTTACCAGTTCATTCTGAAGTCGCTCCCTACATGCTTTTGTTATACAGCTCATCACATTGTTATAAACTCCAACAACAATGTCAAAACCAACACTTATTTGTCCACTTGATAAATGTGGAACATTCCAGCAGGTTTCCAACCAACCACTGAACTCTATTGACCTTGAAATGTCAAGGTCTGATGGAACACACCTTTCAATTCTTTCATAGACATTCTTGTGTCCTGCACATTTTCGCTCAGGTGCTCTTTTAATAGCGAAAACACCTTGAACCACACAAATTGGATAAGCCCAGAGAACAGTGGAATGCTTTGCAGAGCTTTTTCAATGGCATCACTTTTGGTGATAACAAACTTGCCCAGTCACAACAATTCTCAAAGCTTTTAAAAACTGCTTAACATCAAACTCTTCAGGAAGATTGCTAAGGATATGTTCCTCATCCATGAGCTCGAGATATGCCTCCATACTCAGTTGATCATTTTCATTGACACCCTCTTGGTTGTAAAAAACTGAATCAACAATCTCCAGCAATAGCTCATCCGATAATTCTTCTTGTTCTGGAATCCTTTCACTTTCTACAACAATTGGTATTTCTGTCCAGCAGGGGCAATGTAAAATGGCGTGATGGGGTAGTCTTTGGAGGTCTTCTAACTCTCTATCCCTGCTTGCCACATGTCCTCTTATAAAATCAAGTACCTGGAGGTGGTCAATAGTGCGCACCCTGGACAATGCTGTATACAGAAGACCCCCAGTGAATTCATACGCTGAATGTATAACAGCCTTATTCATAGTCAAGCCCTGAGATTTATGCACGGTTGCTGCCCAGTACAGCTTCAGTGGGATCTGGTGCCTTGATCCGATAATATTTCCCTCCCTGTTTACATTTGTCCAGGTTACACTTGAAATTTTAACTTCCCCACCATCTACGTTAATAACTGCGGAGTGGTTGTCAATCTTTCGTACAAAAGTTATGTATTTTTTATGTATTTTTTTTTTATCATTTATATTATAGAGCACCATGACTGGTGCTCCTGGTTTGAAAAACACTTCATCAAGGGCGGGACAACTTATTCCTCGTACGTTATTGGTGTCTTGGCCAATAAAGCCCACACGATTGCCTGGAAGCTCTGCTAAACGGAACATATTGTGTGAGTCCACCTCTAAGTTTGTAAAGTAAAGGTGAACTGCCTCATCTTCGCTACTTGTTGTTAATATGGGTCTTTCAAGACTTTGGATGGCCCATTCTGTCTCGTCGTCGCACTTTCCTAGGCGAATTCGCTTTAAAATTTGCAATAGTTTTCTCTCGCTGGCTTTCTGTCGGTGAACGATGCTCAGCTCTACAGTATGTGGAAATAGAGATCCAAAGTGGCACGATGTGTACATTGGCCGACCATCGTCAAAGTGATCGGCGACTGGTTTTAACTGCAACCAGTCGCCGACAAGGATACTTTGTACTCCCCCAAACGGTTGAGAATTGTTTCGCACCTTGCAGCATATCGCGTGTATAAGCTCCACGATTCGAGCGCTTCCCATCGAACATTCGTCCCATATTAAACATTTCAACTGTAGAACGCGCCTTTTCACGGCTACATTGTTACAAGCGTTTCTGACTATCAAATCAAAAGGTCCTTGTGCAGTTTCGAGTCCAAAAAAGCTATGGACAGTCACAGGACGATGACTCAAATTCTCGTCGCCTTTAAAGACCTCACATGCTATGCCCGTCGAGCACACGACTTGCACCTCTTTTCTTTTATCTCTGCAGATTTCAGAAACAACCAACGACTTCCCAGTACCAGCCTCTCCAAATATTGTAAATTGTGAACCGATCTAGCTAGATGGATGCAGTTTTGCTGCTCTGGAGTTAGATCTATTGACATTTAGCTATAGATTTTTCGCGCTGAAGTGAGAAAGTGAGCAAGCACATGGTGCGAACGTAATATAAACAAACACACGCTACATCACAGCTAGTCTGTGATTGGTTTAAAATCACTTCCGTTCTGGGCCGATAGAAGGTATGTCACGTAACTCGGCATATTTTGCATTCCAACGGTCTCCAGCGATTCCTTGATGGTTGGGTGATCGCCCATAGGGCGATAAATGTTCAATTTTCTTGCATCTAGAAATCGATCACGACCCTGAAATTTGGCACAGATGGAGTTCAATAGTTCCTTTCTCGATATGCGGTGAGTGTTTTACGATATTTTCTTTTTGTTCGAGATCCGAAGCGAACGAAGACGCGTGATCGGAGTTTAGTTGCTGGCCTTGTCTCTCTCTCTCTCTCTCTCTCTCTCTCTCTCTCTCTCTCTCTCTCTCTCTCTTTCTCTCTCTCTTCTTCCCCCCCCCCCCTTCTCCCTACAAAACACCTAAAAGTGCCATAATTCCCTACTATTTCGATGTTTTTCCACGTCAGAGACATCAAAGACAACACAATTAGAGTTTATCTGACCTTCATTCTATGACAGATGATTTACGGGAGCAAATTTTGAGAGCGATATAATTATGGGGTAAACACGAGAGATCGCTGAGCGGCTTGCCGAGCTGCTACAAGTCAGAAAATAACCGCTGGAGGATAAAACATAACCACTGGAGGATGGTAAGCCTGTGAGAGGAGTACGTGAAAGGGGAATTTGTTAAGTACATAAACAACGACGGGACGACATAAACAATGAGCCGGAGATAGCCTCGCGGGAACCCACCAGAGATGGCCAACTCCTGTTTGCTACAGGGAAACTATCACAAACTGCAATGAATAACTTCTTGGCTCAACATCTAGAATGTAATATGTACTGTAAATTAATCGGGCTTAGGAAGTTCGAAAAATTTAGGAAAGAAGAAAAAAAGGGGGATCCAGTGTTACCAAATGATTGGCCGATTAGCAGATCTATAGCAAGGGATAACAGTGTTCGGGTACAACTGATGGTTATATTATTGCTTCTATTATATTATTGGGGGCGGGGGGGGGGGGGGGGGGGGGGGGGGAGGCTTCAAAATATTTTGTATGGGGATGCTCCCCAGACTCTGGACCCCGTACCCTTTTATATACCAAAAATTAGGAAAAGGTACCCGCCTAATACACTGAATTTAGAAAAAGGTACCCCCTTCTTATAATTCTTGTAAAAAGGCATGTGTTGAATACGCTTCAAAACGTAGCGCAATATTGAAACCCTTTTCTATACTGCAAACTACTGCTTTTTCAGCAGAATCCTGTTATTTTCAACCCTTTTATAGACTGAAATTTGCAAACCGCTACCTTTTATATAATTCGAGCTTCAAAACCCCGGGGGTTTCTTCACATGTCGACCTGATAGGGGTGCTCGTCATATTTGTTAGGGGTCAAAATCGACTCTCAGGTATTTTTTTAGGTGGTATTGGAGAAATACGAGAAATATTGTGGCTTTCTATAATAAATGATATTTGGGCCACAAAAAGCAAGACATTTTCTTTCTTTCTTTATTCATTTATGTGCTCTAAAAAAGGGATATGCTGGATGAGAAAAAGTAAACAATAACAAAAAAGGTTTTTAGGGGGTGGATTTCTTATGTCCTGGTATTTTTTAGGGTATATTTCCGATGTCCCGACGAGCACCCCTATCACTCTTAGTTGGAAAATTAATGGCTTAAGTTTCGTTATAAAGTTTAGGTAATATATTTTGATTAACTATAGGAGAGCCCATGAACGTTTGCATCACGTACAGGGTTCCTCAAGCAAATTCTTTAAGACAAGGCTAACTCTCAGGGTATAAGTTTGAAATTATTTACATCTATAAAAGATTAAATGCGACCAATAGAATTAGAGTTCGATCAATAGGATTATAAACAATATTAAAATGATCTTTTTTTTTTGGGAAATCCATAAAGTGCATTATCCGGAATTAACAAATATTATGCCTTGTTTACATGCTCAAATATATATTATAATTATATAGCCAGTACGAAAATCATTGTTGTCAACTGTCCAATTCATTCACTTAAAATAAATAACAGGACTCCATGCTTGTCCAATTAAGAAAACATTGATGATTCCTCTGAACTCCAAATTGGAATTCCTCTGAATTATCAATTTTTTTCTTAATTGGACAGCATGGAGTCCTGTTGTATATACACTAATACGTAGCAAAAGTGTCTTATTTTGCTTTTGTCACACTTGCAAGGTGAAGCAAGAAAAAGTAAACTCTTCAAAAAGACACAACTTCCCAGATGTACCAGGACCACTTGCATATTCAAGCATGCAGCACCTTTCTCTCACCCATTCCCTTTGACCTAGATATGCAGGTGGGATCAAAACTTAAAGCACTATGCTAAAATCTAAACTTTAAAGGTTAAAGAGAGGTTGAAGATGTTGTAATCAACATCTCCTTAATGGAGTATAGTGAGAAGGATCAAGATTTGAGGATCAAAAGAGGAAAGAAAATTCCCCTCAGGGTATCACCAAACGCTGGTTATGCTGGATTAGTTTTGTATGCCATGTTTTTGTATTGTTAAAGAAAACGTGAAATTTTCAGTCACCAGCTGGTAACTAACTTCACATTTTTAGTCACGTGGACCAATTAATTTTGGTCGCATTGTCGACCACGTGGTCTCAATTTCAAGCCCTGTAAAGTACTTACCGTAGTTTTCAGACAAGGGAATATGATTCTGAGAGCAGGCTTTGAAGAGCTTTTTGTTCTTGGTGAGAGTTTGCCCCTTGAGTTTGTTTTCTTCATGCTTCTTGAAGATTCCCAGAATTAGTTTTCAGCTCTCATCTGGCAGCTTTGCGAAACTCTGGCATTGATGATTTCTGGGGAATCAAATTTTATAACATTATCTGGTATAAACCAACTCTAGTATAAACCAACTAACAATTGATTGTTAATTGATTGTATATTATACCTTTTATATTGTAAGAGCATTGAGACTTGAAATGCCCCTCAAACATCATCATTATTATTATTAATGCTGCAATTTGTTTGGCTGTGCTACTCTATATCTATCAGCTCATAGATAGCAAGTAGTAAAATCACCTGGAAAACTTTTCAAAAATGCAAAGAAAATGCAAGTTGATTTATTACTTGTTTTCGCTTCTATGAGTGAAATAGTAAACTCTATGCTATGTGCCTCATAGAAAACTCAAACTCGTTAGTCTTATTGTTATACAAATGGTACAATGATAACGCAAGTGATGATGGATAATTACAAGGTTTCGTAAACACGCCAGGGTAAGGTTACAATCACCTAGATAGCACCAGATCAGTATAGCTAAATATCCAAGGGAGTCAAGGTCAAGCGCTTAATTTGTTTTTCCCTTTCAACTTTGGATCGCTGCAATCTTATTCAGCAACAGTCTATCAGTCAATCGGCAAAGCCAACAATGCCTCCAAAATGAAAGCCAGCCAGAACACCCAAACCAACAGCAAAACCCGATTCGCCAGCAGCATTACTTGAAACCATGCAACTCCTCGATCACCATCTATTCGTATGTCTCTGTTATTCCATATTATCTGATTATACCACCTACGGGACGACTTGAATAGATGACGCTTCATTCATGATTTATATAATGTAGAAGGAGAACTGATACTTGTCACTTATGTTATTGACATTTTTGGATTGAAGTGTAATACCCTCGTGGCACCACAGAAATAAGCGGTCAAAAATAGAAAAATATAGGCTGTGATTGACATCACCATTTTAGGTGCGAAAAATATGTCTTTCTGTAAAAACTTAAATTTATTTTCTCAGCTTTTCTGGAATTTTTTTTACCGGGACGATAATACACTAACACTGCCATGAAGACCTTTCAAAGCAACAACTTTTTTTATTTCGAGTAACAAGATTTTTTGCCACTTTCTGGTAAAATTGCTGAAAGTTCTAAAAAATCTGTCTTAAGCGTTTTAGTTGGGTAATCTTTGAGTTATACAGTGCAAATACCTCAACCAGGCCACCTTGTAAAAAGTTAGCCAATCAGAAAGTGAGTAGCGAACAAAGGATCTTGACTTTCTCAAAATGTCAGAGATAGAAATATTCACATTCCACCAAATGTATGGCAAGTATTAAGAGAGCGGTCATTACTTACTTAGCACCCCCCCCCCCCCCAAAAAAAAAAAAAAAAATTACTCAGACCCCCTTATATTATATAACTTGAGGGAAGCAGTCCAGCTACAGATACATTTGTCCATGGGACCTACATGCTTGGCAACACAAACAAACATTTATATCCCAGGGAAATTTGCTGGTGAGGCTTGAAATGGATTTTTCAAATAGCCTCGGATCTCAGAATAATTTTGAAATATTGTTATCCAGCACCAAAAAATTGTGCCACCCCCACCCCCCAAATTTACGGGACCTCCCTAAAATGCTTTGGATCCCTGAATGACAAACTTTTTACTGGATGGCTCAGTTGACATATTCGCACAGTAAGAGAGTGTCCATGTGTGGCACATGAACCAATCTATACTATTATAATCGGGTTGTCTGCGCAAACGTTTCTGATTGGCTAAATCGTCCACACTCACTCCGCTTGGCCCTGAAGCTGTGTCGCCAAACGAAGTTCACAAACCTGAAGAGAAAGTGGATATCTCCACAGTGGGCGTGCTTTGGTTGGAAAAGATTCACCCTGGGCTAAGTTCTAATTCAAGCGATTTCTTAAGCGAGGGACAAAGCTGCCATCGCCGCCATTTTGAAATCTCCCACAGAAACTAAAAAAGAACTCAGTTCGCACAGCCGAAATCACCATAGTCATCTAAACCTAAATGGTTCTGTCACAGATTACTTGCAGGAATGTGCAGGGATTTATCATTCGAAAGCTTTAAGCTGAGAAAAATTTTCATTCAAGTTTGAACAAACGTACACCGCCGTACACCGCCTTGCTTTCTGGAAGCACGCTAAGGCGAAGAGGCGAAATGCCACAAAGCCATGAATAATATTTTCTAAGTATAAATCCTGACGCTGTATCGCAAAACGAAGGACACAAACCAGAAGAGAAGGAGGAAATCTCTCCAGTGGGCGTGTTTTTGTTGGAAAAGATTCACCTTTGGCTACGTTCTAATTCAAGCGATTTTTTCAGCGAGGGACAAAGCCGCCATCTCCCACATAAACTAAAAAAGAACACAGTTCCCTTAGCCGATAGCACCATAGACATTCAAACCTAATGGTTCTATTACAGATTACTTACATTTGTGTGCAGGGATAATTCTAATTCGAGAACTCAGGGAACTTAAGGCACGGGTCTAACAGCAAAAATGCTAAAAAATACTATAAAAAATTCTGCAAGGAAGAGAAAATATCTAGCACAAACAGTTATTCGTTAAGGTTGTTCTTCAAGTTGGGACAATTCTTTTGAAATATTCTGTAACCATGGTAACCGATTGCGTTACCTGGCAGAGCGTGACAAAGGCCTTATTTTCTTTGAAGCCACGGGAGGCATGGCAAATCAGTTTGGCTCTTTTTCGAAAGTGGTTTATAATGTTGACTATCGGGTGTAAAATACAATTCAAATGAGGATGGCTGTCCAAGCATTTCTGATTTTGAGATAATGAGATGTATTAAATTACATACCAAGTAAAAACCATGATTGTAAATAACATTTCCAGCCATCCTCATTTGATTTATTTGTGTACAACTATGCTCTTTTAATATCGCCAAAAAGAATACGAAATATTATTCGTCTTCCTACCCTCCCGAAGAGGTTTATACAAAAATATATTTTAAGGTCAAGGGTTACGAGATTTGTTGCTATGGAGACCAAATATCGTTAAGGTGGTTTAGAATTCCAAATGCAATTTATATTCAACAACATCCATAAGCATATATAGAGCCATTAAGAGATAGACCACTCCCCCTAGGTTTTGCGTCCGCCATATTGGATTTGCTTTGGACCCATGCCTGCCTGAAGTACCCTGAGAAAGATTTGAGCTGAGAAAAATTTTATTCAAGTTTGAACAAACTTACACCTGGCACTGCCTACAGAGCGCGCGCTAATTCTCTAAATATTCCTATGATAAACTAAGAACTTTCTTAGAACAGTTTAACTTTACCTGTTTCTTCTCTCGTGCCTTACTGATAAGCATTATACAAACGATTCCGAAGTCAAATGTTTTTCTGTAATAGGCTGCGTTTTCAATTTTAGCGGGTTCTTAGACAGATTTGAGAACCGGACTGACTCACCAAGACACACACGTGGGTCATTTTCTCCACCAAAATCAGGGAGACCAGTGCAAAACAAACGCATAATGGAGGTCATTAGTAATGTAAATCAGCAGTTTATGGAAGGGGGAACTTAGGTTGAGTCTTCTAGCGTCACGAAGTGACGGGCTGTTTTCTTGTTTCAATTAAACTTGGCCGGTTTGAAGGGTCCCCCCAATATTTCAACCCCCTTTGTTTTTGTGTGTAAAATGTTCAAATGTCAGTGAACAATATGGGCAAAAGTAAACAGCTGTTTGCCTTCTGCAATTGATGATTTTGATATTTAAAATAAGAGTAGAAAACTTAACCGTTATGGTAATATTTTCTTTTACTTTTTGTCAGTAATACAAGAACCACAAGCACACCAAGTAATAGTACTAGTACCAGTAGTACTAGTTCCAGTAGTAGTACTGGGAGCAGTACCAGTACCAGATTGAGAATTTGAGGACTAACAACAAAATCAAATTCATGACCAAGACCAACATCTAAGACAAGACGTCTTGTGCTGCTAAAGGATTGTGATAATCATTTTATTGTACATGAAAGTGCAAATGGGCAGATTTTTTATTGAGGCTATTCAAACTGTTTTTTTCAGAAAAGGCACATATTTCAAAGAAAACGTTTGTTTTGTCATAAAGTCATGAAGCCTGATGACATTTAACAATTATTGGATAAGGTTGAGCATGTTAGTGAGATTTGTCCACGCTGAGGTTTGTGTTATCAGCCAAAGCGAAGCTGAGGCAGATAACACTAAACCGAGGCATTGACAGATTTCGCTATCACGCGAAAACCAAATTCAATAGTTTTATTATTCAGCAACCAGCAATTCTTACCTAACTAAACTAAGTCGGCGATGAGGCAATTGCTTGGCGTAACGGTTTTCCAAGTTCAGATTGCGTCCATTGGTATTTTCCACTTCTTATTCAATTCAAATAGCCATAGTTTAGAAATCCTGAACAATGATCTCTTGGCAACAATCATAACAGATTCTACGAGAATGTTGGCAAAATTGGCTTTGGCTTCCAAAATGAAAACCAATATCACGGCCAAGCCTATTGGCTTGCGTTTTGATGTCATTAGAGTGCATCAATCCTAATGTCTGGAGTATGATGTCAATAACACCTACAAGATTTCGCTGCATACTCTTAGCAGGGCCCGTGGTTTGATGCGGGATTTTTTCTGAAATTATGCGGGATTTTTTCTGGAATTATGCGCTAAAAATACGAAATTATGCGGGATTGCGCAATATTTTTTCCTAGTGCCGTAACGTATTTTGCTGTTTTTAGCTGTTTTGTTATGGATGTAGCTGCTAATTGACTTTAACAACTCTTGTTTGTATATAAAATGCTTTGCTATGAGTTCCAATAGCTTCGCTTTAATAACGTAATGACGCTACGTTTTCTTTCAGGTAGATGTGTGTTTCACTTGTAATAAAGCTTATCTACAAAAAAGCGTTACTTTTTTCATACCACAATGATCGAGCAACGCACTCCTATTAAACCATGAACTGAACGGTCACGAGAGTTTAAATGTAGACTATCTGAGCTATCGTTACGATCTCTCGTGATCAGAAAAACATTGTTGCGCTTGTTTGCCGTCATTCTGCGCGTAATTCTCAAATTTAACCCGATCGCGAAAGCGATCTGCACCATCGTCGGAAGTGTAAGAGCTTTTATGAAACCGGAAACGTGGGAAACGCGTGCCACGTTTCTGTCGTAAAAAATCCATGCAAAAGTGTAATGTGATGTGATCAATGTGAACTGCATAAAGTCGACTGTGTTTATCGCGTTTACCGTCCTCTCCCCGTGTTTGAGTCTATCTTGCTCAGCTGGAAATATTAGTTATTTGGCCAATTTTTAACTACAATAGGTACGTTTTATTTCTTGTCAACCAGTTCCCAGCTCAACGCAATTAGCATAAAACGCCTTGTTGTTATTTTAAATTCTAACGAGTTGTTTTGACGCTGGACAGATGATTTTAAAAGAAATGTATCACTTTTGTGACAAAAAATATGTAAGAAAGTTTGAAATTCACCAAGTAATGATGCCTTTTCACTGATTTTCACAAAATTTTTGGAAATTCTGCGGGATTTGGCGGATTATGCGGAGAAAGCCGAATTATGCGTTTCCGCACCAGCTCATCAAACCACGGGCCCTGTCTTAGCCAATCAGAATCGAGGCAGTGGCATGGCTGAATATTAATATAAGTTAGTCATTATTCATGAGACAAAACAACAGGAACAAATATTTTCTCTGATAACATCCTCAGATAAAAGTACTGGTAACATCCTCAAAGGAAGCATTGTCAGACCATTTTAACAAAAGTGATTGCTATAAGCTAGTTACATGATATTATTGTGTCATTGATGGCAGCATCATACTTGAATCATATAGCATGAAAATTACTACATTTAGAGGGGATAAAATCTTCAGCAGTTTGCAGTATCAACAAAATAATAGGCTCTGGCTTTGTGCAAGTGGCCAAATCTCTATACTAATTTTTTTCTTTTATTTTTGCTGAAGGCAAAGTTTTCCAAGTCTTCAGGGAGTAAGGCCATCGCCCTACTCAAGACGTACCGGTAGGGGGAGCTCTACTCCAAGAAAAGGCCGAGCATACTCGTCGGCGAACATATGGACGCATGATATATGTGTCCTCGCATGTAAGGATGAAAATAATACCCCTAGCAGGAACAGGCTAGATGATCTTTATCGGCTATAATTGATAATCACAGCACGAGCGATGCGAAAGTTTTGTGAGTTTTTTTGTGCCAGTCACAAGAGAAAGCCACAAGAGAAAGCCTAAGACTTGTCTCAAACTGAAAAGAATACTCAGATCTTTGTTCCGAGAACCACGGACGACACAAATCTTATATGAAATGAAAGCTGATATTCCATAGATTCTGAAAAAAATTGTTGTTGTGTTGTTGATGCGAATTAAAATGACAGCGCGAGCGATGCGAAACTTTGTTGAGGCAAAGAGAAAGCCAAAAGCCCAACGACTTGACTCAAAAAGAATAATTACTCTTAAATCTTTGCTCCGAGCAGCACACACACGAAACTTATATGAAATGAATGAAACATTATATTCCAAACATTATGTTGTTAAGCGAATAAAAAAATCGGCAGCGCGAGCGATGGCGAAAGTTTGTTGAGTTGCTCTTTCATCGGCCGATAGGAGAGTCGAAGAGAGTACCAAAGAAAGAGAGATCAGATTAAGGAGAAGATATCAGACGAGCTCAGCAACAAAGATCGCTGGCATTCTTCCTGCCTGCAGCAAACTCTGGTGGTTTTTCGAGGTTACCAGCCCAGCCGTGCTCTTTGCCGAAAGGAGAAACTCAAGCCACTTCTGTCTTCGCTCTACTAAACACTGCTTTCAAACGGGGACCTTAAATAATCATGATTCTCCCGGATCCCTCACTTTTGCAGCCCTTGATGGAACAGCGATAAACTATTGCAAGTAAAATTTCTGAAATAAATTCGTTCAAAGGTTCAAGTTGATTTCACAACAAAAATCTCTTGTTTCACCTGTAGTTGTTTTGATTTTGATCGCGAGTCTCTATCCACGCGCCATGAAGATTCCTGGCCTTCTGATTGGCCAGATCGGATATGCCTGAACCCCAACGTCATCAACTGAGGCGTTCGCGCGGCGCGTTTCCCAAAGGATACCCAAATACGGGATTTCGGCACTTTTTGACAGGACGTACAGTCCGCACATTTTATCGGAACTAATAATAATTCGGGTATCATTCGAAAGCTAAAACCTTAGAGATCTCGTCAAAGTTGTAAAAAAATATACGTTATATGCACTTTAAGCGAGTTGAAGGGCTCAGCTGTTCGACAAAACTCCCTATTATACTTGATATTCGGAGGAAAATTAAGTAACAACTAGATCTTAGCTACTCGATAGACTCAACATTTTCGGCTGCCTGTGTAATTGCATTATTTTCCTTCTTTAGAAAATCGAACTTACTCGTTCCCACTGAGTCAGGGTTAATGCAGAAAAACACTTACTTGCTTGCGTGGGGCTTTCTACTGGTTGTACGCTGGTCGAAGACAATACAGTATCACAACAAGACTCTGTTAGTTCCGGTTCCAAGAACGAACATGAAATTCTCCTTGTAGTTTAATGTACTGTGCCGGTACACCGCAATTCAGTGCGAACGATGCCCTGCCACGCCTAAATTAGTGGCTATCGTATCCACACGATAGACACACGATATAAGTGCTATCGTATCCACACTGTTGGAGAACACGCTGAAGTTAAGTTGTCACTGTGTTGTACGTTAGTGGTTCCAGAGTTCCTTTTGAGTTGTAGACGAAAGCGGGACCAGTCGTAAGCTCCTAGGGTGTGGTTGTTAGTACCGCTAACTTAAATGCACTTATTAGTGCTGAATAGGAAACAATACTGAATATTTAATTCTTGGAACCGAGCCAGAGCGGGTTACTGATATTCCTGAACCAGAATAACTAAGGGGGATGATCCGCTCCTTTGTTTCGATAAATAAATGTGCCATTGGTGTTATTGCATTATAAAGACCCTATTCCCAGTCATGGTCTGGTAAGATGGCAGATCTCTGTTTCCAAGACTTCGATTGCTTTTGAACGGGGGCAATATCTGCAATGTCAACTATTTTGCAGACAACGCTGCCAGAAGACCAAACAGCTTCTTTATTGACTCCAAAGATGCCAAAAGCATTGTTCCTGGTCTGGCCAAGGTATGAACCTGATATACCATTCCTACTACGAGCCGGAAACCGTGTTCAGACAACTCAATGGAGTGCTGTTCTTGCTCGTGCAGCCCACTCTTGATCGGTATTTCAGAAACCCAGAGAGTGGGAAACTGAAAGAAAATGGCTATTCAATGCTTATAAGCGATATTTGGATAATTCTCTTCAATACAAACTGAAAGCTATTGGCATTATGAGCAGGTCTATCACCCACTGACATGCACCACATCATTTCGGGGGTATTTGGAGAATTCGCGGATCGCGCTGGTCTAATGTCAGTAAAACAGACCCTGAACCCCCAAACTGAGTTGTTGTGTATTTAGTGTGTGTTAGACTTGTTTATCGCAATTAAATACCACAGCGGAAAATCCGTGCGCGTGCGCAACATGTCAAGATAAGAATAGCTATATTACACACTAGTTCAGGTTCGCGTGTTCACAGTTAAAGTTTCTCTACGCTTGCGTGCTTTATTGGAACAGTGTAACACATGTAGATATATATATATATTTTTAAATCCTCCTCGAGGAGGATTCGCGAATCGCGCTGGTCTGAACAGACCCTGTACCCCAAAACTGAGTTGTGGTGTATTTAATAACAGTATCCATAAATTTAATAATTGTTTTAAGACATTGCATTTTTTATGCTTAGGTGTCACGTTTGATTATGTAATAAGGAGGATGCTGCTTAACAACTGCTGCACAGAAAAGTGCCACAATAAGCTCTCAGTAAATGAGATAAAGGATGCAATGTATGACTTCCAGGTGTCTAATCACACCTATGTGGAAACAAATCTACTTGCTAGACTACCTTTCTCTGCGTGATTATAGGGAAAACGTTACTTATATAATCAAAGGAAAATCAGTTGTCAGTCGCAGGAGTACTTAAGAAGTACAGAAATGGAGCAAGGTGCACAGCTCATGGCAACAAAGGCAAGAAATGAATGATGCAAAGAACTGCTGATTGCATTGCATGGATGACATATCTCGTTGAGATTATCGGGGAGAAATAGCCTGATTCTCATCTTGTTATAAGAAGCTGCATATTAACAAGCTTATGTTTGAAGAAAATGAAGAAATGAAAGTGGCCTCAGTCCAGTTATCCTCATTTTACCGTCTCTTGAATTCACAGTTCAAGCAGTGTCCTCAGTCCAGTTATCCTCATTTTATCGTCTCTTGGATTCACAGTTCAAGCATGTCACAATTCAAAAGGTATGTACAGTACTCGAGCCAACTGGAACCTTCCCCGAATTCTGTCAACTTTGCTGCTGGATCTGACTCATATCCCCACGTGCATAATGTAAAAGTTATCCAACTGATTGTTACTACTTTGTTCCATGTGCGTTTTAAAATTGGGGCCTATATTACTATAATAAAAATTGATGTTTTCTGGATTATTTGTAAAGAAGATCAGAATTGCAAAATGTAATTACTGCGCCAGACACAAGCAAGCTCTAAAACATTCAAGGGACAGGGCTTCGAAGCTAAGATCCTACACCGAATTCTGTCAATTATGCTGCTGTATCTGACTCATAGCCCCACGTGCATAACATAAAAGTTATCCATCTGATTGTTACTATTTTGCTCCATGTGCATTTTAAAACTTGGGGCCTAGATTACTATAATAAAACATTGACTTTTTCTAAAGTTTTTCTAAAGGAGAACAGATTTGCAAAATGTGCTGACTGCGCCAGACACAGCAAGCTCTAAAAGATTCAAGGGGACAGGTCTTCGAAGCTAAATATTGAAAATCTGCTTAACGTTTATCTCCAGTAAGTAATGTAAGGACTTTGCATTGCAGTCATTGCTTTGTCATGCATCCCCATAAGATGCAGTATTTTTTCAGCTAATTGGGCAAATAGTACGTTTTGTTATAAATAAATAAATATTAAATTAATTAGAGTAAATGAACTAGTGCAGGTTTTTTTTGTGCTTTTGTCACGAAAGAGTGGTGAAAACAAAGAGTACAGCAGCAGTGGAGAGACTCGAAAGTGTTAAACTCTTGCCCATCTTCCATTATGTGGTAAACATTGTCATTTCAAAGACCTAAGCAACCAAATTATTGGATGTAAAATATAATTTCGTATTTTGATAGCTGTTCTTTTGTTTCATAAAACCTTCATGGTGTGCAATTTTTGCCCCTTTTGCATAATCGTTACAGTAGTGCTGCTTGATAACCATAGTGCATGAAGCACCCCATGGCCAGGGTAGGACATTAGTGCCTCCTCCTTTTTCTGTTCTAGTTCCAGTTTCTCTTGCTCCCAGTCTCCTTTCTATTGCTTTAGCATTATAGTTGTGGTTGAGAAGTACAATGATTCTTATTGTTACAGTAGTTCAATGGTCCTATTTTACCAGGTCCGGATTAACTTTTTGCCTGTGGGCCACACCATGAAGATATCGATGCCCTCCTCGCAAAAACTGCTATTCCAACTATTGAAGGTACTTAATTGAAGGTACTTAATTTCTCCTGTTTCCTATGATGTTTCCTATGATCTTTGTAAAAAGTTAAAAGGTATGAGGTATGTATGTATGTGATCTCCGGCTGGCATTGCCGTGGAATCATAGAAGAAAATAAGTTTTAGATTTCATTTTCAAGTTTGCTTGCTTGTAGGTTGCTTGAAACAAATATAATTGACAGATTTGAGTGAAACGTCTGGCAACTCTTGTACATACATGCTGCTCAAGGGCCAATGGTTGTAAACTACTGTACTTTAACATGGTTTCTAAAAACTTTATTTGAACTTCAGACATGCCCTTTGGGAAGTTCTGGATTTGGTCAAAATAAATGTCAAAGATATAAAGAATGACATTACAAAGAAGTACAGTGAGGTTCCGCCGCCATTAGCAGTGGAATACGGGAATAAATGGATCACAGATAATGAGTGTTTATCAGGGGAAATCGCTCCCGGATATTCTGCGGTGCAGAGGCGGGCAATTGCTATCGAGTACTCTGCGGTGCAGAGGGGACAATTAATATCTGGTACTATATCTGCTTCAGAGGGATCTTACAGTAAAAATGGCAAAAGAAGGTGTAATTACAAGAATTGTGTACAAAATTAAGGCACTTTATGCATTCTGCTTTTTCTACTCTTTATGGCAATTTATGCATAGCTCAGTATCCATTTGTTATGTATAAACTGTATACGCTTTATGCAGTAAATGCCTTAATAACAATATATTTGCAGAAAATTAGCTTTGAGGAAATGACGAAACGTTTGTGATTACGTTACATGTGTCCATTCATTCGCTTTGTTGACAAGGGGGGAAGAATTGGAGAATAATTTTTGGCTTTTACAGCGGATTACGAGCGGATAACAGGCGAAGCAATACTTGGTGCGCTTCCACAGTGGAACTTATCCATTTCAAACTGCAGGGACCAGGGATATGACGGCGCATCGAATATGCTGTCAGGCAACCGTGGAACGCAAGCTCTTATCAGGACAGAGAGCCTAAAAGCGTTGTACACAAACTGTAGGGCGCATTGCCTGAATTTGGCTATCATGCATTCTTGTAATGATACACTAATATAAAATAAAAAGGGCTATCACATAAAAAATATTTATTTATTTATTTATTTATAAGCAATATTTAGACAGGCAGGTCTAGTTCAGCCAAGGCTGGTTTAAATAGGGGCCTGTATAACAGTTAGGTAAAAAGCTCTCCCATCACAAATTAAAAAAATATATATATATCATAGAGTATTCTGTTCAATTTTTTTTATTCAAATCAAGCTTTTACGAGAATTGTCTTTCAAAGTTTCCGAAGTTTTCCAAAGCCTTCGACAGATTGGCAGATGATCACTGCAAGTCAGTTATGTACAGCAGCTGCTCCTAAGATCCAAGGCTACTAGCTTAATGCAACTCATTGTTGTTATTGTATGCTCGTTCTATTTTCATTGTTTTCACTGAGGTGCGTCAATGTTGCAGAGTTTGGTTTTCCGATAGATTCTACATAACATGTGCAAGTTTCAACAAATGAACTGGCTAGTTTAATATAACTTAGTACCTATCCAGAACATGAAATCAGGAAATTGTGCAAAACATTAAAGACTCATGTTGTTTAACTTCTGTTTCAGCCTCCATAAAGGGAACCTACCCAAAAGACAGCAAGGCCAATACGCCAACAATTAACCACACCACTTTTAAATCTCTAAATGACTATATATATATACCTTACTACACGCAGGATCTTCTAACTCCTTATACGCCCGCTGGGATGCTACGATCATTTGCTGATTCAACAAACTAGCTATCAACAAATATTTTCTTAAGTCCTATGGTCTCAGAGCTTTTTCTGTTCATTCCCCGATTCTCTGGAACCAACTGCTACTGAATATCGACTCTGTTACAGCATCTTACGACCCGTCTTTTTTGCAAGCGTATCAATTGTAGTTTTAAACGGTTCATTTAAGTCGAAATATATTGCAATTTTTATTATGATAACCATGCTTTTACTATTTTTTTGTTTTAGTTCTTTTTATTTTGTATCAATTTTTTATTATTGTTTTTTTAAGTCGGCTACTTTTTATGGATGTAAAGTTCTGATAGAAACGTGCAATGGTCGCCTCATCCATGAACCTGATCCCAATGTGTGTGGAGATTTAGGTCTCAAGCTGAGAGTACTGAATGCTTGCTGGCAATGCTTTTTGATATAAAATTATTTTCAACAACTTTTATTAAAGAACGTCTGTCCGTAGTCCGCCCTAGAAAACGAGCTAGAGAATTTCCTTTATTCTAGCCTGCTTGCAGGCGGTACTGGGTGTTTTTATCGCGGAAAAACCCGGTCCGTTCGATGATCGGGCGCCATCTTGGATTTTTGAGACGCGCGGTCCCGGGGGCGAGCGCAAAACGACGGGCAGGGGGGTGGGGGAAGGGAGAGAAAAACCGCCTGCCCGAAGACTATGGGTTTTTGAGTATCCGCCCCCAACACAACATGACTTCCGTTTTAATGTCACGCATTCTCAATGAGCCAATCAGAATTAAGACCACCGTACTGTTTTGCATTTCAATCAAAACAAGTCCTCGTGTTGTGTAGTTGTCAAATTCACGTGTAGCGATTCGGTCGAAGAACATGGAATCATGGAAGAACAGCAAAGTCGGGTGCTAGGTCATACCCCGAAGAAACCAGCGAATTTCAAAGTGAAGGCTCTTGAAAATGCTGAAAGGGAAGCGTGCCGGTGGTGTAAAACTAGTTTAATTATCCGATACGGCAAGCCGACCTATCTTTCCACCGAAAATCTCTTCGTTATCCCAAGAGGAGAGAATACAGCGGAGCCGAGTTTGCAGGGTCGAAGGATAAGTCTCTGAGTCAGCTCTGTAGTGAGCTGGGTTTTCAGTTTGAGCAGTCTCCGGTACTGTCGGAAAGAGTCTGCAAGCCATGCGGGAGAAATATTAGGAGCACATATCGTTTTTATATGCTTTTAAAGTCAGCCGAAAGAGGTGAGAAATCTCAAAGCAGCAGTGCAGCGGAACTCGTCGCTGAAGTCGAAGATCGCGCAGAACCAAGGTATAAAAGGCAATTCTGATTGGTCAGCGGCGCTTCTTGCTGCCGGTTGTGATTTTGTCTGTGCTTCGTGTTGTGTTGTTTATATCCGTGTTTCCTTGTCAGTGGAGTCGTCATGTGGCCTACGATTACTACCAACATCCCCATCCTGCTTGTGGTCTACTTTTAAACCGGAACAAACCATTCCTGGCTTTACTACTGGCCTCTGAGTTCCGTCCTGATTCGGGAGCAACAGGTCCGCCATCTTGGATGTTCGAACTCGAATACTAACAACCTTCGAGTGGTCCCCAGAGCTTACTCCTCCTCTGAGCTCCGTTCCATCGGAAAGCTAGCGCCTAAACAGCGGTTGTCTGCAGAATTGTGGACGAAATTGGGTGATCTTGGCATCCGAAAACGATACCGGGGCAAACGGGCTGGAAAACATCAAAATCGCCGTGGTAACCCTGTGTCATTCGAAACCACAGGCCATCCGCCACCTACACCGATCGGCCATACTAACTCGCTGGAGTTCCTGCCTAATATTATCTACGCAAATGTTCGATCTATTGTCCCTAAACTTGATGAGCTCCAGGTGGTCGCGAATAACAACAATGCTAATGTAGTGACCATATCTGAAACTTGGCTGGATTCTTCGATTCCTGATTCCGCTCTGCATCTTACGGATTTCATATGCTTTAGACGTGACAGACCATCTCATGCGGGTGGAGTGTGTATGTATGTCCACTCATCCATCCCCTGCCGACGCATACATGACTATGAGATCCCAGATGTTGAGTCACTGTGGCTTAGACTGAGGCCCCGTCGGCTCCCGCGTCTTCTGTCGATTGTCCTTATGGCGGTTGTTTACCACTCAACAAGCTGATGAGAACCGTATTCTGCTTCAACACCTACAGTCCAACATCGATTCCTTTATATGCAGCCATCCTGAGGCCTTGGTAATGATAACCGGGGACTTCAATCCTACCAGCACTGGTCTCTCCGCCATCGAGACTAAACGGCTGACTGGTCTTTCCCAAATTATCAAGGTTTTGACTAGAGACTCCGGCACCCTCGATTGGTGCTTAACAACAAGCCCGACTTATTCCAACCTCCACGACAGCTGCCTAAGTTGGGTTCTAGCGACCATTTCACCATCGCTATAGTATCCACTAATAACAAGGCTCTTGTTAAAAATAGCACCTCTTCTGTCTTGATGCGGGACCTGAGACCTAGCAGAATACGTGACTTGGGAACTGGATCTCCCAACAAAGCTGGCAGACCGTCTTTGATGAGACCCTTGTGAGTGACAAACTTAAAGTGTTCTCCAACCTGATGTGTGCTTCCATCGATAGCTATCTGCCCTTCCGTAAAATCAGAGTGTGCTCGTCTGACAAGCCTTGGATCACTCCCAAACTCAAATCGCTCATCTGTAAACGACAGAAAGCCCTTCACGCTAATGGCAAGGACTCTGTGGCTTACAAGACCTTTAGAAATGCGGTACAACTGGAGTGCGCTATGGCCAAGAGGGTTTACTATAACAGTAAAGTTGCTTCCTTGAAATCCACCAATGTCAAGCGGTGGTGGAGCGAGATTAATAGATTGAGCGGAAAGTCGATATCTACACCATTGTACTTACAGATGTTGGACGACCAAGTGCCTAACGAGGGGCTACTAGCCGAGTGTTTCAACCAATTTCTTGGCAGTCTAACCATTGATTTTACTCCATTGTATCCCCCAATCCCTGGTATGTTTTAAGAGGTGCCGCCTGATCTCCTAATAGACGATCGTAAGGCATATCGCGCTCTTAGTCAAGTCAAGGCTAACAAATCTCCCGGCCCAGACAGTACTCCTAATCGGCTGTGGTCTGAATTTGCCTTCGAGCTTGCACCGGTAGTTCGTGACATCTATAACTCGTCCATCATCCAAGGGTTTATTCCATCCCCACTCAAGGAGACCATAGTGTGCCCGGTTCCGAAATGTAGCACTCCCAAGACGGTTGAAGAGGATCTACGGCCAATCTCTCTAACAGCCCAGATTGCTAAGGTCCTTGAAGGCTTTACCTGCACCTCCCTCTTCTACCAAGTCTGTGATCGGCTGGATGCTAACCAGTTCGCCGTGGCCGGCAAGTCGACGACACACGCTTTGGTATACTTCATCCACATTATCCTTGAGTCCCTCGACAGGGGTGGGATGTATGCCAGGATTCTCTTCACTGATTTCAGTAAGGGGTTCGACTTGGTGGATCATAAGCACGAGCTTGAGGTATTAGGCGTACATGATGTCACCATACGTTGGATAAGCGCCTTCCTGGTAGATCGTCAGCAGCGTGTCAGGATCAACAGTCAGTTGTCCTCGCCCATCTCCCCTCGTGGTGGTATCCCTCAGAGTACAAAGCTAGCACCAATTCTCTTCGCCATCCTGGTAAACAGGCTAGCTCGTGAGTGGGTCACTCGCCTCAAGTATGTTGACGATCTCACCTTAGTAGAACTGATCCCTCGGAACTCCATCAGCTACCTCCCGATCATCGCTAGTAATGTAAATAGGTATGCTTTAGAGCGCAATATGAAGTTGAAACCAAAGAAATGTAAGGAAATGATAGTAGATTTTCTTCAGTATAAACGATCTTGTCCCAGTCCCATGTATATAGGGGGCTCCCTAATCGAAAGGGTTCCCCAGTATAAATTGCTGGGTGTCATAATTTCTGAAGATCTCACTTGGAAGGCGCATTGTGAGTATATATTTGACAAAGCCATGAAACGCCTCCATGGCCTGAGAATACTGCAGAAATGCGGTCTCCTGCCCGCCGATTTAATATCTGTGTATTGTAGTACGGTACGCTCTGTAATGGAGTATGCGTGTCCTGCATGGGCGGCGCTACCCTCTTACCTGAGTGATCTGTTAGAAGTAATTCAGAAGAAGGCCCTATATATTATTTTTCCCAAGCTCAGCTACAGCGAGGCACTTCAACGTGCTGCTATCCAATCTCTCTGCGAGAGAAGAGTTAAAGCTTGCCGGTCCTTTGTAACAAGCTGCCGCGAGACAGGAACTCTGTGCAATATTTTCCCAGCGCCAGTAGTCTGCAGCCATGGTTACAACCTAAGGTCTGGGCCCCAGTCACAACTCACTGCCACTGGAAACACTGAGAGACTCAATAACTTTATAACTTTTAAATATCAGTAACCTTGTATGGCCTCCCCTTATAATTCAGCTTTACTGCCTAATAGGGTGAATAAACGATTGATTGATTGATTGAATTGCCTACCACCATATCCCAGAACGACGACCTAACGCACAGCTGTTACGCGCATTGAATTTCGATTATTATAGACTGAGCACGCGCAGTAAATCAGGCTCATTAGTCAGCGGCATTCCAACTAAAAGTCAACAAGTCGCGCGCCAAGACGCGAACACTCGAACATGGTCGAAAGGTAGATTTTTACAGGTGAGTTAAAAATATTGAAAGAGGTCTAAAATTATCCACTCAAAAAAATTATTTTAATATAAACACAGACCTTGCTATCTGATGAAATTTTAGAGCCAAACGCTCAGGTTTAACCCAATATAAATACGCTTATTCATACCTGGTAATTGGGTGCGAAATTGGCACTCATCAAACACTTTCAAACACAATAAATAGAATTAAAGTTTGAATGTTTCTGAAGTTTTTCGAAAAAAATACGCATAAACAACATACAGTTCAGGTCTTTTGAGATAAAGAAATTAAGACAATTTTCTTGTACAATGACAGGATTTTCTATATTTGAGTCTCTCTGTTTGGCACTTTAGTGGATTCTGACACGCTCAAATGGAGTTAAACGATCGCGTTAGTGCACTCCAATGGCTATGCCGTGTCTGTTAGGGGACCGTAGCTATTCATGCATGCAGTACGCTGAGCAACTGAGCAAGGTTTGGGATATGGACACGGCTATTGATGAGAATGCAGTCCATTCCCCCGTCTTTGTCACGCGTGTCATCTGATAATTTAATACCGCTATAGCAAAGCGTAGGAGACCGATGGTCACTTCTCACGTAAGCAGATTGCCGCCTTCTGGTCCAAACATCCGATCGATAACCCCTGCTACGTTGGCAGCGTATTTAAAAGGCCAAGAAAGGTTGTAATCATTCGAAAGTCAATCACGCAAATAACGGTGCATACAGTGAAGTTAATGATCCAGTGACGGTACGCGCGGACATTGCCTCCAAGGCACCCCTTGCACTCAGTGCAGACGATCTAGAGATCACCCGATTTGCCAGTGTACCAGCACATACTGTTGTTTGCAGGATCTGTCTCCCGGTGGAAGTGGGAGTCGGACGGGGGTGCTCGTCGAGAAAAAAATAATTTGACGGTCTAAAAGATATCGAAATGGCTGTGGCCAACCTACAGATTAACACCTAAACGATACCATAAAATGTCAGTTCATCTTTTCCCAACATCTGATACACTGCCACAAAACTGACAGTGGTTTTAGAGATTTGAGAGAGAGATTGAAGTTGCTTGATTGGGCACCATTAAAGATCCCAAAATTTCATTGCTTTTATATTTGTACCCCCTAAAAGATATGACGCAGCAGGCAGACCCCTAAAAGATATGACGGGCACCCCTGCCCAACAAATATGGCATTCCCCCAATGTCTCATTGTCATTAATGTACCGATGGTGTCATCTTGCCAGCATGCCTATTGCTTGATAGAGGTAAAACCTGAATGCTCACCTGTAAGGAAGTCACCTGGGGTGCTCGACGTATCCCTTAGGGCGTAAAATGCAATCATGCCCTATCACTTAGGGGAATTAAGATTTTCAAAACATCAAATGCTATCTCTTAGGAGGTCTCATGCAAATAGAAGAATATTCTTTTGAAATTGTAGCAAAACTGTTTAAGAGCCCTATAAAAGCCACAACAGCTAAACATTCATTTGTAGTTTTTGCTATCTTTTAGAGTTAAAAAATGTTTTGCCACACCCAATTTTCGCGACAAGTACCCCCATTTATTTCTATGGGAGTCACCCTGGGGGTAGTCATCATGGCTGCTTATGTGCATCCCCTACACCATGGCCTCTATGACGTGCTGACTGAACTTGAATGTTTCATGTACAAAGTGTAATGAATACGTAATCCTTTCTGGTCTCCATTTGCACAATGACCATTGTACAGGCCCTCTGCCAGTTAGAGTTCCAGTTGCTGGAGCAAGCTGCACCCCAGCACATTATCCAGCACATACCAGAGGGTGTGATCCATGCCAACATTACCAGCGATAAAGTACGAAAAGACTTCACTAGGCAGGTTGAATATGACTTGCTGTTGTCATTGTACAGTAGACAAAAAAACATGCTGTTGGAAACACCTCCATCATATACTTACAGACTGGTGGCTCCTGGGTAAGAAAAAACTATTTCAATGATATCATATTTTGTGAATGAAAATGTAAATCATCAAACATTTCCCTAACCAGCCTTTTCACTTTGTGAATGGGGGGTGGACTCCCTCATATATGGTATACAGGTATTTTCTGCCCTATAGGGTATCGCTTTTCACTTGTTTGGTCTCTGATAGGGTATGTATTTCAGTATGGCTACCCTACCAACAAATTTCGGCCAATGTTGTGCTGCATTTAGCATTAAAGACAATTTATCTATAGCCTTTACATTATTATAACAAAATGCTGATTTGATCACAACCAACTGGACCACCCTGTTGACTAACTTTAGGTCTGCGGTAGGGTAAATTACTAATAAACAAAGGAGTTTTGGTCTCTGATAGGGTCAGGTGGCACATGGTGGCACACCCCTACCCAAAATCAGTGGAGTACCCCATGAAAATGCTATAACATTTGACTTTCGTATTTCCAAAGCTTCATAACTTTTAAACTGAAAAATAACGAAAAAAATGCAGCGGCAATTTCAGACACCAATCAGGTTACAGAAGAACAAAGGAGGGGAAATGGCGATTTTATGCTAGGTTCCCCCAGGGAAGGGTGGTTCCCCACATACAAAGTTTAAAAAATTGCATGTCCTGTTTGTGAGTTTTTCTTATTTTTTTTCATTTTCATAATTGAAATTGTAAATCATTTAAGCTTCAAGAACGAATAAAGATTGTTGTTGTTGTTGATGTCTCCTTAAAAATCTGCAGAAAAGTTCTTCTATCATAGTAATTTTACTGATTTTTGTGTCTAAGGAAATGAAATTGCCTATATTTTTCAATAGAAAATAATTGCATTCCACCATGTATTGCTGTTGGCTTGTCTAGTTCTTATACATACCACTGCTTAATAAGTTATTTCTTTTTGCCATAGCCTGCTAGGTCATTCTAAATCTTGCCATTGATACATAGGTGAATATTTTTGTTTAAACTGAGGATGTAGTGATTGCTCTTCCAAGGAAGTGCCATGAAGGTTCCAAGAAGTTTTCTATTTGTTTGTTTAATTTTTTAGAGGCCCGGATTGCCGAATTTCTCCAGAAACACAGAGACAGCCTCCCATATGAAAATATTCCTTCCAAAGCTGCACTTCCTGGAAGATCATGTTGTCCCTCAGTTAAAGAAATTGGGTCTAGCCCTTGGGTTCCTAGGAGAGCATGGGGCAGAGTGCATGCACAGGCAATTCAATGGTATCAAGAGGACGTACAGTTCAGTGCACAATGAAATCAAAAGTTGCACCAAAACTAATATATTTTATGTCTGCCCACTTCCAAAGTTAAAAGGAGGAAGATCTCAACATCCTAGCCCAGAGATTTCTCAATGGTCTCTAGTGAGTCAAGACAACCACGTCTTTTAGGAGCTAAACACATAACAACCAGCTCGAGCACAGGCCAGAGTGATATATTCACACTGTGAAATGAAGATATCAAGTGTGAAGATATCAAGTGTTTATGCAGGATAAACCCTTGTATTTCACTCATGTTTTCAGCAAATACAGTAATGTACGTAAAAATCTCCCGAAAAAGGGGGGCCGCGGCCCCCTGGTCCCCCTTGATCTGCCCTTGGGCAAAACTAGTGAGTATTTTGTGAATTTGGGTTTTCTTCATATTCAAAATCAAGTTGCAAAAAGAGAAATACCTCTCAGCCACCTCTGGGAGCTTATGTGGGTCTGTTGTTGATTATTCTGCAGACTGACAACTTACATTTGACAGCATAAGACCTTCCACCTCAATAACGTTCTCCCAACAACGTTTGAAATTCGATAGGGAAGGGAAACATTTGTTCACGAAAGATACACCGAAATTAATCTGTGAAAAAGGATATGAAAAGTACAGTGAATTAAGACTGACCTGAAGATGAATCCAGTCATTGTACATCCCGAATTCTGGTCTTAATTTCTCGTCAATAGGCTGAAGATAACAGGACATTGCGCTAGTTTCTCTGGAAAACTTCTGGTTCTTCTGTCTTGTCGGTTAAACACGATGCAAAATTCCACGCTCCGATTTAGTTAAAAATGAAGCAGTTTCAGTAGAAAGCGAAAATACTGCTTAGAAATGCCAGAAACATCCAAATATCCAGTTCCCTCAATGCTAGTCCCTCCATTATACCTTGAAACAACGTGCTTTTGGCGATCGGGGTCTCATGGGAGTCACAATCACGGGTTTTGTTGAACACGGTCAGATGTTTTGAAACGTCATAGCGTACGTCACGACCGGTGTGGGCTACCTGTGGTGAAAATATTCGAAGCACCAACTGCGCATGTTCAGTCTATAATAATTGCTCGTAACGGCTGTGAACGCAAAAGTATCGAAGAAGTGTACTGGAGCGAAGAAGTCTCTAAAATTTGGCGAAAATAAGGAAAATGAAACCGCTGCGGGCGCTCACATGAATGTTGAAGATCTTTTGAACAAGCCGACAACAGAGGTGAAAGTTGTCATTGTGTCACCGGGGGGAATGTTGAAACGAGGAGTTCCTTTTCCGCAGAATCAAAGTCTATCATCCTGAACATTTGCAAAAAGAACTGGAAGACTGCTGCAAATACAGTATTTAAGCATGAACAGCTAAGAAATGAAGTTCTGGAGCCTTTACGCAAGACGGTCGATGCAGAATTTAAGGAATACTGCAGAGATTCGAGGAAATCTCTTTTACTTGCGAAATCACCAATCGAAGTTTCGCGATTTTCAAACAAGGAATTCCTGGAAGAATGTGTTCTGTCCTGTCCATTCTGGATCGCCTCGCTCAAGGGTGCAGTTGGAATGAAGGGAATGATCGACGGGGGAAATTCAACGACCATCAACAGCATGTCCCTATCCACCGCTTCTGCTGCGAAGGCGCGAAATCACAAAATGTCCCCGTATGCTTACCGGATATCAACGATTTTGTTCCACAGTGGGACCAAGTGCGAGGACATCGAACGGCTTTCCAAGCTAGGAGTTTGTATGTCGTCGGATTCAACAGTGAATTTCCAGAGAAAGATGGGTGAAAATTGCAGAGTGAAAGTTTTGGCTTGGAAGGCAGAATCGGAGAAAGAAAAAACTGCAAGCTTGGTATTGAAAGAGGTGTTAGAACGTGTATCTGGTGGTTCACACGCAGAGATTGAGCGTGTGCTGGTTGAAGTGTCCGAAGAATGTTCAGCAGCAGTGGTGGATCCAGCAGTCCCAACTGTGGTACCACCAGAAGATCCATGTGACCCACAGCTCATGACAGCCCCAGATGTGACTGACTCACAGCTCACGGCAGACCCAGTAGATCCAAATGTACCACATACGGCAGCCTCAGAAGATACATCTGTACCACAGCTCATGGCAGCCCCAGAAGATACATCTCTACCACAGCTCACGACAGCCCCAGATCCATCTGTACCACATCTCACGACAGCCCCAGATCCATCTGTACCACAGCTTGCGGCAGACCCAGATCCATCTGTACCACAGCTCATGGCAGCCACAGAAGATCAAGCTAACCCACAGATTGCAGCATCAATGGAAGATTCAACTGTCCTACCTTTTCCAGCAACACCAGAAGGTCCAACTGTACCACAGCTAGCAGCAGCACCAGAAGGTCCAACTGTACCACAGCTGGCGGCAGCACCAGAATGTCGAACTGACTCAGAATTAACTGGCCCTGTTGTAAAAGAATACTCTAAAGATATCCTTGACCAGATTCCAGAGGAGGAATTCTTACTACAAGTGTTGTCAAGGAGGCCATTCAGATGCTGTCCTCATCAAAACTGCCTTTATACAAGTGAGTCAAGTAATAATACTTTAATAAATACAGATACTTTTAAGGGACTGTCATAAAAGTTGACACAATTTATTGTTGCCACTTAAATTACCCTTAAGATCCCTTATTTAGTGATGTCAGGCTCTTTGGACACCCATGACATTTATCACTATGGTGAATATTTTTTCTAAACAGGGGCTTGGCTAGACATTTTTCACCTTAAGCCCACTGTCAAAATTTGTTGACATATATATGGTAACCAAAATTTTAGCTCCATGTAAAAAGTAATGTGACTGCCTTAAAAACTACCTCTCAGTGGCTAAAAAACTTGAACTAGTTCTTTTAACTCAGTCCTGAGAACTCAAAAATTTGTTATGCCAGTTCTTAACAGGCTTAAAGGCAGCTATGTGTCTGCTTAGTGTGACTGGACAAGCACCCCTGTCTATTTGTATACCCCATGCCATTATGTGAAACACATCTTTCTAAACATGTACAGAGGAAAAATATCTGAGTCCAACCAGATGGATAAAAGTAAATGAATAGGAATTCTTAAAACAGAGTACACAGCCTCTTAAAGCTTTTGCTTTGTATCTTTTTAGGATAGTTGGTGACAACATAGATTTGATGATACATGCGCGTATACAAAGTCTGGATTACAAAAACCGCTCCCTTCACTGGACTCAGCAGTATGCTGTTAAAAATAGAGTGAATGAGCCTCAGTTATCTGACAAAGCACCACGTAAAGTGATCAAGGAGATACAACTTGGGGATCTTCTGCCAGTTGCCTCTGTCCAAGAGCACCTCATCACCGATGGGCAGTGCTTGTGAGCAGGGTAATACAAAGTATCTCAAACATTTCAAAACATTCAGAAATGTAATCATCCATCATATTCATCACAAGTATTCTAAGAATATGGCTGAGAAATCAGAAAGTGTAAGTTTATTTCTCATCCTCCTGGGGATCACACTACCCTGCTAGTAGAGGCTTTTCCTTGACATTTTTCTCTCTCGTTTTGTTGTTAGCCTATGTGGTTTCGCTGTCGCGAGTTGTGTTAAAAGATGACAGAAAGAAAGATCTGCTAGCAGGGTAGGATCACGCATAATGTACATTACTTTTTTTGTGTGAACAATACCTTTTTCCAGCAATGCCTGGCACACTTGCGACATACCAACAAAACAAAATGTCACACAAAGAAAAGTTCAGTTGGTTCAAAGTGCCCACATAAAAATAACAGAAATTGCTTTCATGAAGTAGTCTAAGGGGCCGACCATTTAACTTTTGAGGGGAGGGGGTGAGGGTGGGCTTTTTTGTCAGTGCAAGATTTTTTTTATACCTCTGTTAAGCAGTGGGAATTTTTTTTCTAATAAAAAAGAAGGGCTTAGTCATTTAGCTGTGCAGGAAAATTTTTTTGGTCAAAAAAGCCCCCCCCCCCTCTCAAGAGTTAAATGGTCAGCCCCTAATGATCCATGGGCCATTGTCCTTGTACAAATATTACTAGAAAAGGGCAGATTAATTAAATATCTGATGCCTGAATGGTCAAGAAGGGATTTTGAACTAAAACTTTAGCATGCTCTCAAATTTGCTTTCTTTTATGTTTCTAGTGCTCTCTTGGCATAGAGTTTGTAAATCCAAATGTAGCTGGGGACATGGCCCAGCTACTATTGTCAAACCAGAGAAACTTCACACCAACTAGAGTCGATGGGCAGGGCAAAACAGAGGTTTTGGAGAGTATCCCATTTCATGGAGATCAGCTTTTTGAAGAGAGGGCCCGGAACACTCAGTGGACTTACCAAGATGGGATCAACCCATTTGAACGTATTGAGGGCCTCGAAACTGAATTCGCAGACTGGCACGCGAAGTACAACTTGTACATGGTAATTAATGAAATATGTACCGACTTCTGACATGCTAGTTGATCATCAAAATACTGCCTTAACTGAAGCCTTTTCCTAGAAAAACATAATGGGATGGGCATTATGTGTATGCTGGTATTAAATAGGTATTTTGGGGGGTATGAAATTTGGAGCTCCATAGACATAGACATAGACACATTTATTGGCGCTGTGTAGCACAAACGGTTACGTTCATACTCTGTATTAAAATGTATGCTTAAAATGTATGCATATTTTGTTCATAGGTGGAATACGATTTGTTTGTCAAAGACTATTCAGCACGAGAACTGGGAACATCAAGGTCAAGCATTAACCGGACTGGTAAAACAAATGCAGCCAAAGAAGTAGCAAACCACTACAATGAATACAAAGAGTTTCATCAGCGAGAAGTTGAAGCACATATCTGTGCCTCATTTATGACAATGGTTGACATGAAGACCATGGAAGGTAAATTCACAGGTCATCTAGCTTTAAAGTAAAGGCAAACAGCTTTTCTAAGTTTTCTGTTGCCATGGAGAACAAGGGAGGAAAACCTCCTTGCCATGAGGTTCTGCTCCCTTCCACACCAGATATACACATTGGTGGGAAATGGGAAGTTCCAGGGAAGGGGCCAGGGCAAGGGTTCCATGTTTTATATTAAAAATTCTTGACAAAAGTCAAGCAGACAAAAGTCAAGCAGACAAAAGTCAAGCAGACAAAAGTCAAGCAGACAAAAGTCAAGCAGACAAAAGTCAAGCAGACAAAAGTCAAGCAGACAAAAGTCAAGCAGACAAAAGTCAAGCAGACAAAAGTCAAGCAGACAAAAGTCAAGCAGACAAAAGTCAAGCAGACAAAAGTCAAACAAAGGTTTAAAATGTTGAACTCTGTTTATTCCCCCCCCCCCCCCCACTCCCTCATTTGGTCAGTTAAACTGATCCCCCCCAGTAATGACGTAGTCAAATGCAATGCATGATAATGACTATTGCATGCATTTTAAATATGGTTTCTACAGATGTCCCGTCATCCTTGATACAAATGCCCTCAGACAAAGCCCCTAAGGAAAAGCGCAGAAAATGGCTTCTAGATTTGTGCACTAGATATGTCAACAAGTATGTCATTGAGAAAGGAGCCATCCAACCGCTTGTTGAGCAGGTTGAGGAGCTAGAGACAGCTAGATCATCACGATTTCCCTGTAGAGCTACTGCAGACTGCAACAAGACCTATGCATTTCATTCTGGAAGAAAAAAGTATGGGTAACACATAATAACAATTTGATAATATTTACAGCAACAGGTCAGGCATGCCCCTCTAGAGTCGATTATTAAATATTTTTTTTTTATTTGAATTAAATCATGATTTCAATAATGAATTAATATTTAATTCAATGAATGATTATTTAATTCTATGAATTATTATTTATTCAAATGCTTAAAATCATGAATAAAAAAATTGTCTAGATAAACTTCAATATCATATTTTCAAAATTCAGATATCGAACGTTTGATTAATGAATTAAAATGATACATTGTTAAAACCAGTATCAGGGCGATGAGCGAGATCCATATGGATATTTCTACTGTCGAAATAAATGTGGATTAGTATTTCCACACGTAGCATTCGAAACAGGTACTATACAAAAACTGTTTTTATCACAGAAACCCTGGTCCCTTCACTGATCGAGCACCATCTTGGATTTTTGGAGACACATGGTCCCAGGGGTAAGTGATCGCCCCCATGACCGCACATCTCAAAAATCCAAGACAGTGCCCGATAATACCAACAATATCTATTTGGAATGGATCTTGCACAAGCTTCATACTGTAGAGCATCCTAGTTATCTTTGTCTTGCTTTGCCTTGTAGCCATGAAAAAAAACATCCTGATTTCAGACCACCTAGTCCTGATGACAGTGATACCACAACCTCATCATCAAAGCCTACAGATGGCAACTTGTACAACTATCACCGCAGCAAATTGATGTTTGGTCTCACACTAATGGAATTTGATGATGCCACCAAAGAGGGGGATGGAGGGAGACTCCATGAGTTGTACAAGTTTGCCCTGCTTCTTTTTCAAGGCCCATCACAAGACCAAATATTCTTATGTCATATTGATGTACTTAGTCAAGATTGCAGGTGCTATGTCAGAGAAGGAAGCTAACAACCTCATGTGGAACCGCTTCTTTAACAAGCATGGCACAAGGGGGGGCAATATACCACTCGACTTAAGAATGGAGCACATGAATAAGATTGTAAAAACAATGTGGAAAGCTCTTGGTGCAACCTCACTGAAGATTCAGCAAAGCGAATAGCAAATACAATTGAACCAGTGGAACTCATACTGGATGGTATAGACCAAGACTGTGAAATGAAAGGTTCTGTTGGGTACCGGTCTAGTGGCAAGCAGGAGGAGGCTGTCACACAAATCACCAAGGACTTGATCCAAATAAGGGCATTTGAATTCCAACAGGGGCGGCTGGGCCACCCATCTTTCCTGGACTTTGACTCATCTCAGCTACTTAAATTGGATTACAGAGACCTCCATGGATGGATGTCTGACCACTTAAAGCAATGGCATTCTGTGTTTAGCCTAAGACACAATTAGCGTGATTTGTATAATTTGAGATATATACATTTTATGGTACAAATGCCCCTAAATTTGGTGTTATTTGAATGGACAGTGTAGCCAGGTGCTGGAAATTGAGACCTTTCTTGATTACTCCCTTTTCCAAAATTCTACAAAAGGTTCAAGAAAAAGAAGAACTGTCACTAAAGAGGTACAATTCAGAAAGTTTAGCATTGGTGAATTGGAGATGCTCAAATTGAATGTCCCAAGTGCAGTAGTTCAGCTTGCTGGTTTTATTTGACTTTTTAATGGTCCGTGAAAGCTTTAAAAAGAAGTTTCATTGAAGTAAAAGAGGAGTCTGAAAACGAAAACACAAACACATTGTGTAAATTCTGATATATTGTATTTAATAAGTCAATGTTGAAATTAATTGCCTTGGTTGCATGGTTATTATAATATATATATGCAGTGATCATTGAATAAAAAAATGAATTCAGTTGCAATGTACATGCATGTGAAAGGAAACATAGATGCTCTCTTGGATTAATTAAGGCTTGAAACCTTACAAACTTCAAATCATGATAGCATTTCAACATTGTTTTGAATAAGTCTTTGCTATGATTGTATGGAATGCTTTTGTACGGCACAAAATTGTAAAATGTTATGGTTGCAAATCAGACCAACTTGCCGTGACTACAACTTCTCTTTTTGTAAATATATATTATTTTTTACATTCAAAAAGAACACCTTACTAGTACTGAGAATTTACAAATAAATCAAATGCATCCAAATACAAACGACTTCAATTGAATATGTCTGAAGTTCTCATTGATTGTTGCACTAGCATCCCCACCTTGCCTGCCTTGCCAGGCAGTCTTTTTGATGTTTTTCCTCTGTACGTCATACAATCTGACCGCCCAAAGATTTTGCATTCTAAAGATATCAATCCTTCAAATTTTTTTGCATCAAACATTAAATTTCTCCAAAGTTATCATTATCATTTAGGATTTAAAAGGTCATACAGTTGGGAATACTTTTGCAACAACTCTTTATCTTTATCTTAGAACTCATTTTGACATTAACCATCCTATAAAAAGTCTAATTCCGGGGTCTCATCAAAGTCCTCATAATCACTGTTGAGCAACTCCTTGATGTTGCTATCAGGTGCCATACTGCAAAGAACTGTGCCAATGTCCTCGGTATTTTCATCACAGTCATCAAAGATTTCACTTAGTACTTCCAATATAACAACAGCATGGCGTTCATAAAAAACTGGGGTGTACTTCACAATATCTTGAAATGAAAAAATCTTGTCACTATTTACCACAACATCCTCTATTAGTTCACTTGAAAATCCATGCAAACTTCGAAAGGGTGTTTTTTCATCTAGATTACTCTTGATTTCTATCAGTGAATTTCGCAAAAGTACCATATCACTTTCTGTCACTTCTCGCAACCTTGTGTTACCTTCTGGTGATTTATCTTGAACAGTCTCGGCTCCATTTCCTTCACATCCACATTCACAAGTGAGAGAACATGTGCTGCAACAGGAGTGCAATGGCTGCATGGGTGAGACACTACTGTCCAGGGAGGCATATGCTGCCACTCGCACACATCCACTGCTGTTTAAAAACGTTCGCATCTCCTGCTCACAATGTGTGGTCTGCTGACCGTGGAAAAACAACTTCACATATGAAGGCAGTCCATCCCGTCCAGCTCGCCCAGCTTCTTGGTGGAAGTCTAGTACACTACGGGGAGGTCCGTACATTACAACATTCCTGATGTCAGGGAAATTGACTCCCATACTAAGGGCTGTTGTAGCAATAACAACCCGCTTAATGCCATTTCCCTTTAAAGATGAGGTCACTCTCTCTTTGTTCTGCTGCAAAGTTTGAGAATGGTAGATTGCTACCAAACAGTTCTCTTGTCTTTTTGAGCCAACAGGATAGTAAGCTGCATCTCCAAGTTCCATCATTAACCAGTTTGTCAGATTTGCAATATCCCCTAGGCTGTTACAGAAAATGAGGGTTTTTGCCATTCCAACTCCCTTTTCTCTCATGTTTTTAACAAGCCAATCCAACTGTGTTTTTAGTTGTGCTTTTTTACTTTCTGTTTGGAGAACTTCAGGTTGGTTCTGTTTGGACTTACCAACAGCTTCACAGCAGCAGGACTCATCAACAATTCCTCCATGATAGTTTTCTGCGTCAAGGCATCTGCAGTACCAGTTAATGCTAGCATTGGAGTTCCTGAAAGTCCAATATAATTTTTTTTTAATGATTGAGAATCCCAAACATTTTAGCTGCCATGACTGGAAAAGTTGATGTAAGCATATCAATGTTATTCTAGTAGTTTCACAGGTTTTCAAGCATGGGGCCTACAAGTTTTCAGAAGGAAATAATGAACTACTGGTAACTAGCAGGTGGAAAAATATAGAAGCAATGATCCTTACAATAACAACATTTTTCAAAATTACCTTCTTTACACATAGATCGTAACATTGACAATTTCCCATAGGCCTCCCTGAATGCTTCTTGCTGTTTGCCTTTTGTTTTTCTATAAGATAAAAATGTATACATTAAGCACAAGGGATGGGCATGCGATCAGCTGAAATAAAGGCATAATAACGGCATATACTTATCGAGTCAAAAGGAAAGAGAATAAGTAAGCTTAAGCAAGAGTAATAACTTTATAAACAATCGCGAGAGTTTGTTCTTCATTTGTATTTTATTTCGAGTGGAATGGGGCATTAGCTTTCAATTTTTTTGTTAGAATCAAGAACCTGTGTATAATTCCGTATCACAAGTACCTTTTTCCCGACCAGGTCTCGACGGTGTGGGACTCGTCGACAACTAGCGCGCATATCCGTTGGTGAGTTGGCGTGTTGAAGTCTTTCACGGCGCGAAGAAAGCGTTGCTCAAGCACTTGTTCGGCTGAAGCGAAGATAAAGGTCGGCGGATCCTTGAGTATCTGCTCCAAATTATCAGCTCTTAGCTCTGCTGCTGAGCATATTCCATCAAGTTCAGCGATTTGGTCCGCTACAATACTCTTTAGCGGTGAAATAACAAGTGAAATTGATCAGCTTTGCAGCTCTCGAGCAGCCAGAGCAAACACCATGTAAATCATGCTTTTTCCAAACCCTGTGGGCAAAACTGCGAGCACATCACTTCCAATGAGTAGTTCTTCGGTTACTTTCTCTTGCTCAGGTTTCAAAATTATTTTTTTCCCCTTGGAACTTAAAAAAGAAAGCGATCTTGACATAGCTTCCCTTCTCAGGTCCGCCATATTCTAGAATGTGTGACCGAGCTGCAATTCATCAAAAGCAAGACTATTGTTTTTTGACATGCAGTTGACCAATCACAAGCCCCGTCCGCTGCTGGACGGGATTCAAACTTTGTCCTCAAAAACCCATAGTCTTCGGGCAGGCGGTTTTTCTCTCCCTTCCCCCACCCCCCTGCCCGTCGTTTTGCGCTCGCCCCGGGACCGCGCGTCTCAAAAATCCAAGATGGCGCCCGATCATCGAACGGACCGGGTTTTCCGCGATAAAAACACCCAGTACCGCCTGCAAGCAGGCTACCTTTATTCTTTACCCACTCCCAAATGTCTCATGTCTGCTTCTCCTCGTGACCTTACACTATTTCTCACTTGGAAAGACAAATGAAGGCGTTCAAAGATACACCTGCCCAGCTGCAGATTCTTCACTACCTCTCTAGACTAGCTGCAGGTACCGTGGATAACCTGATAGGAAAGCTTCGATCCATTTTCTCGGAAACAGGACGATCCGGGACCTGGAACGACCTTCTCGCTTTAGGCAACGCTGTCATTCACTCGTCCGTTAAACACTACTACTAAACACTGCCGTACGCGAGGAACAAGCCATGACTCACTTTAACCCCAAGCAAGCCAAGCTTCTTTTCTTTGACAAGCTGTCCAAACTCTGCCTTTACATCAGAGAATGTGTTTCATAAGCGTTCTAGACCATCCAGCCGTTACGCCTATGCTCGAAACCCGGCCTTTCTCTGTACAGAATTATTCGCCGGAGACAGAGCCTCGGACCTAACGCGAAACGAAGACGGCCTCTGGTTTAAATCACGTGTTCGGAAAAACCTTGATAGGAGGAGGAAAGACTAACACTTTCCCAATCATGAAATGCCCGGATCCAATTGTTTGCCCTGTCTATCAAGCTCTATGTCAAACTCTGCGACTTGATGTTCGTGACTTTTCAGAAGTCTTAACACTCGGGATTAGGTCTCCGATAACCCATTCACCAGCTCAGCAATCGCTAACAGGCTCACAATGCACCTGACTAAGGCGCGCATCCATGGTGTTTAATCACCCTTCGCTCCTAGGAGTCTCCACACAGGATATAGCGAACCACGTCGGCTTAAATATTATTCATGCCGGGTCATCTGTCACACGATATCGGACATCAGCTTGAAGCCAAAAATGTCTTCCGGGGCCGGGTGTTTTCCGCGGGGTACAGGGAACTACTTTATTGGGGAATATAAATGGCTCGCTGTGGCTTCTGGATTTACGCGTGCCGATTTAAGGAACAAACAGCCAGAATAAGCTTTGCATTGATACCAAACATGCCTATATAAACCTGATTTAGACTTCTCAGATCAAACACGCGTTCGGCATACGATAGAACTCGTAGAATTTTCCTGTAAATTGCCCTATTTTGGGATTCAAAAGGCTTTTTCGCATGGCACAATCGACGATCGAGATGCGGAATTCTAGATTGAGGACTTACCAGGTAAGAATCGTATGGTTTTGGATTTTGATAAATACATTCCTTATTGAGAAATTTTCGAAAATCCGAATGACCTCGATGCGTAATCGGTTCTTATCGATTGCTCTTCACGTTGTATTTTAGTGATCCAGCTACAATGCCTCGGAAGCGAAACAGCAATTTCCCCGTCTGCATATACGCAAAGAAGAAGAAGGTTATTCTTGTTCAATTATCGAGGAAAACATTAAGGCTCTTTCTGAAGTCAAGATCCAGGAGCGAATTAGGTTGACCACAAGTCGCGTGATTATGCCAAGACTATTCACTCGTAAATAAACATGTATAAAAACTATAATTTTGACTTAATTGGATTACTTTTGTACAAACTGTTGCAATTTTTGTGTTTAACGAGTCGATTTTCCCGACGCATCGTTGTTTTTTTAGACAAATTTTATATTTCGGATAAAATATTAAATTCTTATCAAAACTAGCCCATTATTATTGTTCGCATGTAGTAGGAATCTAAATGTTGGTCAGCGTCACTTAAACTCTGAATTCAATTCAACCTTTAATTCCCCATTCTTTCTTGACATTTTATTTTAAGGGAAATGACAGAAAGCGGAGAATAAGAGCAAACTCCCCCTGTATAGTTCCTCCAGGTGTGTTTTGCTTCGATGTGCTTTGCTTAGCTCGGAAACCCCAATACGAACGTCGAAACGCTGTTTTAGCACATCGAATGGTTCTAGTGAGCTTTCGATCAACTCCATAAGGCTTCGGGGATCTTCCCCCTCTATAGAAACATTCCAGGATTTCGTCCACAAATTGTTCCGTAGTAATCGTAGTAAATCTTCTAGCCATTTTGTTTTAGTATTTGAGATCCCGCTGACCATATCGCAGGCGCCAAGTGGCCGATTGAAATCGACAGCTGAGCCGGTGTGATTCGCAGACGGCGAAAGTAATGAAAGTGGAAGACGTAGCCTACACCCTGTCTGGGGCACAACCAAGGGATCCTCTGGCTCCAAGGGAGCCTCGCCCTTGCTTTCCTGTAAGAGAGCTTTCTGAGTTATGGGGAAAAGGGGACTAACAAACTCTATTCATTGGGTAACGTGTTTATTTCGTGATAATTAAAGCTTTATAGCCTTTACGAGGTCAAAATCTCTTTCCCATAACTTAACTCTTAGAGTTAACGAGAGGCAAGTTCCCCAGGGAATTTGCCGCGACATACCGATACGCGAAGCCAACCCCTTGGGTGTACTAGTGTGAACATTGTGACGCATACATTACGCTGGGTTATTTATGGCCTCCGATGCGCTTATTTCAGCATTTCTACAAATCCACGAAGCCGGGTAAGTCATTCTAAGCTTTGGACCCTCCAACCTCCCCTTCGGCAACGTGGCTGTACGCGCATAAGTCCCCATTAGCCGCTCATTGCCTCGGCAAAATCTTTCCCAACTTAACTCTTAGAGGTAATGAGGGGCAAGTTCCCCAGTGGCTTACTATGAAGTTAAAAAACAACTAAATTGTGAAATGGGTTTGATACATTCATCAATATATTATTGTACATTTCTTGTTATTCTACCAATTACTTGCCAACCAACGTTTGGCGACTATACCAACAATTTTAATAAACGCGTTGATAGTAAATGTGTTCTGTTCTTTAAACAAGGGTTTTTTTAGAGAAAAGGAGGCTTCGACGCTTGGGATACAGCTCCCTATCGGTAAGAGGGGGATTGATAATGTTTGGTTTCTTGCTAAAATGTGAATTGTCATTGGCTGATTGCATTTTAAAACCGCACCGGGGGTTTGAGGACCTACGGAAAATTTTCCATGGGGGTTGTATTGGACTCGGGAGGGTGTGTGTCTGGAGACTGGAAATTTCAAGGGGGAGGGATAAAGAGGTGACTTTTCAGGGACAATTGAATCCAAAAATAGATTTTCCAGGGTATTTTGCGAAAAGAAATGGTAATTCCAAGGGATTGGGTCCTTTATGAGTATGAAAATTCCAGGGGAAGGGGTCTGTCCTTTATGAGTATGAAAATTCCAGGGGAAGGGGTCTGTTTCATCATGCAGAGAAAGGTATTCTGGCAAGAATTACAAACACTATGTACATACATTCTGCGATCGTTAAGTCAGTCTATTCTCGTTCTCGTGACCGTCAATCAAACGGCCTGGGGCCATCTGGGTAAATTCCCGCCTAAAGTTTTACAGAGTCGGCGAGTTTCTTGCTTGCCGGCGCTTTGCAGGGAAGACATAGAACGGATCGAAAAAGCAAGGAAATGTCGAAACATTCCATAGAATCACGTAGCGAAGAAGATTCACAGAAATTCTTCTTCGTGGTAAGTTTATCCATTTCACCGCGTGCACTTTGACTTTTCCCCATCACAGCATCGGCGGCTGCTACACAGGAACGCGACATGCATGTTACCCGTGCATTCAGTTGCGCGCATAAGCTTGGAGTCGAACATATCTTCAGGCCCGTTCACGCGGTGCGATTTCACGATTTGCGCTGCGATTTCTACGGCGATGTGATATCGCGAAGAGTGAACGGCCGGCGATGTCCCTGCGATCTCACCGGCAATGTCGCCTCGACGTTGGCCAGGAATTCTGAAAAAAAAAATGGTAGCCGTCTCTCTGTTGTACTTTGTAAATCCCTGAATTTATAATGAATGATGATGAAATGCCCGATTATGCTCTAGCATGTCTGTGTACTACTGTTACTTTATGCATCCACCATAAGCAAAAGGCAAACTCACTGAGAAGATGTTTAATGTCGGTAAAACCATAGATTTTGGCTCGTGAGCAAGATGGAGCATTTCATAAACTTGTAAAGGATTTGAAGGAAATGGACCTTCCGTCCTATAAAAATAACTTCCGACTCCACCTTGCAAATTTGCGAACTAAGCAAAAAAAATCGAATTGTACGCCTTTAAGCGACTTTGGCATATTAAGGAACCGCTCATCTGAATATCTTGCATTTCATCCAAGAGGAGGGGGGACGTAAGGAAAACGTAAGCTGCAATTCAACCAATGTTATTTATTTAGTATCGTGTAATCTATGTACACTTCAATATGTTGATCAACTAAGAACGAATTTAAAATCCGCTTTCCAAACCATAAATCGCATATGCGCGCTAACACATTTTAATAGCCCGCCGCACGCACTTAAGGATTTCGACTCTCGTATATCGTCAGGCAGGGCGTTCCAAATGAAGGGAGCTGTATAAGAGAATGCCCTTTGGCCATAAGTCTTAAGGTTGCATTTTGGTCTAGAAGGAGTGTTTTGGACGAGGAACGTAGTGTTCTAGTTCAGTTCTGGAGCTGTTCCAGACTTCAATGACTTAGCTCCTCCTTATCTGAAAGATCTTTTGTTGGTCTACAAACCAGCCAGAAATTTACGCTCCTCCTATGATGCAGTCAAACTAAATTTACCCTCTTTTAATCTGAAATATTATGGATACAAGGCATTTTCTACAAACGCACCCAGGCTCTGGAATGAGCTCCCATCGAGTGTAAGGGGTGCAGGGAGCATAACAGAATTTAAATCTAAGCTGAAAACTCATCTTTTTAGGCTCAATTTTAATTAGTATTATCTTAGTTTTTTATGATTTTTACTTATTTTTAGCCTGTTTTTACCATATATTATTTTACACTTCATGTAATTGCCATTTCTCTTTTTTTTATTAAGTGTTACGATTTTACTCATTTTTATTTTGTTTTAACTATATTATAATTTTTCATTGTATTTATGTCATTCTAGTTGTAAAGCGCTTAGAACGGTCGTATAAGCGCTATATAAATGTATATTATTATTATTATTATTCAATTTCGTCTGCCGAGAAACTAGCAGAGAAAGTTACAGAGTCTAAAGAGATACCATCTGGACAAAATTCCAAACAACTATACAGAAAAAGATCGACAATGAAACAAAACATGTATGTAGACTTAATAAAGAAAAAAAAAATAAAGAAAGGATTTATAGCAGGGACATATGAAGCAGAGTAGGGCAATTTATTTCCTTGTTGTTAACTATAACAAATACCCTTTTTAAATCAATGCAACTTTTGACGTGGTTGGTAACAGATTGTCAAGTGAAAGTTAAAGGTCGCATGGAGAAAGGAATGAGGATTCTATCTAAGGAGGTTGACGCAATTCCGACGTATGAGCACTAATTTGACAATTCTCGTAATTCATAACATTTTCCGCCAAGTAACCAAAACACATACTCACAGTCAAATACTCAACGAAACAAGCAAAGACACGTCTTTCGCTAACTCGTTGCTTTTTCCCATGGAATATGTGTATGGCGTACGCGATTTTAAAAGCTTAGCTTTTATAGGAAGTACAAGCAGGTCTGTCTCATGCATGCGACCAACACCAAACGACAACCATGCATTTCCTAACAAGCAGCGAGCATCTGGATACATGTGACAAGAAAAAGGATAGGTATCACTGATCTAAAATCGCAACAGTTTATTTTGAGGTCGCGTAGTAATGCATAATTAAACATGACATATTGAAATTAGCTTGTGAGATTGTTTCGGACGACAATGAATCTCCGCCACTGAGGTACGAGTGTTCCACAGACGAAACACAGCAGCAAGCAATGACAGAAGAAAACAAACAGCAGCTCAGAGATGTTTGTGATCTCCTTGAAGGAAGGAGTAAGTAAAAAGCCATTGCTAATTGATGTCTCAGTAGAGGAATTTTTTTCTCTGTCCTGCTTTACAAAACCAGAACCAGAACCAAGAAACATTCGTTACCAATTACGCGGCTATAATGACAGAAATAACTAGCGTTTTTATTATTACTACTATTTTATTTGAACAGTAAATACTCTTCGTGACTTTGGTGAACCGCTTAATCTGGATAAGCAAAGAAAAGAAGATGAGCATTTTAAGGAGGTGACATATTTTACAATTCATATTGAGAGAGAAATTGTAGAAGTTAGTAGCTTTGTTCTCCTGCTTCGAAAACGAAACACATGACCCTCACACCAAGACGCGCAAAAGCTTTCGAGAAGGTATACTAAATATGATTCCTCTTAAGGGACCGTTCATTTTTTATCAAGGAGGGGGGGCTGGTGGAAATGAGGGGGGTCACCCAAAAAAATACGGCCTCAAAGGGGGGGGGGGTCACCCAAAAAAATACGCCACTAAAGGGGGGTCACCCAAAAAAATACAAGCACATAACAGGGAGGAAACGAAAAGTTTGTATTTTTTACAGCATGCAATATGTTTGTTACATGTTTCAACTCGCTTATATATGTTTCTAATTTCACTCAATACTTAATACAAATTTCGGCGCGCTTCGCGCGCATGCAGAATTTAACATATAATATGCACTGATAGGCCTCCTGGGCAGTCTCTATGTTTGAAAGAACACACCTTAGGTAAGTGTGAGTTTCAACGTTTAGTCATTTGGGCCGCGCTTCAAGCACATGAATAATTTCTTCATTTGCGGAGCGCATGAAAAATATTACCTAAAGGCTCAGGAGCCCTTCACTAGGAGCTTTCATCTAACCTATATAATTAGCGCATTTCCTGGGCTCCTGACAGGCTTTGTTTACTATACACAAAAAAACATCTACCGATTTTCTGAGGCTTGATGAAATGCGGTTGTCAAAGTTGGGCGCGCTTCGCGCGCAAAGAAAGAATTATGTGACCCCCTCTTTATGTAAAATGTCTTCTACTAGGTCAAGTAGTGGACCTGAGGTGGGTGTCACGAAAACGTTTAATAGTTCTGAGGGGGGATCGGTTCCTTAGCTTTGACAGAAGTAAGAAAAACGTTAAGGAGAATGAGACTGCATCACTTAGGCAAGAGTCTATCTTACAGGGCAAGCATTTATAAGAGGGGGGGGGGGGGGGCACAAGAAAAAATACATTGGATTTTGGGGGGCCACCTAAAAAAATACGGACATGAAAGGGGGGGCCACCCAAAAAAATACAGGGTCTCCCCTCATTTCCACCAGCCCCCCCTCCCTGATAAAAAATGAACGGTCCCTAATGGCTTGGGGTTTTCCTATTGCTTGAAGCTGTCATCTGCAGGTTTATTTTATTTTTATTTTATTCAATAAGTCCAGAGTATTCCCAGTCTGTTCGCTTGGTATTTCATCAATTTGAAGAGATAATAATTTACTTCATCTATTTTGATTCTCTTGTCAGAAAAAAAGAACTATAAGCTTATGTGGGGTTCTTTGGTTAAGTTATTCAGAGATAAGTTATTCTTGAAGACATGTTTTTGTGGCCATCAACGTCCATCGTGCAGGATATCTGGATCCATTGTTACTCAGGGAAATACATACAAAAAATCAACGAAATTATCCAAAGAATTGCATGACCCTAAGCTTCAACAACTACAAGCTAGTTGAACCAGCATCGCAACATAATTAAATATCCCCTTATCCCCTTGCATGGACGGGAGAGCATTCATACTCAGTGGCATCAAGGCATGTCTGTAAAACGTGGGCCTGCCTTTTGGTAATCTTTCAAACTTGGTCAACAAATGCTTATGCTGCCCGAAACCAACCCTGAAGCTCAAACGACGGTAGAAAATGGCGACTTTTGCGTTCAAAGGACGATTTCGCACGGTTTCTCTCACCTTCCTGTAGATCAAACGATAGAACAAACATTGAATAGAAGCACCAAAAACAAATTGAGGGATTATTGGGTTTAGTCGAAGAAAGAATGCTGTGCGGCGATGGCTGTTGACAACCCATTTCCGTTCGTTGACAAATGTCTCACAAGATGGTATTCGGCTCAACAAGGAAACGTCGCGAATGCGACGAGATGAAGAAGATATCAACAAAGTCATGGATGTAATATGTGAGAATGTTTTCTTAATAGCGTAGTACATTTTGGATTATATACCTTGTTTACCTGCTCTATTCCATTGTTTTAAAACCCAGGAGTACATTTATGGCTTTAAATTACTAACACATTTAGAATGTATAGTTGCCCGTAAGTCATACCCTGGTGCTCGGGGCAGGCATACTTCTCCAAGTAATTGTGTAATAAATTGTATCGTGCATTTATTGCTCATATCAAGGCCGTAGCTGTGGGGCAAAAAGCCATAAAAGTACTTATCTTTTCAACATCCCAAACATCGCAGAGCCTTTACCCGTCTAAGAATAATATCATAAATATAAATTTTCAATATAAGGCCTGATTGTCAAAAAGTGCCCTACTGTAGTCAGTGATTCTTTGAGTTTCATTGAAAATTGAAAACTTTTATTGATATGGCTTCTGGCAGCTGAACTGTAATTCAATTATAGTATGTGGAGGGTATCATTGGGAAGGGGATGTTTGAAAAAGACTTTGGTACACATCAGACAGAGAAAGCATGTAACTTGACGTAAATCGGTCCAATAAGAGGAGGAGACATTCTTGTTTTTCATGTTTTGTTTATTCTTATGCCCAATGCCTTTCCGGCCTCTTATATTACTAAGCACGATTATACAAAATGTTTACTTGTATTTCTCATTCTTTCTTTCTTCATTTTTAGTTGAACAAATTATCACACACTGGCTTTCGGCACCTTTCCATGAGCCTAATGGAAAATATACGGGAAATACCATTTAGAGTACAGTTACACCAAAACACGGGCAAGGAGTTATCACCCAAATATGACCTTCCAGCTCAGTTTGTGTACAACCACGAAGAATATGAAGAATACAGGATGTTGGCTTACGTTATCAGTTCACCGAGTGTGTTGTAGCAGGTAACGTAGAATATTTTCCCCTTTGCCAAATACTCAGTTATCGAAACAATTTCAGCTTGTTCTTGGGAAGTGCAGAGTACCTATTTTTGCCTGTGAAGCAAATGCTATTTTAATAAACTTACAGCATAAGAGTAGCCAAGCTTGAAAGGCCAAATATAATGAGGGAAATTGTAATGTTCTAAGAAAACTAAATTCAATAAAATCGATCCCCTTTAACTAAGAATGATGCACTTGTGAGTAGTTCCCAGCAACTTCGGTTTTTATTAAGTAATTTCAGGCCTGTTTTCAGACGTCGAACTTTTAGATATGTCCCTGGAAGGCAGCATTCAGCATATCCTAACATGGGCCACAACCTTCTTAAAGGATTAGATATGCAAAGCTTAAAATCCTGGATAAGTAGGTCACTCAAAAAATTCGCCACTCAAAAGAATTTTTAGTGTAAACATGTGGGGAAAATCCTGTTTGCCCCCAGCAAAAACAAAGGATGACGAAGGCTATGCCCCCCCCCCCCCCCCCCCCAAAAAAAGCAAAAAAAAAAATGTAAAGCTACAGCCTTGCATGGTATATAAAAAAATGAAATGGCCCAGTAAAAGGGGTACACCATCCAATTTATGGTGCCAATAGTAGTATGATCAGCTCGATCCTTGATTCCGATTCTACGGTTTTCTTATTGACTTGGATATATAACTAATGCTTAACAGATAACAACTCTTTTTATTTGAGTAAAATCGGTTGAATGGCTGATGAGATATGATTTTTTGAAGTCATGAATTTTTACTGTTTTCATGGTCAAAGCAGTAACAGTGATATAAGGAAAATAGGGACCCGAAAATGGTCAAAAGGGAAACTTTTATTATTTCATAACTTCTGTGGATTTTTACCTACATTAACGAAATTTTCAAATTGTTCATAATTCCCACACTTTGTTATCTTGTTAGCAAAACAACATTGGTGTGTCCATGGAAACCAGGTTTCCATAGCAACATGCCTTTTAATAATTATGGAAAGGTTTAATGCCTTAATACTAGCATAGTCATTAAATACTGATAGCATTCAGTCATTCTAGGAATTCTCAAACCTTACTAATACATATCCATGGTAACAAGACCTTATAATTATATATTCATATTGAATCACTTACAGTGCTGCTACTCAACCAGGACCACCACAAAATTATAGATTTTCACTTTATTGATTTTTCTTCACAGCCCCGGGAGGGCTTGCCTAATAAACATGTGTTAAGGGTGATGTGGCCCCGGTTGAATTGGAAGCACTGTGAATCATATTCAATAACAATAATCATTAGTGATTTTATGTAATCATTTTGCAATGCATCTTTTTATTTCAGGAACTCAGTAAGATTATGATGCTTCAAGAATATTATTTTGGCTCATTCATTGCTTTAAGGTGGCAATGAAGGGAGTTTTACAACAAATTATGTACGACAACATTTCCAAACTCAAATGAAATAATCAGTTTGCCGGTACCTTGGGATCACATAATATGGGATAATGCACTAGGAATAGCAATTCTAACACTCAAGCATGAGATATTTATCATTTAATGAATTTTGCTGAGTATAGTGGAGAATTATTCAGATTGAGTGGGTGTTATCCATTGAGGCCGAAGATTTGAAAGATCGAAAGTTGACACTTTTGGTTTTCATATTCGAAACAAGCTCCTAGCTGTTGATAGTACCGGCATAGCTGTCAATAAAACTGGCTATTTGAGAAAAATCATAGTTGATGCGCAACAAATAAAGTCTAGGCAGGATCAGTTAGTTGGTATAGTATAAAATCTGAAAAAAGAACGTTACAATTTTCCTGCCACTGTGCTTACATGCAACGATTTTACTTCGCATAACTCATGAGGAGACACTCAAGGCACCTCAACCACCCGAGCTACAAAGTTCCATCTTCGCTGCACTATGTACATGCCATCAGATGTCATTCCACTTGCGATAACTCCTTAACTACTGTTGTGCTATTTCACTGGCAGGAGTATTTCTTCTTCTTTTTTTAATAATAAAAGTGACCCAAACTGAAACTACCCGACTGGGTGGTTTCTTACTGGTAGCCTGTAGCGCTTGATAATTATTATTTACCTATTTTATTTGGACAAGTTGCAAGCTCACAAGAATCTTTTTAATGAAGGAGGAGGGCTTCAAAGGAAGAAGAAGAAATCCGGGAAATTGGACCACCATATGTTAATCCCAGCGGAAAAAATGAAGCTGACTTATACGTATAACTGTAGTTTTGTAAGGGGTTTAATTGGGGGGGGGACTCTCCTATTTTGGGGGTGGGGATGCTTGTCGGGAATGTTCGATTTTACCCCTAAAAGATACCAAAAAGGGCGTGGCTTTGTTTTGACACCTAAAAGGTACCAACAAGTGTGAAGTATACAACCATTGCTCTGGGAAAAATTTCCTAGAAAAAAAAATTGCAGCCCCCCTAATGAATAGGGGAGTGCCCCCTCAAGTTTAACGTTTGAAGCACGCGGGACATAAATAAATATAACGTTATGATTAGAGCTGGAAAAAGGTGAAATTCTTATTGTTGCCAAAATACCCGCAAAAACTTATTTCTGTCAAACATTAAAAACACATAAGTGCAAAGGATTGATTTTCTTTTGCCTTCCTGACAAGTCTTTAACTTGAGTATACAGGTACAAATATTAAATGATGGAGTTATCTTTACATTTGTATCTTGGCAAAAACTTGACACACAGGAAATATCACAATAAAATGTGTGGTTCCAGAAAATATCCATACCCCCTCCACGGAAGGGTGTTGAAAAGTGACCCCCCCACCCCTCTGGAATTTTCAAGGAAAAATACAATATTTGTATGGAAATGATCAGGTAAATTTAGCCCCCCCCCCCCCCCCCCACCCCCACCCCTCCGGAATTTCCAATGCCCTTCTGTAGGGGGGGGGGGGGGGGGGATGGATAATTCCTGGAACCACACAATTAAAAATCCCACAATAGATAATAGCTTATTTCCAAACAGAAACTTTTTGAGTTTATACGGATTTCTACTTAATAATAATAATAGCAAAGATTATATAGCGCCTTTCTCCACAGATCCAAAGCGCTTTACAAAATTTACTTATTTATCATATATAAGATATTTAAGATATACTTAAGGTGAATTCGCATTTAGAATTAATTAAGCCAATAACAAACAGCGTATGTGATCAATCACGCGTATCAACAAGCTTATTCCAAGCGCTGAAATCCAATGTTTTTATAAAAGTTTTCGGGAGAAGTTCTTAATCGCATTTCTCAAAATTAAACGCAGATGTTCTGTTTAAAGACCAAAGAATAATGCTTGATGTGGCACAAGTTTATATCAGACCGATTAATTAATGAAATATTCGTTCAAAGTTTATAAATGTGTTTCATTTGAAGCATGTGCTTTCTATAAATTTGTGCCGTGTTCTGAGGTCATCCTAGTTCTATCAACATTCGAATTCTGAAATAAACTGCGTTCTAGTGTCAATAGTTTTGCCCGAAAAAGCGCCAGAATACAACGCACTCATTCGTCTCTGTCGCGCCAATTTCGATTTGATGCCGGGAAATGTATACACAGAACGCGTTTCACGTATTTCTCGCTAAATAACAAGATCAAGACAAGTTACTTATTCCGCATATATTGGTTAATCTCTAATCTCTCGTGTGGTCAATATTTCTTCTTGTTAAGCAAAGCGCTAACGCCGTATTCTTCGTTTTTTCCTGTGTCAAACGTTCTGAAATTGCTTCTCGCTTTTGTCCCGGGGCTTTGTCACGTGACTGATCATACTACAATAGAAATAACAGATATTGTATTCCAGACCAAACAAGTAAAGAGCACAGTTAAATGTAATACAATGCTATTCTCAATTATAAAAGGAGTAGCTTTCTTCTTTCGACTTTTTGTAAATTCTTTGGTGTGAAATACATATTACATGTACCCCATGTAACCGGGAAAGTTCTCGCTCGCTTCCGGCCTCCATTATTTAAAATACCCATGATGCTTTGTCATCTAGATCGCTAGATTGACCCAGATAAATTGCAAAGCGTCGCTATCTTTCGCTCTCTGGCGCAATGTGTTGAGCGCCAGGTTGCAAATTGAAAGGTTACGGGTTCGACTAAGGCTGGGCGCGGCATTATGATTTCTTTTTCTTTTATTAGGAATCGTGCAAGTGATCAATCGCTAGATCGCTATGTCGCTTGAAGTCGACTGTTGAGTTGAATGCTAATCGAATCGAAATTGTGCTAACGCAGAATCGTGCTAACGCAGAAGTCCCACATCATACCAATACTCCTTCATTTGCGCTGCGCGCGCATGAATGAGTAAAAAACGAATTTGTAACCCTGCCTACGGTCCATTAACGTAATTCAGACTTTAGGTTCGGATGTGTCACCACTCTACAGTTTCTGCAGAATTGTATGCTGTTTCAAGGACTTTTAAAAGTACTTTAAGGTATCAGTTATGGTTTGATGATTCAGACCTCCAAGCCTGTAAATTTCTTATACTCAGATGTCAATTTCGAAGTAAGAATTTGCATATATTTCATCATTTTGAGATAATTGAGTTACTAGATTAGCAACACAGGTTATCGGCACCATCAAAGTTAGCTTCATAACGAAACTCTCTGGCACGTTGCGTAGATAATTCGCCCATACCGCCTACGTTCGGTGTAAACATTTAAACAGCCGTGGAAAACTGGAACGAACATAACAAGCACCGCACCTTTCTGCGCGATGAATGGCCTCCATACTAACGTCCCTGCATTTGAAGAGAGTGTGTAAGACGTTGAATTGGGTTTTGGGATTACCCGGACTCATGAACGATGTCGCGTTAGATCATTGTTGGGATTTGACGGAGAATGCATTCAAATTGCTCGAGAAAACCACTTGCATCTGGCGTATTTCCTTGTTCAATTGTTTTAAGCTTACAGGATCCTGTTTACCGATGCTCAGCAGAATGGGGAGACTAAAAGGCTTGAAGTACTTAGACTTTGAACTGACAATTAAATGCACTATCATTAATTGTTCTTGATAACAGTAGAATTGATTGGTATCGTACTATGAATATACATCAATGACTGGTTGTATTCCAGAGGTATACTCCATGCAGTTTTACCAGTGTTCCAGGAATCCTGACCACCCGTGTCTTTCGGCCGAAGACATATCTCTTCAAAGACGCAATCTGGCACAAGATTATGGCCCATCTTATTGCAGCATAAATGGGTTTCTACTGTTGAATGCATGTGTGCATTCAAGTCGGTAATATAATAAATTAAAATTGTTTTGTTTGAAGCATCAATTTATTGTAACATGTAGTTCTAATATTTTATTTCATGTTCTGTTATCTTTACACTTTATTTTTATTATATAAATTAGATAAAAATTTTGAGAGGTTTGAAATAAGATAATCACAGTATCACAGTTGTTGACTTGACAGATAATATCTAATTTGGCCAGTGTAAGGGATACCAGGTGAGTTGGGCCATCTCCGACTTACATCGTATACAACGCATTTTGTCATAACCTCACTAACATCATCTAAATAGAAGCCATGTTGCAATTTCTTTCAAGATAAATGTCATTTATCCATAGAGCAGCTCTGTTTATTTTTTTCTAATATTTTTTTGTAACCAATTTGGCTTTCGGAGGATGATAAAGATCAGTCTCTGTTTGAATTGATGTGTTTCCCTCGGAGCATTCTGCCTCCCTGACTCTAGTAAAAGAAAGCACATCAACCAGCGCCAGCATCGCCGACAAAACCAACAAGAGAAAGGTATGTATCGGCTAACTTATCGGTTATGGTTTCAAAGTGGCTAACATAAACTCGTAGACAGGTTATTTAACAACACAGGAAAGGTTTCGGGGCCTCAGCTCCAGAAAAAAAGCTCGTAAGGAAGACGAATCTTTGCCTTCGAAAGCCTCTTCTATACTAACTACTTATAAACCAAGCGCGAGGTCCGTACTGAGAAATATCATCCCGAGGTCTTAAAGTACAGACCGGGCCGCAGCCGAAAAGACCAAGGGCGGTTATTTCTCAGTACGGACAGAGCTAACGAGGTTAAGGTTACTGAGAACCTTCGCAGCGCAAAACCTCCCAAAAAAAATTTTTCGATTCATGTAATAGAGAATAGTGTTTTCTTTCATTTTGGCCTTTTTTTTAATTGATTTCGGTTATTATCGGGGTGAAATACGGCTGTTTCTATTTCACCGGAAGTAAATTCTCGCCCGTGATTGACTGATGTATTATGTAAATCAGCCACGCATTTCGTCACGCCACCACAGTTTTCGCGCCACACAAACAACAACAAATCGTTCTATCGTTCGTCCTTGATCTATTAGTGTTTAGCAGTTTTATCTTCGAGTTATTTCGATTCACGTTTCTTCCAATGAGTGCTAGATGTAAGTGGCCGGGCCCGAAGAAGACAAAGAGAAGGAAGTCCAACATAAAATCGATGGGTTCGGGCGTCAAGTCCGACTTAGCCGAAAGTGACAAAGGCTCGTACTACCAGCAAGAATGGCCTTCGGAAGAGGAAGACACAGCCGGGGCAAGCTATAGAAAAATAATAGAAAGTAAAGATGGGTCGGTTTGCATTCAAGAGATGCACGTCGAGGCAGAGGAAAGCTCAGAAGGCTCGGACAGTGAATCGTGCGACAGTGAAAATGAACAAGACGAAGAACAACAGACGAAAACACTGAACATTGTGGACGAATCGCTGTTGAAATCTGCGCTGCGAGAATCTGCAATTTGCCGCGCATGCAAAGACGGGGAACTAGAGTTATTAGAAGAAGAATCCTCGACAGTCGGACTCGGGCGTCGCTGGATGCTGAAATGTCAAAATAAGGAGTGCTCTGCGAATATTTATCCAACGAAATTTCGCACCTCTAGGAAAGACTCGCGATTTTACAATATAAATCGAGCTGTTGTTGTTGCGTTTCGATCCATTGGTCGTGGGTATTCCGCTGCCCAAAAGTTTTTTAGCATCCTTGACCTCGGGAATACCATATCCAAGAAGTCTTGGTCGAAGCATTCTAAGGCGATACTCTCAGCAGCCGAGGAACTTTTAGAAGAAGAGCTAAACCAAGCGTCACTGGAGCTGAAACTGCACTTGAAAAGGTCCGGACTGCTCGAATGCGAAGACGATGACTTGGCGGGAACTGTAGTGGATGTTGGTGCCTCTTTTGATGGCTCGTGGAGCAGCAGAGGGTGGTGTGCTCGTGATGGCATTGTGGCTGCAGTTTCTGCAGACACTGGAAAAGTGTTAGACGTCGTTTACTTGACAGGTTCGTGCCGCCGCTGCACGGAAATGGAGGCGAAGGCGAAACATGGTGAGATCACCAGAAGGGAGTACTATGAATGGTACGTCGACCACGATGATCGCTGCTACATGAACCACGACGGCAGCCCACAGGTAAGCCTCGGTTGTTATCAAACTTAAACTGTTCGAAACTATTAGTGCCAAGAAAATCCAGACCTGGAGAACAATTTTGTGTTTGGGAGACCGCTGGATTCTACAAGCATAAGGAAACACTAGTTGATAGTGGGAGGAGGATTTTTTTTTTTTGCTAGGGGGTAAACAGATAGCCACCCTCCCTTCATGTGCACTCTTAAATTCCTACTTTAATGTGGTGGCAACTACCCCCCCCCCTCCTGGCTACAACCATTCCTCCCACTGAATCCTTCTATATTTGTCTGATTTGAAGTATGCACAAACCTTACTGTTTTTTATGTGTAAATTCTTATTTTCCTCATTTTTTTACAGTCCATGGAAGCAACTGGAGCTGTACAATTATACAAAAGGTCTGTTGAGAGAAGGAAGCTCCGGTATTTGCCATTCATAGGAGATGGCGACAGCAAATCATATTCTTCTGTGCAGGCAGCTGTACCCTATGGGCCATCTGTGTATATTGAGAAAGAGGAGTGCATTGCACACGTCACAAAGAGAATGGGCTCAAATCTCAGATCACTAATTACACAGTACAAAGGTATATCATTATCAATCATTAATTTAATATAAATATCATGCACAACACACTTGGGGTGCATTAAATTGGCTCTACTCCAGAAAAGTATTATTCCTGGAAGAGAAACATTAGATTGATCAGATATTCGGATGCCAGAAAACTTGGAATCAATTCCAACCATTCCATTACTAAAAGTAGAAAATATGGAAAAAATAGATTTTGGGTAACTGGGTGAAAAGCATGGAAGAATTGATAGGGGCATTGGAGGTGTCATTGTACCAAGGGCTCAATTATAGAGAATCTATGAACATAAGAGTTTTGTTCTGCAGCTCTTCCCTCTCCATGGCCTGTAATATACTTGCAATGCCAAGTAAAGTGTGAAAATCTTTGGCTCAGTGGTACTGTATCCCCAGGGGGGTACTCGGGTAAAAAATGAGGGGGAGGGGGAGGGTCCAAAGTATTTTTGGGGGTATGAAATTTGAAGAAAAAGTATTTTTTGGGGGTTGAAAAATCTGTGGGTATTTTTTGGGGGTTCAAACTTCTGACAGGCTACTTGATCATCAAGATGCTGCCTTAAGCTGAAGCCATTTTCTGGAAAAAAATAGGACGGGCATTATATGTATGCTGGTATTAAATAGCCTTTTAAGGCTAAAAAAGTTATCAGATTTTGGGAGCAGGTATTTTTTTGGGTATAAAATTTAGGGCTCAGGTATTTTTTGGGTATGAAATTTGGAGCTCCATCGGACCTCCCTGTCATTTTTATATCTGAGTACCCCCCTGGGCTGGTAACAGAAACACAAGGCCCACAGGCATTTGATTGTCAGTTGTCACTCAGCTGTCATAGAGTTGACATCTCTGTGGTGTGAAATGAAAAATATGTATATATTAAAAACATGAGTTTTTGAAGAAATAAATATAAACTCTTTGCTTTCCAAATGGTTACCTTTTTAGTTACTGTAGAATAATTTTTAATAAAACCGGTTTGACTGAGGTAAATGCTTTTCATGTTATGAGCCAGACTAATTGGTATTTATAAAATCAAAATATTCTGAACCGCGAAATTCAAAATGTAAACTGAAAACATCTGTAGACGCCAAATAACCAATTATTCAGTAATCTACATGTACAAGGAGTTACCTTGCCAGTTATTCAAAAGGAATGCTATTTAAACTTGTTGGGGGTCCTAGAAAGTCATGTTTGCTGGAGACTGAAAATTCGTGAAAGTGGGCGTACCTTTTTATACTAGAAGCTCATGTTTAACAAAACCTGATGCAACATGTTTTATACATACTGTACAACCCTGGCATTCACAATGGTTTCATGACTAATTTTTATTGTCTTGCTAATTTTTTATGATGCAGGAAAGAAATTGAATGATGGCAAAGGACTCTCTGGGGCTGGCAGACTCACTCTAACAAGAGTTGATGCGATGCAGGGTTTCTATGGGAAAGCAATCCGGGACAATAAAGGGAACGCATCCGAAATGGCACGTGCTACCAAGGCCATTTTGCAACATTATTCAAGTTCTGCATCTGCCCCAAAGCATGATGATTGTCCAAAGGGCAGCGCCTCATGGTGCAGCTTCCAACAGGATGTTGCAAACAAAACAAAACTGCACAAGCCGATCAAAGATCCCCTTCCCCCTGCAGTGGTAGAGGTTGTGCAACCAGTGTTTGACAAGTTGGGAAGCAAGGAATTCTTGGCTGGATGTGAGCGGGGATTAACACAGAATGCCAATGAATCTCTGCATCATGTAGTCTGGGGACTTGCTCCCAAGGAACAGTTTACATCTCAAGTTGAGGCTCATCTTGCTGTTTGCCTTGGAGTGATGACCTTCAACAGTGGAATGGATTTGACTTATGGACGGTTGCTCCCCATCGTTGGTCTGCCTGTGACAGAGCACATGACAAGCAGCATGAGGAAGATTGATGCAGTGCGTGTGAAGGGAAGTGACTACAAAGAGAGAAAATATGTAAAAGATAGAAGGAAAAAAAGGAAAAGGGAGAAGGTGAAAAAGCAGGATGGATTTGTGCACCAAGAGGGTACAATGTATAGCTCTCAGTCTTTTTACTCTGATCAAAAGGCAGGGTCTTCTAGATCCTGAATCAAGACTATGTGCATAATGCCTCTATGACAAAAAAATGTGATTCTATAGACAGAGAACAGCGTTTGCAATTTACATAGGGCAAAAGTTGAGAGATCAAAGAAATTGCTTTAGCACACTAGCAGGGCCATGTACCTTAGTGGGGAGGGGGAGGGGAGTTGCCCCCACAGTAAAGATAGGATTTTAGTGTGGAACGTGTGGAGAAATAGCCCGGGGTGACTCCCCATAAACATAGACAGGGGTGCTCGTCTTATCCCTTAGGATGTAAAATGCAATCATCCGCTATCCCTTAGGGGTATCAGTGTGACCAGGTCACCAATCAGGAAATTGGTGATAGGCTTAATACCGCTTAAGTTCAGTTTATTTAATTAATTTCCTGTTAGCGGCAATGGGGCCTTTGATTCAGTCAGCCTAAATTAAGGTTGGGTCATTTTAATTACTGGTGCGCTGGTGCTATTCACATTCTTATAGTTAGAACAATTCAGTAATGCGCGTCGTTTCCGGAGGAACTATCCTAAAAGCTAGCGGCAAGCGTCCTTTAGTTCAGTTGAGTTTTGGAGTTTGTGTTGAGAAGAACTGAGTTGGAGCGAGCAAGCACAAGAAGCTATGTATACGGGAGGCTACAAGATAATATTTATAACGAAGAACTACTTCTAGTAGTAAAGGTTGGGTCCTAGCTTGTTGGTCCCGTTTCTAGTGATAATAAAGTAGTTTCATATTCAGCTCAGACCTATTGAATCTTGCGCCGCCTGCCGCACGGTTACATTTTGGTACCAGGAGTGGGGTCTGAGTGATTTTTGAAGCTGCTTAAGTTGAGTGTGGGAAACGGGATCAACAGAGCATGTCAGCAGAGGACCAGATGAAGGCCTTGGAGGCTAAGCTGAAGGCGTTGGAAGAGCAGCTCCAACAGGCATCCATTGGCAGCAGCAGTAGCAGTCAAGGCTCAGCCCAGGCGCAACCAGAGATCAGAGTGACCGTTCCAAGGGAGCGTCGGTTTGGCCGATATGGTGGAGTTCGGGATGATAAAGTGTTGGAGGACTGGATAGCGGATGCGACGAGAGCAGTAGCTGGACAGTCCGAGGCAGACGCAGTAGACAGCCTTGTTTACCACCTGGACGGTGCAGCGAAAGATGAAGTGCGGCTGAGGTCCCACACTGAGTGGTCAACGAAAGATGGGGTCTTCGCCATACTGAGGGGGGCATTTGGGGAACACCTGACGCAGACCCAGACACTAAGGCGTTTCTTTGGAAGGCGCCAAGGTGAACGGGAAAGCGTTCGGGACTTCGCCCAAGGATTGATGGTTCTCCTGTCTAGAGTTGAAAAGCCAGCAAGTGAGAAAGACCAACTCCTCAAAGATCAGTTCATTGAAAATTTGAAGAGCTCAACCATTCGCCGTGAAGCACGCAGGTGGAGCCGGGACCATCCCACAAAGACCTTTCAAGAGGTTCGGCAGGAAATTGAGCTCTGGGCCGCAGAGGAAGAGGGACCCACCCGGCGCGCAGGTGTACATGAAGTCGAGACGAGCGGGGCTGAATGCAACAGAATCTCTGCCCCGGCTGACCACCAAAAGCTACTTACCGACCTCATAGCAGGACAGAAGCTGCTGGCGGAGGGACTGGGCAAGCAGCAGAAGGCACTCGCTGACCATGTGGCAGAACAGCAGGTAGTTCTCAACCGACAACAAGGTATTCTGGACCGCCTGGTGCAGCACAGTGGCCTTGAGGGGAATCAGCAGGGGAGACCGCAGACCAAATGCTTCGGATGCAACCAAACTGGCCACATACGAAGGAACTGCCGGATCTCGCCATGGCCAGAACAAGCACCCCAGGCCGGTAGGAGGGAGCAGCCGGCTTTAAACGAGCAAACTCCGCGGCAGTGAGCCCACCTGCGGAGGGAGAAGACAGTGGCTCACATTCACCAATGAACTTGGTGGGGGGTACCCCCACCATATCCGTAAAGATGGGAGGAGAGGAGGTGATGTGTCTTGTGGACACAGGCTCGACTGTGACACTTATATCGGAGGCATTCTACCGAGAGAAGCTACAGCCAAGGTGTGGGGGAATCCAGAAGATGGGTCGCCTGTTCCGCCTACATGGAGCCAATGGGCTAGAGATTCCATACCTTGGCTTCCTGGAAACAGAAATCGTGATTGGTGATGTGACCGTGCCGAGGTGCGGGGTGCTTGTCCTCAAAGACACACCGGTCACTGTATGGAAGAGAAGCAAGGTCCCAGGGTTGCTAGGCACCAATGTGCTGGCGAAGGTGCCACCGTTCAGTGGGGTGCTACCTCCAGTGCATGAGACAAGCCAAACCCGGGAGAGGACAGGATTCGTCAAGGTGGCAGGAGTGCACAATGTGTGGGTACCACCCCATACTGAGATGGATGTGGCAGTTACTGGCCCCATGTGGGGTACTTGTGCACTCGTGGAACCCTTAGACGTCCCTATACAGGGAAACCTAACGGTGTTAAGTACTCTTGTGGACACTAAGAAGTCGTGTTACGTGATCCGGGTAGCTAATAAAGGGTCAAGAGATGTATGGCTACAGCCCAAGGCAAGGATCGGAGTAGCGCGAGAAGGAGCAACGGTTGGAACAGGAGAACAGCTGCAGTTCTTGCAGGAGAGCAATGAGGTAACAGTCTCCCTCAATCCTAGTGTTAACCCCAGCGAGCCACCCTCACGGGAAGCTGAGGAAGATGCACGAAGGCAAGGGGAGGGGGAGCTCCCAACCGGGATTACCGTAAAATGCTTTCCTGGGACCGAACTACAGAAAGCTCAAGCTCAAGCTTTGTTTCGGAAATACAGTGGTGTGTTCACCAAGGACTCTAAAGACCTAGGATGCACCACTGCCACATACCCAAAGATAAACACCACCGACGAGATACCAGTCGCCCAGCGACATCGGCGGATACCGCCAAACCAGTTGGAGGAAGTAAAACAACACCTGCAAGACCTCCTTCAGAAGGGTGTGATCCGTCCCAGCAAAAGTGACTATGCGTCGCAGATCGTTCTTGTCCGGAAGAAGAGCGGTGCCCTGCGTCTATGCGTGGACTACCGGCAGCTCAATTCCAAAACTAGGCGTGACGCATACCCATTACCCCGGATTGAGGAGTCGCTCGACGCACTTCGGGGAGGGAAGTTTTTCTCAGCGATCGACTTGGCGTCGGCCTACAACCAAGTTGAAGTCGATCCAATGCACCGACACAAGACCGCCTTCACCACACCCATGGGACTGTTTGAGTACAATAGGATGCCTTTTGGGCTGTCGAACGCTCCCGCCACCTTCCAGCGACTAATGCAGGGGATATTCCGCGACGACATGCTGCAGACTCTGATGGTGTACTTGGACGACATAATTGTCTTCGCGTCAACCATGGACGAGCACCTGAAGAGGTTGGAGACAGTCTTCAGGAAATTACAAGACCATGGCCTGAAGATCGAACCAAGCAAGTGCAATTTCTTCTGCAGTGAAGTCACCTACCTTGGCCATGTGGTGTCAGCGGCGGGCGTGGCAACAGACCCAGAAAAGACAAAGGCAGTACAAGAGTGGCCGGTTCCAGATAGTCTGCGCGACTTGAGGTCGTTCCTCGGGTTTGCGTCTTACTACCGGAGGTTCGTCCCTAAGTTTGCCCAGACTGCTGGACCGCTACACAAGTTGGTAGCAGACCTGGGGGATGGCGGAAAGAATAAGAACCCAAAGAAGAAGATTGAAAACAGATGGACGGTAGAGTGTCAACAAGCTTTCAACAAGTTAAAGACACTGCTCACTTCAGCACCAGTACTGGCGTATCCAGATTACTCAAAGCCCTTCATTCTGGAAACTGACGCCTCAAACGAGGGATTGGGTGCTGTGCTATCTCAGGAGCAAGAGGGAGTGGTCAAGGTCATCTCCTACGCAAGCCGAGGACTTCGAGGGGCTGAGAGAAATATGGAAAACTACTCGTCACGGAAGTTAGAGTTGCTGGCTCTGAAGTGGGCAGTGTGTGACAAGTATCGAGAGTACCTGATCGGCAGCAAATTCGTGGTCTTCACAGACAACAACCCGCTGACGTACTTACAGTCGAAGAGCAAGTTAAAGGCTGTGGAGCAATGCTGGGCATCAGAGCTGGCAAGCTTCGACTTTAGTATCAAGTACCGCCCCGGGAAGCATAACCAAAATGCAGACGCTCTGAGCCGCATCGGGCAAAAGGCTGAGACAGGTGATATTGAAGTTGCCACTGTATTAGCGACCAGTACTCAGACCACTAAGATACCGGAAGAGGTGAGGCAACATCTTCTTACGGCTGCGGCTTTCCTGGCCGACACCTGTCCTGGCAATGTCGAGGAAGTTCAGGCTACGTCACTGCCAACTTTGCCTGCAGGGGACTTAGCAGAGCTACAGAAGGAAGACCCCAACATCAAGCGTCTCATCCACTATCGTACCCTAGGCCGGCAGCCCACCAGGGAGGAGCGGCGTCAAGAGTCAAAGCCAACACTGAAGCTGTTGAACGAATGGAAGAAGATATGTGAACAAGAAGGAGTGCTTTATCGGCGTACAGGGGACAAGGAGGGAGGAGAACGACTACTCCTAGTACTCCCTAGGACACTACGCAACCAAGTATTAAAAGGGGCTCATAACCAAAGTGGACACCAAGGCCAGGAGAGGACTGAGCAGATTATCAGACAGAGATGTTGGTGGCCTGGTCTCCATGGTGATGTCAAGAGTTGGATTGGAAACTGTGAGAGGTGTGTTGTTGGGAGAGGGATCTATATACCAGTTAAGACCCCCATGGGTAGCATCACAGCAACCCGCCCACTTGAAGTGCTCGCGATGGATTTTACGCTTCTCGAACCAGCGTCAGATGGGCGTGAAAATGTGCTGGTACTGACAGATGTTTTCACCAAGTACACCATAGCGGTACCGACAAGGGATCAACGGGCGCCAACAGTGGTCAACACCCTAATCAAGGAGTGGTTCCTAACCTATGGTGTCCCGGAGCGGATCCATTCAGACCAAGGAAGGAGCTTCGAGGCGGAGGTAGTCCAGGAACTGTGCCGGACGTATGGGGTGAGGAAATCCCGGACGACACCCTACCATCCCCAGGGAAATGGCCAATGTGAGAGATTTAATAGGACTCTCCATGAGTTGCTGAGGACCCTTTCTCCAGAGGAAAAGAGGAAGTGGCCCCAACATCTCAAGGAGTTGTGTTATGCATATAATGCTACACCCCATTCAACAACTGGTTATTCCCCTTATTACCTGATGTACGGGAGAGATGCCAAACTTCCCCTGGATATACTCCTACCAACTGCTCCCTTGGAAGATACCCGTAACCAGTCCTGGGTAACTACCCATCAGCAACGTCTGCGCAAGGCATATGTGTCAGCTGGCAACCACCTGAAGGAAGCAGCGATAACCAGGAGGAACCGACATGCAAGAGGGAGGGAGTTTGCACCCCCACTGGATGCTGGGATGCGAGTGCTCCTACGTAATCACAAAGTTAGAGGGCGCAACAAAATACAAGACAACTGGGAGAGTACCATCTACAAGATTGTGGAGAGTCTGGAGAATGGGACATATGTAGTCCAGCGAGCGGATGGCAGCGGGGGAGACAAGGTTGTGGGACGGGGTGAGATCCAGGTCTGCCCTGCTGTAATTGCGGAACCACGCCAACGACCAAGGGCACACAGGGAGAGAAATCCCACTACTCGAGCTCAACCTGAGGAAACATCGGATGATGACAGCGAGGGACCTGGTGATGTTGAAATCCAGGTTGCCCTACCACCACAATACCAGGAGACTGATTCTGAGCGTACTGTAGAGGATGATATCCACTCTGATGTTGAGGACCCACCACTTCGGCGGAGTAAGAGAATAACAGCTGGTCGTCATGGAAACATGCACCACCAACCGCAATCAGTGTTGCTATGACAGCATCTGTGAACTACATATGAACTGATCTAATGATCTAATTAGGTAGGCAGCATATATAGTAGTACAACATATGTTATGTTTCATTGTTAAGCTTGCCGCAGGGGCATGGCAAGCAAAAGAGGGGGTGGGTGTGACCAGGTCACCAATCAGGAAATTGGTGATAGGCTTAATACCGCTTAAGTTCAGTTTATTTAATTAATTTCCTGTTAGCGGCAATGGGGCCTTTGATTCAGTCAGCCTAAATTAAGGTTGGGTCATTTTAATTACTGGTGCGCTGGTGCTATTCACATTCTTATAGTTAGAACAATTCAGTAATGCGCGTCGTTTCCGGAGGAACTATCCTAAAAGCTAGCGGCAAGCGTCCTTTAGTTCAGTTGAGTTTTGGAGTTTGTGTTGAGAAGAACTGAGTTGGAGCGAGCAAGCACAAGAAGCTATGTATACGGGAGGCTACAAGATAATATTTATAACGAAGAACTACTTCTAGTAGTAAAGGTTGGGTCCTAGCTTGTTGGTCCCGTTTCTAGTGATAATAAAGTAGTTTCATATTCAGCTCAGACCTATTGAATCTTGCGCCGCCTGCCGCACGGTTACATCAGGATTTCAAAGAATCAAATGCTATCTTAGGGGATCTCATGCAAATGCTAGAATGATTTCCTATTGAAATTGTAGCAAAATCGCTTTCAAGCCCTAAAGTTTGTCCTCAGAACAGTATAAAAGCCACTAAAGCTAAAATTTATTTTCAGTTTTTTGCTATCTGAGATCAGATGCAGGAAAGCAAAATGAAATACAAAACTTATTGTGTGCACTGTCTGCTAACATAATCATCTCCAGCTTATAACACAACTTTTGAACAATGTTTGTTCTTGTCCAAGCTTTCAGAATCACTGGAGTAAAGGCCTGATATTTCCAATCCTTTGTATGCTGTTGTGAGTAGTTATTATGATGTTTGTATGATTCATGCATTTCTCAGTTGAAAACCTATAGCAGCTCATGTGATTCAAAATGTGTATTGAATAACTTTTTTTTACTGGGTCTTGGTATTACTGTATATGACAAGAAAAATTAACAAGCCTCTCCCTTACATGGTTGTTAGAATCAGATAATTATCTGCTATAATATTATACATTAGTGTACTTTTGCAACTTTTTGGCTAGCTAGGGTTTCTTTGTATGTAAAACAATAGTCAGCATTTGTACTAAATGAGTTCAGTAAACTGGAGCTTCTAGTGCTACACTATGCAACTGCCTCTATTTCCATAGCCATGCAGAATGAATCCATGTCTACTTTGAATGCCTCCTGAAAAAAAAACATACAACATTGGGCAATTCTACAAAATAACTGTACCCTTTAGGGGCGTAGCCAGGATTTTGCAAGGGGGGGGGGGGGGGGGGGGCATATGGGTAGGCAGGTTTTTGGGGGCTATTTCTCTCACAATAATTATAATTTTTCCCATATGTTTCCGGGGGGTGGCCCCTCCTGGCTATGCCCATGGGTGGCTTTATCCTTTCATGCACACAAAGGCACTCCCTGGATCTTAAAATTGGAACATTCGATGATAAATTCCATGTCCCAAAGCGCTCATGTATTATTCTCTATCAAAATTGTGACTCACCTCTCTGATTTCACCCTTGATATCGCCCGGAACAAGGGCACGAATAAAGCTTAGCACTTCCGGAGGAAATGAGTATTCGCTGTCCTCAGGACCGACTTCATTCCGCTAAACAAAACAAGCAAACTCAATTAAACGTAGGCTGAATTTCAGTCCTCCTTTTGCATTCGATCGTGAGAGCAAAAGGACGGCTGAAACTCAAAAGGTAAAATAATATGCACAGCGCGTTGTCGCAAAGAAAGAGAATTACCGCGCGCTGGCTGTAGAAATTTTTAGTAGGGTCCACTGGCTATTGCAACTCGACACTAGAACAGAATAAAAATATAATGAAGTAAAACAAACCACTAGAGCATGTGCCCACGAGCAATAGTGAAAGAAACGATTCTTTCTCGGCGGCTTTCCTTTTTTTGTCTTGTCTGCGGTGCTTATTTCCAACATATCTGCGAAATGGCTCCCATCAAATCTGCACCAAAGAAAACAAAGAATAATGTTAGGTTGAACTTGGGACACGACTTAAAAAGAAAGCATCACTACTCACCCTGCCGCGGCCATTTTATCGAGCATGTTCTTCTTCGCTTCGGCCGGCGACAAGGCAATTTTCTCGCTTTTCTTCCCCTTTGTCGTCGTCTTTTTCTTTGCAGATTTCCTCTGTCTCTTCTTGTCATCTTTACTTGCTTTCTTAGAGCTCCGATTTGAAGCACATTTAGACTTAGTCGACTTAGGTTTGCCCATTTTTATAGTAGCACAACTAAACTACTATAAACAACGAGTACAGCTGGAACCTCTGAACACTGTCAAAAGCTTCCAAAGTCGCGCCAAAAAAGTAACGCTCTACTTCCGGTGACTGGTGATTGGCTGCTCGCACGAAAGGGGGCGGAACCGTCTATGGAGCCGAAAATATCTTTCAGTATTTTCAATCGGCGTTTTCTCAAAAGCTTTTTTGTGCAACATCGCCGACTTTGAAGCGCTATAGCCGTCGAAATATTAATCGGAATCGCGTGAAACTTGGCAGAAACCTAGATCAGTTACGAAAGAGCAAAACCGTGTCTGGGATTTTTTTTTTCTGAAATATTTTGTACTCTGGTGCATTTTTCGTGCGACAAGGTCAAATTTTTTAGCATTTTACCGCCCTAAAAATTTAAAAGTTTCATAACTTTTGAACAAAACAAAATTTAAAAAAACGCAGACACGGTTTTTGAGAAACACCTTTAAGGATTAAAACAATCTGTTATCTGGGAGTCATGGTCCAGCAGTTCGACAGAGTTAGCTCGTTCAAATGGCACACCAAAATATTTAATCAATCCTTTGAAAAAAATTATATTTATCAATTACATATTTCTTTTTGCCACAGCAAGCTAGTCCATTCTATAAGCTTTCCAACGATATATAGGTTGACATGCTTTGGTTAAACTAAGGACGTGTATGATTGTTCTTCCGGGGACGTGCCGCGAAGGTTCTCAGTAACCTTAATGAGAGTTTTATTATATGGCTTTTGGAAGAAGATTTTTTTATTTGCAAATATAATTTCGCGCCAGTGGTTTCCCGCCAATTACGACATGCGCGCGCCTCATTTGCATGATTCAAGGTCATTTGCATGGATTGAAAGTCAAGCTGTGAAAACAATCTCTACAACTACTTATGCGAGCAAGAAAGAAAATTATTTGTAAGAATAAGTGATTTTATGCTTTTCATCTGTTATTTTATGTAATAAGAAAGATAAGTCTTAAAATTGTGTACTGTAATCTCGAAATGTTTGAATAAGGCAATAGAAGTACGCTCACCTCCCCTGACGGGAGCACATTTTGTCATGGTGGCGTTTGCGTATGACGTAACAAGTTTGCGTGTGTCATTGTTTTGGCCACCATTTTGTTTTCGCCTCCGGAGGTGCCAAGAAGTTTTTAACGGTAAGTTCACGCTTTTAACTGTATCAATGAGGTTTTTCCTTGGTATGTTTTTATTACAAGCCAAACGGTTAGTAGGCATTTCTAGTTCTTTAAATATTTGAACGAGTTTTCATTTTGTTTGGATTCATTTGTATGAATTTCTAACGTTAGCTATTGGCGAGTGAAGATTTTCAACATGGCGTAAAAAACTATTTCGGTTGACCATTTAAATAAGTGATGTTGTTCTCAAAGCTTAGATTGGCGATTATGATATAACTTAAGGTTTTGTTCGGGCTTTCATTCTTGGTTGAGTCTTTTTAAAGCATTTTTATCGCTCACTTAGTGCATAAAAACTTTCAAATGACAGTTGAGATGACGTGACGGTTACGAGCAAAAACATTTGCGTGCCGTTTTTTGTCGTGTGTTTATCAACGGGAAAAGAAGGAAGACGACGGTCCTAATATTAGGGCACTCTTTTGTGAGGCGTTTAAAAGACGAATTAAGTCGAGGTTTCAGCCAGAGGGTTGAAAATAATTTTGACTTGGCTTCAGTTCTAGTAAAAGTTTATTGTTTCACGAAATCGGAGAAAGTACGGTATAAATAAAACTCTGTAGTAATGAGCTATACTATGTGAGGCGAGTACAGCCGGAAATACTCATTTTGGAAATATGAACCACCCAAGATTGGTGGTTCCGAAATCGAGAAACTGGTGCGAGTTGCACAATGATTTGAAAGTTCAAGCAGTGGACGTTTGCCTAGTTATTCTTTGACTTCCGAAGAGAAGTAAGTCTAGAAGAGAAGCGGATGTTGTAAATCAGTATCTGAAGGTGGTGATCGATGTGCTGCCTTTCGCTTTTTGCATTTCACAGCTTGTTCAATACAATCAAATCAATTATCATTGCAATACCATTTATCAAATCAATCTGTCACTGCAAGGGAAGTAAATTAATTTGTCAGAATATTTATGATGACATTTATATTGTCGGTACAGAGGCTGTTGAAAAAAAAAACAATGGGTGAATTATTGAAATACTGTGATAGACATTATTTTATGATGAAGACATTTCTGTTATTGTTGGGTGGGTTGCCACCAATAGTGTTATTATTATTGAAAACAGGGTTGCCACTAATGTGGTTATTGTTACTGATGGGTGGTTTGCAACCAATAGTGTTATAATATTATTGATGGGTGGGTTGTCACCAATATACTGTTATTATTATTGATGGGTGGGTTGCCACCAATGTTGTTATTGTTATTGATGGGTGGATTGCCACCATTATTAAAACAATTGATGTTTTGGTCTTTACCTGGCCAGTTATTGTTGTTACTACAAATAAGTTCAAAAATGTTTGCAAGGCCTCAACATTTACAATCAATTTGAAAGTTAAGCTGAGTTTACACATTCAAATGTGTTACTTTTTTCTCTTCCTACTGGAATAATAGCTGAAAGCAATGACATTTTGCATGGAATTCCAATTAAATTCTGGTACTGCACTTCTGTTTTGATGATTGTTGTCAATAATTTGTTGTTGGTGTTTATAATTTTATCAAGTTTAGATTACAATACTAGATGATAAGTAATCTCTAATTATTGTTACAAATTTGGTTTGATTTGAAGTTTGATTTCATTTGAAGTTTGAAGCTGTGATTTAACGCAGTGGTTACATATTGGACATGTCATGTTGTGGCATCATGGTTTGACTGCCAGACTACCAGACTGTCCTACTGCTTATTGTTAAAATGGGCAATTGCTTTAAAGCAGCCCTTGGTGCAGCCGTTACATGGGACATGTCACTGTTTCGGCATCACTATGTTATACCAGACTGTCCTGCTGCTTGCCTTTATGGCAGTGTTGTATCAGTAATGTTGTTAGTTATACTGTCAATTTGTTTGTTAAGTTGTTAAGGATACTGTCAATGTGTATGTCCTTCGTTATTTGGATTTATTCCAATAATAACCTCACTGACTTAAAATCATGCTTTGTTGTAGCCAGACATTTCATCATCTCAGGAGGAGGAGAAGCACCAGGAAGAGGATGTCTGCTCCTGTAATAATGGGAAATACAGCATGCATCCAACTCATCTAAATCAAAGCAAAATGTTGCTAATGTTTCAGTTATTGCAGATATTTCAGTAATTGCAGATCCAGTTAATCCGTCACAGGAAGCAGAGGATCAAAGCAAAATGTTGCTAATGATTCAGTTATTGCAGATATTTCAGTAATTGCAGATCCAGTTAATCCATCAGAGGAAGTAGAGGCTCAATTTGAACCAGCAAACCAGGTCCTTGGGGATGCTTTATCCAAACCATACTAGTGCGATTGAGAGGATGGCTGAAACTATAACAGAGGCAGTGGTGAGCAGGTTGAAGCAGCATTTGAAGCCTTCACTCCATCAGTAGATTCAAATACTCAACCATGAAGCAGAAAAAGTGGTAGAAAGGTCCATAAATGGATCAGTACAAACCAGTATCAGGTGGGGCTGCTCCAATGGGGTCTGCAACTACAAAGTCTTCTTCGGTGTTTAGTTCTATGTATGTACCAATGTCTGTAGATCAGATTATACATCTGCGCATCACAACTGAATAAGGTGCAAAGGACATTTCCGAATAGACACTGCAACATTTGCTGCTGAACAAGGTTTATCAGATAAACAAATAAGATTACTAGGTTGCTGGACTTTACCAGAATGTATGACAACTATCAGGGAAAAGTTGTTTTGTATTTTGCATATTCCCACCTTTTAAATTTTCAAACCACGAGAAGGGACTTGGCAGCATGCAGGGTATGGTGTTTTATCTCTTTTCAATATACATCATTCAACTTACCTAATTTACTAGTAATTTTATTGAAGGGGGAATTTCTGCCTGTTTCTGTCGGTATTTCTCGCATTATCTTCACACGTTCATGGATGTCTCAACAAGATGCAGGGCTACTTGTTGTCTCATGCTGGTAACCAAAATTGTCTAGAGTGATCAACTGATAAATCTCATTGAGTAAGGATATTAGAATAATTATCCAGACCAGTTGGGAATGCGTTTTGCTTTTGGCTTGTTTTCTTTTAAATTCTTTTGACAGGTTCATGGATATATCAACAAGATGCAGGGCTACTTGTTGTCTTTTACTGGTAACCAAAATTTTCTAGAATATCAACTTATTAATGTCATTGGGTAAGGATATTAGAATAATTATCGAGGCCCCTCCTTAAGTGGGGAATGCCTTATGCTTTTGGCTTGTTTTCTTTTAATTTCTTTTGACAGGTTCACAGATAAATCAACAAGATGCAGGGCTACTTGTTGACTCATGCTGGGAACCAAGGGTCTGGATTGCTGATTACAACAATGGTTTACAAGTTAGATCATGGACATTTATAATAACTGAATGGTTTCTTTGATATCAATTTTTGCTATTCCTGCTTGGGTGGGGCGGCCCTTTGGCTTTGGCCTTTTTAGTGCCTCCACCTTTGCGTGGTAGGAAATACATTGTCACTTTTTAACTATTTAAGAATGAAGTTGATATTAAAACAGCTATATGCACAGATATAGCCATATTTATACCAAATTGGTGTCTGTCCTCTCTAGCCCCGCAAACAGAGCTCAGCAGCAATAGCAAAAACCTGTTTGGGAATTGTGTCATTCAAAGAAAAGGCATAAAGAAAATTATTTGTAAGAATAAGTGATTTCATGCTTTTCATCTGTTATTTTATGTAATAAGAAAGATAAGTCTTAAAATTGTGTACTGTAATCTCGACATGTTTGAATAAGGCAATAGAAGTACGCTCACCTCTCCTGACGGGAGCACATTTTGTCATGGTGGCGTTTGCGTATGACGTAACAAGTTTGCGTGTGTCATTGTTTGGGCCACCATTTTGTTTTCGCCTCCGGAGGTGCCAAGAAGTTTTTACCTCCGCCTACCCTTTTTCTCCACCATGACTGATGTGTTTGTATTTTTTCTCATTGTAACTGGTAATGTTTGAGTTACCCTTTTTAGTGCCTCCGCCTTTGCGTGGTAGGAAATACATTGTCACTTTTTAACTATTTAAGAATGAAGTTGATATTAAAACAGCTATATGCGCAGATATAGCCATATTTATACCAAATTGGTGTCTGTTCTCTCTAGCCCCGCAAACAGAGCTCAGCAGCAATAGCAAAAACCTGTTTGGGAATTGTGTCATTCAAAAAAGGCAGAAATGCACTTTTATAACAAATCCACTCTTAATATCAAACAAAAATTATCTGGGCAAAGATTTTCAAAATGCTTGACTTTGAAGAAATGACGGTGGGACATTTAAACAGTTCTAAAAACGAAATGCAGATCACTTCAACTGCAATGCAAGGGAAACGGCACTGGAAAACGAAAATCATGCTATTTATAAGCTAACTTCGAGCTCGAAATCAGCGTTTTTGGATATACCATGCCTGAAAACGGAAAGAAACATTTTAGTTTTTCCTTAGAACTCGGGATCTAAGGTTCTTTCCTTAGAACTCTAATTCTAAGGTTCTTAGCCATATAATTTACAGTTAAATCCATAATATAGCATATAAGCCAATAGACTAAGGCTGTAAAGCCGCAAAAAGCAGGCTGGTTCTAAGGACACATGAAGCAGGTACAGTGGCGTACTACATGGCCAGTTCTAAGGTTCTATGGACGCAAGGAGCACCAACAGTGGCGTACTACATGGCCAGTTCTAAGCTTCTAAGGACGCAAGGAGCACCAACAGTGGCGTACTACATGGCCAGTTCTAAGCTTCTAAGGCCGCAAGGAGCACGTATAGTGTCATACTACATGGCCAGTTCTAAGGCCGCATGGAGCATATCAGTGGCATACCACATCATGGCCAGTCCATATCTAATGAGCTCATACATTCTCCATTAAAAATGTGCAATTTAACAATTACATCGCATTAAGAGGAATGTGGCAATTGTGGCCACATCTCTGACAAGAAACAGTGAAGAAAAGAGCTCAAATCGCAATCCAATTCCATCCTCTTGATAACAGGCCGAAACAATCTAGAATTGAATTTGTCTAACAATTGAATGGTTTTTATATTAATCTGGAGGATTATTTTGATTACTACGGGTAAATGTCACGGGGGAATCCTCTATTTTTGGGTGTGGTGCTCGCCTTACCTTTATGGTTTAAAATCAGACGTTTTAAGGGGTAAACCTCGAAAACGCGCATTTGTTTCCAGATAGGTACCTTGTAGGAGTCCGTTCAAATTTATATTACCAAAGAGGAAGTGATGGTTTTCATTGGCCTTGCAGAGTGGAACGAGAAGCAAGGCTGCCTCTCAAAGTCAACCGGAAAGACCCCTCGTCGATTTTATTAGAAAAGGCCATAGCAAAGTGGGGAGCTTTCCATAAAGATTGCTTCTACAGTGATGAAGAGTATGTATTGCTCCTTGAAGATCTAACAGAAACTGTTTTTCTACTTGGATCTAATAATAAGGAATTATTTACACTTGATCGATACAAGTACTTGGTAAATATTTTAAGAGAATAACATTGTAAATAGCTACAAAGGCAGACTACACAGAGGGAAGTGAGGAACACAGTGACAAGTCTAATTGTGGTGACGGCCGACTTCCTGCCACCAAGGTTATGTTGGAGTGCAACCGCTGCAAGATCAAGTATGGGGTTGGTCGATACACTGACGAGAGAGGTTGGCATTTCTACTCGACATAAATACAACGCAATCTCATGCCTCATGGAATTGCCTTCTTATTTACTGTACATATACGTATTCACGCTATGTGTAATTTCACAAATAAATTGAGACTACACATCCACTCAGCATAATAAATACTTACTGGTTTGCCTAATATGTGTGCCAATGCTGCTTGTTGTAGCACCCTCTCCCTACTTCTTCGATGAGAATTGCCAGATGAAAATTAGTAGATTCTTGCATGTCCTTTTCCTGACTTTACACAGGGAGCATCCAAACTCCCCATTGTATGATATAAAACTCTGAACGGCACATTTAGCCGGGAGGTCCACTGTGCCTGCTAAAAGGGTTGTACGGACAACAGTCATCATAGTCTCTTTTGGTCCCACTGGCACATTGATCCCTATTTGAAAAATGAAGGGATATCAAAAGCAATATTTTTCTCTATGACTCAGTATAGAAATTGGCTTTTGTAGTCCAAAGCACTTGGCTCTCCAGGGTTCAGGCATTATTCAAAAAAATAATTCAAGTTAACCAAACAATTTGAAGTGCTATTAAAAGTAGCTCTTTTACCTTACTGAAGGGTGAATTTCATTGATAGCGATCAGGATGGGCCAGATCTCATAAGAGGCTGACTTAAAAACATGGACTCCATCAGTGTTCCAGGTGAAGGTAATGTTCTTGGAATTGTGCAAAAACCTCCGGGCTGTAGCAAGTTGAGGTATAAATCACCGTCAAGGATATCATTCCATTCTCGATCGTTATTGTTCAGGCATTTGTGCTGCTGTCTAGCAGAGAAACCATACTCTAGCTCTTTCCAAAAATTGCCATCTCCATGTTCTATGAAAAATGAAATACAGCCTTTTCAAGATGACTGAATCTTCAATTTCAGATTCACTTTCAGAATCTGTTTCCTCCTCGCCATCTCTAACATCGTGTTCCTCTGGAAGATGAACAACGTCTCCCTCTGCCTCCTGAACCAGCACATCTTTGGAAATCAGATATTGTTCCTCTGGAAGATGGACAACCTCTTTCTCAGCCTCCTGAACCTTGGAACTCAAACATGATAAGACATTATCGGGAGAAGCAGCTTCGTTGACTGCAACATCTTCTGCAATGAGATCATTATTTACAAAAGCGCAGCAATCGAAACACTGGTCTTCGATGATCGACAAACCTTGGTTGCTGAAAGCTGCTTTACAAACTAAGTTCTCTCCCTCACTAGGTCTTTTAGGTGCTTGTACAGTAACATCTTCCTCGTATGAATCAGATAACATACATGTAGATGTAGACGTAGTATAGAATGTACCACCTTGGCTTCTCAGTTTCCTCCGAAATGTTTCCCGTTGCATCGGTATATTCGGATCTCTCTTCGATGCATTGTATTTTCCTCGCTTTTCGGATTTATTTGATTGTTTGTTCATCGTTGTTGGGTCATTTTGGCCGTCCTCCATGACATAAGAAACTTTATTATTAACCTCCTTTTGCCGCAATCTTGAACATTACCCAGGACACCCTACGAGCATGTAGAAGTAAACGTAAAAGACTCGCCTCGATTTCATGTCAATCTAGCCAATCACAACAAGTTCTGGCCACGCGGTCGGTTTTCTCGTTCAAGCTTTCAAACTACTTGCCACTTGACTTCTCTCGATTTACTGTAAACTTAAAACACTACTTTTCTACATGATGGCTCTGTTTCGCTCTACGTTGCAAAGCCAAGATTTTTCGGATGATGAGGAGTCTAACTTCATTCCAAAGTTAAATCATACCATAATATTATTTTTCAATTCCATGAAGAGCACAAAAAAGGGCCGGCACATGAGCTGTAAAATCAATCCATAAGTCTATTTGACACACATAACATTTGCACAAGGCTGCACAAGTACACAGGCATGCAATTAGTGTACAGGGCAAGTGCATGCACAAGTAAACACATGTATGTAATTTTACATGCATGCATGTTACAGGTATGCATGTGTGAACAGGTCCTGTGCATACGATGAGTATGCATGACATAATTTTACATACATGCATGCTACAGGCACCCATAAGTGGACACTAAGTGCATGCATCAGTACACATGCATGTAAACTGTACACGTGCATGCATGCATGCTACATACATGGTTACTAATTTTGCATTTTGTATGCATGCATGTCAATGCCTTTACATTCATTCCTGTACTGTACATGCATTATCTAGGTAGCATGGTATGCAAGCATGTCACATGCGTGGTACATGTATGTTCCATGCATGTATGTCACATGCATGTAACATGCATGTTTTGTTTGGACGGGAACATAGTCTAACCTGTGTGCATAAAAGAGGGCCTGAGTGCAGATTGAGTCAGTTAAGTACAGGTATTGTCATGGGAAGGTCATGCCCTTTATGTGGGAAGAACCAAAATAATATTTTGACTCATCTTAGCAGGATTCACGGAATGGACGGGGCCGACAAAAAGTATTGGCTGCAACAGGAAATCAATCAGCGAGTCCCTCTTTTCCTAGGACACCGAATACAATAGAGAAGCATGATTTGTGTGGTCCCTTTCAACTCTAACATCCTTTTACGTGTATGGTGGCGGGTATGACCGGAAGCGGGAAGACTGTTTGGGTCCAGAAACGCCTTGAGCATTGGCAAAAGACAATCTCGCCTCCACCCTAACGCACAGTCTGGTGCTATGCTCAGTGGCAGCCAGCCTACACCGCCTTAGCCATGTCTACCCTACAAATAGAATTCGTTGAAGGAATTCCAACCAACATTGAGCAAGACTCGTACTTTGACGTCAATGTGCGGAACCTCATTGTCATCGACGATCAGATGATTGAAACTGGATTGCAAACTTATTCACCAAGGGATCCCATCACAGAAATCTCTCAGTGATTTATATCCTACAAAACTTATTTCACCAAGGAAAAGTCAATCGAAACATATCCTTAAATAGCCACTACCTGGTCCTATTCAAGAACCCTAGAGACCAATTACAAGTGATGACGTTGGCCAAACAAATGTACCCACGCAACACACATTTTCTTGACAAGTACGAAGAAGCCGTCAGGAAACCTTTGGCTACCTGTTTGTTGACTTAAAACCAGCAACCAACGACAACTGCAGACTACGCGCAAATGTTCTTCCTGGGGAAGTGTGAACCAATGAGAAAACGGATGACGCCATTGGGAAAAAGCTCCTAACATTTCTTTGTCATCAAAATATGGATATTTCTCCAGAAAAGCGGCGCATAAGAGAACTACATGACAAAATGGATGACATCCTTCACAATCAAACTATGAGTGAAGGTGACAAGGTGATACGATACACTCAGCTTCAAAGCGATTTGTTGCGAATGAAGCATCAAGCAAGTCACACCACCAGTAGCAACACCTACCTACGCTACTCCCCTAAGTATCCCGTTATCATCACCCGAGGCAGCCACCATACCCTATTCGGCAAAGGCGGTAGAATCGTGCATATTCAATGAGATCGGACGTGTTTTCAACGCTCCGCAAAAAAACCTAAAATCTGACTGATTTATTGCTCGTAGTACGTACAAAATAATGCCGATTCAAACTAGAAGCGCAGTTCAGGGAAAGTCGGGAGAGGAAACAATCTTAAAGGATTCCTCCGATAAGGTCTGTGATGAAACAACTAATCTACATTCCGTTGGTGACGAAGCTCAACCGGTGATGGTGGATCTTGTATCGGAAGACTCAACAATAGACAACTCTCACTCGATTAGTAGCTGCTGCAAGGGTTGCCAAGAGCTTAAATCAGAGATAAAAGGAATGAAAGAGGAAATCAAAAGGCTGGCAGCAGAGAAATCAGATTTAAACCTTCACGCCGAAACGCGATCAACCATGGCGAGCGAATATATGCAAATCATAGAGAGTTTGCGAGAGAACAACGCTAGCCTAATTAGATCTGTTGAATCGCTCAGCAAACAACTTTTACGTCAAGGTGAGCAGGTAACGAATAAAGATGATATCCCTCCGTCAAACATCGAGGAATCGGCTCATCCGTGTAGTCCTGCCCCAGTCCAGGCGAGTCAGCCAGGGGATTCAGTGACTGGTGCTGAGCCAAGTTCAATGGACCAGAAAAAGCAACGCAAGAAGCATAAAAAGGCTAAACGACCTAACCAGCCGAATACACCTGATGGTCCCACTATTGAGTCTAATACGGCGTCTGGTCCCACTATTGAGTCTAATACGGCGTCTGCTACAGAGACCGAGGGACGACCGAAGAAAAAGATCGTCGTAATCGCGGGTGACTCTCTCCTAAAGAATGTAATTGGAGCAAAGATGAGTGCAAACGATACTTCAAATCACTTCGTAGTTAAACCTTTTCCTGGTGCAAATCTTACTGACATGGAAGATTATGTAAAACCCCTCACGAGGAAAACTCCTAGTAGGTTTATCTTGCACGTTGGGACGAACGACACCCGAAGCCTCTCGCCAAAGATTATCGCCGAATCTACAATCAACCTAGTCACCCAGATCCGCGAGGACTCGCCGGGGTCACTGGTGGGGGTTTCGGGGATGATAACGAGAACGGACAACGCTGAGTCTACAGCCAAGGTCAGGCAAGCCAATAACATTCTTAAGGATTTGTGCGTTTTTAACAAGATTCCTTTTTTGAATAACAACAACATTGATCACTCTCACCTAAATATGAAAGGGCTTCATTTAAATAAGCGAGGTAGTCAAGTGTTTCAACAGAATTTAGCCGATTTTGCAAAGAATATGGATTGATATTCAACAGATCAGCCCAGCGTAATTCCTGATATGCGCGGCTTTAAAGTTGCTTCACTCAATGTGAGAAATCTAGTTAAGCATATCGATGAATTGCGAATCTTGTTGTCCGATAATCAGATCGATGTTTTAGCTTTGAATGAGACATGGCTTGATTCATCTATTAGCGATAAAGATATTTTTATTTCTGGTTATGATATCATCCGTAGAGACAGAGGTTTCTGTGGAGCTGATGGGAAAACGTACGGGGGCGTATGTTTTTACGTTCGATCCAATGTTATTTTTTTCAACCCGTCTAGACCTGTCAATCGATCAACTAGAAAATTTATGTATCGAAATTCGGAAACCAAACTCCAAGCCATATCTCATTGTGTCGTGGTATAGGCCGCCGGACGAATCTGTTGATAAATTCGATCTACTAGAATTATTATTGAGTAAACTCGATGCCGAAAACATCGATTACCATTTGGCCGGCGATATTAATTGCAACGTAGGGACCGATAATCCTGATCACAAAACCAGGCTTCTAGCAGGCATTTCTGACCTCTACGGTTTAGAGCAGTTGGTATGCGAGCCAACAAGAATTACCGAAACGTCTTCTACCACGATAGATCTCATTTTTACAAACGCTTCTGACAAAATTGTTTGCTCCGGTGTCTCTCATATCGGCATTAGCGATCATAGCTTAATCTATTTTATTCGTAAACTTTCAGCTGGCACCTCTTTTAGAGGTCATTCTACGATTACATATAGAAATTTCAAGCACTTTGATCCTAATTGTTTTCGAGCTGATATAGCTTCACAGAATTGGGAGTGTATGAATGCGCTCAATGATCCGAATCGAATGTGGCATGCTTGGAAGACCACTTTTACTAATGTTGTCGACAAGCACGCTCCTTTGCGCACGAGGCGAGCCAGGCACACAAATTCGCCTTGGATTACGCCAGAGCTAAAACAACGCATGCGCGATAGGGATATTCTTAAAATCAAAGCAATTCAATCTAAAAACCCTTCTGATTGGTCCACTTTCAAAAGAGCTCGCAATTCTGTGAACGAAGAAATAAGGCGTGCCAAGGAGACTCATTACAAGTCTGCTTTCCATGAACATGAGAAAAATATAAAAAAGACTTGGGGTATTATCAACGAGCTAACCTCAAGAAAACAATGTCCTACTAATATTCAGGAGATAACTTGTAATGGCTCTCCGATATATGATTCCAAAGAAATAAGTGAAAGTTTTAATGACCACTTTGCAAGTATAGGCCCAAAGCTAGCTGGGGAAATCGCCTGTTCTCAAGATATTTCTCACTTGGATTATCTTTCAACTCAAGAGTCACAAGAGAGTTATCCTAACTTTCAATTTAGCGAAACAAATCCAGCAACTGTAACTAATCTACTTTCAAAACTTTGCAAATCTAAAGCTACAGGTCTTGATAAAATCTCCGCCCGACTTCTTCGTTTGTGTCCCGATTTGATAGGAGAATCTCTTTGTGCTATTTTCAATTGTTCTATTGCAACGAGTATCTTTCCAGATGATTGGAAATGTGCAAAGGTCATCCCCCTTTTCAAAAAGGGAGAACGTAGAGATTTAAATAACTACCGCCCGATTTCGATCATTCCTGTTATCGCCAAAGTATTTGAGAGGATTATCTATGATCAAGTACACAATTTCTTGATAGATAATAACATTCTCTCTAGTAATCAATCAGGTTTTCGTAATCTTCATTCCACGGTCACTGCCCTGTTGGAAGCAACAAACAATTGGGCCTATAATATTGACCGTGGGAATATCAACGCAGTTGTTTTCCTAGATCTCAAAAAGGCATTTGATACTGTAGACCATGAGATTCTCCTATCAAAGCTTGATTCGTACGGATTTGGGAGAACTGCAAGTATCTGGTTTAAGTCGTATTTAAGAGAACGCAATCAAAAATGCTTTGTTAATGGGCATCTCTCTAGTAACCGTTCCCTTCTTTGTGGAATTCCGCAGGGGACAATCTTAGGCCCATTACTATTTCTTATTTTCATAAACGACTTGCCAAATTGCCTTGTAAACTCCCAACCCCGTATGTATGCTGACGATACCCATCTAACTTTTGCAAGCAATAATGTTGATGATCTTGATCTCTACCTCAACGAAGACCTTGCGAACGTTAATAGATGGCTTATCGCTAACAAGCTTACTTTAAATCAATCAAAACCGAATATATGCTCATTGGGTCACGGCAACGCTTATCCACCCTTCAAAGGGCCCCAAATCTGTCAATAGATGAAATTCCAATCAAGCAGGTTTCTCAGACAAAATCACTTGGTGTACACATCGACCAGAATCTAACCTGGAATGTGCACATTAAGGAATTGACCAAGAAAATTGCTTCGGGGATCGGTGCTTTAAAGAGGGTGAGACCGTATGTGCCAGTTGCAACTTTACACTCAATTTATAACTCCCTAGTACAACCTCATTTCGATTATTGCAGCGTTGTCTGGGATAGTTGCAATATAACCCTTTCTACTAAACTACAAAAGTTGCAAAATCGAGCTGCAAGGGTTCTAACGTTTTCTAGCTATGACGCTAATGCCGATTGCTTGCTAGAGAGGTTAGGTTGGAAAAAACTCGAGTTGCAACGTAAATTCCACACTGCGGTCATGGTTTTTAAATCGCGAAATAGCCTTGCACCTGACTACATGCGTTCTATGTTCGTTGACCGCGACAGCGTAGCCTCTTACACTCTGAGAGACACTGAGGGCAAACTGGCTATCCCTAAGCCCCGCACCAATTATCTAAAAAATAGCTTTGGCTATAAGGGTGCGGTACTCTGGAATAGCCTTCCAGTCGATTTGCGAACAGCAAGTACAATTCAAAGTTTTCGAACGGGCTGTTCTGACTTCTTAGTTTGAACTTTTTAATAATTATCTAGTTGCACGGCTCTCGTGGAAATCAGGTGCTTTTATAAATAGATTACTATATAACAGATTATTATTATTATTATACTTATTATGTAAATATTCACAATTTAGTATTCAATATCATTAGCTTAGTTTTTAAAAATCCTGTCGAGACAACCGTGGTTAAATAAAGTATTTACTACTAATCTCCCAAGACATCCTTTGTTCCCCCAACAATGACAGGGTAATACTTCTTTGGGGTAATACTTTACCCCAAAGAAGCCAAACTTACAAATATATAAAAGAATTATTTGGATGACGATGCTGACAAAGACGGACCGTATCTAAAATCGACGTTAAGACGCTATCGGTTGCGTTCTTACCGTTCTTCTCCATATAAAATTGTAGTTAATAAGGAAATCTCTACCCCAAGTCAAGAATGCTAGTGAACAAACTTTAAACTTGTAACCGGAATTTTATGTAATATTATTGTATGTAATCGATATTCATTCATTTTATAGTTACATAATAAAGAAAATAAATCATATACATGTTTTGATGTTGTCCTCAATCTAAGGCGCTAAAGCTTTTTATTGACACAGCTGTGTAAACCTTACATTTTAATTTTCTCATAATAAGGAGTTGCACTCAACAAACACTAATCCCTTACACTAAAGACTTGTCATTAGCATAATAACCCATTGAACCGTGGAATAATATTAGTCGATGGTGTCTTCGGCGCTCGGGTTTTTTAAAGTCCGAGAACAATTGCTCGTATTCTTCTGTCTTTTGAGGAAGTAGGGGCGGGGGTATCCTTCTATTGTCTCCAATTACAATAGGCTCCGCATGCTCACCCGCAGGCTCACCCGCAAAAAAGGGTTAAAAATAGTCTGTGACGTCATCCGGCTCACCCGCTCCGCGGCTCCTCAAAAAGCTCCGAGGCTCCGCACCGGGCTCCGAAAAAAGCTCCGAGGCTCCGAAAAAAGCTCTGAGGCTCTGAAAAAAGCTCCGAGGCTCCGAAAAAAGCTCTGAGGCTCTGAAAAAAGCTCCGAGGCTCCGAAAAAAAGCTCCGAGGCTCCGAAAAAAGCTCTGAGGCTCTGAAAAAAGCTCCGAGGCTCCGAAAAAAGCTCCGAGGCTCCGAAAAAAGCTCCGCACCCTGCTGTACTTTGCCCTCTGCCACCTTGCCCTATGTATACCCTGCTACAATGGCAAAAGCTCAGCCCGTACTAAGGGAAAAATATGAAAAGAAGATGCGTTCCACTTTTCGGAATTATATGATGAACATGAAAATGTTTTTAGAAATACAAAAGTAATTTGAGAATTTTATTTATTTCTTGCTTTACTTTACTTTTTAAACTCCTTTTTTTGCTCTCTCTTTTTATCTCTTTTTTTTCTCTTTTTGCTTTCTAAATTTCTATACTACCTTGTACCTATGCGTCGTTTTTCGTTTCAAACGAGAAGAGAAGTTGTAGTGTTTGGCTGATGTTTTGACCGTTATTTTTCGAAAAAAAAAATCGTCAAGCTTCAGGGTTGAACGTAAGGTAGAGTATAGTAAAACTACCACGGATGGTGGATTTACGGGCTTCAGCCACAAAACTTACAAAACAAAACAACCAAGCTTACCGAACTATATTCCACGCTCAACTGAATAGCCCAGTATCAAATTATTTAATTAATACCCCCTCCCTCCACCACCATCACTTTGAAAACTGTTTTCAAAGTTTATCGCATGACATAGCGATGTCATGATATGTATACACGTTTTGTTATGATCCAGCGAACCAATATGTTTTGCAAGGATGTTAAATTTTAAAGATTTTTTCGTATAAGTTTACTTTTCAAACATGCATGCATTTCTCGCTCGCTGATTGGCTGCAGTTTTGATAGTTATTTTTCAGCCAATAAGAGAGCGAGAAACAAGACTCCTTTTTTATACAAAATGTGCGCGTTTGAAAAGTGAACTTTCGGGAAAAAAATTGTTTAAATGGACGCAAATGGAGCAATGAACGTCCTTGATATTTAAAAAAATTGGTGACAATTATATGGGAAAAGTTGCAATTCCTTGCAGAATTTTCCTGCGGATATTTAAGCAAATATTGCAAATAAATTATTATTTGAATAGGTCAAAATTGGTACCCAATTTGGGGGGTGAGGTAAGTGCGGGATCCACCTACATCTCAGAGTTGAATTTTAGGAGCAAGTATCTCTCTAAATAATATAGAAATTAAAAAGGTGAATGCTCTAACGCTTTCCTCGCAGCGAGAGGAGTCCATATGTGCAATAAAAACATGTACCCTTAGATCATGCTCTGAGAAAATGAAGTCTGAAAAAGGGGTATTGGGTTGAAGTCTGAAAAAGGGGTATTGGGTTGAAGTCTGAAAAAGGGGTATTGGGCTTCAGGGTTGAACGTAAGGTAGAGTATAGTAAAACTACCACGGATGGTGGAACAAGGGATTTAGGGGCTTCAGCCACAAAACTTACAAAACAAAACGTCCAAGCTTACCGAACTATATTCCACCCTCAACTGAATAGCCCAGTATCAAATTATTTAATTAATACCCCTCCCTCCACCACCATCACTTTGAAAACTGTTTTCAAAGTTTATCGCATGACATAGCGATGTCATGATATGTATACACGTTTTGTTATGATCCAGCGAACCAATATGTTTTGCAAGGATGTTAAATTTTGAAGATTTTTTCGTATTAGTTTACTTTTCAAACATGCACACATTTCTCGCTCGCTGATTGGCTGCAGTTTTGATAGTTATTTTTCGGCCAATAAGAGAGCGAGAAACAAGACTCCTTTTTTTATACAAAACGTGCGCGTTTGAAAAGTGAACTTTCTGGGAAAAATTGTTTAAATGGACGCAAATGGAGCAATGAACGTCCTTAATATTTAAAAAATTCCTTGCAGAATTTTCCTGCGGATATTTAAGCAAATATTGCAAATAAATTATTATTTGAATAGGTCAAAATTGGTACCCAATTTGGGGGGTGAGGTAAGTGCGGGATCCACCTACATCTCAGAGCTAAATTTAGGAGCAAGTATCTCTCTAAATAATATAGAAATTAAAAGGGTGAATGCTCTAACGCTTTCTTCGCAGCGAGAGGAGTCCATATGAGCAATAAAAACATGTACCCTTAAGATCATACTCTGAGAAAATGAAGTCTGAAAAAGGGTATTGGGTGCCTAAGGGGGTAGATGCAGGTACCCACCACCTCCCCTTAAAAAATTGGGTACCATTCGAGTACAAGTGTTTTGACCTTTTCCCTTAGTAAGAAGAAAGTTTAGAAAAAATAAATATATGAAGTTACAGTTTTAACTATCTCGAGGAATATAGTGATATTAAAGGTAAATCCATTACCCGACTCAGGAATTCGACACGAAGTCTCGAGAAAAATAGATATCGCAAGATTCTTCTTTTGCAGCATGCATGTAATTCGACAATGAAAAACTCCCTCGATTTCAGCCAATCATCACGCGAGATAGACATTTTTAGCACAACTGCAGCAAATGGTACCCTTTTGTTCCGAAATCACAAGCTAATACAAATATCGCTAATTTAACACTGCTAGCGGGGAGGCTATGGGAACATCAGTCTGAGGACCTTCGCTATTTGGCTGATTTTAAACGTTTCGGCATGGAGCATGTGCGGAAAGTTCTTTCTCTCAGCGGCCTTTCTCGTAACCGGAGCTCCCGGGCTCGTCTGTTCGCATGGGAGGCTCTGGTGACATCCATTTGAGGACCTTTGCTGATTGGCTGGTTTTGAACGTTGGTACATGCGCATGACGATCTTTCTCTCAAAGGCTCTGTATCAAATCTCGCGCATGAGTCAGTGGCCGTCACCAGAGCCTCCCCCGCGAGGAGACAGGAATGAAGTCGTTAGCCTGTCGAGAAGGGCTGAACAAAATTCGTCATTCATGTTCATCGCTGTAGAGCGTCCGATCCAAAAGACTGTGCCCGTGGCTCTATAACTAGCTCCAGTTACTAAGCGCCACGGCAACCCGTTTCTCGACTGGGACAGTTTGTCGCATATTCATATCTTGCTTTGCGAGGCGAGGGCGAACTAAATTGCAAATATGCAGAAATGTTGCCGAAATGTTGCTTTCGAACCAAAGCTGTGGTCTTTCGTAGGCCAATACTATTTTCCTTCGCCACTGCCGTCTAGCATTCTTCTCCTGTTATTCAACAAAATTAGGATCCTCAACCTCTGAAGAAACCGTCTACGTCGACGGAGTACATTGACTTGATAAAGGTAAGCTAGCAGCAACATCAAAATGTACAAAGATCTATCCATCGGATTTCCCGCCATCTTGAGTTTGGATATTTTTGTCCTGGTATTAGAATACATTTTTTTCGAAAATTTGCATACATTACTCTGACGTGAAAACACCAGTCACGAGTAAGTCACTAAGCACTGACGCAAATCTAATTATCTTACAACCGATTTCACTGTTACATGCACAGGAGGTTCTTTTGCTTCAACGTTCGACGTCCTCTAACTCGACATGCTTGGTAACCCGGCCTTCAATTTTTACTTTTGGTGGGTAGACAACCTTCAAAATGGCGGCAGCCGAACGAGGAGGCTCGCTTGTTTATATGCTTGAAAATCCAATGGAAACAAGAGAAATTATCATTTAGACGAAAGAAAACGGGAAAGCAGCAGGAGATACTTTATCCGTACGAGAGGAGCTGGGCACCTGCTTCAAAGAGCTTCGGAAACTGTAAAGAGGACGCTGAAGGACTACGTTGGATTAGGAAAGGGTCCACACATCTGGCCGTCACCAGTATAGTTAACGACAGTGGCGTTAGCCAAGCGAGATTATCCATTACGACAAAAAACGGGCACCTATCAACTGCTCCTCTACGTTTAGCAGCACATTACATCCTCGTTTCTTTTGAATTTTCAATCCATGATCGGAAAATGGCTTCTTATTCTGTCGCGTTATGTGATGTATAAGTTCTTTTACCCAGAATACCTATGCAGGAATCCTCGATACAACTGTACAACTCCTGCAACTCCTGTACAACTCTTGCATACACAAGAAATATATGGGCTTTCTATTGGTCCCTTCGGCAAGATGCTTCAAACGCTACGAAAACTTAGAACTTAGCCCTGGGAGATTCTTTTTCCAACAAAAACACGTCCACTGTCGAGATTTCCACCTTCTCTTCAGGTTTTTGAACTTCTTTTGGCGGCGCAGCTTCAGGGCAAAGCGGAGCGTGTGCGGACATGATTTCTTCTACGGTACTAATATATAGATATAATGTGGTACTTACAACACAGAGATGCGCCTCATGAGTCCACAAAAGTTTGACCACTTTATTTAGATAATCATAGAGGCATGTATCCCTAGGAGTTTGGAATTATTTCTCTGGACAGAGGTTAGACTTTGCTCAATTATAGTTGTGTTTTGGGGTTGCTGTGCTGAACCAAGACTGAAGGGGTAGTTCCCTAGCACCTATATTTTCCCAAGTTAGCCTAAACAGATTCTGATATCATGGTACAAATGCAGTTTTAAGTTCTCAGTGGCTATGGCCATGAGTAAGAAACTAGAAATCTTTTTTTTTTTGTGCTTCCATCGATATATACACTGCATTAACAATATACTCAACACCATCTTTGACATCATGGGCTCACGTGCTGTTCTTCCTTATACTTTTGGAGAATTTTTAGTTTAACAGGCTCACATATTTTAGGTTTTTATTATTGGGTCTTTAATATAGGTATCTCAGTTGTGTGCCTAGAGTAATAAATTAACATTAAATTTGGTAAACCATTTTAAAAGGTTAACTACTAAAAGGCTATTTAGCGCATTCTAAAGCGCTTTTGGGCTTTTTTTTCTGCGTTTTTGGCGTTTTTAGGACCCGGAGTAGGCCCACCCTTTCTCATGTGAACACCCCCTTACAGGAGAACCGCTAATTAGCAGCTGAGTACAAGACGCTGGAAAGGGCCAAATATATTTTTATGCTCATTATTAAAGGACCACGGAGCACAATGCCAAGTTTGAGGTTAATAATCCCCCCCCCAAAGGCAAGGCTGAAAATGGAGGGTCACATGTATCTTATGGACTTGACACATATATTGAATATAATTTGCTTTTCAAATTGGAGCCTGCCCCCATCCCCTACCTCTGGCTATGCCCCTGCTGTGCATTTACTTCCATGCACTCAAATTTAAGTAGGACAGACTAATAAAAAATTGACTAATAAACATGCTAGCGTACCATATGCTACCCAAAACGGGAAGAGTTATAGAATATATAAAGTGTTGTTCCACTTTACTTGTAAACACTGAAGAAGAATTTTGCACAGACATTGACTGATACGAAGGTTGCTGAACTGACAAAAAGGAATGACTTTAGAACGGAGGCTTTCTTGACTTACTGATACTGTTGAAGCCCACAAGGCAGAAATACCAGCACGGCAACAAGTGAAAAGAAAAGGTAACAATTTAAGAATGTCACAACACAGCTGATATTGTTGTTGATGTTCTACGTGTATCTTATAGGATGTTTTTGTTTTGTTTTAGTTGATCAGCTTAATGCAAGAACACAGACCTCCTACAGCCCATAAGCAGTTACCTCAGGGAGTGATCTGTCCTGTGACAGATGAGACATATGATTCATCTGAGAGTGAATCTGAATCTGATGAGGAAGAAGAAGAGCCTGACCCCGATTTTGAGCCTTGCAAAGAAGGTTTCAGAAGAGGAGGATAAAGAAGAGGGAGACACTAAGTAACTTACCAGGTATATGAATTCATGTTGCAGATACAGTAGTGGTTCACTGTATGTGCAATTCCAAAACAATCCATGCCCTACTAGAGGGAATGCAAATAAAAATGGTGGAGGTATGGATTTTTCCTGGAATTGCACATTTTTAAGTTTTCATCATTTGACAAGTGAAAAAAGTGCTAGCTATGCTTTTGACTTTTCTTGTAGCCTTCCCCTGTCGAGCACGGTCAACCTGAGAAAGGAACCCAAACATATTGCGTTGGAGAGCGTTTGTATGGATGAGCCAGCCAAGGATGCCTAGGACCAAACTGGTAGCAGGCAATTTTCTGTACTGTATTGTAATGTTGCTTGTGGGAAGTTCAATAGCCAAAGGAAAGCTTGTATTCAAGCATATGGGATTGGCATACATACAAACATAAACTTTATAATACTGAAAGTCTATCAAGGCAAGTCTAGCTGCCAATGCTTTCTTCATTCACCAGAGGGTGAGGAGCTTGTAGAACTCTCAATAGATTGCATTTCTATTGTGAACTAGTTTGTTTGGCTTCCAGTTAACAAATTAGACTGGAAAAAAATCAGGTTTTGTATTCTCGTAGAAACGTTTACTATTTCATCACATTCTAATGTCCTTTCCCCATGTTTTCAGTATCTACAGAACGAAAGCAAGAATATTAAACATGAAAGGAGTTTTTTCTATCATTCTTGAATATTAGTCCAACCCAACTGGCAATCTCATTGACTGACAAACTAAACAAAAAAAATTGGTAACAATTATGAGACTGTTTATTTTCAATAAATCAAGTTGCTTTTTGTGTAATACGTGATGCGTAGTGATAACCCTCCTTTAACACCCTCTCTAGAAGTTTGCTTAGGCCATGCAGTGGAATTTCTGATAAAATCTTATTCGTTTAAATAAAACAAATGAAGACTTTCAAGGAATGGATAGATTGTCTTTGTCTACTGAAATTTTGTCCAGAGTTTTTACCAGAGTTATGAATATCTGATCCTCAAAGGAAATGGATTCAACTTTCCATTCAGCATCATAAGTAATGGATTCTTTAATCATACTGGCAAAATCCACAACACTCTTGCAAACTTCCTTGGTCGAAGCCCAGTTTCCATTCGAATGACATCTGCACATCGAGTAACACTCACAACATGCATCAAACACCACCAGGACACCAGGAAACCGCAGCCATGCCAAAACTCTAGATAGTCATATCCACAACCACACACGAGCAAACGCAACACATACAATCACAAGTAATAGTCGCACGCACAATCAATCAGATCCATTACATCCTGACACATACATACACTCCAATGCATATGCTTCAGGTACAGCACAAGACACACTGGATCCCGCATACAACTCACTGACTCACTATGGACATTTCAATCCCACAATATTTTATGGAGGATCATCCTTCTCAGCTATGTTAAGTGAAGAACAGGACTGGCAATCATTTGCTAGACACTTCACAACTGCCTTTGAGGAAATGAAGGCAGAGGTGGAGACCCTCAAGCAAAATATGAGGAATCTTAGAAGGAGAAATATGAGATGATGATAATTTAGGCCCAATTCACAGTTGTCAAGCGATCTAAGCTTACATGTAGATGCTCCTACATTTGCTCAAATGGCCGTGGCTGCGAACAGCACCAGAACTCTTCTTCACTCGTGATTGTCGGTACCCGACGCAGTTTTTCCCTGCCGAAAAACTAAAGAAGAAGAAATGGAAAACAAACCAGCACAGAAGAAATGAAAAAATCTCACGTTACACACTCTAAAAGTCGATGCTCCTGCACTCCAACCAAATATGGAGATGGAGACCCTCAGGCAAGATATGAGGAATCTTAGAAGGAGAAAGATGAGATGATGATAATTTCGACCCTATTCACAGTTGGAATTACGGCCGGTCATTGGATTTTGGATTTCCTATGAATTTGTGCGATCGAGTAAAACAAAACTTGGATTGAATGCGATTAGTGTAAATGTTTAAAGAATGCGGCCAAACTCGATTTTATGTTTTGATTATAGCTTCCGATTTTGTTCAATAACCGCAACAAGTTGCAAGATTTCGATCTTGGGTTTGAATTTATTCATGTAAACTCCTTGATTTTAATGATAATGTTAAAACAGGAAAAAAGGTACAACTATTAAATTTTTCTTTGTAGTAGTTTAAACAATTGGAGTGCACCTCAAATTCAAATTGTTGATCGATTGGAACCTGGTGTCTAGTGTTCCTCGCTTCTGAGTGGTTAACTCGCACTTTAAATATTCCTACCAGTAAAATATGGTTCGTAATGTTGCAGGAACGAATCGATCACAAGCCGATATATTTTTGCTACGAAATTCCTTAAGTTGTTATCTCGCGTTGTTACTTATTTCACAACACAGAAATAGCAACTAAAATGGTATCTTCACTTTCCGGTTTGGATATTAAAGTCTGAAACTGCAACTAACTAGTTTACATCTCTGCATAGAATTGAGAATGACTCACGAGTATAATTTTGAAGAAAGCGCCTACTAGATCGAGTAAAAACGGCAACAAAGATCGTATTCGCTTGATAGAGATACACACTTGCTAAAGTAACTAATGTATGAATTTAGGAAAATGATACATACCTACAACTGAGTAATTGTTGCTTAGTAATTGGTCGTCGAAGTGGCTGAGAAATGTTCTCTTCATGGCCGTGCACTCAGAGAGTACACAATTTCACATACATTTATTTTCTTTAATTAAAGTGATATAGTGATAAAGTTCACAACAAAGCGCATACAAAGCACATAACTGTGATTTTAAACTAATAGGAATTTGCTTTTTAAGCTGCCAAAAACATGTTGTTTTTTTACGTCTCAGGAATGATTCTCTGTATCAATGCACAAGGCATGACTCCACCTGGGGATTACATAGTGGAAATGAAAGCGATCCAGCTTGACCAACACAACAACTTAATATTTCAATGTTTTTAATACGAGAAGAGGGAAAGAAGCGACCTCAAGAAACCACATTGTGCCTACAAATGAATAAAACCCTCTATGAACAGAAATTAAGTACTTAGTACGAGTTCTGTGTCCCGTTAATGACTAACATTCATACTCGGGGAGAATGAAAATTTCTAACTCGATTTTTGTAGGAATTCGTGAAATTTCTAAGTTTTAAACTACCCTTTGTGATAAATAGAATCACCAGCATCAAGTTAAGTGATTCTGGAGAGAATCGAACTTCTGGGTACTACCGAAACAGGTAGAGCGTTTATTAGGCTCGAGAAATCAGTGTTTTATTTCCCAAATTTGAACGATTTTCTGTGGCAGCGACTGAACGCATGATTGATTTCGTGCGAAGGAATGCAATCAGACTCGCCAACGTTTTTGTCTGCAGACGAGCGCTTTTTGTCGAGCCTAGCCTACTTGTAGGCGTTTGTCGGTGTTTTATCGCAGGAGAAACCAGCGCGAATCGACTAGCGGCCGCCATCTTGGATTTGAGTGTCAAAAATGCGAGGCGAGGGGGGAGGGGGAGGGAGAGGAAAGGAACGCCTACTGGAAGACTAGGGGAAATTGATGCTCGATTTCAAACTTCGTCCAGAAAACGACGAAGTGATCTGATTGGCTGCTGACTTCAATCACTCATCACTGGATGCAGATCTGTCACGTACTCGGTTTCAGATGAATCAACATGGCGACTGTGGAAGAAGCGATTAAAAATGCTCTTGATATTCTTGCGTCAAAGGGAAAATCCGTTGTTCTAAAGTCTGAGCAAGAAGCAGCGGTAAAGGCCTTGCTAGAAGGTCAAGATGTATTGGCTGTGCTACCGACAGGCTTCGGAAAAAGCATGATTTTTACAGTGTTTGGACTTGCTGTTACTGTTAGGGAGAAAAGCCGCGTGGACTCGACAACAGTTCTAGTGATATGTCCACTGAAAAGCATTATTAGTGATCAAATCTGTCAGCTCGAAGGTATAACTTCTGCAGCGGAGATGACAAATGAAAACCTAGACGAAATAGTAAAGGAGCCGCCGGGGTTCATTTACTGCTCGGCGGAACAAGCATTAGATGGGCGCTTTCTTGCTGCTCTCAAGGACACGAAGGGCAAGCTTCATCAACAGGTTGCAGCCGTTGTAGTAGACGAATCCCATACCGTGGAGACATGGACTGGTAAACGGTGAGCGCTTATTTCTTCACGATCTTCAGTGCATAATCCTTTTCCGCATGAGCGTTGCTAAACGTTTAGTTGAAACTTCCTTTCCTAGTACGGCGGCCATTTTGTCACACATTGGCTTACTTATCTTCTGCCCATTGGATTGAGATGTTTTAAGAAAGGCAAAAAAAAAAAGCATGCAAATTTATTCCCAACGTAAAGTTCAAATGTCTCGTGTTGAAAGTTACGTTCGAGAATGTCTTAGTTATAAAATGACTGCACTTAGATCAAGTCCTAACTAGAATGTGATGATTGTTGTTTTGTTGTAGATCGAAAGGAAAAACGGACACTGCATTTAGGGAGGCATATGGCAGGTTATCCACGCTGCGGTCAATGTGTAAGACAGGTAAGTTACAATACTTTTCTTTTGAATTATGAATTTGTATTTTGAATTTGTAATGGCATGATGTTGTGTAAAACATATACATGTATCTTGGGTGAGTATTGGAAACTTGAACTTAAGTAATTATAGAAAAAAAAAAGTATAGAAAAGGTAAATTATCTGTCTGAGAATTATTTTAGTATAAAAAAGGTTCCCTGGCTCGTGTCATGAAATAAGCTTATGTTCTAACTTAAATTAATAAAACTGAATTGTATTATAATAATACCTTATTCTACCTTCAGGTATCCCCCTGCTTGCAATTACCGGGACAGCAGATACAGTAACCCAAAAGAACATAGCTGAGCTCCTTTCTATGAGTACAAATAAACTGAACTTATTTGTGAGTCCCAACCGTAAAAACCTCAAATTTGATGTTGTTAAGGTTAAGAAGAATCATTTAATGGACCAGTTGCTATGGCTTGTCGAGGAGATCAAAGAGAAAGGGCCTGCTACACCACAAACTGTTATATCTTGTTGTAGTTTGAAAGACATATCTACTATAGTGAACTGGTTTTTAGTGAAACTAGACAAGTATGCATTTTACCCAACCACATCTGTTAAACGGGAACATTGTTTGATTGGGATCTACCACTCTATCACCTTGGACAGCTGCAAGGAAAGGATTTCAAAAGATTTGAAAGGAAACGGACTTACTCGGGTGGTGCTAGCAACGACAGCATTGAGCATGGGTGTCAATTTTCCTCAAATCAGAAATGTGATTATGTATGGCCCCCCCAGATCCATCCTAGACTTTCACCAAGAAGCAGGGCGTGCTGGCAGGGATTTGTTGCCAGCTAACGTATACCTGTACTATCATGGGCAGCAAAGTTCACACTGCGAGGAGCAAGTGAAGGATTTCTTGAGAAGCACCGGTTGTTTAAGAGTTGCTGCATATCAATCCCTGGATAAGGATATTCAGCCACTTCTTCCAAATCATGACTGCTGCACTGTGTGCGAGCCTTTGTGTGATTGTGGTACCTCAAGCTGTACTGCTAATCTATCTAATCCTTCTAGCGAGAGTGAGAGAGAGGAAGATGAAAACATTCGGCATGTCCCCCCTGAAGACAAACAATTGCTAAAGGAAGCCCTGTTGGAGTTGCAGGGATCAGCAGAGGCCAGCACCATGTTGCCATTTGGAGGTACCCATGGGTTTTCTTCCCAACTCATTGATGAAGTATTAGCGAACTGCAATAAGATTTTTTGTTTTGATGATGTGTTGAAGTTTGTTCCTGTGTTTTCTAAAAAACATGCTTTTTTGATATTTGAGATTTTTAATGATATTTTTGACAACTGTGAGGACTTTGCCTTAGAAGATATATCTACAGATGTGTCTCAAGCACTTGGTGCTACCAATGCATGTAGCTATCTTGAATTTTTAATCAGTAGTGACTTTGAGGAGGTAGATCTAGCTGATACTCCTGATATAGATGTATTATAGAGTAAGTACAATGTCTACTGCCCCACACCCATTGAGGAGCACAAGAAAACCTACATGGCATTGAGTTTGGCTTTCTTATGTGTTAGATTTTGTCATAAAAATTAATTGTTTGGAACTTTTAAGTGCCACACGCAACATTTATGCAAGATTATAAAATGTAACTTTTGCCTGTATGCTCACTCTTGGTTTGGGTGCAGTAGGAAAGAACGTTCTTTTTTGGATAACCAGATACTTAGGGATCCAAACCTTTTTTCATGTAAGGACAACATAACCCAATGACAAAGAGAAAAAGAGTAACTGGGCTTCAAATGTATAATAGCTCTTTTAAGAATTCAAAATAATGGTGGTATTTTCCCACACAACACAATACAATTTGATTAAGAATTGCCCTGTCTGCCACACATTGAAATGGATAGTGGAAAAAAATGGACAATGGTTAATGTTTGTAATATATTTGTAATATAAGTAAAATTTCCTTTGAGCTTCTTATCAGCAATCTTAATTAGCAATTTTATTTTTGTAGCTTGGCTTTTTCATCAACATTTCCAATCTATAATACTAATGTTATAACTACACTGGTTTCTCCTCCAAAAACCACCAACAATTATGTTGTCATGTTATAATTTGTCTGAAAACGTTTGATTTGCTGTCTAACAAAATCTTAGAGATACTAGCAATGCCAGTACCTAACCAACCTACTTGTAGGCCTTTTCAATGTTTTAGCAAGGAGAAACCAATGCAAATTGAATTGAGACTGCCATTTTGGATTTAAGCACTGATTTCTTCTTGCTAAAACGCCCACAAATTCCTACAATAGGCTAGTAAGTATCTCAACGAGACCATCTTTCAAGAAGATATGCCTTTTTATGAGCAGAGTGATGACAAAAGCATTAATCGGCCATTGCCGGTTCCTCAAAATGGTTTGACTTAATCCAACACCAAATTACAAGCTTTACAGTATGCCTGGTTGTCATTTGCATGCAGTTTACGGTTCTGTTTCCTTTGGCTGTAATATTCACCAATTATACTCATCTGCTTTGATCAGCAATTTTTATAACAAAATTGTCTAAGCAAACGATTGCTTCGTTTGAGGTTGAATTCATGTATAAAAGTGCTGATAGGAACATTTGCTTGCTGTTAAAAGAAATCACATGAAATAATTATTGAGCATCTTGAAAACAGCTTGTCGCTTATTGAAAAGTACTATAGGAGCAAATAGGGACATGGATATTTTATCACATAACAATAACATTGACTTGATATACAAGTCAATACAAGACAATATCACCTATATCAAGTATCTATACCTGTAAACAGTATGTAATCAAAACAATTTTTGAATTAAACTTTGTGGATTATAAGAAATCCAAAACTAGTTAATGTTCAAAATGTTACTAAGAGTTCTTAATCTACTCTCAGACTGTATATCCTTTCCCAAAGCTGTATGTGCTCTTTCATCCATGAGTGTAAATCGCGGTAATCCAGTTTCCTCAGCAGATTAGAGGGGAACTCTTGAAACGAAGGGTGCCCAATCCTCCCAGCCTTAAATTGGAAAGCATGCAAGTGCATTAGGTCCTTTGTGACCTGTTCTACAGCTGGAGTTGAGTCTCCCTCTGCCCTGTATCCAACTCGCCTATTTGTTTCACATTCGGAATCAATGGCATCAATAATCATCTCAACTGGCTCAACTGTGTTGGCCACTCTTTCGGCTGAGGTCTCGTTGATGTTTGATCCAAGAGATTTCCACATGGTCTTCACAATCTTGTTGAGTTGTTCCATCCTAAGGTCGAGGGGAATATTGCCTCCTTTGACACCATGTTTGTTAAAGAAACGGTTCCATTTAAGGTCATGGGCATCCTTTTCAGACATTAGGCCAGCCAGTTTAACCAAATAAAGCAGGATTACATAGGAATATTTGGTTTTTCCATGAGCTTTGTATATCAGAAGGGCAAATTTATACAGTTCGTGTAGCCTTTGGCCATCACCCTCCTTAATGGCATCATCAAACTCAAAGAGTGTGAGTCCCATCACAAGCTTTGACCTATGATAGTTGAAGAGGTAGTCCTCACTTGCAAGGTCAGTGTCGTCATTGCTTGGGTGGGTAGCCATCATCTCAGAATTGCTGCAACTTGTTTCATGTCTTAAAAAAGAAAGAATAATCATTAGGAAAAGTCAAATGTCTTTATGAATATGGGTAGGTTATTGTACCTGTGGGCAAACCAGGGCAATACACAACTTTGCTAATGCATGAAATGTCTAGTTACCATGCTCCTCAGGGACAAATAACAAAAGAAGGGAATGAACGGCCTCATTCGACCATGGTTTCATTCTTTTGTTATTTGTCCCTGAGGAGCATGGTAACTAGACATTTCGTGCATTAGCAAAGTGGTGTATTTAAAAAGTATTTCCCAATAGGATTTTTTTCTGTAGGGAAGTGCCTTGTTTATTGTCTTATTTTATATCTGGCAAATCTTCTTTTCCCATGTGTTCACTCTAAAATATTGACTTTCCAGTTGGGTATGCGAGTGTAAGGAAGGGGGGTTTACAGTCCTGCCTCTGGTTCCTCAAAGCTGGCACTAGGTTTTGTTGCCATTTAATGTCTAACCCAAGATCCTTACTTGTTACGAATTGCACGTGTTGAGTAAACAAGTCCACATGGAGTGCGACAATAGAAGCAGCCATATGCATCTCGTTCATCTGATCTGTATGGGCTGTGAACCCATGAATGTGCCTGCACTTCATGCCTAAAAATGAAAATAATTGGATTTATTTAGGTTATTAGTTGCACAGCATGCATGCCAATATTTTTATGTTTCTTGCCAAAAATTGAATTTGGCAAGACCAACATGGATCACAAAACAAAGAAAACATGAAAAAATTGTGTTGCTTACTTCACTCTTGCAGAATGGTAAACGTAAGTCTTGTTGCACTCGGGGGTGGCTCTGCAAGGAAACCTGCTCTGACCACATGCTTCAAGCTCCTCTACCTGCTCAACCAAGGGCTGAATGCCCTCTCGTTCCATAACAAACTTCTGAACAAAAGCTACACAGATGTCAAGAAGCCATTTCCTTCTTTCCTCCTTTGGAGTATTCTGGGGGGGAATGGAACAGTTGGGTGTGTCTAGTAGATATAAAACAGATGGTAATCATTAGATAAAAGGAGATTTAATCATTTCTTATTGAGTGAGGAAACCATCTCTTCACTATTTAGCACACGCAAAACCTGTGCATGTCTTTGCATTCAAAGAAAAAAAAAGATGGCAAAAAAGAAATGGTTATTGTATTTAACATACCCCTTATCATAACATTTTTACTCACACTTTTAAAAGTAAGATTATACTATACAATCAAGAAAATTATTTCATGGCATTATTACCTTCCATACTCTTCATCCCAAGCATTTCCATGAATGCAGCACAGATGTGGGCCTGGACCTCACACTTATGGAAATCTTTGTACTCATTGTAATGCTTATCAACTCCTTTTGCTGCATTTGTCTTTGAGGTTCGGTTGATGCTCGCCCGAGATGTGCCCAACTCCTTAGATGATGTGTTCTCCACAAAGAGTGCGTATTCCACCTAACAAAAAAGTTCATCAACTGCGGTTTTTATAATGGTTTTTACAAATTGCTTATTTTTAACATTTGGCAGATGTATTTTTATCATTCCTATTTTCCCTACAAATTTGCAGAGTTTGCACAAAATCAGGAGATTGCTATCAAATGTGGGAATCAAAGCTAGTTTCCAGCAAATGTGCGACTTGGCATAATATATTGACCACTTGTCCAATCTATTAACCTCAATGTCTATGTAAAAAATAGCCTACCATGTACAGATTAAACTTAGCATGCCAATCAGCAAATTCTGACTCGAGTCCCTCAAGACGATCAAGTGGAGTCGATCCCAATTGGTAGGTCCACTGTGTAGTTCTAGCCCGCTCCTCAAACAGCTGATCCCCATGGAATGGTATTGTCTCTAAGACTTCTCCTTTGTCTGACACTGGCACATAATTTTCCTGATTTTTTATCAGAAGCTGAGCCATTTCACTTGCAATATTTGGATTCAGAAATTCCACACCAAGAGAACACTGCAAAACATGTCATAGTGTTATTGAAACTAACAAACAAATTACATTCTGTCATTAATTTCTTAGTATTTCTAGTTGACAATAGGTTTTTGAAGGGGGATAGGGGCAAAAGAGAGAGAGATGCTTATTTTAAATTTGAGTGCTTGAAGGTGGCGCCTAATCAAGAAGGGCTTGTATTTGAGAATTTAGGGTATACAATTTTACTTACACACTCTGATTTTGTAGTCATGACTGCTGAATACTGATGTTGTATGTGGAAAATAACAGCATCTCGTAATGGCTGAAAGGCGCTGAGGAACCTGGTTACTACTCGGCTGACAAGCACTGCCCATCGATGTATTAGGTTTTCTTGTACTTCCCTTGTAGGGAGTAGATCACCAAGCTCCACATCTTTCATGGCCTTTCTGGGGGTAGTCTGGTCAAGAGTGGGATTGACTGCTCTGTTTCGCACGGCATATTGCTGCGTCCAGTGCAGTGATCTGTTGGTATGGTCTTTGGTCTGAATTCTGGCATATACCATAAGATCTATGTTGTCACCAACTACCCTGTTGGTCACACAAAATCAATATCAGGATGAGAGGACGAGGAAGGGACAGGATCCCATGGGGTGTGGGGGAAATGTTTTTTTTTTTGTCAAAAACTTAAAATAGTATACGATGTCAAAAGAAAATAAAGGAATCATGAAACAAGATAACCTGAGTGGATTTCAAATGAGTGTCGAAAATAATTTCACTTCTTTATAGGGTGGCGAATGGATCATGTAGTCCGGTCCGGCCCGATCCGAGATCGAGAATTGGAGGGTCCTAGACATAGGAGACAAAGCGAGAATCCGAGATCGCCTCTAAAACAAAATCAGAGATCCAAGACTGACCAAGTGTATAAATCCGAGAAAACGAGATGCCCCCCCCCCCCCCCCCCTCTAGATAAATAATGACCGGTCCCCAAGTGAAAGTCAATCGAAAGAGCAACAAAGACTTACTTGTATTCCGGTAGATATGTGGCCTTTAGATGGTTTATGGCACCGGCGAGGACGTGGATGGTCAAAACTCCTTGTTGTGTTAGCTCCGCGAGAAGATCATTACAAAATGTGTGAATTTCCGCATTGAAGCGGTCCAGATCTTTGACTGCGTTCACTGTGAAATCTACCGCAGTTTCCTGGCCTGAATGGGCGCTCGCCACTTGCTCAAGAAATGCTACAGCCTCCTTGACTTTTTTCACTTCTGACTTCCACTCAAGTACTTTAGTCTTGCAAGTTTTGCCCATCTTTCGCTGAAATTCCACGGTGGATTCAGGCGACATACAGACTCCTAATTTATTCATACGCGCGATGTCTTCGCTCTTCGCGCCGCTATGAAAGAGAATTGTTGACATGCGATAGGCAAGCGCGGTCATTTTGTGGTTTCTCGCACGCGCAATTGCGGCAGTCGAGAGCGCCAATGCATTGGTTTTTGCTGAAGTCACTCCAGGCTCTACAAAGTCTTGAACGCCAGAAGCGCCTTTGATTGCCGCAGTCCATACAGGGCAGGAGTTTTCCACTTCTTGGAGGAGTTTCTTGTTGCAAAACTTCAGCGCTACTTCCGTTGGGGATTTTGCAAACAGGATCGAATTGCTCGAGTCTTTACAATAATCAATAAATTCTTTCTTAACAACATTCCGAAGGCTCAACAAAAGTGGTTCTTTTAACTGTGGATGCTTGAATATATTGTTAGCAAGTGTTTGCCACTTCTTTCGATAAATGTTCAAAATGATAGCCTTCGACTCTTCGGAAAACTCGCAGCTCGTCTTACATTCGTTATTGGGGAACAGGATAAGAAGCTTTATTTGTGTAGTTTCCTTTCCGAGTAAATCGTCGATGTTTAAGTAGGTTAAGTTTTCATTTGTAGCAGACGTAGACGCAAATGAGAGGGATTTCTTTACCGGGCTAGAAGCTGAACGCTTTTCGACACGTTGTCTCTGAGAACTTTGCCGCTCCGGTGAGATCGTCGTTGGAAGTCCCCGTTTGGATCTCCCGGTCTCGACGATTTCTGATTCGTTCTCCTTGTTGCTTCCTTCGTTGGTCAGTGCATTTTTCAACTGAATGTAGAAAGCATGGGTCCTTCTTATACTTCTACCACATTTCCTGCAAACGCGCTCCGAATATTCTTTTGCACGAGGCACAGAAAATCCTAATTCCTCACACAAATCGGCGAGTGTTTTGTCGTTCTTGTATTCACTACTCTTCGAGATCTTGAAAAGGTTTTCCCAGGACGGTTTACTAAAATTTCCGTATGTCACTGCAAAATTAAACGGGCAAAACCTACAAGAGTTGTTGTCAGTAGAATCCACAGGCTTGGATGTTCTTTTTACGGCTTTTTTTGGAGTACTTCCATCTTGCATTTTATTTTCCTTCGTGCAGCGTATTCCCGGGGATTTTGACAACTAGTCCACGTGAACATTGTTTTGAATCACACGCGCTGGATTGATTCGAATTTGATTGGCCGGCTAAGGTTGTGTGACATGTCATTTTGCTGTCACAGAGAGCGGAAAAGGTCAGTGGGCGAGCATCAATTTCCCCTAGTCTTCCAGTAGGCGTTCCTTTTTTCTCCCTCCCCCTCCCCCCTCGCCTCGCTTTTCCTCTCCCTCCCCCTCCCCCCTCGCCTCGCATTTTTGACACTCAAATCCAAGATGGCGGCCGCTAGTCGATTCGCGCTGGTTTCTCCTGCGATAAAACACCGACAAACGCCTACAAGTAGGCTATGTCGAGCCCGATAAACGCTCTACCTGTTTCGGTAGTATATTTGTCAAGGACGTCTCAAGGGTGTATTCCACCTGTCTAAAATCAAGCAGTCAAGAGCGTTTCTTATCGACCAACTGTAACTGAAACACCATTATAGTCTTGTCTGGCACCACTAAAAATACATGAGTGGCGTGAGGGCTAAATTGCGTATAACCCTCAACTACATAGTAGGGAGTCAGGGGTGCTTCCCTCTTTGGAGTTTCAGCCTACTTTATCTGCTTTGTAGGTTGCCACTGACATTCTACGAAAAATGAGACTGGGGTACGATAGCCTAATGTGCTGTAGTGGTCGGCAACACCAACGCCCTAGAGATGTCGTCAATAATTACGATGCAGTGGTAGAATTAATCGTAATTCACACAGACGTGGTAATATATACCGTTTCCAGGAAACATTATCATCCAAAAAGCCTATAAGCTTGAAAGGATAATGGGGGCATCTAAACTGCTACTGATCTAAATCCAGGCAGTTATCGCAACCTAAGCATGTTTGTTTCTAATATTTAACAGAAATTCAAATAAATCTTTACCCATACTCCCTAGCGCATCAAGCTTTGTTGCTTTTTCAAGTGACAACGTATCCCGGAAACGGAAACGATAATCGTAGATACCCTACAGCACTTAAATGAGCAACGTAAACTCCGTACCCTTGTTCACAGATAGTGTGAAACAGGCAACCAAAGGGAAACAGCGAGAGTGATTGCACACAGAGATAAAGGCCATGTTAGAAAAGTATGTTACTCTGGGTGGAATTGAAGATACGCCAGCAGCGGCAACCCGTTATCCATGCAAAAACAAGGTTGTTATCGAGTATTTAGCTACCACAAGTGCTCCGTAAACCAAGAGAGGAAAGTCCACAATTTGCCCTCAATTGAGGTGACGAAGTACACGGCTAACGTTGCCAAGCCCGCTGGCGCTGAAGACGATGTCTTTAATTATGGCTGCTTAAACCTGAGCCTTGGTCTTCTGCTCCGCAATGCAGACGATGCTGTAAAAGAAGGGGCTGGAGAGTGGCTGATGCGCGAGGTGGTAGCACAAAGTATGCGTGATCCTTTTCTCATACCCAGAGCTCCAAACCTCCTCTGCTCGCGGGTGATGCTCTGAGGACATCCCTTTGAGAGCTTTTGCTGATTGGATAATTTGGGGGCATGTACAGAAAGTTCTTTCTCTCATCTGCTCTATATCAAATCTCGTGCATGCGTCAATGGCTGTCACCAGAACCTCCCCAACGAGGTGACAACCCGGGATCCTCTTGGCTCGATTATGGACTGTAGTAAATTGATTTTTATTGTAAAAAGTAAAAGAAAAGGACAAAGCAAAGCCATTAACCAACTTGTGAATATGACGAAGATGCTGTCTCATTGCCATGATATAATTCCATATACCCATCACAACGGTTTATTGCCGACAGCAACTTTGACTGAGTTTGGTTCTCCCGTCATTGTGTGTTGTACAGGTTTTTTTTAGTGACTACTGATTAAGTCATACTGTGTGACCGTTTTGAAGAATAGTGAAATGTGTCTGAAATTTGCTCACCAGTATTCTCTTACTCAGGATAGTGACACCTTATCAGGTGATCAAATCTTTGCACTACCACTTGTAATATTCTTTTTTAGTTTGGTTGTCTGCCATTGTTATATTAATGCTCCCTCCTCGCTCTCATTTTAGCGGTCTGTAGAACAATTTGCGAAATTTGCAAAACTGCTGACCTTTATTTGTTGTCTAGGTCCCTTTCATTGCATCTGCAGAGAACACTTTAGAACATCATGAAATTTGTGTGGAACTGCAAGTATGCCTGTACTAATGGCTTGCCTTGACTAATTGTTTGATTTCTTTGATTATTATGTTAGATAAGATGGATGAGCATAAGCAGCGTTGGCTCCAGTTTTCGGATTCATACAAGTTAAAGCTACTCGATTTGTCCCTCAATCATTTACCACCGAGTTCCGTGCAGATTAGTGAAATGAATGAGAGTAAGTTTAATACATGGCTGTCAAAGCAAGATTTTTATGAGTTAGAGAAAGCCCCTAAAAAGTTTAATGTAACCCAGCTGCCCTTGTCAGCAGTGTTTCCTATGAGACAGAAACCAACTGAAATTGTTGTATTGCCCTTGTCCCGAAAAAAGCATGAGAAAAAAAACTGAAATCATGAATATTTTCAATGGATCACTTTTAGCTTTCTTCACCAAAGCAATCTTATCAGTCTTATGTTATTTTTTGTGAACTTGACTTATGTCGTTATGTCGCAAGTGAGGGAGGGAGATTGGCCTGTAGTTTTCCACATGACCTTTTTCATCCTTTTTGTGGACAGGCACTACGTTGGCCAATCATATTTTATTAGATCAACTAGAATCTGGAATATATTTGCTCGTAGAATAGACCTATCTAATATTACTCTTGCTTTTTTCAAATCTGAACTATATAACTACTATTTTTGCGCTCTTAGAACCAACTACAATCCGGACAATCCTCGTTCTTTCAAATCAACCTCCTTGAAATGTAATCTAGCAAGACCGTTAGATGTCCCCATGTTGTGTTGTATGCAATTTATTGTATTTATAGTATCTCGTGTGTATATCATTATTATTTGGCCCGCAGTAATTGGCCACAAGCTGTTGCGGTGTCCCTGCCATTTGTCTCGTTTTTCTTGTATTTTTTTTCTTCATGTTCTGTGGCAAAGTTAATAAAATTTAAAAAAATATAAAAAGTGTACACCAGGCAATAATAAAGACAGGAAGTGTGTTTTGCGGGCCTTGAAACTTATCATGTTTTTTTTTTTTTGCCCTAGGATAATTTACCATCGTCTGTTGTCTATACAGTGTCGAACAGTGGCGTAAACATCTCTCGCTAAGCTTACCGAGTTACGATGTCTTTGCGAAGGAATCGCACTTATAGAATCGAAAATCGCTTATTAGCCGGATTCATGGGGTGAAATCGCCTGTGCTCAAATGTTTTTTAGTTTAATTCCCTGTTATTTCTTTTAGTTTAATTTTCTCCGCTTGTTCTCCTGGCTCGTGTGCCAAGTGAAAAAGATGAACACGTGCTATTGTGCATTGACGTAAAATGTTTAGAGAAATTCAATTTCAGAGAAGGTGTTAGTTCAGAGAAAGTGTTAGGAATTTCCTGGAATACGGATTCAGATGTGTTGACGTTGGGGTTAGAGCCGATCGCAGGTAAGGCAAAAGACCTCACACCGACCAAGAGGAATCTGTTGAAGGTCCTAGGTAGCACATTTGACACTCTGGGGATAGTCTGGCCTGTAGTGGTGAGTATGTATTAAGGGATTGGGATGGGACGAGGAGCTCACTGGGGAGTTGAGGGATAAATGGAGTGCATGGGTAGCTGAATTGCATAGCGCGAAGGAGATAGCTGTTGATAGATGTGTTAAGGGTTATGCGGTCAGGGGGGGGGGGGGTCAGACAGAGTATTACTTGCATGGATTTGGTGATGCAAGTAAGAAGGGCTATTCAGCGGTGGTCTACTTGGTGTCGCGGACAGGGACACAGGTACATGTACGCTTGCTGGCCTCCAATAGTCGGGTAGCCCCCCTGAAACAGCTAAGTATCCCTAGGCTGGAGTTGATGTCAGCGTGGCTGATGACACAATTGGTAAGTTCAGTGAAAGAGGCATTTGAGTCTGAAGTGATCTTAGCAGGAACAGCAGGAATAAGGCTTTGGTTGGACAGCAAGACCGCACTTTATTGGGTCCGCAACCAAGGTGAGTGGAAACAGTTCGTTCGGCATAGAGTGAATGAGATACTAAAACTGACAGACAAGAGAGAGTGGGGGCATTGTCCAGGAGAGCAGAACCCTGCCGATCTTGGATCAAGGGGGGTAACTGCGTCTAACCTGAAGGCCAGTAAGCTGTGGTGGGAAGGTCCAGCCTGGCTGAAAAAGCCGCCGTCAGACTGGCCAGCGTCAGTGGTAGACGAGAATTGCGAATGAAATTGGAGGGGAGTGAGGAGCGTGGAAGAAATGGTCAATGTCCATGACTGCCTACCATGTTGGATAAGCCGAGTAAGGCAACTTCAATTGTTTAGGGAACCCCGCTTTTAACATGTTTAAGCAGTGCTTATATGCATTTATTTGAAAAAGACTCAAGCTATTCTGAATTTCTTCTTATAGCGCAAATTCAACTCCTTGGAATTCGATCTTTCAAGCGGGCGATGTCAAAGAGGACATTCTCAAGACAGGGTAAATGCCTTGTGTGCGGTGTTTCAATTTTTATTTTCCATACATTTTTTTCTTTTGTTCTAGGGTAGCAAGAAAAAGAAAAAGAAAACGCAGGCCGTCAAGAGGAAGAAGAGATGGCGGAGGACACTGGAATAAGGAAAAAGCAGGATGGAGTAATTGAAGTGGAAGCGGAGATGGAAGCGACCGAAGCAGGTCATAAATTGAAAAATGTTGCTTGTATTGTTCTGCCTAATAGATAATAGATCCTTCGCCGAACTTTGCACTTAAATATTATTGATGTGCTGAACTTAATACTGGAATCTGCTTCGTGATAACTATAGTATATTATTACGCAAGTTTATGTTAGAGCGTTATAATAGCCTATATACGTTCATAAAATATATCATCAAGCATGATCTTAACTTTCCATTGCTGATTTACTTTCCAGAGCCCGAGGAACTTGATGATGAAACGAAGACCTTTATAAAATCTCAAGTTTCTGATTTAAAATCAATGCTGATAGAAGAGAAGGAAAGACGCGGAGTTGTTGGCGAACGGCTTCGTGCTTTCCTTTTACTGCCGAGGAGCAAATACAAGGCTCTTGTAGAGTCTGAGTTTTGGGTGTTGAGGGATTGGTTTGGAGAGCAGAAGATGTTAGATTTCCAGCAAGAACTTTTACAACAATTTATAGAGAAGGTTCCAGAAAGCGACAACATGTTTGGCGTCCGGTCTGCTGGCGACATGATATGCGAGATTTTCTTGCCCGAGCTGTTTATACGGTACGAAATGTACAGCAAGGAGATCCCATATCATGTTATTATGAACAACATTTTCAAAAAAGATGGTCATACCATTTCCTTTGAGGCAACCAACGCCCAACGTCAAACGTCAAGAAAACGCCCGAGGCACTGGATCAGCACATCGGAAGACACAAAAGCCGAGAAAGGTACAGAGAAAATGAAGATCCGGTAACCGACACTGTCCTCTGTCACATATCGTTAACCCTTTGACGTGCCTAAATTTCTCAACCCTCCACTGTTCCAAAGCGACTAGAGCGAAAAGTTCTCTCTAAATTGTTTTTTCCAAAAGAGTACATAGCTATAAGGCAAAGTGCAATAAGAAGTAATGGATATGATTTTCTACCAACATGTCTTTTTGCAGAGAAAGGATCAGATGCAAAAACGACATGAACCAGTTTGATTCATCTCTATTTTTAATCGCTTTGAATGGCTCAATCAAAGTGTTAAGCAAAATAGTCCAGTTTCGAATTCTCTACACTACCGCTGGATAGGCATAGATAAAGTGTCGAAAAAGTTGTGAGTACCGACGAGAATTGGAGTGAGACAATAGACAAGCTCGACGAAACTTTCCGGACTCGTTGGTGCTATCCTAAGCTATTTGATGAAATATTACATAACAATGAACATAAACTACTATCCGTGACATTAAAACTTGAGACAGCTGCCAAACACGTAAGCACACTGGACTATATTTTCAATAGAAATTAATTGCATTCGAGCGAGCTTGGCCCTTGGCTTGCCTAGTTCTTATACGGACCATTACTTAAACTTTCTCTTACCCTTCTTCGCACCTTCCTCCTTCAATGTTGTTCCGACTTTTTTTTTCCAAATCGCTAGCAACGGAAGGAAGGGGATCGGCCGGGCAAGTGTCTCACGTTTTATGTCCCTGATTGCAATCAGTCTGCTTCCACGTACCAAGGTCCGTATGCAGAACGTTGGAAACCATAGAATATAAGTCTAAATTTAAGGGAATTGACAGTGGATTTCGAGTGCTTGAAAGCCGCGCTAGTGCGAAAGCGATGGAATTTTCTGAATCTCAAAACGAAAGTCCCTTGAAATTAGGCTTTGCTGCAATAGCAAATCTTTAAAACATGAAATTACAATATATAAATGTTTAGATGAGAGAAAATTCATTCAGTTCAGTGTTCAGTGACAGTGTTCATTCAGTTCAGTGTCAACACACTGAAGTGACTGAAGCCAATTTGACTATGAAAGCGATCGAGTCTACAAAGAGTTTCAAATGATTTGAATTAGTAGAATTATCTTACTGATCGAAAATGTTTTAACTTTTAAAGCTTACTTGTTTGATTTCTTGTTCCTTTACGTTTCAGGTCACTGTGAATGACAACTGTAAAAATTTTGTTTGCTTAGCACGGCTTAAGTCTTTTTTTCGGGCTTCGAACGCGCTGCGGCCCCTTTGACAAATTAGCAAATCATATCAAGTTTCAAGCACGAATTCTGCATATCTCTAGCTCAAGACTGACCACAACCTTTAACTAGTTCTAGTCTCCTTCATTATTTGTACTAGCCTGAGAGAAGTTGGATAAGACAATGCCATATACCATAATTATACCTTGATAGTCATTTTGAGTTCGGTATTAAACAGAGTCAAGGGTTCTCATGGCTCAGTGGGTCATCCATACCCATCTTTGATTAACCCCTCCCCCTGAAAGGCTTTGATATCAGGTTAAGAACTAATAGACAATAAACCATGATATTCAATAACTCACAGATAGTTTTAAACATAAATTCCTATGACCTAAACTGTTGCCTGTGTCAAAAATCATGCAGCGTTTAAATATCGGAAGGAATATTGGAAGGAATAAGGGCTAAAATAAAAAAATATGGCTTCCAATTGACATTGTTATTTTTTGTAGGCCTGCGAAGTGAAGTCATCATCAATGCAGCCCATAAAGGTGGGTGTGTCAATGGGGGAATTAAAGAATAGAATCCTCCTTTTACCCGGACCACATTCCACATTCCACAGCAAGACGTGCATCACGAAGCTTTGACTCGACCAGAAGACCCCAAACACAGGTTCTGGCGGCGTTTCAAGCCCTTCTCAGGCAAATGGGGCAGCCCTTCGATCGTGTGGTGTGACCCCGGAAGAGTACAGGAAGCGTTTATTAAGAAAGACCATAAAATCCCTGCAAGTCAGAATGATAGCCTCACCGAGGCTAATCCAGAAAGAGGAGGCATACATTACTTCGCAGGAGTTACCACCACCTGTTTTTTTGAAATTAGCCAAACATCATACAGTATGTGAATTTCTACAAGAAAGGCCATTTCAGAATTCAGATTTAGACTTTTCAAGTATGATTCAATCTAGACGCGTTTTCCAACGTGCTAGAAGAACGTGAAAACGCGAGCGTGAAAGCGACCGATCTGATCCACGAGCTACGCCGGCTTTATCCCGCGTCGTCACCCAATGACAGGTGGAAAATAATTAAGATAACATCAGAGCTTTATGGGATAAACCTCAAACAGTAAAGCAAAACGAAAGAGTAAGTAGATTCCTTGAAAATTAGTGTTTTCTCACAGGCACACCACAATTTTCTAATAATATTGACCTCCTTGTTCTTGACTTAAGTTAGCAATCAATTGTAATATATAGATTTAGGCAATGCCTAAAAGCGGAACTCCAATCATACACACCCCACGCCTTACTCACCGGGAGCTCACCTTTACAGTTTAAATCAAGAAAAAATTCATGTTACCATTATATGGCAATGATAGTCTTGGCGCGTTCTGATATGCTAACAAGTCGCAGTTCACGACCGACAAAAGATACTTAATCTCCTTGAAATAAAAATGAAAAACAAGATTTTCAGCGAAATCCACAACAAAGAATACTTGACATAGTATTTTTCTCATTGTACTAACTGAAGCTAACATTGTGACAAAGGAAAATCAAGGCTAGAATATCAGAAATGACTTGTTTACAGAAGGCAAAGCAGGGCCAAAAAGTCAAGCTTACCCAAAACTATAATTCGAGTTTAGCCGGAGAAAAAGAAAAAGAAGCCAACTGAAGCAGCAAAACGTAAAACTTACATGTAAAGTCACAATTTTCTCATCAGGAATGCAATAAACTTGGAAGCTAAAAATATAAATAGCATAAGAAGCATTTCAAGCTTTGTGCTTGCCGATAACTGATAGTGAAGTCGTTTCTTTCCTCCGAAAGTCTCCGTCGTGTTGAGTTGAATTCATTCTTACTTGGCAAGCTTTTGCACAAAGCCAATTTTCCTAAATGTATTATTTGGCTAAAACCATTGCAATTTTCTGTTATTGTCAATCTAGTTCTGGCTCCCTGTTCGTTGATCTCATATGAGTATTCGAAGAACACGTCGCTTGCAGCTTACGAAAGAAACTGTTGTTTTTCTTCAGAAGAACGCCGAAGTCTTGCTTTGCCGTGGGCCAGGTATTCTGCAATCTAGCCTTTGAATCTTTTGCAACTCCCTAATAGTTTCTCCAAAATGACTAAACAACATTATGAAATATCGGCGAATAATCAAATCCGAAGTATTTTGACAATCATTAGAGAATTCTTTTGAGCAAATTTGGCGTGGTTCGCACCCACGAGTTTGTCTCAGTTTGACTCAACAAAAAATTCGTCTGAATGAACTAGAGTGAGCCGACGCGGGCGCGTGTTTTGTGAGTTTTTTCGGCGGGAAAACGAAGGAACGACTTCCGGTCCGTGTCTTCTGCCAAGCACCGCGTCAAAGCACCGCGGCGCTGTGCTCGAGGACAAAATGACGCGCACGCTCAGTGATCCAAGATGGACTGTGATTGGCTGTGTACACGGGTCGCCACTAACGCAAGTGCGCATGCGTAAATAAGAGCCCGCGATGTTTTCGTAAGCCGCTGAACGTATCGTTTTGGCTTGGATGGGTTGCTTTCTCATGTGATGTTGAATGATACGTATGGGGCTCCACTCCGTGCCTTCGGCACGGGGAGTTCCGCTAAAACAGGAATCGCGGTAAATTCCGCCATTTTCCCTTGTCGCAATGGCGTTACTCTCCTCAGAAGTTTTCAGTCGATTATTACTCGGAATATAGCCCAAACAGGTATTTTTTTTTTTTTTTTTTATTCGCATTCTCTTATTCTTTTATTTGTTAAAAAATACTAATATTTGCATAATATTTGCTTCTCATTGTCAGACTAGCCACTTGGATGGATAGTGCTATAGTCGGGGTGGTGTAGAGGATTCCTGTGATCTGTGACTCAGGCTTAGTAAGGCCCATTATTGAAATCAAGTAGGCCTGTGAGTTGTGATTGGTGGAAATTCAGTGTTGTGTTCCTTGATTACAGATAGATGGCTCCCCTATTTTTAAGGCGAGGGTACTATGTTTCCGTATGTTTCCGCGTGGCGACATAGAACAGTGTTATTATACCATCTGGTTGTATGTAGAGCTTATATGAAAACCATTTTTTTCATTCTCTTTCTAAGTAGTACATGACTTTCTGTTTGACTGTGAGCTGCTTGCTGTACAATCTCCAGAGTGAAAATAACACTGGATCTAAATTCATTGCACTGGTAGGAAATTATTTTTTCAAAAATTGCATATTTACTTTCTGTCACATATAGCTGACCTACATTATAAAGTTCAGGATGGGTCACACTGATCAGCATGCAGTTTGTTTAGTAGTTGTGCTCCAGACACATTATAGTAGGGCTGCATCGGCATATAGTGTGTCTGGAGCACAACTACTAAACAAACTGCATGCTGATCAGTGTGACTCATCCTGAACTTTATAATGTAGGTCAGCTGACAGAAAGTAAATATGCAATTTTTGAAAAAATAATTTCCTACCAGTGCAATGAATTTAGATCCAGTGTTACTTTCACTCTGGAGATTGTGAAAGCATAACTGGTATCTTTTGTTGTACACATGACAGGTTATATTTTTTACAAGACAGATGAGCAGATGAATATGGCACCTCTCCAGTTCAACATTTTTCCATCTTTGTCTTGCCTGCTGTTTAAACATGCGGGGCTTAAAAATTGAGTTTTTTATGCATATTTTTTCCAGGCATTAGCATACCCATGGTCAAGGTCATGGTAATTTTTTGTGTTTTTTAAGCCAGTGTTCTTTCTGTCAAGTTTTGCGTAACGATGGCTGGTCCGGATGAGGATTTTTTTGCATGATTCGTCTCTCTTGGAGGTGGACGTGGGGAAAGAACGATTCAAATTTGTGGAGTGCATTGAAAGTTCTGATCAAGGGGCCATGCACATGTTTGTGGTTTCGGACGACTCCTGATTTCATACTGGTATGACCTTGGTGATAAGGCATTGTACAATATTGAGTGGGTGCCAGGAATAGCAAATAAAAGTCGAAAAACCTGTCAATCAAACCTGTCGGCATAAGAGCGGATGCGGAAGTAAAACTTTTAAGATGCCCGATGTATGGGTTCCCTGTGGTTTATTGTCAAGCGTGTCACGTTGCCCAACAACAGTCCAGTCGAACTAACCGAATCCCAGCTCGGTTGCTCGTGTAAATATGGCAGGATCGCTTAAATATAAGGTATTTTACTTAAAGACTATTCGTTGCTAGGACATGGCAAGAAATTTTGACGTTCTTGATGTGTTTCTTTTTAGATACGGCAATCTGAGTCCAAATATTCGCGTTGGTTTGATTTGACTTGTTTCAGATTTCAAGAGAAACGGCCGTATTTCACAACCCAAAGACTTCGTTTTCGCATCGTTTATCGTGTTATGAAGCTCTGAAGATGTAATAAAGGTACGCTTGATCATCTTAAAGAGTTATTTGTGATTAGAAAGCGTTATCTTGACAAGTTTGTGTTTTTCGTCCGCTACACTCGATACCGGCTTTACACACAATTTGAGATCAATTTGGTCGATTTTTAGGTTAAAGAAGGGCGCTCTCCTGACTCCAAATCTTTATAGCCCAAATTTTTTTTTGCATTTATTTGGAGTATTACCATTACCCTTTTCCCTCGTAGTATTGTTTTTCATCTGGGCCATGTAAATTTGCGTAATAGTCGTTTCAATTTACGGCCTGTCACACACGAGGAAAACATTGAAATAATCTAAAAATCTTTAAAAATTCACCTTTTACCAAAACTTGACTTAAAAGTATTTCACATGATCGTAATTACACTGTCTTTCGCTTTCTAAGGTTTTCTGGACGCATAGAAATAGATTAAAACTGATTTTGAGCATTTTTATAGGTGCCCTAAAATGGTCAAATTTCGTGTTTTGGCTTCGCGTGCTAAAAATATTTATCAGAACGAGCTCTAACTTATGTCGATTAATTAGTGTACAAAGGCCCTTCATCGAGCGAAGTTTGAGAGATTTGAAGAAAAATTCTATTGCAGCCCATAGGTGACCGTTAGTGCAAACCTCTCTTAAAGATGATGACCATGCTATATTATTTTACACAGAATTTCAGGCACTCATGAACTTTTATAACTTCATTGAGCCTCAACTTGCAAAACTACAGTACTGTAGAGGGGAGAAATCCATGAGAGGTACACAGCCCTATCAAGGACCCTTATCAGAAGAAACCAGGTCCCAATCATTACAGAAAATGCGCGTGGATTTTTCGGCGTGGATTTTTCGGCGCGTGCAAATCGGCGTCCAACGGCGAATGCAAGAGACAACAAAAAAAAGCATGAGTACTTGCAGCATGAACGTCACGTTTTGTATGAAACTCACACTGATGCATACCTAGAATTCTGCGACATGCATCCCGGCGTTTAGATCAAACACAGGAAGTTTGAAAGCCCAAAACCATTTTTTTTGTAAAACCGGCTAGAGAGCGCGATCGCAGGCCGTGCTTGTGTAGAAAATGTCGAAGTAAAGATGTTTTTACGGACTGCATGAGTTCGGGAAATCGCTAATAGAAGATCGTGCAGATTATGACCAGGCCCATGTCATTACCATTGCGAGGGCTGTGGTGTAGACAAACTTTTTTGCCTCAAGAGTTAAGCAACAACGGCCTGGTGAAATGGTTGCGCTATGAATATGTCCAACGGGAAAGTATCTACCAGATGGTCATGAAAAGAATATTGCAGTTGCACAGCAGGAAACACCACCATCAGAGCTGCACAAGTACTGCACAAGTACTGTCATCGTACCTTAGCCACACCACCTTCATGGCTACGTAGCAGCGAGATCAGCTGGAAAGCCTTGTAGATAATCTGCCGCAGGGTCATGTAGTATCTATCCACGACTACTCAGAAAGATTCACATGCCAGAAACAGAGGAAACACAAAGTGAATACTTTGACACAAACAAAGTGTCACGTCATGTGACAATTTACACCACAACCGCTGTTCATATATAATTTTTAAGCTGAAAGGTTGGTCGATCTGATGAACAATTTTGTTTTCATTATATTGTACATATGTTTTTTTAGCTCCAAAGAAAAAGTACCGACTTTCTTTACACAGCTCCAAATATAAGGAAAATCTACTCTTTAGATGGCGATCCAAAAAAATGGTGTGCGGGAGTTTTGATTTTCCTTTCAAAACAAATTTTTATGCTAATTTTGTGTTGGCATTGCCAAAACTATCGATTTTCAACCTGTTTTACGTGATATTTTCGCAAATACGTAAATATCAATAATCCCGCATACTTTTTTTCAGATCGCCCTCTAAGGAATAAATTTTGCGGAAATCTGGAGCTTTTAAAATTAACTGGAAGTGGCAGGAGCTATTCAAAAGCCAAATTGGTACTTTCTTTTGAAGCACAAAACGACGAAAACGATCCATCAAAGTAACGTTACATAGATATATACCACTTAGTAAGTAAGGCCGTTCCATAAGCTTTAAAACGATATATAAATGGCCCTCGAAGTGTAAATAATGACGCTCGTCCTCCGTTCTGCTTACTCCATCGATGGCCTCCATAGCATGCCGGTACAAGATTGTGACGCGATGCGAATTTTTTCCCGCGACACCCCTCAAAGGTATACTCCTACCTTAAGCGGGAATAAGTAATGCAAACCACAAACGGATTTCAACACAAACAATATTTGTACTTGGGGGATGAATTTGAGCAGTTTGTGCTTGGAATTGTTACGCTATTCGCTTCGGGAAAGCAGCTCTATTCAAGGATTTCGATTAAATATGGCGGATGTCTGTGATCTGTGGTGGAATTCCCAACTTTCTCGAAGAGAGTGACTTTTTTAACAGTACTTCCACGCACCCCGAGCCCTGTGCTTGAACTTCGCACCACGTGAATGTCGCGCTAATTTTTACTTGGTTTTCATGAAGAGCTCGGATATAACATACGACCGAGGATTTACAAGGGTTACTTGCTTCCTTGGTATGTAAATAGCTGGATGAATTTGGATAGATTCGACATAAATGTGGAATCTCACACACCGCAGCTGTTTGCTTGCAAACAGCTTCTAATAGATCTCCTCCCGGGATAGTAAATGATTCACAAATTCCGCGTCTCATCGGAGATATTAGCCATCGATTTGGGCCTTGAAAAATGATAATTCTTCAAAATCCATGATATATTTATTTTTCAACGGAAATGGTTGACAAACCACTTGAATTGAAGCTTATTTTGTCGTGTGTAAGGATCCTTGTTTATTACTTGGGTCCATTTTGCACGTATAGGAGGTTTTGGCGATCTTTTTAATTAGGCGAAACATGCCCCGAAATAGCGAGTTTGCTCGGGAAAATCATTTCCGTCGTCGTTCCCAGAACTTTTTATCCGATCGACCTGAAATTTTCACAGCATAAATCCTTCACTTAGGTCTAACTTTTGACTAAATTTGTGCGATTTTGTAATTTCGCATTTTGACGCCGATCTGTAATATTTACAGACAGGCGCTCTTAATAACGTTATCCCCTCTGCTCCAATTCCATACCATATGCTTTTCCTGCATAATTTGTTTCTTTCTTTTGTTTTGATGTGTGCGTTCATGTTTTGTGCGTGAAATTTTGAAATGCATATCTCAAAACAATCTCAAATTAAACTATAACAACTCATCCCACACCCAAAGCCCACTTTCGAAATTTTTCGAAACCTTTCACATTCAATCCCTTGCTACTCTAGGATGCCCGTACTAAATGTTCTATGTCAGAACCTAATCGTAATATGCCTTTTTCAAATATTCTTTTTTCTCATTTTCATAATTAAAATTGTAAATCATTTAAGCTTTAAGTACGAATAAAGATTGTTGTTATAGTTAATATGCATGGATTGGCCTCCTTACTTTACATTTATATGCTCCTGGATACAAGACGTCGTTTTTATACTGTAATAATCTATCTGTATTATGATATTATAATAATCTTATATTAAGCGTGCTTAGGGCTCCTGTTGATAACAGGTTGCATTTTTAACGCACCTGAAAGGACTACCATGAGCCTTGTCATTAAATAAAGGTGTTATCTAAACGTTTTAGTATGGTATTATTGGTGTTATTAAACTATTGTAAAAATAATTTTTATGAATCTTTTAATGTAACTATATCTTATGTCACTACATTTTCATTGTTTATTGCCCGGTTCTCTACGTAGTTTGCAGCCCGTATTGGAGTCATCTGACCGTTGTGCGAAAGCTGTGAAGGAGGTACCGATGATAGCCTTTCGTAAACCCAAATCGCTGAAAGACTACCTGGTGCGGGCTTAAGTGGAGAGAAATGACCGGGATAAAGGGAGAATGTGAATTGCGGTTCAAGGAGATGTGAGGTGCGCACCTTCGTACCAGAGGGAGATGGATTTGTGAGTCATAGCACGGGACAGAACTATACCATTAACCATCAGTTTGGTAATCATTAATGTAAGAAAACGCGTGCGGAAGTTATGACGAATTGTTTTCCATTCGCCCTGAAGAAGGCTCTTGTACGGAGCCGAAACATAGGCGCCTCAAAAATTACATTGTCTATTAGTATTTGTTATTATTGGTTTCAAGACAGTGGATGTTTAATGCTTGAGTAAGAAGTTAATTGTTTATATAATATATTCCATGTCTTAATACATTTTATTATTATTATATTTATTATAATCTTGTGAGTCGAATTGAGATATCAAACCGCGAAAAATTTAATTCCTAATGGCAAAATACCTTTAAAATAAACACTCACCAGCTAATGTCATCGTGTGGTTGCTTTGGCCCGTTAGGTATGTTTGCCGGGGTCCACGTTTTGATGCTTGTTCTATCGATTAAAACATTAAAAAGCCACTATGAAGTAGGAGCCAATCAGAGCGTGCGAAATTGGATATTCACTGATTTGGTGGAAACAAAATATTTTATTCACTCACTAGCAGACTCGCTCCTTCAAGATATCACACGTGAATAAAAGGGCACAGACGCCACGTTTAATCAGATTTTCATATGTTTTCGGTTAACTCAGCACCCCTTACACGCCATACATCGTCTTTTATAGCCCCTTCCCTCCCCCCCCCCCCCACACATGAAACGATTTTCATTTCATTTCTTAACGTGCAATCCATTATGATATGGTTACTAAATCCTTATTGTCATACAGATTTCACAACTTGAAGAAAGACTTTGAAGATAGCAGAGTGGATCCCCGTGGCTTACAGTCAGGCAGCAGATGCACAAAGACTTTGTGCAATCTATGGCTGATCGTATGCCCCACGAGGACCGCATGTACCTTCCGTCTTGTATGACGAAGAAACACATGTATTTCACTTACCGAGAATCAATTCTCAAGAACCTGCGTCGGGCGATAAGTCAATCAGTTTCACGGAATGTGGGACAAGGATTTTAAGCATGTGACTATAACAAAGGTATTTCGTGTCTTTTTAAAATAGCAATAACTTATCAGTGACGATACAACTTTAATTTGTATTTTAATGATATGTTTATTTCTACTTACTTCTCTAGGAGAACCGTTTTATGAAATGCGGGTGTGTACGTTAATCAAGGAATACATTCACACCTTGAAAAAAAAACGTCTCTCCTGGAAAGAGAGGAAGAATACTCTTTCCGTGTTGCTCGTTCGATCGTTTTTCCTGTTGTGACAACTTAATATAACTGGGGTGCTTTCACACTGGCACAACAAGACTTGCTGTTTTATCGATATGCAAAGGTGGCCAGGAGACGCAAATCCAGCCATGCACGTATTGCTGTTGGTTTTTAACAGTATCGTTTTTAGGCCGGTAAGTAATGTGCAGAAGACAGCCATGTTCGATCTTGGATAACTCTAACCCCCTCTAGAACTTGCTTGTCCAAGAATGTGAATTCCAGTGTTTGACTTGAGGGTGTGTGAATACGTATTTGCTGATACTGACGCTCGTCAGCTAGTGTGAATCCCGTATTGATGGTGTGTATCCCGCCTTGATAATGTTGGAATGAATGCCATGAATCTTCACAGTAAAATAATGCTATTTGTTGCACGCGGCTGTTCAAAGTCCCACCACTGTATTTAAAACGTGAAGCCCTTTAAATTAATTAGAGTAACGTAAAAGGTGACCGACTAACCAATAATTATGAAAAAAATCAATTGTTGTTCCTGTCACCTTGTTGTGACATTTTTCAACAAAGTGGAACACAACAAGCATATCTTCAGGAAATCGCTCCAGTATTGTACTGGCAAATGGACAATTGCTGGAAAGACTGCAAGAACATTTCCATCCTTGGGTTTTGTGCATTCCTTGTAAAGGCTGATGTTTTTCATAAGGTGAGAAAAGAGGAATGTTTTTTTAAAGTAGCACAGGTAGTGTCAACATAATCCTTCGCAATATTAATTGTGTAATGGTCTATAGATCCGACTCATATACCTAATATGTGATTAACGTTAAAAAATATTATTGATTAGTTAGATAAGTTAGATGTTACCGCTTGTTCAATGTAATAGATTCCTTTACGCATTTTCCTGTTCGTAACCGCTTAGGAATGCTATGTTCCCTCGACATATAAATTAGTCGGAGTTTCGGAAACACGTCGGAGTTTTATTGAGTTTTCATTGAGATATCATAGTTATCGGAGTTACTGGAGTAAACTTACAAACGAGTTCAACAGGAGTTTTGGAGATTTATTGGAGTCCATAAGTGGAGCGTTTAGTTGGAGTTAATTTCTTAAACCCTTGGAGACAGATCAGACGTAAGTCATGTTTTTAAATATCTCCTTTTTATCTGTTTACTTTTATTCGATTTGTAAACCTAAGCTTAATTTTAACCTCGCAAACTGTAAATTGCTTTGTAGTTTTCACCGCATGTGTACTATAGTTGGTCAGGTTGATAGTAATAAACGCCATTAAATCAAGCCTGCCCGATTGTTCTATACTGTGGTTGACACTTAACGATCTCCAGTACGCAACACCCCGTGTCCGCCGTGCTGGGAACGCGACAGTCAAAAGTGTGACGGTAAAGTCCGTAGAAAACTACACTCGGAGGAAAGCCGTATTTACCTAGTTTATAAGGAGCCACCAAAATGAGCGAACCAGGAGATTGGCTGAACGCCGAACGAGTAATGGAGAAGAGCAGAGAAAAACGGGTCCGAAAACCGACCGCTAAAGGCCTTAGTTACGCTATCTCTTTAGCCGAAAAGCAAATTGGCGACTCACGTAAAAGGCTCCTCGGCGTTATTCGATCCGTAGAAGGGCTAAGCGATGAGTGCAATACGAGGAACGTGCTACGTGACCTCACGGTCACCTCGGAGGAGTTTGGAGAATTATTGCAACAGTTGCTTAGCCTTTATACACAAGATCCTAGTCCTGGATATGATGGAGGCGGCGCCCAGCTTGATGAAGATAACGACATACTCAAACGGGCCCTATTATTATTAGAAACTTTAAAGAATACAACAATTAGTCAATCCAACAAATGGTTGGAAAGGAGAACGGTTGAATCTCGTCATTCAGCGCGCTCGAAGTCACGCCATTCCTCGCAGCAGTCACGAACAAGTAGCGCTAGGCTGCGAGTGCTAGCGGAAGCTAAAGCGGCGAGCGAGGAGGCAGAATTTGACCGTAAAATTGCAGAGAAGGAGTTCGAGCGAAAGACGCGCGACGATGAAGCGGCTAGAGACATAGCCACTTTGGCCGCAGAGAAAAAAGCCGTAGTAGCGAACGCCAAAGTTGTAGCTTTTAACGAAGTTCTAATGGAGCAGGAGCTTTCGGAGATAGGAGAAAGGGTAGATTTCCCCGGGGTCCCTAATATTAAGTCAGAAGAGCGCACCTCGGATTGGGTACACACTTCATCTACTCTTGGGGCACAACCTATGGCAAAAATGCAAAGTCCCAAACACGAAAATGAGTCGACATCAAATCAGGAAACCACCCACGTCCCTAAGGAGGATTTTGAAGAACTATTGTTTACGCAAGATAATTTGCAAAATCAACATCCACTTGTCTCGTCAACCCCGATTAAGGAGACCGGAAGCGGGTTAATTGACTCACTCACGGCAGTAAATCAGATTGTAGCGGGATTGGCTAGGCAAAACCTACCGAAATGCCAGCCTGATATCTTTTCAGGCGACGCGACCCTTTTTCACCCCTGGAAAAGCGCGTTTAAGGCCATGTTAAAGGACGCGGACGTTTCCCCCATGCAGGAAATTAACTACCTAAGACGCTTTACGAACGGAGCCCCGCAGCGCTTAACAGATAACTATCGCAAACGTCAACAGCGTGACCCTATTACGTTGCTAAGAGACCTGTGGGAGGAATTAGAGCGGCGCTACGGAAGTCCGGCGGTGATAAGCAACACTCTGCTAGAGCGCCTAAGCGAAGCGGCAAGTTTCGGTGACAGTGATAACGAGAACCTTCAGAATTTCGCAGATATCTGCGCAGACGTCGAAAGCCAGGTTGCCTATCTACCGGGACTTGCGTGCCTTAACTATGCCAGCGCGATGCAGCCCATAGCGAACAAGTTGCCCAAATTCATCCGCGCGAAATGGGAAAAGGAAATTGCGGTTTACTCGGATAACCACAATGGCGCGTACCCTCCTTTCGCGCGACTTTCAAAAATAGTCCAGGAGCAAGCCAAAATAAAAAACAACCCAAACCTGCTCGCAAGCAAGGCGCAGAGTCCTACGCAGACCCCCACGTCCGCTAGGCCACGGAGGGAAAGGAAAGCACTAAAAAGAAACACTCAGCCCCCGGCTGAAAAGGGGGAGGGTTCTGAGAAGGGGAGACCTTAATTAAGAAACACTGCCGCTATCACGAAAGGGACGGCCATGACCTAACTGAATGTAAGGCGTTTCAAGCGAAAACTTGGGACGAGAGCACGCAGTGGGTTAAAGACGCGCGCCTGTGCTTTCGCTGTTTTGATGCTTCACACATAGCTAGCCGCTGTAACGCAAACATACAATGCGCTACCTGCGGTGATAAGCAGCACAACGCCCTGTTTCACAAGGACAAACCGCCAGAGCAAACAAATTCTAAGACGGAGACTGGAAGACAGAAAGAAACGGTGAACCCAAAATGCACCGCGTTGTGTGACCCCGCCGGAGGAGTGTCCTGCAGCAAAATCGTACTGATTGACGTTGAAAACAAAGGCAAACCAGGCCTCACTCGACGGATCTATGCCATCATCGACGAACAGAGCAACAGCTCGCTCATCACCAGCGAGTTGGCCGATGAGCTTGGTGCTGAAGGACCCACCGAAAGGTACCACCTGTCGACGTATTCCAATGAAGGGGAGGAGAAGTACGGCCGACGACTGACAGGCATCACGGCACGGTCGCCTAGCGGAGCGGAGTTCCCCCTACCAACCCTCATCGAGTGTGACACCATTCCCCAGGACAAGCGAGAGATCCCAACCCCGGAGATGGCGAAAAGGTACCCTCATCTAAGAGGAATAGCGGATGAAATACCACCTTTAGATGACACCACGGGCATCCACCTCCTGATCGGTCGAGACGCCCCGGATTTGCTAAAAGTCAGGCACGGCCAAGAACAGCCCAAGGGGAGCGCCCTGGGCACAGCGCCTAGCCCTCGGCTGGACGGTCAGCGGTCAGATATGCCTTGATCATGACCTCGCCAGCGGCACCACCGGCATGGCTAGAGAAACCGGAGATTACCCCCCTAGAAAATGAGGAGTTCGCGCTCAGCGCTAGCAATCTTGAAGTGCGCAAAGAGGTACTAACCGCCATGTTGACCAAGAACGACAGGGAGACCGAACCAAACCTAGGAACTGAACGATTCTCAAGGTTCTCGTCTCTAAACGCCCTACAGCGCGCAATTGCCAACTTAATAGTAGTAGTCAGAGAGTTCAAACACAGGAGAGAAAGCGAAACTAGAAGAGTCAATTTGAGGAGCAGCGCGCCTAAGGTACAAGGCAGTCTAAGGCCCGCCACAGTCAAAGAATTAGATCAAGCCTTGCGCATCATTATCTGTACCACTCAGAAAGCAGCACTTAGTCAGATGCTACCAAACGCAAGGACGGAACCGGAGCTACCGAGAAAGCTTCAGAATGGCGCCAAAAAGTTAAGGATAGTGAGGGAGAGTCCTATCTGGGACCCATAAAAGAGCTGATACTACTGGTGCCAGAGAGGACACGGCTGGAGATGCTCCCCTGGAATAAGCAAGAGTCATGCATGTAGTTAGGGTAGCAAGGATTAGAATCCTTGGGCGAGGAGTGTGATGAACGTTAAAAAATACCAAAAATGTTATTGATTAGTTAGATAAGTTAGATGTTACCGCTTGTTCAATGTAATAGATTCCTTTACGTTGTCAAGCTTAATTTCCTTTTTTATGTTAAGATAAATTGTGGTTTTACGTATTTTCCTGTTCGTAACCGCTTAGGAATGCTACTATCCTTTTTTGGGACACGTCGGAGCACGTCGGAGTTTTATTGAGTTTTCATTGAGATATCATAGTTATCGGAGTTACTGGAGTAAACTTACAAACGAGTTCAACAGGAGTTTTGGAGATTTATTGGAGTCCATAAGTGGAGCGTTTAGTTGGAGTTAATTTCTTAAACCCTTGGAGACAGATCAGACGTAAGTCATGTTTGTAAATATCTCCTTTTTATCTGTTTACTTTTATTCGATTTGTAAACCTAAGCTTAATTTTAACCTCGCAAACTGTAAATTGCTTTGTAGTTTTCACCGCATGTGTACTATAGTTGGTCAAGTTGATTGTAATAAACGCCATTAAATCAAGCCTGCCCGATCGATTTTGTCTTGTGGGTTGTTCGTTTGTGGATAAAGGCATAGAATTGCTTTGTGGACTGAAAACTCACTGTTCGCTGGAGTTGAACAAACATTCAGGGTAAGCCTCCCATGGAGATGAGACCACCCTCCTCTCCCTAACAACAAGTCTGGGAGTTTGCGCAGACTACAAAGTCTAGAGCGGAAGTTAGATCAACAGAATTTGACTTGAAGGTACCATCAGGTCATACAGGACCAAATCAATGAAGTATTGTTGAACACGTGACAGCCCAACCCAATGGCCGTGAGTTTTACATCCCCCACAAATTTGTCCTGAAAGAATCGGCTCAAAGTAGTAAGCTGCGTATTGTGTATGACGCTTCAGCGCGTGCGCACGACAATGCCCCATCACTAAACGAATTCTTGAACCCAGGCCCCCCACTGCAGAATCAACTTTGGGATGTGTTGGTGAATTCGCGGTTTCACCCAGTAGCATTAACGGGTGACATGAAGCAAGCCTTCCTGCAGGTGCGTATTCGAGAAGAGGATCGTGATGCGCTGTGCTTCCATTGGCTAACAGATCTTGTATCTAGACAGGTGGAGACATATCGTTTTACGAGGGCGTTGTTCGGGCTCGCCCCTTCACCCTTTCTGCTTAGAGGCGTCCTTAAACATCACCTAGAGGTAAGTAGGTCTCTTATCCAGAAATTGTAGGGGAATTGGAGAGAAGTTTATATGTTGATGACCTAATAACGGGGGAAAATTATGTGACGGAGGCTTTAGAGATTAAAACTACAACAACAGAAGTTTTTTGCGAGAGGAGGTTTTGCTTTGCATAAGTGCCACTCAAGTGCGCAAGAGCTTGACGGACCGCAAACCACAGCGAGCGGTGAGGCGGAAACGTATGTAAAGGAGCAACTGGGTGTGCCCAGGGGGGAGAGGCTAGCATTTTGGGATTGAAGTGGGACAAGGTCAAGGACAAAATAAGTGTAGGTTTTCCTTCAGAACCAGCCCAGCCGACAAAGAGAGGGATTTTGCGGCAAATAGCTAGCATTTATGATCCCTTGGGATTAGTGTCCCCTTAGTTTAGGAGGGAAAATTCTCTATCGCGACGCATGCGAAGCAAAAATAGCGTGGGATGCAGAGTTGCCCACTGACTTGGCTAATAAATGGAAAAAGTGGGAACGGGCCTTCCGGACAATGTGCAAGTGCAAAGGTCGCTCGCTAAGTACAAGGAACCTCTCTCTGAAATTGAACTCCATGCCTTCGGGGATGCTAGCTCGAAGGGTGTGTGTGGGGCCGTTTATGCGGTTGTAAAGCAACCAACTGGTATTACTCAAGGGCGAGTGTAGGTTTTGGTCGAGGGTCGAGGGTCGAGTGTCGAGGGTAAGACGTCGAGGGTCGAGGGTAAAATAAACGTGGATAGACTCCGAGTTGTGCTGAGAATTTTCCCACCTTTTTCGACCTTCGCGGAGCGGGATAAAACAAAAGGTTTTCCGAAAACTCCAGGCGTAAATTTCGGGCATTCTTTTTCAAAATCAAATTCCCTAAAACTGTGGCAGATTTGTTGTGCTTTTTCGCCAGGAGTTCTCAGAAAGATTTCCTCGACAGAGCGTACCGAGCGTGTGTAGGCACGCGGATCTTGCTCAAACAGGAGAACACAAATGAGAAAAACAATAAATCTTTTGGTCTGAGATAATATCAAACCAAAGGAAGTCCACTCTACGTTCATCGAACTGGTGTTTTTCGAAGATTTTGAACACGGCGTTCTTCAACTGGCAATGAACTGGAGTGTTGGTAGTCCCATTGCGATATGCTGCCAGCGCAGAAAAAGCAATCGCCGACGTGATTTTATACCCAGCACTTACTAGTTTTGCTTCCATGCTACTCATTATACTACAGCTAACTTTAGGAGACTCAGGGATAGGTAGCACAATAAAGCGAGGCGAAATCAAGTTAGGTCGAATATCATTTGCGATCTTTCACGAAGGACTCTAGTGAAGTGAGCGCTAGAAATAGGTTGTGAAAATGCCGCGGAAATCTTGGTTTTCCCGAAGATTAAATAAAAGCAAAACATTAATATCTTTTCTTGCCCAAAATACTCAGACTCGGCAAGTTTGCTTCGAATTTTGCTGTTTAACTTTAGAGATTTCCACGGTTAAACAGAAGATTTTGCTTCCCTTCACGTGCAGTCTAATTAGCGAAGCAAAACGTTTGATTGACAAATGTCTGCGATAAGAACCCTTGTAGCGGCAAGTCTGAAGAAGCATCTGCAAGGACGCTTTTACCAACGGGCATGTGAGCGAATAAAGCGGGGAAAACCGAAAATTTGCATTTAAAAAAGAAATAGACCCTGAGAAAAAGAAAAAAAAAATGAACCCTCGACATTTTACCCTCGACCCTTGACGTCTTACCCTCGACACTCGACCCTCGACCAAAACCTTCACTCCTCAAGGCTTGTTGCCACAAAGGCCAGGCTGGCTAAAAAGGGTCTCACAATACCACGTTTAGAACTTGTTGGTCGCAGGGCACATGGCCGTCAATCTTCTTAGCAATGTATGTTCAGCTCTTAAGGGCTTCTTTGTGTCGTCACGCAACTGCTGGCTAGACAGCAATGTTGCGTTACACTGGATACATGGGGGTGGTGAATAAGTAGTTTGTAAGCAACCGAGTACAGAAGATCCAAAGCCACCCAGCCGACATCGGCTGTCGTGCAGGGAGTTTACCCGAGAATACAGTGTGGTGGACGGGTCCCCCCTGGCTAGGAAACAAGGAACAATGGCCACCGGATATGGTGACGTCAGCGTCGCCTGAGTCAGAGGCTGAAGCCAAGAAAGTAAGAGACATCTTCGTGGGAGCGCAAAATTTGGAACCAGACGAATTAGATGCGGTTATCACCAAGTGCGACTACTGGAGATCACTGCGCGTGTGTGGGTGGGTATATCGGTTTATTCATAACGCGCGCACAGCAAAACGGAAGCGAGCTTCTGGCCCTTTATCAATCGCAGTGATCGAAGCAGCCGAGCTAGTTTGGGTTAAGCAAACCCAAGGCAAATGCGCCAAAAGTAGTAAGTTTGAGGAAGACAAGCTGCAACTCAACTTGCAGTTGAACTCTCTGGGCGTTTTGGAGTGTCGGGGGCGAATACAGGGAGAGTATCCTGTGTACTTGCCTGACAACCAAATCCTCACCAAGAAATTTGTGATGCACTGTCATTTGACAACATTGCACAGGGGAGTGGGTTGACAATGACAAAGGTAAGAGAGTGCTTTTGGGTGCCATGCCTACGTCAGAGTAGATCAGCTGAACCCTGATGCTTCAAGGTTCGGGCCTCGACGAGATGCAGCTACCGCAGTCAGACTGCGTGTCCAGGACATCCTCGAGGATTATTAAGTCACTTCAGTTACCTGTTGGCAACGGCCGCCAGGATCCGTGAGTAAGATTTTTGGACTATTTAACATAAGTAATCCTTTAAGGGTGTTTCACAACAATGACATTTACGTATCAACGCGATGAGACAGTTTTCAAGTATAATCGAAACATAGTTATTTACAATATTTTTATCATACCGGTTTGTGAGAACCCGAGTTATCAACTTAAGCACGCTTTCATAGATCTGACTCAACATTTGCTCTCTCTGAGACAAATGGGGGAGGGTGTCAGAATCATTAGTTTTACTATTGCATGACTTATCACGTGATCAAACTATCTAAAAGGACTAGTTGTGCGAGCATCTTTACAGTTGTGTATCTTATTGGAATAAAGTGTAGGTAAAATCAAGTTATGTTGGCAGCAGTGGTTTGCGTGGTCTGAATCCATTCCCAACATCTCAGTAAATAAGAGCCGAGAAGTTCAGATGGCAAGCCTACAGTAGTTATGGCAACTCAAATGCAATGTTAAAATGACTGTTAGCTTTCTGATTTCATTTCAGTGTGACGATACAATTTAGTTTTTCTTTTGGACTGAAGTCGTCTGGTAAGCCGGCGGTTGAAGTCATCTTGGTAGGACACAAATATAACCAAGAACCGAATTTCCAATGGCTGAAATTTTTCTTTCTAGCTCTAAATTGCTTATTCTTAGTCTTTTGGGGAACAAAGAGGGATATTTGCGACAAGACGTGGCGAAAAGTAAAATTTCAATGCAACTCAAATATCTATTTTTCTTTCTAGCTCTAAATTGACTTTTTCCTAGTCTTTCGGGGAACTAAGAGGAATATTTGTGGGAAAAGTTTACCCGAAGCCCCAAATCTTAACCCGAACAACCATGTTGGGTTCCTTAGGGCCCAAGGTTTTAGCTGAGCATGTCAAAACACCTGGTCATGTGACCTCAAGTTTTGGGTTTAACCCTTTCCTGTCCGAGTTATTTCCTACATATATAGCTGTTTTTTAAGCCAGATAGATATACCCCTGCCCATTTTCGCATATCAGGTCTAGGATTCTGGGTTTCCTGTGTTTTATTGGCAGGGAGGCTAGTACCTCTTGTAGGGCATTGCCGCTGACTCGTAAGTTGCTTTTCAGTGGTGGTTTTGCTCTCGTACGGTTAGACATTTGATCAAATTTCTTCAAAATACAAGCTGAAATTCCACTAGAAGAGGCCATAGGACATCATTAAGTCTATTATGGACAATGGATTTGTGCTGTGCTTCAAGAAAGAAGTATAGTCAAGGGGTTTCATTCATTTTTCCTTTGTTCTTGTGAGAATTCTGGAAGAAAATGACTGAATGAAACTTCAGCTCCTCTGATAGTGGAATCTTTTTGCCCAGCACTGCATTCTTAGGAATCTGTGTTTTAGACATAAAAAGCAAGCTACTGAGCGTAATTCTGGTTTTAATTGTCGAAGGGCAAAAAGACTTATATAAATCTCTTGTCTAACCGTCCAATACGGGGGAGGGTGCTGTCAAATTTTTGAACGAAATCCACAGGTATCCCGAGAATAGAGTTTGTTGATGTGAAATTTGTAAAGTCGATTCGAAACTTCAAGCGCCATATTTCGCTTCAAACTTCACTTGGAAACTGGAAACTTGCGCTTGGAAGTCAGGAATAAAGGTAAAACAAAATACAATATGCTGCATGTCGAGTTGTTTTTGTCTATTTTAAGAAACAACAAGAAACGTTGCCCTTGGAGCGTCACTTGAACGTGGTGTTTTGGCGTGTCAGAAATCGCGTGTTATTTCGCCAAAACAAGTGATTATTTCTGGAGCAAACGCGAAGTTCAAAGCCAGGAAACAGCTAAACTTTATCAATAGTTCACTGCTCTATATGCGTTCTGGATGAAAAGCTGCCTTAATGCGGAGTTTTTATGATAGAGTCATTAATGTAATGTTGTATGTACGTACTGATTTTTCGGTGTACGGACAGGAAAGAGTTAAATGGCAATGTTGGATTCCTGTGAAGATACAGACCGGACTAAATATCAGTGGATTGAGTATATTTGTGGTTTTAAATAAAGTTCACTTATTTCCTGTGATGTCTCTTGTAAAATCTATTTGGTTGAGGAAATCACTTGGAATCCAATTGAACTGGTTTTCCTGTTATTTTCTCTTCTGCCACTTCCCTTCTACAACTACGCTTTTCGTGCAGTTGAGTGTGGAATGACTATAGTTTGGTCGATAAGCTTTTTTTGTCTCTCAAGGCTGGTGCATAATGTTGTCAAGGAATGTTGCGAGTCAGTGATATTTTTTGTTCCAAAAAGGGGAATTTCTGCATTAAAAGATACTCACGGTATTGCTTTTCCTGGCTTGGTTGGCACAAAATTCGTTTAACAAAAAAAAATACAACGTAGTTTTCTTTCATGCTCAGTTTTCGAAGCTTTATCTTAGGTAACAACCCATCCGATGTGTTATTTGTTGACAGCAAGTTGGCCTATCGCCATGGATCGCTTACAAAACAACTGTAGGGCAATTCCACATAAGAAGTGTAGAAAATAGATATTCAAAAGGTGAATGCTCCAACGCTTTCCTCGCAGCGAGACGAGTCCATATGTGCAATAAATCAGGTACCCCTAGATCATGCTCTCATGGATGACGCAGTCTCCTGCAATGAAGGGCACTGCTTTTGCAGGCAGTGCATAGAAACATACGTCCGTCTATACAACGGACGATGTCCGATTGACCGACGAGCTCTACGGGCAGATGATCTGAGGCCGGTCATAAACATGCGGTGCATAGTGGCCCGGTTATTAGTGCGATGCGGCGCGTGCGAGAACTGGAGTGGTCCTCTCGAGTGACGGGAGCATCACATTCGAGAAGAATGTCCCGGACGGATGGTACGTTGTCCCCATCCGGGATGCCATCAAGAGATTGCACAGAGATTGCTCGCCGACCACCAAGGGCAATGCAACCTTGCCCGGTTGGCCTGTGTGAATTGCCAGGCCTCCTGCACAAGAAGAGACATGCCAGCCCACCTTGCCGTGGGTTGCAGGAGAGCTTTGGTGACGTGCCCCCTTGGCTGTTATGTGAGATTTGAGAGGTAATCATGCGCCCGTCCGTTCTTGTAATATATACAGTTATTGTTATGGAGATGTCATTTGATCATAAAACATATATAGAGGATATTACACGGTGGCGCGAAGGTATGAGTTTTATTTTCGAGTGGCAAGAACAATATTCTTTTTGACACGAAAAAATAAAACTCATATCTTGAAGCCACCGTGTTATTTTCTTTTTATCATATAGACAAACCACAAAAAAATATTCCAAATTTATCTCCAAGCGCTTTTGTTTTGACGTTAGTGAGGATATGGAAAATATGTCACTCAGGTCGCGGATGTAGCTTTGTATGAGATCTACGAGTGGCGTATTTCCCAGTAAAATACTAATAATATTAATATTATAGTCGTGTAGTGTCTAAAGTAGTATTTTTTATCGCCAGGGGTGACCTTTCTCGTCACGCAGCCCTCGATTGCCCTGCTAGGGCGATAAGATGTATTGTGCCACAATGCAGGTGGACAGGAGAGGCAAGATATTAGCCATCGATTTGGGCCTTGAAAAATGATAATTCTTCATAAATCCATGATATATTTATTTTTCAACGGAGATGGTTGACAAACCACTTGAATTTCGCATTTTGACGCCGATCTGTGATATTTACAGACAGGCGCTCTTAATAGCGTTATCCCCTCTGCCCAATTCCATACCATATGCTTTTCCTGCATTATTTGTTTCTTTCTTTTGTTTTGATGTGTGCATATCTCAACACAATCTCAAATTAAACTATAACAACTCATCCCACACCTAAAGCCCACTTTCGAATTTTTTCGAAACCTTTCACTTTCAATCCCGTACTAAATGTTCTATGTCAGAACCTAATCGTAATATCACTCATTCTTTGTTAACGTAGACATTTGATGTCGCTTGTAAAAAAAAAAATTCTCTAAGTTGTAGGATATTTTTCTAGATATTGGCATTTTGGTTTCAAAGTTTAAGGCTTAGGACATACTCGCAAATGGATTCCAACCTCGTAGTGCGGCGAGACTTAATTTATTTTACCTTTGCACACGCGAGAGTAACCCAAAACAGCGTGTCGCAAACGAGGTAAATTAATATGAAATTGTAAAAATAAAGTTGTTCGACGTTTTGTTGTTACCTTTCGACCTCATGGAATTAAAGTTTTACCCCTAAGTTGTAGTTTAAGCTACAATAAACAAGAAGGAGGTCCGATGTTATCAAATGCCAGCCACTGATAGTGGCGTCGCACAAGTTTAGTTCGTTTACGTTACCTACAGGCAAAATGTTAAATAACTTTTTATCTAAATGCCAATAAAACATTTAAATGCGCTTCATATCGTCTTTATGTCTCGTAGGACCCAGACAAAAACACTTTTTTTTGCAGGAAAGGCAAAGACATGATGACATTGTAGTCCAATGCATATCTGGTGCACTTAATTTCCTAGTATTGTCCTTTACGCTACGAAGGTTCTCGTCACGTACGCGGCCTCAAAGGAAGAACTTGCGACATTAATGGCGTTACACTGTAAACAGACCACGGGGTAACTTATTTTAAGAAATGATTCCTTTGATGTGATGAAGGAGCTGGAAGGAAATTGCCCGACAGCTCTTATTGTCGTATCACGCTACCGTCACGTAAAGGACAAAGGAGTTTGTGTACTTTCACTATCATGCGACGAAAGGCCAAACAGGGTCAGATAACAGAGTCAATTATCTTGTGTCAACACACTGAGTTACCGTACCATTTGATAACATCAAACCCAGCGCATTTCAATTCTTTTTGCATCACCCATCGTTGTAGTAACATCGAGGTTATTTCGCAAGATCTATACACATTAGTCCTGTCACGTTGTACGCTCCATAACTCAGGTATAAAACTGAAAGTATTATTGCTTTCTGTCAGTAACATGTGTACAAACGGCATCTCGTTGCCTTGGTATGTTTTGCACGATTCACAGCACAGTACATAGCTTCAAAGCACGTGCTTTTGTAAAGTAACGTAAACGAACGATTAAGTAGCGTAAAAGACGCGAGTAGCTATAAGGAAAAAAATGGAGGATTTGACATAATTCAAGTCGTAAAGCATATTAAACACGTATTCCTTCATATCCTCCAATGTTTCTAATGAGTATTGTACAATTGATTATAATTTAATCTTTTTTTCAATGAATACCCCAAAGGTATTATGGCCAAATCACGAGCAGAAATTTCGCGTGCATACCGGGAGAGGAAAAAAGCTAAGGATAAAGACTTCGCAAAAAAAGAATCCAGGCGTGTTCTGAAATACTACACTCCATCATCGGAGCTCGATAGAGAAGCTTTAGAGAAAAGGAGGGAAAGAAGCCGAGAAAACAAGCGCAAAAATAGAGCGATAAGGAATTCAAGGAAAGATGTTGATGGACCAACATTGAAGGTAAAAATAACTGGAAATTCCTCAGTCAATCGTCGAAAAATGAAGGAAAAAAGTCAAAAGATCAAAAGTCTCGAGGAAAGAATAAAGACTTTGGAAAGAGCGAACAAGAAAATCGCAAAAAGAAACGAAAGGTTATTAAAGAAAATGAAGCCACCCAAAGAAATCCCTTTACCAGAAATGACCCCTCGCTCACGCACCAATGCCCAAATCGAGCAATCAGGCACAAAGCAAGTGCCGAACTGTTTGAAGAAACGTCTTTTATTCGGCAATATCGTTATTGACGAAATAAAAGATTCACTGAAGAAAAACCGCTCTACCGCTGGAGCAAGGACAATACGAAACGTAATAAGCGGCAAGGTGGTGAAAAAGTATCGAGTTTTTCGCCAGCTTAGCAACGAAGTCGGCGTTTCCCGAACGTTTCTTCGAGCAGCGCAGACCAAAAACGTGGCTTGTACGAAAAGAAGAGTCGCCTTCTAGAGCTTCGAGAGAGAATCAGGAAAAATGTGGTTAAGTTCTTGGAACGGGATGACAATAGCCGAATGATGCCCGGAAAGAATGATGCCAAAAAATGCGGCACAGAGAGAGTCCAGAAACGCATTTTGAGTGATTACCTTTACAATTTACGCCTAAAGTACCTCGCGGAATATCCAGACGAGCACATCTCTCAGGCGGTGTTTTACAAGATGAGACCCTCCTACATGATGCTCGCAAGTTTTGCTTCACGCGACACATGCCTATGTCAACAGCATCAGAACATGGCGCTGCTTGTACGCTCCATGAAGAACATAAAGATCACCACGACTGCAAATCCGGATACGTTCATCAAGGAGAACGATGATGAAATGGTGCTGAAAATTCTAGACAAGATAGAGGATAATGCTAACGTTACGTTTGAGCAATGGAAAAGAGTGCAAGAGGAGGATGGGAAGAAAAGGATGAAACTACTGAGTTTTCAGGCCTCAAAGAAAGACTTTTCAGACAAGGTCAGAAAGTCTATCGCGACATTTCGCGAACACGTGCGGCGTCATCACGAGCAATACCGCCACCTGAGATGCCTGAAGAACAACCTCCCAGCTGGCCATATTGTAGCTCAAATGGACTTTGCAGAGAATTACAACTGCCAGTCTTGTGAGGAAGTGCAAAGTGCGCACTGGAACGGTCCAACTATGGTTTCTTTGCACCCAATAGTTGTTTACTACAAGGTCGAGAATGAACAAGGCGAACTCAAACACAAAAGCTTTGTGTTTGTTTCAGACGAGCTGCAACATGACGCCTCTGCAGTATATGCAATTATGAAGGCCCTTCACAAGCAGTTAAAAGAGTTTTTGCCAAACCTTACTCATGTGCATTACTGGACCGACAGCCCTACTTCCCAATACCGAAATAAAACCATCTTCTCTGTTGTTGCAAACCATACTGAAGAATTTGGAATGGCAGCAAGATGGAATTACTTCGAGGCGGGGCATGGCAAAGGTCCTTGTGATGGCGTTGGCGGGACAGCCAAGAGGATGGCCGATGAAGCCGTTCGTTCCGGCAAAGTAAAAATCGAGGACGCACAAGGCTTCTACAGCTGGGCTACTCAGTCCGAAAGCACCACTAGTGTGAAATATGTTTTTTATACTAAAGATGACGTAAAGGGTGCCGTTGCAGCTCTGGAAAAGTATAGCTCTACGCAGACAGTCCCGGGCACGATGAGTGTACACGCTGTTAGCGCTATAGCACCACACACAGTGATAACCCGGACGACTTCCTGCTACTGTCCTTCTTGTCTCCTGGACCCCAACCAAAGCGGGTGTGAGTGGAAGGCGGCAATGCTGAGGCAACCAAGCACGTCAAGTGTCCAGCATGAGCTCGCCGTTAAGGTAGATGATTATGTTGCTGCTGCCTATGATGAAGACTGGTATGTCGGGAAAGTAGAGGACGTGGACAAGGAAGACGGCGAGGTGCTGGTGACCTTCATGACAAGGGCTGGAAAACACCCAAAGTACAACTTTCGATGGCCTGCCAAAGAGGATGTTCTTTGGCTTCCGAGAGCATCTCTGATCTGTGTCATAGAGCCACCAACTCAAAACAGCAAGACCCGTAAGACGTACAGTCTGACCTCTGCCACAGTTGATCTCATCGAGAGGAGATTCCGTCTTCCTTGAGAGGAGTCGTTTACGTTACCATTTACGAGTTAAAATGGCAAATAAAGTCCAAAAAGACTTTGGGCGTTTAAGAAATGGCTCACTGACAAGGAAATTAAAACATCTCAGCAAACAATAGTAACTTTGAAGGCATTATAAACTTTCATGCCTTTTTGAATTTGATAGTCGTTTACGTTACGAAAAACTATAAATGTACTTAAATCCATTTATAAATTCATATAGTTTGATTCTCGGTACATAAAACATGGTAGGCATAGTTTTCAACACTAATTTGAGTTTCAATGTCATGTAAAATTGTCTGGTGACAACGAATATCGTTTACGTTACACAGGAGTCGTTTACGTTACCTAGATAAAAGTCATTTTTCTGTTTCTCGGTTATGATAGAACGAAAGCACCCGACCTACATTTGAAAAAGTAATACTTATAGATGAAAACTAGTGAGCAATGATCGTTGAATGTGCTCTGAATTGAGAGAAGGAAGAAAACAAGAAAGGACAATTATTTTTTCCCTAAAATTGGCGACTTATTGTAAATTGTTTTTGTAAATTTCTGGTTTTGATTTTCATAGACGAGGCTATTTTTGATTTCATATCATAGTTTGAACATACACCGCCATGAAGTACAATGAAACACATTGTAACTGGAGTCATAGCACTCATTCTGGACAAACATCTTTACACCTGGAGCTCGAAAATTATCCCATTTTATTTAGAAGAACGGATGAAAGCAAACAGCTGTAAATGTTTAGGTTTTAAAGATATGGAGAAACTGTTTTGAACAATGCATTTTGAAATGTTGCGCATTTAAATAAAATACTCAACGATAAGGTACGCTGTGTTTCATTTTTCAACTTTTTTTGGTCCAATTGTCTACGTTAACTAAGAATGAGTGAATATGCTTTTTTCAAATATTCGTGTCACATGAAACATAAGGCACTGACTAGAGAACGCCAATTGACCCTGCCTTCTGAGAAAGACAAGAAAAAGCCCGGTGTATAAACTCATGCTGTATCACAGGTGCTAATTGGTCCCTGAGAGTACCCACTAAGCAAGAGTCGACTGTATTATACATACTTTTTTTTCGTCAGCTGGTTCCTGTGGAACACTGTACTAAGGGCCTTGGGTGAGCACTGGATTTTGTTTTAAGGTGCACTGGCTGTGCTAGCCGAGTCGACTATGCAAGCAGTGGAGTCTCCTTGACATAGAATACAAGGAATGTTGCCTCCCTAGCCCTTTCCTTATTTTTATTTGGGGCCGTGGCTATGCTCGCTATTATAATGTGTTACGTAAAGGCTTGGGAATTTACTGTTTGTCGCATCAGTCATTTAATCGTATTATTGTGTTGGCATACCCCGGAATGCTTTGATGAGGAAAAGCTGCCAATTCCAAAACAGTAGCTAAGCCTGCATTTAATACACAGATCATGGATGTAATTTAAAACGTTGTATGCGAACTATTCCCAAATGAAAAGCAACTTTTACTGATAAAGTCCACCATGTTCAAAAGGCAGTGAAAGAGAGCAGAAACATTGAACTGGTGTCCTACATTATATGGCTGATTGGCCTTAGCAGTTGTGCTTGCATATTTATTCTGAGTTCAAGATGGGAATCGAGCCCATGACTTGTTTGGACCACTGAGCTACAGGACACGGATGGTGAGCTCGGTCAGACTTGGGTCATCCATTCCAATTATCATTGCTCGTGAAACTATATCATGAGCATGAGCTTATGCTTCATGTGTGCAAAGATGATTCTAGTCTAAAATCGCAGCTGTCAATGCTACCGGTGTATAAACAACAATGCAATTTGGTCTAGTTTGTCAATTTTAATAAAAAGTGAATGAATGAAATGAATGAATTGAAATGGGCGTACACCATAAGAAATTATTTGCATGATTCTATTTCTAGTCCAGTTGTGTCACCCAACCCCACCACACAAACACCTTTGCTTCCGCTTCCCTTCATCACCGAGATACAGACAGGTATCGAAATCACTGTCATTCCATATGTCAACAATGTATTTTTTTAAGCTATCCATGTTGAAATCGATATGCAGTTACTATTGTAAATGTACAGTATTATAGTAATTTTCTATAAAAAGCTCATTGAGTGCTTTTTTCAGTGGTATCTGTTTTTAATGGCAGTGCTTGCGATAAGTGCAGTCCTTGATCTGCCTGCTAGAGCATCATTCATGGAAATGATGCAATACAATAGTTGTTGTTAATGCCATATCAAGGGAGTGTCTTGCAAGTCGAGCACAGACGAGGAAAGCAAAGGACGAGTCACAGTCTTTACTTATAATGTTCAGTATCCCACTGGCTTTCCAGAAAAACGAACCAAGCACTCTTTGAGGAGGAAGTGCAGTAAGTTCCGCATTTTCAGGGTTCATTATCACTCATTACTTATTTATTTAATAGCACGTTATACATTATAAGTACAGGTTGGCTTGCTTGACTTAATTTATTTGCACAATTATTTCAGGTCAATGCAGTGAAAGGAATCCTTTTGTCGCCCCTTACAACATTTTGATCCGGTGCAAGGTGTTTGCTTAGACTATATGCATGGCGTTTTGGTTGGAGTTACACGTCACTGATGTTACTTTGGTTTGATACAAAATAGAAAGATGAACCCACATTATATTTTACATGATTTGGTTTTGAAATTTTCGGCAAAATTCCACCGTTAATATTGATTTTTATTCGCTGCAATTGCCAGGCAGAGTTGCAAACCTCAAGTCATTGGAAAGTGCTCGAATTAGAAGATGGTAAAATCAAAGTAGTCTACTACAAGCGATCGTGAAGGAAAAAATGGGAGCCATGGTTAGTGAGAGTGAATGCATGGGAAGATTATGTTCCGAAGACAAGCATCCTATTGACTAACCTTAATCTGAGAGAAGATGGAACACTTCAGACAGGTACCATGCAATCTGAATATAAGAGACTGAAGTAAGTCAATTAAAATATTTTGTTTTGCCAAGTGAACAGGAAAGCCCCCTTTATTCTGCTGAGTTTCAAATACGAAAATGTACCTTAGTTTGAAAATCATGGCAAGATGCAAGGTAAGGTAATGGCAAGGTAATTTCTACGTTTGGTGCTCGAAAAATGGAAAATGCTGAATTCTAATATTCAAGTACTATGTAAGTAATGCCCTATTTTAAATTACGTTTTGCCCAAAAATCTTTGCATCATATCATAGTTTAAGGGATGTTCTCCTTACTCTTGTATGGTCATGATGAAAACTGTTGAACATGAGAATGAGACAGTAAAGCCGATTACATATAACCAAGGCACTGCACAGCTCACTGTTGATGAAATCACTGCCATTGAGCAAGCTACCATAGGGCAGTCAGATAGAGGCCTGGCATAGGCATCGAAGTGGACGACTGACAGCTTCTAATTTCTATAGAGTGTAAACTAAAGTAGAATCCATGAAATCTAGTGAGGTTATGTGGGGGTTCTAAAAATCCACCTAAAAATATACCTTCTTTCAAATATGGCAGACAAATGGAGCCTAAAACAAAAGAAAAAGAAAATTCCGCCTGATACTCAGGCTACTTCTGTCTTTATTCTGCATTGACAGATATTGTCCCATGTTTTCATGCAGCAACGGGATATGGTCAAGAATGATATGACAGCATTGAGCCAGTCCTACAAGGATATGCCCCACCTGATAGGTGTGATTGGTGTGGCCTGTGATGAGTGGCTCCAGAGGAGAAATGCGTTGCTTAGTGGCAGCCATACATATACTCAGCAATGGATCATCTAGCTTTTACTGTGTAGTACTGGAATATTTATATAATATCTGTGGATCTATGAATGCTGTTTTGCCCTTCAGCTCTCTTACAAACCTGATTCTACTAACTGTTAGCAATCAATTATTGAAAAAATGAAAAATAGATAATATAAGTATCAGCTAGCTTTGTCTCTTTTCTGTTGCAATAATGTAATAGATTCATCTTTTCATCTTTTTTTCCTCTTCTAAATTTTCCTTTTATTTTAAATATTTCTCTTATTGCTTTCCCTCTCCTTTTATTTTAAATATTTCTCTTATTGCTTTCCCTCTTTTCTATTAGTTGGCCATCAATATAATGAGGTTTTCCCCGGAGCCTCCTACAATACACACCGAAATTGGATGAAGCATCTTAGTTCAGTCCCACGCCCTTTCCCTCCTGGCGACTGTGAGGTTGGACAGAAAAGCCGTGGTAGTATTAAAACCAGTGTTTCAAGCTGAAATTGACAGATGTGGAGCTAGACAAAGGCGTGATGATTTGTCACCAAGGTAAATTTGTTCCTCTCTTTTAATTTGTCAACTCTATCATGATTTTTGATCTGTTGTTGTAGTCCCTGTGTCTGTTGCCTTGACAAGAGTCTAGGCATCAACCAATAATTCTTCTTTTGTGAAGAGGAAATGGAAAACTATCACATCAGATCCTACAATTCTTGCAGGTGTGCAAGGTTACAAAATTGACTTTATGTTAAAACCGACACAATTTTATGTGCCTTGGCCAATAAGATGCTCTGCGTTGGAAGCATCTAACATCTTCTCGCAGATTGAGGTTTTTCTGAGTAAAGGCATCATAGTTGAGAGCTCAAAGAGATCCTTTTATTACCATGGTTGCATAGTTTTTAATAGTTTTATAAGTTAGTTTTATAGTAGTTTTTACATATATTTTATCATTATGCTTTTCTTGTTTATAGTACATTAAACGTTTTTATACTGTAATAATCTATCTGTATTATGATATTACTAGTAAGTACTCGTGAAAAATTCACGAATTAAATTTCCCTTGAATGACGAAAATTATCGGATTGTCTGCCGTTGTGGAATGAACAGTTGAGTTATACCGCTACGTTTAGAGAGATGTGCTCAAACAATTTGTAACTACGCCTGTTTACTTTAAAGTATTAAAGTATTTGTTATCAGTTTATAGATAGGTGGCATACCGGTGTGAAATATTTGCACCGTAGCATACGATAGGAAAGGCGTTTTAAATTAGATCTTTGAAAACAATGTTCCTTGTGAATGGAAATGAGGCAAATGCCACACAATAACCCCCTAAATATTTCCTAACAAAGGTGTTGAGGCACTGGTTTCACTGTGGTTTTGGCGCGAAAAGATCGCGCGTGTGTCGATCGATATGGTCGTATTTTCGGTCAAAAAAGAAAAAGGCTGAGCTGTACCACTCGAACTTCAACAACTATTGGTTTTAGATGTAAATAATATCAAGAGAAGTCCCTCGTCTATTGAATAGGAAGTTTTAGGAAGCGCCAGAAAGGTAAAGTAAAACTTTTTAGATTCTTGCTGTTTTCAATGGAAAGTTGCTTTGCACTGCTCTTCATGTTGGACTTTCTTAAAGACTTGTACAACTCGGTCAATTCCAATTCAAGTGTGTGTGATATAAAAACACTTAGCTTAAACAATCTAAGCTTATCAGTTAAACTTGGGAAAATCGCTTGAATTAGACCTTAGCTCAAGTAAAACCTTTTCCAACAAAAACAAAAACATGCACACTTGAGAGATTTCCTTCCGCTCGGGTTTGTGAACTTCGTTTTTTCGGCTCGAACATCTCCGTTTTTAGTATAGATTTCGAAGATTTCATACATTTCCTCTACTCCTTCCGGTCGGGTTTGAGAGCTTCGTTTTTTCGGCTCGAACTTCTCTGTTGTTAGTATAGATTTCGAAATAAATAGGCTGTCAAAGGACTGTTGTTTGTGAACTGAGTGTTTGTTTATTTATAAATGGCGCGCCGGGGCTTCGTGCAACGCGCCAAAACCTTTGAATGGGATATATTGTTCACTCTAAACGTTTTGGAAAAACGACTTTTGCCTGAACATTACTATGTTATTTGTGAGAGAATCACGTAGGTTTGGACGTTTTTGTTGCTTTCCGCTGCGAGAAATTGCTTATTTTTTGGTTTCTGTGGAAGACTTAAAATGGCGCCTTTGCGAACTCGATCTTCTCGCTTACGAAAACGCTTGAATTAGATATTCCGTCCACATTATCGTTTTCGAATAAAATGTATCCTATAACACAGTTCCCCAAGTATGCAAGAAAATGGCGTGGTTTAGACGTTCCGTGGTGCAGCCGTTTTTCCAGGCTGCTGGGCCAACAGTTTGACCTCGACCCCGCCCACATCACGTATTATATATAACATAATAATCTTATATTAAGCGTGCTCAGGGCTCCTGTTGATAACAGGCTGCATCTTAACGCACCTGAAAGGACTACCCTGAGCCTTGTCATTAAATAAAGGTGTTATCTAAACGTTTTAGTATGGTATTATTGGTGTTATTAAACTATTGTAAAAATAATTTCAATGAATCTTTTAATGTAACTATATCTTATGTAACTACATTTTCATTGTTTATTGCCCGGGTTTCTACGCAGTTTGCAGCCGGTATTGGAGTCATCTGACCGTTGTGCGAAAGCTGTGAAGGAGGTACCGATGATAGACTTTCGTAAACCGAAATCGCTGAAAGACTACCTGGTGCGGGCTAAAGTGGAGAGAAATGACCCGGGACAAAGGGAGAATGTGAACTGCGGTTCAAGGAGATGTGAGGTGTGCACCTTCGTACCAGAGGGACTTGGATTTGTGAGTCATAGCACGGGACAGAACTATACTATTAACCATCAGTTTGGTAATCATTAGTGTAAGAAAACGCGTGCGCGACATTAGAGGTTCTGTCCGTTTGCACGCGCACGGTTGTATTGTCCGTTGTTTTTAAAGTTATGACGAACTGTTTTCCATTCGCCCTGAAGAAGGCTCTTGTATGGAGCCGAAACATAGGCGCCTCAAAAATTACATTGTCTATTAGTATTTGTTATTATTGGTTTCAAGACAGTGGATGTTTAGATGCTTGAGTAAGAAGTTCATTGTTTATATAATACATTCCGTGTCTTAATACATTTTATTATTATTATATTTATTATAACCTTGTGAGTCGAATTGAGATATAAAACTGTGAAAAATGTAATTTATAATGGCAAAATACCTTTAAAATAAACACTCCCCAGCTAATGTCATCGTGGGGATGCTTTGGCCCGTTAGGTATGTTTGCCGGGTCCACATTTTGATGCTTGTTCTATCGATTAAAACATTAAAAAGCCACTATGAAGTAGGAGCCAATCAGAGCGTGCGAAATTGGATATTCACTGATTTGGTGGAAACAAATATTTTATTCACTCACTAGCAGACTCGCTCCTTCAAGATATCACACGTGAATAAAAGGGCACAGACGCCACGTTTAATCAGATTTTCATATGTTTTCGGTTAACTCAGCTCCCCTTACACGTCATACATAGTCTTTTATAGCCCCTTCACTCCCCCCCCCCACCCCACATGAAACGATTTTCATTTCATTTCTTAACGTGCAATCCATTACGATATGGTTACTAAATCCTTATTGTCATACAGATTTCACAACTTGAAGAAAGACTTTGAAGATAGCAGAGTGGATCCCCGTGGCTTACAGTCAGGCAGCAGATGCACAAAGACTTTGTGCAATCTATGGCTGATCGTATGCCCCACGAGGACCGCATGTACCTTCCGTCTTGTATGACGAAGAAACACATGTATTTCACCTACCGAGAAACAATGCTCAAGAACCTGCGTCGGGCGATAAGTCAATCAGTTTCACGGAATGTGGGACAAGGATTTTAAGCATGTGACTATAACAAAGGTATTTCGTGTCTTTTTAAAATAGCAATAGCTTATCAGTGAAGATACAACTTTAATTTGTATTTTATGATATGTTTACTTCTACTTACTTCTCTAGGAGAACCGTTTTATGAAATGCGGGTGTGTACGTTAATCAGGAATACATTCACACCTTGAAGAAAAACAAAACCCGTCTTTCCTGGACAGAGAGGAAGAATATTCTTTCCGTGTTGCTCGTTCGATCGTTTTCATTTCCTGTGGTTGTTGTGAAAACTTAATAATTCGCACGATTCTTTCCCTAACTTGAGAGAGAGCATGGGAATTCCTGAACACCCATATAACTGGGGTGCTTTCATACTGGCACAACAAGTCTTGGTGTTTTATCGATATGCAAAGGTGGCCAGGAGACGCAGATCCAGCCATGCACGTATTGCTGTTGGTTTTTAACAGTATCGTTTTTAGGCCGTAAGTAATGTGCAGAAGACAGCCATGTTCGATCTTGGATAACTCTAACCCCCTCTAGAACTTGCTTGTCCAAGAATGTGAATTCCAGTGTTTGACTTGAGGGTGTGGAATACGTATTTGCTGATACTGACGCTCGTCAGCTAGTGTGAATCCCGTATTGATGGTGTGTATCCCGCATTGATAATGTTGGAATGAATGCCATGAATCTTCACAGTAAAATAATGCTATTTGTTTCACGTGGCTGTTCAAAGTCCTACCACTGTATTTAAAACGTGAAGCCCTTTAAATTAATTAGAGTAACGTAAAAGGTAACCGACTAACCAATAAATAATATATAGATTTAGGCACTGCCTAAAAGCGGAACTCCAATGTTTATACCTCTTACAGAACGACTAATTGTTATACATGCAATAATATTATAGCAAATTTCTGACAATAATTGCCCTATTTCACTATGACGTCATATCAAAACACTCTATTGTTTTTGCGCTATGAATCATAGTCGCCAGCGGGGACAGCAGCAGACTCGTACCCGTCGCTATAGTAGAAAGTTGAGGAACGCAGGGAATTATGGGAAGGTCGCTATAGTAGAAAAGTCGAGGAACGCAGGAAATTATGGGAAGGATTAGCGCGGCGCGCAATGCATTGTGGGAAGATTTCGCAAGGCGCGCAATGGATTGTGGACCGGGCGCCCTTCCCACAATGCATTGCGCGCCGCGCCAATCCTTCCCATAATCCCCTGCGTCCCTCGACTTTTCTACTAGAGAGCAGCAAAACAGTTATTTGACGACTGATTTGACAACCTAGCGACGGGTACGAGTCTGGGACAGCAGCAGCATTTAGAAATGACCAAAACATGATGAAAAAATGCCATTCATGATGTTCGAATGGAACTTTTATTTGAACCAAGTTTCAGGTATCTTGCCCATGTAAACAACCATGACGTCATAGTGAAATAGAGCAATTAATCGGACGTTATCTGGCTTCTGATGGTACTAATTAGAAAATGATTTCAGGGGGTGCATGGGGACCCCTCCTGGCGACTAGACTATAATGGACTATAATTGATAAGCCAGTTGGCTAAGGCAAGTAACTTTTCTGTGCTACTTGTCCTGATGGGACTATTAGTGATCAAAAAGTCAAGGTCGAGCACTCACCCATATCAATTGGGTGGGGGTGCTTGTTGGACAATGGAATTTGAAGAGCTGTGTATTGTGGACATGTATTTTAACCCCAGAGATACATAACTTCCCATTACAGAATCCTAGAAATCTGGCAAAACCTAAACATCTGAAGATTGTTTTTGCTTGAAAAGAGTTGCTTAATAATACTGAGTTTCCTAACTACCCCTAACAGAATCCTAGTCAGAAAAGTCAGAAAAAAAACCCTTAAAATTTGTACTGTAGTATAAAAATCATAATCATAATCATGTGTTTCCAAAAATATCCATACCCCCTCTATGTAATTTCCAAAGAAAAATACAGTATTTGTAAGGAAAAGATCAAGTAAATTGACGGAATTTCCAATCCCTTTGTATAGGGGGTATGGATAATCTGGAACCAGACATTTCCAGAAAATATCCCCCCACACAGAAGGTTGTTGAGAGGAGACCCCCTCCCCTCATCCCTCCAAAGAAAGTAAATTGACTCCCCACCCTCACCCCTCTGGGATTTCCAATGCCCTTCCATGACCTATGGATCGAAAACGGGAGACAAAGCAGGTGTTAGAAAAAAAAAGAACTGAAATGGAAGAGCAATTTTATCCTACCCAACTATATGAACTCTTCCATACCATAGAAATCAAAACAAAAATCAATTTATGTCAAATGGCCCCCTTGGATGCATCACAAGAATAATGTTACTAAAATTAATAGAAAATATCCGAAAACATAGCAAAATTTTGTATGGGCGACCAAAACAGAACAAGAAGAACTACTTTGCAAAATCACTCCATCATGACAAGCCTTTGAACCCCCTCTTTGAACAAATAAGTGAAATTAACAATCAAAAATAGGCAAAAATTAATGTATTTCTTTATATTTATTGGAGTTTTGCCAAATGTAAATCATTATTATTTCTTACAGTTCAAATAAAAAATATATCTAAGTATATATCCTTGTAGGGGGATTTACTGGAACTCCAGTGAGCATGGTTTAAATCCAGTTTTAAGCATTGTTCTGGTAGGGAGCATTCTTATTTATGCCAGGGGGTGGGCTGACAGAGATTTTTCATTCAGCCCAAAAAAAAAACTTGACCCCCCTCAAAGTATCAATAAAAACCAAAACCCCTTCAGGATTTTTTATGATAATGATAGCCCCCTCCCCCCCTTTAGATCAGGAAGAAATGTTGGGACATCTAGATACCAAGTAGACAACAACCAGTATTTTTAAGACATTTCCTGATGCGTGCATAAACAGTTTGTTGTAATTACAGGTGTGTAACCTCTTGTATCCATATGTTAAATTAACATAACGTTGCTGCCACAAAATGTAGATGACCCCTCACAAGTGTTTTCATATCTTCTGGTGATCCCCTACTTGAATGTGCCAAATTTAACATGGGCCCCCTTAATAATTGCCAGCCCACCCCCTGGCATAAATAATGAATGCTTCCTTAAAGTAAAAGTGAAAAATGAAAAACTACCAACAGAAAAATGAGCATAGCCCCCTCACCCACTATAAAGTGAGATCCTGCTTTGGAATAACATATCAAGATAGTTCCCTTGAAAAGTGTCGACTTTCTCCAACTTCCTTATAAGGAAATATCTGCATACCATATTGGAATTCCAGTAAGTTTTTAGATATTTCTATTGGCCTAGAAAACTTAAAACTCAACTAGAATTCAGATACACTTGAGAAAGGATGGTATGCACATTTTCCACTGTGTTTTTCACGGTCAAGAACCTGGAAACAAGGCAGACAAAAAGCACAGGAAGCTTGGTTCAATGTCTAAAAAGGAGGCATGTTTGAATCACAATACTGATTACTGTGCGACTGTCGTCAACCGGGCCATCCCGTAAAAAGTTTGTCATTTAGAGATTCAAACCATTTTAAGCAAATTTAATACCTGCAATACATCTGACGATGAGTAATTAAGTGTTTTGAAGTTATTTCTGCCCATAATTTCCACAATTTTTAGAGAAAAGTGAATATTTCGATGTCTGAAATCTCAAGAAAGTGGAGATCCTTTGTTCTGTACTTGCTTTCTGATTGGCTAACTTCTTACAAAATGGCCCGGTTGACGTAGTCGCACAGTAAGTACAAATTCATTGTCTAGTTGAAAGTATAAGTACAAATAATCACAAAGTATTTTGAAATTTTGCTTTTTTGCACATGGGATTTCATAATTATGCGAACAACAAAAAGGAAAGAGTTTGAGTACGCTATCCTTGTGATTTGATGAGTTGCATTCTTTTTTTTTTGTTACAAGATTGTTACAAAAATACTTCTGGAAAGGTGGTCTGTTTTTGTTTATATGAACCAGCCACAAGCAGGCTAGATATGACCTCTTAAATTCCAGGGTTTTTTTCACAGTGCTTAGTGAAAATGGAGTCTAGAGTTACAGGATGGGTTAGCTGATGCCCTGGAAAAAGTCTTGGCTACCTTCTTGCACCTTGTGTTGCAATTCATTTGTGAACCAGCCCTAGCATCAGCACCTGAGAACTGAAAAAAAATCAAAGTCAAACGGGACACCTACAGCTAAGTAGCCTAGTCAGTAAAAGAAATGTACTGGCTTGGAGGGCTGGATCATCAAATACCATAACTGATACCTTAAAGTAACTTTAAAGTCCTTGAAACAGCATTATTTAAAATTCCAGAGAAAATTTAGAGTGTGGTGACAAATCTTAACCTAAGTCTGAATTCTAAGATTCCAGACCTCTAGCAAGAAAATCAGAAAATCATTCATTTCATGGAATATCTAAGACCAGGGACGGCAAACCATGCAGGGACTTTAAAAATCTGGAGATTGTCTTGAAATGGCTAAATTTCCTGAAATATTCCCGGGAGAAATACAGTAAATGTATGGCAGTCATCTTGAATTTTTGCCGGGAAACGAAGCGAAAACTCTTGAGATGCCTGGCAAAACCGGGAGAGTTGACGTTCCTGTAAGACCCATGCAAGAAAAAAGAAAGATGATAGTAGCTTTTGCATAATAGCATATTCCAGGTAGAAGTAAATAAGAAATGTGCACAAGCATTCCTCCCTGCCCCTTCGGAGTCAGATTGGTTGTTTGGTTTTACCCTGGGGTAATGTGCAAAATGTCCATCAGGGGTAATCTGCTTGCGGGGAAAAAAGTCCTGACCCAAATGATTTTTTTTTATTTGTCTGTAGGTAGGGTTAGAACTTTGTTTCTTTAGAATTAGCTTGTAGAAATGAGATCTACAAGCTAAATTGGAATAAAAAATGTAGAGTGAATAAAAGCGTCTTGGCCAACTGAAAGACAAACATGTTTCCACTGTTTTAAAGTATTTACTGTTGTAATAACATTTTTTTGTCAACAGAGTTCAGGCCGAGACATTTTCTTTATTTGAAGGCAGCTTATTAGGAAATGTGAGCAATTTTTCTCCCACGCTCCATAAATGCAAAGTTAGCTTGTAGCAAATGTCCAGGGGTTGGGGGGATTGTTTTTATTGCCAAAGCCTGTTGTGCCTGGGAACTTTGTTATTCATGTGAGCAGAGAAAATCCCTTGCATTTTCTAGCAAACTGCCTAATAAATAAAATGTCTTAGCCTGATCTCTGTTGACAAAAAATGACATTACCAGAGGATTAAAAGAGTGGAAAATGCTTTTGTCTTTCAGCTGGCTGTGATGCTGGCCACCAACTTTAAGCTGTATTATCATGATACAATGTTAAAGTCAATCATTATTGATTTCTGTCTATGATTTCAAGCACCCCTTTTCAGCAAAAACGTTTTCACCAAAACACATGTAGTCTCATCCACAAAGCCAAGCTTCAAATATTGAGTTAATTAAGTCTAATTTCCAATAGTAAAATTAAAGACATGATTCCAAGGTGTATTTACAATTATCGTATTGCAAGTACAAGGGATATGAAGTATAGATAGAGTAGTTTAAATATGATTGATATCCTAGAGATTCATGTGTTGCATTTTCAATGGAGAACATGCGCCCTATAAAAGCAAGAGATGAGCAAAGCACTCAACTTTGGAACTAACTTACTTGAAAACTTACCTGAATATCGTATCTTTTCTTCTTGAAGGAATCTTGATGCCAAAGCATTTCTGTCGTTAGAAACTTATTCAGCTCCAAGGATGTCCTTGAGAAGCGAGTCGTACATTGTTCTTTCCTTGTACACATATTGAGTTTTCTCCTAACAGTTCGAGCGACATGTTTTCTTTTCTTGAACAAGCCAACTGCAAAGGCTGGCTAAATTCCGTGAGAACTCCGTGTCTATGCCAATTAAATTTATTCCGTGCTTGAGCTGTAACAAAGCTGCAAATTATTTTCCTTGTTTTTGCAATCTAAAATGATTCATAGCTTGATTTTAAACCTCTTAACTTAATTTCTTTCTGGTATGATCCCGGCTGAATAAACCACTTTATCGATTACTCATCCTTCCCTGATCCCAGTCCATTCTGCCAGCAACCAAAGACAGGTAACCCAAAGGCTTCATGTATCTTTTCCGAACATGCCCGAAAGTTCTTTCAAAGTTTTGTGGCCAATAACAATGATACAAGCTACAAGAAACTGCAGATGGCGGACGAAATCTTGACTTGCACAAGGGCCGCGGCGAAAAGTGAATATCGTAACCCATGGCAACAGACCGTGTACGCACTCAGAAATAAGCCGACGGTACACCAGCGGCTGTCCAACGGAAAATACAACCACTTGAATACAGCTCGATGGGTTACTTTTATTTTATTTTATTTTATTTTTTTTTTAAATTTTTTTTTCACACATTAGCCAATGGGGCTCCACAGGAGTTCCGCTATAAAAAAAATCAATTGTTGTTCCTGTCACTTTGTTGTGACATTTTTCAACAAAGTGGAACGCAACAAACATATCTTCAGGAAATCGCTCCAGTATTGTACTGGTAAATGGACAATTGCTGGAAAGACAGGTAGCGTCAACATAATCCTTCGCAATAATAATTGTGTAATTGTCTATAGATCCGACTCATATACCTAATGGTTGGTCATACGCACAAGGACGTGGATCAGGTAATGTGCTTAGCTACACCGTACAAACACAAGAAACATATTTTATTCTCACGCATAACAAGGTACATATAAGAAGGGCTTTTCCGTTTTTTAGTGCTAATAGTTGGAAAAGTGTTATTAGAAGATCAAGGAAACAAAGTCAGTGACGTTTTGTTGTGAGAATTTGGAAGCTCACTTGAGACAAAAATGACCATTGTGACTGAACTAAGAATGTACACAATTTGGATAGCTGTTCTCTGTTTCACTCTTTGCTATTTTTACTTTATAGCCCCTTGTCCATTCATCTGCCTATTTTTTTTTTTTGTCCGTCTCAAAATTGCAACAAAAGCTTTTACTGTGTGACAACGTCAACCAGGCCATCCGGTAAAAGTTTGTCATTCGGAGATTCAAACCATTTTAAGGAAATTTAAGAGGCAGTCTCCCTAAGAGCGGTCCGGTGAATTTCGCGTCAGAAAATAAAATTCCTTCAAACTTGGTATATCAAAGGGTTTGGTACACAACTTAAAAAACGGTATAGTTTTTTGCAAATAATTTTTTTCGGCTTTCCTACAGGCATGAATCCGACCTGGCCGAGCAGGCGGCTTTGACCACCCATTTCGAACTCAAAATTACCTGATATTTATGACCGCGGCGTATCAAAACTATTCGCCATAGCGAAATTTTTCTGTTCTATCTGTTTTCGTTATCTTTCGACTTGAAAAGTACCAGATGTGACTTTAATTGATTGCTTTGCTGATAAGCTATAAGCCTTGAAAGCCCTCCCTCTGTACGGGTTGCGAAAGTGCGCTAAAATATAGTAAAACCCGGAAGCCGAATTCTCGTTTGTTTGACCAAAATTTAAATAAAATTTCACATTTATCTGAAGGTGGTAAGTGTATTTCTCAGGATCTAAAGTCAAAGCTCCGGTATGCCGCTGTACGCGAATCGGTGAGAAGGTCAAGTTGGTCAAGTTGGTGCTTTGTTTACACAAACAACACTTCGTAATCCTTTGATTCAGTCTGTCAATTCCGGCTCCCGGCTCTTAAATTCGCCAAAATAGTTTCTTAAATCCAGTAAAACAAGACATTTGAAAGTCCTTTGCAGGTTTTCTTGAAAATAAAAATAAAATTTTCCGAGAAACCGAGCTTTTGTTCTGCTGAGGTCTTTTGCGGAGGAAACCCCGCACAGTCGCTCAACACTGAGCACTGAGGCACATCAACGCTAGAAACTGTACCTTTTGTTACTTTGCAAAAAAAGGCAAACATTTATTAACCCTTTTGTCGGTTGGATAGAGTTGATATTGTATGTTAGTGGTCTACTGAGGTAATTTATCATGCATTTGCGAAGATTGCGAAAGTATTTTCTTTGTATCCGGCGCTATGATCTTACATAGCCACATAGAAACTAAAGAAATAACGAAAGTTAAAAATATAGTTTTCATCTATTTCAGATTTCCCCCCAAAATTGAAAATATTGCTGGGATATTCTGCGTTACGCCGATTGTTAAGTAAAACCTGGACTTGTTCATCTTTCTGATGTAGTTTATAGAAGAACAGAGAACAATTCTTATATGCAAATTAGCGGTAGCGTTTGCGATGTAATTCAACACCCTCGCCAGTTAGCAAAATGGAAGGGTGATCAGAAGGACGAGCGATGTCTTCTTGCTTTTTAAAGTGTCGAGAATTTGGAGACTGTGGAGGGTTTCGAGGAAACACTGAGTTGATACCCCTGTGTGAATGCAACTGCGATATAAGCAGCCATTTATCGCGTTGTCATTTGGGCCGTGAGGGCATTTCTGAAGATCAATTAATTTTAGCGCGCTCAGGGTTGTTCAATGCGACTGAGGACCAGAGAAAAGAAATGTTTGTTTGTGCTAAGCACCGTGCACATCTTGGCCAGTATTGGGCTAGACCAAACGCCTGCAAGTACCCGGATCATAAGGGGAGCGCAGAGCCGCCAAAACAGATCGAGCCTTCACTCTTGGGATATCAAGGGATGTCTGGAAAGTGTTTGGCGTTGTTGTTCCCATTGGAGCTCGTAAGTGTAAAGGCTTTAAACCTACATTTTCTGTTTGTTTTTAGAATTGTCTTTGACATTCGACTCAAAAATCCGCGTTAGTTGTTTCTTCTAGCGATTTGTAACAGTTGCAGAAAAGCACATAACAAATGCGTCAAGAGCGACTGGCCATGGGTCCATGACGAACGCGCACGTGATCCTGAAACAGCTGCTACACTGCCAACTAGGTATATTATAATTAAATAGATTATTTACTTGCGTTAACTCGTCTATCATTATAACATGAGTCTTTTGATAACATTTTAAGAACGAATCAGTTGAAAATATGATAAATGTTCGGCGTGACCGATGGAAGGCACTCCCTTTATATACCACATTAGAATCGAGGCTGATCTAATTTGAGTCTCTATTCTCGCCCTTCCTATAAGCCTTTGCGCGCCTGTAAAGTAACGCAATGTCGATAACAGTCACACAACCAATAACGCAACTTACGATGGATATGAATCTTACACACTACATATTTTATATGACCCTCCCCCCCCCCAACAAAATTTTCCTGGCTACGCCCCTGGTTACAACAGCCAACTAAGGCCGCAAACGCAAAATTCCAGGTTGGCCATCCTTGTCAAGTTGAATACATTTACACTCACTTTATTGCATTTTATTACTTTTTCCTCTCGTGCAGGGAAACCAAAGGGAGAGCCCTCGTGGGTTTAGGTGACATACCACCCACCACACCGTCAACTGCGCTACCAACAAAAAGTGACGTGTTGTGGACTCCAGGCCAGTGGCGCAAGTCAGCGTCTTCAGACGAGAGCCCAGAGGAGCTGTGCGCTCAGGCATCACCGGAGCAAGTATTTCAGACATACAACGAAGGACTGGAGAAAATCGCCAGTATTTCGGACTACACGGTGGAGCCTTTGACGTTTCGACTTAAAAATGAATGGACAAGGCAACACAACGGGAAAAGCAACTTTGTGAAGAGAAAGTTGACGAGGCGTGCCGTGCCGTGTGTCATGCAATTGCACCTGAAGCGAGTGAGCAGCTACTGAGGGCGTACGTGAAGCGAGCATCAAGAACTGAAAGCCAGGTTGAGGCTCTTACATCTGCCTACAGGCAAGCGCCGACTAAAACCCTGAAAACCCAAATCCTGAGCATATATGCCCTGCGCTATACCGTCACGGAACTGAAGACTATCCATTCTCCTTTTGAAAAGCTCAGTGACCGTCAAATCAAGAAAGCGCGTTCTCACGCCAGAAAAGTAGGAGCAGGGTTTCTTGTTGAGAAAGTTCCATACCACAGGGTGCGCATTGATAAAACTAAGCTCGAGCACTTTCTGACTTTTGTAGACCAACCGTACTTTTACCAGGATGTTTCATTTGGCACCAGGACAATAAGGCTAGACTCTGGACAGCAAATGATAATGCCTAACGTAGTAAGGACTGTTGGGCGTTCAACTATGATCAAGCAATACCAACAGCAGTGCAGTGAGGAAGACTTTGAGCCCCTAAGTCGGGCCACCCTATACCGAATTTTGAAGGTTAGGGAAGCGTCCCAGCGCAAAAGTTTGCAAGGACTCGATAACACTGCGGCAAGCGGCTCGGAAGGTTTTGAAACCCTACGGGTAAGGTAGTTGATGAACTAGAGCGAAGCGGTGCATCCCATGAGTGGTGTGAGAGGTCACGCGATCATTTGCGAGATTCTAAACGCTATCTGAAGACTGGCTACAGAGCTCATTGCCGTGATGACTGTGATTATCTGTGCGCCAACCACTGTAGAAGCCACGCCCTCAATGATACACAGAATGCCGAGTATCAAAGCATCTGTAATCACAGCCACTTGGAACGGTGCGGTAAATGCGATCTGCTGATCAGTACGCTCGATGCTATTGTGGCCAAGATTAAGGATACGGGCGAGGTCCAGTTTTACAGTCAGGACCAGCTGGAGGATATGCTTTACGATGCCAACCAAGCCAAAGACATGGTGCTCCAGTGGAAGGCTCACATCCTGAGGGCGGAGAACCAGGACCGCGCAAAAACATCAGCCGTCAACTCTCTCCAGAAAGATACCGTTCTGATCGTGATGGACTGGGCCATGAAGTTCACCCAAATAAAATACAGAGAAAAGCAGTCCGAATGGTTTGGGAAGCGTGGGATGAACTGGCACATTAGCTGTGTCTTGTCCAAACCAACTGACGGCGCCGACCACCTGGAGGTGAGGTCATATGTTCATCTCTTCGACAGCTGTGCGCAAGACTCCCCAGCAGTCTATGCAATACTGATGCATCTTCTCAGGGAAGTAAAATGTTCAAACCCACACGCAACTAAGGCGTTCGTGCGTTCAGATGGAGCTGGGTGCTACCATAGTAACAACCTAATTGCCCCCCTGCAGCAGTGTCTCTCCTATACTGGTATCAAAGTGCTCAGGTACGTATTTAGGCTATTATGTGACTCCGGATACTAATCTTTAATAAGCGCGTACCAAAAAAGTACGATTCCATGGCGATTTTCGTTATTATATCGCATTTTTATAACTGTATATTATTTGATTTTTTGCCCCCCCCCCAAAAAAAAAAAAATCAAACAACATCCGAAACAAAAACACTGGAGAGCCGGCTCGCAGGCTAAACGTGAAAATGCAGGGCCGTAAAACAGGGCAGGTTGGCGGAGGAGGCGATATTTTGATATTATACTTTTTCATGTGAGAAGAAAAAGCACTACAATATTCCAAGAGCTGACCCGGGATGTTCGAATTCTCTACTCTACCGCGGAAAGGTATCGACAGCGCATAAATACAGTAGAAAAAGTTGTGAATACCGACGAGAAACGAAAACAATAGACAAAACATTTTTGATATTCGCAACTTTCGGGTTCGAGGCTCCCACTGTATTTATGCGCCGTGTGCCTATTTGGCGGCAGATTAGAGAATTCGAAACTGGACTACTGGATATAAAATAACAGAGAATAATGGTCTTATGCGCAGCAAAGCGCAGAGGATAATTGAGCTGGGGTAACAAGGATTGAAACATTATAGATATGTGTCTCTTTAGGTATGACTTTTCCGAGCCGCAGTTTGGTAAAGACGTGTGTGACCGAATTATCAGTCCATTGAAGGGAGTGCTGAGGAGGTATTGTAATGAGGGTCACGATGTCCTGACTGCGACTGACATGCACACAGCTCTCAAGGCACGTCCGGTAAAAGGTTGTTCAGCCGCTGTTTGTGAGTTCAATCCCACAGAACAAGTGGTAATCCTTAACTTTAGTAGCTTCCATAACTTCTCATACGAGGAGAGTGGGTTGCGAATGTGGAAGGCCTTCGATGTTGGACCTGGCCAGCTGTTGCCTTGGTCCTCTCTGGATGTGCAAGTCTCGGGCGATATTTTCGCAAAGCCTGTCAGTGATGAACTGGATTTCTGGGGCGTGCGCCCTCGCATCATCAAGTTAGAGAAAGGTCAACAGGAGGCCGATACCGAGGCGGCAACGTTTGAATGCAACGAGATGGGTTGTTCGCAGGCCTTCGACTCCTATGATGCTTTCCAGGATCATGTCAGCTTTGGTTGTCACACTGCTACCAGCACCAACCGAGAGAGCGCGTATGATACTCTCCGTCGTGACTGGGTGATGAAGTTCTCTGGCATGACAATCGACAAGGAGGAGATGTACCAGCCCTCTGCGGCATGTCCCGGGGCGATAGAGGCGGAACCTGTCCATGTTGGATGGGCCTTACAAAGACCCAGGGCCAGTGGAACCCGATTTTCTGACCGTGTTAAGGAATATCTTCAATCTCGCTTTGACGTCGGTGTCGAGACAGGAAGGAAGGCAGACCCAGCACAAGTGTCAACCGACATGAGAAATGTGAAAAGAGCAGACGGACAGCGTGCCTTTCCAAGAGAGGAATGGCTGACCAAGACCCAGATTCAAGGCTTCTTTTCCCGCCTAGCCGCAGCACAAAGGAAAAGATCCACTACTGACAGACCTGTTCGTGCGGCACAAGCAGCAGATGCAGGAGACCAGGAGCTGCTTGAAGACGAGATGGCACGACTGGAGGAGCAGAACAGGGAAGAAGAAGTGCAGGAAGTTCTATCCCAGATAGCAGTGGAACATCCCATCATTTACGAGGGTCATGATATTTGCCGTCTGTGCAAAGATAAGCTACTGGCGGGGTTCACTGTGAAAGAACTTAGAGTTATGTGTGACCACTTCGAGTTACCGCGCAAATCTGGTGACAAAAAATCTGCTTTAATTGGACATGTTTCCAACATGGTGGAGGAATGCGGTTGTTGAACATATCTAACACCTTTTTCTCGTGAAACCATGTATCATGAACCATGCTTCATAGTTCATCATGATAATCTTGCCTTAAACGAAGCAGTTGATGACTCAAAGTAGGAAACAAAGTGCCATTGTGTGGTTATTAGTTTGGTTTGCCAATTAGAGGAAAATACGAATAATAGCGTCTTCATGCATGGTTTTCGTTTGATGGAGCAACGTTTGTTGATAAAGGTGTATTTCAAGGTCCCCACAAAAGTAATATGTCCTAATCATTTTTTTCAAAAGTGAGAAATCCCCCCCCCCATGTTGTTCTGTTTTGAGTGTCCCGCCTTTAGTGTGAGATGAAATGTCATGGCAACTGTCAAGTGGGCAACAACCCGCTCTTCTCCCACTAGCCACAGGGGCAGATCAAGGAATTTCTGAAAGGACCGGGGGGGGGGGGGGGGCGAAAAGTTTCAATAAAGTGTCAAATTAACTCCAGCAAATACAGTAAATGTATGGAAAAAATCTCCGGGAAAGAGGCGGCCGCGACCCCCATCCTGAATCCGCCCCTGATCCAGGTAGTACTGGGATCAATGAGCTTTCATTTTCACAGCACGTTTCCTTTCGGTGCGATTAGGTGATCACAGTGTATTTAACGGATTACTTGGATTAGTTGTTTCGTAATACGGCTAGTGCGAAACACTTCTTGGTAAGAAGCCGAACATTTGACTATTTAGGGGGGGGGGGGGGGGTCGTTTACTTTGTTATTGGAAAAAGTTCTCACCGCATCACAGATGACTAAAAAAGTCTTGCACGAAACAAAACTTCCACCCCCTTTCCCCGTTGCGTGCCTCTAAGACGTATTAGGTAGTTTCGCGTAACGTTGTTAACATTATTCGCCTCTCATTGATTACGAAGTGGCAGCAAGCATCTGTGCTACAGTCGATTTAACACTGACCGCCACACTACATAAGTTGAATGTAAAACAAATAAGAAGAAGAACGACTGATCTGTCTTTACGAGTAATTTGTTATGCCTTAGCTATGCTACTTCGCTTCTTAGGAAAGTAAGCGCAAAACTATGGTGTATATGCAAAATATTGTACAAATATGATCTCCATTACAAACCCGATCGCAATTGAATTTTCGTCCAAATGCCTAAATCAAAATGTCAAATGCCTATTTCCTCCCCCGGAGCCGAGCGTTCTTGTGATTTCTTTATCCATGTACAGTTCACTGCAGACCATTGCAATAAGCAATTTGAATAAAGGAATAAGAAATAAAAATATAGAAGTCGAAAGGTTTGAAATGTTTAGCATGATTGCTTGATTGATTGTAATTGCGTGATAGCTTACGACAATGACAAATTCTATGCTAAGAAAATACGTTATTATTCTTTACAAATGATATAAATTGCACCAGTTGACTGCTTAAGATAACTCATCCTGATGTTCCTTAACTGACAAAAAGTACAAAAAATGTTTGCTTTTGCAAAAGTAACGAAAGGTACATTTCTAGCGTTATACGTGTTCAGCGACTGTGCGGGGTTTCCTCTGCAAAAGACCTCAGCAGAACACAAGCTCGGTTTGTCGGAAAATTATATCTTGATCTTCAAGAAAACCAGCACAGGACTTTCAAATGTCTTGTTTTACTGGATTTAAGAAACTATTTTGGCGAATTTAAGAGCCGGGAGCCGGAATTGACAGACTGAATCAAAGGATTACGAAGTGTTGTTTGTGTAAACAAAGCACCAACTTGACCAACTTGACCTTCTCACCGATTCGCGTACAGCGGCATACCCGGAGCTTTGACTTTAGATCCTGAGAAATACACTTACCACCTTCAGATAAATGTAAAATTTTATTTAAATTTTGGTCAAACAAACGAGAATTCGGCTTCCGGGTTTTACTATATTTTAGCGCACTTTCGCAACCCGTACAGAGGGAGGGCTTTCAAGGCTTATAGCTTATCAGCAAAGCAATCAATTAAAGTCACGTCTGGTACTTTTCAAGTCGAAAGATAACGAAAACAGATAGAAAAGAAAAAAATTCGCCATGGCGAATAGTTTTGATACGCCGCGGTCATAGATATCAGGTAATTTTGAGTTCGAAATGGGTGGTCAAAGCCGCCTGCTCGGCCAGGTCGGATTCATACCTGTAGGAAAGCCGAAAAAAATTATTTGCAAAAAACTATACCGTTTTTTTAAGTTGTGTACCAAACCCTTTTGATATACCAAGTTTGAAGGAATTTTATTTTCTGACGCGAAATTCACCGGACCGCTTTCAGGGAGACTGCCTCTTAATACCTGAACTACGTTTGGTGATGAGTAATTAAGTGTTTTGAAGTGATTTCTACTCATAATTTTCACAATTTTTAGAGAAAAGCGAATATTTCGATGTCTGAGATCTCACTAGTGTGATCTGACTAGTAAACAATTGTTCCTCCAGTGTGAATGAGGCCGATTGTTATTGACTCAGAGGACATGAGGGTGAGCAGAATAATTGTTTTAGCGGAGCTCCAGCGCGGGCCGAAGGCCCGCGCAAGCGGAGCACCATACCTAAGGGAAAAACGTATACCATCGAGTTGATTTTTGAACGTCACGGGCATTTTGGATCATTTTGATGACGTCATTGATGGCGTGAGGGAACGTGACTTTGGTGTAGAGTTCCTCTGATGGTCTTTGAAAGTTTGTCCAAGTTTGGCTTCTAGAGAAGCTTCTCTTCGGGAGATATGATTTTTTCTTTATTTTTCTGGTATTAAACCTATAGTGTCCGCCGTCCGTCCGCCGTCCGTCGTCCGTGTACACATGGGAACCCTGTGGTATGCAAAGAAAAAATTATATCTCCTCAAGGGAACATGCTAAGACAGCCATACTTGGGATATTTTGTCTATGCCACAAGGGGGGTGCTGTAGCACGGTCACGTGATGTGACGTCATCGATGACGTCATCTATGCTTGAAAAATGAATATCTCGTGAAGAGAAGACTCTAAAACAACCAAACTTGGGTAGTGTGGTCTAGGTCACCAGATGAGCGAAATGAAGTGGTCACGTGATGTGACGTCATCGATGACGTCATCTATGCTTGAAAAATGAATATCTCGTCAAGAGAAGACTCTAGAACAACCAAACTTGGGTAGTGTGGTCTAGGTCACCAGATGAGCAAAATGAAGTGGTCACGTGATGTGACGTCATCGATGACGTCATCTATGCTTGAAAAAATAATATCTCGTGAAGGGAAAACTCTAAAAGAACCAAACTTGGGTAGTGTGGTCTAGGCCACCATATGATCGAAATGAAGTGATCACGTGATATGACGTCATCGATGACGTCATCTATGCTTGAAAAATGAATATCTCGTGAAGAGAAGACTCTAAAACAACCAAACTTGGGCAGTGTGGTCTTGGTCACCAGATGAGCGAAATGAAGTGGTCACGTGATGTGACGTCACCGATGACGTCATCTATGCTTGAAAAATGAATATCTCGTCAAGAGAAGACTCTAGAACAACCAAACTTGGGTAGTGTGGTCTAGGTCACCAGATGAGCAAAATGAAGTGGTCACGTGATGTAACGTCATCGATGACGTCATCTATGCTTGAAAAAATAATATCTCGTGAAGGGAAAACTCTAAAAGAACCAAACTCGGGTAGTGTAGTCTAGGCCACCATATGATCGAAATGAAGTGGTCACGTGATATGACGTCATCGATGACGTCATCTATGCTTGAAAAATTAATATCTCGTGAAGACTCTAAAGCAACCATATAAACCATGTACACATGGGAATCCCTTTCATTCACATAGAAAATTTTATAACCAGGAGCTCCGCTTTTAGCCAGTGGCTAAATCTATATATTATTCAAGTCACACTAGTAGGGCGATGTGTATGGCCAACACGTTTTCTGATTTGTCCATTTGCAATTTCTACTGACTTTCAAATCCGACACCATTCTTGAACAGAGTAGAAATGAGTTTTATATTTGGAGTACTTATTAACTTTTTTTCATTCAAGAAGGTGATACCGGAGCTCCTTGGGGCGGCAGAAGGCCGCCGCAGAGCGGAGCACCATACCTAAGAAAACAGCGTCAAAAAAGCAGATAATCGCAAAATATTGCTGATAAATGCAAATTGGGTATCCTGTGGGAGTTTATTGGGAAACCTGTGGAATTTTCTAAGGATCGATCCGATTTTTGGACGTCTCAGCAAGTCCCGGATGTTGTACTTTTGCTTGTCTACCCTACGTCACAATAGCCCTATTGTGACGTCAAGCATGCTTTTAAAACTAACGGGGTGAGGGGCGGGTTGACAAGGGAAGTTGATGCTCACGTTAAAGCCACAAAAAGACGAGAGGGCTGCTAGCGACTGAAAAAAACAAACCATAATAATTCGTCAAATAAGAACTAGCTGAAGGAAAAGCCATGGAATCATGGCTTGGAGAGAATTATATTCCATTGAAATTATCTCAAATGTCGCTTGAGGCCTGCAAACGGACACGGGCAACATTAGTGAACAGTGAGATTGGATCAACATTCTCTTGTAAGCATGTTGAGGCAACAAATGAAAGTGTACAACCTGTTTCCAAATTTCCAAAGCCTTCAAAAGAAGAAATAACTTGTATTCGTGTGACCAGACAACCAAGGCAGAACTTAGCAGTGGGTCTAAGCTCTGTCCCTTTGACAGCATTGCATTCAAATTAGCAGATACATCCTTCTATGTGTACTGCCCCTCAAGAGGCTACTGCACCTGAAGCACCGACTGACCCTCAAGCACATAATACCCCTCAAGCACTTACAGCTCCTCAAGTGCCTACAAGCAGGGCCTCACCCATCAAGTTAAACATGGAGAAGAAAAAGATCCCAAGTGATTTATCTGCCATATTGTCTGAAATAGGCAGACGAGACAGCAATAGCTTTTTAGGAGTGGAAGGGGGATGGCCTAAAGCCTTTGTACCTGATGCATGTATTTGTGAGCTATGTAGGGGGCCATTGAGTCACGCCAAGAGCCACCCTGGACAGAGCCAAGGCGTCCCATCATTACTGTAAGGCAATGCATCAGGTGTGCCCGACAGACATAGGTATGTGGTGTATTTTAGCCTTTTACTTGAAACAATTACCGTATCGAAAGAAAGTTTTTTTTTACTCATATCCCCATCTAATATGAATGAGTTGAAGTGAAATGAATTGATAATTATAATCTTATTAGTGAGGAAAAGTGTCACAACATTTTTTTTTCTGCTATCCCTGTTTGAGGGTTTTAATTCTGAAGTTTAATTTGCCACCTATTGCCGGTTTATGATTCAGGCCTGTTCAACATATCTGATAAGCTACTAGTAGCAATAGATGTTTTGCTTGAACTCCGGGAAACAATAATAAGAGGGATGCCTGTCACTACAGCAATAGAAACCAAACTGGAAATGTTTACTCATAAGACACAGAAGGTAAGGTTTAATGGTGTTGGAATAGTGCTGCGCACAGATGACGTCACACCAATTAAGAACTCAGACAAACAAATCTACTTCTCCCATTTTCTTAGTTTTCTCTCTAAAGAATTAATGTTTTGTTTTGGATATCCATTAATAGGCTGTTTCACCCTGTAATGGTATTTGTTCCATATCCATTTATGGGTTTTGTAGACCCATTTAAAATATTATTAAATGGTTTTAGCTAAATTTCCATGTACATTTTTCACAACTATGAATGGTTTATTTTTGATTTCCATGAATGTGAAAATGGCACAAAAGATTAATGGTTTAAGTTGAATTCCCATGTACAGTTCTAATTATTGTCAGATTTGACGACGCCAATATGGCGGCCGAAATGGATTATGACGTCACAACTCAAGTCTCCTGAGTTTTTCCCGCCAAAGATTATATTTTCTAGTTGTTTTGCATATTCCCGGCAGTCTTAGCAGGCATGAAGCTGTGAGGTGATAGCTTATTATGCATAGCGTCGTTTGAGTTGGTTTTCACAGCGAAGGAGCGGAATCCTGAAGAACGGTGAGTTGTTATTTGTGCCTTATCGCCGATTTTGAGCGCCGATTTGATGGCAATTTTAGCTCATAACCAAAAGGAAATGTGAATAGTTCTCGCTATGAATTTTTTGGGGGGTTTTTGAGACCCAACTAGAAAGAATGGCAAGGAAATTTTGCTTTCGATTGAGTCTCCACATTGGCCACGAGGCAAGCGAAGTGGCCACTGAGTTTTTTTGCGCGAATCTCTCTTTTGCATTTTACTCGACCTCTGTCTTGAAGTTCCCGCGCTTACAGCGCGAGAAGCCCACGTATGGCCACTCGATAATTAATTCGCATACTTTCGCCCGCGTTAGCCAATCACAGGCGGGTTTTTTTACAAATGAGCCGGGCTTAAACCACAAAACTGCTCGAGTCACGATGAGTGTTTAAGTCATGAAATACAGCGGAACTTCCTAGGTTTTCTATGTGCTCTGAGCGGCTAAAAGTTATCTAAGCTGTGTGTCCGTTTTCTGGTGGGTCAAGCACGAAAAGCCGTCGACTGAGTTTGTCTCTCTTCTCTCCGCTAGTCGGAGGTCAAATCATTCGCCCGCATTTCCCATTTATACTCGGCACTAAACGTGCAGGCATCGATACATGTAATAATTTATATAATTTAGAAATGAGCTTAGAATCATACAAATTATAATGTTCAAATAGCAATTTACTTTTCAGATCCTGGGATGATAAATAAACTCACATTGCGGTCTAAACTTGCAAGAACCCGCCTACTGAGTTGTCTATCAGATGTCAAATTATTGGCGAAGAAGAAACTATTCTCTTTCGGAAAATGGTCAATATGTTTTTCGAAAAGGAAATTTCTCAATTCATCTGTAAATTATATAAATTGTTATCGATGCAGGTTTAGTGCCAAGCATAAATGGAAAATGCGGGCGAATAATTTGACCTCCGACTAGCGGAGAGACAAACTCAGTCGTCGGCTTTTCTCGCGCGCTTTGATTTCCGACTACACCTGTTTACTTTGTTTTTCTAGTACTTGACCCGCAAGAAAACGGACATTTTATATTTGATTTCAGCTTGGATAACTTTTATCCGTTCAGAGCAATTACAGCAAATAGAAAACCAAGGAAGTTTCGCTGTATTTCATGACTTAAACACTCATCGTGACTCGAGCAGTTTTGCGGCTCACTTGTAATAACCTCCGCCTGCGATTGGCTAACGCGAAAGTATACGAATTAATAACCGGGTGGCAATACTTGGGCTTTTCGCGCTGTAAGTGTATAAAGAGCTGAAGTAATACCAGGCAGATATTCACTTCTTATGATATGGAAAAGACTCTCAAAGTAGGGAAACTATCTGTACTTTTAGTGTATGCCTTCGACCCAGTAAACTTTTTTCGTGAAGAAGATTCATGGGCTTGAGATTTATTTGCGACTAAATCTAAAGCTATTGTCGATTCAATCGAAATTAACTGCTTTGAATGCTCCCGGTTTTCAGCTTAGTACAGAGACCAGAGATCATAGGCGATCCCTGGCTTGCATTCAAGTGATTCGCACTATAAATCATTGACCATCAGCTGGGAACCCTGTGTACGCATGTGTGCGTACAGTGTGGACGTGAATTTGTCTCTGTCCTGCTATTTGCTAAAATAGTTAAGTAACTTATCGTGAACGAAAAATGCCGGATACTATCAAGTCATTAAGAAAGAGCAACGATGACTTAAAAAGACAGTTGGAAGCTGCCAGAAGGGATCTGAAAGTTTTAGAAGAGCGTGTCGATGTTCAAGAGCAAGCACGAGAAGATCATGGCGTCCATTGCCCTTCGTTAGAAGCTGAGACGTCTCGAAGCCTTGAGTTCCTTGGTGAAGAATACGATGACTTTCGCAAAGAACTATCCAGGATCGGAAAGCTTTTGAAAGAAATCGATGAAAGAATGGTAGGAATGGAACGAATTGTTGATTAGTTACATGAGTATAGGTATGGCTTCAATGTTAAACTGCTAGGAGTACCAGAATTGAGATCTACTGAAAACGCAAGGGAAACAAGCAAACTGTGGCTGGATTTATTCAACGCTATGGGAGCTGAAGTCACTTTCAATGACATAGATATTGCTCATCGTGTCCCTCTACGAGATAGCAACAGAAGCGGCCCCAAGCCAATAGTGTGTAAATTCACTAGGAGATTAGCAAGAGCCACGGTAATGGAGGTGAGAAAGGAGGCAGCGAAGGTAAGCCCTTTAGTTGCCGGTTTCGGCGAAGAGGTATCAATGAAGAACATTAGATTGGTAGATCATTTAACACCGAAAGTCCAGAAGTTGTTTGCCGATGCTAAAGTCTTTAAAGAAAGTTATGATTATAGTTTTTGCTGGGCCAAGAATAACACTGTCTATCTTCGCCGCTCAGAGGATTCAAATGCGCTAAAAGTGAAATCCGCCGCGGACCTTGCTAGGTACGCCCAAAATGAACAAGGGCAATTAACTTAACTATTCTGCCCGTAATGTCTTTATTTCATGTCATTTTTGCGTAATGTCTGTACCTGATAAATTGATGACAAAGCAGAATAAGATTCTATTTCGAGAATTGCCGTATCATGGGTGTTACATAAGCCAGTGCCATGGCCAATTTAATAACAGTGTTAATAGCCATTTACCTAGTAAAAAATATCTAGAACGGTTACCAAATCAAATGATAGCTACACACCAAAAATGAGGCAAACCGGTTGCAAAACGCGACCGAGATATGGCCCTCTGAATGGATAACTTTCTTTAAGATGACAAATCACTATCTTTAGTTAAGTTCATAAAGTTTTGAACTGTGTCTAAAATGCAGTGACTTGTTAAAGAAAATTATGTATTCAGCGAGCCATATCTCATACGCGTTTCAACCGATTCACCCGGCCTCATTTTTTGCGCGCAACGTTCTTTGAAGTTGGGCTTTCATTATTCAAATTTTTCAAATTTGTGACGTCACACTTTAGGACTCTATTACAATAAGAACAAGAAAACAGCCCGTCACTTCGTGACGCTAGAAGACTCAGAATAACATTTTGTTTAGGCATTACAAATTCTAGAGCTTTCGAAAGATAGAGATTTTAGAAAAAACATCCTCGTAATGTACGTGACTGAGGGCACAAAGCTGTGGTCAGGGAAGCCATTTCAGTGTTGTACGTGATGGAGGGCACAAAGGCACAAAGCTGTGGTCAGAGAAGCCATTTCAGTATTGCTCTCGGACAGACTGATTTAGCCAATCATAACGTTTGCGCAGATAACCCGATTATAGTAGTATAGTCTATACTATAGATGAAGAGTTTGGGATATCACTGCGGCGAAAGTGTAGCAAATAAGTGTCTGGATTATTTAAAGATTATTTTAAATATTGAAACACCCCATTGAAATTCCAGTCTAAGCACACTCTCGGTTGTTATTTTCTCTCTCGTGTCGTTTCGTATCTGTAGGCCAGAATTAGTCCTGTTTAGCACATTTATTTAACGACTTGTTTCGACCATGACCGCTTTATTTAATTGCGGACCCTTTAAAAGGAAAAATTCATCAACTTCTTAGGAAAGTTTTATGTTCACTAAAAACAAACGGACGTAAAATTTGCAAAGTATGCCAAACTTTTTAAGGTGTATCGAACCAGTAATTTTGCAACCATACCAACCAATTTTGAACCTCTCATATCAAGACAGGCCACTGATTTTAATCGCGCAGCCAATATAGCACACCCCCTCCCCTGTTATTGGAGGGAGTTCCTTTTCTGAAGTAATCCAAAACAAGCAAATCAAGATTCTACAGAAATGAAAAATAAAATATGCATATACCTAGTGAAAATTCTTTAAAAGGATAAAAACCACAGGTCCACTCAATTTCTAGTGTGTCCTCGCTTGGGAAAGTATACGATTTCGGAAATATTAGGTTATTTGCTTATTTACGTTGGTAGCTATAACCATTGTTGGGGACTCGCTCCTCCATCACGATGATTCAAAGGGTAGTTCCGCCACCCCTGATCTTGTCGGTCCCGCATTGCTCCAGTGAAATTTGCCTGAGAAGGGCGATATCTAATATGTTTCACCTCATCGTTTTTGCGATGATTCAAAGGGGTAGTTCCGCCACCCCTGATCTTGTCGGTCCCGCATTGCTCCAGTGAAATTTGCCTGAGAAGGGCGATATCTAATATGTTTCACCTCATCGTTTTTGCTATGGCAACGTTTCATTAATGTTCCCCAACTTCACGAACGTCAAAAAAGCAAAATTAGCATCGAGCCCCCTTAATATGGTTGCCATGGCAACAAGTACTGTCAACACTTTGACAATGGCAGACAAGGCAATTGTGACGTTTGATTGTCTCATCTCCTTTTCCTTCACGAGAGTATAGTTGAAAAAATGGTTTTGACCCGCGTACAAGCCCCTTAAGAGCGGTTTGCACTAACGGTCGCCTATGGGCTGCAATAGAATTTTTTTTCAAATCTCTCAAACTTCGCTAGATGAAAGGCCTTTGGACACTAATTTGTCGATATAAGTTTGAGCTCATTCTGATAAATATTTTTAGCACGCGAAGCCAAAACACGAAATTTGACCTCACTTCCGGTTTTACGAGTCTATTTTAGAGCACCTACAAAAATGCTCAAAATCTATTTTAATCGATTTCGACTCGTTCAAAAAACCTGAGAAATCAAAAGACAATGTAATTAGGATCATGTAGAATACCTTTAAGTCACGTTTTGGTAAAAAGTGATTTTTTTACAGATTTTTAGATTATTTCAATGTTTTCCCCATGTGTGACAGACCGTAATTTGAAACGACTCTCACGCAAAATATACATGGCCCAGAAGAAAAACATTACTACGAGGGAAAAGGGTAATGGTATTATAACACATAAATGAAATAAAATTTTTGGGCTGTTACAATTTGGAGTCAGGAGAGCGCCCTTCTTTAACCTAAAAATCGACCAAATTGATCTACTGCGTGTAAAGCCAAGTATTGAGTGTAGCGTACAAAAACGCAGAAACTTGTAAAGATAACGCTTTCTAATCGCAAATAATTACTCAAAAGGATCAAGCGTACCTTTATTGAATCTTCAGAGCTTCATAACACTATAAACGATGCGGAAACGAAGTCCTGGGTTGTGAAATACGTCCGTTTCTCTTGAAAGCTGAAACAAGTCAAATCAAAACAACACGAATATTTGGACTCAGATTGCCGTATCTAACAAAATACTCACATCAAGAACGTCAAAATCTCTTGCCAAGTACTAGTAACGAATAGTCTTTAAGTAAAATACCTTATATTGAAGCGATCCTGCCATATTTACGAGCAAACGAGCTGAGATTCAGCTGGTTCGACTGGACTGAATATTCTCTGTTGTGCAACGTGACACGCGTGACAATAAACCACAGGGAACCCATGCGTCGGGCATTAAAACCATACTGTTTTTGCTTTAGTTAGCCCTTTCAATATTTTTATTTTTGTAAGCAAGTACTTTCAGTGAGATGGCGGTTTGTCGATAAATCACTAGTCGCACCTTTTTTTGCAATACGATACGTGACGATCTTTCGCCAATTTAAGGTAAAAGTAGGAGTGGATTTGCGACGCTGGATACATATGCTGATAAGTCGCTTATTCCGCCTTTTAAGTCCTTAGCGAAGCGTATTTCTTTAGCTACAGTCTTAGGGTCGAGCTTGTGCCCAGACATCTCCCAGTCAAACATCTCGTCAAGGTATGCCTTCTGTGCCTCTGAAAAGCGCAGGGTTCCCTGCCCTCTTCTAGTCTCTAGAGCCCAACCTTTAGGATGTACTTCTTGCTCAGGGCGGGCTTCTTGTAAGGTAGCTGTCCTGCCTCGTACCTCTCGCCTCGAAAATCACTAGATCGCGCCTAGCGACTGGGAGCCAGCTAGCGCGCAAGGCATCATGCGAAGGGTGAGCATTCCCGTGTTTGCGAGAGCGCCCGAACCTTCCCATGATGCATTGCGCGCCTCGAGTTTTGCCTTTCGTCGTGGGATCGCCCGCGGGTTTTTGCCTATTTTTTGACACACATGAGACGCCTGGATACGAGGCAGGTAGCTGTCTGTAACTCCCGGGATGGGTACTCCACTGATTTTTGGGTAGGGGTGCGTGGCCAAGGTCTCCAAAATTTGACCCTATCAGATACCGTAGACCTACGGTTAGCCTGCTAACCCATGGTCAAAATAGTACACCCTACCGCAGACCTGAAGTTACTCACCAGGGTGGTCTAATTGGTTGCAATAAAAGCGGGCTGTAACTGTGGCTGGGAAGTCTGTCCTTCAAGGAGCCTTTCTCTGTAGCGGAGTAACTTGGCCTTTTGCTTGAGAACGCACTTACCATGCTAGGTACGTCTTAAGGAAGGCGTAAGAAAGTTCGGAATAAGCGACTTCCTATCAGCATGTATCAGCGTCGCAAATCCAATCCTACTTTTCCCGTAAATTGGCGAAAGATCGGCACGTACGAGGAAATGTGTGCTGTTAAATGTTAAATGTCCACTGATTTTCCGTGGTATGTCCTGTTAAATACCACGGCAGTTCATTTTGACCACTTTATTACGGTATTCTGTGGTATATAAGAGGACATACCACGGAAAAACAGAGGACATTTGTTTTATACCACAACAAAAAGGCAAAAATAAATACAAAAACAGCGCGCGCGCAGCCAAATGGTGTTTTCGTTGGTTCTTTTTAGCGCGCGCGCTGATGATGGCGCGTTCCGTGGTATGTCCTCTTATGTACCCACGGCTGAGAGCCAATCAGAATTCAAGAAACGCGCGCGTTTTATACTTTTATAAACAATGACGAATGTTTGTTTTTTAATATCAATGTGGTATAGAAATATATGAAGATCGTATTTTACCATGACAGTACGGTTTCTCACAAAATGATTGGCTGATTTGCCTTGGGAAATAAAGAGTCATACCACTTTGCTCGCCTCAGCTTGCGCGCGTGGCTCAAAAACACGGGAAATCATTCGAATGCGCGCGCTGTTTGCAACGAAAAATGATCATAATTAGGGACGGACCATTATTTTTCTGAAGGGGGGGGGGGTCGGAAAGTTTTTCCTTGCAAAAATGATGACGAAACTACCATTAATAGACCTCCTCGGCTTGTGCGTAATGTTTCCCATTTCAGATCACGTGGCATTCCCATGGGTATCCCTTCTTTAATTTTCTGCTACGCAGAGGGATATGTGAATAAGGAAGCAACTCAAACAAATAAATATTATTCAAATGAATGCTACGTGATTTGAAATGAGAAATTGTGAAATGTAGGTATTGACTATTTCCAGTCAGTGTTTTGTTTCCTTTTTTTTTGGTTGAGAAAGGAAGTTTCGGCGGCTTTGGGCTCTGCAAACAATTATGGCTCTGCAAACAATTAATTTCAAAATTTTCCGGCCTCATCCCCCCCTCCCCCTTTAAAAAAATAATGGTCCGTCCCTTATAACCCTTATAACATCTCGCCTTCGGTGTGAGTCCACAACATTTTGCCACGACGAATACGTAAAGTGTGGTAAGAGTACATACCACTCAAAACCACTGGAAATTGGCTAAATATTCAATGCATGCTCCATGTTTTATTATTCTTGATATTATCCCGATTGTCATATAGTGCGCGCCCAGATGGGACGTCTGTGGTGTTTCCCCTGTCACGTAAGGTTTAGAGTATCATATTGCTAAATAAGGTGTGACTAGTCATTTATCGATAAACTGCCATTTCACTGAAAGTACTTGCTTACAAAAATAAAAATATTGAAAGGGCTAACTAAAGCAAAAACAGTATGGTTTTAATGCCCGACGCATGGGTTCCCTGTGATTTATTGTCACGCGTGTCACGTTGCACAACAGAGAATATTCAGTCCAGTCGAACCAGCTGAATCTCAGCTCGTTTGCTCGTAAATATGGCAGGATCGCTTCTATATAAGGTATTTTACTTAAAGACTATTCGTTACTAGTACTTGGCAAGAGATTTTGACGTTCTTGATGTGAGTATTTTGTTAGATACGGCAATCTGAGTCCAAATATTCGTGTTGTTTTGATTTGACTTGTTTCAGCTTTCAAGAGAAACGGACGTATTTCACAACCCAAGGACTTCGTTTCCGCATCGTTTATAGTGTTATGAAGCTCTGAAGATGCAATAAAGGTACGCTTGATTCTTTTGAATAATTATTTGTGATTAGAAAGCGTTATCTTGAGAAGTTTATGTGTTTTTGTACGCTACACTCAATACTTGGCTTTACACGCAGTAGATCAATTTGGTCGATTTTTAGGTTAAAGAAGGGCGCTCTCCTGACTCCAAATTTTAACAGCCCAAAAATTTTATTTCATTTATTTGTAGTAATACCATTACCCTTTTCCCTCGTAGTAATGTTTTTCTTCTGGGCCATGTATATTTTGCGTGAGAGTCGTTTCAAATTACGGTCTGTCACACATGGGGAAAACATTGAAATAATCTAAAAATCTGTAAAAAAATCACTTTTTACCAAAACGTGACTTAAAAGTATTCTACATGATCCTAATTACATTGTCTTTTGATTTCTTAGGTTTTTTGAACGAGTCGAAATCGATTAAAATAGATTTTGAGCATTTTTGTAGGTGCCCTAAAATGGACTCGTAAAACCGGAAGTGAGGTCAAATTTCGTGTTTTGGCTTCGCGTGCTAAAAATATTTATCAGAATGAGCTCAAACTTATATCGACAAATTAGTGTCCAAAGGCCTTTCATCTAGCGAAGTTTGAGAGATTTGAAAAAAAAATTCTATTGCAGCCCATAGGCGACCGTTAGTGCAAACCGCTCTTAAGACCCCAAAATAACCGTAAAAGTGATTGTTAGCCAGCTGCACGTACATCAAGTGCCCAAAGATATTTTTATATTTCCATGTATATTGGTCCATTGCCTTCACGTCCCTATAGAAACCAGAGATAATCATTGTTGGAACAAAGCGTAAGAGCAAATTGAAAATCACTAGAATTTACCTTCAGAAAATAGCCCTTGTGTATCCCTTTCTTTTCCTCTCTGTACAAACTTGAGGTTTAATTGATTTTAAATGGTTTCAGCGAATTTTGAAAGTCGAAGAGTATCTCTTTCGATTAATGGCAAACAAAATATTCTATATTATAACGCGTTTCGATAAGGGCTGCCTCAAATCGACTAAAATTGCACAATATCACATGGCCAAAATTGTACCATTTGGGGTTAAAATGTACCCCCTTAAATCCGTACATAGAAATTGTTATGACTCAAACAAATAGTGGTGTCGTGATCTACTCATGGACAACTATCACTCGACTGATTTTTATCCAAATCGAAGATTTTGATTTTCCGGCCATTTTGCAAAATGGTCGATTTTCTCTGACAATCGCTCTTAAATACTCATTTTGCGACAGTTGGGCATAATCTTGCCTCCAATTTGCCTGATGAAAGGAGAACATTTTCTGAATACTTGCCTGTAATTACTTATGCTAGCTCGTTTGTCTTTGAACCTGTCCTTCCGTCCGAAATCGAGCGAGAAATTATACTGTCACCCACTAACAAAGCCCACGGTCTGTACTCTTGTCCCACCCGATTACTGCATTGCGCACGGCATATCATAGCTAAGCCACTTGCAACCATAATTAACGCTTCCGTGCAATACGGCTGTTTTCCGTCGAAACTAAAGCATGCTAAAATTGTTCCCGTTTTCAAGGATGGCGACGCGGAAGAACCTTGCAACTATCGACCAATATCTTTACTTTCAGTCTTTAACCGAATTTTTGAGAAAGTTATGTATCATCGTCTTAAGTCATTTTTAAACAAACACGAAATATTTTATGAGTCCCAGTACGGTTTTCGTGAGCAACGCTCGACCGAACATGCTATTTTGGACATAGTTAATAAAATCCAGGACTATATGGAAAAAGGAATGTTTTCTTGTGGGGTTTTTATAGATTTACAGAAAGCCTTCGATACCGTGGACCATACCATTCTCCTGAGAAAACTAGAACATTACGGAATTAGAGGTATTGTAAATGATTGGTTCTCTTCTTATCTAAGCAATAGAATGCAAACAACTCAAATTGGTAATCACATATCTAGAAAGGAAAAAATGCTCTGTGGCGTCCCTCAAGGATCAATCCTAGGCCCTCTATTGTTCCTTATCTATGTAAATGATATTTTCAATGCTTCCCACAAATTTGACTTCTACCTTTTTGCTGATGATACTAATTTATTATGTGCTGACAAATCCCTTAAGTCACTTGAAATTACTGTTAACACTGAACTTAATGTATATAAATGGCTCACTGCAAATAAACTCTCTCTTAATATAAGAAAAACTAATTACGTTATATTTCATTCTTATCAAAAGCAAATCAATCATGAGGTAAACATTAAAATTTACGATAATAATCAAAGTAAATATGCTAAATTACAGCGTAAGGACTATGTAAAGTATCTGGGAGTCTTAATTGATAGTAATCTGAGCTGGAAACACCATATAAGTCACGTCGGAGCAAAAATTAGTAAAAATATTGGTATCATTGCAAGAATCCGTCATTTCGTCCCATTCTCAACTCTCTTAAATATATACAATTCTCTTATTCAGCCGTACCTGACTTATGGCCTTGTAGCCTGGGGACAGGCTGCTCAGACACACCTTGAAAAGCTATTAAAGCTTCAAAAACGTGCTGTTCGTTTAATGAACTTTGCACATTTTCATTCCCATGCCATTCCCTTTTTCATTTCTTCGCATATATTGCCTATTAATACACTTTACTTTAAGCTTTTGTCAACTCTTATGTTGGATGTCCATAATAACAGGTCACCTCACAACTTAACAAGCTGCTTTATCCCTGCAAGCGAGACACATCAGTACAATACGCGTTCCTCGTCTGCAGGAAACTTTTTCATCAAACGTTCAAGACTAAATCAACATTTAAACTCGTTCCCTGGAAAAGGTGCTAGAGTATGGAATTCTATCCCTGAGAGCCTGCGAGTGCTACCTAAACACCTTTTCAAAAAAAAGATACAATGTCTTCTATTCGAAACACTTGAAAGCCAAGACAGCTATGCTGATTTAAATTCTTTAACCAACGAAATAAAGAAATGTTCTTGATATATTACTGTATACAATAAGTTCACAGCAATTATAGTTTAGTTTCTTATTTCTCATTTTCTCTTTTTACCCGCAAATATGATAGTTAATTATAGTTTAGTTTCTTATTTCTCATTTTCTCTTTTTACCCGCAAATATGATAGTTACAACTAAACATGTATATAAAAAAAGCAATTATACGTAAAATACCTTTTTATTCTTTTCACGTCAACCACACTGCCTGCCTCGACTAGCTTTCAGCTACTTAGCAGGTTGTGTGTAACACTATTTTGTTCTATTTTGTAAATAAATTGATTGATTGATTGATTGAGCACATGTGCAAGGAAAAATCTTCACAACTGTGAATTTTGACCTGTTGGATTTCAGTATTTTAATACGGAATTTGTTGTCCCAAAGCTTACAACCTTCTGCTTGTGTAACAGTGTGAAAAATCCCTAACACACCCTTGAAAGATGCATTAACCATTTTCTTGCAATTGGTATCTAACAACATCGTATCATATTTTCTTTCAGGGCCTCCACATGTCACATTTCTGAAAACCAAATGTAGGGTATGGAGGAAAACTAACCAATGATCGTCAAAAAGCAGATGTGTCTGGATACAGGACTGTATGCTCTGACATTTGGGGCATAGATATATATGATGACCTCCCTGAAGTTCACCCTCCATTTATTTGCCATAAATGTCGCAAAACACTAGACCGCTTCTGTAAAGCAAAGGAGAATGGTGAACAGTATTCCACGAAAAAAGTACCTGTTAAGTGGGATAAGTGTGCTGCTGAGACATGTCCATGTTTCAAAAGGGGCAGACCATCCCATGAGCATGTATCAAATAATCCTCTTGACAGTTGTGGCACAGATGAAGACACTGACACTGCCAGTGAAAAGGAAGACAACCCTGATGAGATTCTTCTTCATGAACTCTTAAAGGAAACCATTTTTTGTCAGCAGAGGATAGTCTCCATCTAGCAGAAGAACTAGGGCAGCGCCATGACTTTGTTGTTCTTGACCCTATCAATCTCAAAGACTCCTTGGCCAAGATTAGTACAGACATACAAGATCAGATTATATCTGAAATTATAGATTCACAGAAACAGAGCATGAGATCAGATGCGCAGCAAATAACAGGTGCTCCAGTTGATATCAGAGAGATAACTGAGCTGAAACATGAGGAGTGGTTTCAGGAGAGAGCACCAATCGTGAAGACTGTCGCAAACCAGTTCAGTGACAATGACACACCTACTCTGCTGAAAATTGCTGCTACAGAACATTTATATCGTTTATGCAATAGAAGATTTATATTACCCTTGAGCTTTGCAGCCAGTATTATGGTGTACTCCCTGACGTCTAGCAAAACAGTTGTTGATGTATATGGTAAACTACATCCAAGTGGTTCATACTCAACTTTACGGTCCTGGTTGAACAATCTATCCATGAATTTGCTGCCCGTTCCCGAGGGTGATTTGATAATGATCAAATTGTACAGAAACGATGGACTGTGAGAGTTGAAAATAAAGCACAGGTGTCGATCTTGACTAGCATATGTCAGGCAGAGGTTGACAAGGATGGAACTCTTCAAAAGAGGGAAGACCTCATGCCAAGGTGTGTAGAATCTGTTACAGTGCATCTTCTTAAACATAGTTTTGAGGGTCAGATGAAAGATCTGTCCTTCAAATTTCAGATCCAAAACATTACCATACACGAGGCCAACTAGGTGAAATGGGAGGAAACCTTTGTTTGTGGTCTAAGCAAAATGACTGGGTGCTTTAAAATATGTGTATACTTTACATTTTTGTTTCAAAGCTTTTAAGATGCCTCACTTGAAAGTTGAAAGGCTGCCGAGGCTAGCATCTATAACTTTCTTTGTAATTTCATGATATAACACCCTGAAATTGAAATTGATTATGCTATGGGTTTTCATCAACCAGCTTGTTTACAAACAGCACTGTTGTTAGTATTATTATAATACCAAATGTAAATCCTAGGCCTCAGCTAGAATCTGGTCTGAAGTAATTTTGTTGACAATATTATGGAAAATCCCAAACCCTTTCCTAACAACCGGTAATTCAATATCAGAGCGCATCAGTATCTCCTGAACCCCTCGCATGCCATAGTTATAATGTATCTCTGGAGTAGTACTGTAGAGGAAAAGTATCATTTTACTCTTGATTTAATTTGTTTTTCAGATATTGGGTAGGAACATTCAATCACCTGGAAGATGAAGACAGCAAGGACAAATTTATCTCTGAATGTTTGAGCCCTGGGTACTATGACCTTGTACGACAAGAGGTCAGTAATAATATCAAGTCAGTGGTGTCTCCCATTAATATTGCATTAGGGGTCTTTGGAAAATTAAGTAGACCAATTACTAAGTTTTAATCCTCCCACCCCACCCTCTTCCACTGACTCACTAGTCAGAGGAATAATTGCTGACATAGTGGTGATTCAGTTGGTTGCTCTTGAAAAGCATGAAAATTTATTAAAATCAACCATTTATGTATTTTTTTTTTCTTTTGTTAGAACAAATCCATGCTGTATACGTACATGAAAGAGGTAGTCAAGGGACAATCCATCTGTGATGATGGTATGAAAGATGACATTGATGGCAAGGTGGAGCAGATCCAGGCAAAGGCTGGTAAAAGAGTGTGTCCTATGTGTAGCACTGTTATGGACAGAAAGAAAAGGAAATGCATTAATGCTGAATGCAGGGTAGACTTGAAGCAAGCCGAGGTAAAAGCAAATGGGTCGGATGTACTGGGCACTGCATTGATCACTCCAGTACGAAAGTACCACTACCAGTTCAAAGAGACAACAGTGGGATTTACTGTTGAAAGTGATGGGGGGTTAACCACTTCTACTAAAGTTACTACAGCCACTGGAAATGAGAGGGAGGACATTCCTACTTCTCATGGACCAGAGGCAGTTCCAATTACTGTTAGTGATCCAGTATTTGTGAACCCTAGTTCCTATGTTGCTGTCAAACAAGTTTTGAGGCATATTGGCAAGGCTGCTGGAATACGCCGGTACAACCAAGAGGGTCATTGTCCAAGAGAATATGCACTTGCCCAGCAGGTTTTCAAAAAACACTCATTTCTGTTGATAGTGACAGTCATGGGACTAACAGCTCAGAAGATACCACCATCTGGATGAAGAACTGGAAACAGCACATCATGGATGTTCACAAAGGAGCGAGAACCAATTACGTGAAAGAGTTCGACTGGGTTGTGTTGAGAATTGGCAAGCTTCACGTCGAGATGAATATGGGGAAATACTTCCTTGAATTCACCTGGGAACCTTTCATGTCTGCACTGGCTCACGAGTTAGGCTTCACCAGTGAAGCAGCACAAGCCTATGCCAAAAGAGGAGGTAACACCCACCACACAATGACTCTCCTTAAAGTTGCCCACAAAGGCACCTGGATGGAGTTACTTGTGCCTTATATACGTGAAAGGCTTCAAGAGAAGAAGGAAATATCAGTCAGAGACTATCTGTATGAATGGATCAAGACGGTTAAGGATCCCAACTATTGTCGAAGCTCTCGTAAGCGACCACCTCGGGAACTGAAAATTGCGGTCGTTATCGGAGCTGGTCGCTTACGAGAACGGCTCTCGTAAGCGACCACCAAGCGGCTTTCTACTTGAACAATAGACGTTGGTCGCTAGGGAGAGCTTAGTACAATAAATCTAGAAAAACACATGTGATACTAATGCTTAAAATAGTTTGATTTATTTCCCGACTTTTATTAAGAATAGATAACCGCAAATATGTACATAGAAAATAGCATTTCACCGGTGCAGCTTTTATCATTTTAGTTACTTATGAGGTGATGACTGATGTTTTAAAGATAAAAAGTACTATGGTCGCTTACGAGAGCTTAAAAACAATAGAAAATCTCTGTTGGTGATTTGAAATTGTGGTCGCTAACAGAGCTGGTCGCATCGATAAGCCGGTCACTTACGAGATCTTGAAATAACAGAGTTTATGTGACATTTCAAACGGGGTTTCGGGAAAATGGTCATTATGGGAGCTGGTCGCTTACGAGAGCGGTCGCACGGAGAGCTTCGACTGTATCTGTTTGTGTTTTATGTAATGTACCAGTATCTTGGAGGATTCTTTGTGCACCATGATGGCCTTAGGAGAAATACTGCAGATTACATAAATGCTCGTATGGAAGCATTTTCAAGTCTGTTTCACTACAAGGGAACATCAAAGTATGCCCTAGTAGATCTCCAAGACAGGTTGGTTAAAATGCAGTAACTACAATTTCCATATCTCAATGGCTTTAAAATTCCAGAGCTACCAGCACATAAATAACCATCTAGGTAAGTGTTTTATTTATTTATTTTATGGGATTTCGTTTTTTTTATATTGGTTCACAGATTTAATGGTCATTCCTCCTAAGAATATCTACTGGGAGTTACTTTTGCCAATTATTCATAAATTCAAGGCTGTTTTTTGTCCCTTGGAAAAATGCACATTTTGGATTTGCAAAGTCAGTAATCCGGCTGTTCTTAATCGGTGTTATTGTTTTGTCCAAAGGATAGCAAGGGTATCCTACCCAAAGGATCTGAGCACTTTTTTGAGAAGTATGAAAGTGTATCCACCACAGGCAACCCATCCAAAGGAGAGGACATGGATGCTCAGCTGGAGGAAGTAAATAAGCAGTCTAAAGTTTGGCACAGGGGAGCATCAATGGCTCGTGACTGGTTGAGGATCTTTAGGAATCTTGAGAAACTAACAGAGGTTAGCTCAAGTAATTGCTTCCTACTGTAGAAACTTGGGAGATTGTTCTCCCCGATGTATTTTACCTGTTCCCCAGTGCAGTGGTATCCCTACAGTATGTTTGTTTGTGTTGCTCAAACATACTTGAACATGCAGACTGGGAGTCTCGGAATCTCTACATTTTGACCTGGGCCTTGGTGTCCTGCATTTTTATCTTTTTTTAAATACCAGTACCACAGAGCTATAAGTGCCACACAAGGTTGATATTGACCCAAATAATAGAGCTGATATATTTAGGGAATTTTTGGTTCACAGGTCTCAGGGGGTTGGATTTACCATTTCAATGCAAATTACAGAATTAGGACTGTAAATTATAGCTACCATGTCCAAATAATATTATTGGACCATGATAATGTGTTGCTGTTTACCAAGAACAGAGAAGGCCCTTAAAATCACTACATGTTCATAAATGATTTTCTTATCAACTTCATTTTAGCTTAGAAGCTGGCATCCAAGATCCTAAAGACGAAGCTGTTAAATCCAAAAGAAAGTACAACCTGGCAGACGAAGTTCTAGCATGGAGGGTGAAGTTGAGAAAAGAGAGGTGTGTACCAGGATGAAGCTGTTCCTTGCAACACACATAGTGTACATTCTATAAGATTGACTCCATTACTTTATAATCCTGAAGTTCAAAAGGTGAAATTTTGCAATTAATGGAAAGCCATTGCTTTGGAAGTATTATTTCAGCCTGGGATGTCGGGAGCAGTTTTCTATTGACAAGTATATGCCTTGTGGGGTGGGCCTGCCCTTTAAAAAATGTGTGCTGGGGCTGAGGGTGAATATAGAAAATGTATATTCTTATGGTATGAATCTGGAAACATCTATGTAGTTGTGATTATGGTCAGAAATTGTTTTTAGTTTGGATAATTTCTGTTTTTGACATGTTTTCATTTTTGCTATAGGTATCTGTTGGAGCCATCAAAGAAACGAGTGCACGCTGGTGTTAATGGCAAGCTGTTGGATGAGGAACTTGTGAACTTTAGAACTGTGGTAGATGCAAACAGAAGGAATGCACTGGAAAGTATGCTCATAGATGAAAAACAGGCTACTTTCGTGAATGTATATATCACACCTGAAGACAGGCAGAAGGCAGAAGATATAGCAAACTTTACAAAGGCTCAAATTTCCCAGATAGTAGAGGAGAAGATACAGATGTTACATGAAGGTGAAGTGAAGGACAGTTTCATTGAGAAGTGGAAACACTTTGGAAGTGATAAATCTAAGAAGTGAGACCTGCTAAAGTTGTTTAATCTAGTTGTGGATGAGCTTTCTAGTCAAGAAGACCTTGAAGCAGAATCACTAGTTATAGAATCTGAAGGTGACTAGTGCTAAATGACTGCTATTTTTGTAAATTGACATGTAATTATGGTAATATAAACACTAGCAAGGGGCATGGGGATATATCTATTAAAATTTTATTGGAAAATATCCCTGTATTAATATTGAATTTCCTGACTTTCACAGAGATACCTTTTGGAGCTCAAAGGAAATGTATGGTTTTGATGTTTTGACAAAAAAATAGCATTATTTTCTTACAGCTTACTCCTAATTCATTAGCACTGTGCACAGATGATGTCACACCTAATTAAAAACTCTGACAAGCAAATACACATTTCTCCCATTTTCTCAGTTTCTATCTAAAGACAACGCAGAGCTTGAACTCTGTGTGTACGTCTAACCTGGATCGATTTCAAGCACAATCTTTTTAAATGAAATTTTAGAGGGTTTGTTTGTCTGTCTTGTGATCTAATTTTAGAATCTGTATATTGGGCCACAAACAAACAAACAATTCCCAAGTCAAATTGCGCTTTCGATTTTCACGGGTTCTTGGACCGATTTGAGAGACAGACACAAGCATGATTTGTCGCACCAATCAGGGAGACCAGGTGCAAAAAAAATCCTTTTGGGCTCACTTCATTTATTTCGGCATGGTGGGACGGGGTACTCATGCTGATGGGAGGTTATTAGTAATGTAAATCCAGCAGTTTATGGAAGGGGGAAATCATGAACCCCTCCCCACATCCATATGGCCATTGTGATTTTTTCCCCGTTTTTTTTTTTAAACAGAGAACACTTTAAATTTCCCCCTTACACTCCGTGAATTTTTCACGGGCATCAGCTAGTTAATGTTAATAGTGATAAAAACATTGATGCTTTTGGTAGCGTTTTCCATTAATGGAAATTTTGAATGGAAATTATTGATTTTCCATTCAAAATAACCATTAATGTGTTTCTGCAATTTTTCCCTGTGTAATAACGGGGGGAAATTCTGTGACGGAGGCTTTAGAGATTAAAACTACAGCAACAGAAGTTTTTGCGAGAGGAGGTTTTGGTTTGCATAAGTGGCACTCAAGTGCGCAAGAGCTTGACGGACCGCAAACCACAGCGAGCGGTGAGGCGGAAATGTATGTAAAGGAGCAACTGGGTGTGCCCAGGGGGGAGAGGCTAGCATTTGGGATTGAAGTGGGACAAGGTCAAGGACAAAAATTAGTGTAGGTTTTCCTTCAGAACCAGCCCAGCCGACAAAGAGAGGGATTTTGCGGCAAATAGCTAGCATTTATGATCCCTTGGGATTAGTGTCCCCTCTTAGTTTAGGAGGGAAAATTCTCTATCACGACGCATGCGAAGCAAAAATAGCGTGGGATGCAGAGTTGCCCACTGACTTGGCTAATAAATGGAAAAAGTGGGAAACGGGCCTTCCGGACAATGTGCAAGTGCAAAGGTCGCTCACTAAGTACCAGAAACCTCTCTCTGAAATTGAACTCCATGCCTTCGGGGATGCTAGCTCGAAGGGTGTGTGTGGGGCCGTTTATGCGGTTGTAAAGCAACCAACGGGTATTACTCAAGGGCTTGTCGCCGCAAAGGCCAGGCTGGCTAAAAAGGGTCTCACAATACCACGTCTAGAACTGGTTGGTCGCAGGGCACATGGCTGTCAATCTTCTTAGCAATGTATGCTCAGCTCTTAAGGGCTTCTTTGTTTTGTCACGCAACTGCTGGCTAGACAGCAGTGTTGCGTTACACTGGATACATGGGGGTGGTGAGTATAAGCAGTTTGTAAGCAACCGAGTACAGAAGATCCAAAGCCACCCAGCCGACATCGGCTGTTGTGCAGGGAGTTTACCCGAGAATACAGTGTGGTGGACGGGTCCCCCCTGGCTAGGAAACAAGGAACAATGGCCACCGGATATGGTGACGTCAGAGTCGCCTGAGTCAGAGGCTGAAGCCAAGAAAGTAAAAGACATGGTGGGAGCGCAAAATTTGGAACCAGACGAATTAGATGCGGTTATCGCAAAGTGCGACTACTGGAGATCACTGCGCGTGTGTGGGTGGGTATATCGCTTTATTCATAACGCGCGCACAGCAAAACGGAAGCGAGCTTCTGGCCCTTTATCAACCGCAGAGATCGAAGCAGCCGAGCTAGTTTGGGTTAAGCGAACCCAAGGCAAATGCGCCAAAAGTAGTAAGCTTGAGGAAGACAAGCTGCAACTCAACTTGCAGTTGAACTCTCTGGGAGTTTTGGAGTGTCGGGGACGAATACAGGGAGAGTATCCTGTGTACTGCCTGACAACCAAATCCTCACCGAGAAATTTGTGATGCACTGTCATTTGACAACATTGCACAGGGGAGTGTGGTTGACAATGACAAAGGTAAGAGAGTGCTTTTGGGTGCCACGCCTACGTCAGAGTAGATCAGCTGAACCCTGATGCTTCATAGTCCAGTCATTCTATGATTTGACCCGTCACTAATTGCAACAGAAGGTTTTTCTTCACAATATTGGTTAGTTGAACGTACTAAACAACATACTAAAAGTCCTAAAAAATCCTAGCACGGGAAAGCCTCTAAAATGAGCATCATTGATACGCGCGCTCTCCTGCAACATGAAAACGAGGCTGAAACCGGAAGTAGCGCTATTTTGCCCGTTTTAATAGTATTTTCTGCCTGATGCTCGAGGATTTGTCGTAATTCTATGAATGACAAGCTGTTCAATCAATTAATATGGTAATATATATCATTTACGCTTAAAAAGAGTGTTTTGAGTTTTCGGTCTTCTCCGCTTCCCTAATATGTTAATTGTTTTTTTTTTTTTCAAGCATAAACATTAACAAAAGCGACAAAAAAAATATTAAAGAGCTCTAAGGTTATCGTTTTTATTTCCATAGTCAATAAAAATGTATTTATAAAGGTAAAAGTAGTTCAAAATTGAAAAGTGTCCCAAAACCATCATTATAATCGGAGAGTTGCAGAGTCCCTTTGCAGTGGCAACAGGCGGGTGTGATCATTCTGTTATACTTGCGGCAAGAGTAATGATCGTAGTGTGCTACATCCTGTGGTACAGTTGCATCTTATAATGCGTAGAAGGTTGTCCGGCGCTCAACCAACAGCTCTTCCCCTGCAGCCGCGACCTCCTCTCGAGTGCTATTTAGCCAGCCTAGCTGGCTCTCAACGGTTTTTTCGAGGAAGGATCTCCGCGCGAAGCGCGGTCCGGAGCCGAGTGCGACCCATGGAGGCGAGTGCGACCCATGGAATCTGTCTCGTAACCGACTCCTCTCGAAAACAACAAACGTACAGAGCCGGCTACGCAGGCTAGTGCTATTAGTCTGCTGGAACGCGTTGGCTTGCTCTCGAAACGATCGAGTGAGATGAAATTCTGGAGTGACGCGCCACTGTAGTTTCGCGAAGTCCCATCCGTGTCCCATCCGAGGAGCGTGTGTAACAGAATATTCCGACACACCTCCACTCCTAGCCGTGAGCTCGAATTTTCAGGACGTTCCAAACGCGTCACAGAGTGTTGCCCTTTTGCTAGGGGATGAAATACAAATTCAAGACCGCATGGTGTGGGGGTGCGAAACATTTTGTCAGTTTTGTGAAATAAACGAACAATTTGAAGTGATATCCCTCTGAAAGTACTATGAATAAAGCTCCTTAGAACTGTTGAAAGTTTTCGTGATCCCCCACAACTCCCTATCCCTATTTGAACTAGGGCTAGGCAGTTCAAATAGGAAGCATAAATGTAAATGTATAAAGGCCGTGGCATGCCTCTTTCGGTGCGCGTGATTTGATAAGGGCATTTCATCAAGCCCCGAAAAAATGTAGGAGAAAATGTCATTTTGTATGTTGACAAACCAGGTAGATTTGTTTCTTCCTCATGCGCCGCGAATTACTCATAACCTTTCCAAGAGTAGGATAGGTGAATCCTACAACGCGCGTGAAGCGCGGAACAAATGACGCAATGCGCGCTGCAATTTTATCGTATCCAGTTGCGAAAAATGCAAATGAATAAAAGTTGCTCCAATTGGTACTTGCAGCTACCCTCTTTCGAGAGATCCCCCTTTCGCTCGCCCAAACATTGAAAACTCATACTACTCCTCCTGGCGATAAATGATGACCAGCCCTTGACGTGCGACGCCTTACGAAGGAGTTTGGCTTTTAGCGGAGTTTATGTACACGATCAAAATTCTTATTTGTGCCGGGATTACCACAATATCATCACCGCGCTCTTTGCTAGCATTATTTATTCATTTACTCCCTTTTTCCCGTAGGACCATTACATCCGTTTATTGGTTGCGCATGGCTCACTGCATATCACGGCAAACTTCATCCATTTGCGGTTCGGATTTATTTGCTGGCAGTGTACCGGCGGCAAAGAAAAAAATGTCATTTGAATTCCAAGTTGAGTGTCAAAATAGGGTACACACTAGCTCTTCTGGCTGATTTCAAATGTCGCACCCGTGTAAGCGCGACACCGAAACAAACATATGCTCTCTACACGAACGAGCAGGGATAGGTTTGGTCCGTGTAACAGCACTATCGTGTGCGTATGCAAACCGCAAACAGAAATTAGTATGTTAGTCTCTCAACAGAGCAGTCCCAGGGTCGCACTTGGCCAGACTTTTCTGACTTTGCGATATAAACTTTGCCAGCTGGTTGACTAAAACACAAAAGCGCCGACGAGCAGCCTTAGCGCTGTCTTTTTTACCAGACTTTTGTAGGAACAATGGAATTCGCTGTCAATAAAATATAAACTCTAAACAGAAGCACAAATAGGAAAGCAACGGCAAACGTATTTCACGCTAGTGCCACCCAGGCCAGGGAAGGGGGGGGGGGGGGGGGGGAGGGAGTTGCTAACCTAGAAAAGCTGACCAACGTTTGAATTTATTTTGTCGAGAAACCGCTGTCAAAATTCGCTAGGAAAAGCAAGTATAATAACTGGCTGTATGCCAAAGTTATCGCAGTATTCTGTTTGGCCCATTTAATCACTAATTAATCATTTTTTAGTATCCATTCTCTTTTGACCCGCCTGAATGCGAAATACGAAGCCCCCTTTTTGTCATTGGGTGTGTCGTGTGTGCGACCACAGTCTTAGAGCAAAACACTTTGCCTTTTCGGCAAATTATTATTATTATTATGTGGCAAACATGAAAACTTTGCAAGTAGCACCTTGCCTTATTCATCTTGAGTTTGCTCCTCTGAAATAATATGATACAAAATTATTGGCTAGAACCACTTCAAACTCGTTCGTGTAATCAGTGAACGCTAGCGTTCAGTACAAACAAATATAAACTTTTGAAAAACTCATGCTCATTGCTCTTCTAAAATTGCTCTTTTAAAATCGAAGAATTAGATATTTCTACATAAAATACATTGCCATGAAATGCTCAATGTAAATTTGGAAAAATCACTCACAGTCGTCTTTATTTGTGTGCATAATTAGCAGGGGAAACCCTAACTGCAAATCCCGCGTACTCTCGACAAAACTGCTCCTTCAGAGAGTTGAGTTGACAGCTGATTCTTTAGTATGTTTACTTGTAGAAAGATGATTCTAATCTTCATATAGTAACTGAGGCAATTCTTCTCGAGCGGGTCCTAAGTAAGTGACTCTCTCTATTCAGATGCTTTGGCAGCAAAGAAACGCAACTTTTAGTAGTGACGGGCTTTACTCAATCACGTAGCTAGAGCTTCGCATTCGTAGCAGATTCAATCAACTTTATTTTATATTCATAATCATGTAAATTCAGTTTGTTTGAGACAGATTGAGCTAGATTGTGGTGTCAAAACATGCGAGCAAGAAAATTGCGAGTTCATCATTCAAGAAATTTTCATCAAGAAATACTCAGCAGTTTGAGAGAAAAATAAAATAAAACTTAGTCTACATGATTAATATTAATATTAGGATTGAAATTTTGGATATCATTTGGACATTTCCTTGCACAAAATAAATAAATCTTGAATAATATTTAGGAAGTATTATGCACAGCCTCGTTTTCATGCAGAAAAAATCCTTTCCAAGGCTACCTAAAAAACGCAATTTTTCACCGTGTTCCCGTGATAGGATTTCTTAGGACTTTTAGTATGTTATTAAGGGGGACTTTGGGCACCTGAAACCGTCGAGAAATCTTCTGTTGCAATTAGTGACAGGTTGACCCCTTTTTTCCATAGAATGACTGGACTATCAAGGTTCCGGCCTCTACGAGATGCAGCTACCGCAGTCAGAGTGCGTGTCCAGGACATCCTCGAGGATTATTAAGTCACTTCAGTAACCTTCAGTAACAGTTTTCAAGTATAATCGAAACATAGTTATTTACAATATTTTTATCATACCGGTTTGTGAGAACCCGAGTTATCAACTTAAGCACACTTTCATAGATCTGACTCAACATTTGCTCTCTCCGAGACAAATGGGGGGAGGGTGTCAAAATCATTAAGTTTTACTATTGCATGACTTATCACATGATCAAACTATCTTAAATGATTGACTAGTATTCGTCACCAACATGTATAAATACGCAAGTATGTATGTAATCTAAAAGGACTAGTTGTGCGAGTATCTTTAAAGTTGTGTATCTTATTGGAATAAAGTGTAAAATCAAGTTATGTTGGCAGCAGTGGTTTGCGTGGTCTGAATCCATTCCCAACATCGCAGTAAATAAGAGCCGGGAAGTTCAGACGGCAAGCCTACAGTAGTTATGGCAACTCAAATGCAATTTTAAAATGACTGTTAGCTTTCTGATTTCATTTCAGTGTGACAATATATTTTAGTTTTTCTTTCGGACTGAAGTCGTCTGGTAAGCCGGCAGTTGAAGTCATCTTGGTAGGACACAAATATAACCAAGAACCGAATTTCCAATGGCTCCAATTTTTCTTTCTAGCTCTAAATTGCTTATTCTTAGTGTTTTGGGGGAACAAAGAGGAATATTTGTGACAAGACGTGGCGAAAAGTAAAATTTCAATGCAACTCAAATATCTATTTTTCTTTCTAGCTCTAAATTGACTTTTCCTAGTCTTTCGGGGAACTAAGAGGAATATTGTGGGAAAACTTGGGGAAAAGTAGAGTTTTCCTTCGCAAATGCCGATAATCTTGTCCGATCATCTGGTGTCAAGTGTTAATTGAATGTCTCGCATATTCTTGTTTTTATTTACCCCAAATTTGTTTTCGCTAAATAATACGATGACTACCTTCTGTTCTGAAATAAAGTCGTTGGTTTTGATTTTCAAGTAACATCTATCATTTACGACTCTTGAATTTGGTCTAAATTTCGACCCTTCGCTACTTCCGTCAATTGATAAATTGAGAAATTAAGCAGAATTAAATTTCTTTTAGAGGCATTTAAATTTCCGCACAATTTGTATTTTTTTCCTCACAATTTGCCTTTTCTTCTGCACATTTTGCCCTGAAATTTCTGCAAAATATCAAAAAATTTCCACACCCTGTCAGATGCCCTGTCTCTTCGAGTCCTGCCTAATAGTCATGAGTTTTGTAACCTAATGTTCATGAATTTTGTAACTAACTATTTAATAAACATGAGTGTCTGTATCAGTTTAGTAACAGAACTCATGTTTATTAAATAGTTGGTTACAGAACTCATGAATATCAGTTACAGAACTGATGACTATTAATGAGATCAACCAATCAGTCTACAGCAATCAGCATGTGAATATTACATCAGCCCCACACTCCCCTGGGCTAAATTCAATTCCGCCCCCATGCTTTTAGTTTGTAGACCTGTATTGGGATACACAGATAAAATCACATGATCATTTGAGCATTCATGATTGGTAGTTTTGCTCATTTACAATTCATGAGTTTAGAATGCCTGCTACAAATGTGGTGAGCAAGCAGGTCCTTTTCCATGTTGAAACATGTGAAGACCTATCTGAGATCTAGAACTGGAGATGCATGCCAAAATCACTTGATGCTCCTTCATGTACATACGGTAAGGACAAAATGGATGCAATCAACTCAAGGTGGCCCTGCCTGCTGCATAGGAAAAATATACTAACATTTAATCACAGGCTTTTTCCAGAAAATGCACTCCGATTGCTAATATTTTGGGTTGCTAGAATAGTGGATTACTAGAGATTACACTGCAAGGAAATTATAATAGAAAAGTTACACTGATTACACAAAAATAATCAATTTCCTGAAGGTAGACACATAGCAACAAACGTTCTCCTTAGCGGAAATATGAGACAAATTTTCTTTTTAGTAGGCTCAATAAATTACTTAAGTATTATAGTTTGTATATGTAGTTGTATATTACAATTGGCCTTATGGAAATTGCTTGATGAGTGTCGACTAAAATTGTGTTAGCTTATACGCCTCAAGATACTAAAGACTTGAAAAGCACAACGGCAACTGAATTGCGAGCCTAATCTTACCAGTATCGACAAACATTTGTATCCAAGGAAACTTCAGTGCAAGTACCAAGGAGATAGGAGGGACACTCACAGAGCTGACTCTAGTATAATTTTGCGATTTATCCTGTGTGTAAAGTTCATAAACAAAGAATTTAATTTTTTGCCATCTTTTTCAAATAAGGAAGAAGAACAATGAATGTTAAAGCGACTTACCAAGTGGCAGCAAATGAAAAACAATCCGTTTGGAGAAATTAGGAACCAAATATCACTGAAGCACACTCACTGCAAATCGGTCTCATTGCAAACCCACGATACATGACATTGGTATTACACAACATTACATCACAGACTTCATAACTTGAATACCTCGAGGGACGTTTTACCTAGTTTGAATGCCAGGTGCTATACCATTGTACCAGAGGGTTCCAAACCACTTCCAGAAGCTGTCGCGCAATACCGAGAAAACTGCACAATGTCTCAAAGGCAAATTACATGTCAAGGGAACGCAGCTACAACATTCTATAACATCCTATGACCTCCTTCAAACTCTGCTGTGATGCAGATGCTAAGGGCGTTGTCGGGCTTTTACCAGGTGAGGGGGGCCATGAAATTACAACAAACTCTAGCATTATTGCAAAGATAATCTATCACACCTTCCAAAATAAGAACAATCCAAGGCCACGTATTTATATTATTCAACATGAATTATTATTTTCTAACACGAGTAAAGATTCCAGGAGAATAAAAGAACTTTGTATTAAGTCGTCTGGACGAATCATCCGTCTCTAGTGTGAAAACGGCCAATCTTAGGTCGGGACAGTAAAATAAAATTAACCCAGGATAGCAGGGGGGCTTTCATTCAATGTCAAATTTCACAAAACGAAGAGAGCCTCAGTAGATTAATCGGTGGACTAGGTTGTGTAGGCAAACTACCAGATCAATAGACCTCGATGCGAGTCTAGCATTACATTCTGCCGACTAGATGTTGCTGATAGTGATGAGTCAATCACTTTCAAGGATTCAAGCCCCAACACCAACATTCCAATCATCCCCGCCTTCGCTCTGCTGGAGCTTTGGTAATAAGCATTGTCTATGACAATCAAAATTGAAAGCAACGATATCCTGGAATATCTGCCTGTACTGTTACGTTTTAGTTACGGGGCAAAGGAAAGGTGATATTTTAACAACATGATTCATCTGAACAAGCAAGGAAGAATGTGCGTAAATTCGAGGTGGTGGTTTCCAGCGGTCCAGAATAAAAGACGATTTAGGAGGTTTCCTTGCCAGAAAGATTCAAATAGAGCACTACCGAGCCTACATAAGCTTCTGTTGGTCTATTCTCACCTGTTTACAAGGCAGATCGGTTTATTTTCTCGTTGAATTCTGTGACTTCTTCCAATCTTCGCACCTCGCCGCGTTTCAGCGCCGTCCGTTTGCCGAGTCTACCTCTTCTTTCGAAGTCACATGTCACTAACACAGGGATCCCGAAAGGTAGTCGGAAAAAAAAGAACTTGAACCTTCGCGCGCTTTCAAGATGGCGCACGATCAGCGAAGGACCGGGTTTTCGATAAAAACACCAGAAACCGCTTGCATGCAAGCTAAGCACTACTCGGGGCAGAGCACAACCTTGAATTTGATCCGCGGTCACACCTTTGCAAGGTAAGAGATCGAAATATTTAAAGCACATCGATCAATGGCCCATTTCCACTGATTTCCACTACAAGCAGAGCCGCATTCGAATATAGCTCCTTTCTTTCGAATATAGCTCCTTTCTTTCTGTCGCCCTTTCAACATTAAACGAAGCTAGTCGCATGCATGCATTCGCGTATGTAGCTGTTTGGGTTTAATAATAAAGAAAACGCGACAGCCAAACGGCGAAGGTCAACAAGAAAATGAGAGAGCTAAAATCCTGGGGGGGAGGGGGTTGGACGACTCCCATACTTTTTGGGCGGGGGTGTGTCGGGAACTTTCGATTTTACCCCTAAAAGGTACCAAACATGGTGTCACTTAGTTGATTTCGACCCCTAAAACATACCAACAAGATGTATTTTCCCTTGTTATTTTCTCTGATTTTTTTTCGATGGAAAATAGGTCTGAAATTCAGGCTACCAACAAGTGTGATTTGCTTGATTTACTAGAAACGCACCTCTGACAGGTACCTATCTGGGAAAATCACAAGTTTTCGAGTTTTAGCCTCTAAAAAGTACCAGAGGCCTGATTTTCAACCCTAAAAGGTACGACGAGTACCCCCTCCAAAAAAATATGAGAATCCCCCCCCCCCTTCTAGGGCTAAAATGCAGACCTGCCAACCCCTCAGAAGTCAAAACCTGTGGAGACTGGCCATAAAAAATCTGGAGATTGGGGTCAAAACCTGGAGTCAGCTAAACGGCTGCACAATTTCTGAATATTAAAAACAAAGTCAAATACCAAAAAAATAGGACTTACAATTTATTTGTGTTCTTTATTATATTGTTTTGTTGCCTTCTTTACTTTTAAATAATTCAAATCGGTTTACCTGTTTTTCAGCTAGTTTCAATTTGGATTGCACAATCTCAAGAAACCTTGAGATTTTCAAGGCAAACCGTGTGACCTTGAGATCATGCCTCAAACCGTGAGTCTCATGGTGAAACCGTGAGAGTTGGCAAGTCTATAAATGACAAGGAAAAGCCTGTGCTAGCAGGGTAATGGCCCATCAATGGCTTTTCACACGCTGCCTCTAGAGAATATGAAGGCAATGTGACTATACTACTGTCTCAGAAAAGAAGGTTTTATAATGTTTGAAGTGGGGATAGGGAGCGTGGGAATGTATTATTTAACTGGAGGAGGGGACTGAATAATAGAAAATGTGTGTTTCCAGAAATTATCCATACCCCATACGGAAAGGATTGGAAATTCCTGAGGGGATATTTTTGTGCTTGTAACAAAACTCATGCATGCACTCCCTGATCCTTTCAATGTAAAGGACAGCATATGCAGGGGCGGATTCAGGATGTCAAAAAAGAGGGGGGCCCAAAGTAAAAAAAATGGAGGCCAAAGTTGAAAACTTGCTCTTGCAAATACAGTAAATGTATGTATGCGGAAATCTATCAGAAAAGGGGGATCTGGGCCCCCTGAGACCGTCCCCCCTAAATCCACCTATGATATGCTAATTACACTGCATGCTTGAGATTTATATGTTGGACTTAATGTCCATTCCGTAATCATGCTAAACAGTACTTACTAATAATAATAACACAGTATGGACCTTTCAAGAACAAGTTTATTTTGGACTAGCTCCCACTGAAGACGCCTGTGTATGTGTTTGGCCTCCAGCTAACGCTGCGTAGTCGACGACAGGAACTGTGCGTTGAGGGCGATCGAGAACCATGATGATTTTAGGATTAAATTGAAAAAACTTACAAGAGTTATAATAGCGCAACGAACAACGAGTGTAAAGCGAGACAGCACGATAGCTGAGAGTGAAACCGGATCCTCTTGTAACTTACCATTCCACATTAATCTACATTAATAATTAATATCACTTATCTATTAATGTACTGCCCTCTCAGCTACAACTTAGGTTTCAATGTATTGCCCTCTTGCAGACATAGGTATAGCTATAGGTTTTCAAGGGCGGATCTAGGGGGGGTGATTAGTGCAGAGATTATCACCGACCGGAAGGTCAAATCTATAACCGCTGACCAGACTAAGCTTGCTAGTCGGCCATTTTGTTTTAGTTTACAAACATTAGTCCTCACGTATGTAGTCCATTACTCTGATCATCACTTTACTACGTAAGTTGATTCTCGTCTTACTGTATCTAGTTCCTAGTTCCTTAGTATTAGTGTCTAACTGTATTATTATTTGATTTATGTGAACTAGGACTCGTTCATCGTTGAGATTATTAAACCATATCTTCATCGAGGAGCCTAATTACTTCATGAACGAGTCGTAAACAATGGTCGTCGTAGAATGTTCAGTACCCGGCTGCGAGTTCAAGACCTCGGACCTCTCCGAGCAGCTCGTCATCGCCCTTCTAGGAAACCATGCCTTAGCGCACACAAGTCCACAGAGTCATTCAGCACCGGCGACTACCAGAGGGCCCAAGTTATTACGGCCTACCGTCGATATCGGCGTGTCTATCGAGGAATGGAACGTGTTTCTAAGACGCTGGGAAGTGTTTCGAAGGGGATCTGGGATCGACGAGGCATGAGCCCCATCCCAGCTGTTTCAATGTGCAGGATCGGAGCTCGGTGACAGTCTCTTAAGACGAACCCCTGCATCACATCCGAGACCCTACCAGCCCTTTTAACGGCGATGCGTTCCCTCGCTGTAATCCCGGTAGCCACATGCGTCTTACGAACCGAACTGCTGCAGCTGCATCAAGAGAGAGATGAAGCATTCAGAGCGTTCACCGCCAGGGTGCGTGGGAAAGCCGAGACCTGTGCCTTCAACGCGACATGCGAGTGTGGGAAAAATGTAAATTATACCGATCACGTCATCCGAGACGTCCTGCTGAACGGCCTCTCCGACCCAGACATCCGCCGAGAGGTACTGGGGACGAAAGATATTCTCACCAAGCCGATCAACGATGTCATCGCGCTTGTAGAGAACAAAGAGATGGCCCGCAATGCCCTCCCGTCGGCAACACTCTCCAGCATCTCCACCTTCAAGCAGACTAAACAGACACTCCCCACGACCCAGCCTCAGGCCCGCCCCCAGCAGACAGGGAGAAGGAGTCCGTCTGTACAGACTGCAAAACAAATTCAAGATTTTCACCGAAGGGACCCGAGGATGGAACACTAAGCCCCACCAGGTGTGCATCACCTGCTACAGAGTACGCCGTAGGAGACAGCGTCAGCGGCGCTCGCCCCAGGCCCCCTCATCTCACGTCCAGGCTGTAGAAACCGACCCCATCTCACAGATCGCAGCATTCCAGGCAGTGCAACCCAGAAAAAGCGTCGTGACAATGCCTTAACCACACACGGGTCTATCGGCAAACCGGGAACACTAGGCCATCACATTTTCTCCAAGGGAGAATGGCGACGGGCGCGCCTCCGCGACCACCCACGTGTACCCATTACCATTGAACTGGACAACCCGGAACAGAAAATGAGAGACAACTCGCACCATGGCCTTGCTCCTCTCGCTGACGTGTCCGCGGTCGCAGACACCGGCGCACAGTCCGACCTCTGGGCCCTGTCGAACTTCCTAGCCTGTGGTTTCTCCCGTGATGACCTACATCCCATCCAGATGAGCTTGTCGGCAGCCAACCGCTCCCCTATCTCGATCGAAGGGGCGTTCTTCGCTAAGCTCACTACAAAGTCCAACCAGGGTGATGTATCCTCATGCCGCTCCATGGTCTACGTCAGCAGCTCGGTTCAAGACATGTACTTGTCATACGAATCGCTGCTCAACCTCGGCCTCCTCGCAAGTGGATTTCCGTCTGCCCATCACGTGACCAACTAGATAGCCACCACGACGACGGGTCACGCGGGACACCGCCCATCAATGCCACGCGGTCAATTAACGAGGGCTGCGGGGCAGCAAAACCGCCGCACAACCCTACCTGTAACTGTCCCCAGCGTCACTCAGGCATGTTAAGGCCTGACTGAAAGGAGGTGGGGCTTATACGCGGATTCTTAAGGCAAAAAGCTGTTTTTGCAAATAACTACATTAGCAAAATAGCTACCGAAATGGAACTTAGTATGAGTAACACGTCCCCGGACCTTAACTGTTCCATGCATTTAGTTGCTATGGAGACACAATTTTATAGTATCTGTAAGTACCGTTTAAAATTTACTTTCAATCAAAAACGGGGAAAACTTACTGCCAATTTTCCTACTTTTGACCCTAAATTCGTAATCTTCATTGACTTCTGCATTTCATAGCGTTTTTAATCGTGTCCAGGGTCACGTGATCGTGAGAAATGTTGCCCTAGCAACCAAGTTTCTCTCCTATCTCCGCTAATTTTCAAGGTGGTCAGCCTTAAAAGACGCTCTATTGAAGGAATCAATGCAGTAAAGGAAAATTCCATCGTATTTCAGAATAGGATGAGGTTTTCTGTTCCCCATTTTAAGTTTTGTCCCAAAATGGATAAATATGGTACGCCACTTTATTTGGTTGTCATGGAAACATCAACTGTCAAAATTTTGCTGGTACTAGAATTAACACTGATGCAAAGTTTCATTGCTGTAGCTATTTTCCTATTAGAGATATTGGCAAAATTCTTTTCTGCCCGCGTATAAGCCCCAAGTCAGGCCTTAACACACCTGAGCAAGCTCCACCACAAAGGCCCTCACAGCTACCGTTCCCTTGTACACCAGAAAACAACGAGCGGATGAAGAGTGGCTCCTTGAACGGTACGCCTCCTCTACGTTCAACACTTGTCCCCACCGACCACTGCCCTGTGGAGGGCCCGCCGATCGAGATACACGTGGAGCCCGCAGCCTCACCCAAAGCCTGTCACACCCCGGCCAGCATTCCCCTTCATTGGCAGCAGCGAGTCTACGAAGATCTCCTTCGCGACGAGGCACTAGGCGTAATCGAGCGCGTACCCTATGGTGAACCTGTGACATGGTGCCATCGCATGGTGATCACACGGAAACACGACGGCTCCCCACGTCGCACAGTGGATCTCTCTCCGCTCAACAAATTTTGCAAAAGAGAGACATTTGGCACAGAGTCTCCCTTCCAACTGGCGCGTCGTATCCCGAAGGATACTTGGAAGACGGTGACCGACGCCTGGAACGGGTATCACAGCGTCCCCCTACGCGAGTCAGACCGTCATCTCACAACCTTCATCACACCGTTCGGTCGCTGGCGTTACACAAGGGCACCCCAAGGCTTCCTGTCATCCGGAGACGGGTACAACCGCCGCTTTGACGCCGTCCTCTCTACGTTCGAGCGAAAGGAACGCTGCGTCGACGACACCATTCATCACGACACCGACCTGGAAACAGCACTGGTGGCGAAGCATCGACCAACTTACACGCGTCGGGCAAGCGGGTATCGTGCTCAACCCCGAAAAATTCCAGTTCGCAAAGAGAAGCGTCGACTTCGCTGGCTTCAGAGTATCCGAATCATCATCGAACCGCTACCAAAATACCTTGACGCCATCAGAGAGTTCCCCTCCCCGACCTCCACTACCGACATCAGGAGCTGGTTCGGTCTAGTGAACCAGGTGGCCAACTACGCACAGTTGCGCGACATCATGGCACCCTTCAAGCCGTTCTCAGCCCACGATGTCAATTCACATGGGTCCGCTGAGCTTGAGGCAGCGTTTCAGGCCTCTAAAGCGGCCATCGTAGAAGCAATCCGCACGGGGTAGAGAATCTTCGACATGCCAGCGACGTAACTGCCTCCGTCTGACTGGTCCCGACGTGGTATCGGTACTTCCTCCTCCAGCAGCACTGCAACTGCCCGTCAGGCATTCCGACTGCTGCCCCGGGGGATGGCGGATCACTCTGGCAGGCTCCCGCTTCCTATCGTCAGCGGAGCAACGCTACGCAGCAATCGAGGGAGAGCACTCGCCTGCGCCTGGGGCCTGGAGCAAACGCGATATTTCACCCAAGGATGTGACAACCTGGTCATCGTCACCGACCACAAGCCATTGACTAGATCTTCGGTGACAGAACCCTAGATGAAATATCAAAACTCTCGCCTGTTCAGGCTCAAGCAGCGAACCCTCCCATGGCGGTTCGACATCGTGCACAGGCCGGGAAAAACAACCATGCGGCCGCTGACGCAGCCTCGAGATACCCCTCACTTTCCGGCTCAGTGAATTGCAACGCACCTGGCTCCCCAAGCACACCCGACGCAATAGAAACAGCACTATTGGCCTCTATCCGCAATGACCCGCCAGGAGCTCAGCACAATCCCATGGTCACTGCTCGCTCGAGAAACAGAAGGGGATGCCTCCTTAGGCCACATACTCCACATTGATTGCACAAGGGTCCAAGCTTCGACAGCACAGACACCGCCCTGGTCTGCCTGTGGCCCCTCTGTGAATCGTTTTATGTACATCAAGGCGTGCTACT